>CM020016.1:2500-2468750 GCA_009771035.1 Lupinus albus
AGGCCGTAGCACGTAAATTGCTAGGTATAGTAGGATTAGCACCCCTAAACCCATAAACCCTAAAACCCCCAAAAACCCGCTAAAACCTTTTGAGCTTTTAAGCTTTTGAGCTTTTAAGATTTTCTCCTTCAAGTTTCAGAATAGAATAAAAACAAAGGTAATTGTCAGAGGAATTAGTAAGATAAGATAAAGAAGGTGAAATAAATATGAAAGAAAACAACATAAGAAAAAACACAAACATTTTTATGATGATCTGGTCATATATTGTTTGTCTTAGTTTGCAATGTTTGGCACATAGTCTTTAAATTAATATATCATTGTGTATCAAAATAAACTGTGCTTAATTTGTCTCTTCCATGCATCTAGATGGTCCTGAAGATGGTCTTCAAATTACGAAGGCAGGCAAAGTGTTGCACTTCCAGTTGGTTTAGTCGGGAAGAAAAGTTAAAATACAACCTTTTGAAAAAACAAATAACACAACTATCTGGAGGGTTGCGGTCAATATTTTTTCTGGAATGACTCATAATAATTGTGATCAAGACAATAAACTTTGAAGTGTCGAACTACTCAAACAAAAATAGCACCGATGGCACAAAAAGTTAAAAAGTTGATTCTGAAAAAATGAACTACATACCTTGTTACAAGAAAGGTTCCATTGTCAATCTTTCGGAAGAGAGAAGAAAAGAAAAACGATGGCAGCTTGCATATTTCCTTAGTAACTGATTTAAATTCTGACATACAAAAAAAACAGTAAAACAGGAATATTAGTGTTATTAGAACTCTTTATTACATTAGAAATTGAGTTAACATAGATAATCAGTTTTTCACTTTTGGTAACATTAAAAATATGTCATTTTGACTCAACTTTAACTTGGGAATGTGTGGTTATTGACAAAATTAACATGTCAAACTTAATTCAAATCAGTTTTCCTTAGTGGCAATAAAGTGGCCGAACATTCTATCATCTAATTCTATGTTTCATATCTCACCATGCTTCTGCCTGGCAATCCAAGTGGTTATGGAATAAATGATAAATTTTAAACAAACATTGTTCTTTCAGGTCATTTGGAGGTGGACGTCGATGTTGAAAATAGAACTGCAAGCACACAAATATTTATGTTGGAAGAGTTCACACGCCAGGAGACAGGAATTAAAAAAGAATGAATAAATACACAAAACATATCAGTAAAGAACACTGATGCATGTAATGCTAAAAAAATAACACACAAAATATAAGAGAACAGAATCTTCATTTGACTTTGTTTAAAAAAAACATCGGTATAAAAAAAATAAACATAGAAGCAATGAAATCAAGGTTACATTATTTTTATTCCATCCAGATAAAACAAAACCAGGACAAGAAACCGTGACAAAAAATGAGAAAGATAAAATTTTGGTGTGTGGAATTAGAAACCTATAGAGTAAATGGAGTGAGTGGTGAAGATAATGGAGAGAGAAGCAACAACACTAACAGAAGCAGTGTTGGTATACCAGACAGCAAAAGCTTCGCCTTTGGTGTGAGAAGCATAGAGTAAGAGCAGCGTGCCATCATTTTCCATTGCGACGTAGTAGAATATAAAAAAAAGTGAATGAGAAAAAGAATAACCTTCAAGAAGGAGAGTGGGTCTGCTAGAGAGAGAAAATGAGAGTGTGTCTGTGCTGCAAGAGAGAGATAGTTTGTGTCTGGCCTGAACTTGAAGATATAAATTGAGGGAGTGAGTTACGAAGAGAGAGAGTGTGTGTGTGCATATTTTAGAGTGAGAAAATCAAAAATAAAAAAAGAGAAGTAAGGACTGTTCGGTGTACATAAAACGAAAGGTTGTGTCTCCTCATTGACTTAAGTTGTTCACCATACTTATTTATTACAAAATATGTTTGTGTTTGTCTTTCAAATTACTTATAAATTATTTGAAGGTAATTTCAGACTTATACATTACAAGTTAATTCTATTCAACAAATGCGGTTATAACTTAATTTTAATTGGTAGTTTAATTTTATCAACTACTCATTCTAATAGGTTCCTACTTATATTTATAATAAGCTTGAAGTTGTCTTCTATCGTTTACCTAATTACTACAGTCTACTAACTTAACAAGGTACTTAATTACATTTAACATACTCAAAAAGCATAGGAGGATGCTACAATATCAGTAAAGTAAACATTTATTTTATCTCATATTTATTCCATATCATATAATCATGTTATTCATGTAGTGATATTAGTATCATGGTGTGAAAAGTACAAGTACAAATAATGTGATATTTTTATGTTCACTTAATCTTACACCCAACTTTACATTCCTATTTTTGGTCTCTTTTATAAATAAATTAAACTAAAAATATTCACAAAAAAATTAGTTAAAAATAATTAGTTGATCTGATTTGTATGAAATATAAATAAATTATTTAATATATGACATAGGATAAATTATTTAATATTTATTTATTTTCTAAGTAAAGAATTACTCTCTTTCATGACACTAATTATTCTCAGTAAATAATATTATTTATTGAACTCTTTGATATTTTTATAATTTAAACTTCATAACTATAATTGATTTGATACAAGAAAAAAAGTGATATTTTTAGGGAGATAAGTGAGTATAATAAATTATGTGATCTTCGAATCCAGGAAACGAAACAGAAGGAGAGTAATAATAACATAATGGGGAAGAGAAACGGCGGTGAAGGGACATTAGGTGATTAGATGAATAATGACTATGGTTGTAGCCGCCGTCATTGGTACTCGCCCTTTTTCAATGTTTGAAGCTATTAACTTTGTTTATCCCAGGCGCCATTCACCATGCGTCCAGGTTTTTATTCCTATTTATGGAGCTCATTGCGCGTGATACAATTAACAATGTGCCTAAAATTATGTCTTTTCACCAAATAAATACACTTCATCATTCTCAGTCCCATTTATTTTCTCATTCCCAATACACTTTAAACAATATACTTATTTGTTAATTATTAATAATTCACTTTAATTATTATCTTATATTCATATATATATATATATATATATATATATATATATATATATATAGTAAGTAAGAAGTATAGCAAGCTATCTTTTGTGGTACATTTGTATCATTTAAAGTGTCTTTATATATGAAGTGAAAAATCATTATCATTTCAAGTCATTTAAATATAATCATTTGTTCAAATACTTTTTTTCATTATATGTTGATATGATGATTTGACCAATTGCTTTGAAACATATAAATTAAATGTGTCCTCATTAGACACTAAAACAAGTACAAATGAGACTTTGAGTATATGCATCACTATTTTACTATCACTAAGGGAAACTTATAGTGATGGATAAAGATCCAAAGGTTCAAGATGATGTCTTATACCAACTGTTCTGACTATGATCACTAAAACCTATAGTTACACGAAAAATCTGTGGGCATAACAAAAACATGATTCAACTACAACACCTATAATGGTGGTAGAATCTGAAGGTATAGGTTGAAGTCTTCTACCAACATTCCCAACAACCATAACTATAAACTATAGTGACAAGAAAAAATCTTAGATATAGCAACACCAACATCAATACATAAAAGTTTTGTTATACCTACAGTTTTTTATCTTTTACCGATGAATTTCGACTATAACTATCAATTACTGTAGGTGCATCCTGTAGCGAAAATTCAAATGTTGATGGTTCTCATTCTTTAATTGATAACTTGTATATGTTCAATGTTGTTAGTTACTATAATTAAATATTGTAAATAAGTTCATGTGGTACAAAGCGTAAGTTGAATGGGAAATGTGAGAATTCTTGAGAAAGCTGAGTTTGGGAAGGAAGAGACCATAAAGAATTTTGTCTTTGAAGAAATACTTATTACCGTTAAGGATGCACCTACAGTAATAGAAGATATTGTTGAGAGAATTGTTCGTGACATTATTATAGACCAAGACAACAATGAGGTTCTCCACCGAATACCTATAGAGCAACCTCAAGAACTAAAAATGTCATTAAGGAGATACAATAATTAAAGAGATGACAAATGCAATCTCACACGGTTATATGATATTTCTTCAAGAACATGAATATGACATCGGAACAAGGGATGATTCAATCAACTTTTGTCAAGCTATTTGTAATTCCAACTCTAAGTAATGGAATGATACGATGAAGGATGAGATTAAGTCATTGCATAATAATGTCGTTTAAGATCTTGTCGAATAACCTAAAGGAATTAAAGAGTAATATCGAAAGATATAAACCTTACCTAGATTGTAAGGCTATACTCAAAGAATGTGTTGAGTATAAAGTAACCTTCTCATAAGCATCATTGAACGATTCTTCTGGAACAACATTTGCACTAGTAGCTTATTTTTGACCTAAAGCTCTATTAGATGTATGCCTAGACTTCACTTCTAAATGGTGATATTGAAGCAACTAGAAAACTGTGTCAATTGACTCATAGTCTATGGTGTGTAAACTAAATAAATCGATTTATGACCTTAAACAAGTTTCTCGTATATGACATCATAAGTTTCATCAAGTTGTTACCTCAATTAAGTTGTTACATCATATAGTTTTGAGGCAAATAAGGTTAATGATTGTGTACACCATAAGTTGTTACCTCAATTAAGTTGTTACTCTCCATTTTCTTTGTAATAAATTTTTTGTTTAAAGGTTTCACATTTACAGTTTTTTTTGACAAAAATGGTTATATTTTATAGAATAATCATTTTGTGTAAATGAGTCACCTATACAGGTCATCTTTATCTCATTTATTTGTTGACTATGTAAATAAGCTTTATTATTAATAAGCTTTATATCTTTCATTTCTTGAGTTAGGTTTTTATTTTTTACTTTCATTCGTCTTAATAGTATTTATCACTGTGAGGTTTGATTCACAGACCTTTTGCATGTTGAAGACGACATTGAATGAGAAAGTTTACATTTAAGTTGTTTTAATCATTTATCTTTTTATATCTTTCATTTTTTCAAATAGTTTTTCATTTTTCACTTCCCCCGTTTTTTCGTCTTCATAATATTTATCACTGCGAAGTTTGTTTTTACACACCTTTTGCATGTTGAATACGACATTGAAGGGGGAAGTTTACATTTAAGTTGTTGTATTCGTTTATTTCTTTATATGTTTCATTTTTTCAAATAGTTTTTCATTTTTCACTTTCTCCATTCTTTCGCCTTCATGATATTCATCACTGTGAAGTTTGTTTTACATACCTTTTATCGTTCAACACGACATTAAAGGATAAATTTTACATTTTCATCTTTTTAATCCTTGATCTTTGTATATGTTACATTATTCACATAGGTTTTCAGTTATCACTTTCCCCATTTTGTCGTCTTTGTATATCGTTGAAGACTTACATTGAGGGAACAGTGAACATTTCGGAAATGTTTTATATAGTTATTTCTATTTTGTTCGTAATAACTATATGTGTTTTATGAATCGGATGACATTTTGGTCCTTACCTATACAAAATGATTCATTCACTGCTTATAAAGGTTAAGAAGTTGACTCTCTGTATGTCTATATTATTTTTATGTACATAATTGTCCATTATATATTATTTGCCCCAATGAATGTTCATACCGTGACACCCAGAATTTAAAGTCATTAAATTATAGTATCAGTCCTGGAATTCTCGCTTGAGCGAGAAAGGTTTCACATGGGCGAGAACGGCTCACTTGGGTAAGTGGAATACTGGGCTATACTGAAAGATTATCGCTTGAGCGAGAGGATCCTCGCTTGAGCGAGAGTGTTCTCGCCTGAGTGAGAGTTGTCTCGCCTAGGCGATAAGTGTCATTCTGGGGGCTGTCATGGCTGTAGGATTATGGCTTGAGCGAAAATAGGCTCGCTTGAGCGAGAGCGGTCTCATTTGAGTGAGAAATCCCTCGCTTGAGCGAGAGCGTCAGATCTGAAATTTTAAAAAGACGGGATTTTCTCGCTTAAGCGAGAATGGACTCGCTTGAGCGAAAACCCGACGATTTCACTTTAAAATAGAAACCCTCAAACACATTTAGAGTTAGAACTTGAGAGAGAAGAGAGAAAAAAGTGTTTTTTGGGAACAAGGACTCGTGGGAATCATCTAGAAGCTTGGGAAGAGGTAAATCTCTTGATCCTAACTCTCCTTCTCCCTTTCAAACCGTTTTGGGTGAATGGGATCTTTTCTCAAAATGTGAAAAAACATGGAAACTCTTCCTTTTCAGTTGTGGTTCGTTTTATTTAGTTTCTCTCTTGTAAACTATTGGTTTAGAGTTTGTATACAAGGAATAGGAATGGGTTTGTGGGTTGATTCATGAAAACCCCAAAACCCCCCAAAATGAGAATGTGGGTAAAGAGGAAAATGGGTGGAATGTTAGGGGTAGAAGATGAGTTTGTGTTTTAATTTTAAATATAAGATGAATATACATGTTTTGGATGTTTAGAAACTCTTATTGAAGTAGTTTTGGAAACATTGAAAATATGTGAATCTCTTGTATGTTTAAAGACGAAATATGAGTTTGTTATGTGTTATTTTGAATAAATGACTGACATTGTTGTTATTGGTGGGAATGAGGAAAGGTCCTAATGTTGGAGGAGATCGCGGAGGAAACTTGTAAAGTTACTCAAAACCGAATCTCTTAGCGACTTCGGCTCGAGTTTAAGTTGCAACACTTCGGCTCGAGTTTATGTAGCGAAACTGTGGGCTCCAGTCATGTAGCGATATCCTGGCTCGGGTTAAAGATGCGACAATGTGGGTTCTAGTCATGTAGCGACACCCTGCCTCGGGTTAAAGATGCGACACTGTGGGCTCCAGTCATGTAGCGACACCCTGGCTCAGGTTAAATATGTGACACTGTGGGCTCCAGTCATGTAGCGACACCCTGGCTCGGGTTAAAGATGCGACACTGTGGGCTCCGGTTATGTAGCGACACTTTGTCTCAAGTTTTGTAGCATTGTTACGTGTTTAAAAAGGAAAGGATTGAAATGGTTCTATGGAAAGTTGTTATAATTATTTATCTAACCTTATTAAAAATGTGGATTAAATGTATATCGAAATATCTTGAGTTAACGACTTACTCCTTTGTATTTTCTGTGTATGTGTCAACGTTAATCCCATTGCAGGTAGGTAGAAGATCTAAGGATGACTGGATCTTGCCTTTAGTTTTGAAGTCCTTATTTTCATTGTTTCGTAATCTTATTGATTGGCGTTTTGAAACGGATATTTGTGGACATGGATTATTGTAACCCTAGGTATCTCTAACTAGGGGTATTTTGGAAATCCTTAGCTAATTGTATGCGGGGTTACCGAGATGTGGTAATATGAATTATGTTTTTCTGCAACTAAGAATTATCATGATATGCAATTAATTTGACATGATAGAGTTAGTGATGATAAAGAAAATGAATAATTTAAAAGTCAAGGAATAGATTATATGAAGTAATATGGTGAACTAAGCTTAAAGAATTAACTTAAAAAACGAAATTTTTAAGGGTAGAATTTGGGTCCTTACCCATACTGTTTTTATGTATATAACTGTTCACTATGTACTGTCTTTTGTAATGTTATTTCATAAATTATCTTTTTATTCATTCACTGCTTATAAGGGTTATGAACTTTACCCCAATGATTGTCCAAATTGTTTTTAATTTAGTATGATCGTCCATATTTTGCTGTCCGTTGTAATGTTATTAGAGAAATATTGTTTTGTACCTAATAACTATATGTCTATTATAATATTAATTGACTCTTTGTATGTCCACTATATGTTATTTGACTCTATGTATGTACATTATATGTTATTTGATTCATTGGCTGCTTATAAAGGTTATGAAGTTCACTCTTTGTATGTCCATACTATTTTTATGTATGTAATTGTCCATTATATGTTATTTGACCCCAATAAATGTCCATTATATGTTATTTGACTTCCTTTAATTGTTAATCATGGATTCTAATTCAATGTTCATACTTATTTTATTCTTAATTTACCAACTCATTTTATTACTATATTTCACATCATCAAATGTTGAATCATTTACTTCATAAATGTATATTATGTTGAAACTCATATTAATATTATATTTTGATGTATCAAGTTGAGACTTACATTGAAAATCATGTCTTCAAAAATAAGAAGGTATGTATATTATGGGGAAGTTCAATTATTAGCTGACCTATATGACATATGACCATAACATTCTTAATATGTTAACACATACCTTATGAAGAGATAGATGAAAAAGCTATCATCAAAGAAATATGGTCATTATTTATAATAAGTTTTGTCCAAGAATTTTTTTTTTAAAGTCCTAAACGATTGTTCCTTCAGCCTTTGGGATTTAAAGGAACAAATTGTCATTATGTTATCTTTTTCAGTTTTTGTTGTCTAACAATATCACATGTCTTTTTATATGTTACTATAATGTCTCTATCACACCCCTTATACATGATCAAGCATGTGAATGATTCCAAACAGTTTTGGAAAATAACTATTTGAATTACCAAACTATGGTATGTTAAAATTTCACCCAAATCTCGTCATCTAGAGATGATTTTGATGGATTCTAAGGTAATAATTAATCATATTTTCAGTATAAGATATGTTTTTGTTTTGAACAAATTACTCATTTTTATGAAATTTAGGGGGACAAAATATAAGTCTATGTCGTAAAGGAAGAATTTAATGAATGGAAACATTATTTAGTGGAATATGACACATATGTGATGCAAAATTTTGATGTGATGCTCAATGATCATCAATTTAAGGCGTGTGATGATCTTTACCGGATGCAAAATTTCGATGTGATGCTCTTAACGTCGAACGTCGAATGACATACTTTCCAACAGCCTCCACTTTCTAACTGGGAAAAAAGAAAGTCAGATGCCAATGATTCCGAATATGCAAAAATTGTGAGCGCATAGAACCTTTATTTTACCTATTTTTAATGCAAAGGTAATTCCTATATGTTCTCTCATACAAACAAATGTTTGGACTTCTGTGGTAGTCTGTGTCTTTTACTGTTGAACATGACCCATACCACCTTTAAGTCATAACTTCGAGCAAGAGATTGTGGGATGAGTTAGATTTGGACATACCTCAAAGCCATCTTTATAGTGTCTCTGAATTGTCATCTTCCAATGTGGCAAAACATATCAAGACTGAATGAGTTTTGATATTAATGTTTTAAGTTGGATGTAATCACTTACCTTAGAACATTTTTTGTTGCATCACAAGTGTGATGTATATGAGCTCATTTTTTTACCTCACCTCACTGACATTGAAACAGAAAATGTCTCATGTTACCAGTCAAACCTAATTGTCATGTCAACTCTGTCTTTCAAGTAGCAAATTCAAGTACTAATTAACAAAACACAGTTGGATTACTGATACTTATTTCATACTTTTTGAATAGTAGAAAAAATTGATAACGATCTCCATATATACTTATTTCATATTGTACTTTAAATGCACTAAACTTTCATCTATCTTATTAGGCTGTAATTTATCATATTTTAATGGGCTAGTTAAATCTAAAAACACTTATTTAGATATCTAAGCGAATAAATTCTATTGTTATATTATACTGAAGTATGATTAGGTTTATATTAATTATTTCATCATTAAGTGATCTAAGCATGTAATATATTATTATTGTTAGGTTTATGAATTTCACTTACCTTCTTATGAACTAGACACACTAAACATTCATTTATCCTGTTAAAAAATGCAGGTATAATTTATCATATTTTAATGGGCTAATTATATCTAAAGACATGTATACCAATATCAAATTTAGGGTATTTTTAACATTTTAAGTTTATTAATTATAACTAAGTTTATCATAGTTCATTAGTTAAAAATTTACCCTATAAATGTTGCATGATCAAATGTTATAATTTTTCATGTTGGTTGTTAAGAAAATTCTGTATTTTATAGGTGACTTTGTTAATCAACTAAAACTTATAATTACTACATGAGAAATTTCATCATTAATATAAATTATATACTAATTCAACTATAATTGTCTGTTTCATCATTAATATAACATTAGCACGAGTATCCTAACTAGAATTGTTCTCGCAATGAAATTAAAATTGCCTTTTAATTTTCCAAGATGGAGATAGAAATTAGATATTTTCATGCATATTATTTGTACCAAAACTACTTCTATTATTTCCCTTCACTACTGCTACTATCTTAACGAGAATCCAGCTGTCTGCTGTAATTACAACAACAAACATTGCAAATGTGAGGACACTTTAAGTCATTAATTTTGCAAATGAAGGTTTATTATTAATAGGTTTTTTGTCTAAATCATTGCATATCTAAATCTATGCTCTTCTGGAATATATCATTGTCAATGCAATGATATCTTACCATTGGACAGGCATTTCAGACATTAGACATACCCAAATAGGGATGGGTAAGCAACAACCAATTTCCTAAAGTAAGTCATCTAATATTTTGCATGTTGTGGCTATTATATATAGATATAGATTTAGTGCCAATACATATAGGGGAGAAATCCACTTACTCCCAAAGTAAGTGGAAAAAACCTACTTCACAACAGAGTCATCCAATCTTGGCAATTTTAATGGTTTATAGGTACTGACCAATTCAAACCCTTGGAATACCAAAAAAATATATGATCATGATTTGTAGTAGTTTCTTTCCACTTATTTCACTTACTCTTTAACTAAGTGGATTCCTTAACATACAAACACATGACCTTATATTAATTTTAATAATTTTTTAAAATTTAGTTCATATTTATTGTCAAATAGTATATGGTTTACCATGTATGAAATATGAGTCTTATACTTACATGTCAAATTCTTTGTTATTGTGTTGAATTCTTTCTATTTATTTCATTATTAATGTTATTATCATGAATAAATACTATAAATGTAATAACCTTTACCATAACTTTTGATTTCTAAATTAGGGACTTATTTTGTGAAATTTTTACTATCAGTATTTAATTATTTTATCAACTATACATTCTATTATATATTGAAAATTAAATTATTATTATTTTACTGGATTTGGAAACAATGATGATATTAAAATATCAATAATAATTAATAAATTAAATGAATATGTACTTAAATAACAAAGGATACATCAATATGTAACTATCTGAAGAGTTCAAAGCAAAAACGAGTTAAAGATATTGATATATGACATAAGATAGTAAAACATTAAAGAGAACAAAAAATTAAATTTATAAAGAAGTTTTCATGAATCTCTAATATGTATTCTATAACTTATTTTACAGAACTATAATTTTTTGAATATAACATGTTCAACACTATCTCATTTATCAATATCTTTACATCAATAATCAAATACATAGAAATCATCTTTACGAGATAACCTTCAATAACATTCTTATTAATAATTTTTCTGTAATTCTTTAATTAAATTCATACAAGACATATTATCACCCATGCAAATGCAGCTTTAAAAATCAGTACCATTCACTATACTTTAGTCACTATTTCAAAACAATACCATACACACACACCCAAATAGCAATGGTGATAGAAATTTTACAACATGCATTTCACCACATAAAAACTCTTTAATTGAAATGAAAAAAATAGATTTAACTCTACTCGAAAATGGTAAGATTTTCATAAGAAAAGTTAATCCATATCATCTTGTCTTGATTTTGATTTCTTTCTTTTTTTAAATACCTCAGGTTCTTCTCCTACTGGTATCGAGTAGAACGTACTGATCTTTCAAAAAAATATAGAACTAGTACCCCGCATAGTGCTTAATCTATATATCTATAAGAAAAAAAGGTTTTGCTACATCATCACTAGACACATGTCACACTTTATTTCACTTTTTTCCCTCCTAAACAAATCCATATCTTATCATGTTCCCTCACACACTCTATTAATCCTTCATTTTTTCTATCAAACACTCATTCATATTTTCATATTCATTTTCCCTAAATCAATTCTTATATTTCTTCATTTTCTTACATTCATATTCTTATATTAATTTCTATTAATCACAAGATACATATGTTTTTCTTCCAACAATCTTCTTTATCTCTTGTTTCATTTCATTATGTGTACTCATTATTGTTTTTTATTTCTCTTCCAACAATCATCTTTACAATACATGTGTTCGTTAAATTTTTATTTATTTTGTAAATCTATTCTTATTTTGTATATATCGTATTTAAAGTGCATTTTTATTTATTTTTTGTTCATTTTGTATATATGTTGTTATTTTGTGATTTTGTTCTTATTTTATCATTGATTTTTGTTTATTTTTCATTGATTTCCTTATTTTGTACATGTGTTATAACTAATTTCATTATTTTGTAGATTTGTTCTTCTAATGATTCTCTTCGTTAGCTACTTATAAGCAATAGTATCATTCATGAGTACGATCAAATATTCAAAATCTATGGTTGTTAGTTGTTTGTTTGCTTTTGTTATTAACATATTTATCTTTTCATCATATATCGCTGATATCATTTTCACTCATAATTTGCAGTTTGGTTATCCCTTTAAGTTTTTTTCTCCTAATCTCTAATTGTATTTATATATCTTTTATTCAAAGATTCAATATTTTTCTACAACATATTTATCTATTCATCATATTTTATCAAAATCATTTCTCTTTTCATTTGCATTTTGGTTCTCCCTTTAGAACATATTCGGATGTTAGTTTTCTCTATCTTCATCTCTTTTTTTATTTTTATACACTTTTTTATTCAAATAATCAGTATTTTCATTTTTTGTTTTGCATGTTGTTATAAACACCCAGAGTATATCCTTCTCTTAAATTTCTTTTCATTTAAGTTTCATCCTCATATGTGATATTTGATTATGTGTCTTTCAATAATTCAAATATCAAAAATATAAAGTTCATGGAAGTTAACCTAATCATATTCTTTTACCTTTGAGTCTATGTTATGAGAAAAACAAAAATTTATTGTTATCTAATTAAAATATACTTTGAGTACATTTTTTCTTCATTTTATACTTTCATTGATTTTATTAACAATTATATATGTTATATATTTATTAAAAAATGACACCATAATTTTTTAATACCTCAAAAAAAACACTAATGTTTGGATTTTCAATGGACCATTTCCCATGTCACGTAGGTAAATTCTATTAATTGTTAATTAAAGATAATAAAATATCATAAATTATAACATATTGTTTTATTTTCTTTTTACATCCACACAAACTTTTCAAGTACTAAAATTGTCATTTATATAAATTGTGGATAATTATGGAATATTAACGGCCGGAGAGAATTACCCTCGAGATTTAAGAGTAATTAATGTGAATACTGAAAGATAAAATATAGTAGAATGACAATAAAGGAAATTCATAACGGGATAAAAACTGCAGAGGTGAATAATTACATTAAATTTTGTTATACTATTGTAATTTGTAAATGAATAAGTGAATAAATATTAATAGCATTGAATAAATATCATCAATCAGTTGCAAACTAATAATTAATAATTACTTTGTCATTTAATATAGTGCTTATTGGTGAGATCGATGAATATTATTCAAGATAAAAAATAATGTATAGTAATCGGTACATGCAAATTAATATGTGTGCTTTATTTTAAAAAAAACTAAAAATTAAATATATATTTCCATTACTATATTTAAAATATTTTAGCATTTTTGATCCTAAATAATTAATATCTCCATTATTTTGAAAAAAAATCGAACTATATAATTACAACTTTCATATTTCAATGGTAATTTATTACTAAAATTTCATTTCTATCTATTAAAATATTATTATCAAAGTTGTCATACTAAATGATTAAATCCATATCTATTTTGAAAAAAAAAAATCCAAGTAATTAATTACAATTTCTACTTTTGGATAATTTAAAAAAAAATATGAAATAATAAATCAATTATACTAACAACTAATAATAAGAAATAATATCCTAGAAATAAAAGAAATTATAAACAAATTATATTAAGAAATAATCATAATAAATCATAAAACAAAACAAGTTTTTCATATGTACGTCTATATTAAGAATCATCCATATAAGTTTTTATTATATTTATTAGTTAACAAAATATATAAACTATATAATATCAAAATCAATAAAAAAAGTACAAAAATGTATAACTAACATGTCTTCACGAACCCATGCAAACGCACAAACAACGTATATGTTCTTAATCATATAAATACATATATAATGTGTTCTTAATCATACGACAAAAAATTATTGCCCCGTGCATTCCCCCGTGCAAATGCACGGGTTAAAGGGGAAACTACTAGTTCGAAAGATGGAATACATGAATGAATAAGTTTACGGCATCTGTTTTACTCTCTTCTCTCTGCTCAGCTATTATTTATTTTCAGTTATGCCATGAAATTTCCTCCCAGCTTCAACAGCTTCTCTGTAAAAGATGACACACAATGAGACACGCATACATATATTCATGGACTAACTAGCATATTAAAGGCTTCTATGTAGTGTTAGGTTGACTCGATGTAAATTGACATCCACAAATTCATCATCAATGCCTAAGTTATTTGTTTCAAGTTTGCCTCAAAATTATTTCCCTGTAGGAATGCCATAGGCAATAATCTTAAGGGGAATTTGTTTTATAAAACAATACAAAAAGTAGAGCCAATTTTTAATTAAAAATATCACTTTCCATGCTTATGTTTGTTGATTAAGTTTTTACTAAAACCAGGAAGCCGTAGAAAAGCACCTAAAAAAGAGAGAATGTAAAAAAATTACATTTTTATAAATGTAGCCAAACACAAAATAGCTTCTAATTTACAAAAGCTATACAAGCAACGTCACTTTTTACAAATATTTCAAAATAATTATTGTTTTTTTAGTTAAAAAAGGTCCTAAAACTGAGTGATATATTCTCTTGTGCATACATTAGTGTCTATTTACCAACAGATGTAAAAAAGTAAAAATTGAATGATGACCTGAATGCATTTACAAGTTCCATATTTTCAGGATCAAGCTGTACACCCTCATAAAAAGCATTTGCAGCTTCATCAAAATTCTGCAAGAACAATAGCCAAGTGAAATTATACTTTAGAAATGTGAAGAACATATTATGCTGCTAATGTAAAAGGCAAATAGTTTAGAAAAGCATGCCTGCAATACACGCAAAGCTGCGCCTTCCCTATAACAAGCTTTTGCCCAATCTGGTCTCAATGCTCTGCAAGCCCTTGCATCAGCTAAAGCATGCTCAGCTTGACCCAACTTTATCCAACAAAGACTCCTATTGGATAGTAGAGTACCATCAGTGGGGTCCAGATCAATTGCCTGTCAAAAACAGAGTGCAAAAACAAGAGGACCAAAAGCATCTCAGAAATTTATGGGCTGAGTCTTGTCACTTGTAAGCACTTCAATTTATCCATTCTTTTCCAATGCAGTACTTTTTAGTTTTTACACACATGATTCACATGGAATACCAGCAAGGCAAATGAGTATATGACTAGCGAGTTTTGACATGAACTCATATAAGAATACTCAACAAATTTAAGTTACAGAACAGAAAGAAATCCGAGAGTCAAATAAGAGATCAAAAGACTTCACTTGTGTATAAGAATCTATAGCCGTTGTATAATCTTTCCTTTTAAAGGCATCATCACCTCTTGATTTTGCTTCTGATGCTCTCTTTTTGACCTCAGGTGCCACCTAGATAAGTTGACAACAGCTATAAAGACGAATTGTATAAACATTACTGAAATTAGCTCAAAGCTAAAAAATTGTCCCTCAACTTGTCATTTATCACCAACTAGGCAATTTATAAAAAAACTCTTAAAAATTTTAATCAAGTACGCATACTTGATATGGTATAATCAATCAGAAGAGTGATAAAGGAATTCAAACAAGAGCCTGAAACTTAGGATGAAGGCAATGACAAACAACAATCAGAATCTCATAATATACCTAATTGAATTGGACTTGCACATTCCTTATATAGTTATATATTTATACTACTTGTGCAGCTATTTACATTCAAAGTACAGTTATAATGCACTTATCATTAATATAGTTAATGAAAGAAAATCACACCTCTGGGACTTTTTTCTCCTGAAAAACAGTATCCTTGGACCCATTGGCTTCCCCAACATTTATCGCTTCATCCTGCAAAATTTTCTATTTAATACTGAGTAAAAATACCAAGAGCGCACCTTTGACAGATAAAAGACGAAAGCAATCACAGAACATTAGCTGTCAATTTCTGAACCTTGTCAGTGAGTAGAATATGATTGAGACTATTTACGGGTACAAATTGTAAACAGAACCAGTTAAAGAATTGAGAATTTTAGTAGTGGAAGAAGTATATGGAGCCCATTCTTTGTTGGAAGAATGGATATTTTCTGCAAAGGGCAACTTCTGTTCCTTGGCGTCAAATTAAAAAAAAAAAATTACAGAAAAAATTATAGAGACTGTCCTTTTCTTTTGCATCAATATAAATGGAGAACATATTAACTTGTGGACAACCTACAAAGCAGATACTGATATTTCAAGAGAATGTTATAGGTATTGCAAGCATAATTTCATACAACTAATTCAATAGAAAGCATAGTTATTTGACATTTTTGGAGCATGGGTATGTCTTAGCTCGGTCCCATTGAACACAATAAAAATTTAGGATTTCGGTACCGGTTGCCTTTTGGTTTCAGATTGCATGTACTCAACTATCCCATCAATAGTCCAAGTAGAAACAGCATCAATTTTGGACGTCAAAGGGAACAATATCTCAACAGCTGCACGATTGCCCCTTGCAGCTGCAACCTGTATTGGCTTAATACCATCCTGTAATGCAAAGATGCCAAATTTTATTCCAAATATTAAGAGAACTGCATTGTTTACCACAACCAAAAGCACTGCACGTCACAAGCAAAGAGACATGAATGATACTGAGGGTTTGGAAACATCATGGATATAAAAATAAAACCGAGTAGTGTTTTGGTACTCTTACGACAATTGGGTTCCTAGAATCAGTAGACTCTTAGCACTATAAGAACACAGGAAAGGAAACAAAAGCAAATGCAAAACTTACAAGAAAAGTAAAGGGGGTTTGTTGATATAGTTCGCACCTCGTCAGAGATATTAGGGTCAGTTCCAGCTTTCAGTAAGCAGTTTATAAGTTCCAGACTTCCATTATCAGCGGCAATGTGCAAAGGAGTTGCTCCACCAGCAGTAATATTTACTTTACCACCTAACTGTATACAATAACATTCAAATATAAGGATGTGGATGGATGAACAGAAAAACATGACTACCCCTTATTACCTGCATTTAGCCACTTATACATTACCCCTACGACCCTACCACTAACTATATTTCCCATTAAATTTTGTAATATTAGGCATTCAAATGCCTATGAATGTGAACCATGAAAACATAAGTTTAAGGTAAGGGTTGAAATTCCATTAATATACTAGAAGTATAAGAAATATCTGAAACCTTAATTAACAGATCTAAGCATGCTAGTGAACCGGCAGCCACAGATGAAAGGACAGGAGTGATGCCATCATCAGTTTCAGCATTAGGCTACAAAACAACATCAACAAGATGAAAGAAAAAATATTAGAGTAGTTAGACTATAAGAATAGTGATATAAATCAAAAAACAAAATAATCATACTTCAAGACAGCATAGTGACTAAAGATGATTGGATTAATCAGAACATTATTTAGCATCAAACTTTACAATCAACTATAAAAAAATAGAAGTGGACATACATTTGCACCATGTTGTAAAAGAACACTGAGAGCTGTTTGTTGGGCATGACCAGCAGCCCAAACCAGAGGGGTTCCAGCATCACTTTCTAAATCAATATTAACTCCTCTGGAAAGCAAATAGTTTATCAGCTCAATATCTCCTGCAAGGAAGCACGGATGAGCACAAAATAATAAAATGAAAGAAAACAAGTTTGAAACTAATGGGTTTTGTTACGGATGAGAAAAAGCAAAATAGATAAGTGAAAACAAACCTATCCCTGCAGCATGGTGCAAGGCCGTAGCACCTAAATTGCTAGGTATAGTAGGATTAGCACCACGGTCAATAAGATACTTAGCAGTATGAGTGTGTCCTTGACGAGCAGCATGAATAAGTGCAGTCTCACCTGAAAAGCAATAGCAAAATTGAAAAAGTTAAAAACTGCCAAATCAGAAAATTAATAAACAGTAAGTAATGGAGGAACAATACCATCATCATCAATAGAGTCGATATGGAGATTGAGTTGCTCTAACAAGTATTTGCAAATTTCAATCTGGCCTTCTCTGGCAGAAAAATGCAATGCTCCTCGCTTGTTAGCATCTTTTATTGATTCCACTGTCTTTGTGAGATCATTAGGACCCTCATCAAGTTGTGCCGCCAACTCTACATTCAATTCATTTCAATTCAATTAATAGAGAGAGAGAGAGAGAGAACAAATGAATGAAATTGATACTAGTATATTAGTGACTCACTTTTGAAGAGATCAAGATTGCCAGAACAAGCAGCGTTGAGAAATAGTTGAACTTTCTCTCTAACTGCATAATATAGCAGCAGCAGCAACAACATATATAATCGAATCAAATTGTAAACAAACACGCAGAGAGAGAGAGAGAGAAGCAATGGATGAATAGATAGAGAGAGAGAGAGAGAGAGATAGGTACCTGCAAGTGCGTGTGAAGCATCGCCGGTGGCCATAGTGAGAGTCAGAGAAGGAGTAAGGGTTTTGGTCTCAACAACTGTGAAAAGAAGTTTCAGGGGTTTATATCTCTAAGTATAAAGCTTATATGAATAGGAATTGTGATTGGTAAGTTGTTAACAATAACATATACAACCCTAGATAATATTGCCATGTAATATCATTTTAAATATTATGATAATATTCGTAATATATGAGTTTATACGTTAACTTTTAAATAAAAAATTAAACATTCCCTTATTTTTGTGTGGTGATATTTTTTTCCAAACTATAATGTATTACTCTAAATTTATGAGCGTGTAATATATAGACATTGTAAAATTCTCATTCATTATATTATTTATGTTTAAAATTCAACAATGATTAAATATAAATAGTAAATGATATAATGATAATATAAAAAATTATTAAAGTGACATTGTATATTTTATTTATTTTACGATATGATGTAACCTATAAGCATTTAATAATGACACTATTTGCTAACAAAGGCTTGTAGCTTTTTTACTAAATTAATAAACTACTAGATTTGATTATTAGTAAACTAAAATGAAAGGGAGCTTCTATAGCTTTAGAAAAAAGGAAGCTTGAAAGCTATTTTTCAAA
The DNA here is from genome assembly GCA_009771035.1 of Lupinus albus. NCBI lineage: Eukaryota > Viridiplantae > Streptophyta > Magnoliopsida > Fabales > Fabaceae > Lupinus > Lupinus albus. Next base: position 21,788 of record CM020016.1, read on the forward strand.
AAAAAAAGTTTAGAAATTGAAAGTAGTTTGAAATAATTCACTTATTAATTTTACTCTTCAAAATTTCAAAAAAATTACATTACTTGTTGTTGGAATTTGCTTTGTTGGATGCTTTTGCGTCTGAAATTGAAAAAACTCACAAGTCCCACATGGAAAGATTTTGGAAAAATCTCAAAGTCCGTATCCATACGGGAAGATGAAGGATCTTGGAAAAAAATTCATGATATAAAATTATAAATAGAAGCATTCCCCTTTCATATTCTCTCGTCCAAAGTTAAGCATGTTTTTACTCAGTTTTTTATTTCTTTCTCATATTTTCCGCCGACGCATTTCCAGAAAACTTATTCCCCTATCTTTTTGTGGCACTAAGAATTGACACAAACAGTCATAATCTGAGAAATTCGGAAACTGACATTAGTAGTCAGATTGTGGGAAAAGAATTGGCACAGGAAGTCACATTATGGGTATATCGAGAATTGCCATTAGTAGTCATACTTTGAGAATTTGGAGAATTGACACTGATAGTCATATTGTGGTGTATTCGAGATCGATTCTTATAGTGTAGTAAGAAATCAATTTGTTTTATCCTAGGGACGGCGTGGTTGATAGTCTGTTTACACTTTTGGCACTACCACTAAACGTCTTAAAGAGAGCGACATGTTCGTGACTCAGACAATAAGTATTATTTCGTGTCATTTAGACAACAGTCGTCTCTAACAAAAAAAACTCTACTATTATTGTTGTCTCACTTTATCTACCAATATACCTCAATTCGTAAAGCATTGCATGAACTTGTTTCCCTTATTTCAAATTCATTAATCTATAACATTATATGCATTGATGAAAGGGATGAAGGTGGTTAAGATGTAGATGATTAATCCATGAAATTCTTGTCTCCCTTAATTGGAGAAATAAAAGGATTTATTGTCAACTACAAAAATACATAGTTCAGATTTAATATAATAAGAATCAAATCAAAATTTACACAGAAAATAAAGATGAAAAAATAATAATCAAATATAAGAATACATACATAAATTGCAAGTTTGGTAAATCACTGTTCTAGCAAGATTCAAGCATATTCCTATATTATAAAATAAGGAGTTAATATATATTTAAATGTAAGTAGCAAGAGTGAATCAAAGAAAAAAAATGAGGTAAAATAAGACAATGATTCTCCTTATGCTTAAATAGAGAAACCAAAAACTTATAAATTGCTTGAAGAGAGAAACTAAAAACAAAAGGGAGAAAAAAGGTAACCCATAAAGAAGAATAAGAGAAATAGAAAACTGAATGATAAGTGTATTATTATGTATGATGTTTTGTTTTTAGATCTGTAAATATTCGCGCTCACTAAAACAAGTATTGTTTGAATATATGACTTTTAACAACGCTTACGCTCACTGAAGCAAGTGTTGTTGAATGTAACTTTGAACAGCGCTCACTGATTGTTGAATTTGTGACTTTGAACAGCGCTCACTGAAGCATTCGTTGTTGAATTTGTGACTTTTAACTATTCAATTGGAACAAACGTTGTTAAATGTGTGACTTTTAACATCGTTCATTGGAGAATGTGGTATTGAATATGTGACTTTTGAGAACGCTTACTTCACCGATGTTAATTTTCTTTTGGCTTACATTTAACAGCGTTCAATACACAAGCGTCGTTGAATACATTGTGTAATGTCAATTCTACCATAGTTGCCTTTAATTATATTTATCTATTTAGTTGAATGACAACTACATCTCCATTATTCTTTGGTGTTGGCCACTGAGATTTAAAGTCGTGAGCAACTTACTTCCTATATCATAAAAATATGATAAAGGAAAATAAAAAGAAGAAAAGAGTTTTATGTTTAAAGGAGATTTATATTAAATTTTCTAACCATGATTGTTACCATTAATACTACCATATCATCATCCCAAACAATTGGGATACTCTCCATGAATGGAGATAAAAGCCCTTAAAAACCAAAGAAAATTTAACATTTAATGACACATTTATAATTTAAGTATAATAAAATAACATTTTTGCTATTAAAAACATAAAAAAAATTGAAATCCCAATGCACCTATTGCTTCCCACTAGTACTCCTTTGGTGCAACCACCACATGCTCATCTCATCACTACCACCACCATAGGCATTGCCCATTTTCTCCGCCACAAACATCATAACACTTGTCATCTTACCCCAATCACCACCATCATTCATGTTATTTTCCCTCTTATACATGTGATCATTAAAATGAAGACTATAAATAAATTTTTTTGTGTGAATCACTCTCTTCTAGATAATTATAAGCAAAACATGTAATCACATAATCTCAACAAAATGAAAGTTTAATAATTTTTAAACATAACAACACACAACTAATAATTTTATTGACTACTAAGTACTTAAAATATTATATAAAATTAACTTGTAAACACACTTCATTCATATAGGGTTAAGCAAAAAATATATCCCCTTTGTTATGGTATTTGTCATTAAATCAAAATTGGTTACATGAAAGATATCCTCTAAAATGGAAATGAGGTGACTAATTATACCATAATCTTCTAACCAATATTAGACATCTGAGCCGATTTTGTTTTTTCTTTGAACTTTTTTATTATTGCCCCGGAAATAGAAAACCGAAATAAACTTAAAACGACTCATTCTCTTTCTCTGGTACTAGCATTCGGTTTTCTTTGATCTTTCTCTCTCTCTCTCTATATATATATATATATATATATATGCATTTCTAAAAGAATCTGCTTTTGTACAAAGCAATCACCTCTTATTCAATGAGATTGCATTACTGAACAAGCAACTGCTTGAGCCCAATGCCTTAACTTTATCTTTACATGTTCTGGGTCATCTCCTGCGTATATACACAACAAGAGCCTAGTTAGCAAATTGCAACACATGGAACAAGGACTAGAAATTTTAAACATATTTGCAACGATGGATTAATAATTCTGGCTGAAATAATTGAAAAATAATATGATTATCAATGTGAGTGCATTCACTTTGTCAAGAACCAACACATGTTTAGATTTATATTTGTAATTTGCCAAAATCTTAATTAGGCTAGGTCAATTTGTATCTGCATTATAAGAGTATTGAACGACAACCACTATATCTTAGATTATAATGATTTGTGTTCTTAGTTGTACATCATTAGGTTTACTTAACACATATATAGTCTTCCACCTAACTCTATAACAAGCTCATAACTTATATGCATTGCATGATTGTATTATATTGGAATAATATGAGTCATTTGCATAACATAAAGTTATGTCATTCTTTATCAGCTTGAGTCATTCTTTATCTACATCATAATACTATGTCAATAACTAATTATTTACAAGAGTAAAGGCATATTTTGATCTATTAAAAATTTTAAAACCCAAAATGGGGCTATGTTTGAAAGTTAAATTTCGGAGAGGAATGAATGAAAACAAAAAGATTTGAGAATCATGAAGTTGAGGTATAGAAGGAGAAAAATAGAAAACTATGAATGGTGGTATGATGAAAAGATACAAAAAGAAAAAATACTAATTCATATCTAGTAACACTATACTTCTAATTAACAAAAACAAACCCTAAATATATGGAAGAAGATGAAAAGCGTAATTTGTACATCTAGAGTGAATACGTAGGGAAATACAAAAACAATACCAACCTGGGCTACAAATCTTCCAAGCATCAGAGTCAACACTCCTTGGGCTGCCAAATGATGAAGAGCATCCACCAAGGGAGGCAGAGCCACCGCTATGAGGGGATGAGACTGGACTCGGCGACAGCTTGCGGTTGACGGCGAAATACAAGTCAAGAGCAGGCAAAGTGTTACAAAGTGTCTGGCCATCTTCCTCATTGAATCCAAAACCCAATTCAATGCAACCTCTGAGTTCATTCAAATCTTCATCTGTAAGCAGGTTACCACAATCATGAATGCTATTCCTCCTTCCACATTCTTGATTCTGAATCTGACTCCTCCTTCTCTCCCATGCTATGTCTCTTGGTGTTTCACACATTGATGTCATTGATAGTTGCTTTGTTAGACATCTCCTTTTCTTCAACTCCGGTATTGTCAATGCCATATTTTGCAACTCCTCAAATGATGATGACGACGACGACGCTGGCATTGTTGAAGACTCCACATAGCAATGATGTTGTTGCTGACATAGCAATGATGTTGATGCTGACATTGTTGAAGACTATATATATATATATATATATATAGTTTTCTGGAGGGGGAGGAATTAATTAACTAAAATGTTTGGTTAGTTGATCAATGAAAAGAGACCGTTGCATGTGATGATGGCCGAGACAGCTAAGTTGGAAGAGCCGCCTCGCCAGTCGTGGTGGTGTAGTGATGGTGGGGGACGGTGATAAAGAGTGGATTAGAAATGACTGAAAATGGGTGGAAGTGGAAAATGGAGGAGATAAATAGGAGCTATTAATGGAGAGAGTTGATTTTGGTGCGTGTTTGATATTTCACCATTCCTTTGTAACGGTGGCTGTTATAATTAATCTTAATTATAGGAGGAAGTTGACTAATATTTAGTATATGTTGTGCTTGCATCGGAATTGAAGGTGCACCTGCATTCTCGTACAATCTTAGTTATAAACCTTTCCGGTAAAATCTCACCTATATTGTGACGTGGGAAATGATAAAATGATTAAAACAATCTATTTCATGTATTATTTAATATTTACAGCGCCAATAATACTAACTGAATAATAAAAATTTAACCACAAACCATGCAGTCACCAACCCAACTATTTTATGGAACGAGAATAAGACATACATAAATGACAATATTAAAGAAATAATTTATCTCATTATATCATGAGATACATTATTCTCTACATAAATATATATAGAGTTGTTACTACGTATCATGGATATTAAAATTTAATCAGAATCTTTCATTAAAATGTATTTATTCATTTTTAATTATAGTTTTATTTTAAACGTTTAGATTTTTTTTATATGTTTTAACTCATCTTGATTATCATTTATTTTTCAATTTCCATAATCTTAATAATTCCTCATTCAAATATAACATTTAGGTGTTCTTCGTTTTGCACTCAATTCAGTTCACGATTAAAATTATGAATGGACAAATTACAATTTCATATTGAACTACAACAATACTGATTATATGCTTTAAGAAATTAATTAAATGACAAAATAGAAATATGGAGAAAGTAAGAAAGAAGGTTCGATTCTATTTTGTTGTTCTCTACTACATGCATGCTGAAACATCATTTTTCACCCAATGCGTCAACAAAAAACAATAGTATATTTCATGATAGCAAACACACAACATTTTTTGGGAGATGATAAGAAGAGGATGTCATAATTCCATTTTTTGAGAAAATTAAATGAAAGGTAAATTAGAGAATTGAATTACTTGTGTTTTCCATTAGATCTTCCAAAAGCAACAAATATATGATATATATATATATATATATATAATCTAATACACTTACCATTTTTACATCAGCCAAAACCCATAAACCAAAATATGATATTATGTAGGATGTGGATCTAGGTGTTATGATTTTGATTTTGAAATTGATTTAATTATCCAATAATGTCACATGAACATAAACCATATATTTTGTTCTGTGTTGTTATGACATAACGTTGCCTTGGAAATGTTATAAATAAATGGTGGGATTAGTACGGTATTTCTGTAAGGAGTATTTTCTTTTTTGTAAAAATTGTCAAAAATATTGCAATCTGCTTGAATAATTGTACTCAACAACAAACAAGATTTTATAACTTAGAAAATGCATTCAGGGACTGGGTTATAATTTGTTTAGTAACAACTATGGTGTTAGAGAAAACAAGATAGTATCTCCCTTTATATTACTGCTACAATAATACTCAAGCATTTTCCGACAATAAAAAGCTAAAACAACCAAGCCCTAGAGATACTAGGTAGGGTTGGCTACACGGATCAAATGACAATATCCTTTTGCATGGAAATGAAATCTCCATTACCTCTATGCTATTAGAGGAAAGACCTAAATGAGCACCATGGCCTGATAATATGAACACTTAATTGGCGTGTTCATATATTTGGGCTTCATTTACCTTTTCTTCTGACCCCAAACCTGGGAATTGTCCAATATCATGGCCTTCCAGTGGTTGAAACTCATGATTCAAACCAACAGCAAACTCTCCAGCCTCAGTTCCAGGGCTTTGGAAATACTCTGCAATCTGTGTCAAAAAAGAATTACTCATGGTGACAATTTTCTATTACCATATTAGTATTTAACATCTGACATTCAAAAAATTAAGACAAGCAACTAAAGGAAATTGACAGGTTGAAGTGGCATACATGGTCGGCTAAAGCGATTCCACTTAAGACAGCTGCCTCTATATTTGAACCTAGCAACCAATCACCACATATACCAGCCCTTCCAAAAGGATCAAAGATGCAGGGAATTCTAGGTGTGTTAGTTGGAAGAGCTGCACCCCTGCAAATCTCATAATAATCATACATACTACAAATTTCGATATTGGAATTTCAGAATAAATATACATATAATTTTCAATATTGATTAAGTTTAGATACAAAAATCATAGATATAGAGTTAAATGAGTTAATAATTATTGTTATCCCTTCCCCTCTGGCAGGCTACCCTACTAATATTTTCATTCCCGTCCTCCAACTCAAGCATATCATTAAGGTCCTTCCTTGAAACTTGATTTGATCCAAGTATGCTGACTTGAATAAACCCTCAAGACTTACAATTTTACTAAACCATCTTCTTTTCCATTTTTGGTACCCTTTTTCTCCACATTAATCCAAACATCCATTCATTGACTGCATATACAAAATACACTGCATGAACTTTTAAGATCAGATTCTCACCATAATTGAAGCCTGGAATAAAATGGCTTTGGTAGTGACCCTTCTGATAATCCAAGGGCAGCCTCAACACCCTCTAGCATGCCTGCCGTTACCCTTGCTGTTGTAGCAGAAGGGATGTTTTCCTGATAAACATAAGTTGGTTCAATTTTCAGTTAAACATGGAAGAACAAAGAAGGAATGGAATGCATCCAATCCAATACATTTTAATAAAAAATCCTAGTCATTACATGACAAAACAAAGGTTATTAGCAAATTAATCAAATCCCTTTTATGTGTAATTCTAGGTAACATAGCAATGAGTGATCATTAATATTTCTCTTCCATTCCCACAAAATATTGAATGTGTGCCAAAAGCCAATCTAACACTTGTGAAATTAAAATATTATAGCATCATTGTACTGTATAGAGAATTTAACAACATACCTGTGGAACCTTGTTCTGCCTTCCATAAGCAGCGGTGCTCAAAAAGGTCCAACAATGAGGACCACCCTGTGAGCTCAGTAGTTTCTTGGTATTATTGGCCATCCATGATACTGAATCAACTCCTTGCACAAAAGCTCCTTCAAAAGGAAATTCTGTGTCGCCTGGAAGAGGAAGGGGGTCCTCAAATGCTGCTAGAAGAGCCCATATTGAACTCAACTCTAGCCTCTAACATGATGGACAATAAAACAGAAACAAGAAACAGTATGAGATGAATATAACTGTACATTAATAGTACATGAAGTTGAAAAGAATACTAGTTGAACAAATCACATGAACTGAAACAGGGGATGTTGTGGATTGACCTTCATTTGTTTTGCAATTGATGGTAACCCTGATGTCATTAGCAAGCGATTTGCACATTTTCCTGTTGGAAAATAGAGCAGTAGTTACTTTAATATATATATATATATATATATATATATTTTAAGAGGGGGATTGCATGTATAGGAAGATAATATCCTTCACCAGAAAAGAAACAGGCGAATAAAACTCAAGAAAAACAATGCACAATGGCAGCCCAATCTCTATGCAGATCTGAAATGGCAACCCCCTTAAAAAGGCCATGTGCTGAGCACCAACGAGAACCCAAAACTCCTATTCTATCCATTGATATCTCCAAAGATATCAATACACCTTGAAATATCCTCCCCAACCAGAGTAGTTACCATAACATGACTCATGCAACGTATCAAAATCTCAACAAGAATGAAAGAGCAATATTTAAATCAGATGAATATATTAACATAGGGTACTTCAGGCCATAACAAAGTAGTTCAGATAATTATAAAATGTCAGGATAGCAATCTGAACAGAAACCCAGAGCAGAAATAGCTAAACCTTTGGGTGGGTTTTCTCTCTAGAGAAATAAAATATTTATATTGAAAATACTTGAAATCATTATAGCAAGAGAGCATAGCTATGTAAAGATATGCTTGAGATAGACATGTTAAGATACCAACCATTGTGTGCAATAACAATTGCATCAAACTTGCCACAAGGTTTTCCATTTTCACTCAAGTGCCACATCCCATTGAATGGCTCGACTTTACTGATCCAGCATGGTCTCATCACATTAACCAGGTGAGTCTGCACTGAAAGTTAGATTCTTATCCGGCATGATTACATAAAAACAGCAGTAAAAACAAAAACACAGAAATAATAACATTAAAAAAAGAGGTCTCAACCATACAGAGTATACCAGTGTTTGTAGAATGCAACAGAACATTTTCTTTGGTACTACTCAGGTTTTTCCCTTTAGCCACACCAATTTAACACCTACTTAGCAACTCTAACCCCACAGCTATATTGTGATAACCCCCAATTTTGACTCAATTCTTTTACCATCCATTTTATTAACGGAAACTTGACAACAAACAAACATGAAATGAAGGTGTTTTTTTTTAAATATGGTGAAAATATATAAACTGAAAATGAAAACAAAAAGAAAGCATATGTTGTATAATTGAAAACGATGAATGAAAAGTGTATTTTAATAACCTCAGAAAGTAATGAGTCAGCAATGGAGCGCATTCCATGAGTGGCAATATATCTGGGAGGAGATGGTAGAAATGGAAGAAAGTGACCACCATTGTGAAGGTCTCCTATTGTACCGTGCCATTCTCTGACCAGACCCTTTTCCATCCAAGCATGAACCAACTCAGCAAAGCGAGGATCATTGACAGTAAAGAATTGAGCCGCATGATCAAATATCAAAGGATGAGGTTCAATAACCCTTGTTCCCATTCTTCCTCCTACCCCATGAACACCCTGTTATTTGAATGAATGGTCATGTTGGAAGTTAGAAAAGTAAGTAAGTAAGTAAGTTAGAGAAGAAGAAGGAGAAGAAATAAGATAAGAACTAACAGAGTCGAAGAAATAAGATAAGAACTAACAGAGTCGAAGAAATAAGATAAGAAGTAACAGAGTCGAAGAAATAAGATAAGAACTAACAGAGTCGAAGAGAGTGGAGCGAAGACCACGGTTATTCAAGAAGAGAGCACAAATGAGACCAGAGATGCCACCACCGATGATAGCAACAACTGGGTCATTGGAGAAAGGGGCAGTGAATGTTACTTGCTCTTGGTTGAAGCTTTTCTTCAGGATTGACCTTCTTGAGCTTCCATATGATGTTTTCCCTTTCCTACTACGCTGCTTTTTATTATTATTATTACTACTACTATTATTATTAGAAGAAGAAGAAGAATAATAAGAAGGGGTTTTGGATTTGGAGTTATTATTATTATTGATAAAAAGGGTAGGGAATGGAGAAGGAGGAGGAGTTGCCAAACAATATGAGGGTGATAATAGTTTCAGACTAGTGTTGAGATGAAACATGCTTGTGTTTTGGTGTTTGGTTGTTCAAATCATACATACATAGATAAGAGTTCAAATCATAAATACATAGATAAGAGTTGTAATTTTGCTTCATTTTATAGATACCCTTACCCGTGAGAGGGAGTAAGAGAGAGGTTTATCGGAAACAAACACGTTTTTGAACAAACTATATAGTATACCCATGTTATACCTACCTAAAATATTTTCTACTGAATCACACAACATTATGTGGTTCACAATAGTATATGGTAATAATATTAAACATTAACAAATTCAATCTCATTTCTAGAATAATCAAATTGCATCCACATACATTGTTTCAGCAAGCATCACATTATAATAGCAACGCCCAATCCAGCTCTTTTTAGAAACAGACACTCAAAGCACAAGATTCAGTACTCAAAATAAGTCATAGCATCCTACCCATAAAAAAAGGAATATATTTCATATATTATCAGGTTCCCCAGTATTATGAGGATATCAAAGTTGGTAGTTTGTACATACAGATTACAACAAAAACTATTCATATAGTACATCAAGTGTGCCAATATAGGCATAGCTTACAAAACATATACAATTTAAGTAAAAAACAAACAGCTTAAAAATGTCAGTCCAGATGAAAAGAAAATAATGCCATCTCTTCTGCAAAGGGTCAGCTTGAAGTGTAAGTAAAATCTTGTCAAGCTCATGATTCATCCACATTCTTCTGCTCAGCAATTTTAGGGGGAGCTGCTTTTGGTTCTTTGGTTTTGCAAGCACCACTGCTGTTATGTCCAGTGACCAGGTCCTTATTTTTTTTGACAGGGCAAACAGATCCATGTTTGAGGTTACTACCAATGCTGTAACGTCCTGGAGAACAGATTTCAGGAGACGAGATGGCAACAGCATCACCACAGCTCTTTCTCCGGGATAGTTTCGGTGACTTGGGGCAAGTCAGTGGCAGCTACCATCACAGGAAAGGAAATAAACAGTTGTTCTAAAAATGACAATATGCATATCAAGGCAATGATGTGAGGTATATCATGAATGCACTTAAACAGTAGTAACGAAGAGGCATCACCTACTCAAGCAAGAATTAGTAAAAGCCTTTGGTGTATACTACAGTCAAATTTGTGTTCTTGACTAAACTATGCTTGTGGTCCCAATACATGACCCTCATATTGAATTTGGTCCCTAGGCATATTTTTTTTCTAATTCAGTTTTCAAGGTTCTTGTTGTTTATTGCTGTCATGCTCCCCTTTGTTGGAGTGAATCAGTGAAGTATAAGGATTAAATTGAGAATGATCGGCACATGACTCACGTCTAAGTACTAAATTGAGAATGATTGTCATGTGACTCGCGTCTAAGGACCAAAGTAAAAATAATTAACACGTAAAAAGACAAAAAGGTATTTGTTTGGTCCATTCATGTGACAATTATTTCCACTTTGATCCCTATAAATTAACTAGAACGAATAGTGTTATAACACCTCTAAACACCGAGGATCAAAATGAAAATAATTGTACATATAGGGAACTGAATTGAATTTTTTATGTATAGGGAGCAGGATGAAAACTGAGCAGCTCATTTAGAGACCAAAAATATACTTTAACCTCATACATTTTAACATTCAAGTGTATTGCATTCCTTCTATCTTGCATTAAAAATCTGAAATTCTCATTGGAAAACATTCATCGCCAGACTTGGAAAATATTGATGGAAAAGAAAAGAGGAAAGGGTACCTTCTTGAGTTCAGTCTTCCGGGGAGGTCCCTCATAGTAGAAGCTTGGTACTGGCTTTGCTTTAATTACCAGTTTCTTTCTCAATTGCCTAAGGGATGCTTGCTCCTCTTCCTATGAAGGTTATTATTAAATAAACAACAAAACAGATATTTAATCAGTTCAATATGCAAAGGGTAACATAAAAGTATAAATATAAAACAAGTCAATCAAGCACATGAGCATAAAACTATGCTTCGGCTTAAATGATGACATGTTTCTAGCACAAGGGGGAATAGAAAAAAAGTAAACAAGTGAAAAATAAAAACTACACATATAAAACTGGTTTTTCCATATACCTTTTTCCTTGCCTCATATTGGTTTTTTTCTTCTTCAAGAGCCCGCTGTTTCTCCTCTAACTTCATATAAAACTGAGTAGATAATTGAAATTGAGAATAAGAACAGAAAGTCCAAAACCACCAATTAGAGCAACTGAGAACATAAACTAGAAATACATAGAATTAACTTTTCGGAAAAACAATACCTCCCTCCGTTTCTCTGCACGTTCTGAGCATCTAAATGTAGGGGCAGAACCAACAGTCACCTTAGATCTAAGGGTGCGTGCAGATGCAACACTGCTATTGATGGTTAAAGAACAAATGATAGAATAATAGCCATGTTTAAAAATAAGTAACATAAGCTCTATATGCAGTGTTCCAAATAGTTGCTTCATTAAAATTTAAAATTCTTAAGAGAACCATTTGTTATTTGGCAATACTCAATACAGAAGATCTAAGGTTTATCTTGTTTACCTAAAACTAGCTCTATTCAGAACAAACCATCAAATCTTCAAGTTTTAAGGATACGAGGAAGCAAGAGACCAATTATCTTCGTCATCACGGTGCTTCTTATCATCGTGTTGCATGGGCTTCTTTGGTGTAAAAGGTGAGTTTGGCTGGAAAAATATATATATATATATATGAGATTTTGCATGCCAGTAATCTCATAAAACTAACTCATTCTATCTCACACACAAAAGCAATGCATACAAAGTACAAACTTTAAAACACATGAGCAATTAAGGTTTTTACCATATAATATCTAGTCAATTAAGGTTATTTTTGTTTCTATTTTGAGGTTCCCAGTATAATCTTTTGGTACCAATTGATTTTGAAATTGAACCAATGCAACCCGTAAACCTAATCTCTTTTTAGCTGTTAGCAGTTAGGAAAGATTTAGGGTTCGATGCATTGTCAACGAACATGGTTTATGATAGAGCTCCTATAGGGTCGTTCAATCCATGTAGCCGACCTACCTAGCAGGATTAAGGCTTGGATGCTATTGTTATACTTAAATTTCAAAATGGGATGAAACAATACATGTGAAGTCTTTGACGAGTTAGGCGAGAGCATGTTGTTAGCCTTTGCTGACAAGTTCAGACCGGTTGCAACAGCTTCGGCATCAACAGTTTGAGCATAGGTGACATTCTTTTCATTAGCATCATCAGAAGGCAGTGGAGAAGAGGGGCTTATAAGATCTTTCTCCACCGAAATTGGTATTTCAGTAGGTGGGCTTAATTTTTCATTGTCATCCATCTTCTGTACTTCAGATTTCTCCTCAGTTAAGTCAGCATTGGGATTCAATCTTTTGGCACTCAAAACATCCTTCTTCTCATGAATAGCCTCAGTAGATTCCTTTTTATCATGATCCATTGCTTGAACCATTGCTGCAATTTTCGGAGAAAGGTGCACTCTATCACTAAAATTACCATTTGAAGCCGATATGACACCATTAGGCTTCTTGTCCAGAATCTGTATGCCCGTTACTTCCCTCCCCATAGTGCTGCATGTTATAAGATACAGAGTAAGTAACAAAAGCAAAAGGATAGAACAAACAATATGGTGTAGTGAAAAGATGAGTCTCTCTCTCCAAAAGCTTAACAAGCAAGACAAACTATAAAATGTTTTCTTCTTTTTAGTATATATATCTATACACACACATAAGTACATACATACTTACAACTATAGGATGGAATGTGATGATGAGATACAAAAAAACCAAGAAATAATCTCTAATCAAATAAGAAAACTGATGCCTTTTCTTATCACGGAGTCACGTGGAGAAGGGGCGGAGATATAGACAGACATCTTAATTGTGGACTCATAGCAAACAAGATTTGTAAAATTTCTTTTATAACTTTTGTGTCAATAATATAGTAAACCAAGGTTATTTATCATCTTAAAAAAAATCATCCTGATTATGAAAAAACATCTTGTGGTGAAGTAGGATTAGTCCGACACCCAAAAGGCTCTCATAAAAAATGCAGGAAACTACCCAAGTTGATGTATTCTAGCAGAACCTCTGCTCATATGAATAAAATAAAATAAAAGGACTACTAGTTGAGACATTCTAGCAGAAATACTTACTTTTAGCAATCAATGACCCTCAAATCTTCAAATAAATTAAAAGGGAAAGAGAGGCATTTCATTTGAACCTATAAGTGTATTGTAGAATAATTTCATGCAAATTAAACCCTGATTCTATTTACCACCTCCTACACTAGATTAATAATCAAGTAATTCAATAAATGAAAAGGAGAGAATGCGAAATAAACATACACATTCAAATAAAACAAAACAAAACAAAACACGTGAATGCTCAAAAATAGAGAAAGAAATGTAGGATTAGAAGAGAAGAGAAAAAATGTATAGAAATGGAAGGAGACCCACATTGCGGAAACTGGGAAAGATTAAAACTTTTGATGCTTCGATCTGACAATAAGTGGAGTTGATGAGTCTTCCTTCTCCTTTCTTCCTCTTCCTCTTCCTCTTTCTCTTTCTGTCTGTTTTGTTAGCTACGTCCTACGTGCGAAATGTAAACAAATCCTAAATTTATTTGTGTTGGATTGGATATTCCCTTTTTCTTTAAACAACTTATTTATTTTCCTTTAGTATTGTTGGTTACAATTTTATTAATATTGTAATCTAAGATATTACTGTAATAATGGTAGAGTATCGAAGACTTACTAATAAAATTGAACACAGTATATATATAAGCATGTAATATAATTTCAAATAGATAAACATAGGATGAAACTAGTGTATGGATACTCTTTTATTTAATTTGAATCACAAAACCCCATTATATTTAGTAACTTACATTTAGACTAACTAATAATAAAGATAAATGTTGGTATTAATTATACTCAATTTTTAGCCATGATCGACATTAGCACAAAACACCAACCTCCCATTCCCCCCATGCAATTCTCTCTTCTCTTCTATTCTGTATTGCCCAACCCCTAATTTCTTTATCCATTTTCTTCTCTTCTCTTCTCTTCTATTTTCAAACTTACCACAAATTTCATACTCTTTCCCCTCTCTCCAATCTCATCTCCATCTACTCTCCTTAACCCCTTAAAATTCTCTACTACTCTTTTCTCTGTCTCTTCATCTATATATATGTGTGTATTTCTCTGTGTTTGCCAATAACATGTATCAATATTGACCTTATAAATGTGAATTACTTGAAAGTAGATAGTATTTACTCTTTGAGATATGTAACTTTTATTGAATTCAACTCATCTTCTACTCTCATAATAATTGCACTTGACTGAACTCATCACATATACTATGATGCTATGTGGTAATCCACAACAAACCTCAAAAGATTAAATACACTCTCAATATAAAATACTAAGGATATGTTAAGAAATGAAATAAAAATATAAATATATTACAATTTCATATATGACATTAACTTTAATTAAAAATGATATGTTATTTTAAATAATGTCCTATATTAATGATAATGAAATATAAAAAAATAGTAACTACAAATGATAAAAAAATGATCTGTTATTTGGGATATGTTCTAATACATTCTTCTTTCAGAATGAGTCATTGTTCACATATTCTGATTGTATATAAAGTTGATGATTATTGATTAAGGAATACAGTTTCAAATTCTATTAGCATGACATGGTTGAAACTACTATTATATAATGCACATGGGTAATGTTAGGCTTCCGCCCCTTAATTTTGTTGGGGTGATTATGGTTCGGGTTGACATGTATAAAGCTTATCTCTTATATGACTTTAAATATTGATCATATTATTATTTTTAAACAAAACTCGACTATCCTTTATACACAATTATCACAATTCAATATGTATATACAAAAATTAGGAATGACATTGAGATCAGTCTGATGATGTTTGTCCAATATTCAATGATAAATATTGTAGCCAGTCTGATTCTTGAATCCAAACTTACTGTAGATCAAATGAAACACATTCATCCGAATCTCACTAACCAATAATGCAATGTGGTCCGTCAGATAAATATTATAAATATAAATACACAGTTAGTCACTTACTCACTTACTCTTTTCATTCCTATATCTCTTAAATCCTCAACCAGAACAAACCAAACCCTAGATTCTTCTTCTTCTTCTTCCTTCACTTGTAGCTCTACCTCTTTCTTCCTCGTTGTTTCGTAGTCAAGGTAGGTAACTTCAATTCAGCCTTCAACTAGCCTCATTCTTTTTTATTAATTAGATCTACCCACAATCATATTCATACATTCCATACTACCACTCTTCAATTCATCTATTTATTCATTTCACTAATTTCCCACTTCTACCTTTCATTTCAATATTCCAATTATTTTATTTATTTATTTAAATTTGATTTTGTGATTGATAGTGGAATCAGCGAAATTCCACTGTCCTGTCCTGTCCTATGGCTGAAGTTGATTATCAAAGTGACATAGTTGAACATGATGACGAGGCAGATCAAATAATTGAAAACTCAGAGCCCCAACAGAATGATCAACTGGAGGAACCACCAGTTGCCACCATAGGAGGAGGAGGAGGAGCAGCAGCAGCAGCAGTTTCTGCTGAGAAGAGATGGCCAGGGTGGCCCGGAGAGAGTGTGTTCCGTATGTTAGTCCCTGCTCAGAAGGTTGGGGGTATAATTGGACGTAAAGGAGAGTTCATCAAGAAAATCGTCGAAGAGACACGAGCTCGCGTTAAAATTCTTGATGGTCCCCCTGGAACCTCAGAAAGGGCTGTAAGTGTTTTTTCCTCATTATTCTCATCCTAACTTTTTCATTATTCTCATGCTATTATATTTCCCTTCTATGTTTGGCTTACAATTATATCATATTTTACAAGTGTTTTTCCGACTTTGTTAGTGATTGGAGTAGTTGTGTAATGCACTGGTTTTTGTACATAATTTCTTAGGGTTTTTTACCTATTAATTGCATGTTGCAATTATAGAATTAAGGTATATCACAATTAGACTGAGAAATGAAGAAAAGTGTATGAACCTGTTTCCTTTTCAAAGATAAAGGCTAAGGTGGTAGAAAGTTTTAAGTCAAAAGTATTTAGATTAGAAGATAATGACAGAAAGTTAAGGCTCCTTCACATATTAGAACAACTGAAATCTACTTTTTAGACATTATTAGAGTAATTTATGTCGGTTCTAATTATCCAATGCTGTGTTTTTGTCAGAAATGATACAAAGGAGAACAAATTATATCTGTTTCCTTCAGCAATCTTCCATGTCAATTTTAGTATCCTTTAATAGTAGAACTTCACCATCAAGCAAAAATCACCAAAAGCATGTTCACTAAAGCTTAACTTTACTCATGTGCTACAATGAAAAAACTAAGATGAAGCAGTTAAAAAATTTTTAAATAGAAGAATGGTGGAAAGAATAATAAAATACAATTTAACAGAAAATGAATATGTGCAGGTTCAATGTTCCAATTTTAAAGGCAACGACTCAATCATCAATTAGATTCCTATCTTGAAGAACCAAAGATCCAGATGCAAGAATCAGCATTGAGCATTGCAAATTGCTGAAAACTTTACAAACTTGTAGACATTTTGTACCAAAAGTACCACAAAGCTGTGCATTTCTTTTGGTAATTTCGGAATCTAGATGATTGATGTCTTGCCACAGATTGGAAGCAATAAAAAGAAGCTTATCACCTGCTCTGATATGATACTAAAATCATCAATTAGCAAACACAAAGTGCTTTGATTGTCATAAAACTGATTTGGTTTTTTCAATATAATGAGCTAGAGGACCGTTGTAAAACTGATTTGGCATAAAGGATTCCTTCTGCCATTTTGCAGACAGGCTAGCTATTACAGGAAGCAAACCCCACCTACTGGGACTTGGGCTTTGTTATTAGATATTACAGGAGTTAATTGAGAAAGAAAATGTTGTACACATAGGATAAACTGTCATGCTGAACAGCCTGAACCCTCTAAATTGTTGCATTTCTTATGATTCAGAATTGCTTGCCTGTATGTTTACTTGCTGAGATTATAGGTGGCATGTATTGTGCTTTTGTTGGCATGTTATTTCACTTATTTGTGGTCAAAGGTATAGAAAGTTGTTTGCCACTCTGTATTATGTATTCTTCTTATATGTAGGCACCAGTATTTTTTTGATGATGGAGAGAATGTTTAAGACAATGATATGGTGATGGTGTTATTTGTTCATCTTGATTAGGTAATGGTATCAGGGAAAGAAGAGCCTGATTCTTCTCTTCCTCCTGCTGTAGATGGCTTATTGAGGGTTCATAAACGGCTTATTGATGGTTTAGAGAGTGATTTTTCTCATGCTCCTTCAGGTGTGGGCGGGAAGGTTTCTACAAAACTACTAGTGCCAGCCTCACAAGCAGGAAGTTTAATTGGGAAACAAGGAGGAAATGTAAAATCTATACAAGAAGCATCAAATTGTATAGTTAGAGTTCTTGGAGCAGGTTTTTGCAAACATCTCTAATTTTTTTATCTGGTTGCTGCATTATTATCTTTCATAATTTTAGAGTTCTGCTAATTTGGCTTTATTTTCATCACAAGTCTCTTAACATTGTCGTTGCTGTTTCATGGAAGATCTCATATATGTTTTACTAACTCCTGTCACTACCACTTAAATGACTTGCTGGAAGAATATTCAAAAGACATAATAATAACCCCTATTTATTCTAATACTAGATTCCTAATTAAATAAGGAAACAAGTTAACTTCAATCCCGAGAGATCTTCTAAAATACTCTAAACAAATCTAAGATATTTTAAGATACTTTGGTATATTGTAGTATTATAATGAATTATGGGTCAAATGTCAGCTATTACTTCTAATGCTCTGAACTCTTACTGGAAATTTGAAGCTTTTTCAATGGTTGCATTTTGGTAGTTGATGCCTCTGACATTCTTTTGTTGCTAAGCATCTATACATTTCACTCTTCTGCAGAAGACCTGCCTGTATTTGCTCTTCAAGATGATAGGGTGGTCGAAATAGTAGGGGATTCTACCGCGGTGCATCAGGCAATCGAGCTAATTGCTTCCCACCTAAGGAAGTTTTTAGTTGATCGCAGTATAATTCCAATTTTTGAGATGAATGTAAGTTTCTGTTTTCATCTTACACTTATGAAGAATATGTTTTCATAATAATAAACCTAGAAATGCAACTGAACTGTTCTTTCTTCAGATGCAAATGGCAAATCCCCGTGGTCATCATGTGGAGCAGCACATGCCACCTCCTCACCAATCATGGGGTCCACCTCAGGGTCTTCCTCATCCAAATGCTGGTGGAGGTCCTGGTTTTGGGCCCACTCTTCAATACATGCCACCTCCACGACAGCTTGATAGTTACTATCCACCGCCTGAAATGCCTCCTCCAGTGGAGAAACAACCCCATCATGGTATATCTGCCTATGGAAGAGATGCTTCAATGGGTGTTCATGCACATTCAAATACCCAATCTGCACCTTCCGTAGTCACACAGGTACTTGTTCTTATTGCACACCTTTGTAGTTATCCCCAAAAGGAAACATGCATCTTTGTAATAGTTATTATATTTTTATCAGTAAAAATTGATTGATTGTCCTGCTATTTTAGCAGATAACGCAGCAAATGCAAATTCCTCTATCTTATGCTGATGCTGTTATTGGAACAGCTGGAGCAAGTATAAGCTATATAAGACGAGCTAGTGGAGCTACTGTTACTATACAAGAAACCAGAGGTGTTCCTGGGGAGATGACAGTTGAAATCAGTGGGACTGCTTCTCAAGTCCAAACAGCACAGCAACTGATACAGGTAATCCTGTGTTTAATGCTAATCTTGCTGGATGTGTCATTGTTTGAGCTCATTTACTTCCTAATTAGTTTTCATGGTATTCAAGTAATGTAATTATCAAATATTTGGTGCAGAATTTTATGGCTGAAACTGCAGCACCAACACAGCAACAAGCAGCTGGGCCTCCTGCAGATCAAGGATACAATGCTTATCCAGCTCATACTTCTGTCCTTACATCTCCACCAACCAACCCTGCAGGACAAGTTGGAGGAGGCTATGGCTCAGTTTATGGTGCAAACTATGGGTACTAAGCTGGGGGCAGTGCAACTAAATCTTCCCATTATTGGAATGTAGAATGCTGGGTTCAGATTTTGTGATATTTTAAGAATTTCCAGGACATTTTTCTAAATGCTTTGTTTCTAAATTATATACAAAAATTGTGTTTTTTGTTGGAGAGTAGTGTTCCGATTATACTGGTAGTGATTGGGAATGTTAAAACAGACTATTTGTGGTCTTGCTCTTGCTTGTAGTGTTATTTTTTGTCATTTAAAAAAATACTAGATTATGAATGATTAGATTAAGTAACTAAAAAAAAATCATGAATAGAGATAACTAACTGACATTATTTCAATTTTTCAAAATAAATAAATAGGAAAATGCTCTTTAATATTCTTAGTTTAATTAACATAAAATAGCTAATATCATAGTTGATGAGACAACCACGAATAGCTTCATAAACCAGCAGTTTCAATTTCTAATGCATGGTCCACTAAACTGGAGCTCATAGTTGGTCAGCTACCCAACTCACCAATAAAGATTGAAGGTTATATGTGTCAACAAAAGAGTACCAATACTCTTCAAATGTGAAATATATATCTCCTTTAATAATTTATGTGCATATTAAAATTAAGAATTAAATATTAATTAATTGACAACCAAGTTTGGAAATATAACATTACTCCAGGGACGATCCAAAAAATAAAATGAAAAGAAAACAAAAGTACCATGAGTAAAAAAATAATAAAAGGATGGAAAGTATAAATGTATAGCATGTGGGAAAGCATAGATACTAAGCTTGATTTAGGGAGCTCTTACAAGCTTCAAGTAAGACTTAGTAATTAAAATAGAGAAAATAAATATATACATCAATAATATATGAGTTTTATACATTATGACTGAATCATTTACCATTTATATATAATTATTATCGACTCTTCAAAAAAAATATAAATAAATATAAATGATATAATTATTGAATATAAAGGTTTTGATTGATTAAACTAACAAATGTCAATGTTTTGAAAGCATAATTGAGGGTGTTTAATTTAAACTAAGAGCACCAGCACCGTTGCTGAAAAGTTCAAACCGCGGAATTTTGTCAACACTAATATATATCATTCAACAAATCACAATTAAGTCCCCATATATAAGCATCTTTAGATCTCATTAAACACACTACAGACTAGTCATTACCTTCCCTAATCTTCATTCTTTCTCTTCTTTTCTAGTTCCATCCATCCATCCAAATTCAAGTCGGTTAGGATAAAAAAAGGTGATGAACTCATTCAACCTATAATTACATGAAGATCATGTGTGGAATCACAATAATTATGCCATTGGTTTTACACAAAATATATGAAGCAAGAACATTAGAGGGAGAGCAATGGTTGCAGAAGAGGAAGAATTATGTAATGATCCAATCACTACAAAGAGGCCCAGTGAAGGGTTCTCAAAAGAATCCATGTTCAACAGTACCATGGCGCATTGTACTTTGAGTGGAATGAACGTTGCTGGTTATGTTAATGCTTTTCATACCAAAATAAAATAATTGACTGAACTAGACAAACACCTTCACTTTCTAAAATAATTGTAATAATATCTTTATCATTTGAGTCCAAGGTTCTGACTACATGCACTTAATTACAACTAACTGCATGCATCATGTAATGTTATTTTAATCTTATGAAATAAAGGGCTCAAACTTCAATTATATTGTTTATTTGGCCATGTTAATTTCTATGGATAATTTAATCTGTACTTCTTATATTATCCTCGTAAATGGTAACTAAGCTAATCATATGGCGTGTTGTTGTGTATTCTAATGTGTTATATTAAGAAATGAAGATCGAATTAGATGATTGATATGTATGTGGAATGTGGTAGAGAAAGAGTATGTTGGTAGGGTTGTAGTAGTAGCTAGTAGCTAGTTACTAGTTACTAGTTATTAGTTATTATTAGGTGATGATGATTGAATGTAGAATTGTGAGGCATGAAAACGTACATAGGAAATGTGTGTGGGGACATGGGCACATGGTGAAGTCTGACAAGAACAGAAGAGAAGTGATGTATAGCTACAAAAATAAGAGTGCCTCACATAAATTGCCAAGTCATTTAAGGCAAGGCAAATAGCTTTGGCTCTCTGCTTCTTGGAAAGATGCAAACTAAACTAATAATGCAAATTGCAAAAAGCAATGTGGTGTTGACATTGCTATTCCTATTCTATTTCAAAACTTCACAAAACCCGTGAAAGTGTGCCATCAACACACTCCTCCATTTAATCAATGTCTAATTCTTATGCTTCATTTTGAAAAAAGGTCAAATTTTGGACATATATTTTATGAGATCAAGTATCTCTAATACTGGCTACAGATGTGAGACAATTTGATTTTAGATGCTTTTCTTTACGATTCCTATTGTGAGTAGAGAATATTAAAGCGTGTCTTAAGTGCACTAATTATGAATAAGGATCTTTATGTCTTAAAAAAATTATGTTTTCATATCCCAAACTAATCACACTCCACTAAGTAATGTAAAAAATGTTATTTTTTTTTTAATTTTCATTTTGATTGCATATCAATTTTTAACTAAACTAATACACATTAGAACACAAAAAATGAGACATGTGATCTTCATTCACTAATTATCTAACATTCTAACTTATTCACATAGTTTTGTAGTTACAAAATCCTACCTCTATTTTTCTGTCGGCACTCTTCTCAATGGACTTTGGAGTACTCTCCCAATATCTCTTTCACATTATAATAACTATGGCTGGCTGCATTAATTGAATTATTTTCTCTTTCTGGTAAACACCCCAGCCATTTTTATTCAATTCAAATACTTGCTGTTTGATGCTCTTCAATGTTAAGAGGCTTAGATTTTTTAGAGTAGTTTTTTCATAGTATGATATTCACTATATACATATATAACGGGGCAAAATAGCTTAGCTAGTATTGTAATTTGGTCATTGATTCGATTATATCATTAAAAATGATTTAATTTTGATTAAATGGTCATTAGTATATGATGATGATTTTATGTTCATCTTATAAATAGATTTGATGAAACAATAATAGATGGTATTCACTGTGTGAGGGGAGTTTGCTCTAGCATTCCAGTGGGAAACCTCTTCAATATTAATTATAACAGAGAAGTGTGGTTAAAAAATCAAAGAAAAATAATATGTAAAAAGTGCAAAGATCTACCGTCTAAAGCTATATCTTGGACCAACATCATGTCAATTAATTAGAAAAATTAAATGCTCATTATTATTTTTACTTTAATATCATTCATTCAAAAATAGTTGGGGAGAATAGTTTTTTGTCCCAAGTGAGTGAATGAGGTACATATGGGGTTTCAATTGTGGTACCCTATCAACCCATCATGTTTGACCAAATGAGACATAAAACCATTTCACTACATACATTAGGGGTGAGTGTGAGTGTGGGCTAGGTTGGGATATTACCCGACCTTAAATATTGGTCGAACTATTTTTCTGAACATGGACCCAACCCTCGACCTATATATTCTTTTTATATAAAATCTTTTAAATATTATTTATTATTATGAATATGTAATTTGATATGTAAAATAATACATGCTTAGTCTCTACTCGACCCTAAATATTGGTTGAGTCTAATTTTTGAACCCGAACCCGATCCTAGAACAGATGAGACCACCCTATTTAGATCTGATCATGATCGGATAGGGTCGGGTCCATGCATGGTGATGACTCTTAGTAAACAATGATATGTTGTCCTC
This sequence comes from Lupinus albus, assembly GCA_009771035.1. NCBI lineage: Eukaryota > Viridiplantae > Streptophyta > Magnoliopsida > Fabales > Fabaceae > Lupinus > Lupinus albus. Next base: position 45,320 of record CM020016.1, read on the forward strand.
AAGTCTGTGTCGGACCAATCAAAATATGTTATGTCAGTTAAAAAAGTTACATATTCATGATTTTTTTTATTTTTCAATCCTCTTGGTTGAACCGGGATAAATTTGGGGACATGCTCTAAAAGAACATATTTTGCCCCTCAATAATGACATTTGCAAAGACACTTTAAGTCGATAGTCCCTAATTAATGTCATTAGGGAGAGAAAATATACATGACTCCTCCTTTCATATATATATAATAATGAAGGGATATGTTTGAATATATATAGTTTGACCTTTGTATTTGGTTGATGAATGAAATGAGAGTTGGAGATGGACAACACTCTCAAATAGAAAGCGGCATGTGAACCCCTTTGGGTCCCAAATCCCAACTCTCATGTCCATTCTAATCAATGCTTATTATATATCCAATGTCTTCTGATGGTTACAAAACCACCCAATTATTCTCTTCACTATTCTCAATGTCATCTAACGTGCCAATGTTTTGTTGCCATCCCCTTACATAATTGCCAGAAAAGATAGTCTGTGATTTTAGAGTGTCAAAGAGAAGAATAAGAGGAAGATTAGTAGTAGTAAATATTACATAAAAAAGAGGAGAATGATTTGCATGAAGATTAGAGTGTTTGGAGGGAAGCGCGTTGAGAAGAGCGCGTGATAATAAATGGAATCTCTCATCAACATCAACTAAGATAGACGTGATCGGATACCAATTCATCTATGAGAACAATATATAAGAAATGAGATCATTTAATATGAAATATTGGATTTTATTTAATTGTTCAAGTTTTTTTACCATTGCTTCCTTATTCCTCTTCCCTATAACTATATATTCTATTCATTTTTAATACTATGTATCTAAGTACTGTCTACAACAATAAAGATACTATCTTTTTTATTCTTACCTTACTATAACTTTGGTTAATAAAAATATCCAATACTTTTTAAAATCTACACAATTTTGTTCTATGTACTACCAGATTATAATTAAATAGTTTTCGGCTCCAAACAAATAATGTGATGAAAATAAAAATATGTAATTATCCAAGATGTAAATGATTAAAATATTGATTTAAATGAAGTTTATTCTGGTTGTGTCTGATGTATCACGTGAGAGGAATGGACACAAATTTCTAGAGAAAGAAAAGAGCCAAAACGAACAAAATGTTCCCAAAGCCCAATGCACCTCTTTCTCTGAAAACGCTTTGTAATAAGTATCTTGTTCCGTGTGGTAGCATCATAGCCAGCCAAGAGAGAGAGAGAGAGAGAGAGGTGAAACGTGGGAACATAACACTATTTGAGTATTTGTCCAGCAACAAAGATACATTAGTTTTTTTAATTTCCATCCCTTAGCTTTCTGATATATATATATCTTCGCCCTTTAGCTTTGTTTGTGTTCCTTTGGAGAGATATAAAAAGTTAAATAAACAAGTTATAAAGGAATTGAAGGAGAGATAGATAAATATGCAACAACAACAACAACAGCAACAGCACCTGATGCAGATGCAGCCCATGATGGCAGCTTACTATCCTAACAACGTCACCACTGATCACATTCAACAGGTTTAGTTTAGTTTAGTTTCTTCCCATCCTCTCATTTTTATTATCATACCATACATCCCAACAACATTCCTATACTATTATCCATTCATTTTCTGTTCTGCTAGCTAGCTCATTTACATATATACTCTCCACATGTAATTTTCCATATATACACACACCATCTTTCTATGTTATATATTCAACATTACTGCACAACTGGGCTGTGGCAGTGGCATCTATATGTATTCTTCTCTGCTCTCTGATGACCTTTTGTCTCTGCTGCTACCTTGTGGGTCTTGTGATGTTATGCCACTTTTAGTACATCTTCTGCTGCTTCTTTAATTAATCATCTTCCTTTTCTTCTCAATATATATATACACACACACACTCTCCTACTAGCTACCTACTTTGTCATCTTCCAATGATCATGTTCCTCCTATTAATTCTATCTATGTGTTTATTAGTGTAATTCACAATAATACTACTATTAATTATTCTCATGCGTTATTGCTTTTAGATTTTATATATCTCAATCTGGATATCACATGTTGCTAAACTAGTTAGATGATCATTCCTCTCTTTGATATTTTAACATTAGTACATCACCATTATAGTATCATTTCACTCACACTTTATTTATTTGGTAATGTAGCTTTAATTTTTGTCTGATTTTGTCTTATACATACACCAGCTCTACTTGCATCCAACTTTAGACGAGGATTTCAAATTAATATGCTCTAATCCAACATAAAATTACATGCATGTTTCGTTCTGAATCTTTTAACATTATAGCTAGAGCTGCATCATACATTATACTAATTAAAGTGAAGATATTGTTTTATTGATAAACATATATTTGATGAATATGGAAGGTTTATTAAATTATGAAATATGAATTAATTAGGATAGGACCTTTAAGAAACTTATAGGTGAGGGTAGAAATAGGACAAATGTACTCCATTTCTCCCTCATAAGAAAAAAATCCCTCATGTTTTATTAATGAAAATTAATTTATTTGTTGTAAGGAGGTGAATGTTTTTTATTGGTGACAAAAGAGAGTTATACTTTTAGATTCATGTTCTACAATTACAAGCTTAAGTTATTAGTATATGCTATCAACTAGAATAAACTCTTAACCATTAATTTCACTCCTTTGCTTTTTCATATACAGTATCTGGATGAGAACAAGTCCTTAATTCTTAAGATTGTTGAAAGCCAGAATTCTGGAAAGCTGAACGAGTGTGCTGAGTAAGAACCATTCTAATCCTCTTGTCACTTATATATACACAATTTAGTCATACATTTCTAAGTTTCACATTAACTATGCCCCTATCTGGGTGCCTAGTTAACACGGTAGGAAATTATTGTATACTTTGAGGTCATTTCCTAATCATATAGCAAACATGATATCTACAATTTTGGACCTCCATTGCCTGAGTGTTATAAAAAGATTTTTATCAAATATATTATCTACTTTCGCTTTCATATATTAAAAATTTGGCCTGTAAACAAAACAAAAAAACTATTATATATAAGATAATGTTATCTTACAACAGAAGTAGAAGTTATATCAATTATTCAAGAATCAAAATCAATTTGCTTCGTGAAGAGTAGGAATGAACTTTTATGAAATGGTGTCATTCATTCTTGTAGTCCTAATGGATATTAAAATAGCCTCAAGTTTTATATATGAAAGAACATGCTAAATAGATATCTCAATAAAAGTTTTCCTAGTACTATTTAGCTGAATATTTCGAAAGTTACCATCCATTAATTTAAACAAATGTTACAGCAGAACAATTAGAAAAGTTTAAGTATATCAAAGTTTGAAAGGAATTTCTTGTGTTTTTAGTCTTATACTTGCAGGCCTCGTCCAAATATGCAATAACCCACACTATCTACAAATTATGATATTGATGCTTATTTGATTTACTGATAAATGTTGCAAATAAACTTCACAGCTGGAAAAAATCGAAATGTTCATATAAGACTGGTCTTGATAAATGGCATCAGAGATTGGAAAAATGAATTAGTGGATTCTCATGCATATATACAGTTGTGGAGGTCCTTAATTATGGCATTTTATTACAGGAACCAAGCAAGGCTCCAAAGAAATCTCATGTACCTAGCTGCAATTGCTGATTCTCAACCCCAACCACCTGTCATGTCTGGACAGGTACATGCTTTATTTTCTGGTTAATGTTGATTTGCATAAATGATCACTTAATTAAATATAACTTACTGTATGTACTCTCTCTCAATTATTGTGGTGATTCCCTTAAGGCCTTAATCTTTTTTATAACATACAACTAAATGAACTAATATAATGTCCAATTAATTTGGTTTTTATTATATATATATGTATACACACACATTGCAGTATCCTTCTAGTGGGATGATGCAGCAGGGAGGACACTACATGCAGGCTCCACAGATGACACAACAACAACTAATGGCGGCACGATCTTCCCTCTTGTATTCTCAACAACAGCCTTACGCCGCACTTCAGCAGCAGCAGCAGCAGCAGCAGCAAGGCATACACAGTCAACTCGCCATGAGTTCGGGTGGTGCAAGCTCAGGACATCACTTACTGCAAAGTGAAGCCAGCAATGTGGGAGGCGGCATGGGTCATGCTGGGATCCCTGATTTTATCCGCAGCTCCGGCGGTGAGGGATTGCAGTTGCATGGTGGCAGGGGTATGATTGGAAGTAGCAAGCAAGATATTGGGAGCTCAGGTGAGAGAGGTGGAAGTTCTGGGGAAGGTGGTGAAAGCCTTTATCTGAAATCTGCTGTTGATGATGCCAACTAATTAAACTACCTAGTACTGAGAATGCTAATTAATTAAAATTACTAGCATTTTAATTTTAATTAGCTTATTAGTTATTAGAACAAGCTAGGCAATGAAATGCTAAGTAACTAGCTAGGATGAAAAACGTGGTGCTTAGAGAATGTTTTATTTATTTTGTCTTGTGATAAAACAATGTTCGACTGCATGGTATTTAGTAACATGCATTAAAATGCATGTCTTCTAGTCTAGTTGATCTTGTGTAAATTTGTGTTCAAAAAACGAGGTTGTTCTGTGTCAAGGTGATAAGTTTAGGGTGAGAAGATGGAATTTTATGCTATTGTTTTTTGGTTCTATTGATTTTCATTTTCTATTCTTTTTATTCCTCATCTCTCTCATTTTCTAAATCCAGCCATTTTCATATTTCTACACTGGCTTCCATACAATTATATATACATACCACCTTCTAGAGGAAAGACAAAGTTAGATCCTTTAATCAGTCTCATGCACATGATTGTGATTTGATTGACTGTTCTTCATATCTTGATTTTTTATATGATAATGATAATTAAGCAGATGGGTTATTACGTATGAATAAGATTCTTTTCTAATCATATAAATATACGATTTTGGGTTACTACAACAAACTTGCTAGTAGGTGGGGGTTTTAGATCCCACTAGTAAAATTTGGAGAGATTAGGGGAGGTTTTTAACCACCACTAGTACCTACGGGATTGCACTCATTCACTCACTCAACCCGAATTATGTACTTATGTTCAATAAAATTACAAGACCAAAAGATAATTCACTATTACTCCAAATACTATAAGTATCCTCTCTTCAAGTCATTTATAATATTCACCTTCTCCATGTAACTTAAAGTATTCATATCCATAACCAATCTATCACAATGAGAAGCATATTACAATTCCTACTAATTATGCACTTCTTTCATAATATTTTTTTACTAAAAATTTCTACTATCCATCTTAAAACAGATTGATAATTATTTGTTAGATCTGGGTGCAAACTCATTTCTAAATTTAATTCATGGAAGTTGTATAAAATGTGTGCAATATTTTCTTGGCTATTAAACCATTGTGATTGCACTAACCCTAATAATTAATGAGTTATGTCCTTAAAAACTTTGTAATCTCAATTTTTCAAGTAATTAGGTATATGGGCCTAATCAGGGGTATGGGCTGAGACCCATATAATGTGAGGGAATGAGCAATTTGTGAATTGTGTTTTCAAAACAAACCCTAGAACCAGAGAGAGAGAGAGAGAGAGAGAGAATTTGATTGATCAATTGGAGAAAAAAGGGAGTGAAGATGAGGATTATGATAAAGGGCGGTGTTTGGAAAAACACTGAAGATGAAATATTGAAAGCAGCTGTTATGAAATATGGCAAAAATCAATGGGCTCGAATCTCTTCCCTTCTCGTTCGTAAATCTGCTAAACAATGTAAAGCTCGCTGGTACGAGTGGCTCGATCCTTCCATCAAAAAGGTTTCTTTTTAAATATATTTTACTATTTATTTAGATTCTTAATATTTGGGCATTTTCTTCCTATCTATTATTATGTTTCTGGGTAAGCTACTGCATTTTATGAAAATCCTAAAATGCGATTTAGAATCTAGATCAGGTGCAAGGTCATGATTATGTTTTATTATAGGAAGGTCACTGAAATAAGCTAAAAAGAGCTTATAGTTAGGTCATTTTCGTAAGCCCAAATAAGCTATTGCAAATGCCCCCTAACAAGGATTTAGATATAGATTGTTTGTGTATAGACATGATTTATGGTAGGACATCATTTATCCACTTGATTCTACCTTGTGTGAAAAGGCTTGGGTGTTGCCTTTGTTGTACTATGTTGGAATCACTCATGTTATTGAAGCTTTTGTGTTCGTATATTGTGATATATCTTAATTTTATGATCTATGCAGACTGAGTGGACAAGAGAAGAGGATGAAAAACTGCTTCATCTTGCTAAGCTTATGCCCACACAGTGGAGAACTATTGCTCCGATCGTTGGCCGTACACCATCCCAGTGCCTTGAGCGTTACGAGAAACTCCTTGATGCAGCCTGTGTTAAAGATGAGAACTATGAACCTGGTGACGACCCACGGAAATTGCGTCCAGGGGAGATTGATCCAAACCCTGAGTCGAAGCCTGCAAGACCAGACCCCGTTGACATGGACGAGGATGAGAAGGAAATGCTTTCGGAAGCACGAGCTCGGTTAGCCAACACGAAAGGAAAGAAGGCAAAAAGGAAAGCCAGGGAGAAGCAGCTCGAGGAAGCCAGGAGGCTTGCTTCTTTGCAGAAAAAGAGAGAACTGAAGGCTGCTGGAATTGATATCAGGCAGCGGAGGAGGAAAAGGAAAGGAATAGACTATAATGCGGAAATACCATTTGAGAAGAGACCTCCTCCTGGGTTTTTTGATGTTGCTGATGAGAATAGACCGGTTGAACAACCTAATTTCCCTACTACAATCCAGGAACTTGAGGGAAAAAGAAGGGTAGATGTTGAAGCGCAATTAAGAAAGCAAGACATTGCAAAAAATAAAATAGCACAAAGGCAAGATGCCCCATCTGCTATTTTGCATGCCAACAAGATGAATGACCCAGAAACGGTTAGAAAGAAATCAAAACTGATGCTTCCGCCACCCCAGATATCCGACCATGAATTGGATGAAATTGCAAAGTTGGGTTATGCAAGTGACCAAGCAGGGATTGAGGAACTTGGAGAAGGCAGTAGTGCTACACGTGCTCTTCTGGCTAATTATGCACAGACACCCGGCCAAGGAATGACTCCCTTAAGAACCCCTCAGAGAACACCGGCTGGTAAAGGGGATGCTATCATGATGGAAGCCGAAAATCTGGCTAGGTTGAGAGAGTCTCAGACACCGTTGTTAGGAGGAGAGAACCCAGAGTTGCATCCTTCAGATTTTTCTGGGGTCACTCCTAAGAGAAAGGAAATTCAAACTCCAAATCCGGTGCTGACTCCCTCTGCAACTCCTGGAGGGACACCAAGCCTTACTCCTAGAAGTGGTATGACACCAGCAAGGGATGGTTTTTCTTTTGGTATGACTCCGAAGGGAACTCCTCTCAGGGATGAGCTACATATCAATGAGGACATGGATATCCATGACAGTGCTAAGCTTGAGCTACGGAGACAAGCTGATCTGAGAAGAAGTTTGCGCTCTAGTTTAAGCAGCATTCCACAGCCCAAAAATGAGTACCAGGTGGTGATGCAACCGGTTCCAGAAGATGCTGAAGAACCTGAGGAGAAGATTGAAGAGGATATGTCTGATAGAGTAGCTAGAGAAAAGGCAGAAGAAGAGGCACAACTGCAGGCACTACTTCGAAAACGATCAAAAGTCCTTCAAAGGGGACTTCCTAGGCCTCCTGCTGCATCTTTGGAGCTTATTAAAAATTCGTTGATGAGAGCAGTTGAGGACAAGAGTTCCTTTGTCCCACCAACCTCAGTTGAGCAAGCTGATGAGCTGATAAGAAAGGAGCTTCTAACCTTACTGGAGCATGACAATGCTAAGTATCCGCTTGATGAGAATAAGGAGAAAAAGAAAGGAGCCAAGCGTTCAGCATCCGGGTCTGCTGTCCCTGTTATAGAAGATTTTGAGGAAGAGGAGATGAAAGATGTACGTGCTTACTTTTGTGTCTGCTCACCTAGTTAGCTTCCTCATCTTTTGCCTTTTGGTACTCAAGTATAACATTCTCATTTTTATATTCCACTTCTCCCTCAATCCCCTATAAACCAATTTAAGAAGCATATTAATGCAATAGCTACGTGGAAAATAATATGTACATCTTTTTTATGAAAAAATAGCAATCGTTAGTTATCATGTTATTCTTCTTTAATCTTCACTGTTATATCATTGGAATTTTGGAGATAATCCTCTACTCAGAGTTGACGATATATATTTTGCATTCGATTTATTTATGTTATTCTTTGTAGGCTGATCAGTTGATAAAGGAGGAGGCCCAGTATCTTCGCGTGTCAATGGGGCATGAGAGTGAATCCCTTGATGAATTTCTTGAAGCACATATAACTTGCATTAATGATCTTATGTACTTTGCCACCCGTAATTCCTATGGTCTATCCAGTGTTGCTGGAAGCATGGAGAAGCTAGCGGCTTTGCAGAATGAATTTGAGAAAGCGAGAAGCAAGTTGGATGATGGTAAGGAGAGGATAGTACGCATTGAGAAGAAGGCAATGGTGCTCACGCAAGGCTATGAGGTATGTTATTGCCATCCTATATGCAAAATCCTATGCCTTTATAGTTCTGTTTCTTGCGGTGCCACCTTTAAACTTTGCTAGAATCATTAATTTTAGGTCTCTTGTTCCTTCAATTCCAACTGGTTAGTCTATGTTTTCTGAACTCTGAATGCCCCTTTAAGGTTGGTTTTGTAATTCAAAATGCTGTGAGCCAAACTTAATACTGTTGCATCTGAAAAGTTGTTGAAATTCAACTCATTAGTGGGAGAAGGTGTGGCAGTCTTTTACCAAAACGTTTGGAAATACACTGTAAAATTGTGGTTGAACTAGGTATTTCCTTTGTAATGTGTGTATTTACACAAAACAGTTTTTATTTTTAAGAGATAGATGTTGGCATTATAAGGCCCCATGTGATGCTGGATAAAGGTGTGAGGACAAAAAATTTGTTGTTTATGTATCCCGAAAAGTCCCACTGTTTGAGAAACCTGTGGGTGCCGCCGAAAGGAAAGGAAAGATAAACTAGTAAAAGTGCATGCAAATTCACTTATTTTTATAAACGTGCAAACTGTGATATAAAAATTTATTGTTTGGCAGTATGACCTTAAAATTTAATTCACACCTGTTTGTTAATGTTTTGTTACATATACCTACAGATAAAAAAATTTATTTTACCACTGGAAGTACATTTTATGTCCTCACACATTCCTTACAAAGAAGTTACCCTTTTCCATAAGGGTTTGTCATATTAGAAAGTAGAATCATGTACCCTTTCTTTGTTTTACTAGACTGATTACATAACATGCTCAATCTTGAATATTGTACTTTCGCTATTGTATTTTCAGACGAGGGCAATGAAAAGTCTTTGGCCACAAATTGAGGCCACTTTCAAGCAGATGGATGTAGCGGCAACAGAATTGGAGTGCTTCCAAGCTTTACAAAAGCAAGAGCAATTAGCAGCATCACACAGGATAAACAATGTATGGGGTGAAGTACAAAAGCAAAAAGAACTTGAGAAAACTCTACAAAAGAGATATGGAGATATTACAGCAGAGCTTGAAAGGGTACAAAATGTGATGAACCACTACAGGATACAAGCACAAGAAGAAATAGAAGCAAATAATCACGAAATTGAATCTACTAAGATTACAGGTGATGAAACTAATGTTCAGGGTACTGAGAATGGAAGTGCTGTATCAGCTGACACTACTGACCAACAAGTAGACACTGTGCAAGATCAAGCTGCTTGTAGCTTAAAAAATGATGATATTGATGTGAATTCTTGTAAAGAGCAAACAGCGCCCGACACTGATCTTAAATTGACAGATACACCTATTGTGGAGGATGACATTACAAATGTGGTAGAAAGTAACAAAACTGGTGCTTGTATTGACAGAGAAACCACAGTAGATTTGAGTGCTGCAGTTGAAGTAAGTAGTAGTATTGAGGGAAACAAGGAGGATAGAGATGTTGAGAATCTAGACGATGCTGTGGAAGCTTTGAACCAAGGTGCATAAGAGAAACTCTGTTAGGAAGTTCTGATATTGAAGTTTTAGGGAGGCATGTTAGATTGAAAACTTGTTGCTCTTCCCTGATTAAGGAGTTCAATGCATCATTAATTGAATGAATTGCATGGAGAGAATGAATCTAGTTTATTGGACAGTCACAAGCTGAAGTTTGCAATGTGTATGATCAATATGAGATGGTTCTCTATATTTTTGCCAATTGTTGTCCTCTTTACTTTTCACCATGTGGATGTTGTTAATGTTGTGTTCTTATGAACGTTCTATAAAGAACATAGGATTTTTGTTAATGAATTAGATTTGAATACACCATGCCTTCTATAAACTGATTTTAGATCCTGTTTATAGTACTTTGTCCTTTGCAGATTGTTGAGCCATTTTCAGTTTGAGGTGCAATATGATGGTGTGAGATAGTACTTTAAGGCTGTATGCATTTGAGCTTTAAGGAATTATAATGTATTCAGTAATCAAGCACTTTTAAGTTCTAAGGGATCATTTTAATTTCCCTACAAAATGAATAGCTGCCTTGATAACATGAATCACAAGTCAGCTCACTTGACTCTGCCCTCTTTTATACTGCATGTAGTATTTGATTGTTGTGTTGTATTAAGATTTAGCAAAATGAGTTCCATTATTTCTGAAATAAGATTTCACACTTGGACAACACAGTTCCATTATTTCTGAAATAAGATTTCACACTTGGACAACACATTACTCATCTACTTGATAAAAGTGTACTGCAAAGTGTTTTCACCAACACTATCCAGTGGTTTATTAATGAAACTGCATACTGATGAAGTTAAATATACATATATTTTATAATAACATTAATGTTGAAAAATCAATAAAAAAGATAATAACTATTTTTTTTATTTATATCAATTGTTAAAAAAGAATTTGGATCCTCTGCTGTACTGGAGAGTCCAATACAGCCAGAGATCGTGACATGTGTCACTTCAAAAATATTAATGGTTTAGATTTTTAATCATTTTAATTAAGTTTTATTTTTTAATCTTTTAAATTTTTTTGACCTCATAATCTAGTACTGGACTGTCCAGTACTGGAGAGGATCCAGACCCGTTAAAAAATATATATGGTGGATCATGTTTTAGATGTATAACAAAATATGTTAGTTGTGTGTTTGATATTCCCAACCAACATTCTGGTAAAAATAAATCATCTTTATAAAAAAATAATTTTAAATGAAATCGGCCGGTATGTTTCAATTGAAAACCGGCCGTATGATCGGTTTTAGCCGGTTTTGAAAGCTATAATTACATATGCTGATATAATATTTATATTATACTGATATTAAGACTGGTTTACCGGTTGAATCGGCTGATTAGAACCAGTTTAGTTTTAATAATAATGGCTTTCACACACGTTATTCTGGCTTGTTATCAGTTGCTATACATATAGTTATTCTGGTTTTCAGGAGGATAGTAAAAATGGCAAAATGCATGATGAAGGTAAACTGCAAACATGGTTACAACTTGACATTATAAATGTATACTTATAGTGACATTATAAATGTTTGGATGAGTTATATCAATGTCACTCTACTCTATATAAATATGTGTGTATATACACACACGTTACTTGAGAATGTTGTGATAAGAAACTCACGAGGGGGAAGTTTTGGCTCCTACATACTACATAGCAAATGCAAGAACAAAATGAAAAAGGATGATTCCATTTTTTTAGCTCAGAAATCTATATCTATAATATGAGTATTTAAGTGATTATTCTTATAAGTTTTGGCACGGTACCCAATTTGCTATAGCTATATTGAAATAGGTGGATCCATTTATTGGTTAAATGACACATTCAGGTTGCCCTATTTGTGGTTTAGAGATTCCAAAGGCTGGAACTTACTTGTTATTACTCAAAGTGGAACACGAGTATAGTATTGTACTACTTTTACCATCAAAGAGAGTCTGAGAGGATCTCCATTCATAATAAAAAAGATATCATACATTGTATATACTATGTATATAGTAAGTAAGCAGCGTGATGAAAATACATGGATGTCTGTCTACATTGTCATGTATATATGGTCACATCAACGAACACTGTCCCTACTTCCATTCATTTAATTGACCTCTTTTGACTACTGGTTACTTCACTTCCTCCTCATCTTATTCTACACCATTACACACTCTCACTTCTTCCCTTCCACTTTTCTCCAAAACTAATATATTTCTTATTCATCTCTCTACCTTTTTTAATGACTCTTTCCATTTCCAACAATTGCTGCTCCCTTTTTTAGTTACCAACAATATTCTCTCAAACTACTACTACTACTTACTATATTGCATCAAACAACAACAATTCTCTCAATTCATTTCCTTTCCTTTCCTTTAATTTCCACACTAAACCTTGCTCTTTATCTTTGACATTGAAAAACAAAGATAACCATAATGCCCTATTTTATCTTTCAACTCTCACTCTCTTTCCTTTCCACCCACACCCAAGTCAAAAGCAATCTTTAGCATGATTTAGTTATATACACATCCTTCTCACCAAGCAAGTACTGAATTACTTACATGAGAAAAACCCTAATCTTCAAAAGAAAACAAGTTAGCTATCTAGGTGTGCGTGGCAGGATTCACTTTTCTACTTCAAACATTATTAATTATCTTCCACACAAGAATAATTGAGTCTAGCTAGCTCCACCTTAAAAGCTAGTTGATTGAGATCGATCTTCAAGGGTTTAGAGAAGCTCTAGATCCTGATCAATATATATACACACACTCTGATCCTTTCACTATGGATTTGACTTCAGATGAATCATCAAACCCCAGCTACAAGACTGAGAGTAGTTTAATGACTCAAACCACACCATCATCATCTTCATCTTCTCCAATATCTTCAGCTTCTAACAGCACTCCAAACCGCTATGAGAATCAAAAGAGGAGAGACTGGAACACTTTCTGTCAATACCTAAGGAGCCAGAAGCCACCTCTTCCATTACACTTATGTAGTGGAGCTCATGTTCTAGAGTTCCTCCAATACCTTGACCAGTTTGGGAAGACTAAAGTACATAACCCAACGTGCCCTTACTTTGGGATAACTAACCCTCCAGCATCATGCCCTTGCTCTTTACGCCAGGCTTGGGGTAGCCTTGATGCACTAATAGGGCGCCTTCGTGCAGCATATGAAGAGAATGGAGGACAGCGTGAGACTAATCCCTTTGCTGCTTCAGATGTGAGGGCTTACTTGCGTGATGTTCGTGATTTTCAATCAAAGGCTAGAGGTGTTAGCTATCAGAAGAAGAGGAAGAGGCCAAAGCCTAATAGTAATGGTTGAATATTGATGAAAGCTTCTATATCATTGTGTGGAATCAACTAAAAGGTTTCATTCAAAGCTTCAACTGTGATAGTCGATTACTATTTAAGGTTCCATTATATTATTCTTCTACTTTTTATTTATTTAGTATATGGAGTATTGATGGACCGGTCTTATATATTATTGAGATGCTCCTGAAATTGTTGTGGCTTCTTTAGTTATAGAAGTAGATAGTGGAAAGTACCATTGAAGCTCTCTATATGTGGTAGTCTACCTAAGAAACGGTGATTGTTTGTGTTGAAATTAATGTATGTGATATTATTATTACTTCATTGTCCCATTGAAGAAGTTCACAATCTTATATCATTCTTATATAGGGATAATAACATATGATCTTATGATATCTGCATGTGTTTCACATCAACAGAAAACCTAGCTAGATTATCATTCTCTGTTATGACTGCTAACTAATTGAAAATATATGGACATTAAAGCGAATTCATATGCCTTATGTGTAACAATAAATTTGTAATATTTACATTCAGGTCGAATGATTCCTTATTTTTTATGAAAACTGGTTCTTTGTGTAGATATACATCTATACGAGCATAATCTATGAGAATCTTAAAATAATTAAGGGTGAAAGATGAAAGACTAAAAATATATTTATGCATTCAATAATTAAACATTTAAGGAGTTTTTAACCCTTATTTCAATGATTAAACATATTATTATTATATCAATACAAATTCCACTTAAAATATTATATTCCCATTTCAAAGCCCATTGTAATTAGTAAAAGTTATTTTTTGTTAGGGGTGTTAATAGTAGGTTTTGATCACTTTTTTAATTAAAAAATTTATTTGATCTGAATATTAACTTATGGTTTGATCTAGTCTGATTTAGTTATATTATGACATCCGATTCAGATATTATATGTAATTTTGGATTAATTTATATAGTTTTTTCCCCGATAAAAATTGGCATTGCACATACATTTTATAAATCATATAAATAACTAAAATATTAAGTTTAATACAATTGTTTAAAAGTGAGAAGTTTAATTCTATTCATTTATGTCACAACTTTAACATAATATTTTTCCCATACACTATAAACAAACAAATAACACTATCTACTTTGTTACTAGCTAACTCAATCTAAAGAAACAAACAACTATTACATAAATTTAAAAATATCACCAAGTGACTAAGGTCACAAATTGGGCACTTAATATTGGTTTCTTGTTTGAATGGTTGTTAGGTAGGATTTTGATTAAAAGTTGAGTTGGGCTCTATAACCTATGATATCGAATGAAATGACTTAAACAATCTATGGTCAGCACTACTTGGGTTCCTTTCTATGTTTGGATCTAAGATTTGTACTATTTGTCGGCAAACTGCACCCACCACGTGCCAACCTTTCAAATCCTTTCTATTTATTTATTATTTTACAAAATCCTCATTCATCATATCAAAAAGTAACCTATGTTATATGTAAACCAACTATTAATAAACAAAAAATATTATTTTCGTTACCTTTCTTATAGTCTAAGAGAATTTTTAGAATGATATATATTTTGTATTTTTACACTTTTTTATTTGGCCCTGCCTATTACCATTTTCATCTAATTTCTATGGCATAAATAAACTCAATGGAAAATGGTGGGGACCAATTCCTCTCTATTATTATATCGTTGTACAATTGAAATTTCTAAATTCAACATAGTTCTGGCCAAATACTATTGCACTTGATGGTGGACCAGGAGGCTTATGCATATGCTTTTACTTAAAGGGAGTGTATGTACTATTTGTACTCTCTTTTATTTTAATGGTAATCTATCTCAAGATTCTCTCCTTAATCTACAGTTCTACACACAAAAAGATGTGTATGATATTTCAACATTCAGAGATATAATATCTTCATGTCATTTTCTTCCTACATACACTTATTTCAACTTTACATATAATAATGTACAATACCACAAATTGTAGCTAGCACTTTTGTCCCTAATGCTAATGCAAGTATACTACAGCAGCCAAAATATGAAGTTATACTACTACCTTCTTATCACTTCTATTTGTTGCTGTATTAGAAAACAAAAAGCTATTCTGATTTCAATCAAAACAAAGAAAGCCCAAGAGTGAATCCTCGCATAGAAATATCAATTTCCATGAGCATATATTTGCACAAAAATCATGATGTGCCCTGAACACAAACATTGTTGAATGAATAACAAATGTGTGTGCTTTATTTTGTCACGTCGTGTAAGGATTATCCATGCTGAATGACATTTTGCCCCATGCCATCATTACATGAGCAACACAAATTTAGTTAAAAAGGAGTAGCCCAAATTTCTCACTTACTGAAATCTAGAGAGGGTGAATTTACCGATCTTACCCTCACAAAGAAACTATTTCTAAAATATGAACTCATAACCCCTTGGTCACAAAATGTCACCATTACGTCAAGGTGACCCTCATTAATAAAGTAGTGAATAAAATTTGCTCATTTGGCATTTTGATTTGGTCAAGAATAAACTTCTCAAAAAGTTCAAGAATGCAGAAACTCAGGAATGGCTTAATAGATCTGAACAGATTTTGTGCTTGTGAACAAAAATGATAGTGAAATAGTGACATATCAATACAACAATGCAGTTGGGCAGAGAAATTTGATATGACAATCATTGTCACTGAACTGCTTCTCATACCTTCTCCAGATTATAGGTTTTATGCTCTTCCAAAAGCCCGTGACTAATAAACAAGAAGCTTCTAGTTTTGGAAACAGCACTAGAGATCTGACTAACAAGAATACCCAGTGTAGAAAGGATTGGATATTTCTGTAACTCCAAAAACTTCTGCCAAGAGATTATCTATTCAATAACATTTTCTTCTATGACTGCAGAATTGATTACTGATGTCAACTCTTCTTTTTGACGCTATACAAAACTGATGGCATACATGGTTTGGTCCATCACTTTGTCCTCAGAAAGCCACGAACTTCGATTAGGAAGCTACTAAGATTTTTCCGAAATCTCTGGTAATTTATTCGATCGAGGGAAGAAGAAAGCTGATTTGCACTCGTTAGTGTGTGCAATGCATTTCCCAGCCTTGATTTGAGTGTTGGATTTGCTTGTCTCTCTATCAATTCGTTGCCCAATCTCTGTAAGAAATTTACCCTAGACTTTAGTGACCGGTGACTACTCACAAGCTTTCCAAGAACATAAGACAACACCCCCAAAAAACTGGGAATATATGCCAATATGTAAGGGATGTTCCTTTACAGAAAAGTAAATTCCTAAGGCAATAGACATATTAACTTCAAAAATAGTGCCATTCACTAAAAATCAAGGCATTTAAAGAATCTAAAAGAAAAAATAGGAAACATAATTCTTTTATGAAAAGTAACTAGCATATTCATCCTTGAAGATAAAAGGCAACACAATTACACAAGTTCATTTGTCATTACTTTCTTACACTAATACGATCTTGTTACTTAAAACAATTTAAGTAAGCACACTTTGATTGATAAAATTTGCATCGATTTTTTTTACAAAATAGTTTGAGAGGCATACCTGATACAGGCCTTGCTCACAAAGGATTAATGGAAGGAGAGCATCTGCTGCAACACTGGTTAGATCAGAACTGAAACAACAAGCCAATTTTATTAGTCAATTACAATACTGAAGATATATTCCAGACACAGTAATTCAATTATAGCCATGTTTTGTACTCTTACCTGTAATCCTCAAAAAGGAGTAACTGCAGCAATGAGCGAAGGAACCGGCTCAAAAGGCCTTCCTGAAAATTCCCACTTGAATCCTTAAGACCCATGGCATGTGCACCCAAGCCTATATTACCATTACGAGTCTCTTTGTAATGGTAAGAAGCAAGACCTTGCAGAGCTCTTAGACACTTAGTAACCACATCTTCATCCTGCAAAATCAGTAAAGGATACAGTTCTTAGCCACGAGTTTTTTGTACAATGACAACTTACAAAATTGCATGGAGTTATTAGATTTGTTAAGTGTCGTAGACACAACACGGTGGAGAATTTTTCTCCTTTTTATTTTTGAAAATGCAGAAATTATTAAGAACACAGGAAGAGAATGCTAAATATTATAAAAAAACTCTAAGCTTAGAAGTTTCTCTATTTCTAACCATTGTATTTCTTTCTGTGTACTCGAATGTTATGTACTATTAAAGAAGACAAGCTGCATGCACAAATATATTACCTGATGGTGGAGACCAAAATCAAGGGTTCCGAGTATATGAGCAAAGGCTTCACTGCTGAGTTGTGCAAATGTTTCCGGATAAACCTCCAACATATGTGACAGGAGAGAAAAATACTGCAAATAACTCATAAGATTAGCTTTTGGACAATACTCCAATATTATTTCTACTCGCGGAATGAATATCTTACATCGTGACAAAGTTTGGGATATTTCAAGAGCTCCATGGAAATAAGTGGTGTGACTATGTGAAGACCAAGATAAACCACCTGCAAGACCCATGCATCAGAGATTGACTATCAAACTTTATTTGAAACAGTTAAAAGGAATAATGATAGTACCTGAGATATGTTAGTGCCCTGGGTCTCAATTGAATCTGACGAGAAATCAATCTGCCACATTAAGCATTCTTTCAGATAAGTTGGTCCAAATTTTAAGTAGGAATAAGAGGGCCATATTGATCTTTTTTCTATTTCTAATCTAAATTTATGGGGAGGGGGCATTGTTACCATGTCTTTAGAGCAAAGGCTTGAAAGAAGCTGAAGAAGAGCACGCAAATCTTTATACTTATCTGTTTTCTCCTCATTAAGTAAGCTGCTGGATAGACTTAGTGATATCTACAACAAGCAAAGAGGAACATGAGGGAGTACAAATTTAAAGAAAAAGGAAAAGTGAATTACCAACAACTGGGATTACTATACTGATAGAAATATACAAATTGGCTTTAATAATAAAATCTGCATAGTTATATTGGATTATAAGAATCATTGAGAAAGGAAGAGCAAAAGTGACAAAATGCAAATAATGCGGCTGTTTGTAATCCTTATGCCTCATACTACTAACTGACAATGGTGTATTCATCGAATAAAAATTCTAAAGATTTGAAGCCTTCTGCCACTTCAACCTTTCAGGGAGCAGAACGAAAGTTCCAGGTCTAATAGAATATAAGCATCAAGAGCAAAGTTCAAACTATTATACCAACAACAAGCCTTAACCCCACTAGGCGGGATCGGCTACATGGATCGAACGATGCAAAATCTTCTTCCTAATTCGAAATATATTTGATTAAGGAAATTTACCTTGCCGATATTGTGTGATGAGTACATTTGAAGCAGACGCATGCAGAAATCAACAACAGCAGCAGTTTCCTTGGCCTCCAAGTGAGTAATTTGTCCGTCAACCCAATCAAGTACAAATTTAAGCAGCACGTATATAACTGCAGACTAAACAATAATTACATATAAGTACAGAACAAGATGTCAGAAACTTGGAAGTTCAGACACACCTGCTGGACTGGAATTTTTTTATTTATCAGGAATAAAGTCACATAGAAAATAGGGATTATTATAAGGATCACATGAAAATGTTCATCAAGAGTATTAGATAGAGTTGGGACTCAGGAATCACACTTGTATCAAGAGCATTGAGGATATTAAAATATATATGAAGATAACAACAAATGCTAATGCTACCTCATGTTTATATACTTCAAGAAGAATAAGTGTGGGATTCATTACAGAGAACCCTAGCTCATAGATAGCCTTCTGTGTTCTAGGATCAGAAGCACTTGCAGCTCCGCGTAGTCGTTCTAACATGCAGATGACCTACATGATAACATGACATTGACGATAATATAAGGAACAATTTTCACAGAAACAGGAAAATGAGATAATTGTCTGTGCCCTCACCAATTGGAGGATATCTGGTTGTTGGGCAATACTTTTAAAATTACTCTTGCTTGACGTCTCCACTATATATGTTGCAATGTGACCCATGAGATTCCTTACATACCTTTACATAAGAACAGATACAATATTTTACACGGTGTCATAAGAAAGTTTTTGAAATTGTACAGAGAGAAAAGGTAGAAGTAACTACTCACTGGTTTGATGCTTCTGAATTTCTTATGCCTGAAGCTGAACGTACAAGTGTTTGTGCAAGTGACCGCTGAAGCAAGAAATTGAAGACAATTTAGACAACGACCCATGGCAGCAAAGTAGTTGGTAGGTGGATGTTGATAAATTTCTTACCTGATGAGCAGTGTCCAACAACAATAAAGTCCGTTCTGTGCAAAACGCAGTTGCTAGTTCATGCCATGAATTCTGAAAAAGATATAAAAATTCAAGACCAACATACCCTAAGTTGAAGGGTTCATTTGGAGTTTTCCCAAAATTATACTTGGAAAAGTGAATTAGAAGGTGCTGGTAATGAATACAAAGGAAGGACAGGATACTATCAACATTTTGAGCCAAAGGAATGATCAGATTGTAATCAATTTACATTCATGAAAACTTTAAGGTACTCCATCTCAGCAATCAATAAGAATGAGGTTTTCTTGTTTCTTAGCTTCGGAGTTTGGACCATACTATTATAGCAAGTACTTGTCAAACATGAATTACCTAATATCCATTAATGAATTGATCTTAAATTTGCAATAACATATAATTTCAAGCTTTGATGTGCTTTGTCAATCTTAACGTACATATACACTAATACAAGTATTGACTCACCAGAGTAACAAGGTGAACGCATAGATGCTTTTGCTGAACCAGCGAATGAAGTAACTGGTGACAAGTGAGGCCCTGGATAAAAAAATTACATAAATAATAACCACACAGCAAGGTGGTAGAATATTCATTCAATATACTGATATTTCAGAAGGAAAAACGTTGCTTGGCTTCTGCTTTTTTAATCATGTAATGTGATAGATTCTGGTCTTAACAGAAAAAATGACAGGAAAACCAGGGTGCCAAGCCCCAATTACAGTGATAACGAACACAAAATGTAGAGACTGGTACAAAAACACAGAAGAAAGAAGAAAATAAGAGAAGCAAGGAGCAATCTCTGTCCGAAGATTGGCTGCCACACCAATCTGTATCTGCCATATGCTGGTTGGTTAGACCCTTCTCTTTCCATCACTCCAAAATCCTCTACTACCTCTTCCACTTTATTACCATTTCAACCCTTGACATTATCTAGGCCATTGATCAGTTAGCCCCACCCTCTGCTTCCCTTACTCTTCTGTGATATACATGGGCTGGAGGCCCATCACAATGATAATCTCGTACAGATAGATGATGACTGCTGCCTAGGATCAGATTGGCCATTACTAATGTTTACATACTATATTACTTGTCAACAATTTCAAGTAAACATGCAAGTAAAGACTATAATAGTAAACATCTGGGTTTGCCTGTACATTACGTTAGTAATACATATGAAACCTAGGTAGACAACCATGCACAAAGACATGATTTAAAAGAAAATATCCAAAGTTGTTAAAATATAATAGGAATCCTAATCTCATACCTTCAGATCCCTTTCCCCTGGATATGATTTAAGTGAGACCAAGGATACACGAATAATAATATCAAGGACAAGTTTCCCTTGGTTATGCTCTCCAAAGAAACCAAGCAAAGCCTTTTTCGAATTATGCTCGAGATGATGACTTGAATCTAAGATTTTGTCCCCAATCCCATCTGAGGACATTAGATATGTACGAGACCACCTTGCCAGGAACCATATAATCGACTGCATGAACAATAGAACATAAATTTAAAAGGGAGTGGAAGTCAAACAATAACTTGTCAGAAAAGAATTACATAAGTTACAAAACACAAAAATAATTATATCACAATGATCTTATTGCAACTCTGCAAGTGCCCTTATTTTTTACATGATGTCCAAATAAAAGCACATTTGAAATCACTTTTATTTATATTGTCATACATAACCAAATAAGCCCAAGTGCAATTCCAGCTTAGTTTTATTTATAATAAATGCAAGTTACTTGATTAAAAGTATAGCAAAAATGGTGCAGTAGATAATAAGAATAATAATGCTATAAATGCAATAACTTTTAGAACATCCATCTCCCAAGGACAGACACTGCTACTGAAGTAAAGCCACAAGGCTGCAAAAACAACACACCTAAATTTAATGTCTAAAAGAAAGACATTGGAAATGAATATGAAGGCTAGGACATAGATAGAACATTTTCAATAAGGAAACAAAAAATGATACTTTATCTTAAAAAATCATGAAAGATTACTCGTGAAAATTTCACTTTTAAGAACTTTTGTGGTAGCCATAGGCCATAGCTACTGCATACATATGCTATCCCAGCCCCTGACGGTCAGAGTAGAGAAGCTAAATTAAAATTGTGCAAGATGGAAATGAATAAAATGCATTACCTCCATAAGTCGAGGACTAAAAATTGATGTTCTCATTTCTGGATTTAGGCATTGCTCAGCAAATTTTATGATTGAACTGCATTAATTAATATACGAAACGTGATTTTATGGTTACACAATTGGATTAGACATTACATCCAATCCAGCCCATGAGAGAAGGAATTGCATTGTAATGTTAACTTGATTTCAAGAATCAACTCTACCATATCAAACGAAGAACGCATATCATGGGACAAAATGGTTCTTTAACTCAATCTAAAGTTAAAGGCTACCAGACATGTGCATACAAAAGATAAATCCCAAGCCACCATAATTGATGTAATTATTTTTATTTGCTCTACTAAAACAATCTATTACTCCTGTTACAATGCTCTATTAAAACAAATATTACACCCGTGCAAGGCAGAACGTCATGTCAAATATGTGTGTATATATATGTATGTGTATGTATATGTGTGTGTGTATGTATACATAAATGTTGGGTTCTTCATACAGTCTCTTGCTTCGCTCACATTACAAACCCTAATATTTCTCTCTTCTCTTGATGGTTTCTTCCTCCTTCTAATAAGTTCATGATGATGAATATTCATGTGTCTCCAAAAAATTATTTTGAGATCAACAGAAAGAGATTTAACATTCATCACCTAACTGAGGACCAAGTATGAGATTATTGCCGAACATGGAAGAGGAGAAGTAGAACAGATCAAGAATCCAAATAAGTATTATGAAGTATGAACAAAGTTTATAACAGAGGCTAATAAAAAACAAGTGTGAATATCCAGACGAGGTTCAATGAACATAATTTACTGAGGATCTTAGCAAGAACTCAAAGGAAAGAACAAATTCCACATCAGAAAAGAGAAAGAAAGTCATTTACCTGGAAAGTAAAACAACAGGATGTTTATCCGCTTCTGCAGCATTAACAACAAATTGGGTTTGTATGGCATTCGGAACCTAAAATGTCACACACCATAATCTTTAATTAACATTAGCATCTCACACTATTGTCAACATTCCCAGAATATCAAGTGCTTAAAGGTGAAAGTATAATGAAAACAAATGAATTATTTTTCCTAAGACAAGCAATGATTGTTATATTCCACCCTCACCCCCAAAGCCATATTTTATGCAGAAGCAGTACCAAGAACAGTTCTAAGTGAGATAAATAAAATAAAGAGAAAATACAATTTTCATACCAGTGGTAGTTCCCCCTCTCCTTCATCTGCAAGTACATGGCCAATAATCAGCAACAAGGAATAAAGCTCTTCCAAAGTTTCAGTCAAGTCAACAATGCCCCTGCCCTACAAATGAAGTGAACAATTTGAGACATGGAAATAGATGCATGAATTAGCAGAAAAGTAGAAGGAAAAAATACAGAGAGAAAGAGTAACAAATAAAAAATATGTACATAAATTCACCCAAAATACATACATAGTTACATACAAATTAAAGTGGACTGGTGCATATTTTAGTTCCTGCGTAAGATATTTTCTCATAGTCTAGTTACTAGAGCCCTAGACATCATATCCTTAGAATACTTATAATGAAGTGGAATGTGACTAGAAGTGTTAAAGTTGTTTTCATGTAAAACGTAAAAGGGAGTATGGAGGAAATACATATACATTATGTTTGGGATTGGGCTGAAATGAAATAAAATTGGTTCAAGTTTTCTTGCTATGGACATTATGCTTGGAATGAAATAGACTAATGTTGCCAAGCCACCTTTCAAGATTCCTTACATGGACAGCAGTCAAGCAGCCTTTCTTAGTCAGGCTGCCAGACATATCAACTTTTTAAAAGTACATTTTACCTCACCCTAATCTGAAAGAATGACATCCCAGCTTTTGAGATCTGAACAATTGCTAATAATGTTTGCGGTCCAAACAATTACTTATTTATTTGGAAGTGGAGGAGAAAAGCGAGTTTATTTATGATAGATCCAAAACCTTAGTCCAAGAAAGCAATACTCCATAACAGAATATAAAACCAACCTGATTAAGGCGTTCAACCCGCTCAGAAAACACTCTCATGAGCATAGGAATTGTAACATCAACAGAAGCTCTCGCAATAAGAGCATAAGAGCTTAACCTTTCATCCATGGCTGCAATTTGCAAAGACAGGATCATTAAAAACATCAAGCACCAATGCGATTCTTGTTTTAGCACTGAAATTTCAGTGGAGAGTTTTTGGTGATGAAGACAATTTTGGTACTAAGTTTACAATGTTTGAAGATATTAGGTGAAGGCACATTAATCATTACTGACTTTCATTATATTATATCTCTACTGAACAGCTCAAAAGAAATCCAGCAACCTCCAATGCAATATCAACAATTAACATAAAAATGAGAACTGAGTGCTACTATGTGCAAGCTTTATAAACCTTTGTTCCGTACCAGACACAGAAGCATGAAGATAGTCTGCATCGCCCTCATCATTAAATGCTGATGCCGAAGCAACTAAATAAAAAGAAAATTCCCATTATCATAAACTAGTATCTGAGAAAAAAGAAAACAAGTAACATAAAGAAATGGCATAGCGTTAAATAAAGTTGCATATAGGTGTTACTTCTTAGCTCGTATTCTACAATGAAACCAAAGAGATTTGCTGCAGCTTTTATCCCTTCAGGTGGAAGCAAAGCATCCGCCGTGATAGTATTTATTGGCTGGAGAAGAACAATAAACATTCTTCAGTTTAATGATTAGAGCGAAACAAGCCTCGGAATTTTGAAGTTAGATTGAAGAAAAGTTAATCCCACATTAAACCAACCGACATGTTTACTGATCATAAACAAAAAGTTCTTTTGTCCCTTTAGGTTCATAAAATTTAGAAGTCATATAGGAGAAATACTATCAAAGTTAGCGGTTACAACTTACAACTAGTTATTTTAAATCATTCTATTTAGGTGAATACCATTAAAAGGGAAGTCCAAATATCCAATAAGACATCGCGCGCTTCCCAGCTCCAAGTCTCCTCATCTGTGATAGTAGTCATGAGGACTTTCATTACTTCAGACATCAACATTGACAAAAAGGTAAGAGTACCAAAGGGCCTGAAGTATCAAAGCAAAAAATTTACTTAGCTATCATTAAGAGTAACAATGATAAATACCAACAAAAGAAATTACAAATACAATAACCTCTGAGATTTTAGGAGATTGTCAAACACACAGGGAGTTGTTACAGTTGCAATAGCCAATAATGCACGACAACCATCAAGCATCTCACTGAGCGAAACCAGCACCAATTAGAGGGACAAATTTAAATAAGTAAAGAAAACTACAGAGGTGGGTGCATTCAATGAATATCCCCTAACCTTTCACTTTTCCCACATTGAATAGCTTGTGAAACAGCATCAGGAGGATCTACCCACTCTACTATCCCAGATAAGAGTTGCAGAAGATGCTGCTCATGCATTTTCCCATCATCTAGATCACAGAAAAAATAAAATCAGAAATTCAAATTAAGGATCACCACAAGTTCAAAAGATTTTATGAGTAACACTTTTAATTATCTGATGTTGATACATTAAACAAATGCAATTTTAAGA
The DNA here is from genome assembly GCA_009771035.1 of Lupinus albus. NCBI lineage: Eukaryota > Viridiplantae > Streptophyta > Magnoliopsida > Fabales > Fabaceae > Lupinus > Lupinus albus. Next base: position 70,658 of record CM020016.1, read on the forward strand.
ACTGAAAATTAAGTGATGAAGATTTTAAGTTTTCGAAGCATCATCTATTTCTAGAAGCGAAACCTAATTTATATGGCCTCGTTACTTTCTAGAATACATCAATTCGGGGGGAAAACATTTGTAAAAGGGCCAATTCGAATAATATATAAAATTTGTCTAGGATGGTTTACTATCAGAACAACTACTTCAAACCTCTATAAAGTCCATCTTTTAAAACAACCATATATCCAATAAGAAAGACAGGTAAAATGTTAGTTCTAAGAAAATGCATCTAACTAGTATATATATGGACAAGGAAACACTTATACCAGAAAGAAATACAGTTCCTGTCACAGAACAAAATTGGACAATAAGCTTTCGAGCAGAAACAGCAATAGGGCAGTCAAGCCAGTAGCCTTCACATGAAAATTTCTGCCTCAATGCTGCATATAGACTCAAAAGCCATCCAATTTGACCACTTATTATCAACACATCACGCCAATCTGAACCAGGCTGCATATAAGTAAGAATAAAACAACAGAGAAAACATCATCAGTAGGAGATTTGGAGCCCAAATTTGTAGTTATGACTTTAAGCCATCCAACTATGAAATGCATGCTAATTGTTAATAAGCAAACCAAGTTATTACCTGCACTATGTGACATTCAGACCTTTTAAGAGAATCCCCATCCGGCCTAACTCCGGCAGAGAAGACACTTACATTTATCTTTGTGTCACTGGTATTGCAACGAAAATCCCAATTCAGAATTTGAAGCATAAGATCCAGTGCAGCAGTGCAAACTTTAACCTCGGGTACAGCAGAGTCAGATTGAATGATCTTATTTGTGACACTTGAAGCAGCTTCTTGTGTCCAACGGTAGAATGTCTATAACAATATAGATTAATAAAAAGAAGTAAAAGGGAGAAGTAGACATAATACTAATTCAAAGAAAGAAATCCAAGCACAAATAATTCTAAAAAAAGTTGAATTATTATTTGAAAAATGAAGAGAGTAAGACCTTCAGGTAATCAAGCTCAAGTGACTTCCTACACTGTTCATGAAATTCCCTTGGAAGGCCCATAACACTTGAAGTAGATGGAGCAAATTCGGATACCTATTGATGTATTTATTAATATATAAAAAAAGAGCAGAAGCAAATAAGAAAAAATGAGTAGAAATAGTGTTGAAATAGATACCAAAGATTGGAGGAAGTTGATTCCAGCAAACTGCACATGAAGTCCATGAATGCCCAAAATAGCTTGGTTGAGCTGATAAAAGAGAGCGTCCTTCTGTGGTGGCATAAACTCAAGCCTATACATAACATTTATACCAAAGGTATAAGAATGAGAGAGAGAGAGAGAGAGAGATAAAGGAAGAATGAAAGGTTAGGAAGTACCATCCTCTTTTGAATAACTGAGCAGCTACAGCAGAAAGCTTAGCTTGAACAAAGGAATGAGGAGAAGAAGCATTTTGCATAACATAGGATAGACAAAATGTAATGAAATCTGTTTTGTTTTGAGAAGTGAGGAGAGGCCATTCTCTAATAGCTGCTTCTCTCATAGCTGCGGCTGCTTGAAACCTTGCAGATGGAATGAGTGAGTTTTGAATTATGAATTGACATATTTGATATGGTTGATACGACTCTCCTAATGATCTTATCACTCCCTCAGATTCTGTTGGATTCATATGCATCTGATATATTACCTCAATGTAAGTACAAGAAACAAGAGAGTAGGATGAACCTGAATGGAAGTAGAAGCGAAAGAGAGAGAGAGAGTAGAATGAACCTGAACGGAAGTACAAGCGAGCTCGAAGGCACGCATGGTAGATTGAAGTTCAGACAAATTGGTAGAAGAAGAAGGTGATGAAGATGAAGATGATGATGCTGAAAACCCTTCCATCGAGAGAGATGATAGAATTTGAATTTGAATTTGAATTTGAATTTGAACGACGGAAGAGTGTGCGACTCACTCACTCACTTCATCTTCATCTTCATCAAAGGAGAAGGAGGATTACATTTTTACATACCATTTTCCTTTACATTATGTTTCCAATCTTTCACCCTTTCTTAACTTATCCAAATGGGCCACCTCATTAAGCCCACCACAGTACATGGCCTATGTTATTAGATATTATTTCCTATATCATTAATAGATATAAGGACAGTGCAAAACATTTTTACTAATGTAATCATTGCTAGATATTATTTCCTATATCATTAATAGATATTTCCTATGTTGGTAGTTAATAGGAAGTTGTTTGCATCAAGATATGTATAGTAGTAGTTTTGAGATAAGGTTTGTAACAACAAGATGCTCTCACTCTCTGTAAACTCATGTTCCTTTGTTATCTTCAACACCTATAAACCTCCTTTGTCAAATTCCAATTCAGGCAAACTCAGTCTAAACCCATCTCCATACATACCTGCAGATTCACAACAACAACAACAAGTCAAATTTCATCAATCTTATAAAGGTCCAGCTTCACAACTTCCATCTGAATTGGCCTCACTTGATACACCATCCAGGCTCCATATACTTGCTGACAGGCTTGGACTATGGCATCAGTATACTCCTCTCATCCCTTTCCTTCTCACCCAAGGCTTCTCTCCTCCCTCCATCGAGGAACAGACTGGCATTTCCGCCATTCAACAGAACCGCCTCGTCGTCGCAGCACAGGTACTAACTACTCTATATCTTCCATTATATATGACAGGTACTCTCTACTCATGTTTTGTGGTTGGAATTGTACAACAGGTACGTGACTCTCTTATCCAATCCAATACGGACCAACAAATCATTTCCTATTTCGACATTGGTGGAGAACAATTGTTATACGAGATAAGGCTTCTCAGTGCCAAACAACGCGCCTCAGCTGCAGAATTCATAGTACAAAACAATCTTGATGTTAATGGAGCTCAACAACTTGCTCGCGCCATTAAAGATTTTCCAAGCAGAAAGGATGAGAGAGGGAGGGAGAATTTTGATTATACTCTCCCTGGAGATTGTTTAGCTTTCATGTATTATAGGCAGAGTAGGGAACATGGTACAAACTCATCTCAAAGGAGACTTGCTTTGGAAAGGGCACTAAGTGTTGCACAAACTCACAAAGCTAAAAATGCTATTTCTCATGAATTCACACAATAATGCAAATTATTATTCAAACACTACTACTTTATGTCAATGAATCACTGACATGTATCTCTATATATCAAACTTATCATTTCTATATTCATTATGATACTTTCAAACTCAACACCACTCTCCATATTATGATACTGCCAAAATCATTCTTTTAACACTTTCTTAACATCCATTTATAACCATTTTCATAATCTTATCCCTTTCATCTTTCCCTGTTAGATGGTAAAGCCATAATTCATTAAGAAGTCAGTATGCTACAAAATTCCATATTCCATGTCAAAATGTCAAGTCAAGTGAATTTTTAGGAACCTAATAAATTTGATACATTTAAAATTGTTCTCCAAAATTTTCACCAGCACGTTGCAGAACTGTTCTAAGTTCATCGGCTAACTCATGGAGGAGGACCGGCTTTCGTATCAACCCCTGCATTCCTACTTGTAGACATCTCTCCTTAACATGTTTCTCCGCACTGGCCGTGAGAGCGATAATCAAAGGCCAACTACGGCTGTGGAGCTTCCGGATCCTTCTCGTGACTTCAAAACCGTCCATTTCAGGCATGTGAAGGTCCAACACAGCAATTTTGAATGAGTTACCGGAGGCACTTATAGCACCAAGACACTCGAACCCCGATGAAACAGAAGTTACTTGACAACCAAGCTTCTCAAGCAGCTTTTTGGTCACGGTCCTGTTTACACCATCATCATCAGCTAACACAACCTTGAAGCTTCTAAATTGCGTGCTTGAAAATTCTTTCGTTGCAAGAATGGATCTTCTGAGTGATGGTCCTGTTTGAAACTTGAGAAGAAGTGTCATGCCTTGTGCCAAACCTAGAGAGTTTGTTGATATCCAGATATTTCCTTGCATCATCTGCATGTCATTCCAGATTGTAAGGTCACAATTACAAAAAAATATATATTAAAACACAATGAACTCCCACTGTTTTATGAGAGAAACATAATACAGATAAATGTATAGTCTAAATCTGAAACAGATTATCCCCTTTGAGCATTAGACTTAAAGCAAAGCAATGCATGCCAAGTGAGAATTCATCTACCCAGACAACAAACTAGCTATGCATGATGATCCTAAAGCTAAAACTACAAACTGAATCATCCTCTAAGCATAAAATATAATTCTAAGGTTCATACAATTAACGGAATTCTGAAGGGAGAGGGACTTATTACTAATAATAAACAATGATAAAAACTTATGCATTCATATTACTCAAGCAATAACCAAGCCTTAGTCCCACTAGGGGGGTCGGCTAATTTTTCACATCATTTATCCATTCCCTCTTAGCATTTGAATTACTCAAATAGCTAAAATAGAAAGGAGAAAATGAATTTGGAAAAAAAAATGACGCACGCACCTGCACAAGCGTTTTGCACATGCTGAAACTCAATCCCTCCTTAGATTCGTTATTGTTATGCCTCCTACCACCATTATGCCTTGTTGAAATTGATTCATCTAACTGAGAACTAATACCAGTTATCTCAAAATTAAATTTTATATATACATAATCGTTTTGCATGTTTGACCTCCAAATTCCAATATTTCTATCATCCTTTTTATCTCCACTACTACCACTTTCAAGAAAAACTCGAAAAACGAGAGTCCCCCTGTCATATATGTTTAACAAATATCCAATCATATGCAAAATAACTTGAAAAGACCTCGCCTCATCACCTAAGACCAAATCAGGCAAAGACTTGAGCACATCAATCTGAAGATCGAAGCCTTTATGTACAGACAAACACTTGGCAATGCAAGAAGCTTCCCTCATCATGGAATGAAGATGGAAAGGTTTCATCTCTAACTGAAAACTTTCTTTGTCGTTCTCCGAAATCTCCATGACATCATTAACCAGACTCGAGAGCGCAGTGCTAACTTTCAACATTGTCTCAATGATAATCTTCTGTTCAGGTTTTATATTATCCTCTTTAAACATTGAAAGCAAGCCAAGGATTGAATGCATAGGTCTCCGCATTCCTTGACTCATCACTCTCTGAAATGAGCTCCTCGCCTGGCTCGCCATCAACGCATTCTTTTGAGCCTGTTGCAACACTCGGTTCTGCTCAGCGAGTTTCTGTCTCATTAGCTGAGACTCTTCAAGAACAGATGCATGAGACAAGGCTACAGCAACCTGGTCAGCAACTACTTCCACTATCTCCATCTCATGTGAGGTCCAAACCCTCAATTTCGATTTTGGAAGCACCAGAACCAGAATAGCATAAGATGTCTCAACAAACTCTGGTGTCCCTCCTTTGAAATTCGAGACATGAAGTATTGGCATGCGAATAGCAGCCACAGCACCAGACTCCTCAGTTCCACCACCACAACTTGCAGCTCCTAATGCAGAATCAGGCCCCAAAATCCAAACACCTTTAGTCTTTCTTACCTCTAAAACTTCTCGATCATTTATCGGAATAGAACCACAACATTTATTTCCTAAGCTTGGTTTCAACTCATGAGTCAAATGCATCTCGCGCCTGTCCTCGTCAGGCATCCAAACCGCACAATTATGCAAATCCAACGCCTTGGAAAGCTCAACAAGAGTAGTATACAATATTGTATGCTTATCCAAGGACTTTCTAATCTCACGAGTCAGCATCCGTACATGCCAACTTGCTTCCTTTTGTTTCATCATCATCCCAACCTCTTGGCCTAATTCCAACACATTCTGTCTCAAGAAGAACTCCCTCACTTTGAATTTGAGGAGGAGAGGGATCAAAGTAGGAAAGGTTATTGCGGTTGCACATGAAACAAGAGCAGTGAGGAACTTAGCAACAGTGAGAGAGAGCAACAATTGGAAGGAGTGAGGGCCATAATATGTATAAGCATTGAGTAAATGGGTCAAACCACAGAGAACAATGAAGGCTATGAATTGAAGGAAGACCAATTTGAATGGAACATTGGAGTAGCTAACAAAGTAAAGTAGCTCAATTGGTATGGAAAAATAAGCAATGGCAATGAAAAAGTCACTGACTTTTTGACAAACAAGAATACTCTGAATGCTCCAAATCCCTTCATCATCACAGTTACAGTGTCCAAATTCAACATCAATAGCAGAAACAGAAAGCACAATAGAAGAAACCAGCACCAGCAGCAACAACAATAATCTTTCCATGGCAGCAGCAACAACAACTTAGTATTTTTCAAAACCATCTATCAAAAGTTATCATCTTCCCAATCATAGAATCGAAATATCAGCTTATATATTATCATAATCCATAAACAGTTGAAGAATCTAGATCTAACTATAGCTACAGTATGACCCTTGTTTAAAGTTTTGGACTTTCAAATCCAAAAGCAAATAATAAAATAAATAAGAAGGTACCAAGTTTATAATAATAGGTATAGTATTCCAATCCGAAAAGGTGAATAAGAAGCGTAGAAAGTAGAGAAGCTCACAGATAATAAGAAGAGAAGAAAATTCGGGTATATGACAACCTTGAATTTGAAGGTTTTGATGAATGATTATGAAGATGAAGAAGAAGAAGAAGAAGAAGAAGAAGAAGAAGAAGAAGAAGAAGAATTGAACTTGGTTTTAGCAGTTTGGTGGAGAAAGTGTTATGCTTCTATCTGTGTTGGTTGCTATAGAGAGAGAGAGAGAGAGAGAGAGAGAGAGAGAAAGGGAAAAAACTTTTGTCTTGTTGAAAGCAGAAGGAAAGAGAGAAGCAGTGAGTGTGGGACCCACATGGGTTACATGAACTGAACCTAGACTTCTTCTCTTTTATGTTTATTATCAATTTCACAACTTTATGTAGTCACTATTACATCAACAGATTAATATTTATATAATTCTAAATTATTAATTATTATCAATTCTTATACAGTAACTCACAAGAATAGGAATAGGAACATCTACTGCCTCATTAAACTATTTACAAGGGAATTATTTTTCATGTCCTTTGTTAGCTAGTCTATATGTATACACTTGGGTATCAATGAAAATGATTTCTCAACATTACTATATAAGTTTAGATATTCTAAGTTTGTTGTGTCATATTCTAATACACATTGAATCTGTGAATTTAGTTTTTGATTACAAGTTTATATTTTAGTTGGAATACAAAAATGATGGTTGTGCATATACACATGGAGCCTAATTACCGGAATGCAACCTATTATAGGCCATGGTTGTCCATATTCACATACATACATTGAAAGCCCAAAAGGGATCATAAGTTTGAGTTTTATAAAGAAGGAGATTATCATATATACTGTCAGATATGTTGTCTCATATTATCTTTCATATATTATGTCAGACCAATGATAATGAAGAAAAAAACAACAACAATACTGAATATTATACTACTCTTATTAAACACGAGACATAATTTGGGACAATAATTCTCTGTTCATCTTGTTACACTACTCTTATCAAACATATATCAATTGTTTGTCTTCACCATTTTGTGAATTTTGATTAGCTAAAGATAGATAGATAAAAAATTTGTGACAGAAAATCTGTATCCAATCCTACCTAGATATAATGTCTATAAAAAAATGATTGGATTTCTGTTGTTCAAACTATTCTTCACTTGGCAGAACTTACACTTTAGTGTTTTATATACTTTGCTTTCGTGGACGCACAAAAGTAATATACTAAATGAGGCATTTTATGAGAAGATGAGTGTGTGAAGCAAATTGAGTTATGGTGACACATGACATGTTGGTGAAGGCAGTGACAAAGTATACTATTATTAGCATCCTCTTCAATGCTATCACCCAATACATTGTTTGAAGTAATGACAAGTACTGTGTACAGAGTGTGTGATAATCTAACCAAACTTAAATAATTGGATAAATCTTTCTATAAGAATTGGTCCAACATGCAGTATAGTTGAAACATGTTTTTTTTATCAGCAAAAGATGATTTTATTAGAAGAGGAAGAGAATACATCGATGAGGAGAATAAAGAAAAATAGAAAAGAAAAAGACAAAGCAAAAATTACACTATACACTATTAAATATTAATCGTTAAACAATCTATATGTTTATCAATCCATTCTGAATAGGTTGTAGTCTCCTTCCCCATGATACTCTTAAACCAAAGCCAAACTGTCACTCTCGCATTGTCCAAGATAACATTAATGTTTCTCCTAGCATTGTTGAATATAATGTCATTCCTATGCCGCCAGATAGCCCAAACCATCGCCAACCAAATAGAGCTCCAAGCTTTCCAACACTTTGAAGCAGATACCAAGCCTAAATGATTCAAATAATGAAGAATATGATTGAGCGGTAAAACTACATCAAATCCCAGCCATTTGTATAACAATTGCCATGCAGAGTAACTAATTGAGCAAGAGAAAATGTGAATAAAAGATTCTGACTCATCCTTACAAAAGGAGCAAAACAAATCACCATTAGTAAGAGATAAGACACCCCTCTTAGAAAGAGCATCCTTAGTAGGTAATCTATTATGGAAAAGTCTCCATGCCAAAGAAATTACTTTTGAATGAGCCTTAGATTCCAAAGGGATTACCAAAGTGACGGTGTGTGATGATTAGTGAGATCAGTTTGTTCAACCGTAGAGAGCAGTTTGTAGGCAGATTTAATTGAGTACTGGCTAGATGTATCGTGTTTCCATTCCCAAGTATCTGAACGAAATTGATGAAGAACAACCTGTTTAATGTCATTCAGAAAAGAGTTACATAGATCTTGTTCCCAAATAAAAAGACGACGCCTCCACGGAATATTCCACTCCCAAACTTCCCCCACCCAACTCCCAAAGTTGCTGATATTATCATTGGGAGAGACACTAAGCTTAAAAAGACGCTGATACTTAGAATGTAAAGTAGAAGACTCTAACCAATTATCAAACCAAAAACTAGTGTTGGTCTCATCCCCTACCAGACGCACCAGCCCATCCCAAAACCAATTATCCTTAACTAACTTTGACAATAAACAGAAATCCAAATCCCTAGCCTGAGAGGACAGTTTACCCAAAGAAGACCGAAAGCCTACCACGTTGGAATTAATAGAGTTATGACTATACTTAGAATAAGACACATTGCTCCACACACTATCTCTCTCATTTAACAAACGCCAATTCCACTTACCCAGTGAAACACGATTAAATGATTTAATATCCTTGACCCCTAGCCCACCCCTCCTTAGATTTACACACCTTATCCTTGAAACCTGCTTTTAGGTGCTTTAGAAATAAAGTAGTATTAGAGAATATTAGCTGAGGTGATGAAATTAATTTATTCAAAAGGTGCGGGTTTTAATTTTCTATGCTTAATGAGTGTTGAGTTCATCCGCATGTATATATCAACTTTTGTTACTTTCTTTCTAGACAATATGTAGATTGAAGTAATACTTAGTGTTCCTATGCATGGTTATCTTTTTATTAATAAAATTTTCGTCTGTTTGGGAATAAAAAAAATATTAGATTTGAGTTTTTAATTTTAATTTTAATTAAGAAGAAGAAATAAAGTTGAGAAAGACATTGAGTTGAGTGTTTTGGCAGAAAAGAAATGTAAAATGTAGTGAGTGGGACATGATCATTAGCTGAACCTAGTAAAACTGGAACCTGCATGTAGATTATTCAACTGCACTTTCTTACCAATCACAGATTTAAATATATTTTGGAACCATTTCATACTAGCCAATACATTAACCCAATCAATCTCACTGCCATAATGCTTTTACACATAAATATATGTATGCAATATATATACAAAATGTTCTCAATTAAAATGTTCTCAATTTGTTCTTTTAATTAAAAGTTATCACATAATTAAAATTAAGTCTTTCAGATTTTGAACTATTATTATGAAATAAGTGTTAAATGTTATTATTGATTGTTTAGCTTTATTTATTAAGATGATTTATTGAAGGTGGAGGAATGAGAATGCAACAACAGTAGTTCGCAACATAAACATGAGCAATAATAACAAGTCCAAACCCACCAAGATAAAAAGTAAAGATGACAGATAGAAATCCTACAAATATCTAAACAACAGTATATATATACAAAATATAAGTGCAATATGGTATTAATTAATCTTAGATAATTGAATAATATAGCTGTAAGGCACGATGCATTTAACGCACAGTATAAATAATTGAATTCTAAAGTGTAACAAATCAGCAGTGGTACGTACAAATAATTGAATTGTAAATTCTAATGCATTAAGAGTAGTGGTACAAAAGAATTGAAATATAAATTGTAGATATATAGTATTGCTGTCATTTCATCTTATTGTAATAGTTTTTTTTTTTCACATGTTAGTTAGGTCTTTCATAACTATGGTCGCTTTCTTCATCTATAGGTGGTAGTAGAAGCAATTTAATTCGGCAAGCAAAAGATCACAGCAATGACCTCTATATAAAGTCACCTCTCCCAATGCATAACTCACATATGTAGTATCTCTCTCTAGTGAAGGCTAGATAAAACTTTGCCATTTGTAGTTGTACTATACCTTGTCATTCCTATCTCATGGACCAAAACAACCCATGTTTCTTTTTTATGTCTTCTATTTTTATTTGTCACCTAATCTTGTTCACATGGAGTAGCATTGTTGCTCCACAAGCTGAGGCTAGAGCATTTTTTGTTTTTGGTGATTCACTAGTTGATAATGGCAACAATAATTATCTTCTCACCTCTGCTCGTGCTGATTCACCTCCTTATGGGATTGATTATCCAACTCATAGAGCTACTGGTCGTTTCTCTAATGGCCTCAACATTCCAGACATTATAAGTGAGTAATGATATAATAATTGATATCTTTACTTTGAAGTATATAGTGGTTAAGATTTAAGTAGATGTAAAAGTTGTGTGATAGAAACTATTGGGAGATGAACATTATTTGTCTCAACAATGCAAACATTTTCAGTAAATAGTGATATTTTTATAGAGAGTTTTTTATACTACAAAAAAACATATCATCAACTTTTGTGTAAGGAACTAATGAATGCTTTAATTTACTGTATAGTCATTAAATCTAAATCCTTTAATTTAATAAATAAAGGTTATGTTAATGAATGCTTTAACTAAGCTCATTTTAAGAAATGTTTTTTTGGGTACAACTATCTTAAAAAGTCATATCTTATATATTCTTTAAAATAGCTAATTTTCCATATCTTAAAAAATCATTTTTAAGAATAAAGATATTTTTTTTATGTTTTTTAAATAATACTTTTAGGACACTAACTGAAAAATTGGCATTATAAACAATGTTGGGAGATGCACATTTTTTGTTTTGTGGTGTTTAAGCTTTTAATACTCTTTAATGCTGTGAGATCTAATTACTTGAGTAGCTTTCAACTTCATATTTTTGTTTTGTTGTGTTTTAAACTTGTATTAGTACTCTTAAATTTGATATGTGAGTCTCCTAATTAACCTATTTTTGTTGGTTCTTATATGCATATATATGAAGATGTATGAATGAATAATTGTGGTGTATGTAGGTGAGAGAATTGGGTCAGAACCCACATTGCCATATTTGAGTCCAGAGCTCAATGGAGAGAGGCTACTAGTTGGTGCTAACTTTGCTTCCGCTGGGATAGGAATTCTAAATGACACCGGAATTCAGTTTGTAAGCATACAACTTTTTGCATTATTGTGGAGAGATTGAATAATAGTGAAATAAAAGAGGCAGATGATGAATTGAGGAGAGTACAATATGTAAAACAATAACAATTTCATTTTAGAAGTAACATCCATAATACCTAGATTAATCTCTCATGTAAAGGGAAGATATATATATATATATATGGGATAAGTAAAAAAGAAAAAGAAACTCTTTAGAATGGTATAGTAACATCCTATAATATTGTTTTTGGCTTAATTACTTGACATGTATATATAATATATTTGGATGTATTAGGTAAACATAATCAGAATATTCCAACAATTGCAATACTTTGAGCAATATCAGCAAAGGGTGAGTGCACTAATTGGAGAAGAACAAGCTGAAAGACTGGTCAACGAAGCACTATTGCTCATAACATTAGGTGGCAATGATTTTGTCAATAACTATTTCTTGGTCCCTTTCTCTGCAAGATCACGCCAATTTACACTCCCTGATTATGTTGTTTACCTCATTTCTGAGTATCGCAAAATCCTTATTGTATGTATTTCTATCCTACTCCACTTCAATTTCTTTTTCTCATCATATTATTACTTTCAACTAATAAATTAAAAGTGTGTCACTTTTCACCATATAACACATAATCATTCCACAAATGCAGTGAACAAACTATAATTAAACATGGGATAGCTACATATAATGTAAATAGAAGACGCTACATGCATGTCATACCCTATCTTCTTTGTGTTTCCTTCATTATTTGAGCATTTAGAGTAAAGTGTTTTATTAACTAATATATATTTGCATGCTGTGTATGTATTCATTCTGATTCACATATAATATATATTGTTATTGTAGCACCCTTTGTGTACGTTCAAAAAACAATTTTATTCTTGCCTCATCCCAACAACAAAAAAAGAATAGCAACGAAAGTTTTTATTTTATTTTATTATATACATTTGTTCAGAAAAAAGAATATATATATATCATCTTGTTTTTATGAGTTTCACCTATCAGAATTCTTTATTCCTAACTTGCACAGAACACATTAATTTTACATTTATGACATGGTTTCCCACATCCTCCTAGCTAGTAGATAATTAGGTGAAAGTTATAAGTTTGGAGCCCTAAATAATTAAACTAGATCTGAAGTTAGTTGTTTGAATATATAAGAATTCTTTAGTAAAACTAGATAATTAAGGTGGAAGACTTGAGAAATAAGGTAAAAGAGGTTGTGGGTTCGAGTATGATTAAAGAGAATGAGTGAAGTGAATGAGGTTAATGGTTCGACTCTCGTCCACAACAAATACTAACATAACATACTAACAACTAACATTTACCGATAAAAAAAACTAGATAATTAAATTTATCAAACACACGTACACTTAAAGAATTGCGACACAGAAATTATTGAAATTTATATTAGTTTGTTGTGAAATAAAGAAATGTAAAAATGAATATAATAATGTGATGGTAGAAGAACATAGAGAGGTAAATATATAATGGGTTGAATGCATGTGAGTTTAAAATGGTGTGTGAAATATGTTTACTCTCTCTATATGGTACTTGTGATTAGTTGACACAATATATATTGGGTGATAGCATTGAAGAGGATGCTATAAATAGTAATAATGGTATGAACGGTCACCTGTTTCAGCAATGTACCTGTCATTTCTTCCATAACTCCACTTGCTTCACACACCCATTGCATGCACCTTCTCATCATTATTCAAATGCATGCCTCATTTAATATAAATTTATCCTGCATCAACCTCTCTCAACTTTATTAATATATATTGTGTTATAATATAATATTATACATAAATAATAACATAAGTAAAATGAAATGGATAAATGGTGCAGAGGCTTTATGAATTGGGAGGAAGGAGGATTCTAGTGACAGGGACAGGACCAATAGGGTGTGCACCAGCAGAGTTAGCACAACGTAGTAGAAATGGTGAATGTTCACCAGATCTTAATGAAGCTACTGATTTATTCAACCCTCAACTTGTTCAATTGTTGAATAACCTCAACGCTCAATTTGGCTCTGATGTCTACATTTCTGCTAATGCTTTTGCTATGAATATGGATTTTATTAGTGATCCACAAGCATATGGTATATATAACTAACTTTTCAACTTGTTTCATTTTCTTATATAACTAACTAGCTAGATGAATATATCTTCTTTAGTTTGAGGATTGGTCCCCAAATAAACAAACAAAGAAACAGTAATTAATAAATATGAGGCTGTTGGAGAAAATTCAGTGTGGTCTCCACTTCACAATTTACCTTCTTCATCAAGTTGTGTAATTAATCAAGTACTGGCCTCACAAGTACTTTGACATATATATATATATATATATATTAATACATTGGGTCCTTCTTCTAGGTATACGATTCACCCCAGGTACCTTACTATTGCATATTTATGGGTTGTAAATAAACTAAAAATGGTTGTACATGTACATGTACATGTATATCTAGCTTTATTGTTATATATTAAAGATTAATTAGTCTTTGGTATGCAGGATTCGTTACGTCAAAAGTTGCATGCTGTGGTCAAGGACCATACAACGGGCTTGGACTATGTACTCCACTTTCTAACCTATGCCCAAACAGGGACCTATATGCATTTTGGGATCCATTTCATCCAAGCGAAAGAGCAAATAGATTGATTGTAGAAAGGTTCATGCTTGGATCCACTCAATACATGAACCCAATGAATATCAGTACCATGATGCTTTTGGATTCAACAACCATTTAGTAATTACTTCTCTAAACATGTAATGTCAAATTTCTTTCTCCAAAACATGTTCAGTAAGAGTGCTAGGAAATTAAAAAATGCTGTGGTGTTAAAAGAATCTACCATATGTTGTATTATTGATTGTTATGTCATGCCTTGTTGTTGAGTGTCAAAATTGTTTCAAATTTATTTGATATGATAGTAATAATTAATTTGGTTCTCCAAATATCATATTGGGGTTCCTCTATTGTCATCAGGTTAATCCTGCAAAGATTACATTTGCTATAAACTTAGTCCTCTTATTTTTTTTTCTGCTCCTCCAAAGAAATTTATGACAATATTAGTGTCACAATTATATTTGCCAACAAATTAGTCCTTCAAAGAAAATTGCACCACACTAGTGCTTCAAAGATTAAATTTACTACCAACTTAGTTGTCTAATATATGAACACCAAATTTTGCCCCATCCAAAAAACCTAAAAAATATTTGTTCCAAATAAATATTTGTAATAATGTAATAAGAAAAAACGAAAATATATTATAAAAATGAATCAAACTGATAAAAATGTTTTTAATAAAGGTTTCATTCCATAAAAAATTAATAAATAAAAGATTTTGTTTTGAAAAATAATTTTGTTCACCTCAATGAATTTCTAAGGCAAAAGTTACAACAAAGAAAAGTGCAGTATCAGCGAGAGCAAATGGAAGCTTTTTGGAAACATATTTGTATAAATCTTAAGCTAGTCTTATCAAAACCAAGAAAATTAACTTGATAATTGAATGATATATCAAAAAAGTTGAAAAGTGCTTATGAGAAACATATAGTTTTGAGCTATATATCAATTTCTTGGATACCCTTAGCCAAAACACAATATCCTAAGATGCACACACGAGTATAGAAAAGCTAGCTAGTTCCCCTAATCTCATAACTTTTGATAAAAATATGTCATGTTTAATTCACAGGACTAAAACCATTCTCTCTCATCATTATTATAATCAATTAATCATCATTATATGCAAAACCAGCGACGATGAGGGATAAATAGTGGGCTTATGCACATAAAAAGCTCTCTCTGGAATAGATTTTGAACCATTTTGCTATTTTTCAGCACAAATAACTCCCAATTTTTTTGGGTCTAATTTCGTATTATTTAACGAATTCAACTACTAATGTCTTATGTTATCTCAACAACTCTATTTTTTTTTTAATAAAATCTACCACAGATAAATTGTAGGCATATGTACAAAAAATGCTCTCTCTTGAATAGATTTTGAACCATTTTTCTATTTTCAAGCCAAATAACTCCAAACTTTTTTTGTTCTAATATCGTATTATTTAACGAATTCAACTACTATTGTCTTATGTTATCGCAATAACTCTAATTTTTTTAATAAAATCTACCACATAAAAATTGTGGGCTTATGCACATAAATGTTCTCCCTCGTATAAATTTTGAACCATTTTGTTATTTTTTAGCACAAATAACTCCCAACTTTTTTTTGGACTAATTTCATATTATTTAACGAATTCAACTACTAATGTCTTATGTTATCTCAACAACTCTAATTTTTTTAATAAAATCTACCACATATAAATTGTTGGCTTATGCACATACAATTACAAATAACTCCCAACTTTTTTTGGACTAATTTCGTATTATTTAACGAATTCAATTACAAATGTCTTATGTTATCTCAACAACTCTAATCTTTTAATAAAATCTACGACAGATAAATTTTGGGCTTATGCACAATAAAAGCTATCCCTCGAATAAATTTTGAACCATTTTTCTAATTTTCAGCACAAATAACTTCATAATTTTTTGGGTGGTAAATTCGTATTATTTAACGAATTCAACTATAATGTCTTATATTATCTCAACAACTCTAATTTTTTTAATAAAATCTACCACATATAAATTGTGGGCTTATGCACATAAAAAGCTATCTCGAATAGATTTTGACCCATTTCGTTATTTTTCAGCACAAATAACTCCTAATTTTTTGGGTCTAATTTCGTATTATTTAACAAATTCAACTACTGTCTTATGTTATATTAACAAATCTTATTTTTTTTAATAAAATCAACCACATATAAATTGTGGGCTTATGCACATAAAAAGCTCTCCCTCGAAAATATTTTTAACCTTTTTGCTATTTTTCAGCCCAAATAACTCCCAAATTTTTTTGGTCTAATTTCGTATTATTTAACGAATTCAACAACTAATATCTTATGTTATCTCAAAAACTTTAATTTTTTTTAATAAAATCTACCACATATAAATTGTGGGCTTATGCACATAAAAAGCTATCTCGAATAGATTTTGACCCATTTCGTTATTTTTCAGCACAAATAACTCCTAATTTTTTTGGGTCTAATTTCGTATTATTTAACAAATTCAACTACTAATGTCTTATGTTATATTAACAAATCTTATTTTTTTTAATAAAATCAACCACATATAAATTGTGGGCTTATGCACATAAAAAGCTCTCCCTCAAAAATATTTTGAACCTTTTTGCTATTTTTCAGCGCAAATAACTCCCAACATTTTTTGGCCCAATTTCGTATTATTTAACGAATTATACTACTAATGTCTTATATTATCTTAACAACTCTAATTTCTTTAATAAAATCTACCACAAATAAATTGTGGTCTTATGCACATAAAAAGCTCTCCCTCAAATAGATTTTGAACCATTTTGCTATTTTTCAGCACAAATAATTCCCAACTTTTTTGGCCTAATTTCATATTATTTAACGAATTCAACTACTAATGTCTTATGTTAAGTCAACAACTCTAATGTTTTGTAATGAAATCTACGACATATAAATTGTGGGCTTATGTATATAAAAACCTCTCTCTCGAATAGATTTTGAAACATTTTGCTATTTTTCAGCCCAAATAACTTTTAATTTTTTTTGGACTAATTTCGTATTATTTAATGAATTCAACTGCTAATGTTTTATGTTAGGTCAACAACTCTTATTTTTGTAATAAAATCTACCACAGATAAATTGTGGACTTATGCATATAAAAAGCTCTCCCTCAAATATATTTTGAATCATTTTGCTATTTTTCAGCACAAATAACTCCCAAAGTTTTTTGGTTTAATTTCGTATTATTTAACGAATTCAACTACTAATGTCTTATGATATCTCAACAACTCTAATTTTTTAATAAAATCTATCATCAATAAATTGTGGGCTTATTCACATAAAAAGCTCTCCATCAAATAGGTTTTGAATTTTTTTGCCATTTTTCAGCACTAAAAACACCCAACATTTTTTGGTATAATTTCGTATTATTTAACGAAATCAACTACTAATGTATTATATTATCTCAACAACTCTAATTTCTTTAATAAAATCTACCACAAATAAATTGGGGACTTATGCACATAAAAAACTCTCACTCGTATATATCTTGAACCATTTCGCTATTTTTCTGCACAAATAACTCCCAACCTTTTTTGGTCTAATTTCATATTATTTAACGAATTCAAGTACTAATGTGTTATGATATCTCAAGAACTCTTATTTTTTTAAATAAAATCTACCACAAATAAAGTATGGGCTTATGCACATAAAAAGCTCTCCCTTGAATAGATTTTGAACCATTTTGATATTT
The DNA here is from genome assembly GCA_009771035.1 of Lupinus albus. Taxonomy (NCBI): domain Eukaryota; kingdom Viridiplantae; phylum Streptophyta; class Magnoliopsida; order Fabales; family Fabaceae; genus Lupinus; species Lupinus albus. The sequence goes on from CM020016.1 coordinate 88,703, forward strand.
TTCAATATAAATAACTCCCAACATTTTTGGGTCAATTTCGTATTATTTAACGAATTCAACTACTATTGTCTTTTGTTATCTCAACAACTTTAATTTTTTTTAATAAAATCTACCACGTATAAATTGTGGGCTTATGCACATAAAATGCTCTCCATTGTATAGATTTTGAACAGTTTTGCTATTTTTCAGCACAAATAACTCCCAATTTTTTTGGGTCTAATTTCGTATTATTTAACAAATTCAACTACTAATGTCTTATGTTATATCAACAAATCTTATTTTTTTTAATAAAATCAACCACATATAAATTGTGGGCTTATGCACATAAAAAGCTCTCCCTCGAAAAGATTTTTAACCATTTTGCTATTTTTCAACCCATATAACTCCCAACATTTTTTGGTCTAATTTCGAATTATTTAACGAATTCAACTACTAAGGTCTTATGTTATCTCAATAACTATAATATTTTATTAAAATCTACTACATATAAATTATGGTCTTATATGCACATTAAAAGCTCTATCTCGAATAGATTTTGAACCATTTTGCTATTTTTCAACATAAATAACTTCAAACTTTTTTGGGTGGAAAATTCGTATTATTTAACGAATTAAACTACTAATGTCTTACATCATCTCAACAACATTAATTTTTTTAATAAAATCTACCACCAATAAATTGTGGGCTTTTGCACATAAAAAGCTCTCCCTCGAATAAATTTTGAAATTTTTTGCTATTTTTCCAGCACTAAATACTCCAAACTTTTTTTTGTCAAATTTTGTATTATTTAACGAATTCAACTACTAATGTCTTATGTTATCTCAACAAGTCTAATTTTTTTAATAAAATCTACCAAAGATAAATTGTGGGCTTATGCACATAAATTGCTCTACTTCGAATAGATTTTGAACCTTTTTGCTATTTTTCAGCGCAAATAACTCCCAACATTTTTTGGTCTAATTTCGTATTATTTAACGAATTCAACTACTAATGTCTTATGTTATCTCAATAACTCTAATTTTTTTAAATAAATTCTACCACATATAAATTGTGGGCTTATGCACATAAAATTCTCTCCCTCGAATAGATTTTAAACCATTTTGTTATTTTTCAACAGAAATAACTCCCAACTTTTTGGTCTAATTTCGTAATATCTTATGTTATCTCAACAACTTTAATTTTTTTAATAAAATATAACACATAAAAATTGTGGGCTTAAGCACATAAAATACTATTCCTCGAAAAGATTTTGAACTATTTTAATATTTTTCAGACCAAATAACTTCCTATTTTTTTGGGCCCAACTTTATGTTATTTAACGAATTCTACTACTAATGTCTTATATTATCTCAACAAGTGTAATTTATTTAATAAAATCTACCACAGATAAATTGTGGGCTTATGCAGATAAAAAGCTGTCACTCGAATAGATTTTGAACCATTTTGCTATTTTAAAGCACAAATAACTCCCAATTTTTTTGGGTCTAATTTCGTATTATTTAACGAATTCAACTACTAATGTCTTATGTTATCTCAACAACTCTATTTTTTCTAATAAAATCTACCATAGATAAATTGTGGGCTTATGTACAAAAAATGCTCTCTCTGGAATAGATTTTGAACCATTTTACTATTTTCAAGCCAAATAACTCCCAACTTTTTTGTTCTAATATCGTATCATTTAACGAATTCAACTACTATTGTCTTATGTTATCTCAATAACTCTAATTTTTTTAATAAAATCTACCACATATAAATCGTGGGCTTATGCACATAAATGCTCTCCCTCGAATAAATTTTGAACCATTTTGTTATTTTTCAGCACAAATAACTCCCAACTTTTTTTGGGTCTAGTTTCATATTATTTAACGAATTCAACTACTAATGTCTTATGTTATCTCAACAACACTAATTTTTTTAATAAAATCTACCACCTATAAATTGTTGGCTTATGCACATACAATGCTCTCCCTGGAATAGATTTGGGACCATTTTGCTATTTTTCAGTACAAATAACTCCCAACTTTTTTTGGACTAATTTCGTATTATTTAACGAACTCAACTACAAATGTCTTATGTTATCTCAACAACTCTAATTTTTTAATAAAATCTACGACAGATAAATTGTGGGCTTATGCACAATAAAAGCTATCCCTCGAATAAATTTTGAACCATTTTCTAATTTTCAGCACAAAAAACTTCAAAAAACTTTTGGTGGTAAATTCGTATTATTTAACGAATTCAACTTTAATCTCTTATATTATCTCAACAACTCTAATTTTTTTAATAAAATCTACCACATATAAATTGTGGGCTTATGCACATAAAAAGCTCTCCCTCGAATAGATTTTGAACCATTCTGCTATTTTTCAGCACAAATAACGACCAATTTTTTTGGGTCTAATTTCGTATTATTTAACAAATTCAACTACTAATGTCTTATGTTATATTAACAAATCTTATTTTTTTAATTTAATCAACCACATATAAATTGTGGGCTTATGCACATAGAAAGTTTTCCCTTGAATAGATTTTGAACCATTTCGCTATTTTTCAGCACAAATAACTCCCAATTTTTTTGGGTCTATTTTCGTATTATTTAACAAATTCAACTACTAATGTCTTATGTTATATCAACAAATCTTATTTTTTTAATAAAATCAACCACATATAAATTATGGGCTTATGCACATTAAAAGCTCTACCTTGAAAAGATTTTTAACCATTTTGGTATTTTTTAGTCCAAATAACTCCCAACATTTTTTTGGTCTAATTTCGTATTATTTAACGAATTCAACTACTAATGTCTTATGTTATCTCTATAACTGTAATTTTTTTTAATAAATTCTACCACATATAAATTGTGGGCTTATGCACATAAAAAGCTCTCCCTCGAATAGATTTTAAACCATTTCGTATTATTTAATGAATTCAACTACTAATGTCTTATGTTAGGTCAACAACTCTTATTTTTGTAATAAAATATACCACAGATAAATTGTGGACTTATGCACATAAAAAGTTCTCCCTCAAATATATTTTGAATCATTTTGCTACTTTTCAGCACAAATAACTCCCAACATTTTTTAGTTTAATTTCGTATTATTTAACGAATTCAACTACTAATGTCTTATGATATTTCAACAACTCTAATTTTTTAATAAAATCTATCATCAATAAATTGTGGGCTTATGCACATAAAAAGCTCTCCATCGAATATGTTTTGAATTTTTTTTTGCTATTTTTCAGCACTAAAAACTCCCAACTTTTTTTGGGTCAATTTCGTATTATTTAACGAATTCAACTACTAATGTATTATAATATCTCAACAACTCTAATTTCTTTAATAAAATATACCACAAATAAATTGTGGACTTATGCACATAAAAAGCTCTCCCCTGAATAGATTTTGAACTATTTTGCTATTTTTCAGCACAAATAACTCCCTACTTTTTTGGGTCTAATTTCATATTATTTAACGAATTCAACTGTTAATGTCTTATGTTAACTCAACAACTCTAATGTTTTGTAATGAAATCTACGACAAATAAATTGTGGGCTTATGCACGTAAAAACCTCTCCCTCGAATAGAGTTTGAACCATTTTGCTATTTTTCAGCCCAAATAACTTTCAACTTTTTTTGGACTAATTTCGTATTATTTAATGAATTCAACTACTAATGTCTTATGTTAGGTTAACCACTCTTATTTTTTTAATAAAATATACCACAAATAAATTGTGAACTTAAGCACATAAAAAGCTCTCACTCGAATATATTTTGATTCATTTTGCTATTTTTCAACACAAATAACTCCCAACATTTTTGGGTCAATTTCATATTATTTAACGAATTCAACTACTAATGTCTTTTGTTATCTCAACAACTTTAATTTTTTTAATAAAATCTACCACATATATATTGTGGGCTTATGCACATAAAATGCTCTCCGTCTTATAGATTTTGAACAATTTTGCTATTGTGGGCTTATTTTTTAATAATATTTTGTTATTTTTCAACACAAATAACTCCCTATTTTTTGTGGTCTTTTTTCGTATTATTTAACGAATCCAACTACTAATATCTTATATTATCTCAACAACTCCAATTTTTTTTTAATAAAATCTACAATATATAAATTGTGGGCTTATGCACAAAAAAGCTCTCCCTAGAATAGATATTGAACCATTTTGCTATTTTTCAGCATAAATAACTCCCATATTATTTGGGTCAATTTCGTATTAATTAACGAATTGAAATACTAATGTCTTATATTATCTCAACTACTCTAAATTTTTTAGTAAAATCTACCACAGATAAATTGTGGGCTTATGCAAATAAAAAACTCTGCCTCGAATAGAATTTGAACATTTTTGATATTTTTCAGCACAAATAACTCCCAACTTTTTTTCGTCTAATTTCGTATTCTTTAACGAAATCAACTACTAAAGTCTTTTGTTATCTCAACAAAACTACTTTTTTAATAAAATCCACCTCATATAAGTTGTGGGCTTATGCACATAAAAAGCTCTCCCTCAAATAGATTTTTAACCATTTTGCTATTTTTCAACACAAATAACTCACAACTTTTTTTGGTTTAATTTCGTATTATTTAACGAATTCAACTACTAATGTCATATGTTATCTCAACAACTCTGATTTTTGTAATAAAATCTACGACAAGTAAATTGTGGCCTTATGCACGTAAAAAGCTCTCCCAAGAATAGATTTTGAACCATTTTGTAATTTTTCAGTATACATAACTCCTAGTTTTTTTGGGTCAATTTCGTATTATTTAGCGAATTCATCTACTAATGTCTTATATCAACTCAACAACTCTAATTTTTTTTTAATAGAATCTACCAAAAATAAATTGTGGAATTATGCACATAAAATACTCTCCCGCGAATAGATTTTGAATCATTTTTCTATTTTCTAGCACAAATAACTGCTAACTTTTTTTGGTCTAATTTCGTATTATTTAACGAATTCAACTACTAATGTCTTATGTTATGTCAACAACTCTATTTTTTTTTATAAAATCTACCACAAATAAATTCTGGGCTTATGCACATAAAAAGCTCTCCTCAAATAGATTTTAAACTATTTTGCTATTTTTCAGCACAAATAACTTCAAACTTTTTTTGGGTGGTAAATTCGTATCATTTAACGAATTCAACTACTAATGTCTTATATTATCTCAACAACTCTATTTTTTTAATAAAATCTACCACAGATAAATTGTGGGCTTATGCACATAAAAAGCTCTCACTCGAATAGATTTTGAACCATTTTGCTATTTTTCAGCCCAAATAACTCTCAACTTTTTTTGTTCTAATTTCTTATTATTTAAGGAATTCAACTACTAGTGTCTTATGTTATCTCAAAAACTCTAATTTTTTAATTAAATCTACCTCATATAAATTGTGGGCTTATGCACCTAAAAAGCTCTGTCTCGAATATATTTTGAACAATTTTGCTATTTTTCAGCATTAATAACTCCCAAATTTTTTTGGTCAATTTCGTATTAATTAACGAATTCAATTACTAATGTCTTATATTATCTCAACAACTCTAATTTTTTTAGTTAAATCTACCACAGATAAATTGTGGGCTTATGCACATAAAAAGCTCGCCATTGAATAAATTTTGAACCATTTTGCTATTTTCAGCACAAATAACTCCCAACCTTTTTTGGTCTAATTTCGTATTATTTAACGGATTCAACTACTAATGTCTTATGTTATCTCAACAACTCTAATTTTTTTAATAAAATCTATCACAGATAAATTGTGGGCTTATGCACATAAAAAGCTCTCCCTCGAATAGAGTTTGAACCATTTTTCTATTTTTCAGCACAAATAACTCCCAACTTTTTTGTTCTAATTTCGTATTATTTAACGAATTCAACTACTAATGTCTTATTTTATCTCAACAACTCTATTTTTTTAATCAAATCTACCACATATAAATTGTGGGGTTATACACATAAAAAGCTCTCTCTCGAATTGATTTTAAATCATTTTGCTATTTTTCAGCACAAATAACTCCCAACTTTTTTGTTCTAATTTCTTATTATTTAACGAATTCAACTACTAATGTTTTATGTTATCTCAATAACTCTATTTTTTTTAATAAAATCTACCACAGATAAATTGTGGGTTTATGCACATAAAAAGCTCTCTATCGAATAGATTTTGAACCGTTTTGCTATTTTCAACACAAATGTCAGGCACACCAATAAAAAATAAAATCATTTTGCTTTATTAATTCATTTTTTATCAAATAATTTTAAGGATATAAAAGTCCATGTTATTAACGAGGGTACCGTATTAATACGGGCGGGCGGGGTGCTAATACCTTCCCCGATCCGTAATCGACACCAGAGCTTAGAATCTCTGTTTAAAGACCATTTTATCCAAATTGGGCATATCTAGAGTTTTCTACGTTTTATCCGTAAAAAACATAGTGGCGACTCCAAATCAATTGGAAGAGGTAGAAATCGAGTTCGCCTCTCCTTAATTTGCTGGGTCGTTCTTCCAACCGAAAATCGGGTCGCGACAAGTGTTTACCTAGATTCCAGCAGGATCCTGATTTTCCTTCCTAATTATTTAAGGATCAGTGCTTACCCATGTTCCATCAAGATAGAATTAGAAATAAACATATTTGGTAGAAAGTTGGAGTAACTCCTATCTTACAAAAGATGATAGATTTGCTCCTTAGGCGATTTATACATATGTGGAGAAGATTCCTTGAAGTCCCATAAGGAGAATAGGCCAAATAGAAGTTAGAGTAATTTTCAGGGGAGAAGGGCCAAGAAAATTTATAATTGAAACTATTAGGAAAAATTTAGAAATCGTTCATTTGTCAATGAACATGATTTTTGATAAAATATTATGATGTTATTTGATCTACACAGTTGACCGCTCCTATTGTAATTAAGACTTGTATATTGTTGTTGTTGTTGTTGTTGTTTATCTTTATATCATCTACCATTCATCATTAACTCTTAAATAAAAGTAATACAATTGAGTGAATGATGATATACTGATTGTGTATAATTCTTTACAATGTTGGTGCATAGATATTACACTCGTATATTTTTATACCAAATTCTGCTTGGCAAGCTTTGATGTGTTTGTTAATACATTTATTTTTAACCAAAATAAAAAAATGGAAGGAGGAAAGAATACATAAGCTAGTGAAAGTATAGGAGGGTAGGTGTGACCAAACACCGCCTTATTTATGCGATCACATGTATATTTGTCTCTTATTAGTCCCATCCTTTAATTGAATCCTTATTATATAGACATATAAGAAACGGTCATATATTGTTGATATATATAGATATACTTCTTTAGATCATGTTTAGCTTAAAACAGAATAATATTGACCATTTGATAGTTAGGTCTAAATAAACCAATATATGAGATTGACCGTACAATTTAATTGAAAATCCTTATGATTAATCATTAATGAATTTAAATATCTGGAAGATGATGGTGTCGAGACTATAGAAGCCTGTTTTTTTCTCGTGTTACATTACATGTTCCTTAAGTGCTTATATTAGTATCCCATTCATCTTTCAATATCACTTCCTAATTTTGTGGCACATAAATTCGGTTCATACATATCTGAGATTTAACTTAACTTAAAGCGAGTGGTTCTTTAGGAATTAGATTGATTGTGATTTTGGAATTAAATAACATGTCTTATGAGATAAACTACATAGAACTTTGAAGGACCATTCACTAATGCAATTCAAGTAAGAAACTTAGAGGGTTGACATATCATAAATATAGTTCTAGTTAATTATGGGTATATCAATCATAACACTTTGCCGTGAACTATTTTTTTAAAAAGCTACCAATTACATTAGTTATTGTTATATGTATTTAGTTTTTCATTTTCTCCTTAATCCTATCTCCTCTTCTCATACCCTCCAATCATATCTCGATACTCACTAAGAATAAAAAACTTAGACCTCTTTCATATTGGAATTAATCAAGTTACTCAAATTCATTAAAATTGGTTCATATACCAATATCATAATTTAATCAAATCGAAGACCTTAAGGTACGTGCCTCTTCCTTTCTAGCAACAATCTCATCAGTACATAACCACTAATACCAAATTATGGAGAACCAAATCAACATCCATATTCCCACCTTAATAGTCATTAACTAATTAATCAATGCCAAAACACTAAATTAATATCTCAAAACTGTTTCATTTGATAAATTTCAAGGAACTAGCTAGTACACCAATTGTATCAAACAAGTGAGGGGATACAATGTGTATATATAACATGCATCACATGCATAGTGATTCAACAACAACAAAAAAAACCTCCAACACAATAGTGGTAAAAATAATCAATATTTTGTGTGTACTTGTGGTTCTGATAAAGTTCCCCTATCTAATTTTAAACTGCTCTACATTTGCGGCTAGAAATAACTCATACCTTAGATGCTGTAATAGATGAAAAAGGTTAACTTGATTCTTCTTCATTTGGCGGTTTGCTTTAAATCTCAAGAGGTGGTAGAAGAAAACATTTATGAATGTAAGAATGTGGTTTACACTGTAATACTCATCAACCTTTATATATAGGCCTTTCACACAATTGCCTCATGCATCTTAGAATCATTAAAAATATATATAACACTAGACACACACATAAATACAATTAGCCATGTCTAGTTCTTATGTGTTTGGTGTAGTAATAAGCATTCTTGTTCTGGCTTTGTGTTCTTCTGCTGGTTCTGCTCAACAACACACACGTGCCTTCTTTGTATTTGGTGATTCACTTGTCGATAGTGGTAACAATGATTTCTTGGCAACTACTGCTCGTGCCGATGCTCCACCATATGGCATTGATTATCCAACACATAGACCCACTGGACGATTCTCTAATGGCCTTAACATACCTGACTTAATCAGTATGACGAGTAGTTTTATTTAATTTTTTTGTCACACTGAATCAATATACTTGTTGAATGTCCATGCCTATTTAATTAGATTACTAGAGTATATAAGTTCTATATTTTAAACCTGGTTTTGGTAATGTGTATGTGAAAGAATGTTTAATTAATTTCAGGTTTGGATCTTGGCTTAGAGCCTACATTGCCATATTTGAGTCCTCTACTAGTTGGAGAGAAGCTTCTAGTTGGTGCCAATTTTGCATCTGCTGGGATTGGCATTCTCAATGACACAGGATTTCAGTTTGTAAGTTTAATTATGACTTGTTAATTTAATTTAGCAACAGAATGGCCTATCTATATAACCATAATGAGAGTTATGAGGAAAATTGTCACCTTTTTTAGTGATGGGAATAAAACTAATAATATATGGTGAAGTAACATAGTAATTACATATCAAAGTGTATATATTGGTTTGTTGATAATGGAAGTATATAAAATGTATTTGGCAGTTACACATAATTCATATACAGAAGCAATTCAAGCTATTCCAAGAATACCAGAAAAGGTTGAGTGCACACATTGGTTCTGAGGGAGCAAGGAGAGTAGTGAATGGAGCACTTGTTCTGATCACTCTTGGAGGCAATGATTTTGTCAATAATTACTATTTGGTTCCATATTCAGCTAGATCACGCCAATTTTCTCTTCCAGATTACGTCCGCTATCTCATTTCTGAGTACCGAAAAGTTCTAAGGGTATTATTATATATTTACCTATTAAATCTGTACTATTCATCATGTTTCAAAGGTTGTCTTTTGCATGTTAGTAATGGAGTGAATGATGATTTCATGCAAAAGAGTAGGGCATATATGTATATGTGTATATATACACATGTGTGTGTTTTGGGAATGGAGATCACCGAACAGAAGCTCTATCCCAAAAGTATTTTGTCCCTCTATCCTTACCCAATAGAATTGCACCATATAATATAAAATATTATATTTTAATTTTATAACATTTTTTCTTCAATTAAATGACTGATTATGATTGGTCTAGGACACCATTGGGAACACCAATAGGGACAGCAAATCTTCATCCGAAATCATTTGTCCCATATTTCATGTCTCAGTCCAATAGGAAATTAACACATACTTCAAAAGAAAATTCATAAAAGCAAAATGTTATTTTTTTATGTTATTTGGCGAGATTTAATTGTTTTGAGGTAGGAAGACATAAACATTTGGAGTAGAGGGTGATAGTTAGTGTTTTGGTTGGTGAGAATACCAAAAGTTATTATACATGTTTAATGCACTTTATCACAACATATTCTCAACACATATATAGCTAATGTTATCCTATGTATATGCACTTTATTGAGCATGTGTTTGGATCGAAGTAGCTTAGGATTAAAGAGTTTATTTAGACTTGATGAAAACAACTTATATATATATATATATACTTGAAAACAAATGCAGAAGCTTTATGATTTGGGAGGTAGAAGGGTACTTGTAACAGGTACAGGACCAATGGGGTGTGTTCCAGCTGAATTAGCATTAAGAAGAAGCACAAATGGTGATTGTGACGTTGAACTTCAAAGAGCTGCAAACTTATTCAATCCTCAACTTGTTCAAATGATCAATGGACTCAACCAACAACTTGGTTCTAATGTCTTCATTGCTGCTAATGCTTATCAAATGCACATGGATTTCGTTTCCAACCCTCGAGCTTATGGTATCTATATATTAATTCAACTATGTGTTTTTCCACAACTTGGTACCATACATTTAAAGTTCATTATATATGTATATGACAGGTTTTGTGACATCTAAGATAGCATGTTGTGGCCAAGGCCCATACAATGGTATTGGACTGTGCACACCAACCTCAAACTTGTGCCCAAATAGAGACCTTTATGCATTTTGGGACCCATTTCATCCATCTGAGAGAGCTAGCAGAATCATAGTCCAACAAATCCTAAGAGGCTCAACTGAGTATATGCACCCAATGAATCTCACCACTATTATGGCCCTTGATTCCATGACTTGATAATAATTCATGCATCTACTCTCATTGTTCTATATATGTAGTGTTGTATGCCTCTTTTGTTTTTTCCCATCTTCTAGATTTCATGTTCTCCTCTAGCTAGTGTGGTTTGTGATGCTAAGTTACTATTATTATGTACTGCTTTTTCACCCAAATTGGTGTTGCCCTCTGCTGCCACTAATAAAATGTTCTAATATCCTTTGATTCCATCTTGTAGATTGTGAATTTCTGATTATGCACCATCCTTTCAAAATACTTCACACTTGTGCTAATATTGCTAAGAAGGTCACATTACAAAATTAAACTTGCATTGTTTTATCTAGACCACAATAATTTTGAGTACAATCATTATGGATAACAAAATTATTCCTATCAGTTTATTAAGATATCATTATCATGAGTCAAATATGTTTAATGATGTGAAAGTGTAAATTAAGATAATGCAACCATTTTTATTCTAAATTAAATCTTAAAAGTTATTTATTCCCTTATATGTTCAATTTAGTTTAGGAAAGAATATGAGAGAAGTAAAAAATTATATAATTTTTATTTGTTTGACATAAAATAAAATTGAAAGAAATGGAAAATTTTATGCATGAAATTACATAAATATAAATATTGATATGTGGTGAAATCATCAAGTTTTTCATTTTCTTTCTATAATTGGAAAGAAAAATTGTGGGGTGTGACTCATGTTTTTTTATCTTTCCATTTTACTCTCTCTTGTTTTCCTTCCCTTGAGACACTTGCCTAAATAATTTTAAGCACAAGCCAAAACATGTGTCTATTATCAACACTTAAACATCAAAAAATTTTATTTTTAAAAAGTAGGACCCCATGAAACTATCAACATAAAAACTTAATAAAATTTGATATCTCTAGTAGTTGTTTTTTGCATATATGTCTAAAATTGAAAAAAAAAATTAAGTAAACTTTCTTATAAAGCAAGTAAGTATGTAAAAATACATTTACCTTATGTCATTTGTCAAGTTAAGATTTTTGTTATTTAAGAAAGAATACACTATAATTGGTCAACTTTGTAACTTGATTGAGCTTTTTATGGCTTAGGCATACCAACATGAGATCCAATTTATTTTGATTATCATAAAGTCGAACAAAATATTGTCTAATGTTTATTCAAGAAGATTTTGTTGAGTCTAAATTCGTTTCTTTGTCTAACATGCTAATAACCACACATTTCAAAGCTATAATTTAAAATAATATGGATTAATACATGATGATTAACAAGCGATTCTCCTGAAGTAGAGTTATTTTGGGGCTATGAGATCAATGATGAATCAACTTACTATTGCTTATGTGTGAGTTGGATTTTGGAAGAAAAATATTAAGTTTTAGAGTCATCTTATAAGTGTATTTCGATTTATGATTTCAAAGTCATACTCTTTCCTCTATTACGTACCCTGAAAAACAAACTCCCAAAGAGACTCCAACATTCATATTCGTGTGCATTTTCTCACAGAAACATCCTTGTGTATGTGCTATGTGAATACCAAAAAGTAACCGCATGAAAAGAAATCCAAGTATAAAAACCCTCCCAAAATTAAAGCATTTAATAAACATACCTACCTTAAGAGGGGTGGCTACCTAAGAATAATGTTGAAATAAATATAAAGGGACCAAGGTATAAAGAGTCATGAATCGCTTATAATATGTTGTGACATTAACTCAGCCTCCAAATGCGTTACGTTATATATTATGGAGTAATAAATTAAAGTAAAGCTAAATGCAATTTGACCTTGACCATGACCATGTTTTGCATTACAATGAAACCGTAGCAAAAACCACAAATTAATAAGGAATATAAATAGGGTAATGCATGCTACAATATGTAGTTGGTCTTATATCAATGGAGCCTAACTAATTAACTCCAAAAGTTCTTTCATTTATTTATTTAGTGGAGTGAAGAGGGTAATTAAAGAGGTATAAGTTTGTGTGGATGATACTTGATGAGTTTCATTTGAAGCTTCAGATACAATATTTGGGATTGAATAGCTGAAAAGTTAGTTGAAGAAATTATAGATGGATGAAATTAAAGGGGTGAAGAGATGTTAGTTGAACCGCTTTCTCCAGCAAAATTATGTGATGTCAATGATATTATATTATTAGGTGATGAGTAGTGGTTGGTATTATAAAGTCTATACACCTCATACCCTTACTTTTACTTTCATCATTCATATATTTCCCCTATAATATCATTCATTAACCTACCTTCATAGATAAAAAAAGAAACCCATAATTATTGTTTTAATCCATCATAGTTTAAGGTTTATAGTTCCTTCTGGTTCTTATATATTTATAAAGTTGTTTTTAGTCATTAGCTTGCATCCACATGGACACATGTCATACTAATGTGACTGATTGTGTCATGAATAGGGATCATATGTTTTAAAATAATGTTACCAACCTTGTCTCAATCAATAATGTTGTGTCATGTCATTTAAAAAATTCATATCACTATTCTCTCAAAAAAAATATATATTCATCTGACTTTTCATTTCTATTCTCTTATTAGCTAAGACAGAGTTGAGGACATTGTTTTGGGACAGGTGATCTCCATCCTTTTGTCATTGACATATCATCAAAATGGACTAAAACTAAAACAATAAACTAAACTAAAGACTAAAAATAAATAAAATAAATTGGACACTATTCAAATTATCCATACTTACATGGATTAATTAAAACCATATTTAACTCAAATTAAAATAAAATAAAAAAGATTATCTCTATCATTATGTAAATGTTGATAAGCTCTTAGGTGTGCTTGTTTTAAGAAAAAACACCTACTTACAATTTTAAAGGAATTTATGTACTTAAGCTTTGTAGCTTATTTTTATAATAACTTTCATTTTAACTACAATATGAATACTGCATCTATGTGTTTTAGATTGGATAAATCTTATATAACACCAAAAATTCATAGCTATAAAAGTACATAATTGTATCGACGTGTCTAGGTATATGCTAGTATTTAAACAAATGGTTGGTATTTAATTCCTTAAAAAGGAAATAATGACTTTTTTTATTTATTTTGCAACACTTATTATACTAATTTAATCCCTTTGACCATTAGGAGGAAAAGAAGAAGCTGGTGGTGGCTACGGGCTAATTAAGCTTACGATTACAAACTAGTGTTTGCTCAGTCTACTACTATATCTAACCTTTTATGATGTGTGTGAATATCCGGTGCCACTCCAAAAAATCGAGTTTTTAAACTTTTAACATTTCTAGAGATCTAACATTATTAGATCAATAATACCTTGTTGTTTCACTAAATGACATGTTGACAATCATTATAGACATTGTTCCACAAACCTTTAAAGTAGTTTTTTAAGTAATTTGTAACTTTTTGATTTACTATAAAAGCTTTTAGAAATATTCAGTAAACAAAAAATGAAAGTAAATTGTAACTTTTAAAAAATGAGTTGTAACGTTTGAAATTTACTTTTCAAAAAACTACTTTAAATAGCGTTTAGAAAATGAAAGTAGTTTTTAATAATTGCATGATTTGTAATAGTAATAATTGGGACAATAGTAATAATTCTTTTTCATTTCCAGTTCATCTCCTCTTTGGCTTTAATAATTCAACTACTCTTGGACAATGTTTTCAAATATGTAAAGTTACAAATGTTTTGATAATCTGGTGAGACACTCCTGAAATTGTTTCAGAAGTGTGATGTCGAACTTATGATAATATGATAAGTTGGTAACTGATAACAAAAATCTCATGAAAGAGCAATTGGGGAAGGAACTTTAAGGTAGTGTGAGAAGAGAGAGGAGAAGCTGCACATGCTTTATATATATATATATATATATATTAAATGTTGTCATTTGTTATGATAATATATAACTAGTGTAAACTAAAAGTGGAAATGTTGATATACAATATACACGATTTCAAGCATATGTATGCATAAATTTGTTAGAGCATGTTCTGACTCAATGAATGCAACTACCTGTATAACTAATTTTGTGTAGACCATTCAATAATTCCAAAACAGAAAAAAAATGCACTTATCCGAATTGTGGTTAACATGACTTTTGCAATCCAGACATTGCGGCCTTATGTTTCAATATTTTTTAAAAGTTAAAATAATCAATAAAATTATTAGTCAATATAATACATAACTTATTCATTAATAAAAATAAATATTACACATATTTTCATGTCTTTACAACTAATAAATATATATTTTCCATTAAAAAATACATATATTACCCTTCAAATATTACAAATTTTTATTTATTTTTATATTATTAGTAAGTCAAATATTCTTTTGTCTTAGTGACTTGATCATTTATATAGTACACAATTTTCAAGAATTTTAATTTATCATTTTCTATTTTGATTTGTGACAAAACAATTTGTATTTTTTACCATGATATTGAGATGGCAAGTTTTATCATATTAGTTTTGGTCCTTTAAAAAATAAGTCTAATAAATGATTTAGTGATTCTTTCAATAAATTTAAAATTTTATTTGAAAACATGATATCATTTATTGACGTGATTCTTTTCTTAATGTATTAATTATATTGAAAATGCTATATCCTGCTACTAAATACTCTTACTAATCCTCCTACCTATAAGAAAGTGACATGTGTCACTTGTAAATCAATCACTAATAAATAAAATATCACTTTATGTCACATGTCATTTTTCTGTTGGTAGGAGAATTAGTAGGATATAATCTTGCTATAAATGATTTACTTTATGGTAGTAAAGACACATGCTCCCATTAATGAAGTTATGATGTCATATCCTATAATTAATATTTTGTCTAATAATTAATTATCCGGGCCAAAGTGTTAATCTCATAGTTGTGCATGTGGAGTATATCAAATTATCAATAGAAGAAAGTGTTAATCCATATTTTACTCTACATCTTAGCCATCAATTCTTGAAATAAGTTTAAAAAATTGATGACTAAGATATAAAATAAGTTTAAAATTTTTACTCTTGGAATAAGTGGATTTTCACTTCTTACATTCAGAACCCTTAGGAAAGGTCACAGGGTCTCAGAACTATATAAGACCTACCAATTACTCCACTTGTGCACCGACATAGCAACTTCATGTTTGCATAGTTCAAAGAGGAGCTCAGTACTATATATATTCTACTCTATTTTGCATAACTACAACACTCCCTCTTTCCTCTTCATATCAAATAATCCATGGCTAGCAGTGTAGTTTTCTCATCATTCATTGTCTTAGCACTTGTGATAGTAGTAGCATGGTTCTTCAAAAGTGCAGAAGCAGCACGTGCTTTCTTTGTGTTTGGGGATTCACTTGTTGATAATGGCAACAACAACTACTTGGCAACATCAGCTAGAGCAGATTCTCCTCCTTACGGAATTGATTATCCAACTCGTAGACCTACTGGCCGTTTCTCTAATGGCTATAACATTCCTGATTTTATCAGTTACCTACTTCTTTACTCTTTATTAATTTAAATTTTAAATTGGAGTTTACCATAATTGTTAGTGGTAAATATAATCTGCATTATAGAATGTAGATAGCTAATTTTTTATTCCATTTTATAAGAGTTAAGTTACCATTAATCATTGTCATGTTTGTGTGATTTTGCAGGTCAAGCACTTGGGGCAGAATCCACATTGCCTTATTTAAGTCCCGAGCTCAATGGGGAAAGATTGCTTGTTGGTGCCAACTTTGCTTCTGCTGGCATTGGAATTCTCAATGATACCGGAATCCAATTTGTATGTCATAAATTGTTTCCATAAATTTAGCGTATCTAACTCTTTTTGTTGTTGTTGAAGTGTAGTATATCTAACTTTACTTTATTAACGTTATTATTCCTTATTATAGAGTAAATGATTTATAGAGTAAAATGGTAAGAGTAAAAGGCAAGCTGATATATAGTAGCATTTGCCATGATTCATCTTTCATATATATGTTCCATGCAATGAGAGAGTTTGAATTTAATTTGTTGTTGCAATTTCAGATAAACATTATAAGAATATCAAGACAAATAGAATATTTCAAAGAATACCAACAAAGAGTGGGTGCTATAATTGGAGAGGAACAAGCTCAAAGCTTAGTGAATGATGCATTAGTCCTTATCACTCTTGGAGGCAATGATTTTGTCAATAACTATTACTTGGTTCCTTTCTCTGCAAGATCACGCCAATTTGCTTTACCAGATTATGTCAAGTATTTGATTTCCGAGTATAAGAAGATCCTAAGGGTAAATTACTCACTTACTAATTATAACCTTATTTTCATGACCAAGTATCTTTTCTAGATATAGTAGCTAGATATATTAGTCATTTTCCTTCCACATGGTTATCGCTTTGCTCATTAAATTCACCTTTATATGTTCTTTTCAGAGTTAGTTAACTTGTTTTTTGGTAGATAGAGTGACTTTAATTTCTTAAGCTACTTTATAAGGGTTTAATCATAACAAAGAATAATACTAAAACTATACCCTTATTTTACAATGAAGTTATATATATATATATATATATATATATATAATGTTATAATATAAAAGATTTGAATATGAAATTGTGTTTCAGCATTTATATGATCTCGGAGCACGTAGGGTGTTGGTAACAGGAACTGGTCCATTAGGTTGTGTTCCAGCAGAATTAGCTCAAAGAAGCAGTAATGGTGAATGCTCAGCTGAACTACAACGTGCTGCATCATTATTCAACCCTCAACTTGCTCAAATAATCCAACAACTCAATACTGAAATTGGTTCAAATGTCTTCAATGGAGCCAACACACAAGAGATGCACAATGACTTCATCAATGACCCTCAAGCATTTGGGTTTATTACATCAAAAGTAGCATGCTGTGGTCAAGGACCCTATAATGGCCTTGGATTATGCACTACTGCATCAAATTTGTGTCCAAATCGTGATCAATATGCATTTTGGGATCCATTCCATCCATCAGAAAGAGCAAACAATTTGATCACTCAACAAATTTTGTCTGGCACCACAAAGTATATGTATCCAATGAATCTCAGCACCATTTTGGCTCTTGATTCCAAGAACTAGCTACATAGCTACCTAATACAGGAACTACCATTATTTTTAGTACTTCTCCTTAATTTTTATCTTACAAATAAGATGTACTTGGTAATTTGTGATATTATATATTTATGTTTGAATGTCTTCAAAAATTAATCTGGAACCCATGGCTCTCCACGTTAGTACATATTACTTTGTAGTATATTATATGTTTGTTGGATGGATGGGATGATCGAGTACCATGTTCACTCTCATTGTCCTTTGAACTAAAAAACTCAACAATAATCGACTGGACTTATTTCTTCCGTGATTTAATTTGTTTGTTTATTACTTAAAAAGATTATTCAAATATATTAGAATCCTCCATCAAGATATTGGTATAGTAGTGTAAGACCTATTATATCTTAAAAAAGATGAAAATGTCAAAAGATTAGTTACTTGCTCACACAATAAAATAATACCCTACATAAAAAAATAGATTAGAACCTTCTCACAGTAACAAGATTTCAGAGTAATGATTGATGCAAAGGAAGATATCCCATACCAAAATGTCCTTTGTGACATAATTTTTATAAACGCATAAAATTAAAGCTTTTGGGCCCGACTCAAAAAATGTCCCAATGGATTAGTCAATTGTTGTGTCCAAATTTTTTGTTGAATACTTGATATGTGATTTATTGGTGTTGTCACTATGTTTTTATGCCCATTTAGAGTACAGTAATCTTGAAATTAAAGATTTAGATTCAGGAGTCGATTACAAATTGGGGAAGATGTTAGCACCTTGTCCAACCATACAAGATAGTAGTACCCTTACTAATTGCACATATATTTTATACCTTTGGCTTGTCAAAATATTTTTTTATTTAATAATTATTGTAAGGGACAAAATATTTTTTATATTGTTATGTGTGGCAAGATTTCATCTTGTTCATATGTACCTCCTATATGCAATAGGAAATCAAGACTTACGCATTTCTTGGCCAAATACGTTTGTGGGGTTGTGGTGATTTGTGTTTTAAGAATAAAATAGAAGAAACAATGCTTAGTCATAGTCAATCATCCTTACTTTAAGAGAGTAAAATAGTATCTCTTTGTTTGCTACCAAGTCTCAACTTAAGTAGAGAGAAAGCACGATCCAAAGCCAAGCGTTCACCCTAGCTGAGTCCAAAAGATGAAGACTAGAAAGACGAACGTGATTGAAGAAGATTATATTATAAGGTTTATGTATTTGATTAATCATTTTCCATTATTTGTTCACTTCTTTCAAGAGAGTATAGTTCAACCCTATGTCATTACCCACAATTTATCAGTTACCACTTCTCATCTTGAAAGGGATTAGATTCTTATCCTTAGAGTGAGAGAATATCATTTTTTATATTAAAAAATACAACAATTTTGACCTCGATCATGTCTTCTACTCATACAAGTTGAGACACGTAAGCGAATATTGAATTTCTTAGTCTTTATAGAATTAAAAATGACTCAAACCAACAAAACATTTTTTACCCGAGAACTGTGTGTAGTCTTCATTTATCTATTGTATACCTAGTTATACATAACAGCAATATAAACCTTTGTGAGCCTAAAAATATATAATTTTGGTCCTTAAATAATTATTTAAACAAACTCAAGTGATAGATCTATGTTATTAATAAGGGTACCAATATCTTCATTGAACAATAATCAACTCACAAAGATACAAAATCTAGTCGAAAGACTAGAATCATCTAAATTGAGCTTAAAGAAGTATTTTGCATTTTGTTTGAAAAAATGTGGTGGCAACTCCAATTTTTCGAAGAAATAAGAGTATCTTTGAAACTTTACATACAAGTATTAATATTCTAAATATTTTAAAGTGAAAGAGAGCTAAAATAATTGTATAAATAGTTTTTATATTAAAAACTTTTAAATATCAAATCTTTAGCATATTTTATCACAATTAAAAATCACATAATATTTTTTGGTCTAGAAGTCTATTTTTAATTAAAAATATATCACATGGTCCCAAATTAATTCACAAGAAAGCAAGAAAAAACAAAAAAAATATTGTAAAAAAACATTTTTTTTGTCATGTTGATGTCATTCATACATTAACACACTCACATCAACATATATCACTCTTGCATCTGCACCAACTACACGTTTATCACTCATTTTACAATGTTTTCACCTCCCTTCGCTTAATGTATGCATAATTTTTAAAAAATATATTATATAATACATAAATAAATAACTGATCAAATAAAGTCGAGAGAGAAAAAAAGGAATAGAATCTAGAAAGTGTATCCCTTTTTTCAAGCCTCCACTAACTTGCATCACATGATTTGGTAAATTACTTATTTTTTTTGCTTTTAATATTTTCTAAATAATTATAATTAACTTTTTAATAATTAATATTTTTCATTTAGAATAATAATAATTTAATAGATAATAATTAGTCAATAAATTTAAGAGGATAGTAATTTAAGAAAATAATTATTAAATTATCAAATGTTAATGATAAAACAATATAATGAGGATTAAAAGAACAATTTAGTAATAAGGATTATGTATGATAAATTTATTCTTTACCAACGAGGCCTTGTTTTAGTGGACTATCCTCGGGGATCATATTATGTCAAAGGTCAAATATTCGATTCGTGTGAACAACCCTTATTAAGAGGGACAATAATGTACATTGAAAGAGATTAGATTCTTATCCTTAGAGTGAGAGAATACCTTTTGTTATATTAAAAATACAACAATTTTGACCTCGATCATGTCTTCTACTCATTCAAGTTGAGACACGTAAGTGGATATTGAATTTCTTAGTCTTTATAGAATTAAAATTGACTCAAACCAACAAAACATTTTTTACCCAAGAATTGTGTGTAGTCTTGATTTACCTATTTTTTACCTAGTTATACATAATAACGATATAAATCTTTGTGAGCATAAACATATATAATTTTGGTCCATAAATAATTAGTTAAACAAACTCAAGTTATATATCTATGTTATTAATGAGGGTACTAATATCTTCATTGAACAATAATCAACTAACAAAGATACAAAATCTAGTCGAGATTAGAATCATATAAGTTGAGCTTAAAGAAGTGTTTTGTATTCTGTTTGTAAAAATGTGGAGACAACTCCAATTTTTCAAAGAAATAAGAGTATCTTTAAAATTTTAAAAGTATTAATATTCTAAATATATTAAAGTGAAAGAGAGCTAAAATAATTTTATATAGTTCATTAGTTTTTACATAAAAAACTTTTTAATACGGAATCCTTAGCACGTTATGTCACAATTTAAAATCACATAATATTCGTTGGTCCCAAAGTCTATTTTTAATTAAAAATATATCACATGGTCCCAAATAAGTTCACAAGAAAGCAAGAAAAAACAAAAAAAATATATTGTGAAAAAACATTTTCTTTGTCTTGTTGATATCATTCATTCATCATCTCATTCACATCAACATATACCACTCTTGCATATGCAATAAGTACATGTTTATCACTCATTTTACAATGTCTTCACTTCCCTTTTGCATAATTATTTTAAAAATATATTATATAATACATAAATAAATAACTTATCACATAAAGTCTAGAGAGTCAAAAAAGGAATAGAATCTAGAAAATGTATCCTTTTTTAAAGCCTCCACTTACCTGCATCACAAGATTTGGTACATTACTTATTTTTTTGTTTTTAATATTTTTTAAATAATTATAATTAACTTTTTAATAATTAATATTTTTCATTTAGAATAACAGTAATTTAATAGATAATAATTAGTCAATAAATTTAAAAGGATAATAGTTTACTAAAATAATTATTACATTATTAATTTTTTAATGATAAAACAATATAATGAGGATTAAAAGAACAATTTAGTAATAAGAATTATGTACGATTAATTTATTCTTTGCCAATGAGGCATTGTTCTTGTGGGGTAAATCATCATTCTATCATCGGGATCATATTATGCTAAAGGTCAAAAGTTTGATTCGTGTGAGCAACCCTTATTAAGAGTGACAATCATGTACCTTGAAAGGGATTAGATTCTTATCCTTAGAGTGAGAGAATACCATTTGTTATATTAAAAAATACAACAATTTTGACCTCGATCATGTCTTCTACTCATTCAAGTTGAGACACGTAAGCGAATATTGAATTTCTTAGTCTTTATAGAATTAAAAATGACTCAATCCAACAAAACATATTTTACCCGAGAACTGTGCGTAGTCTTCATTTACCTATTGTATACCTAGTTATACATAAACCTTTGTGAGCCTAAAAATATATAAATTTTGTCCTTATATAATTATTTAATCAAACTCAAGTGATAGATCTATGTCATTAATAAGGGTATCAATATCTTCCGTGAACAATAATCAACACACAAAGATACAAAATCTAGTCGAAAGACTAGAATCATCTAAGTTGAGCTTAAAGAAGTATTTTGCATTTTGTTTGTAAAAATGTAGAGGCAACTCCAATTTTTCAAAGAAATAAGAGCATCTTTGAGATTTTACATACAAGTATTAATATTCTAAATATATCAAAAGTAAAAAAGAGCTAAAATAATTTTATAAAGCTCATTAGTTTTTATATAAAAAACTCTTTAATATCCAATCTTTAGCATATTCTATCACAATTTTAAATCACATAATATTCGTTGGTCCAGAAATAAATTCACAAGAAAGCAAGAGAAAACAAAAAAAAATATTGTAAAAAACATTTCTTTTGTTATGTTGATGTCGACATATATAACTTTTGCATCTGCACCAACTATATGTTTATCACTCATTTTACAATGTTTTCACCTCCCTTCGCTAAATGTATGCATAATTATTTTAAAAAAAAGGAATAAAATCTAGAATATTTATCCCTTTTTTCAAGCCTCCACTTACCTGCATCAGATGATTTGGTAAATTAATTATTATTTGTTTTAATATTTTTTAAATAATTATAGTTAAATTTTTAATAATTAATATTTTTTCATTTAGAATAATGATAATTTAATAGATAATAACGAGTCAATAAATTTAATAGGATAATGATTTAAGAAAATAATTATTAAATTTATAATGATAAAACATTATAATAAGGATTAAAAGAACAATTTGGTAATAAAGATTATGTATGATAAATTTATTCTTTACCAACGAGGCGTTGTTGTAGTGGTGTAAATTATCATTTTATCCTTGGGGATCGTATTATGTCAAAGGTCAAATGTTCGATTCTTGTGAACAACCTTTATTAAGAGGGACAATCATGTACCTTGAAAGGGATTAGATTCTTATCCTTAGAGTGTGAGAATACCTTTTATTATATTAAAAACGATTTTGACCTAGATCATATCTTCTACTCTTTCAAGTTGAGACACGTAAACGAATATGAAATTTCTTAGTCTTTATATAATTAAAAATCACTCAAACCAACTAAACATTTTTTACCCAAGAATTATGCGTATTCTTAATTTACCATGTGATACATAACATTAATATAAACGTTTGTGAGCATAAAAAATATATAATTTTGATTCTTAAATAAATATGTGATCAAACTCAAAGTATAGTTCTATGCCTTTAATGAAAGTACCAATATCTTCATTGAACAATAATCAACTCATAAACATACGAAATCTGGTCCAAAGACAATAATAATCTAAGTTGGACATAAAGAAGTGTTTTGCATTTTGTTTGAAAAAATGTGGGGGCAACTCTAATTTTTAAAAGAGATGGTGAAATCTTACGATTTTCATCATCTCATGGAAAAGGAGATACACAACATTAAAAATTGAAGCAATTATACGCCCCTAGTATTACATGTTTGTTTCTTTATATAAACATTTGTTAACACAGTACCATTACATTGCAAAAATCTCAAAACTTTTACATAGGAAAATTGATTATGGCTCGACCTTGTATTCATATATCCATGTTTTTTGTTGTTTTGTTAATCTTCATTACCTCAACTTTGTCTAGATCCATCGCAAACCAACCTATTGAGTTGGATAAGTTGAGTAGTATCAGAGCACAATTGGAGAAGATAAACAAGCCCGGTGTCAA
The DNA here is from genome assembly GCA_009771035.1 of Lupinus albus. Lineage (NCBI taxonomy): Eukaryota > Viridiplantae > Streptophyta > Magnoliopsida > Fabales > Fabaceae > Lupinus > Lupinus albus. Next base: position 112,737 of record CM020016.1, read on the forward strand.
AACAATTAAGAGTCCAGATGGTGATATAATAGATTGTGTCTTATTTCATGAGCAACCAGCTTTTGACCTTCCTGAACTAAAAGACCAAATAACAACATTGCAACTACTAGATGGCCCGAGGGATATGACATCAATAAAAACACAACTAACAGAGTTGAGAGCTTTCAACTGTGGTCTGATTCTGGTGAAGAATGTCCGGATGGAACTGTTCCAATCTTAAGAATAACAGAACAATATTTGTTAAGAGCAAGTAATATGACAAGATTTGGACAAAAAACCGCAAATAGTCAACATGAATATGCAACAGTTCATGTAAAAGGAGATCAATTCTACGGAGCAAGATCAAACATGAACGTGTGGTCACCCAAAGTCTCTGACGCCGGCGAATTCAGTTTGGGACAAATGTGGCTTGCTTCTGGATCATATGAAGCTAAAGATTTGACTACAATAGAAGTTGGATGGCACGTATGTATGCCCTGGTTGAATTATATGGTGGCAATAAACCATATGCTTCACTCCTTTCATTAATGTTTCATTATTACAATTTCTAAAACGAAAATTGTCGTTGTGTTACTAATATACCATTTACTATATAGGAACAAGTGACGACAATCATAATTTCTTCACTTATTCTTTAATATTTTTGGAATTTAACCATTTGTTAAAAACATGTTTGTGGTGCAGGTATTCCCTGACATTTATGGTGGGGATAGGAACCCTAGGCTGTTTGGTTATTGGACAAGAGATGCATATGAAAAAAATGGATGCCACAATCTATTATGTCCAGGATTTGTCCAAACTGATAAGAGGGTAGCACTTGGTGCTGCACTCAGCAAACCAGTATCTTCTTATAATGGCAATCAATTTGATATTAGCTTAATGGTTTGGAAGGACCCAAAGAATGGAAATTGGTGGTTGAAGTACGGGGAATGAATAGTAATGGGGTACTGGCCAACATCATTGTTACCTCGATTGACAAACTATGCAAATATACTTCAGTTTGGAGGAGAAATTGTGAACTTTAATAGGAATGGCCACACTTCAACTCAAATGGGCAGTGGCCATTTTGCAGAAGAAGGATTTAAAAAAGCAGCATTTTTTAGAAACTTAAATTTAGTTAATTCCGCTGGTAAAGTGACTCCTCTTCCTCTATCAAATCTTCAAACATATGTTGATCATCCCAAATGCTATAACATAAAGGTATCTTCAAACAAAGTGTATGGTACTCACTTTTATTTTGGAGGTCCCGGAAAGAATTCCAATTGTCCATGAAGAAACTATATAATGTATATGGATTTCTGTTCGTCAATAAATAAATATATTGCATGTGGTTTCATTCTTCTAAATATTATTAATATGCAATTTTCTTGTAATATTAGTTCATGGACACGTATCTGACACGGATATGCTTCGATTTGTCATGGATATATATCCATATCTATGTTTCATAAAGGTCATCCATGACAACATATACATTATCTTAGCTCAAGAATTAGTGAGAGGGTATGGTAAATCATCATTATTGAGCCAATTAAATATACATTAATTCATTCGAAACATTTTATTTAGTTATTAGTAATTAAAAACAAAAAATGACAGGCAAAATTAATTTGAAATAATATTCTATCATTATTGAATTAATTAATCCTCATTAATTCGTCAAAATATTTTTATTTATTTCATATTAAAATAAAACGAAATGTGGTGGGAGAAAATTAATTGAAACAATATATCATCATTGTTGAGACCATCATTAAAATATTTTTATTTTTGTTTAGGGAAAATAAAAATTAGGAGGAAAATAGTTTGAAATTGTATCCCCTATTATTATTTTTATCTCCCACTCAAAATCTTTTCTAATTCCTCAAATAGTGAGAAATTTGGAATATGAAATGAAGACACCTTATTTATCTATAATTTTTTTTAATTATTTAATTACAATCATTTTTGTAAATTGATTTTTGCATTTTATGATACACAAAATTGGGTGTTAACAATGCCTTTTGTAATGCAATCACCAATTGGCTAGACATATCAATTATATAATTATATAATCTTTGTTACCTAAATTTTAATTCCTCTAGACATATTACTACCCACACTGTTTAGTTGTATAAGTTAATTAGAATTAGAGAAAATTGGAGAAGATAAACAATGTCAATGTTAAGACAATTATGAGATTAGATGGTAATATAATAAATTGTGTTTTATTTAATGACCAACTAGTTTTTAGCCTTCATAGCTAAAGGACCAAAGAGCATTAAAATTACTAGAATGAGCAATGGGATACAACACAAGTGAGGACACAACCAATCGCGAATCTTGTAGTAAACTTTAGTAGAGACAATAATGGTTAATTATAATTTATAATTAAGATTAATTTAGTAACAAAAAATATACATAATTGTTTCAACGTTTCATAATAACATATTGATTTTAAATAACAAATGTTATAAAATGTACGATCATTTAAAGTATCGTTATTCATTCTTTTAAAGACTTTAATATCATCAATGAGTGGGTTAGAAGTAAAATTTTCAATTATTTAATTTTCAATATAAATTACCATGTTGCATTCAAGAAACTAATCATCTTCTATCTTACTATGTAGCTAACCATAATATTTAAGATAAAACGAATAATTGAATCAAGCAAATAATATGTATTCAATTACCTCATATTGTCAAAGTTGCATTTAGTTCATAGATGATTGGGAGTTTTTCAAACATGAATAACTAATCACATCAACAATAAAATATAGAATATTTTCAAAGTTTCATAATAACATATTCTATTGAAATTACCTGATATTGTGGAAGTTTCTCATTGATATTAAATGATTTATAAAAATTCTGAGCATCTTAAGACTTTTCCTGCAAAGTTTGACAAAGACAACATGTGATCTCATAATCTATTTTATAAGTGAAAAATTATTTGGAACTCAAATAAAAAGTCATAATATTATAAGAATTATCAAGAGAACTTGATCCATTATCTATAATTTTAGAATAACCATACAAATTGTATTGTACATATTTATCAACCTACAAATTGAAGAAAATGTATTTTGATAAATTTGAAGGGAAAAAAATTCAGGGGGCAGTAGCCCCCACCTGACCTAAGTAAGGTTCGCCTCTAGAGACAACTATTGTAGTAGAGAGCTTTCAGCTTTGATCTTATTTCAGTACAATACCCTCTAGCTAGGAACTATTTCAATCATAAGATCAATAGAAAAATCATGCTTCTACAATTCATGCTTTTTGTCTGGATTTTGTATTTTGGATGTGCTTTTAAAAGTTCATGCACTATGAGTCTTGTATCCCTTATGTTCTTTAAAAGTTCATATTCTCTGGTTTTGTACCTTTTATATATTGTTAAAAATAAAAAACATACTCTTCTCTAGTATCTTCAATGCACTTTAGAAGATCCATATTTTCATGATCTTGTACCTAATCCATTCAACCAAGTTCCACTAGTAAACCGATAAGCATTCACTACGCCATACATGTAAATCAACAACGCGTATTTCGGGGGAAAAATAGCACTTTTGGGCGTTGTTTATGTGAGCGCAGTAGTATATGATAACTTTAATAACGTTTATGCATGCGTTGATGTATGTATGTGCCACCTCCAACAAATGCTGTTATATATGTACATGACTTTTAATCACGCTCATCACGAGTGTTGTTGATATGTCACCTTTAACATTACCAATTTAACAACGCTCATATTAAATAAGGCAAAATTTCTCTCAGACATTTTATCAAACACATAAGAAGCTTCAATATAATAAGAATGAAATCAAACAATTGCGTGAACTTGTTTTTGTTAGCCATATGCAGTAATGAAAAGGACGAATGTGATGAAGATGTAGATGACAAATCCAAGATTTTATTCTCTCCCTTAACCAAAGAATAAAATCCAAGATTTTTGAACATTGACATTTCCTGTAATATAAAATATGTGTGACTTTTCAGCTACACTAACATTATCAAAAAACATTCACTATAAAACTTGTATAAAAAAAATAGTAAAACATGTTTTTTTTTAAAATTTAAGGGTGCACCTTTCTAATATAGTGAGAAAATGTGGATATAATTAATTTTTCTACCCCGAATACATATATAATATGTCCAATTATGATTAGTGATTCAAAAGTTAGGTAAAAAATAATGATATTGCATCTTCAACAGCGCTTGCTCAAATAAGCGCTGTTAAAGGTGTCATATCAACAGCAATGGTGAAAATAAGCACTGTTAAAAGCGTCATATCAACATTGTTTGTGTAAAGAAACGCTGTTAAATATGTCATATCAACATCATTTGTGTAAATAAGCGCCGTTAAAGGTGACATATCAACAGCGCTTGTGTAGAGAAGCACTGTTAAAGATGTCATATCAACAACACTTGTCAACATGGTTTACTTCATGTTCTTATGTTCCGATAGTACACCAACATATATTCTTGGTGTATCATTATTTTCTTTTTCCCAAGTTTCGACACTGCACCGACATGCGTTCTTGATTTATTTTCATTATTTTTTCTCAAATTTTAGCACGATACCGACCTACTTTCTTATTATAAAGTCAAATAATTATTTTTATCCATTTATTGTACTACAATGTTTTTATGATTTCATTCCCATTTTTCAAGATGACGTGATTTTGTAAGATATTTATTTATGTATTATTTAATATTTTTATATAATTATAATGAACTTATTTGATAAATAAGATTTTTTTAATATAAAATAATAATAATTTAATAGATAATAATTATTCAAATAATAATTAAAATATATAATAATTAGTCAAATTAATATTATATAATAATTAATTTTTTTTAACAAAATATTTAAAATATTAACTAATTAAATGTTAAATGATAAAAAATATAATAAGGATTAATAATTTAGTAATAAGGATTAAGTATAATAATAATAAATTACCAACGAGACTTTGTCATAGTGGTATAAGTTCTCACTAGATTCTTAAGTATCGTATTATGTCAAAGGTTAAGATTTTGATTCTTATGAATAATCATTGTTAGAATGGACAACCATGTACCCCGCCTGTAATTAGATTCTTACTCTAGGGAATACCATTGGTTATATTAAAAAAAATGATTTTAACCTAGATCATATCTTCTACTCATTCAAGTTAAGACACATAAGCATATATGGAGCTTCTAATAATCTTGTAAACCAACAAAACATTTTTTACCAGATAACTGCATAGTCTTGATTTACCTATTGATTAGTGTCGCGCCCGGATTTTTGGTCACACTACCTCTTGAGGAGTCGCCACCACGTCTTTTGCGGTTAAAACGTGGAAAACTCAAATTATGCCCAAATTGGACAAAATTGGTCTTTATTGTAACACCCTAAATTTGAGTCTTTAAAATTATAGTATCAGTCCTGAGATTTTCTCGCTTGAGCGAGAGATTCTCTCCTGGGCGAGAAAGGCTCACCTGGGAGGGTGAAATCCTGGGCTATACTAGAGGATTCTCGCCTGAGCGAGAGTTGTCTCGCCTGGGCGAGAAATGGCATTTTGGGACTGTTGAGACTGTGAGATTCTCGCTTGAGCAAGGATCCCTCGCTTGAGCGAGAGGGTCAGATCTGAGTTTTAAAAATAGGCGGGATTTTCTCACTTGAGCGAGAAAGGGCTCGCTTAAGCGAGAAATCGACGCTGTTACATTAAATAGGGGACCCCAAACACATTTATGAGGGTTAACCTAGAAAGAAGTGAGAGGAGAGAGCATTTTCAAGAACAAGAAGGCTTGTGAGTCATTTAGAAGCTTGAGAAGAGATCCTAGAGTTGGCGGCGGTATCGGTGGAACTAGTGCAGTTACCAAGTACCCAACCCAACACTCACCAAGGTAAGGATAAGTCTTTAATTTGTGCAATGGAAATGGAAAATGTGTATGTTTTCTAGTTGTGCAAAGATTAATTGGTGAATCACATATTTATTATAAACATATATGGGTATGTTTGTAATAAGGATTGCGTGGATTCATTGGATATGATTGATAGTGAAATCAATGAAAAAAGAAATATATTTTTAGCCGACCATAAATGGTTAGCGACTTCGGCTCGAGTTTACGTAGCAACATTTCGGCCCGAGTTTATGTGGCAACACTTCGGCCCGATTTTATGTGGCAACACTTCGGCCCGAGTTTATGAGGCATGTTTTCTTTATAAAAAGGATGAGAAATCGCTTTTAGCTAACCTTAAGGGGTGTAGTGACTTTGGCTCAAGTAATGTAGCACGGAAAATGAATTTCAAAGTGATTTACTAACCTTTTCTAACGTGGATTATCTTATAATGACGTTTATTGAATTAATGACTTACTCCTTTATGTGTTTGTGCTTTTGTCATTGATAATCCCATTGTAGATAAACAGGTGAAGTGAGGTGGTCTTATTTTTTGGAAACTTTAGGAGCTTTATGTTTTGATATTCGCTTATTGGCACTATTTTGTATATGAGTGCTTATTGACTTACTGGAAATATTTTGTAACTATGGATATATAACTTATATGATTTATTGTAACTCTGGATATTCGTAGCTCTGGGTATTTTGGAAACCCATAGCTAGTTGTATGCGGTAGTTACTATGATCAATTGAATGAATTATGTTTTTCTGCAATATGAAATGTATGGTAACATAATATGTTAAAAAGTGGTTTTACAGAGTGATTAATGAGAGATTTAAGTGAGATGATGAATGTATGCATGAAATGATTAAAATAAAGAAAAATTTTCAAGGGTAGAATTTCAGTCTTTACATTTATGTTAGAGTTATTGTAACACCCTAAAATTATCCTCCTTGAAAATAGGTAACAGTCCTGAGAATGGGGCATACTGCCAGATTCTCGCTTGAGCGATAGGGTCTCGCCCAAGCGAGAAACCCAGTGTTTTAGTTTTGGGAATTCTGGGAGCCTCGCCCAAGCGAGAAAGCCGTCGCTTGAGCGAGAGTGGTCTCGCCTGAGCGAGAGTGTTGTCGCCTAAGCGAGAAAAGTGGTATTCAGACTTGTCGAGGCTGTAAGATCCTCGCTTGAGCGAAAGGATCCTCGCTTGAGCGAGAGTTGCGTCGCTTGAGCGAGAGAATCTCGCCCAAGCGAGAGGACACGTGTCTGGAAAATTAAAATATTGTGGGTTCCTCACCCAAGCAAGATATTCTCGCCCAAGCGAGAGTGTCCAACTATAAAAGAAAAGAGAGGGTTTCACAAACCCTAATCTTCATTTTCTTTCCTCCCCTTTCACTCCCAATGGTGGCTCCCCATGGATTTCGAATCTTTCCTCCACTAAACCTCAAAAACACATCAAAACCTCTTCCTCTTGCTTCTTAATGGAACATTGGAGAGCTTTGGAGATGAAAAAGCAACAGTGGGGGTTGAAGTGCAATGATATGTTTTAATGAAGTGAACGATTGATTGTTTACACACCTGAAAGATGAATTGAACTTTTATATATATATATATATACATTCAATCAGGTTTTCTAAATCGTTCGAGTAATGTATTTTAAAAGTAATCACTTCGCTTTCATGAATAAAGTTTAAAAGAGAAAAAAGAATTTTTGAATTACGAAAATCGGGTCCTTACAGTTATGAGTTCGGGAGTCGATTACAGATCGTGGAAGATATTAGCACTCGTCCGCCCATTATTAAACGGTATCTGACTAATTGCATTCTTTTAATTTACCCTTAACTTATTAAAATTAAATTGTTTAAAACAAAGTATTTTATTTTTTATTTTTGTGTCTGACAAGAGTTTATCTTGCTCCTACGTATCCCTAGGTGCAATAGGGAAATCAAGACTACGTAGTTTTTTATAAAATCGTTTGTTGGTTTAATTAAAAATTAGAAATTGGTTGATTAAGAAGTTGTTAAAAATTGATTTGAGTTTAATTGAAGTGAGACTAATAGACGAGTCAACATTGATTGCTTACCATCTTTTCAATTCGATAAATAACAGAAGCAGTACAAGTGATCGTGATCGGTTCTCGGCTCGCAGTGAGAAGAAAGATGCAATACGAGTTGTAATCTCGCTATTGAATCACAAAAACATTTTTATTTTTAAAAATAACTTAAACATCTTTAAAAGAGAATTTTTATAAATAAAAAGTTGACATTAATTATTAATGATTTTCTTACTTCGATAAATAGCAGAAGTGATACAAGTGACCGCGACCAATTCTCGGCTCGAAGTAAGAATTAAGATATACACTAGTCCTAACCCAAATGATTAAATTATTTAAGAAAACTAGTTTTAATTAATGGGTAAAAAGAAAACACTACTTTATTTATTGTGAAGATTAAGACTACTAGTTTTTTTATTTTATGTACTTGGATTAATCACTTTATGAGTGAGTTGTGATTATACAAAATATTAGAAATTAACTCTATTATCATAACAAAACAACATCAAATAATACATTTTTTATAATTTAAATTACAGATTGAGGATTGGTGTGGGCTTTGGATGGTCCTAGGGCCCAAGGTATACTGCAAATTTGAAAGAAGAGGGTCTACACTTCTCCCATACTGCCCATGCCCCCCCAAGACATGTTTTAATGTTTCATACACAAACAATCTTATTCCTTCATATCATATGGACTTTTGTCTTTTAATGTTTGAATATGGATAGGTGCTACCAATCTAGGATACATGAAAACATACTTCGGATGGATAAATGAACAATAACACTATAAATGATAGTTATAATACTAACCTTCAGACTTAGATTGCTGGATTATGATCACTATCTTATGGTAAAAGAATGATATTTACTTGCTTACCTTCCTCTTTTCAATTCCTCTTTTCCTTTTCCCAGTGTATTTTTATGTTTGAACATCTTTTTTATTTTTTAATGATATTTCGGAATATTTTAATAAATAAATATCTATAACTTAAATTAAGTCAAAAAATTTGAACATTTGGGCCTCTTTTATGGGCTTGTAAAAAAATAGTATTCACAATTAGCTAGTGATACGTAATGTAAGGACCGAAATTCTACCCTTGAAATTTTTCCCTTATTTATTCCCTTCACATACATTTTTCATTTTAATTCAACTTACTATTTCATATTCATTCCATATCCTCATATTCGTAAACATTCTATTTAGCAGAAAATCATAATTCATATAAATATAATTCGGTAACTACCGCATACAACTAGCTATGAGTTTCCAAAATACTCAGAGCTACAAATATCCAGAGTTACAAGAACCATGTAAGTTATTATATCCATAGTTACAGAATACTTTAAACTATCGAATATGCACTCATAGTACAAAATAGTGCAAATGAATGAATCCAAAATATAAAGCTCTTAAAGCTTCCAAAAATGAATCCCCCTCATATCACCTGTTTATCTGCAATGTGATTATCAAAGACAAAAGCACAAAACACACCAATGAGTAAGTCATTAATTCAATAAATGTCATTATAAGATAATCCACATTAGAAAAAAGTTAGTAAACCATTTTGAAATTCATTTTCCTTGTTGCATAACTTGAGCCAAAGTCGCTACACCCCTTAGGGTTAGCTAAGAGCAAATTCTCATTTCTTTTAAAAGGAAATGTGCTACATACACTCGAGCCGAAGTTTCGCTTATATACTCAAGCCAGAGTTTCGCTTATATACTCAAGCCAAAGTTTCGCTTATATACTCAAGCCAGAGTCGCTAACCATTCATGACTGGCTAAAAATGTGTTTTCTTTTCATTGGTTTCACCATTCGTCATTTTCCGTAAATCCACACCAACATTAGTATAAACACACTCCTATATGTTCATACCAAATACGTGATTCACAACTGAATCATTTCATAACTAGAAAATACACACATTTTCCATTTCAAATGCACAAATAAAGACTTATCTCTTTATTGAAAAGCAATGCAAATATGATTCAATTTGAAGGAAAAATAGTGAACTTTCAAGTGAATGGCCACACTATAACTCAAATGGGTAGTGGTCATTTTGCAGAAGAAAGATTTAAAAAAGCAGCATATTTTAAAGACTTATATTTTGTTAATTCCACTAATAAAATGTATCATATTCCTGTATCAAATCTACAAAAAACTGATGATCATCCAATAAAGATTATGGTACTCACTTTTATTTTGGAGAAACTATATAATGCATATAGATTTCTGTCTACAATAAATAATTCTATTACATATTCATTCTTCTAAATATTATTAATAGGCACTATCCTCCTAACTCATACAAATTTCTCCTAATATGCACTATTCTTCTATGATCCTTAATTTATTTATTCTTTTATGAAATCAAATCTGCAATCATCTTAAATTTTAAATCAAATTGATGAGTGAGGCAATTAGACACACGAAATCATGTAGGTTTTTTGTTTAATTTTTTCTATAAATACGTAATAACCTAGTACATCCCAAAAATCTCCAACCTTTTTCTTAGGCAAATTAATGATGGCTGGACGACCTAGTATTCATATATTGGTGTTTTTTTTATTGTTTTTTTGTTCTTTGTTAGATAAACAAGCATGTGGTTAATTAAGACAATTAAGAGTCCAGATGGCCAATGTATAATAAATTGTGTTTTATTTCATGGCCAATGTATAATAAATTGTGTTTTATTTCATGACCAATCAGCTTTTGACATTCCTGAGCTAAAAGATCAAAAAGCAACATTGAAACGACCAGTGAGGACACAACTACTGAAGTTGAGAGCTTTCAGCTTTGGTCTCATTATGGTGAAGAATGTCCTGAAATAATTGTTCCAATCTTTAGAATAACATAATAACATTTGTTAAGAGGAAATAATATGACAAGAGTTGGGAAAAAAACATTTATAAGTACATGTCAACATGAATTTTTAAAATACATAATTCAGTGAAGAAGAAACTAGTAAACATTTAAAATATCAATTTTGAAATATATAAACAAAAAATGGATTCAAAACACATAGTTAAAGACATAATTTTTAATACTTTTTGCTTATTTATGAGTATAAACATATTTTTATCATTAAAAAATAAAAATATTGAAAATGTGTAAAACAAACACATTTTCACCGAGGACAGTTGATGTGGTGTAATATTTTACTCAATTCTCAAATATTGTACTAGGTTAAAAATCAAATGTTCAATTTTTAGGAGTAACATTTGTTATAATGGATAATCACAAAAATTCAAAGGAATTGATTCTTTATCCAAAGGTTGAGAATATATTATTAATTATAAAACAAAATTTCATTATTTCCTCTGCAAATAAACTATTTCCACCCCAAATAAACTATTTCCACTTGCAATAACAATCAAGCTTCAATTTTATTAGGATTATATGGATGAGACGACGTCATAATGTTATATCATTAATTATATTTATTGACCAACTATTGATCTCTAACTTTTTTTTTAATTATTGTGCCTATAATTTTTCTTAGCATTCATTTATTCTGATTTTCACGTATCGTTTTTTCCATTTTATTTTGAAGGGTGAGATTTTGGAGGTGGGAAGAAGTTAGTTTGAAGAAATGTAAAATGATTATCTTTCTTTCCTTCTACTTTCCATACTCCAAACTTGGGGTAAATATGGGTCCGAGTTGATTGAGTAAATGTTGATCGAATTATTATTTTTTAACTTGAATTTGAAAACCGAAACTAATCAAACCCAAATGTCGAAAGGGGTTAGCATTTGAACTCGTAATTGATTGTAGACTTATTATTATGTATAAATATTTTGATATATAAAATAATATAAGCATATATTGTTAATCAGATATGTGATGAAAAATTAAAAAGTTAATTATGCTTTTGACCAAAGATATACATTATTCTATAAATAGATGTTAACTAAATCTAATTTTTGAGTTTGAATGTTAGTGAATGACACTGGATGATATTTGATCTGATTGATGATGTAAAGAAAATGATAGGAAGTGAGGGTTGTAATTGAAGTATGTTTTGGAAGGGGTAGATGAAGGGCATTATCGTCCATATAGTAGTAGATCTATTTATTGTTGTTATTGTTGTTTTAGCATTGATTGATGGGGAGGGATCCACTTACTTCAAGAGTAAGTGGAAAAAACTTACTCCACTTCATGATCATTCATTCTTGAGAAATCCAATGGTTTGAATTGGTGAATACATTTAAACCATTGGATTTTCCAAAATTGGATGGCTAAGATATGGAGTAGATCTTTTTCACTTAATCTTAGAAAAACACAAGAATGAAAGAAGAGAATAAGAGAAATACTTATTGATCTTTATTGAATAGTGAAAAACACAAGATGATTACAAACTTGCAAAACAACCACTCTATACACTCTTGAAACAACTAACTCACTTAACTAACTTGATAACAAACTAATCAACACTGCAAAGAAATTAACACATATTAAATTAGATAAATGAGACAAGTAGAGAGTTTGCTTGTTGTCCAAGTAAATGAATTTTGTTATCAATTCTGGTGCAGAGGAACAGTGATCTAAGTTTGATGTTGGGCTTGATGTGGATTTGAGTTGGATGTTGTGTTTGGTATGATGAGATGTTGATGTAGCAGAAGCATAGTCGTGGATCATGCAGGTATGGGTCTCGGTCACATTGTCTTGGTCAGGAGTCTTGTTGGCCTGGGCGTCTGGTGCAAGAATCTCGGTCACACTGTCTCGGTCATGATGCATGTTGACTGGGGCGTCTGGTGCATAAATCTTGGTCATGGCGCAGATGGCTAGAGCAATAATCTATTCATGAATATGTGAAATTCGGTCTAAAGTCTATAATCATATACGTTTGTAGTATTATATGTTTTGTTTCTTTCTATAGAATGTGATAACACATTACCGGTACAACCCAAAAATATCAAAACTTTTACTTAGGAAAATTTATTATGGCTCAACCTTGTATTCATATATCCATGTTTTTTGTTGTTTTGTTTCTCTTCGTTACCTCAATTTTGTCTAGATCCATTGCAAACCACACTATTGATTTGGATAAGTTGAGTAGAATCAGAGCAAAATTGGAGAAGATAAACAAGCCCGATGTTAAAACAATTAAGAGTCCAGATGGTGATATAATAGTTTGTGTCTTATTTCATGAGCAACCAGCTTTTGACCTTCCCGGGTTAAAAGACCAAAAAACAACATTGCAACTACCAAAATGGGCAGAGGGATATATACAACATTAATGAAGACACTACTACCGAAGTTGAGAGCTTTCAGCTTTGATCTGATCATGGTGAAGAATGTTCAGAAGGAACTGTTCCAATCTTAAGAATTACATAACAACATTTGTCAAGAGTAGGTAATACAAAAAGATTTGGAAAAAAGTCTTAAATACTAGTGAACAATATGAATATGCAAAAGTTAATGTAAAAAAAGATAAATTCTATGGAGCAAGAACAAGCATAAACGTGTGGGCACCATAAATCTCTGAAGCTGGCGAATTCAATTTGGCACAAATTTGGCATTCTTCTGGATCATTTGAAGCTAAAGATCTGAATACCATAGAAGTTGGATGGCAGGTATGCCATGATTGAACTATATGGTGGCAACGACCCATATACTTCACTCCTTTCATTAATGCTTAATTATTATAATTAATCTATTAATAATGGGATTTAACCATTTGGAAAAAATATGTTGTGGTATAGGTATTCCTTGACAATTATGGTGGGGACAAGAACCCTATATGTTGTGGTATAGGTATTCCTTGACAATTATGGTGGGGACAAGAACCCTAGGCTGTTCGATTATTAGACAAGAGATGCATACGAAACAACTGGATGCCAGAACCTAGAATGTCCAAGATTTGTCCAAACTCAGAAGAGGATAGCATTAGGTGCTACAATCAAACCAATATCTTCCTATAATGGCTAACAATTTCTAATTGACTTATTGGTTTGGAAGGACACAAAGAATGGAAATTGGTGGTTGAATTTCGGGGCAGATATGCTTCACTTTGGAGGAGAAATTGTGAACCTCATTAGAAATGAATGGCCACACTTCAACTCAAATGGGTAGTGGCCATTTTGCAGAAAAAGGATTTAAAAAAACAGCATATTTTAGAGACTTAAATTTTGTTAATTTTGCTAAATTTTGTTAAGGGTGACAATATAATTTTAATTATTACAATCGCATTCGTCGTTAAATTTTATTTTTTATGTAATTAATAAATTATTTTCCTTGTATCTATAATAAATACTTTTGGTTTTTATTTTCAAATTATTTGTTTCTATTTATTTAAAAAATAATACATAATCTTTATAAACAAACTAATTAGAGTGAATTCTTAGGAATGTTAACTTTTAGTATATCATATTAACATAAATCATAATCTTTTTTGAATACCTACAAAATGCATGAATTTATTTATTTTTAATTTGTAAATAATTTATGATAACGTTTGAAACGCAATGATGAGATAACATATTAGAATATATGACATAACAAGGCATGAAATGCAATATTTGAATTATTTATTTTTGATTTTTTATGAATACGTGTATGAATGAATAAGTATATGAATTTATGAAATATGGTTTTAGATAGATGAGTATATGATTGATATTTTTTTATTTTATGAATACATGCATGTATGAATAGATGGAAGAATGTGTGAATGATTTATTTTTAATTTTTTTGAATAAATGTATGTATGAATCGTTAGATTAATGTTTGGAAGATGTATTTTTATTTTTTCCTTTTTAAATATATTTTTGAATGGATCACAATTTGAATGATTTCTTTTCTTTTTATGAATGAAAGTATGAATCATATGCATGAACATGATCTATAATTATGTCAATGTATTTTTATGTTCCTGGGTCGGGAACCCTATATCAGGCGACAAAGACTTCATTTCAAAATATGATGTTCCAAGATGGGTTGACAACTATCATATGATTTAGGCTAACCTTGTACAAAAATTGGTTGTCCTAGGCTTTTTATTATGACAAAAATAACACGTAGAACGGTAGATTCTTGGAATGTCATAAGAATCCCATACTACTTAGGTTTGGGTGATTGTGGGGTCACAATTTTTAAGGGGAAAAATGTCCCAATTTATGACGAGAAATGAGGAGGATTAAAATTATGGTGTACTTCCGGTGTCTTTTACGGGTACACCATATAATATAAATACATAATATTTAGTCAAATAAATATTAAATAATAATTAATTCATTTCTATATACAAATATAATTAGTTAAATATTAAATGATATCAGATGTAATAAGAATTAAAAAAAAGACGATTTTGACTAAGATCATATCTTTCTTTAGTTCAAGTTGAAATGTGGTGGTAGGTATTGATTCTCTTAGGCTTTATATAATTGAAAATTATCCTATCAAGTATTGATTTTCCTATTACACCTAGTAATAAGTAAGAGTAATAAAAACATTTGCGACACATTAAAATAAAAAGTGTAATTTTAATACTTTAATAAATATTTAAATAAAATCACTGTATAGATCATTCCTATTAATGAGGTTGCTAATATCTTTATCGAACAATAATCGATGCATGTACATCCTAAATCCAATCCAAAGACTGTAATCATATAAGTTGGGTATAAATATTAATCGATGCATGTCAATAAAAACCTGCGGACGACTCCAATTTTCATTAGAGTTTAATATTTATGCATTGTTAATGTACAATTTTTTACATTGTTAGTATAGTATATCATTCACCATTAATTTGTTTTACTTTTGTTTGAGAGTCAATGGTTGTTAATATATGAATGGTGGATGAAGTACCGACAATGTAAAAAACACTTACATTATGAGTGTATACATATTAAATCTTTTAGTATCAGTGTTTCGTTTTGGTTCAGCTCCATTATTAAATCTTTTAGTATCAGTGTTTCGTTTTGGTTCAGCTCCATTTATAAAGTCTTTTCTTTTCCTTTTGTTGTTGTTTGCCTTCTTGTACTTTGTTACTTTTTTTAATTAAATTGGGTCTTTAGCATCCAAACCTATTATTAAAAAAAAAAACATGTTTAATTTCTTTGTATTAATACATGATACTTCCAATATGCATGACATGACATGCATTTTAAGATGTGGTTGATTTAAGGTTGTATTAAAGGAATAAGATTGCAATTTTTGTTATACATATGTTGCATGATGAATTTGTTTATTTTGCTTTTTAAATAATTTATGATAATGTATGAAATACAACAATACAATAATATATTTGAATGCATGATAAAGTAATGTATGAAATGGAATGTTTGAATGATTTAATTTTTTCTATGAATGCATGATAAAGTAATGTATGAAATGAAATGTTTGATTATTTAATTTTTGTATGAATGCATGCATGGATGAAAAAGTAGATGAATGTGTGTATGATGTTTCTAGGTTATGAGTGTGTGTGAACAATGTTTTTAAGTAGATGAATGTGTGAATGCTATATTTTTTTCCTACTTGAATGAATGTATGTATGAATGAATTGAAGAATATTTGAATAATGTATTTCTTTTTCTTTTTCTTTTAATGAATGAATGAATAGATGCATTTTTAATAATGTATTTTTCTTTTCTTGAATGAATATATGTATCAGTAGATAAATATTGGAATGAAGTAACTTTTTTCTTTCAAAGAATGAACGCATGAATGATATGTATGAACATGATCTGTAATGATGATAATGCATTTTTAAAGATGTGTGAAGACGTGTTAACAACTACCATATATATGAGGCAAACCTAGAACAATAATAATGCATTGTCCTAAGTTTTTATTTTGATGAAAAATATCCTTAGAATATTAGGTCCTCCCAATAGTATTTCTTTTATATACAAATTTGTTGTATATGGCATAAGGAATACCAAAGAGCAAGGTAAATATATTATAATTTGTCAAATAAATTAATACATAATCATTAGTCAAATAAATATTAAATAATAATTAATTCATTAATATATAAAATAATAATTAGTTAAATTTAAATGCTAACAAATGTAATAAGCATTAAAAGGATGATTTTGACTATCATCATATCTTTCATTAAAAGTATTCTGTCATTATATTATTTATTATTTATTTTTAATCAAAATTGATTTAAAAAAAGTAACACAAATGAATAGTGAACGATAATTATGTATAAATATTTATGCTATTATACTCTTTTAGTATTACATGTTTAGTTTCCTTTCTATAAATACGTTATAGAATAGTATCATTACATACAGAAAAATCTCCAACCTGTTACCTAGGAAAATTGACAATGACAGGACCTAGTATTCATATGTCCATGTTTTTTGTTGTTTTATTGTTCTTTGTTACCTCAAATTTGTCTAGAGCTATTGAAAACCAAACTAATGAGTTGGATAAGTTGAGTAGAATCAAAGCACAATTAGAGAAGATTAACAAGCCTGCTGTTAAAACAATTAACAGTCCAGATGGTGATATAATAGATTGTGTTTTATTTCATGACCAACCAGCTTTTGACCTTACTGAGCTGAAAGACCAAAAAACATTGGAACTACCAGAATGGCCAATGGGATTCAACAACAATGAGGACACAACTATTGGAGAAGAGAGCATTCAGCTTTGGTCTGCTTCTGGTGAAGAATGTCCTGAAGGAACAGTTCCAATCTTAAGAACAACAGAACAACATTTATTAAGATTAAGAGAAAGTAATATAACAAGATTTGGACAAAAAGATGCAGTTAAAAGTGGACATGAGCATGCAATTGCTTATCTAAGAGGAGAACAATACTATGGAGCAAGAACGGACATAAACGTGTGGGCACCCAAAACCACTCCATCCGAATTCAGCTTGGCACAAGTTTGGGTTCTTTCTGGAACGTTTGAAGAAAACGATTTGAATAGCGTAGAAGCTGGATGGCAGGTAAGGCCTGGTGACAACAATCACTCATTTCATTATTGCTTAATTATTATTATTAATCTAATAATTCGGTTTTTAATTAAAAAAATGAATCATTAACGGAGAGACAAATGACTTTTTTACATGTATTTTAAGGACAAAATGTAATTTTATTTTAAATAAAGATATAAATGTCAATGCATGTTTTTTTTCCTTTGTTTTTTCACATCATTTCCCTATCCAGTAATGGAGAGGAGTCCCACTCTATATTATAGGGGCAAGTGACAAGAACCCTAGCTCTTGACTATTGTTTAATAACCGAAAAACAATTGTTGTGGTACAGGTAAACAATATTATGTACGAGAACAAGAACCCTAGGTTGTTCACTTATTGGACAAGAGATGCATATCAATCAACAGGATGCTACAACACTTTATGTTCAGGATTTGTCCAAACTAATAAGAGGATAGCAGTAGGTGCTGCCATCGCTCCAATATCTTCTTATAATGGCAAACAATTTGATATTAACTTAATGATTTGGAAGGACATAAGGACTAAAAATTGGTGGTTGAGTGTAGGGTCAGGGATAATAATTGGGTATTGGCCATCATCATTGTTTACTCGATTGAAAGACTCTGCAGACATGATGCAATTTGGAGGTGAAGTTGAGAACTTTTCACAGAATGGCCACACTACCACTTATATGGGTAGTGGCCATTTTGCAGAAAGAGGATTTAGAAAAGCAGCATATTTTAGAAACTTATATTTTGTTAATTCCATAAATCAATTGTTTCCCATCCGTGCATCTAGTCTTAAAAAATACGCTGATAACCGCAATTGCTATGACATAAATATATATTTAGGTAAAAATTATGGTACTCACTTTTTTTATGGAGGTCCTGGAAAGAATCCCAGATGTCTATGATTAATGCATGTATGTTTCTATCTACAATAAATAAATATATTACATTTTTATTGTTCTAAATATTATTAATATGCAACTCTTCTCTTGTTATATTCGTTCAAGGAAAACAAATGAAATGAAATTGAAACATATGGCAAAACAATATTAATATTTTCCCAACAACTTGTATCCTCCTAACACATACTAATCTCTCGGGATATAGTGACCGATAATGGAATTTTTAGCTGACGGGTGATACTTACATAAATATATGGTATTGATATTACAATCCAATCCAAGACAACCTTATAAAATGTTAATCACATATAAAAATCTTAACATATAACAATAGTATATCACACATGTGAAATAACTCCTGTTCTATCTATTTCTCACCATATTCAACATCTTTTTTAAACACCATTTACCTATTTCTATTTAAAAGAGGTCCATGTGATGCTATTTGTCTATTGTGCCAAATGCTAGTATAATATTAACCTTAATTAATGTGATTTTATACAATTCGAATGTATTATTTTTAAGGTGCTTTGATTTAGAACTTACTAGTATTAAGTTTCCGTTGCTTGATATAATATTATTAACATGAAAGGAAGGAAAAGTGAAAATGAAAAAAAAAAGGTTTGAGATAGTATTGATATTACAATCCAATCCAAGGTTGGGAATATCCGCATGAAACACCTCCGGAAATTTATATACCACGGACAAACCATCTATCTCTGACCTCTTCTCCCCTCTAAGGAAGCCAGCAACACACAAACGAGTTTTCTTTCCTTAAGGGAAGTCTCAACCTCACTGACTGATAATGACTTCACACAATTAGGAATGTCAGACATCTCACTAAGGACCCCAAACATTACAGTTTTATCAAAACAATTCATCAAGACTCGATTTTCAGACAACCAATCCATCCCAAGAATTACATCTATTTGGGATAATGGTAAACATATCAAATCCACCAAAAAGGTCCTATCATACACAACCACAGAACACTTATGACAAAATGTTGACACTACCACAAGCGCATTAGTAGGAGTAGATACAATCAAATGAAAAGGCAAGACATCAATTTGCAAGCTTAATTGCTTCACACATTCACAAGATATAAAGGAATGTGTAACACCCGAATCAAACAACACAAATAGAGGGATATCCTTTACCATACAATTACCTTGAATCAAACCCTCTGCATCAGCAGCCTCAGAAACGTTCATAGTAAATACTCTGTCAGTAGTCTTGGGCCTCTCAGTTCTCACGGAATTTACACTCCAAGTCAGCGTAGGACAAAACCTCTTCACATGACCGGGCTCCTTGCAAAAGAAACACCCATTTCCCACTCCGGGACATATACTTTCAAAATGAGCTCTACCACACTTGGGGCACATAGGTGGTTTTGGTCCTTGCGAACTAGGTCCCCGATAACCAGTAGACGGGGTATAAGACTATCTGTTGTCGGAGATGAATATGCAATTTGGGATCCATCCCATCCATAAGAAAGGGCAAACAATTTGATCACTCAACAAATCTTGTCTGGCACCACAAAGTATATGTATCCAATGAATCTCAGCACCATTTTGGCTCTTGATTCCAAGAACTAGCTACATAGCTAGCTAATACAGGAACAACCATTATTTTTAGTACTTCTCCTTAAGTTGTATCTTACAAATAAGATGTACTTGCTAATTTGTGATATTATATATTTATGTTTGAATGTCTTAAAAAATTAATCCGGAATCCATGGCTCTCCACGTTAGTACATATTACTTTGTAGTATATTATATGTTTATTGGATGGATGGGATGATCGAGTACCATGTTCACGGAAAAGAATCATCTCCAGTAATGGAGAGAAAGTTCTTGATTTTACATTTACTTTCAAGGGTAAGATTGTAATATTATTATCTTTAAGGGATAAAAGTGTCCTACTATTTTATATTTTTTTATGTTTTTTTCTATGTATTTGTCTCTCCATTAATGGAGATGATCCTAACCTCATGTTCACTCTCATTGTCAATGGATTAGTTAAAGTAATCACTTCACTTTCATGAATAAGGTTTAAAAAAGAATTTTCGGGTTATGAAAATCAGGTCCTTATATCTGGTGCTTCCAAATTGCCCAAACAATTGCAAGCCAAATGATGCTCCAAACTTTCCTACTTTTTTTTATCCACAACCATGCCCAAATGATATGAATAGTGATTTAGAGGACTTTGAGGCAAATCGACAAAAATGTTCAACCAATTATATAACAATTGCCAAACATAATAGATGGCTTTGCAAGAGGAAAAAAGATGAGTAGAAGATTCTAGTTCGTCATTACAAAATGAGCAAAGAAGCCCACCACTATCACTAAAAGAAATACCCTTCCGAGATAGAGCAACCTTGGAGAGAATTATGCCTTAAAATAATCTCCAAGCAAAAGTGATAACCTTCAAAGGAGCCCGAGAATTCCAAATAGAAGAAGAAAGATGCGCAATAACTGACATCGAACAAGTGTTGGTAGTAAGAAATTTATAAGTAGATCTGACGGAGTAAAGTTTGGTAGAATCATGTCTCAATTCCCAAGATTCTATGGTACTGCAAAGAAGTCTCACACTCTTAAGTTCATCCAATAACGCAGTTAAAAGATCCAGTTCCCAAGTAAATAGCTGACGCTTCCATGATAAGTTCCATTCCCACTAATCCCCCACCCAATTTCCGGACTCACACATGTTGGCATTAGGAGTATTGGAAATACTGGAAAGACGACAGTACCTAGACTTGATATTTGAGGAGCCTAACCAATTATCATACCATACTGCCCGACGAACCATACTGCCCCGAAACCATTGATTGTTGACCGACTCCTTAGAAAAAACAATATCTAAATCCCTAACCCAAAGAGATAGTTTAGCAACAGAAGACCTACAGCCTACCCCAATATAAGTATCGGAACATAGACCATACTTAGAAAACAACACTTTACACCACAAACTATCCCTCTCACTCATCAGATGCCAATTTCACTTTCCTAACAAGACCTAATTAATAGATTTTATATCTCTAATCCCTAATCCCCTCTCTCTTAGGTTGATATATTGTATCCCATTTTACCCAATGAATTTTTTTGGTGGTAGCCCCCCCCCCCCCCCCCCCCCCCCCCCCCCACAAAGAAAATGACTTAAGTTTTGTTGAATAGAACGGTCAACAGGGATAGGAGCTTTGTAAAAGGAAAGATAATAAATACGAAGAGTAGAGAGAACAGCGTTAGTCAAAATTACTCGGCCACCGAAAAAAATATGAGTTGAGTTCCAACACGAAATTCTGGATCAGATTTTATCAATGAGAAAAGCCCAAGTTGAGATGCGTTTGTGACTAACCCCCACTAGGATACCCATATAAGTGAAAGAGTTAGAGAGAAGCTTGCATTGAAGATAACTAGCATTACTGTTGATAGTTTCCTCCAAGATATTCACTCTGAATAAGTTGCACTTGGAAAAATTAATTTTAAGCCCTGAAGAAAGCTCAAAGAGTTGCAGAATACTCTTCATAATCCAAATGTTTTCATCGGAGGCATCACCAATCAAAATTGTGTCATCAGCAAATTGCATAAGGGAAACAAAGATGTTATCTGAGCCTACCGAATAGGGGTGAAAGAAACCCAAGGAATAAGCTTGTCTCATAAGACCTCAGAGGCCTTCAGCCACAATGAGAAAAAGGAAGGGTGAGAGAGGGTCACGTTGACGAAGACCCCGCTGAAGGTGAATTTCATTAGTTGGACTCCCGTTAACAAGAATAGATGTAGTTGAAGTAGAGAGACATTCCATTATCCATGATCGCATAAACCCAAGCATATCCATCATATGGTTGAGAAAGTTCCAAGAAACATAATCAAAAGCCTTTTCAAAATCAATCTTGAAGATGCCACATTTTATGCCACAGGACTTGGCATCATGAATAATTTCATTTAGAACAACAACCCCATCTAGAATATGCCTACCTTTAAGAAAAGTCGATTGAGTAGAGCTAATGACCTTAGGGAGAACATTCCTAAGTCTGTTAGCCAACAGCTTTGCGAGGATCTTATAGAGGCAGCCGATCAGAGAAATAGGACGATAATCACCTATCTGTTGAGGATTAATCTTCTTTGGGATCAAACAATTGAAGGAATAATTTACCCATCTCGCAATTTTTCCATTAAGATGGAATTCATGGACCATGGTACAAATATCATCCTTCAATAAATCCCAAAAGGATTTGATGAATTTGAAATTAAACCCATCAGGATCGGGGGCTCTTCCCAGCATCACAATCCCAAACAACGTTCTTAACTTCCTCATCAGAGAATCGAGTAGTAAGAAAAGTGTTGTCTGTAAGATCAAGCTTCGCAAAGGGAATACCGTGTAAGGTGGGCCGATTAATATAAGGACCCAAATTCTACCCTCAAAATTTTTTCATTTATTTTAATCCTCTCTTACATACATCTATCACCTTACTTAAAAAAAAACCCTCATGAAACACTCTTTGAAAATACTCTTTACCCTATTGTATTGTTATACAAAGTTATGTTGCGGAAAAACATAATTCATTCATTTAGCAATTACCACATACAACCAGTTATGGGTCTCCTGGAGTTATAAAGTCCATAATTATAAATCTTTGTATTATCCTAATCAGATTACATTTATCCCAAAATGTCATCAATTCAACTACAATGTCAAGTAGCAACAAAGACAATCAAATTGATAAACACAAAATCTCCCTAAGTGAGCTTCCTCCTCAAAATCCTTCATTTACCTAAAATGGGATTATCATAAACAACACACAAAACACAGGGAGTAAGTCATTAGTTCAAAAACTAACATCACATGATAATCCACATTCAAATACATTTAAGCATGGGTATAAATCATAACCACAAATAAGTAAATGTAAATGTTCATATATTCTTTCTTTCATTTCCACGTTATTCATATTCGTCATATAGTATATATATTCCATAATATATATTTTATAGCACGCCTACTACGTTCTTTCGAAACCTCATACTTCTCACCATTCATATCCACCCTATAGAATATATATCCCATACTATATATTCTATAGTATGCATACGACTTTCATTGTGAAATTCTCAGTTCTCATCCTTCATATTCATCTTATAGAATATATATCCCATACTATATACCCTATAACATGTATATGACTTTCATTGTTCACATCTTCCACTTTATCATCCATATTCACCCTATAGAATATACGTCTCATACTATATATCCTATAGCATGCATATTCGTTCATCTCGAATACTTTTGTCCCATTGCTTATTCTCGCCATCAAGCTTACTCTTTACCACATCCGGTCTTTCACACTACTCTGATAATCGACTACCACATCGGGTAGGTAATTCCTCAATAATACACTACCACTTCGGGTAGGTAATTTCCTTTAATGATTCACTACCAATTCGGGTAGGCAATTTCCCTTAATGATCCACTACCACTTCGGGTAGGCAATTTTCCTTAATGATCCACTACCACTTCGGGTAGGCAATTTTCCTTAATGATCCACTACCACTTCGGGTAGGCAATTTCCCTTAATGATCCACAACCACTTCGGGTAGGCAATTTCCCTTAATGATTCACTACCACTTCGGGTAGGCAATTTCCCTTAATGATCCACTACCACTTCGGGTAGGCAATTTCCCTTAATGATCCACTACCACTTCGGGTAGGCAATTTCCCTTAATGATCCACTACCACTTCGGGTAGGCAATTTCCCTTAATGATCCACTACCACTTCGGGTAGGCAATTTCCCTTAATGATCCACTACCACTTCGGGTAGGCAATTTCCCTTATAAATCCTTTGTCGCAATTTCATTTTTACTTTGCTGCATAACTTGAGCCAAAGTAGCTAACCATTCACGGTCGGCTAAAAATATGTTTTATTTCCATTGGCACCCCCACCAATACATAAACGGTAAATCCACTCCCCATTGTTACAAACATACCCATATATGTTTATAACAACTAAGTGACTTACGATTCGTTTCATTATTCCGGGTATTATTCCCATTGGTACTCTACCAATACATAAAAGGTAAATCCAGTCCTCGTTGTTACAAACATACCCATATATGTTTATAACAACTAAGTGACTTACGATTCATTTCATTATTCACATCAGAAAATCCACATTTTCTATCATAGGGCATAAGTTAAAGACTTATCCTTCCAAACCTTTTACCTCTTTCACATACCTCATTCATAACAGCGAGTATGATTTTAGAGACGCTTATCCCTTACCTTGGTGAGCGTTGGGGATCGGTTCCGAGTAACTTAAAAGTCTCCTCCGCGATTTCCTTCAACCTTAGGATCTTTCCTCATTATCACCAATAACAACAATGTCAGTCATTTATTCAAAATAACACACAAATAACTCGTATTTCATCATCAAGTACTCAAGGAATTCATGTATTTTCAATATTTCTAAAACTACTTCAATACAAGTTTCCAAAGAACAAACTCATCATCCACATCTAACATTTCATCTCTTTCTCTTTATACTCATATTCTAATTTTGGGGGTTTTTGGGGTTTTCATGAATATCCCACAAAACCTTTCCATTCATCAAATATCAACTCTAAACCAAGAGTTTATAAAAGAAAAATAACATAAAACGAACCATAACTCTAAAGGGTGAGTTTCCATGGTTTCTCATGTTTTGAAAATAGATCCAACATACCCAAAACAAGTTAGAGATGAAGAAGAAGAGTTAGGAACAAGAGGTTTACCTCTTCTCAAGCTCTAAGATGAGTCCAAATGCTCTTTGCTCTTGAAAAGCTCTCCTCTCTCTCTTCTCTTCAAATTTCTAACCCTAAAATGTGTTTAGGGTTTCTATTTTAAAGAGCAGTCGTCGGGTTCTCGCTCAAGCGAGCCCATTCTCGCTCAGGCGAGAAAATCCCGCCTATTTTAAAAACTCAGATCTGACCCTCTCGCTCAAGAGAGAATCTCACAGTCCCAACAAGCTTCCTCTCGCTCAAGCGAGGGATTCTCGCTCAGGCGAGAATATCACAGTGTCAACAGCCCCAGTTTGCCATTTCTCGCTCAGGCGAGGCAACTCTCGCTCAGGCGAGAATCTTCCAGTATAGCCCAGGATTTCACCCTCTCAGATGATCCTTTCTCGCTCAGGCGAGGATCTCTCGCTCAAGCGAGACTTCCAAGACTGATACTATAATTTTAAAGACTAAAATTCGGGGTGTTACAATTAACATTATGTTCACATAATAGATGAAGAAAATGTGCATGAATACCATTACGAACCCTGTAACACCCCAAATTTTAAGTATTTAAAATTATAGTATCAGTCCTCGGATCCTCGCTTGAGCGAAAGATTCTCGCCTTAGCGAGAAAGGATCATCTGGACTATACTGGAAGATTCTCGCTTGAGCGAGAGTTGCCTCGCCTGGGCGAGAAATGGCAAACTGGGGCTGTTGTCACTGTGAGATTCTCGCTTGAGCGAGAGGGAACCTGTTGACACTGTGAGATTCTCGCTTGAGCGAGAATCCCTCGCTTGAGCGAGAGGGTTAGAGTTGAGTTTTTAAAATGGGCGGGATTTTCTCGCTTGAGCGAGAGAAGGCTCGCTAAAGCGAGAACCCGATGAGAACATTAAATGGGGGAAACCCCCAAACACATTTTAGGTTAAGAATTGAAGAGAGGTGAGTGAATAGAGCATTCCCAAGGTCTAGGAACTTTGATTCTTATTCAAGAGCTTGAGAAGAGGTAAAAACTCTCTATCCTAACTCTCTTCTTCCTTTGAGAACCCATTTTTTTTGTATTATGGATCTCTTCTCAAAATGCGTAAAACCATGAAGACTCTCTCTTTCGAGTTATGGTTCATTTTATGTCGTTTGTACCTCGTAAACTCTTGGTTTTGAGTTAGTATTCCAAGAATGGAAAGAGGTTTGTGGGTTGGCTCATGGAAACCCAAAACCCTAGAGAGAGAAAATGAGGTTAGAGAGGAAAGATGGGTGAAATGCTAGAGATAGAAGATGAGTTGCTTTACGATGTTAAAATATGAGATGATATGTATGTGTTAGATGGTTGAAAACTCTTAATGAAAGTAGTATAGGACCATTGTGAACATGATAAATATCTTGTACGTTTAAATGATGCAATATAAGTTATTTAATTGTTATTTGGAATGAATGACTAACATTGTGTTATGTGGTGAGAATGAGGAAAGATCCTAAGTTTGGAGGTGGTGCCGGTGGAACTTGCGAAGTCACCAAAAACCAAACCCAACACTCACCGAGGTAAGGATAAGTCTTTAATTTATGCATTATGTGGAAAATGCGTGGACTTTCTGTATCAATAAAAGTAATATTATTGGGGGAGTACCAATGGAAAGATAACTCAATAAAAGTAATATTATTGAGGAGTACCAATGGAAAGATGACTCAATAAAAGTAATATTATTGGGGGAGTACCAATGGAAAGATGACTCAATAAAAGTAATATTATTGGGGGAGTGCCAATGGAAAGATGACTCAATAAAAGTAATATTATTAGGGGAGAACCAATGGAAAGATGACTCAATAAAAGTAATATTATTGGGGGAGAACCAATGGAAAATGACTCAATGAATTAATATTATTGGGGGAGTACCAATGGAAAGATGACTAAAATGAAATAAATATTATTGGGGGAGTACCAATGGAAATAAGACTCGAAACCTATTGGGGGAGTACCAATGGAGATAAGACTCGAATTATAATGACATAAATGATAAATCACTTAGTCACTATAAAGATATATGGGTATGTTTGTAGTGATGATGGGTGTATTTATGGTTTATGTATTGGTGGAGTGCCAATGAAAATAAAACTCGTTTTAGCTGACCTGAATAGGTTAGCGACTCTAGCTCGAGTTATGTAGCATGATTTTTCAAAAGTATAGATGATGAAAAAGGTTTTTAGAGTTTTTAAATCATATTACTGTTGAAACCTATTTAAATGTGGATTAACTGACATTGAGTTTTATTGAATTAATGACTTATTCCTTTGTGTTGTTGTGCATTGTAAATGTTAATCCCATTTCAGGTAGGTGGACGAAGAATGATGATTTTGAGTAGGGGATTAGGGACTTTTGTTTTGACGTCTCTTTATCCATTCTTTTGTAATTTTAATTTATTGTAATTGAAGTAACTTATGATACTATGATTATTATTTTTGGTACATGATATTGATCATGGGTACTAGTAACTCGGGATATATGTAGCTATGGGTGTTTTGGAAAGCATAGCTAATTGTATACGGGGTTACTAGGTTACATAAATGAATTATGTTTTTCTGTTATTGAATGTTGTATGTTACTTATGGTTTAAGGATAGGGTGTGAGTGTGAAGCGAGACTTTTAAAGTAAATTTAATCACCCGGTAATTTATGATTGACTGTTAAATATATGAAATTGAAATAAATAAGGAAAAAATTTCAAGGGTAGAATTTCGGGTCATTACAAACCCTAGAGACGTCATTCGTCCATTGACCCTGAATCTTCAGTCCTTAGATGGAGTTAGTCCCCCGTCAGTTATTCACAAGACTATGAAAGTATTTAGAGTTTGGGTCCCCTTTCTTAGGCCATTTACATCTGGCTTTCTGGGAAACCAGATTGTGATGCATGGAACGAGAAAGCCAAAGATCACCCCATGATTGATGCAAATGAATACCAAAGACCAACGATATCCCAAACCAAAATGTCCTTTGTGACATAATTTTTATAAACTTATAAAATTAAAGCTTTTGGGTCGGACTCTTTGAAAAAATGTCCTCAATGGAATAGTCAATTGTTGTGCCCAATTTTTTTGTTGAATACTTGATATAAGACTTATCGATGTCGTCACTATGTTTTTATGCCCATTTAGAGTGCAGTAATCTTGAAATTAAAGATTTAGATTCAAGAGTCAATTACAAATTGGGGAAGATGTTAATACTTTATGCCACCATACAAGATAGTACCCTTACTAATTACACATATATTTTATACCTTTGGCTTGTCTAAATATTTTTTATTTAATAATTATTGTAAGGGACCAAATATTTGTTCTAATTTTATGTGCAGCAAGATTTCATCTTGTTCATATGTATCTCCTATATACAATAAGGAATCAAGACTTACGAAGTTCTTGGCCAAATAAGTTTGTGGGGTTGTGGTGATTTGTGTAGAACTGTAGGTTCTTGGAATGGTATTTCTATTATATGTAAATGTGTTCAATTTATGTCATAAGAATCCCATACTACTCAGGTTTGAGTGATGGTGGGGTCACAATTATTAAGGGAGAAAATGTCCCAATTTATGATGAGAAATGAGAGGGATAAAAATTATGGTGTACTTCTCGTGTCTTTTACGGGTACAACATATAAGATAAATACATAATATTTAGTCAAATAAATAATAAATAATAATTAATTCATTTCTATATACAAATAATAATTAGTTAAATATTAAAAGATATGAGATGTAATAAGAATTAAAAAAGATGATTTTGACTAAGATCAAACCTTTCTCGAGTTCAAGTTGAAACGTGGTGGTAGCTAGGTATTGAATCTCTTAGTCTTTATATAATTGAAAATTACCCAACCAACAAGTTGAATTGCGTAGTCTTGATTTTCCTATTACACCTAGTAATAAGTAAGAGTAATAAAAACATTTGTGACACATTAAAATAAAAAGTGTAATTTTAGTACTTTAATAAATATTTAAACAAAATCACTGTATACATCCTTCCTATTAATGAGGTTGCTAATATCTTTATCGAACAATAATCGATGCATGTACATCCTAAATCCAATGATTATTAATATATGAATGGTAGATAAGTTGCGGAGTGTAAAAAACACTTACATTGAGTTTATACGTATTAAATCCTTTTAGTAACAGTGTTTCGTTTTGGTCTGCCTCCATTAAATCCTTTTATGCATAACATGACATGCATTTTAAGAAGTGGTTGATTTGTTTTGCATGAAAGGAATACGATTGCAATTTTTGTTATACATATGTTGCATGGAAATATTTGCATACTATTTTTTCTTATCTACATTGAATGAATACGAAGATGCATGAATTTGTTTATTTTTATTTTCAAATAATTTATGATAATGTATGAAATTCAAATATACAATAATATATTTGAATGCATGATAAAGTAATGTATGAAATGGAATGTTTGAATGATTTAATTTTTTCTATGAATGCATGATAAAGTAATGAATGAAATGGAATGTTTGAATTATTTAATTTTTTCTATGAGTGCATGCATGAACGAAAAAGTAGATGAACGTGTTTTGATGTTTCTAGGTTATGAGTGTGTGAACAATGACTTTAGGTAGATGAATGTGTGAATTCTATATTTTTCTTTTTTTTTTACTTGAATGAATGTATGTATGAATGGATTAAAGAATGTTTGAATAATATATTTTTTGTTTTATGAATGAATGAATAGATGCATTTATTAATAATGTATTTTTATTTTCTTGAATGAATATATGTATCAGTACATGAATATTGGAATGGAGTAAATTTTTTATTTCAAAGAATGAATGCATGAATAAAACATGATTTGTAATGATAAAAATGCAATTTTAAGCCCATAGGGCCAAGAACCCTATTTCACGCGAAAAAAGACTTCGTTATAAAATATGATGTGCAAAAATGTCCTAAGTTTTATTTATGATGAAAATTATCCTTAGAATGTTAGGTCCTCCCAATAATATTTCTTTTATATACAAATTTGTCGTCTATATGGCATAAGGAATACCATAGAGCAATGATATCTCATATCTTACAAGGTAAATATATTTTAATTTGTCAAATAAATTAATACATAATAATTAGTCAAATAAATATTAATTAATAATTAATTAATTAATAAATAAAATAATAATTAGTTAAATTTAAAAGCTAACAAATATAATAAGCATTAAAGGGATGACTTTGACTATGATCATACCTTTCACTCTTTCAAGTTGAGACACGATAGTAGATATTGAATCTCTTAATATTTGTATAAATAATGACAGCATAGCATCATTACATAAAAGAAAAATTTCCAACCCGCTACCTAGGAAAATTGTTGAGGACAGGACCTAGCATTCATATGTCCATGTTTTTTGTTGTTTTGTTGTTTTTGGTTACCTCAAATTTTTGTAGAGCTATTGAAAACCAAACTAATGAGTTGGATAAGTTGAGTAGAATCAGAGCACAATTAGAGAAGATTAGCAAGCCTCCTGTTAAATCAATTAACAGTCCAGATGGTGATATAATAGATTGTGTTTTATTTCATGACCAACCAGCTTTTGACCTTCATGAGCTGAAAGACCAAAATACAGCATTAGAACTACCAGAATGGCCAATGGGATTCAACAACAGTGAGGACACAACTATTGCAGTAGAGAGCATTCAACTTTGGTCTAGTTCTGGTGAAGAATGTCCCGAAGGAACAATTCCAATTTTAAGAACAACAGAACAACATTTATTAAGAGAAAGTAATATGACAAGATTAGGACAAAAAATAGTTGGAAATGGACATGAGTATGCATCCACATATACAAGAAAATATCAATACTATGGAGCAAGAACATATTTAAATGTGTGGGCACCCATAACCAATAGAGACGAATTCAGTTTGGCACAAATGTGGCTTGTTTCTGGAACATATGAAGCGAAAGATCTAAATTCAATTGAAGTTGGATGGCAGGTATGCCCTAATTGAACTATATGGTGACAACAAGCTATATACTTCACTCACTTTATCACTACTTTATTATTACAATTAATCTAATAACTAGTTTTTAATCAGATAAACTATTTCCAAAAAAAAATCATTGTATTACTGATATACCATTTAGTATATAGGTACAAGGGACAAGAGCCCTATGTTCTTCACATTTATTGTTTAACAATGAGATTTACCATTTGGAAAAAATCTTGTGTTTCAGGTATTCCCTAAAAAATATGGGGGAAATAACCCTAGGTTGTTTGCTTTTTGGACAAGAGATGCATATCAATCAACTGGATGCTACAACCTATTATGTCCAGGATTTGTGCAAGTAAATAAGAGGATAGCATTAGGTGCTGCAATCACTCCAATATCTTCTTATAATGGTAAACAATTTGATATTAACTTAATGGTTTGGAAGGACCCAAAGCATGAAAACTGGTGGTTGAGTTTTGGGTCAGGGATACTAATTGGATATTGGCCATCATCATTGTTTACTCGATTGAAAAGTCATGCAGAGGTCATACAGTTTGGAGGAGAAATAGCGAACTTTGCAGTGAATGGGCACACTACCACTCAAATGGGTAGTGGAAATTTTGCAGAAAAAGGATTTAGAAAAGCAGCATTTTTTAAAAGCTTAGAATTTGTTAATTCCTTCAATGAACTGTCTCCTATTCCTATTACAAATCTAGAAGCAAATGCTGATCATCCCAATTGCTATGACATAAGGGTATTATCAAATAATGTTTTTGGTACTCACTTTTATTATGGAGGTCCTGGAAAAAACCCTGGATGTCCATAAAAAATATATATAAATCATATAGGTTTATATCTCCGATAAATAAAACAAAATTTTATTATGTCATCTCCATGAGATGATATTTGTCTATTGCGCTAAAGTTCCAGTTAACCTCAAATGTATTTTATATAATTTGATTGTATTATTTTTATGGTGTTTTGATTATAATAACCGCAATCGTTACCGCAACCGTAATTTAAAACAATTGGATTAACCATTTGGAAAACAATGTTGTCGTGCAAGTATACCTTAATGCAAATGGGGACTAGTAGCCAAAGTTGTTTGCATATTGGACTAGAGATACATATCAATCAGCTGGATGTATCTTCTTATAAAGGAAAATAATTTGATATTGACATAATGGTTTGGAAGCTGCAATTTTTTATACATACCAAGATGCATGAATTTATTTATTTTTCCTTTTGTAACGTGGTTCGTGTAATGACAAAAAAGGGAGGGGTGAATTATGTAATTTCGCTAAAACTCAGGGGATGTGAGTGTAATTTACTCTTTTTAAATTTTTAGAACATTTATCTTATTCAAGAATTTATTTTATTTTAGTCTTAAAATAAAAGATTTTTATTTTAATTTTTATGTATATAATATATAAAAATATAAAAAAGAAAGAGTAATACATAGCTACTGACACGTTTTATATACAAGTACATACCTTTGGTGTAACGACCCAAATTCTATCATTGAAATTTTTTTCATTTATTTTAATCATTTCTTACAAACAGTCGTCACCTTCATTGAAAACTCTCAAGTATCCCTCTTTGAAAATACTCTTTACCCTATTATCTTATCATACGATTTATATTGCGGAAAAACATAATTCATTCATATCATTCCCTATGAGTACTAAGACCTCAAAGGTTCTGATCCTCCAAAATAACATTACGCATGGTTACAAATATCCAACTAATAGTTAGCCATGATTACAAACATTTAAATCCACAAGTAATCATTTAGAATACGAAACATAAATAGTGAATCCAACGTCTAAAAC
This sequence comes from Lupinus albus, assembly GCA_009771035.1. Lineage (NCBI taxonomy): Eukaryota > Viridiplantae > Streptophyta > Magnoliopsida > Fabales > Fabaceae > Lupinus > Lupinus albus. Next base: position 146,030 of record CM020016.1, read on the forward strand.
TCCTAAAGCTCCCGACCTAGCATACTGCATTCATCTATTTACCTGCAATGGGATTATCAATGACAAAAGTACAAAACACACAAAGGAGTAAGTCGTTAATTCAATAAACGTCATTATAAGATAATCCACATTAGAAAAGGATTAGTATACTATTTTCGAAATTCATTTTGTCTTGCTGCATAACTTGAGCCAAAGTCGCTACACCCCTCAGGGTTAGCTAAAAGCAGAATCTCGTTTCTCTTAAAACAAATCACGCTTATATACTCAAGCCAGAGTCGCTAACCATTCATGGTCGGCTAAAACATATTTTCCTTTCATCGATCTCCTCATAAATCATTTTCATGCTTCTATACTCAAGCCAGAGTGTATGCTTCTATACTCAAGCCAGAGAGTGTATGCTTCTATACTCAAGCCAGAGTGTACGCTTCTATACTCAAGCCAGAGTATACGCTTCTATACTCAAGCCAGAGTGTACGCTTCTATACTCAAGCCAGAGTGTACGCTTCTATACTCAAGCCAGAGTGTATGCTTCTATACTCAAGCCAGAGTGTACACTTCTATACTCAAGCCAGAGTGTATGCGAGTGTATGCTTCTATACTCAAGCTAGAGTGTATGCTTCTATACTCAAGCCAGCGTGTACGCTTCTATACTCAAGCCAGAGTATATGCTTCTATACTCAAGCCAGAGTGTACGCTTCTATACTCAAGTTAGAGTGTACGCTTCTATACTCAAGCCAGAGTGTATGCTTCTATACTCAAGCCAAAGTGTATGCTTCTATACTCAAGCCAGAGTGTATGCTTCTATACTCAAGCCAGAGTGTATGCTCCTATACTCAAGCCAGAGTCGCTAACCATTCATGGTCGGCTAAAAATATATTTTTCCTTTCATCGATTTGCCATCAATCATTTCCCGTAAATCCACGCCATCTTTAGTATAAACACTCCATATATGTTTATACTAAATACGTAATTCACAATATAATTATGGCATAACCAGTTAATACACACATTTTCCATTTCCGTAACCTTACGCCTACTTTAATATAAACACACCCATATATGTTTATACTAAATGCGTAATTTACAACTCAATCATTTCATAACCAGAAAATACCCACATTTTCCTTTTCCGTAAATCTACGCCTTCTTTAATATAAACATACCCATATATGTTTATACTAAATGCGTAATTTACAACTTAGTCTTTGCTTATCCAGAAAATACACATTTTCTATTTCAAATGCAAAATTAAAGACTTATCCTTACCTCCGTGAGTATTGGGGTTCGGTTTGTGAGTAACTTTACCAGTTTCCTACGCGATCTCCTCCAACCTTAGGATCTTTCCTCATCCCAACACATAACACAATGTTAGTCATTTATTCCAAATAACACATAAATAACTCGTATTTCATCATCAAATACACAAGGGATTCATGTATTCTCAATATTTCCAAAACTATTTCAATTCAAGTTTCCAAATATCAAAACATACATGTTTATCTAATATATCAACATCAAAACACAAACTCATCATCCACATCTAACATTTTATCTCTTTCTCTTTATACTCATATCTTCATTTTGGGGGTTTTTGAGGTTTTTCATTAATAACCCACAAAACTTTTCCATTCATCAAATATCAACTCCAACTCAAGAGTTTACAAGAGAAAAACAACATAAAACGAACCATAACTCTAAAGAATGAGTTTCCATGGTTTCTCATGTTTTGAAAATAAATCCAACATACCCAAAACAAGTTAGAGAGGAAGAAGAAGAGTTAAAAATAAGAGGTTTACCTCTTCTCAAGCTCTAAGATGAGTCCTAAGGCTCCTTGCTCTTGAAAAGCTCCATTCTCTCTCTTCTCTTCAAGTTCTAACCCTAAAATGTGTTTGGGGTTTCTATTTTTAAAGAGCATTCGTCGGGTTCTCGCTCAAGCGAGCCCATTCTCGCTCAAGCGAGAATCTCACAATGAGCAATTCTTGCTCAGCGAATAGATGTAATCGATTACCATATGGTGTAATCGATTACATCAGTTAAAAATGCACATATCTGATGCTTTTATCAGCATGTAATCGATTACCATGACTGTGTAATCGATTACATCAGTTAAAAATGCACATATCTGATGCTTTTATCAGCATGTAATCGATTACCATGACTGTGTAATCGATTACATCATGCAAAAAACAAATATCTGATGCTTTTATCAGCATGTAATCGATTACCAGGACTGTGTAATCGATTACATCATGCAAAATACAAATATCTGATGCTTTTATCAGCATGTAATCGATTACCAGGACTGTGTAATCGATTACACTGCCCAAAATTGCCATTTCTCGCCGAGGCGAGACAACTCTCGCTCAGGCGAGAATCCTCCAGTATAGCCCAGGATTTCACCCTCCCAGGTGATCCTTTCTCGCTCAGGCGAGAATCTCTCGCTCAAGCTAGACTTCCAGGACTGATACTCTAATTTTTAAAGACTAAAATTCGGGGTGTTACATTTGGGGGAAAAAACTATCCCACAAATATTCAAATGGATATAGAAAAAGGGATAAAAAACATGAAGGCAAGTTTGGGATATTTCTTAAAGAAGCATTGGTGTATCCAACGTATCTCTCATAACAACATCCTCAAATGTAATGATCTTAAGAACATGATCAACAATACGTTAATCTAATCTGCTTTCTTTAAAGGCAGACATATCCTGGATGATGTGGTGGTTCTCAATGAAATCATTCATGATTCCAAGACATCTGGTAAATCTTGCAGTATTTTCAAAATTGACTATGAAAATGCCTTCGATTCTGTCTCCTGGAACTTAATTGATCACATGATGGATCAGTTGGGTTTTTGTTCTCAATGGCGTAATTGGATCATGACTTGCCTGTCTTCTGCTACTACCTCCATTCTTGTTAATGGTTGCCTTACAGATGAAATTCACCTTCAATGTGGTCTCCATCAGGGCGATCCTTTATCACCTTTCCTTTTCCTCATTGCTGCTGAAGGCTTATATGGACTCATGAGAAAGGCTACTTCAATGGGGTTTTTCAAACCATATATGGTTGGTTCTAATAATATTCCGGTTTCCCTTCTTCAATTTGTTGATGATACGATTCTGATCGGTGATGGTTCTGATGCAAACACTTGGGTTATGAAGAGTGTTCTTCAACTGTTCGAACTCTCGTCTGGGCTAAAAATAAATTTCTCTAAAAGCAACTTGTTCGGGGTAAATATAAAGGAGGACACAATCAACATGCACTCTGCTTTTCTTCATTGTAAGCTTTAGTCTAACTCATTCACCTACTTCAGTATCCCGGTGGGGGTTAGCCACAAACGAAAATCCACTTGGAACTCTCTCATTGATAGAATCCAGTCAAGACTTTCCTCTTGGAACACAAATCACATCTCTTTTGGTGGCCGGGTAATTTTGATCAATGTTGTTCTCTCTGCTCTTCCTGTGTTTTATCTATCTTTCTATAAAGCTCATTTGTCTGTTATTTACTCTATCCAAAAAATTCAACGTTCCTTTCTTTGGGGAGGGGGTTCTTCTAAGTGTAAGATTCATTGGGTTAAATGGGATAAGGTTTGCAAAAGTAAGCAGGGGGTGGTCTAGGGGTCAAAGATATTCGTTTTTTTAATTTTGATTTGTTGGGAAAGTGGAAGTGGCGTCTGTTAACTGAGAGGGATAGTTTATGGTGTAAAGTGTTTTTTTCTAAGTATGGTCACAACTCAAATAATCATAATGGGGTAGGCTTTAGGTCCTCTTTGTCAAAACAGTTGGCTTGGGCTAGGGATTTAGATCTTTCTTCTCCTTCGGAGTCTGTCGTTGATAACTGGTTTTGGGATGGTTTGGTTCGTCAAGTAGGGGATGGGTCCAACACAAGCTTTTGGTATGATAATTGGGTATGGTCTTCTTCTTTATGTTCTAAGTATAGGCGTCTTTTTAATCTTAGCACTTCTCCTAATGACAATATCTGTAATTTTGGGAGTTGGGTGGGGGAGTCTTGGGAGTGGAAAGTTCCATGGAGACGTCGACTTTTTACTTGGGAACATGAGCTTTGTAACTCTTTTTTGAATGACCTTAAGCAGGTGGTCCTTTAGCACAACCGACCGAATTCTTGGGAATGGAGACACGACACTTCTAAGCAATATTCAGTCAAATCTTCCTACAAACTACTCACTCCTATTGTTGATCAACCTGATGTAATGACTCAGCATGCTTCTTCTCTTTGGAAATCTAAGGCTCCTTCAAAAGTTCTTACATTTACTTGGAGACTTTTCCAAGACAAAATTCCTACTAAAGATGCTCTCTCTAAGAGGGGTGTTCCTCTCCATACTAATGGCAGATTATTATGCTCCTTTTGCAATGATCACTCAGAAACTTCTACTCATCTTTTCTCTTCTTGCTCGGTTACTTATTCTGTTTGGCAATCAATTTACAAATGGTTGGGTATCCATGTTGTCTTACCACTCAATCCTTTACACCACTTCTTGAATCATATTGGTATGGTGTCAGATAAAAAGTCTTGGAAAGTGTGGAGCTCCATTTGGTTGGCAACGATTTGGGCTATTTGGCTTCATAGGAATGATATTATTTTCAATAACATTCAGACTACAACAAATCGAATTTTGGACACTGCAAGGGTGAATGTTTGGCTTTGGTGTAAGAGTGTCTCCGGGAAGATTTCTATTTCTTATTCTGATTGGATTTCTAAGCCTTCTGAGTGCTTAAATTTTATCCTGTAATTATTATTTCCCTTCTCATTCTCCTTGTATTCTCTTCCTCATTCTAATAAAATTCTTCTTCTTTTGCTGACAAAAAGAAATCTAATAATATAAAACTCTTTTAGATTCCAATAGTTATAGACTTGATATCCTAAAAGCTGACCCACTTGATGGCTTTATTAGTATTGACAAGAGCCCGATTATCTCACACCAAAATACTTCTCCATGGTTTCTTTTTCAGTTAACCCCAATAAAGAGACTCGTTTCATCTCACTCCAATTGAGATATCGTTGTCTCTGCAAATATATTTCTTTTCCCAACACTTGAGTAATAGAATAATTCTTATCACTCATATCCTTTAAAGTCAATAAAGTTTTTTTTTTTTTGTCAGTAACATTTCAATTTTTTTATATAAAATAAGGATATTAGGGTCATTTTCATATACAAAATAATAATTAGGCCAATAAATATTAAATAATAATTAATTCGTTTTTTTATATAAAATGATAGTTGCATGATTAAATATTAAATAATAAAGAATATGATAAGAATTAAAAAATTGTAGTGATAAATATCATATTTTCACTTCTTGAGGTTGAGACATGATAGTGGATATTGAATATCTTACTATTTTATAATTAAAAGTCACTCAAACCCAATGTTATGAAATTTGAGTCGGACGTCAAATTAGAATAAGTTTCGTATTAGATTTGAACGGTTAAGTTGTTCGGTCTGACTAAGTGATTTCATACTTTTTGTATATAAATATAAAATTTAATATAAAATTAATAATAAAGTCTAATCACATTGAAGTAATATTTTTTTATCTTTTTTAGACTTGAGTAAAACAATATATTAGAGTAATATTCCATATTTTTAATTTTTAAGTGAACCATACGGTTTATTTCCCGGGTTTATCCAGTTTAACCGAGTTTAACACAGTCAAATCGAAATTTCTCTAGTTCAAGGCGGTCCAACTCTCATTCAGTTATGACTGTAAACCAGAGTTATTTTCAAGTCCGGTTAGCAGTCAGACTAATCCAACTATCGAGTACTATCCTATTCTCACAATGCTCAAACTAACATCATATCCCTTACCATCTTTTTTTCCATATTAAACTTAGTGATACATAAGTTCTGAATAAAATACAAAAGAAAGCAAGAAAAAAATATAGAAATAAACCATTTTCTTTGTCATGTTGATGTCGTACATACGTCAACTCATGCACTCCAACAGGTCTCTTGCATCTACTTCAACCACGTGTTGATCACTCATTTTACACTGTTTAAAAAATATTATATAATACATAAATAAATAACTTATCAAATCAAGTAGAGCGAGTGAGTGAAGGCTTGAAAAAAGTGTAATAGAATCTAGAAAATGTATCCTTTTTTTAAGCCTCCACTTATTTTTTTATTTAATATTTTTAAAATAATTATAATTAACCTTTTAATAAATAATATTTTTTCATACGAAATAATAATAATTTAATAGATGATAATTGGTCAACAAATATAATAGGATAATATATTAATTACTAGATTATTAAATTTTTAATGATTAAAAATATAATAAGGATTAAAGGAACAATTTTGTAAAAAGGATTATGTGTAGCAAATTTATTTTTTTACCGACGAGACGTTGTTCTAGGGTGTATGCATCATTTTATCTTTAGGTATCATATTATGTTAAAGGTCAAATGTTTGATTCGTGTTAGTAACCCTTATTAAGAGGGACAATCGTATACCTCAAAAGGGAATAGATTCATATCCATAGAGTGAGAGAGTATATTTTGTTATATTAAAAAATACAATGATATCTTTTTACCTAGATCATATCTTCTACTTTTTCAAGTTGAGACACGTAAGTGAATATCGAATTTCTTAGTATTTATATAATTAAAAATCACTCAAACCAACAAAATATTTTTACACGAGAATTATGTACAGTCTTGATTTACCTATTACTTATCTAGTGATACATAATAGAAACATAAACGGTTGTGAGCATAAAAAATATATAATTTTGGTCCTTAAATAAATATTTAAACAAACTCAAAATATAGATCTATGCCATTAATGAGGGTGTCAATATTTTCATTGAACAATAGTCAATTCACAAAGATACAATATCTAGTCGAAAGACTAGAATTATCTAAGTTGGGCTTAAAGGAGTGTTTTGCATTTTGTTTGTGAAAATGTGGGGGCAACTCCAATATTTCAAAGAAATAAGAGTATCTTTAAAATTTTACATAAGATTATTAATAAGGATTTTCCAATATTTCAAATAAATAAGAGCATCTTTAATAATTTAATAGATAATAATTAGTTAAATGATAAAAAATATTATAAGGATTAAAAATATAGTAATAAGGATTAAGTATAGAAAAACATTTTAGCAATGAGATTTTGTTCCAGTGGTGTAAGGTCTCAATGAATTTTTAGGTATTGTATTATGTCAAATGTCAAAAGTTCGATTCATGTGAAAAACCATTATTGGAATGGACAAACATGCACCCCGAAAGTGATTAAATTCTTATTCAAGGGACTACATTGGTTATATTAAAAAGAGAACGATTTTGACCTAGATCATATCTTCTATGTAACGACCCAAATTATGTCCAAGAAATTATCGGCTTTTTAACATACAAAATAATTATTCGAGTTATGAGAACTTTTAATTTTAGATTAACACTTCCAAAATGGTTACTAGTATTCTTAAAATCCTTCCACATAATGCTCAAATGGTTTATCACTTTCAATACTCAAAAATCAATTCCTCTATGGTTTAATAATTCAAAGGGTCAACCCCAAAGTAGTTAACATACATCACATAGTCAGTACAAAAGTCAGATAGTACTTAATTTACTCCACAAATACTAAAGGTTACACATATTAAGTTCCTAAGCTACACATTTCATCTAAGAATGGATCCTCACTAAATGACCACCTTGATCACTGCTCATTCGCTTCACCTGCAATCTAAGTTATCACAAGTAGAGGGAACACACAATACAAAGGGAGTAAGACATTTGTTCTTGTAATAATCAGCAATATAAATCGATACATAATCATATACAATATATTATTAAGAAGTAAATACTAGAATTAAACCGTTATATAAACCAAGGCTTACCACCTCGGACATCATCAAATTACAAACACATTACGAATCAAACCAAAAATACATTTCCAACAACTTTCACATATTACCTTCAATACTCATAACTTACCATATCCTAAACAACACCAAGCCTGAAGGCACTTATAAGGACCCAAATTCTACCCTTGAATTTTTTTCCTTATTTTATTCATCCTTTATACATCTCCCTACGACTTTTAAATAAAAATACCAACAACTTAAGATAAGTCTCATTTCCTTGCTCATACCCATCTCCCACTACCAAAATAACGTACACATTCGCATAATAGAAAATCATAATTCATTCATGCATTTCGGTAACTACCACATACAATTAGCTATGGGATTCCAAAATACTTATAGCTACGAATATCCAGAGTTACAAATCTTCATGTATCAAATACAGTTAGTCATATTACAAAAGAATGAATATAAGGACTTCAAAAATTTAAAAGCCTCTAAGCTCCTAATCAAACGTCCTTACATCTTTCACCTACCTGCAATGGGATTAACATTGACCATACACAGAAAACACAAAGGAGTAAGTCGTTAACGAAATAAATGTCAATGTACGTTAATCCACATTTTAATAAGATTAAGTAACATTATAAAGTTAAATACACTTAAAACCATTTCCATTGCTTATAATTTTGAAAATCATGCTACATAACTTGAGCCAAAGTTTGCTATATTGCTTGAGCCAAAGCCGCTACACCCCTTAAGGTTAGCTAAAACTGATTTCTCTTTATTTTGAAAACGTGCTACATAACTTGAGCCAAAGTTTGCTACATCGCTTGAGCCAAAGCTTGCTACATCGCTTGAGCCAAAGCTTGCTACATCGCTCGAACCAAAGCTTGCTACATCGCTCGAACCAAAGCTTGCTACATCGCTCGAACCAAAGCTTGCTACATCGCTTGAGCCAAAGCTTGCTACATCGCTTGAGCCAAAGCTTGCTACATTACTTGAGCCAAAGTCGCTAATCATTCATGGTCGACTAAAAACGAGTTTTCTTTTCATTAACATTTCATCAATTCATAAACAGTAAATTCATACCATCATTATTACAAACATACCCATATATGCTCATAATAATTAAGTGATTTACAATTCAATCCCTTATCCACAACCAGAAAATCCACGCATTTTCTATCATAATGCATAAGTTAAGACTTATCCTTACCTCGGTGAGTGTTAGGTTTGGTTCTTGGTAACTTCGCAAGTTCCACCGACACCGCCGCCAACTTTAGGATCTTTCCTTATTCCCACCATATAACACAATGTTAGTCATTTATTCCAAATATCACATAAACAACTTATATTGCATTATTTAACCATACAAGATATTCATCATATTTTCAATGTTTCTAAACTACTTTCATCATAAGTTTACAACAATCTAAAACATACATATTCATCTCATATTTCAACATTAGAATGTAAACTCATCATCTACCTCTAGTATTTTACCCATTTTCCACTTTAACCACATTTTCCCTTTACGGTTTTTGAGGTTTTCATGAATCAACCCACAAACCATTTCCGTTCTTGAAATACCAACTCTAAACCAAGAGTTTACAAGATAAAAACAACATAAAACGGACAATAACTCAAAAGGTCGAGTTTCCATGGTTTTACACATTTTGAGAAGAGATCCAACATACCAAAAAAGAATTTCCAAGAGAAGAAGAGAGTTAGAATCAAGAGTTTAACCTCTTCTCAAGCTCTTAAATGAGTATTCAAGCTCCTTGCCCTTGGAAAAGCTTTCCTCTCTCACCTCTCTTCAATTTCTAACCTTAAAATGTGTTTGGGGGTTTTTCATTTAATGTTGTCTCGTCGGGTTCTCACTTAAGCGAGCCCATTCTCGCTCAAGCGACAAAATTCCGCCTATTTCAAAAACTAAGATCTGACCCTCTCGCCCAGGCGAGGGAACTCTCGCCCAGTCGAGGCATCTCTCGCTCAAGCGAGGATCCTCTCGCTCAAGCGAGGATCTTACAGCCTCGAAAGGTCCAAAACATCACTTTTCTCGCCCACACGAGCCAGCTCTCGCTCAGGCGAGACCACTCTCGCTCAGGCGAGAATCCTTCGGTATAGCCCATGATTTCACCCTCCCAGGTGAGCCTTTCTCGTCAAGGCGAGAATCCCTCACTCAAGCGAGAATCCCAGGACTGATACTATAATTTTAAAGACTTAAACTTAGGGTGTTACAACACTTTATTATCCAAGTATCTAGCGATTCACTTAAAATATTAATTCATCAAATCGAATATTTCACTACCACATAGGGAGATACAATATAACATAGGGCAAGTCAGTCATTGTCACATAGGGTGATATAATACCACATAGGGCAAGTCAGTCATTGCCACATAGGGCGATACAATACCACATATGGCAAGTCAGTCATTACCACAAAGAGCGATACAATACCACATAGGGCATGTCAGTTATTGTCACTTATGGCGATACAATACCACATATGACAAGTCTATCATTTCCACTTAGGGCGGTACAATACCATACATGGCAAGTCTGTCATTGCCACTTAGGGCGATACAATATCACATAGGGCAAGTCAATCATTGTCACTTAGGGTGATACAGTACCACATAGAGCAAGTCAGTCATTTAATATATTCCCAACAGTTTGTTCACCATAATCCACCGTTTTAAAATACATCATTAAGTTTCATCAATAATGAGTACAATGCTTATCCCTTACCTGAGTTGGAGCTAGTGGTTTTGCTCTGCAACTTTGTTAGATCCTCCTTCGTCTCTCCCAACCTTAAGATATTTTCTCACCCAAAGAACACAACAACAACAACCAACCATTTATTTCACATCATACAAATAAACAATTTCATTCACATTTGTTATTCATAAATGAAATAATTCATATTTCGATGATTCAACCTTACTAACTATTTTAAGTTCCAAACATTCAAATACAGAGTATTTCCTTTTCAAGACCACCCACAACCCACATTTCCAACCTCATATTTCACCCATAATTCACAACTATTCCTTTTTGGTATAAGGTTTCCAAAAATCCACACCAGTTTCGAAAATAAACCCCTAGTCACGAGTTTCAAACGAAAACAACATATAAAATGAAACACAACCCACAAAGGAAGGATTATGAGATTTTCACATTAAGATAAGAGATCCATAAACACAATAAGGGTTTTCACAATAAGGGTGAGTGTTAGAATCAAGAGGTTTTACCTCTTCTCAAGCCTTCTTGCACTTATACACGAGCTAGGGTAGAGAAAATCGCTTCTCTTCTTTCTTTCTCTTGCAAAAGGTGTCCCCTTTTTCGTTTGGAGTTCTGTTTTAGGTTTTAGGATTTTGGAATCTCGCGCAAGCGATAGAGGCTCGCTTGGGCAAGAAATCCTCAACTTTTTAGATTTTCAAACACTAATGTTGTCGCTCTAGCGACAGCTCCTCACTCAAGCGAGAATCGTCCAGGGTGCTTAACTCTCCCTCGCTTGAGTGACTACTCCCTCGCTCGGGCGAGAGTCACATGAAAAATTATGGTAGGAACTCTGAGCCCCTCGCTTGGGCGAGATCCTCTCGTTCAAGCGAGAAACACCCAATATAACTCCCATAATCTTGATTTACTTAGCTAGTGATACATAAGACCAATATAAAATTTTGTGAGATATAAAAAATATATAACTTTGGTTCTTAAATAAATATTTAAAAAAACTCAAGGTATAGATTTGTGCTATAATGAGGGTGTCAATATCTTCATTGAGCAATAACCAACTCACAAATATACGGAATATAGTCCAAAGACTAGAATAATTTAAGACTAGATTATTATTGAGGTCCTACATGATTTCATGTGTCTAATTCCCTCACTTGTCCATAAAGATGGCCACAATATTACGGTTATGGTAACCACCACAACCACATCACACCGCAATTGCGGTACGATTCTAAATCGCAATGGTGCGACCGCATCGGGGCCCAACGTAACCATATTAGATCGTATTTGGATCGCATCAAGCCGCTTCGGAACGCATCAAAACTCAATTGATTCAAAAATATTGTTTTAATCACAAAATAATTCACACCGCAACGGTCGCAATCTTCATCTCAAATGCGCAATGACTACAATCACAATAACCGCAACCGTTACCACAATCGTGATCGTAACCATAATTTAAAACACTGGATTAACCATTTGGAAAACAATGTTGTGGTACAAGTATACCCCAAATGGGACAATAACCCAAAGTTGTTTGCTTATTGGATAAGAGATACATATCAATGAACTGTATGTATCTTCTTATAAAGGAAAACAATTTGATATTGAATTTAGGCTCCATTTGGTTTAAGAGAAGAAAATGGGTAGAGAGAAAAAGGTGAGAAAGATAGTGTGAAGAAAGGAAAAGGTGCGAAATAGAGATGATTTTTGTATTGTTTGGTATAAGAGAAAGTAAGAAGAGAAATATGTGTTTTATTATGTTACTGTCTTCTCCTCTCATTTTCTCCTCACAAGTGAAGAGAGAAAAATTTATGTGACCCACACACTTTTTTCCTCTCTTCCCCTTTCTCTCTTTCCTAACTCTCCTCTACCAAAGTGAGCCTTAATGGTTTGGAAGCTGCAATTTTTTATACATATTATGCATGGAAATACATGCATGTTATTTTTTCTTATCTTTTAGTATACATACCAGGATGCATGAATTTTTTATTTTTCCTTTTGTAAATAATTGATGATAATATATGAAATAGAATGATGATATAATATATTAGATATCATGACATTAATGTATAAATACATTGTTTGAGTGGATTACTTTTGTTTTTTTATGAATGCGTGTATGACTGATTAAGTATATGTTAATTATGAAAATATCAATGGTGTTTTTGAGTAAATTAATGTATAATTAATATATTTTTCTTTTTTTAAAACAAATGTATATATGAATAAAAGGTTGGAATGTGTGATTTATTTATTTTTATAAATGGAATGATGAATATGTTTGAAATATGTATATTTTTTTTCTTTTCCAATGAATATATGTATGAATGGATGAATTTTGAATGAATTATTTTTTCCCTAAATATGAAAGAATGTATAAATGACATGCATGAAGAACATGATCTCTTATGATCACAATGCATTCTTATGCCCCTAGGGCCAAGTTTGTTATTTTGGTCAACAAAGACTTCATTGAAAATTATGATGTGCCAAGAAACATATTTAGGCTAACCTCGTACAAAAATGGGTTGCCCTAATTTTTTTATTATGACAAAAATAACCCTTAAAACATAGGTCCTCCCAAGTATACTTCTATTATATGCAAATGCGTCACCTTTTTTACAATAAGGAGTACCATAGTGCAATGATATCCCATGTAACTCAGGTTTGGGGTATGACGGAGTCAGCTTTTTAAGGGTCTCAATTTATGATGAGAAATGAGGAGGGATAAAAATTAAGGTGTGCTTCAACTAGAGATGACAAAACGAGTCGTCCGATCCATTTTTCTCAAGCCTATAATTTCCAGAAAAATTTAAAATGATACGAGCATGTTCGCATTGTCTTAACGAACAAAATTGCATTCCCTATGTATTTTAAAATGAGTTAACGAAAAAGTGGGCGAGCCATGGCCATTGATAAACAATATAAAAATAAAAAATTAACATGATAAAATAAAAATAAGTTAAATAAATTAGTTCAAGAGAATTTTTGAAAAACATAGATATTTTATATGAAATATAAAAAATCATATCACATCATAATTTTGTTAAGATAGATATTAAATCACATCACATCATAATTTATTTGAATTATTCTTCTTTTTTCTTACTTCACGCCCACATAGCGTCGGCTTTGTCGAATAAAAGTTCTTGTGAGCATGGCAGGAAAATAGACTAGTCTAAACGGAAAAAATGCAAAATTTGTATATCGTAACCGAAAAAATTTATAGGCTATTCGGATGAGCATGTTAGTTTTGTCTATTTTGCCATCTATAATTTCAAGTCTCATTTATGGGTACCTAAATACATATTAATTAGTCAAATATATACTAAATAATAATTAATTAATTTCTACATGAAAATAATAATTAGTTGAATATTAAATTATAAGAAATGCAATAATGATTAATTAATTTCTAAATGAAATACTATTGTAGATATTCAAATCTCTTAGTCTTTATATAATTAAAAATTACCCAAAATTGTATAGTCTTGATTTTAATATTACACCTAGTGATACGTGAGAGTAATACAAATTTTGTCACAAAAAATATAAAATATAAATTTGGTACTTTAATAAATATTTAATTAATAATGGTGCTAATACCTTTATAGAGCAATAATCTATTCATGAATATGTGAAATTCGGTCTAGAGTCTATAATCATATACGTTTGTAGTATTATATGTTTTATTTCTTTATATAAAAATGTGATAACACGTTACCAGTACAACCCAAAAATCTCAAAACTTTTACATAGGAAAATTTATTATGGCTCAACCTTGTATTCATATATCCATGTTTTTTGTTGTTTTGTTGCTCTTCCTTACCTCAGTTTTGTCTAGATCCATTACAAACCACACTATTGATTTGGATAAGTTGAGTAGAATCAGAGAACAATTGGAGAAGATAAACAAGCCCGGTGTTAAAACAATTAAGAGTCAAGATGGTGATATAATAGATTGTGTCTTATTTCATGAGCAACCAGCTTTTGACCTTCCTGAGTTAAAAGACCAAAAAACAACATTACAACTACCAGAATGGCCGGAGGGATACAATATTAATGAAAACACTACTACCGGATTTGAGAGCTTTCAGCTTTGGTCTGATTCTGGTGAAGAATGTCCAGAAGGAACTGTTCCAATCTTAAGAATTACAGAACAACATTTGTTAAGAGCAGGTAATATGCCAAGATTTGGACAAAAAGTCTTAAATAATAGTCAACATGAATATGCAATAGTTAATGTAAAACAAGATAAATTCTATGGAGCAAAAACAAGCATAAACGTGTGGGCACCCAAAGTCTCTCAAGCCGGCGAATTTAGTTTGGCACAAATTTGGCTTGCTTCTGGATCATTTGAAGCTAAAGATCTGAATACCATAGAAGTTGGATGGCAGGTATGCCCTGATTGAACTATATGGTGGCAACGACCCATATACTTCACTCCTTTCATTAATGCTTCATTATTATAATTAATCTATTAATAATGGGATTTAATTAACCATTTGGAAAAAAATATGTTGTGGTATAGGTATTCCCTGACAATTATGGCGGGGACAAGAACCCTAGGCTATTCGGTTATTGGACAAGAGATGCATATGAAACAACTGGATGCCACAACCTAGTATGTCCAGGATTTGTCCAAATTCATAAGAGGATACCATTAGGTGCTACAATCAAACCAATATCTTCTTATAATGGCAAACAATTTCAAATTAACTTATTAGTTTGGAAGGACCCGAAGAATGGAAATTGGTGGTTGAGTTTCGGGTCAGGGATACTAATTGGGTACTGGCCAGCATCATTGTTACCTCGATTGAAAAGCCATGCAGATATACTTCAGTTTGGAGGAGAAATTGTGAACTGTAATAGGAATGGCCACACTACCACTCAAATGGGTAGTGGCCATTTTGCAGAAGAAGGATTTAAAAAAGCAGCATTTTTTAGAGACATAAATTTAGTTAATTCCGCAAATAAAGTGACTTCTATTCCTGCACGAAATCTTCTAACACCTCGTAATCATCCCAATTGCTATAACACAAAGGTATCCTCAGGCAAAGGCAAAGGCAAAGTTTATGATACTCACTTTTTTTTTGGAGGTCCGGGAAAGAATCCCAATTGTTCATGAAGAAACTATATAATGCATATAGATTTCTATCTACACCATAAATAAATATGTTGCATATTCATTCTTCTAAATATTATTAATATGCAATTTTCTTGTTATATTAGTTCATGGAAAATAAATGAAATTGAACATGAGCAGGGTCACACTTACATAATTATAAATAGTATTTTAATATTTCTATCCAATTATAAAAGTATATATATTCATCACCACTGTGAGACAACCTTGCAAAATGTTAATCATACATAAAAATCTTAACAATAATAATCGTATGCCTTTTTCTTTGATCACCATTTAATTTCTCTTTCGTTAAAGCAAAGGCGCTACTAAAGTGTATAAGTAATCAACAACAATGAAACAAGTGGGCATTGTTAATTATATGACTAAAAAATTCAACAACACTTAGTGAAACAAATGTTGTTGATTCTTTCAAATTCAACAATGCTCAGTGAAGTAAGCATTGTTGATTCTCATAGATTCAACAACCCTTGCCGCTTCTTCGAACTGAAAATTTTTCTTGTCATTGTTAGAAACGGTTTGAGAAAATTATAGAAACATATTGAAGAATAAGTAAGAAGGGAATGATTGGAACTTTTTTTCTAAGATACATAAATGACGTAACTTGTAAGATATGCTCTATAAGAGAATATTTTGCATTTCTTGTTTTGATTTTTGATGGTTTACTAAAACTCATTACAACTGATTGAATCGTAACTAATATTTTGATAAGTTCAGTTGCCTAAATTATCTTCTTTCTCCACTTCCTTGGTGGGACAAAGTTAACATGATGCGATATTTATCACGTTGGAGCGATGGTTGGGACATCATTGAAAGTCCTTGCTTTGTTGTAGCATTACTCATAGATAAAAATTAAGGTATGCTTCAAGTAGAGATGAAAAACGGGTCGCCTGATCCATTTTCCCATGCCTGCAATTGCAAGCAAAATTTTAAGCGATACATACATGTTCGCATTATCTTAATGAGTTGTCCTATCTGTTTTAAAATGAGCTAACGAGCAAGTTGGTATCCACAAGAAATTGTTAAACAATATAAAAATAAAAAACTAACATAATAAAATAAAACGAAATTAAATAAAGTTGTTGATGAATTATTTTTACATTTTTTTCATATTTTATATAAAATTGAACAAATCAAATCACATCACAATTTTTTGAGACATTAAATCACATCACATCATAATTTATTTAAATTATCCTTTTTTTTTCTTACTTCACGTCCTCAGACCGTCCACTTTGCCTAATAGAAATGCATGCAAGCATGGCAGACAAAAAGGGTAATCTAAATAGATAAAATGTGTTATGGCTGAAAAAAAGTATGAACCATGCGGCCTGCGGACTTTATTCATTTTGCCATCTATAGCTTCAAGACTCATTTATGGGGTACCTAAATATATAATAATTAGTCAAATAAAGAAATAAGATTATAATTTTTGTTATACATATGTTGCATGGAAATATGTGCATACTATTTTTTTTTATCTACTTGAATGCATAGAAAGATGCATGAATTTGTTTATTTTTATTTTCAAATAATTTATGATAATATATGAAATGCAACAATGCAATAATATATTTGAATGCATGATAAAGTAATGTATGAAATGGAATGTTTAAATGATTTAATTTTTTCTATGAATGCATGATAAAGTAATGTATGAAATGAAATGTTTGAATTATTTAATTTTTTCTATGAATGCATGCATGAATGAAAAAGTAGATGAATGTGTGTATGATGTTTCTAGGTTATGAATGTGTGAACAATCACATTAGGTAGATGAATGTTTGAATGCTATATTTTTATTTTTTTCTACTTGAATGAATGTATGTATGAATGGATTAAAGAATGTTTGAATAATGTATTTTTTCTTTTTTTGAATGAATGAATGAATAGATGCATTTTTTAATAATGTATTTTTCTTTTCTTGAATGAATATATGATCAGTGGATGAATATTGGAATGGAGTAACTTTTTTCTTTCAAATAATGAATGCATGAATGATATGTATGAACATGATCTCTAATGATGACAATGCATTTTTAAATATGTGTGAAGATGTGTTAACAACTGCCATATATATGAGGCAAACCTAGGACATTAATAATGGATTGTCCTAAATTTTTATTATGATGAAAATTATCCTTAGAATAATTGGTCCTCCCAATAGTATTTATTTTTTATACAAATTTGTCGTCTATATGACATAAGGAATACCAAAGAGCAATCATATCTCATACCTTGTTACAAGGTAAATATATATTAATTTGTCAAATAAATTAATACATAATAATTAGTCAAATAAATATTAAATAATAATTAATTCATTAATATATAAAATAATAATTAGTTAAATTTAAATGCTAACAAATATAATAAGCATTAAATGGATGATTTTGACTATGACCATATCTTTCACTCTTTCAAGTTGAGACATGATAGTAGGTATTGAATCTCTTAATGTTTGTATAAATACGTGATAACATAGTATCATTACATAAAAGAAAATTCTCCAACCCATTATCTAGGAAAATTGTTGATGATAGGACCTAGTATTCATATGTCCATGCTTTTTGTTGTTTTGTTGTTCTTTGTTACCTCAAATTTTTGTAGAGCTATTGAAAACCAAACAAATGAGTTGGATAAGTTGAGTAGAATCAGAGCACAATTAGAGAAGATTAACAAGCCTCCTATTAAAACAATTAACAGTCCAGATGGTGATATAATAGATTGTGTTTTATTTCATGATCAACCAGCTTTTGACCTTCCTGAGCTGAAAGACCAAAATACAACGTTGGAACTACCAGAATGGCCAATGGGATTCAACAACAGTGAGGACACAACTATTAGACTAGAGAGCATTCAACTTTGGTCTACTTCGGGTGAAGAATGTCCTCAAGGAACTATCCCAATTTTAAGAACGACGGAACAACATTTATTAAGAGAAAGTAATATGACAAGATTTGGACAAAAAATAGCTAGAGATGGACATGAGTATGCAACCACAACTACAAGAAAAGATCAATACTATGGAGCAAGAACATACGTAAATGTGTGGGCACCCATAACCAATAGAGACGAATTCAGTTTGGCACAAATGTGGCTTGTTTCAGGATCATATCAAGAGAAAGATCTAAATACAATTGAAGTTGGATGGCAGGTATGCCCTAATTGAACTATATGGTGACAACAAGTTATATACTTCACTAATTTCATCAATGCTTTATTATTATAATTAATATAATAATTAGTCTTTAATCGGATAAAGTACAAGAACCCTAGGTTATTCACTTTTATTGTTTAACAATGGGATTAACCATTTGGAAAATAACTTTGTGGATCAGGTATTCCCTCGAAAATATGGGGGCAATAACCCTAGGCTGTTTGCTTTTTGGACAAGAGATGCATATCAATCAAGTGGATGCTACAACCTATTATGTCCAGGATTTGTGCAAGTAAATAAGAGGATAGCATTAGGTGCTGCAATCACTCCAATATCTTCTTATAATGGCAAACAATTTGAGATTAGCTTAATGGTTTGGAAGGACCCAAAGAATGGAAACTGGTGGTTGAGTTTTGGGTCAGGGATACTAATTGGATATTGGCCATCATCATTGTTCACTCGATTGAAAAGCCATGCAAACTTCATGCAATTTGGAGGAGAAATAACGAACTTTGCAGTGAATGGACACACTACAACTCAAATGGGTAGTGGACATTTTGCAGAAAGAGGATTTAGAAAAGCAGCACTTTTTAGAAGCTTAGGATTTGTTAATTCCTTTAATAAATTGTCTCCTATTCCTGTAACAAATCTTCAAACATATGCTGGTCATCCCAATTGCTATGACATAAAGGTATTATCAGATGATGTTTACGGTACTCACTTTTATTATGGAGGTCCTGGAAAAAACCCCAGATGTCCATAAAAATATATATAAATCATATAGCTTTATATCTCCAATAAATAAAACAAAATTTTATTATGCCATATCCATGTGATGCTATTTGTCTATTGTGCTTAGAGCTGTCAATAAGTAAAACAAAATGTTATTATGTCATCTCCACGTGATGCTATTTAGGGTTCGGGCTACCCATTTTCCTTATTTATTTTTATTTTTTGGGACTTTTGGCTTGATAATTAGCTTTGGGTGAATATTATTTTACAATAATAACTTGTAATAAAAAGTTGAGAATATATATTATTATAATATCAATTACAATAATTTTATAAACTTAAACATTATTATATTTTCCTATTTTACATAATATCATTTTAAGCATAATTATCAAATCAAATGAGAATATATTAGACCATATAAATCTCACTTTTTCTTTATTAATTGTGTATTTAATTAGATTTAACTTATACAACAAAAACATAATACAGAAAATAATTTGTACAACAAAACTAAAAGACAACGTAAATATTTATAATAGAGAATTTCACACAACCAAATTTAACATAATAGTTTACAATGAAAGTGTTGATAAAGAGCATACAAAAGATCTTCAAACAGAAATTAAAACATAATGAACATATATTAATGATCATAATGAACTTGAGTTTATACTACTATTACTATAAATCAAGATGATTTTATTTTTATAGTGTCCAAAGATTTATATATTAAAATGAAGTTACACATTATATTTTGTTAGGGAGTACAATAGAAATTTATGTACGTGAATTTGACATCACGTCTTAACTCAAACACAAGAGATTATATTTATAAGTTTGGTTACATTTGGCATAACAAGTGTGTTAAAAAGTTATACATTAATATTAATATCATATGATATATATATTAAGTAGATTAAATATCTTAAAATTTAAATTATTTTATTAATATGCAGGTCGGTCCGCCACAACCCGCAACCCGCTTAGGGCGGGCTTGGGCTACATTTTGTTATGCATAATTTGTATTCAGGCTTTTTAGTCCAGCCCGAACCCGATGTGGGCTAGCCCGCACCCGTCCAGGTAGCCCGTTTTGACACATCTGATTGTGCTAAAGTTCTAGTATAATATAAACCTCAAATGCATTTTATATAATTTGATTGTATTATTTTTAGGGTGCTTTGATTAAGAATTACACTTGTATTAAGTTACACTTACTTGATTGTATTTTATATAATTTAATTGTTGGCGGTGTATTTTAATTTATTTTTTAGTAGCATAAGTTGTTTATGATATCATTTGAATGACGAGTTAAGGAAAATAAATGAACTTATGGTCCTTTCATTATCCTCAATATAATTACCATTTTTAAAATTTTAAAACATTTATCATATTTAAGAATTTATTTTATTTTAGTCTTAAAAGAAAAGCTTTTTACTTTAATTTTTATGTATTATAATATAAAAAAATAAACAAAAGAAAGAGTAATACATACCTACTGACACGTTTTAGATGCAAGTACATACCTTTGGGAAAAAAACTATCCCACAAATACTGGATAAAGAAAAATGATAAAAAACATTTTTATCAGTGGTGTATCTAAAGTATCTCTCATAACAATATCCTCAAATGTTATGATCTCAAGAATATGATCAATTACTCTCATCACGACCAACAATGCGTTAATCTAATAATGTAAGACTGTGTTAGATCCCGATAGTTGTAGACTTGATATCCCAAAAACTGACCTACTTCATGGTTTCTTTTTAAGTCGATTCCCAATAAAGAGACTCATTTTCTCTCATCCAATTGAGATATCGTTGTCTATGCTAAAATATATTTTCTTTTACCAACACTAGTATAATTCTCATCATTCATATCCTTCAAAATCAATAGAGTTTTACGTCCGTGACATTTCGAAAATTTTATATAAATAAGGATATTTGGGTCATTTTCCTATTCAAAATAATAATTAGTCCAATAAATATTAAATAATAAATAATTTATTTTTTTATAAAATGATAGTTACATGATTAAATATTAAATAATAAAAAACGTAATAAGGATTAAAAAATTATATTGACAAATATCACATCTTTCACTTCTTGAGGTTGAGACCTGGTAGTGGATATTGAATATCTTACTATTTTATAATTAAAAGTCACTCAAACTAAGATCATATTCTTTACCATATAACTATATAGTCTTTATTTTCATATTAAACTTAGTAATACATAAAAACTATAACTAAATAATAATTTAATAAAGTAAATATTTAAACAAGCTCAAGGAATATATTTATGCTATTAATGAGTGTTATTACTTTCCTCAGACAATAATTGACACATGATTCTCTGTAATCGTGTTGAAATACTTGAATCATCTAAGTTGGTCATAAATAGGGTTTTTAGGATTTTGTAGGAAACAATGTGATGACAACTCTATTATCTCTATCCATTCGTAGAAACCAAGATACATAACCTTAAAGAGTAAATTTTACATATGAAATCATGTATGTGTTTAGTATAACATGTTTAATTTCTTTCTGTAAATCTAATATAATCGCCGACCTAGTATTCATATATCCACATTTTTTGTTGTTTTGCTACTCTTTGTTATCTCAATTTTAATTTGTCTAGACATAACCCAGATTATGGAGTTGTATAAGTTGAGTAGAATTAGAGCAAAAGTTGGAGAAGATAAACAAGTTTGATATTAAGACAATTATAAGACCACATGATGATATAATAGATTGTGTTTTATTTAATGACCAACCAGCTTTTAACTTTTATGAGCTAAAAGACCAAAAAAACATTAAAACTATTAGAATGCTAAATGGGATTTACCAATATACAAGTGATGAGGCAACTACTGTAGTAGAGAGCTCTTATTCTAGTGAAGAATGCACTCAAGGAACTATTCCAATCATAAGAGGGACCATATTTAAAAGGTCCATATTTATGTTTTGCATATTTATACACTTTAAAAGGTCCAAATTTTCTTGATCTTATACCTAGTCCATTCAACCAAGTTCCTGTAGTAAAGCAATAAGCATTTGTGGTTTGTCTTTTTTTATTTATTTATGTTCCTGCACATTATCAAAACCTTATTAAGAGGGACAATCATATACAACAATCATGTGAGGTCAAATGTTCGATTCGTGTGAGTAACCTATATTAAGAGGGATATCATGTACCTTGAAAGGAATTAAATTCTTATCCTTAGAGTGAGAGAATACATTTTGTTATATTAAAAAATACAACAATTTTGACCTCGATCATGTCTTCTACTCATTCAAGTAGAGACACGTAAGCGAATATTGAATTTCTTAGTCGTTATAAAATTAAAAATGACCCAAACCAACAAAACAATTTTTATCCGAGAATCGTGCGTATGCTTGATTTACCTATTTTTACCTAGTTATACATAACATCAATATAAACCTTTGTGAGCATAAAAATATATAATTTTGTTCCTTAAATAATTATTTAAACAAACTGAAGTTATATATCTATGTCATTAATGAGGGTACTAATATCTTCATTGAACAATAATCAACTCACAAAGATACAAGATGTAGTCGAAAGACTAGAATCATCTCAGTTGAGAGTAAAGAAGTATTTTGCATTTTGTTTATAAAAATGTGGAGGCAACTCCAATTTTTCAAAGAAATAAGATTATCTTTGAAATTTAACATAAAACTATTAATATTATAAATATATTAAAGTAGGAGATTGCTAAAATAATTTTATAAAGTTCATTAGTTTTTATATAAAAAACTTCTAAATACTGAATCTTTAGCATATTCTATGACAATTTAAAATCACATAATCTACGTTGGTTCAGAAGTCTATTTTTAATTAAAAATATGTCACATGGTTCCAAATAAATTCACAAGAAAGCAAGAAAAAAAATAATGTAAAAATATTTTCTTTGTCATGTTGATGTCATTCATACATCAACATATATCACTCTTGCATCTGCATCAACTACATGTTTATCACTCATTTTACAATGATTTCATAATTATTTTAATTTTTTTTATATAGTACATAAATAAATAACTTATCAAAAATAAAGTCGAGAGAGTAAAAAAAGTAATAGAATCTAGAAAATGTATCCCTTTTTCAAGCCTCCACTTACCCGCATCACATGATTTGGTAAATTACTTACTTTTGTTTTTAATATTTTTTAAATAATTATGATTAAATTTTTAATAATTAATATTTTTTCATTTAGAGTAATGATAATTTAATAGATAATAATTAGTCAATAAATTTAATAGGATAATAATTTAAGAAAATAATTATAAAATTATTAATTTTTTAATGATAAAACAATATAATAAGGATTAAAGGAACAATATATTAATAAGGATTATGTATGATAAATTTATTCTTTACCAACGAGGCGTTGTTCTAGTGGTGTAAATCATTATTCTATCCTTGGGGATCGTATTATGCTGAAGTTCAAATGTTTGATTCGTGTAAGCAACCTTTATTAAGAGGGACAATCATGTACCTTGAAAGAGATTAAATTCTTATCCTTAGAGTGAAAGAATACATTTTGTTATATTAATAATGATTTTGACCTAGATCATATCTTCTCCTCTTTCAAATTGAGACATGTAAGCGAATATGAAATTTCTTAGTCTTTATATAATTAAAAATCACTCAAACCAACAAAACATTTTTTACCCAAGAAAAGATTTGTGCGTATTCTTAATTTACCTTGTGATACATAACATCAATATAAATGTTTGTGAGCATAAAAATATATAATTTTGATTCTTAAATAAATATGTGAACAAAGTCAAAGTATAGATCTATGCCGTTAATGAAGGTACCAATTTCTTCATTGAACAATAATCAACTCACAAAATTATGAAATCTGGTCCAAAGACTATATGTATAGATGAATATTGGAATGGAGTAACTTTTTTCTTTCAAAGAATTAATGCATGAATGATATGTATGAACATGATCTGTAATGATGACAATGCATTTTTAAAGATGTGTGAAGATGTGTTAACAACTGTCATATATATGAGGCAAACCTAGGACAATAATAATGGTTTGCCTTAAGTTTTTATTAGGATGAAAATTACCCTTAGAATAATAGGTCCTCCCAATAGTATTTCTTTTATATACAAATTTGTCATCTATATGGCATAAGGAATACCAAAGAGCAATCATATCTCATACCTTACAAGGTAAATATATATTAATTTTTCAAATAAATTAATACATAATAATTAGTCAAATAAATATTAAATAATAATTAATTCATTAATATATAAAATAATAATTAGTTAAATTTAAATGCTAACAAATATAATAAGCATTAAAAGGATAATTTTGACTATGACCATATATTTCACTCTTTCAAGTTGAGACATAATAGTAGATATTGAATTTCTTAATGTTTGTATAAATACGTGATAGCATAGTATCATTACATAAAATAAAAATCTCCAACCCATTACTTAGGAAAATTGATTATGGCTCGACCTTGTATTCATATATCCATGTTTTTTGTTGTTTTGTTAATCTTCATTACCTCAGTTTTTTCTAGATCCATCGCAAACCAACCTATTGATTTGGATAAGTTGAGTGGAATCAGAGCACAATTGGAGAAGATAAACAGGCCCGGTGTTAAAACAATTAAGAGTCCAGATGGTGATATAATAGATTGTGTCTTATTTCATGAGTAACCAGCTTTTGACCTTCCTGAACTAAAAGACCAAATAACAACATTGCAACAACTTGAATGGCCAGAGGGATACGACATTAATAAAAACACAACTACTGGAGTTGAGAGCTTTCAATTGTGGTCTGATTCTGGTGAAGAATGTCCGGATGGAACTGTTCCAATCTTAAGAATAACAGAACAATATTTGTTAAGAGCAAGTAATATGACAAGATTTGGACAAAAAAACGCATATACTAATCATGAATATGCAACAGTTCGTGTAAAACAAGATCAATTCTATGGAGCAAGAACAAGCATAAATGCATGGTCACCCAAAGTCTCTGAAGCCGGCGAATTCAGTTTGGCACAAATTTGGCTTGCTTCTGGAACATATGATGCTAAAGATCTGACTACCATAGAAGTTGGATGGCACGTATGTATGCCCTGATTGAATTATATGGTGGCAACAACTCATATGCTTCATTCCTTTCATTAATGCTTCATTATTAAAATTTCTAAAACGAAAATTATCGTGGTGTTACTGATATACCATATTTTACTATATAGGAACAAGTAACGACAATCATAAGTTCTTCACTTATTCTTTAATAATGGAATTTAACCATTTGTTAAAAATTTGTTTGTGGTGTAGGTATTCCCTGACATTTATGGTGGGGACACGAACCCTAGGCTGTTTGGTTATTGGACAAGAGATGCATATGAAAAAACTGGATGCCACAACCTAGTATGTCCAGGATTTGTCCAAACAGATAAGAGGGTAGCACTTGGTGCTGCACTCAGCAAATCAGTATCTTCTTATAATGGCAATCAATTTGATATTACCTTAATGGTTTGGAAGGACCCAAACAATGGAAATTGGTGGTTGAAGTACGGGGAAGGAATAGTAATGGGGTACTGGCCGGCATCATTGTTACCTCGATTGAAAAGCCATGCAGATAGACTTAAGTTTGGAGGAGAAATTGTGAACTTTAATAGGAATGGCCACACTTCCACTCAAATGGGTAGTGGCCATTTTGCAGAAGAAGGATTTAAAAAAGCAGCATTTTTTAGAAACTTAAATTTAGTTAATTCTGATGGTAAAGTGACTCCTATTCCTTTATCAAATCTTGAAACATATGCTGATCATCCCAAATGCTATGACATAAAGGTATATTCAAACAAAGTTTATGGTACTCACTTTTATTTTGGAGGTCCCGGAAAGAATTCCAATTGTCCATGAAGAAACTATATAATGCATATATATTTTTGTCCCTTCAATAAATAAATATATTGCATGTTTTCATTATTCTACATATTATTAATATGCAATTTTCTTTTAATATTAGTTCATTGATGATGGTTCAATCTAGTGTTCTTTTATCCATGTTTTTTTTTTGTTGATTTGTTACTCTTTGTTACCTAAATTTTAATTTGTCTAAACATATTGCAACCCAGACTTTTGACTTGCATAGTTGAGTAGAATTAGAGCAAAATTGGAGAAGATAAACAAGGTGAGTGTTAAGACAATTACGGGATCAGATGGTGACATAATAGATTGTGTTTTATTTAATGACCAACACAAGTGAGGACACAACCAATCACGAATCTTAAAATAAACTCTAGGAGAGACAATAATGGTTAATTATAATTTATAATTAAGATTAATTTAGTAACAAAAATATATAAAAAAATGTACATAATTGTTTCAAAGATTCATAATAACATATTGATTCTAAATAACAAATGTTAAAAAAATGTAAGTTCATTTAAAGTATCGTTATTCATTCTTTTAAAGACTTAATATTATCGATGAGTGGATTAGAAGTAAAAAAATTAATTATTTCATTTTCAATATAAATTATCGTGTTGCATTCAAGAAACTAATCATCTTCTATCTTACTATGTAACTTTAATTTGTTTGGTTGTGTTTGTTGCTGAAAAATATATTTTTGTAGTAGCTAACCATAATAGTTAAGATAAAACGAATAATTGAATCAAGCAAATAATAAGTATTCAATTACCTCATATTGTCAAAGTTAGATTAAATTCATAAATGATTGAGAGTTTTTCAAACATGAATAACTAATCACATCAACAATAAAATATAGAATATTTTCAAAGTTACATAATAACATATTCTATTGAAATTACGTAGTATTGGCAAAGTTGCTCATTGATATTAAATGATTTATAAAAATTCTTAGCATCTTAAGACTTTTCCTTCGAAAATTATTTTATAAGTGAAAAATTATTTGGAACTCAATAAAAAGTCATAATATTATAAGAATTATCAACATCTACATATGTAAGAGAACTTGATCCATTATCAATAATTTTTAGAATAACCATACAAATTGTATCGTACATATTTATCAAGTTACAAATTGAAGAAAAGTGTGAGTTTCAAGGAGTATTTTCATGAAAATGTCATTTGATTATAGATAAAAAAATGTATTTTAATAAATTTGAAGGAAATGCCCTAAGTAAGGTTCGCCTCTAGAGACAACTATTGTAATAGAGAGCTTTTAAGTTAATATATTTCTTATTTGTTGTGTCTATGGTTTTTCTTAGCATTCATCAATTCTCCTTACAATGACTGAAACTAACTCGATCACAAATGTCAATTAGGGCTAGCATGTGAACTCATACCCGATTCTAGACTTATTATTATGTATATCTAATTTGAAATAATATATGTTGTTAATAAAAGTAAGTAAAGATATATATAAGTAAATGTAATTTTGGAGTAGTAGTGAATGATATTTGATGATGTAAAGAAAATGATGGGAAGTGAGGATTGTAATTGAAGTATGTTCTGGAAGGGGTAGATGAAGGGCATTATCGTCCATATAGTAGTAGATCTATTTATTGTTGTTTTAGCATTGATTGATTTGTAAATGGCTGTTCCCATTGAAGAAGCCATTGCAGCACTATCCACATTCTCTCTTGAGGTATTTACTTACTTCAATTTCATTCATTCATTCATTCATTCATTCATTTGTTGTTGTTGTTGTTGTTATTGTTTCATCTCCAATTTCATTCATTTGTTGTTGTTGTTTCATCTTCAATTTCATTGTTTCATCTTCAATTTCATTTCATGACGATGATGATTATTAATAATGTAGGATGAACAACCTGAAGTTCAAGGAGTTGGAGTGTGCGTATCAACTGAAAGAGCTGCAACTCACAGTCCAATCGGTAATTGTATTATCAATTTATGATCTAATTACTATTCCATAACCTAATTACTAATTACTTACTTATTTTGTAGACTATACTGATGTTGCTGCATATCGATTATCTTTATCTGAGGATACTAAAGCTCTTAATCATCTCGTATGTCCTTTATTCTTTTTCATTATTATTATTATTATAAGTTTTGAATTCTAATTCTAAAACATAAATGTAGAATGCTCTTACTCATGAGGGAAAAGAGATGGCTTCTGTGCTTTACACATATCGTAGTTGTGTCAAAGCACTTCCTCAGGTACTATTATACTTACTTCAAATCATTCCATCTCTATTTTCTTATATTTATCAACTTTTCCTTCAATGTCTCAGCTTCCTGATTCCATGAAGCAAAGCCAAGCTGACTTGTATTTGGAAACATATCAAGTTCTCGATTTGGAAATGAGTCGTTTGCGTCAAATTCAGCGATGGCAAGCATCAGCTTCCTCTAAAGTATGACATGTTGTTCTTTACTTATTATATCTCCATTTCTTTGTTTTTTTCACAAATTAAGCCAGATCCAGACTTAGCTTAACAACTATAACTGTATGTGTCATTTTTATGCAGTTAGCTGCTGACATGCAACGTTTTTCTAGGCCCGAGCGGCGCATTAATGGCCCAACTATTTCTCACTTATGGTATATTGTAATGCTTCCATTTTTGGATTTCATTACCTCCCTTTTCGGCAT
The DNA here is from genome assembly GCA_009771035.1 of Lupinus albus. NCBI lineage: Eukaryota > Viridiplantae > Streptophyta > Magnoliopsida > Fabales > Fabaceae > Lupinus > Lupinus albus. The sequence continues at coordinate 175,255 of CM020016.1, forward strand.
ATGGTTGTACCTTATCTTCAGTAATAAATTTAACTTTGTCGATGTGGCCCCTGCTTTTTTATAGCACAGGACTTTGTGTATTCTAATCTTTTCTTTCTCCACTCTTTTAGGTCTATGTTGAAGTTGCTTGATGTTTTGGTGCAACTCGACCATCTTAAAAATGCTAAGGCAAGCATACCTAATGACTTCTCATGGTATAAAAGGTATGCATTTACTTTCTATCTATGTCACTTTGTCTTCTACTCTTCTTCCGGGTTGAGCCTGTTTCTTTTAGTTATATATCATACCCATTCCTTCTTCAAAATCTTTTTTATGCATGGTGTGAACCTGTACTTTGACGATGTTAGACAGGGTGCAGATGTTTCAGTGTTCTCCATTTTTTTGTCAATTTTGTTGCTTACCACAATTCTTCAATGTCACTTATGTAGAGTTTCTCTAATGGTTTATGTATAAGAACAGCTACATCACATGGAGGCACTTTAGGGATAATCCGCTTTTGCATTTATTCTTATTTGTCTTTTTTCCTCAATTTGTCAGGACTTTCACACAAGTCAGTGGTCAGTGGCAAGACACCGATTCAATGAGGGAGGAGTTAGATGATTTACAGGTGAAGAAATGTTGATATTTCCATGTTATAACATATAAATTTTTGTTAATTTACTGTACTATTATTTGACTATAAGGGATTTTCTCAAAAAATTCTCATTTATTTTTCATTTTTTAGTGAAAGTGCCAAACAAAAGATGTGCCTTGATTGACCCTTTTAAAATTGTATGTGCAGATCTTCTTGAGCACAAGATGGGCTATTTTGCTGAATTTGCATGTTGAGATGTTCCGTGTGAACAAGTATCCTGTCCATATACTTACATGTTTTCTTCCATATCCATATGCTGAATTTGCACTTGTTGATATTTGGTTATTTGTATTTAGGATGCATGTGGGAACTGATTCAATTAATAGATAATATGGCCTATCAAAAGAAAAGTTGAGTACTAATTTGTGTTGAAGCTACTGAGTTATTTGTGTTTAGGATGTATGTGGGAACCAATTCAATTGACAGAAAGAAAAATTAAGGTGTAGTTTGTGTTGAAGAGGGAGGGTAGGATAGGGAGAGAGATAAGGAGGGGGTAGACTAGAGGATTTTCTCCTTAATGTATACTTTCTTCGAAAAGAAACAAGAAGATATGGTTCAACACGGGAGCTTGTATTGCATTTTTCTTATTCTTCCATTTTATTACTTATGTAATTTCTTGACTTGAAATAGTGTAGAAGACATTCTTCAAGCTCTTATAGTCTTTGCAGTAGAGTCTTTGGAGCTGGACTTTTCACTTCTCTTTCCAGAGCGTCATACTCTTTTGCGCCTTCTGCCTGTTCTTGTAGTCCTAGTGACATCATCAGATAAGGATAGTGAGTCTATGTACAAGAGGGTGAAAATCAACAGACTGATCAATATATTTAAGGTACTGATCAACTGCTTGAAAAAGGAACTATGTTATTATTGGATTACCTGAATAAACTTTCACTCCTTGTCACTCATTTTTTTGCAGAATGACGCAGTCATTCCAGCATTTCCAGATTTGCATCTTTCTCCTGCTGCAATTTTGAAGGAATTATCAACGTACTTCCCAAAGTTTTCTTCCCAAACACGGCTTCTCACCCTTCCAGCTCCTCATGAGCTCCCTTCTCGTGAGGCACAAGAATATCCTCCAAAAATTCTTATGTTTTAATTGATAATTTGATGCTGATTTGTTATTATTGAGTAAATGTTTCATTTCCTTGACCTGTCCTCTATCAAGAGGTTGCCGTTTTTTTATGTCTTTGAAGCTTACTATTAATCACTTATGCTGCAAATAAATGCACTGTGAATGACATCTAAAAAATTGTGGCCTAGTATACGAGACTCCCACCTAGTGGGGTCTTGGGAGAGTAGATGTACGTAGTCTTACCCTTGCAAGCAAAGAGACTGTTTCCAAGATTTGTACCTATGACCTCTAGGTCCCAAGGCAAACAACCTTACCGTTGTGCCGAGAGTATTCTGTAGTTTAGGATATTGAATTGCATATTTTCTGTTCATTGAAGGCAAACAGTACAACGAGGGTACTCTGTGGTTCTTTCCATTTCTGATCATTCATCATTGAAAAATTTAGAGGAAATTATATTGACCTCTCTTGAGGTTTGACTTAATTTCACTTGACATCCTTCATGTTTCAGAAATTGCATGGACTTCCTTGAGGTTCATGTTGTAATTACACTAACATCGTTGAGGTTTATATTGTCATTACATATCCTCCTTGAGGCTTGTATTGTCATTACACACACACACCCTTTACAACATAAATCTTAAAGGAGGTCTGTATATTTTCTAAAACAATATGGGTGAAAGTGTCTTCTTCCTATGTCTTTAGAATGTAACCTTGACATGAAACACGTATCAGAGGCATTATCTGATCATCAATCATATTGGAGCAATACGTGCAGAGCATGACGATTTCACAATTCGTTATGCTTCAGCAATGAATCAGGTGCTGCCTCTTTTCTCCCTCTTAGCTGGAAAGGAAAAGCCCTCCCTGACATCTTCCACGTTTTGTTTCTGTTAAATGTTGCATAGCATTTAATGCCTGCTAGTGTGCTCTTTATCTTTTTCTCCAGCTGTTATTATTAAAGTCCACTGATGGTTCTGATGTTGATTGGAGCAAAGAAGTCAAGGGGAACATGTATGATATGGTTGTTGAAGGTTTTCAGCTATTAAGCAGATGGACCACGCGTGTCTGGGAACAATGTGCTTGGAAATTTTCTCGCCCTTGCAAGGATGCTTCCCCATCATTCTCTGACTATGAAAAGGTAATGAATGCTCAAGCCCTCTAGTTTTTTTATGCTTCCGCATCATTCTCTGACTATGGAAAGGATGCTTCCCCGTCATGTTGTATATCATCGGTTGTGATGTCCTGAATGTTGAATTTATGTCTTATCTGATACTGGTACTATGCTGCCGCTAATATTGCAATCATTTTTTATCAGTATAAAAAAATGAACTATTTATGAAAAGAGCAATTCTATACTACAACTTGTATTTCCAGTGTTGTTGATACCACTTGTAACTTCATCCACAATACATTTCAACCTTTTTATGTTTAAAAAAAATTCTACAATACAATTTACAGTAACAGTAAGTTGATACTCCTTATAACTTCAACCAACAACTTGAATTAGCCAATTTTTTTCCACATTAACTACATGAAATTTAACCAATCTATTATATCATTTAACCTCTTGTTAATTGAGTTAACTACTTATTCTTTGTTTTGTCCGTTTATGAACTTGAATTGCGTTAATTGTAATCGATTGTCAATGTGTATCTTACAACTTTTGTTTTTAAATTTGTTATCTTACTGTGTTTTCTTGTAGGTAGTACGCTATAATTACAGTGCAGAGGAAAGAAAAGCACTGGTTGAACTTGTGAGCTACATAAAGAGTGTTGGATCTATGATGCAGCGTTGTGATACACTGGTTGCTGATGCTTTATGGGAAACAATACATGCCGAGGTCCAAGATTTTGTCCAGAACACATTGGCTACTATGTTGCGGACTACCTTCAGAAAGAAGAAGGACCTCTCTAGGTAGGATTCCATTTTCACATTACAGGGTATAATATGATTAACTTTTGTTACAGGGTATTTACATTACAGGTAGGATTACATTTTCACAATGTAGTGATGGTTTTAAGAATTACCATATGATCCTTAATTTCATAGAACTTTTGGTCTGAATTATACTGCTTCATTTGAACAACAACACCAACCAACAACAACAAGCCTTAATCCCACTAGGTGGGGTTGGCTTACTGCTTCATTTGAACCTCAAGGAAAATTCCAGTAAAGCAGCTCAATGATTGAAAAGCATCATTAGTACAAGTTTCTTGCTTCAAATTTATAGGATTGCTCATATCAATTATCCAAATGTGGACTTTCAGGATTCTTTCTGATATGAGGACTCTTTCAGCTGATTGGATGGCTAACACAAACAAGTCAGAATCTGAGTTACAGTCCTCACATCATGGAGGTGAAGAAAGCAAAGCAAACATATTTTATCCAAGGGCAGTTGCCCCTACTGCTGCTCAGGTCTGTATCATTTTGCTATTGTCTTTCTACTGTATTGTATAATTGTTATTAGATATTCTTTTAAGTGAAGAGACGCATTTATAAGAGCTCAAGATATTAAAGCCAAACATTGAATTTTATGCTTATTGGTTTTTTACTATGATTCTATAAGGCTTTGCCCTATACTTTCTGTGGAGAAGCTTATAAAAAGTTGTTACTAAAAAGTCTCTATATCCTGCCTTGAGCTGCTTTACGAGTTCTTTTGCTGGATATGCAGACTGTTGTGTTAGTATATAATAATTGCTTATCTAGACAACTGGTAGCAAGTGGCACACTTTTTGGTACAGAAGATGTACTCCCCTGTCAGTTATCAATGACAACTGTTATTACAACTCAACTTCAATGTATATAAACAGTTCAGTGACTGAGCACAAATTTAGATAATCAATATACACTTTCAGAGTAAAGAGTTGTCTTTATTTCTCTCTTCCTTTTTATCTTTCATCACATACCTTCGTTCATTGAGCATTTCACTTTGATACAGGTGCATTGCTTGCAGTTCTTAATATATGAGGTGGTTTCTGGTGGTAACCTTAGGAGGCCAGGTGGACTCTTTGGGAATAGTGGCTCAGAAATTCCAGTTAATGACTTAAAACAGCTGGAGACATTTTTTTACAAGCTTGGTTTTTTCCTTCATATTTTAGACTACTCAGGTAATTTTAGTCTTAGATTCATTATGCCATCAACTTTTATTGAAAAGATTCGTACTTTTGGCACATTCTCCATTGATAGATTAATTATCTACACTGACAGTCTCCTCCTCTCTCTTGCTGTCCCCCCGCTCCCAATGGTTTCTTTCCTACATCAAGCAGCTAATTCGGAATTGTTACATTCTCTGTCATATCTCTTTTAATGAATAACATATGGTCCCAGAAATATATATGGTTTCACAACCCACCGCTTTCAAATAATACAGGGCTCTTCTACACCATCTCTTGTTTGTTACCTCTTATCTGATAGACCAAAAGGGTAACTAGCCAGACACCCAGAAACTGAAATAGAACCTATAAAACATCATTTTGGTTCATTGTCGCATGTTCATTTTAAATATTTTTTGGCCCCCGTACAACTACTATATTAAGAATTATATATAGAGATATATCTTAATTTTCAATGTTATAACTTATAACATATATTCTATACTCATGTTCTGCAATTTTAAGAATTTAGCGGTGTGGCTGACAGATGCATGATTATTAACAATATCATTTGTTTGTTCATGGAATCCCTGAGCTATGACAAAAAGTTAAAGCATTCAGTATAAAAGTATAAACCACTGGGTTAAGTCGTTGAGAGGTAAGATGGCTTTTTAAAAGATAGAAGAACATCACAGTAAACTGACATCTTACTTTCTTGATAAGTATAATGGCTGAATAAACTTGAGCTTTTGGGGTGTGATTTAGTTGTATGACAAAATATCTTGTTATTTTTTGCCCTTTCCATGTGGGCCTGACAATAAGATAGGTAGTTTTAAAGCACGAAGCCCAGATTTTGTGCTTTTGATTTGGCTGTGACAATTATCAATTACCGACAGACCACAGCTTGTTATACCATAAGAATTCCAAATGGGAGGTCATAGTGGCATTAATTTCTGTACAAAGTATCCTGAAAATTTTCATTTTCTTGTTCTACATAAGAAATGCAATAGAATGAAAGAAGGAAATTTAGAAAGATTTGGACCCACTTTTGAAACAGTTAAATGATATAGAATGATTTGCTTCATTGCCTTATTTGATCCTTCAGCATAATTATGTTGGATGATGATACTTGCAGTGACTGTAGCAACATTGACAGATCTTGGTTTCTTATGGTTTAGAGAATTTTACTTGGAGTCTTCGCGTGTCATTCAGGTAATACTTATCACCAAAAGATTATTTGAATTTCAAATCTATCATGTTAACCAGATACACTCATAGATTAGGGCAGCTTCAAATTTCCTGCCAACTCCCAAGTTATTGCATTCCGACCTTTCACTGGTAGAAAAATGTATTTTACTTGTAATTTTATCACACCATGATATAGTGGTAATCTAACAATTTGGAATGTGGATTTTTTTTTTATTGGCGAAGTTTTTTTGACGGGATGGGGGAGGGAAATTGTGCAGGTGTCAGGATTTGAACCTAGGTGCTCATACTTTATACCCCGCAGCTCTACCAACTGAGCTGACTCTTGGGGACTTGAATGTGGATTATTTGAAACCAAAGTTATTTCCTAGAAAAGCATTAGTGGATTTTGCAGGGTGATGATTTTAATTTTTTTTTTCAAATAAAAAATCTTCTATAAAGTTTTTATGACCTTTAGCTGTCTATTTCAGTGTAATTTAGTTTTCCCCAACTGCTAACCCTTTCCAATAATAAGCAAAGGAACAATGATATCTTTGTAATATTTTGCTCAGTTTGCATTTTGGCGGTTTTGATTTCTGGCTGAGTTAGTGAAATGTGTTTGTTAAAATATAAATCACAGTAATATGTGGGGTGTAATGGTGTATATTTTATATTTCTTCATGAGCTGATTGTTTTCCATGGCTTTCAATACTACTCTGTTCAGAAGAGGTCATTTTATATCAAAGGGTTCCTCAGTGTATTATTAGCCTATTTATTGTTCTTTTTCTCATCGGGTTCTTTTTTCCCTGTAGTTTCCAATTGAGTGCTCTCTTCCTTGGATGTTGGTGGAATGTGTACTTGAGTCACCAAATTCTGGTCTGCTTGAGAGTGTCCTGATGCCATTTGACATCTATAATGACTCAGCTCAGCAAGCTTTGGTGTTGCTGAAGCAACGGTTTCTGTATGATGAAATTGAGGCTGAGGTATTAGTCACTTTTAAACTTAATATGGAATGCTTATATGGTGAATTTAATGAACCGCTTAGTTTATGATACAGTTGCTTCAGGTATATAATCCATGTTACTGAAGTCTAAAATAAAGTGTGCTAAATTCATATAAGTTACTTATGTGATTTTTCCATGCTCCTATGCATTAATCAACTTATTTTTATTCACCTTTTTTGACAGGTGGATCATTGTTTTGATATATTTGTTTCAAAATTGTGTGAAATCATTTTCACATATTACAAAAGTTGGGCAGCAAGGTATGCTCAATTTTCAGGCTTTATCCAGCATTGCTTTTGATTATTCTATACAACAGTAACACTTTTGATTATTCTATGAACTAATATTTTAATGTTGATTGCCAAATTGTGCAGTGAATTGCTTGATCCATCTTTCCTCTTTGCCTCAGAAAATGCAGAAAAGTATGCTGTGCAGCCTATGAGGTTCAATATGCTGCTAAAAATGACCAGAGTGAAGGTTAATGCATTACATTATCACAATGTTCTCTCCCTGATTTGGTTTGGTGCTTTAAAGTCTAACCTGTGTATCCAACCTGCTAAACAACTTTTGGATGAGTGAGCTTTCACTAGAAGTGCCCAGCACGGGTGGAAAGGGGAATTGGATAACGTATGATGATACAGGGGCGGATCCAGAAAACATCAAGGGGGAATTATAATATATATATATATATATAAATATATATAATAATAATTTTTTTGGATATAGTATGTTTGATAGAAATATTGAACACATATATAACAAATTGTGCAAAATATGTTGTAGAAGGTAGGGCCATTCATGCTTAAACTACCTGAATCCGTCCCTGTGTGCACAAATTTTAAGCCATTAGGTACATCCTTCTCCTCTCTTCCTACAGGATTCAAAAGTCAAAACATTTATCCAATGACCTACTTAAACTGAAAAGGCCATTTCCTACTTGATAAAACTGTTTTATTACCTATTTTACTGAAGAGTCAATATTTGCCAGGTGTTTCCAATCGAACCTAATTACCAGTCGAGTGACTTGGGAATTGTGTTGTAACATAGGGAAATACCACAAACCAGATAATTTGTTGAAATATTCTTCCTCTAAAATTTAATAGCTTAATTATGATCAGTTGCTTCCATCTAAAAATTCCCAAAAATTGTTGTATGAGTGATGAGAGATATCTCTTTATTTTCTATAGTTAATCAATATTTCATGTGAGAAGAAAGGTGGAGGATGGAAAGCCCGCACACACGCAGACATACAAACATTTTTTGTGGACACTATAGTTTTGAGTGAGTTGTAATTACTCTCATCTGATTTTTTTTCTTATGCCAGATACTTGGAAGAATGATTAATTTGCGAAGTTTGATCACTGAAAGGATGAACAAAGTTTTCCGCGAAAATATTGAGTTTCTGTTTGATCGTTTTGAGTGTCAGGATCTGTGTGCCATAGTGGTTAGTGATGCTACTTTAACTACTTCTCTGGCAACGAGTATGAATTACTTTTCATTTCTCAATATTCAGTAACTAAAGCACTCTTACTATTTTATTTCAGGAATTAGATAAGTTGTTGGGTGTCTTAAAACATTCTCATGAACTAATATCAAGAGATCTTTCTGTGGACTCTTTTAGTCTCATGTTGAATGAGATGCAAGAGAATATCTCTCTTGTTTCATTTTCTAGTCGACTGGCCTCACAGGTTTATCTTTTTGGACTCTACTCAACATTTTGTATTGACTGTTAACTTTATTTTATTTTGTAATCTCAAATGCTCATATAGAAACCTTTGTTTGGATGATGTGAAAATTTTATGTCCTTTTCTGTTTCCTGCATTTTCATGGATCAATTTCTTTGTGTATGTTAGATTTGGTCTGAGATGCAAGGTGACTTTTTGCCAAATTTCATCCTCTGCAATACTACACAACGTTTTATCAGATCATCAAAGGCTGTTCTTGTTCAAAAGCCATCCATACCCTCTGCTAAGGCTAGTTTCTATTGTGGTACTCAAGTAAGCATTCCTTTACCACCATTGATGCTATTACAATCTTTTCTAAAATCATTTACAATATTTTGGGATTCATGATTGCGGAGAAACTAATACCGATAGAAAATGGGCTAAATTTTATACAGTTAGCAGAGTGAAAGAGATAGGGGAGAGAGAAACAGTTTCTGAAAGTATAACTGCCATTAACTTAATGGAACCCTTGGCATGTTCTATACATTTTGATGCTTCTAGAGCAACTAGACCATAACAGAATCTTAACTGATCTAACTAATACTGAGGTGGCACCAACTGTTTGCTGACATGTCTGCACATTTTACAAGCAATAAGCTAAGTTACTACTTACTCTAACAGTGTTTATGGATAGCTTAATATGTGATCATAAACAAATTAAATAGAAATATTTCCGTTTTTAGAACAGTCACATGTATGCATGAGTGAAATAATTGTCATGTACTTCCATCTTAATTTTTTGTCTCACTTTTATTTGAGATCAACATGTCAAGAGGTTATCAATCAGATATACAGGAGTCTAATGCAAAATTCTTGGAGATGAGAGCACTTGTTTTTCAGCTTCTTCCCTTTTTAACTATCATTTTGTGTTTCATATATTTTATTACAGAATGAGAGTGATGAATGGTTTGTGCTTATATGCGTGTCTTCTATTTTCTGTGTGTATACAAGTTTCTCAATATCTCACTCTATATATCTATATGGTAGGATTTGACTTCTGCTCATCAAAGTTTTGCACGATTGCATAGTGGGTTCTTTGGATTACCTCACATGTTTTCTATTGTTCGAATTTTGGGATCCCGATCATTGCCTTGGCTTATTAGAGCCCTCCTTGATCACATATCTAACAAGGTATGTCATTCTTCATCTTTGCTAAATTGTGAATTGTTCATTGCATGGTATTCTCTTTTCAAATGTGGATTTAAATGTGGATCACTAACGAAGTAATGCATGCTATTCCCAGATAACTTCGCTTGAGCCAATGATCACAGGATTACAAGAATCCCTTCCAAAATCAATAGGACTTCTGCCTTTTGATGGAGGTGTGACAGGTACATGATAACGTTCTTTTTTCTTTCACGTTCTTTTTAAACCAGTACTCTGAAAATATACTTCTGTGTGTAAGTTTAAAATGCAAAAGCTCTAAAATGTGTTCTTCACATATCTTGTTGGAAAATTATACTTCCTCGATCAATAATTTTAGAAGATTCTTAAAATTTTATATCCGTAAAGAATAGTGAAAGATAAGTTCCTTAATGAAATAATAGATGGTTTTATTGTGAAAATCATGTTAATGGTTGTATATGCATGTGTTCTACCTTTTCCCAAATTCTAGGATCATTTATCGCAAATAGTGGCTGAAGTAAGACATTTAAGTTAACTATTAGTATCTTATATTTATTTGTCCATCTTTCTTTAGTCAAAAAAGTATTATGGTTCATATGTAGTGATCTACATTGTTTTTTTAATTTTGAAATCATTTGTACGGACAATGTTCAAACTATCAAATGCTTTGCAAGAAACTTGTGAAAACTTTCACACTTTTAGTCTTCACAGTTAAGTAGTGATCACATAAACAAAGTATAGGTACTAAGCAATCTTGTAAGTAGATATGTGTCCATATCTTAGATGAATTATTTGATTATGTATACACAGGTTGTGTGAGACTTGTTAAAGAACATCTTAACTGGGAAACAAAGTCAGAGCTGAAAGCTGAAGTTCTTCACGGCATAAAAGAGATTGGAAGCGTCTTATATTGGATGGGGCTTCTAGATATTGTGATGGTCTGTAGCCCAGTGCAGCTATATATTCGTTGAGTTACTGTAATTGTCTTCAACATATCTAGAAGACTGAATAAATCTTTATTTTCCACAATAACATTTTTAAAAACCATGTTTTTTTTTTAAATGGCTAAAATGAAAAATGCTGTGTTGTTAAACATGATTTTAGCCAATTATGTAGGATATAAGGTACCAACTACCCATGGTGAAAAACCTTTATCATATAAATCTGATTCAGAAAATCAGGCTTGATGTTGAAAGCCATGAAAGGTTTGGTAAATAGCATGAATGTAAAAGAAGTATATATATTTGAAACGCTAACTAGAAGGAGAGGAAGAATTTATTTTGGTAGTGCAGGGAGTGCCCAAGGTTCGTATCAAAGATTATGATTGTTTGGGTGAAATCATTAGAAAAGATCTAGATAATAAATGGTCTGTTTGAAGATTTGGTTTCTGAAAGTATGAATAGCTTCATTTGATGGATATAGTTGACTGCATCTACTACAAAAAGACTTTAGCTGTTGTGGACACTTTCCATAATTAATTTTATGTTGAATGCTAAATGTGGAAGAATAAATTTCACAATGACTCCTTTGTTTACATAGAAAATGGGGAGAATGAACCTCATTTTTTCTTAATTTGGGATCTCTAAACATCTCTTCTTCAAAAGACATTTCTGTTTACTATTATTATTTTCTTGTGGACTATTTTAGTCTGTAAATAATATAGATGAATATGTTGCATTTTTTACAGAGAGAAACAGATACTATGAGTTTCATGCAAACTGCTCCGTGGCTGGGCTTTCTTCCTGGAGCAGATGGGCAAATATTAACCTCTCAAGATGGTGGAGACAGCCCCGTTGTCAGCCTCTTTAAGTCAACAGCTGCTGCAATGGTTTCATACCCTGGCTGCCCATCTCCTACATCTTTCCAAATCATGTCAAAACAAGCAGAAGCTGCAGGTGTGCAAATGAACGATTTCTATTTTTCATTGTTGGATTGACTCGTTCCCTAGTAAAAAAGGTGCATATGCTTGATGTTGTAAAAATAGTTGATAACAAGCTGAGATTGTAATTGTAGGAAATATAATTGACCATAAGGTAGGAAATTAAATAAATAACAGCAAGAAGGAAAAATCTTAAGTTATTTATACCTGAATTTATTAAGTTATCAGCATAGTATACATTATGCATAGCTGTTATGACTTGTGAGTTATGAACATTTCCCATGAAGGAATGATGGAAATTGGAAAATGGAAATGGAATCTCTTTTTATCAACAGGCTATAAGCTTAACTTTTATGATCATTTATCAATGATGTTTCTTTTATTTCAGATCTTTTATATAAGGCAAACTTGAATACCGGAAGTGTGCTGGAGTACGCGCTTGCCTTCACAAGTGCTGCATTAGATAAATATTGTAGTAAATGGAGTGCTGCACCCAAGACGGGCTTCATTGACATTACAATTTCTAAAGATTTCTATCGAATATATAGTGGTCTCCAAATTGTAAGGAACAACCCTTCCTCGAGTCTCTTTCATTTTTATGTTGTTTGTTAGTGCATTCTTTTAATGGCCCGACTCAATATCAGCAAAAACTTATTCGCATTTCAGCATATACACTGTAATCAGTGTGTCGGATAAATATAAACTATGGAAAAACTTGTCTATCTGAATGTTGAATTGTCTTCACATGTATTTCTAGTGTCACTTTTATTTGTTTTTCTTTTGACATGTTCTTTTGCTTGAACCACTTAGGGATACTTGGAAGAGTCTGCACAAGTGCCATCAAACAGTCATGAAAGGCTGGGAGATTCAGTGGCTTGGGGAGCGTGCACCATAATTTATTTGCTTGGCCAACAGTTCCATTTTGAGCTCTTTGACTTTTCATATCAAATCCTCAATATTGCAGAAGTGGAGGCTGCATCTGCTGTTCAAACACACAAGAACTCAAACTTTGCTGTTCAGGTTTATATTGCTTCTTTAAATCTTCGTATCGATTTAGTTGTTGCTTTCTTTTTTCTTAGTAGTACTTGCACATACAGGAATCATAGAAATGTAGGCCTCTGGTTCCTTCAACTTTATCGGAGAAAGTGAAATTTCGTGAACTTTAGGAGTTTGTCATTGGGTTCATGAACTTATAAAAAAAATTGTAACTACACAATTTATATATTTTGTTTGTAAACAGGGATGGGAAGCCTTATTGGAAGGGATGAAGAAAGCACGGAGATTAAATAACCATGTCTTCTCTATGCTTAAAGCACGCTGTCCCCTCGAAGAAAAGACAGCATGCGCTATTAAGCAAAGTGGTGCTCCGTTGCATCGTATCAAATTTGATAACACGGTTTCAGCATTTGAGACACTGCCCCAGAAAGGTTCTTAAGTGAGTCAATCTACTTATATGCTTATGTGCCTTAACAACTTCGCCCTTTGCCTCTCATCAAGTAATGTTTGAACATAAATGTTGACACTGTATGTGGTTTGTCCTCTTTGTGGGGTATATGTAACATTGTTGTTGTTGTTGTTGTGAAATGTGAAGAGTGTATGTGTTACATTATATATAGTAGGAGATAGCAAGTTAATGTTTGATGAGCAATGTGAAAGGGATATGATATAATATTATGTCTATCCTTTGGAAATGTAGGAAGTAAAGCAATCATAAGGTGTTCTGCAATGATAATTATGTTTATGTTTGTGTTATTATTACTGTTGAGAAGTAAGTCTCACATCGCTTATCTCATTGTTTTGGGAATGATTTAAATATTTGTTGGGCTATTCCTCTCATTGTCAATTGGTTTTGAGATGGAACTTTAACCTGGTAACAGAGCTAGAGCTCAACTTCTTTTCGGTTGTCATGGGCCAAAAGATGTCTTTTAGTTAGTGGTCAAAGGTAACTTTTCGCCTAGTCCGACAGGCTTATGTGGAGGGGGCATGTTGAGAAATAAGTTTCACATCGCCTACCTCTTTGTAGACAGAGAAAGAGAGTCTCAAATCTAGAAAGAGAGTATTTTAAGGTCATAAAATGATCTTGTAGGAATGTATGTAGATTACAACAAATTAACAGAAACTAATACTTACTTTTAATATATATTAAGTTTAACAAACATGTTTTAAGTATTAATGCAAGGTTTGATTAGAGAATTAAACATTTCTAGATGCATTTTATTAAATTAATGATAGATACATACAATAACTAACTGCTTCATAAGACGTTTGAAATTGGTGATGATATTAAATCAAATGATATATTAGTTATCCTAAGGTAAGGAAAGACAATTGTCCTTGCCTATAGTAAACAATCCTATATCTAAATATATAAGACTAATTATTCTAGGTCAAAAAAGAGTAACAAAATTTTAACTTTGCAACTTGGTAGTTGTTCTAGAAACATGGTGGCTAAAATAATACAACCAATTATTTATTTAAACATTTTTTTTACAGTACATGTTATTGCTTCAAGTTTAAACATCACAGTGGAGCAGTTGGCTTGTAACAATATTTAGTATAGGTTTCTCCACTTTTAGAAAAATAATAAATAAGCAAGTTTACATGTAACCTTAAATAATTTTACAAAATTAGAAGTTCAAATCCCATTTTTCTCAAAAACAGATTTGGGAGTTAAGCATTATAACATTTTGAAAAAGAAAGAATCATTGAACTTTTTACTTTTTGGTGAATCAAACAATATCATTTCATCGGTTCATGTATTTGTTCGCTTATTACGTATCTCTTTCTTTAAATGAAAAGAAATGTTTTTATGACCAAACACATTTAAATAAGAAAAAGTGATAAAAGTATGTTTTTGTTAAAGATTATAATTCATTAAAGAAATTTAAGAGACAACTTTATTTATTATTAAAACTGGTGTATCGACAGACACTTTTTGTCTGTCGACCCGAATTCTTATTTTATTATATTAAGTATTCAATTTTTATATATTTTATATAAAATTAGAATGTTTTTGTATTAAGAGTACTTTATGTTAAAAATGTATTTATTATAATTCATTTAATGTGAGATATGTGTTTAATATACTAATGGTTGTTACTTAGGATTATATAGTTTTTTTTTGTATAAATTAAAAAATGTAAAAATTACACCATAATAATAGTTATTTCATGTTTTGGATTTATATAGAGTATAGATATAGATATATTTTGAATAATACATTCAATATTTTTAGTAAATGAATATGATGTGTTAGAATAATGAATCTCACGCGTGGTGGGTCGGTGCCATGTAATTAAATTACAATTATACCCCTAACCTACCCTTACACGGTATCTCATTTATAGAACCTTCCCAAGTCCCAAAAAGTAATAAAAGTTTGGTTATTACTACAAAAAAGAAAGAACACCGAATATAAATATAACCATTTTTCATTCTCTCTCTCTCTGTTTCTGAGAAGAAGAAGAATAATGGCAAAAACAAATAAAGGGGTATCAGTATCTCATCAGCATCAATATCATGATGCTACTGTTTCTGAATTGAAGGAAAAGTTGCGTGGTTTGGTTAATATTATTCTAGAACAGAATAGTGATAATTATAATAACTACACCATTCAACAAACAACAACAGATGAAGCTATTTCTACACTTCAACTACTCAACCATTTTTATAAAAATTCTTCCTTTTCTCATAACTTAGATCATTTCCTTGTTCCTCCTCTTTTTCGATGTCCCATTTCCTCACAATTGATGTCCGATCCTGTTATTTTGTCTACTGGACAGGTTCACTTCATCAAAATCCTTTCTTTTTTATTTTTATTATTTTATTATTATTGTTCTTGTCTATGCAACATTATTATTCCAGTTTCTGAATATAATAATACATTTGTCTATGCTATGCTATTTTCTGAATATATATATATTCTATTCATATGTTCTGTTTATTGAATAAAGGAAACACATAACAAAGTTTATTCACTAATGGTGTACAAGTAGAAGTGTGTGTTGTATTTATTCATAGATGGTTTTAATTACTTTGATGTTCTTAATTTTGCAGACTTATGATAGGCCATTCATTCAAAGGTGGTTGAATGAAGGACACAGAACATGTCCTCAAACCCAGCAAGTCCTCACTCACACTATCCTCACTCCTAATTACTTGGTTCGCGACATGATTGCGCAATGGTGTAAAGATCATGACATTGAGCTACCTAAGCTTGTTCGAGATACCGATGAAGTTGTCACCAATGCAGACAAAGACCAGTTGAATTCATTGCTTCATAAGTTGTCATTGTCTCTTTCTGATCAGAAAGAAGCTGCCAAAGAGCTTCGGAAGTTAACAAAGCGAATGCCTTCGTTTCGTACGCTTTTCTCCGGTGATGTAATTCCACAGTTGCTTAGTCCATTATCAACCAGTAAGGCTTTTATGCATCCTGATCTCCATGAAGACTTGATCACAACGCTTCTGAATCTGTCAATTCATGATGATAATAAGAAAGTTTTTGGAGAAGATCCTAATGTTATTTCTCTGCTTATTGATGCATTGAAAACTGGAACCATTCAAACAAGAAGCAATGCTGCGGCTGCTATTTTCACATTATCGGCTCTTGATTCGAACAAACACATCATTGGAAAATCTGGTGTCATGAAACATTTGCTTGACCTTTTAGATGAGGGAAATCTATTAGCCATGAAAGATGCTGCATCAGCCATATTCAACCTATGTCTTGTGCATGAGAATAAATGCAGGGCTGTGAAAGAAGGCGCAGTCGAGGTTATTCTAAAGAAGATCGTCGACAACATTCTTGTTGATGAGTTGTTGGCTATACTAGCACTCCTCTCAAGCCACCCCCGGGCTGTTGAAGAAATCGGCGACCTTGGTGCTGTACCCTGCTTGCTCGGCATTATAAGGGAGACTGCCGTGTCAGAAAGGAGCAAGGAAAATTGTGTTGCAATCTTATATACAGTCTGCTACAGTGATAGAACAAAGTGGAAGGAAATTAGAGAAGAAGAAAAAGCCAATGGTACATTGTCTAACCTTGCAAAATGTGGTACATCAAGGGCAAAAAGAAAAGCTAATGGGATTCTTGAGAGGCTTAATAGATCTATCTACTTAACACACACTGCTTAATGAAACTATATCTCAAAAATTATAGTCTTTGTAAAAACAAATGTATTGGATTAATCTTCTGTACAAAAACAAAGACTACCTCAGGTAGCTTTTACAATGGGAAAGAAAAAAACAAAGTTCACATATTATGTACATTACCTGCATACACTACCTTACTTAACATGCAAATAGGAACAAAGTTTTCATATTTTTCTTTGTATATTATATTTTTATTTACCATAGGTTGCATATAAAGTTATATTCTTCAATTTCCTCATATGGGTGGCCTTGAATGATGTTTTGATATCTAAATTTGTAACTATTTTGTCACATTGCCAACCAATTTTGATTGGTGACAAGTTGTCTGCATTTTGATGAAGGTGCTATGCTATAGACTATAGTATGTGGTATTCATTGGTAAGGGTGTAGGGTCTCTCTTTATGGGCTAGAATATTGGAAGTTGCTATCATTCATAACTAACTATTTCAGATTCTTGATAATGTAATGACTAGTCATACACTAATTATATGCATATATAAGAATTAATGAAGATTGAGGGTCTAACTACAAATATGATGATTCCTAAGATTCATTGTACATAGTGGCCTATGCTTTACTTTATTCATTAGTAGTAATAAATGAATATGATTGAACAAACAAACACATAAAGGACATACCCTGAAGGAAAGAAGAAATATACCATATTACCAAGGGAAACCTACATAGAAATAGCCAGAGATAGGTTTGTCTTCATTTTGATTTTGGAGTTTAGTTTTAAACCTCCAAACCAGTTACATAGTATTATAATTTGTAGTTGAGAGAAGAAACTCAAAAGAGAAAGTTAACATGATTAAACAAAACTATGATGAAGCCAATAAGTTTATGTTGGACTTCATTTTTTTGTGATTTATCTTAGTTTCCTTAAAGGCAAAGAACCTCCAAAGAGCTTTTCTACTTCAGCTGCTTCCATTTTCAGCCCATCCAATATCTCCATTTCTTCTTTTGATAAACTTCTTAAGATATTCTCTTCATCTTCTTGTAGTATTTTCAAGCCTTCAGTTAACTTTTGAAACAAGTTGAGTTCTGTTTTCCCTACTTTCTCTACTTCTCCTTCTAATTCTTCAACTTCCCTCACAATTGTTTCCTCTCCTTCCTCTACTTTTTTCTCTATTCTCTCCACAAGTGAAGGTTCTGGTCCACAACTGTTATCTGTTTTGGTAAACTGACTAAACTCCCTTCCTACATTCTTAGCTGCTTTCTCAAGTTCAGGGATTATAGTTTCAGGCAAAACTGCACTTCTTGTGTACACAAAAGCACCACCATACCCATCCCATGCATCGTTTCGGCCTCGGTAGTACACGAATATGTAGTCATCTGCACTATTCTCAACCTTGGATGACAATATAAACCTGCATATTACAGTTGGTAGTCTTCTAAGGGTGCAAAATGCCAAATTTAACAAATAAATACGGATACGGATACACGGTATTTGAAAGATTATATAATAACGAAAAAGTATTGAGGTATGTACGAAATATTAGTATGAAAACCATCTTGAAGTACCAATGCTAGACCTTATATATGCTTTGGAGGAGTTGGTTCATGACAACATCTACATCCTTCAATATAAGCTATGACCTTCTATATGCTTATTCTACACTTATTACAATAATATAGGATTATGGAATAAGCTAAAAAGAGCTTATAAGAATGTCATAAGCAGTCATGTAATAAATGCCGATTTACTAAGCACTTACTTAAGTTGTTTACCCAGACGCGACTCGACTCGACTGTAGTAGCCAATTACTTAAGTTGTTTACCGAGATGCGACACGACTGTAGTAGCCAATTACCTAGACATGTTTAGTTGAGTAAAAATTGAAAAGAGAGCTGAATGAAATTACCAATCATCTTGATAGTGAAGGTACTCATTATCATGATTATAGAGGATCCCTGGATTAGAAGGATCTTGCACAAATCTCTGCACAGCTGTCCTAGTAATAAAACCAGCATCTGGAGTTTTTATTCTCCATGACAAGTTAGCAATAAGTTTGTTGGATTCTATGTGAAACTCATGTAATTGGCAATCAAATGTATCAAAGGTAGGATTCAAGCCACTAGTGATAAACCACTTCCCACTGAAATCTGCAATGTTAAAGCTCTTAACAATAACATCAGCATTCGGAACAGGAAAATCTCCTACATCGGATTTCGTCGGAACACATTTCTTCCTTGAAACTGCACACTCATTGAATTCATCAACCACCTTGTTTTCGAAAAGGTCACCACATTTAATCTATAAAATCAAGAAAGTTCTCATAACATTAGTTCACCTTCCTTGGTAATCAGTATATAGGCAACATTTACAAGAGCATAAACAAGCGCATCACCTTTCTATAAGCTTTTTTTAGCTTAATATGCTTATTAGAGAAGTTTGTGAAAATAAGCTCTTTTTAGCTTATTTCCAAAAGCTTATTGAATAAGCTATTAACCCAAACATTGGCATAATAATAAAACAGGCGTGAAGTACTAAAATACTAACTTGGCATTCAGTCTCATCAGGTCTATTGTTGCAAGTTTGAAGACAAGCAATATTGGCAGCACATGATGGGTTTGAAAGACACTTAGCAAGTTCAATCCTGCAACAATAACAACCAAGTCTTTATCGTAGTAGGTCTCGGAAAAAGGAAAAAGAAAGAAGGAAATCGAGATGTTATTATACCTGCATTCCTTCAGCAAACAAGTACAAGTTTTGAGAGCATCAACAGCATTAGCTGATGGAACTAACAATAAAATGCATGCTAATATGCCAGCAACCTTTATATAACTCCAATCTTTCAGAACAACAAGCATTCTATCCACCACAATTTCAAATATCTGTTGTTATCCAAAACAAGAGGAATTAAACTAAGACGGTGGATATTGTGGATAAGTAACAAGCATAGTTTTGGCAGTCTCCGCAACTGCAATTATGATCGTATTTTCCCGCAATTCAGGTAAATACAACATTACCACAAATTTTCACAACTTAACTCTGATACTTATCAAATCAGGCCTAGTTCTATTTATAGAAATCCTACATCATTTTCATCCCTACCTAAAAGTTAGTGAAGTTACATACCCTTGGAATCTTTGTAGGACTTGAAACCAGTGAAGTGGGAGAAGAATCTCCTTTCCCTTTGTAGCATTGATGTGATCTTGACCTCAAACTGTGATAAGGTCTAAACATGTGCAACTGTGTTGTTGTTGTTGTTGTTGTTGTTTCCTTTCTGGTGCATGAGAAAACATTGAGTTTGAGC
Organism: Lupinus albus; assembly: GCA_009771035.1. NCBI lineage: Eukaryota > Viridiplantae > Streptophyta > Magnoliopsida > Fabales > Fabaceae > Lupinus > Lupinus albus. The sequence goes on from CM020016.1 coordinate 195,374, forward strand.
AAAACCACAGTACTATGACATTGGAACCCTCTTGTTGTGTGATGAAACCTTAGTTTAACACATGATGATGCATTATTAGGAACAATGCATGTAACACCATGTTGAAGATTAGAAAGCAACATTGATCTTGCATTCAACATTGCCATAATACATACATATGTATAATATGTTCTCACTTCTAAATCACTCTGCAAAATAAATTAATAAAAGTTAGTGTAAATCAGCAACATCAATTTTATAGGTAGAGTAATTGCATAGATATGTATAAGTTGTTATAAAGTTTGTTATAAATATAGAATGGAGAAATGAGTGTAGTGGGAAAATGTGCCTAATGAAAAGCAGGTACAATAATAATAATAATAAAAGTGAAAGGAATGAGAAAGAAAGAAAGAGAGAAAAGGTGTGTGGTATTATTAATAATAGATAAGAAGATGATTGTGTTCGTGTGGACTGCAAAGACTCACAGGAGTCACTGAAAACTACGAAGTACACGTCTTCCTATTTTATGGGCCTTTCATCTAATGGGCTTTCATTCCCTACTAAATATTAATTATTGTAATAGGGAGGGGATTCATCTAATGATATAATCATGACATTCAATTCATCAATTATGAGTTTGTAATATAACTCCTACACATCTAAATTATGTTGTTGGCTTAATCATATACCTTACTAGACAAATTATATTAAAAAAAGATATTTAATAATGAGATGTATAATAGGTGTAAAATTAGTTATCTGGTAGTTGGTTAGTAGCATTTTAAACCTATCACCCCTAACCTCATTTCTGTTATTTCAATTTTAATTAACTATATATATATATATTGGTAGGTCCCACTCTTTCCCTCTTATTATTATCTCTCTATCCTTTCTCCACCGTTTGATCTTGCCGGAGATCAAAGAAATAAACAAAGAAAAAAGAAAATGACGGCGTTCTAGTTACACGTACAGAATAACAATGTCGTCGTCGTCGCCGTCGCCGGCGAATATGAATAACATTGTATTGGAGATTAACTTGATCTCAGCACAAGGCTTGAAACCACCGTCATCTCCACGCCGAACATTCCACACCTACGCTCTCACCTGGATTCACTCCGATACCAAGCTTCGTACCAGAATCGACAGAGTCGGCGGCGAGAATCCTACTTGGAACGACAAATTCCTCTTCCGTGTTACCCCGGACTTCCTCGCCTCTGAAACCTCCGGCGTCAGCGTTGCTATCTACGCCGTCGGCACCTTCCGCGATCATCTCATCGGAACTGTTCGATTCCTTATCAGCAACATCCTCGATGGTGATTCAATGAGAATAACACCGTGCTTCTCCGCCGTACAGATTCGCCGGCCGTCGGGAAGGTTCCAAGGCGTAATGAATATCGGAGCTATGCTAATCGACGGTTCAGAGATTCAGGTGTTGAAGAAGAAGATATCAGCGATAGGTTATCGTGATCTCATGGGCGAGAAGATTCAAGTGAACCGGAAAAAAACCGAACCGGAGTTAGAAGAACGGAAACTGAAGAGTTCAAATTCAAGCGAGAATAATTCATATGAAGGTTCTTTCACGGAGTCATTAACGGATGGATCAGAATCGACTGAAACGGCGTCGTCTTCAACATCTTCTCCTAGAACAGTGTCCACGGCGTTAACGGAATGGAACGGCGTTAGGGAATTGGCGGGAGCTGGGAGTAAAGGGTTAACGGCGTCAGGGTTCTTGTGTTGTTTAGTGGCTAACAAACACAGAACCATTCATCTAAGTCCAAGTGAACGATGAACGATAATGAAAATGAATGGTGAAGATTATGGTATTCAAGTTCAAGGGTTTGAACCAACGGTTGAGATCTTATCTTCGTTCATCACTTGTTTTTTCGTTTTCTATTGTTTCTTATACTTGTTGTACACTGTTTCTTAATTGTTTACCTATCAATTCAAATTTCATTCTCCTTTACGCAAATAACACCATAGTCACTCTACCCAAAACACAAGTATTAAGAAAAGTTATTCGAAAATAGTAGTATTAGATATCATTAGAAAAATTCTATTAATTTGAAATTGTCCAATATTGATTAATTCCAATACTACAACCTTTTTTCTAATGTTACAAGCTTATTAATCAATGACATTATTTCTTCTTCTAAATCAACCATATTTGTTGTTTGTGCAATCAAATATGGTACCACCATTACAAGTGATGCATGTTTTTTCTTTGTGGGGTAATTGGCGCTGATTGACACATAACTAATTAATGGACCTAATGGCTAATAGTAATTAATATAAACAGCACATAGTGTTAATTTTTGATGACATACACGAGGGAAGTAAAACTGATGTACCCTACAATGAAAGGCATTATTGTTGGTAGAAGTTTTCTTCTTCTCCATCTCCACTGGCCCTACACATCATTATTCAAAAGAATGGCACCCTTCCCATTAATCATGTTCTTTAGAAATCAATTATACATTGAAATAGGGATATTGAGATTGTATATGTAAGAGACTATTATAAGAATCGATTTTTAGTATTTATATTAAAGGAGTTCACTCAAAAAGAGTATTGTAGTGAAAAGGGTGGTTTTATTGAGGACATGAGTGTTGACATTAGTTAATGAAAACAATTAATTAAGTGTAGTGTTGTCACCATCCAAAACCAACCTAACCAATCCAATCACAAACCCTTCACTTCCATTCAATAAATGATTCCAATTCAAGCACTTTTTGCCTAATATCTCACCTCATCACTAGTGCTAAAGTCAAAATATATAGCACCTTATTCAAACAATGACACAGCCAAATTAATTTTTACATTACCTAATAAAATTGCTTCTCTTGTCATAGAATCAAATGAAGATAGTAGGTGTAGCCTTGAAAATTTGTTATGTTTTTCTCCTATTTGTTTCCTTCTTTAAGTGATGTAAGTATGGGCTAAATTACTTGCATGTCTCATATTATATAAATGGTTAGTTTTGCCACTTTAATTAGGGTGCTCACCATGTTGGCATATACTTTATATCATTTCATTTGAAAATGTATATACCAACAAATATAACTTTAATATTAGTTGAGTATTGAAATCTCACACATGGATCAAATGCATGATAGAAAAAATAATCATTTATTATAACTTGGACCACCTTCACATGAGCTAGGTTTTAATATATATATAATTATTCTAATATGAGAGGAGTGTATTAGGTATACTAACAATTTAGAATGTGAAATATCTAACTATTCTAATATAATATTATCACTATATATTAAGATATTGAGTCACCCATAAATGTCCAATTTTACAATATGCATGCTCTATATGTCTGATTTTAAACCAAAGGGGTGTGCAACACTATATCCAATACTAAGAGTTTATGAACTTAGGTATTATTACATGCTGTCCATTTTATAAACAAATCATATCAAAGGAGTAATAAAATTAGTAAGAAGCATACCTAAACCTTCATTTCTTACTTTCTTTCATTAACAAACATCATTTGCATGTAATTATAAAAATGTATATATGGGGAAAAAAATGAGTAAAAAATTGTAGAAGTGGGTCATGATGAAGTGGATCCTTAATTATTTTATCACATTTTCACAATCCTGTAGTGTATAGTTGGAAGAAGTTATAAGAAAGTACTCCACATGTTATGAAATAAAATATAGTAAAGCTTTTTTCACGAAATGTTCCTTAAAAAATAATCTATGCTTAACCATACAAATCAATCACAACATTTAAACAAATTTTGATCGACATAAATGGAACAATATTATTGTTTTTGAGAAACTTGATAATTATTATATACCCATTTTATTGAAGTTTGTTTTTTCAAAGTGTTGAAAATGATATTGGAGAGAGAGAAGTGAGAGGTGACTTATTATGCATAATTAAGGTGGCTTTGGTGGAAAGAGGCTTGAATTCAGCTATAGTGCTGCTCCCACTACCATCACCCTTTTCACCTATTCTTTCTTTATTTCATTCACCTAACAAGATACAAGATACGTAACTGGCTGTCTCTCTCAACAAGTGTTGCTCAGAAAAATTGAGTCTTTAACATTTTGGTCATTCTGTGATATAACGGAGTCTTACACCACTAAACAAACACTTTCTTGGTAATTAAGTTACTTTTTGTGTGTTTCTAACATTTGATTCTTCACATGCCTTTTGAGCCATATACATCTTTTTAATTACATTTCTAACTTAATTTAATTAGCATCATGTTCAACCAAATTAAAAGCCTTAGAAAGTTGGTGATGATGAGGCTCAACATAATACTCATTATTCATGATTATTCATACTTTTCTTTCTAGCTAAACCAATTTGTTTGTAGCATAATTATGAAATAATTGTCTTGAATGGGAAATGAATTATTATTTTTTCCACGCATTGCTTTTGTGATGTAGAATAAAGAAATAAATAATGTATTTATTAAGAAAACTACATTTACCTTAAAAGATGCTACCGAATTTTTCTATTTTTGTTTTTGTGTTGTACTCATATCTCAAATGACAAAATCCATCTAAAATTAACTAGTTTTTCTTCTCATTCTCCTATCTATGTTGAATGCACATATTAAAAACTTTCATTAGTTTTTAATGGACAAAGGAGTTCATTTTTAAAGCTAGAGGAAATGCTTCTCCCATCATGACAAACCTTATGACTAGTAAGTGTTATTTCCTTATAAAGCTATGAAGAATATAAGATAAGCAATGAAAAATATAAGTAATAAGAGAGAATAGCAATAAAGAAATAAAAATCATATATGGCCGAAATAGATATTCGACTAGGCTCGGCCCAAACCAAATAGTCCAAGACCCGAAAACTGAATTCAGAACTTTATATACAGATATCTTAACCTAATCTTATGATTCTCACTTTACTGAGAACATGAGTCGCCGAAACGGCGTCTACTGTAATAATACCGGCAAAGAAGCTGCTACATTTGGATGGCGAGATCGAGGGCGATACCCTCAACAACCACCATGGCGGAATCGAAACTGGGCCTCAAACTCCAGGTGAATCTTGATATTTTATAGATTCGATATTTATGGATCTGCAATTATTATATTAATTTTATCAAAAATATATCATTAATTTCCATGTTAAATGTTTTCAGCTGCTCTACTCACATGGAATGTTTTGTGTCTTAATTGAATGTTAAATTCAAGTTTATATTGTATCATATGTATGTGTAGTTTAGATCCAATAGGTAGAGAAATTTTAGAACATCCTACACTATGGATCTTGTTTTATTACTCATTATTATTAGATCTATCTCAAGATCTAAACAAATATTCATAATACACCTTAATCTTAATTGTTACAGAAATTTGATCAATTATTGAGAATATAATAAATTAGTGAAAGACAAATAAGGATGAGAATGAAGAGATTTGAAAGAAGATGAAGAAGGGAAAGTAACCTTTTTGGGTCATAATTGCAATTATGAGCCCAATGATCAATATATCCAAAACTTCTTTCTTTAAGGTTTTAAAATCTACAAAGAGTATTTTTGTTATAAAAAAAATTATTCTAATTTTGTTACATAAATGTAAATGGAATAATCGAATATTTTTGGCTTCCTATGGTCAGAAACGTATGAAATTGTATAACTTGGCAAAAGGAAAGGATAATTCATATCTCCCCATTACATTTTCTTATCAGATTTGGTAAATAAATTACACATATAAAATATTATTTTTATGAGCCTTATTCAGTTACCAACTAACCATAAAAAATGTGTCTTCTACCAAATTTAAATAATGATTTTTATTAAAATATTCCTTCAACCCGATCTCATATAGGGATAGTAAAAATATATGAACTATGGTACTTGTAAAAATATTGTAATGGGTAGACATAAAAATGGTTTATGCATGGAAACAATATCATGATATTCAACCCGCGAGATCTGTGTATTTATAAATTTAGTTTTTAATTAAATAATTTTTTATTTTTTATTATATTTTGTCTAATTTATTATTATTTTAATAATATCTTTTAATTATTGGATTATAATAATAAAAGAACAACATATTATCAAAATAATAATTATTTTTATATATTTATTATTATAAAATATATAATTAAAATTTAAAATTAAAAAATAAGAATAGACCCATTAGATTATTTTGTTTTTCTAAAGTATATGTTATTTTGTTTTTTCTTAAGGTCATTGTTTTTTAAATATCTACCTCACCAACTAATATTACTCTCAGGAAGTGGATCCAAATTATGATCTATCCGATATTTAATAATATTATATATCATACTATTAGATCAACAACTTGTTTGAAGTTCATATTGAATGAAGCATGAACCTAGAAAACATTATTAAAATAAAAAGCGACACGCGCCATCACGCACCATCTCTCTCCACAAAAAGGAACAGAACACAAAAACATAACACAAAACTCTTCTCTCTCTCTCTCTTATGATGCTTGTGTGTTTGTTCTTTTGAATGAGTTTGCTATTATGTTGCTTTGCCTTGTTTATCAACTAAATCTATACCAACCCTTTTCATTCTTCTTCCATTTTAAGGAATACCCATTTCATTCTTCTCTTTCTCTCTCTCTATTCACTATTTTCATTGCAGCACCTAAAGTTTCTTCTTTTCTTTCTTCCCCCCCTTTTCTTTTCACACCCTTTTGCCAACTCACACTGTTCCACCCTCTTACATAAGGTATCTTCAAACTTCATCACATGGGCTTCATCTTTCATTTCTAAAAATCTCTCCTTTCAAACTTTGTTTATTTTGTTACTGCATCTATCTATGTCTTCATTCATCTGTATGTGTTTTTTTAAGAATTTTGATATCAGCATATGATTGCTTCTAACTAATTAGTTTTTTGTGTTAATGGGTATTTCACCATTTCATTTTTCATTTTTCTCTTCATAGTCATTTTTGTATTTTCCTTATAGTTTGAGTCATGTCAATCCTTTCTTAGGGCTTGATGCTAAACGGTTATGGATACTTGTTTTCTATCAAATGTTCCTTTGTGCAGAAAAGGAGTAAAACACATTGTTCTTGGATTAACATAACAGGCTTTATTCAAAAGGGCTGATTTTAACAAATATTGTTGGCTCTTAGCATATTTGCTTTTTCTGATAAATGCTTGTGTATAATCACCTAGTTGCAATGCTTGTTCTGTTTCTGAGGTATTTGAAGGCTTTTCTTTATCACGGCATTGAAATTTTGATGTATTCTTCTGCTTCACAGAGTTTCCCCTTTGTGTTATAACTTGTGTTCATTTATGACACCTTACTTGTTTTTGTTTGACATCAAATCCCTGAGTTAAAATGGAAGCATGTAGAATCTGTTGTGGGGGTGAGCCAAATTTAATTATATGATATCAGAGTTACTAAAATTTATCTTTTGATTTCGAGATTATGCCATTCCACATTTTATGTTGTACCTGCCAATATGTAGTTAACTATATAGTTACAATTAAGACTAATGTATTATGAAATATATTAGCAATTTCTTTTTTCTTTTCAAAATGCCAAATCATTCTTTGGTATTTTTGCTTGTGGGGGATTTGTCTACGTTGTTCTGTATTTTATCGGCATTCTGTGTTGTAAAATACCAATTCCTTTTAAGATCTAACATAGTTCATGTAGGAAGAGCCAGATTTTCTACTTCAGTAATTGCTGTACATATTTCCTCAACATATAGATTTAGAAAATATTGAAATTGACGCCTATGCTTTTCTATTGTGTTTTTTGCTTATTCAATCTTGTTAACTTCATCATATGGTGCTATTTGTTTCATGATCTAAAATGGTTGTTTCATCTGTACTAAGGTGCTGGACATAATAAGATAGTATATCTTCATGATCTAGTGTATTTTCAGTTTCGGGTCATAAAATCCCTATGTTTTTATCTTATCTGGTGTTAGAATGCTTTAATAACTAGCTTTGTTTTGCTTTTCTTCTGTCGTTTTAAAATTCTCATTAGGCCGTTCCGTTCTACTCATATGGCGGGAGAAACAACAGTATGGGTCCGCCGCTATGACAATGCCTCACGAAGGGAGACTAGGGAGTTTGATCCAAATTCAGAACCCGGTGAGGAAGGTGACAAAGATGCAATTGTTGTTTCTATAGATGAAAAGTTACCCGATGACTTGTTGAGAGTCGTCCTAGCTTTTCTTCCCGTCGAAAGCATTGCCAAAGCCCGTTGTGTGAGTAAAAGATGGCATGGCATTGTTATTTCCAAGACTTTTTTATGGAACCTCTCACATATTCCACCACAGAAGCCTTGGTACTTTATGTTTACTAGCTCTGATGAACCGATTGGTTATGCTTATGACCCCATCCTTCGGAAATGGTACAGCATAGACCTTCCATTCATCGGCACTTCTAATTGGTTCATTGCTTCATCGTGTGGCATGGTTTGCTTCATGGACAATGACAACATAAGCAACTTATGTGTGTGCAACCCTATCACCAAAACCTGCAGGAAGCTCAAGGAACCACCAGGTTTGAAATTTCCTGACTATAACGCATTAGCGATGTCGGTTAACAGGGAATCTCAGAGTTATACTGTGACGATTGTGAAATCGAAACAAGTCCCTGACAACTTTGTCCAGTGGGATATCTCGATTCATATATATGACTCCGAGAAAGTGGAGTGGATGACGTCTTTAACCGAAGTTTTGACGGGTTGGAGAAGCGGTGATGAGAGCGTGATATGTAACGGAGTGCTATACTTTTTAGTTTATGCAACCGGGGGTATTCAAACAGAAATTCGCCATGCTCTAATTACATACGACCTGTCAAACGGTTCTTCTCAAATCCGCTTATCAAGGAGCTTTATTCAAGTACCATGTTCTCTAACATGTGGCCGTCTGATGGACATGAATGGGAAGCTAGTAATGGTGGGAGGAATTGGTAAACCGGATCGAACTGACATAATAAAAGGGATCGGAATCTGGATTCTAAATGATAGAAACTGGGAAGAGATTGGTAGAATGCCGCACAGATTCTTCCAGGGCTTTGGAGAATTAGATGATGTTTTTGCGAGCCGTGGAGGGGAGGATCTGATTTATATACAGAGTTATGGAGCTCCAGCACTTCTGATTTTCGACATGAGTCAACGACATTGGAAGTGGGCACAGAAGTGTCCGGTGGCAAAAAGGTTCCCGTTGCAGCTTTTCAGTGGTTTTTGCTTTGAACCTAGGCTCGAAATGACACCATGGTTCTCTTCGGTATGAAATTATTGAGACTTGTGTGTGAAGTTATTTAAGCTAAACTTTGATATGCTTTGAGTATTTGAATATCTTTATTACAGTTCATCATACAAAAGGTACTTGCCTATAAAACTTTTCATTCATGGATCCTGGAATGTTTCTTTATTAATAGTATTTTAAAAGACTATATCTTTATCTCCATTTATTTTATGCACTTCCTCTAATAGCTTATGATTGATTCTATATGTTTTTTTAGTTTATTTCAATAAGGTGATTAGAAAAACTTATGAAAATATGCTATTTTTCAACTGTATTTAACACATTTTTCTTATGGTTTTGCACTTTGTTGAAAGGATCAAAATATATACAACTTTTGAGACTTGAATATACCATTTTTCATACAGAGATGACATTCAAATATTATTTTTAAGATCAATGTTATAGAATTTGTTTTGGGCTAAACTAACTTCTTAAAGTAATATTTTTTTATATACCAAGTAAGTGTGTATAAATCATCATTTCTCCATTTCTCCAATAGTAAGTGGAAAAAACTTACTCCATATCTTAACCATTCATTCTTGGAAAATTAATGGTTTATACGTACTCACCAACTCAAACCATTAGATTTTCCAAGAATGAATGACTATAATGTAAAATATGTTTTTTCCATTTACTCTTGGAGGAGTAAGTGGATCCATTCCCGTATAAATATTATACTAGAGAAAAGGTGGGTTTTTGTTTTGTTTGGTGGTGATGTGAGAAATAATTAAAGGCTTGATCTAATTAATTTATTTTTGAAACAAACATGTCTTATCACACTTCCAACAAAGCAAATACAGAATATTCAGACACCTTTTAAAAGCCACTTCAAATTTCATTTCATGCTGAAAGTAACATGTCTACGTGTTATCAATAACCCACTTCTTTATTATAACAGTTGTGTCATATCTTATATTTATTAACTATTCCAATAGTTGATCAAAAAATTAGAATATTTTGATAACAAATTATTATTGATAACTTACAACACCTTATCCTCTTCCATGATTTCTATACTATTAATAGTAAAGGAAAAAAAAGATCACTGGTCCAATTTCATATATCGGCTGAATTAAAAAGAAAAATTCTAAAAGTACAAATTGACATTTTATATTACTTAAAGAAATTTGATTTATTAGAGACATAAGGACATAAATATTTTGGAATACACGATTCATTACTATAGGTCATGAAGTGTTGTGCTTCAATAATTTATCCTTAAATTCAGCTAATTTTATATTTGTATTCACAACTTTACAACACCTTATCTTTTCCATGATGTTATAGTAACAGCATGTGATGACAGAATATGTTCATCATTTCTCTTATGATCAGGTTCACAAACTATGTCCACTAGTTTCAGATAAGAATTATACATATACACACATATATATATATATATATATATATATATATAATTTCTTTCTGAGTGGCACCAATGAGTATATATTTGTCTGCTTATTGTATGTGTTATCAATTTTAGTTTAGGAGATATTTTTTTGTTTACCCTTTTGAGAAATATACTGTGAGCTTTTCATTTTTATGTGTAACATTATCAACATATACTTCTTAATTAGTTGATTTCAAAGTTGATTTAAATTTGTTCATATTTATAGGATTTTCTTTGAACAATTTCAGTCCTTTCAAATTTCAATTGGTGAGTCTTATTGATAGTGAAACTGTAGTTTCTACTTCCTTTTTTATACATAATTGTAATATCTTATTGGGAAATGCATGAGATGATTCAAAAGATGTTTCTAGAATTGGAAGTATCTTATAGTAGAAGTCAACTTTTAGGTGCTGAGGTTCCTTAATAAGGGTTTTATTTTCTAATATAATAATGCATGAATCAGCTTTATAATAATCATTATTAAATGTCAAAAAGCAATGATTCTGAGTGGAAAACAGTATTTTCCTACTGTGTTCATATACACATTTTTTTAGTATTTCTGAAACTAAATCTCCTAAAAACATGTTTCCAAACCATATTTCAAAAAACTAATGATTTAAGAGTTTAAGAACATTATTAAAAACTGTTTGTAGTGTAAAGAAATGGTACGCGGACATTATCGGACATTCCGATCGATTTAATTGCTAACCGAACTTTCAAATGACCTTAGTTCGCAGTTTTAACTGAATGATGAGTTGAATTATCTTGAATTAGACAAATTCTAGTTCAACCATGTTAAACGTGATTAAACTGGAATAACGGGAAACATACCAACCAATTCACTAAAAATTAAAATCAAACACTACTATAATATTTTGCTTTATTACACTCTAAAAAATAGAAGTATTACTCTAATATAATTATACATTAATACATAATTATCTTTAATATCATCGAATCAGATTAAACTTAATACGAGAAATCTTTCAATTTAATATTATGAATAAGTATTTAAAATTGTTAACTAGTCTAGTAACTATGGTTCTTGCATACATAACATATCCTTATGAATGATAGATGATATAACGATATAAAAAACATAAATATTTTTTCTCTTTCATTCTTTTTTGTTGGGCCAAACCTGGGCTAGAATTTCGAAGGGCATTTTTGTCAGCAGAAAAATAGCAGTAACTACGTTAGGTAACAGAAAAACATAGAAGAATTATAAACCCTTTCTCTATTCATTCCCACTATACAGGAACGCCGCCGTGTTTTTCTCCTTCCACCGTACAAGACGCCGTATATACGACACCGTAGACACCCTTCCCCGTTCGTTAGTGAAGTTTCTTTATACTCTTTTTTTCATTTTTTCTGAATATATATGACTGTATACTGTTTGATAAAATGCCTACCCTAATTCAACTTGTTCTTAAATTCAGATTTTTCTTTGTATGTTTATCAATGTTCATGGATTACTATTATATTTCAATTCCTCACCTACTTGGTTTGATTCTAGAGTCTTTTGCCACTAACTACTCAATGAAGAAAATATGAAGTTATATATATATATATGTGTGTGTGTGTGTGTGTGTGTGTGTGTTAATTGTTAACTAGCATGGAACTGAGGAAAGTGTTGCTATGATTTTAGAAAGGATTACAATAATGTTAAACTTGATTTCAAAGAGATTACAATAATGTTAAACTAACATGGAACTGAGGAGAGTATTACCACTGCAAGGTTAGATGAGAGTTGTTGCACTCTTTTGATTTTTGAATGGAATTATTTCCATTCCTGAACATCTTAACTAAAAATAATGAACATCACATGATAAAACATTGAACTTTTTTCCTTTATTACAATGCTGACAAATGTGCAAAATAAAAAAAGTTGAACTTTTTTGGAACTGGACTTGTGTGATTTTATGCTGTGGCCTTTTAGATATGCATCATGGTACTGTTCTGACTTCTAATATTAGTAATTCGAGACCCAAGGTCTATTGGATTTGAGTATTATATCTGGTATCTTGGATAAATTGAGGCATGAGATTATTTGCATCTGTGTCATGATTAGGGGTGGAAAAGCCACGTCTTGCGTTAATTAGGCCTTGTATCTGCTATCCTTTTGATATTGCTGGCACTCATTAGGTAATCAGTGTTTCTTCACCTAGAAGGAAAAATTGGTAGCAAAATTTATCGGTTTCCATATCCAAAGCCAAACAAGCTCAAAAGTTCGTTTTTTTTGTTGGATTTGTTTTGTGAATACAATACAGCATTAGGAATCAGTCTTTGTTTCAAATTTGGGAGGAACAGAAATGAATAAGAAAATGATAGCCTTGGGTTTTGAAGGTTCAGCCAACAAAATTGGTGTTGGTGTAGTGACATTAGATGGCACAATTCTATCAAACCCACGCCACACATACATCACTCCTCCCGGTCAAGGCTTTCTTCCTAGAGAAACAGCACAACACCATCTCCAACACATTATCCCTCTTGTCAAATCCGCCTTAGAAACAGCACAAATCACTCCAAAGGAGATTGACTGCATCTGTTACACCAAGGGTCCTGGCATGGGAGCTCCACTTCAAGTATCTGCTATTGTTGTTCGTGTGCTCTCACAGCTTTGGAAGAAGCCCATTGTTGCTGTCAACCATTGTGTGGCACATATTGAGATGGGAAGGATCGTGACTGGTGCTGATGATCCTGTTGTATTGTATGTCAGTGGCGGTAATACTCAAGTCATTGCTTATAGTGAGGGGCGTTATAGAATCTTTGGGGAGACCATTGATATTGCTGTTGGGAATTGCTTGGATCGCTTTGCTAGGGTCTTAACACTTTCCAATGATCCAAGTCCTGGATACAACATTGAGCAGGTGCTTCTTCACTACTATCTATTTTATAGTTGTCTTGTTATTTATAATTGTGATTAATTGAATTATGTTGTCAATACACCAGCTTGCGAAGAAAGGAGAGAAATTTATAGACCTTCCTTATGTTGTCAAAGGGATGGATGTATCTTTCAGTGGAATATTGAGCTATATTGAAGCAACGGCTATTGAAAAGCTAAAGACTAATGAGTGCACGCCTGCGGACTTGTGCTATTCTCTGCAGGTAAGTTTGTTCTAGTATGTTATCATAATTTAAAAGAAAAAGAATGAATTTGCGAGCTCAAATTTGTTGGTAAATTGTAGGAAACATTGTTTGCCATGCTTGTTGAGATAACTGAGCGGGCTATGGCTCATTGTGACACGAAAGATGTTCTTATAGTTGGCGGTGTAGGTTGCAATGAGCGCTTGCAAGAGATGATGAGAACAATGTGCTCTGAACGTGGTGGAAGGTTGTTTGCCACTGATGATAGGTATTGCATTGACAATGGTGCAATGATAGCTTACACTGGTCTCCTTGAATTTGCTCATGGTGCATCAACTCCATTAGAGGATACTACATTCACCCAGCGGTTCCGAACAGATGAAGTGAAAGCAATTTGGAGAGAAGCAAATATACAAAAGATCTGAATTTGAGTGCTCAATTGTGGCAGAGAGATATGTACAAAACAAATCACCTTCCTTCAATCTCAAGCTTATATACTCAAGGATCTTGAAATTTATGTATGAAGAAACTCTTCTTCAATTTGTTTGATATTATGAAACATGACATGATGTTTGATTCTATTTTCTATAATGTTGATCTAGCTTATTACACCACTAAGAATTGAAAAAGCTCTTCTTCCTGCTACTACTCTAACTCACTTAAGTAAATACTATTATTCACACACATCACCTCATATTAATATAGTTTTTGCTATTTAACAATAATTAATTAGTATTCTACTCCCTACCACATGAGTCAACAACATAAGTCATGTTACCAGAAAGCATTTCCCATCCTACATAGCTGGGCACTATAGTACACAAAAGATTACTAGTCAAGAACATTTGATCTTATGACTAGCCACTCACTGCACATTGCTTGGATGTTATGTTAACATTACAGCAGGTTGCAACAAAAATGAGAAACAGCCCAAAAAATGTCAAAGCTACAACCTACAATAAAAAGTTTACAGATATAGATCATCCAGGGTCAGTGTCTAATGGTGAGCTCAGCTCGAAGGTGGAGTACGCCATTGATGAAGTAAAGGCTATCCTCGGCCATGAATGAAGTCCATGGAATTGCAAACATGTTTCTATACCCAACGGCTTTTCCTCCGGTGAATGTGTAGTTGCCTTTGTACTTGCTAACAAATTCCTCCGTCGGCCTGGACCTCGCTGAGAACTCATAGTCAACAGCAAAGCTAACAGAGCCCTTTTCCTGCATTCCTACAAACAAGCCAAAGCAATGGAAAGAACTCTGCTGATCCATGTTGCAATGCGCTGATAAGAAAAACCCTTGTCCGCCTAAATGGAATGCCTGAGAATAAACCCGTCCAGATGGAAACAAATTGGTGCACTCCTCCCTATTCAGATCCAAGTAAACCACACACTGTTGCCGTGGAAGCTCAAATTCCACCACCTTGACAGGGCGATACTTGTATGACCGCTCCACAAAGTTACGGTTCAAGGAGCCAGACTCGGCAGCTAGTATCCGTTGGCGGTGTGGAGCCTCAGCCTTGAAAAAGAGGGCTTCAAGTACAAGCTTGGATGCATCATGATGTTCAAAGTCGTTAGAGGTTAAGACCTTCTTGAGCTTTCGGCAGGTCATGTAAGGGAAGCGAATTAAACGGGCAAGCCGTGTACCCAGCACTTCTCTCCTCTCTTCTAGTTTTGGGTACTGGGTCCGAGCCCACTTTAATACAAAATCATATACAGCATCCTCTGATGCAACCTGGAGATCATCACTAGATAATATTGCTTCTACTCCAGCAAGAGGCAAGCCCATAACCTCCTCCTCGAACCTGATCATATGTGAAACATGCTAGCATCAAAAGGCAAAACTACATTTGAGATTAAGAGAAAAGCATCTGTTTTCTCCAAAAAAGAATAGGAAATCAACCCTTTCCTGCAACACCATTTCAATATTCTATTCTTTAAAGCTGCATATAATACTATTACAAAATAAAACATTTTTTATTCTGACCCTGCTTTATCAGTTACCTATAACAATAAAATAATAACATCCACTTTTTTCCAATGGAATGCCTAATATATAAAAGGAACCCGGTTTAAGAAGTTTAGAACAAGAGTTTTGATTAATCAAAGGTAGCAGTCATCCATAATGCATACACAAACACATATATGAGTCATTTCTTTCAAAATGAGCCTCCCAAAGTCTCTACATCACAACTCCCTAGATATCAGATACAACTAAGTTCAAATTTCATTATTTTCAGCTTCCAATGAATGAGGAAGAGAAAACCGGGCCCTGTGCAAAGTGGGAGCTCCGTAGCACTAGCTTACCCTTTTTATAAAATATAGAATGGAAAAATGGTTCATAACGTGTAACATTTAGATAATGCAAACGATGTAAAATAAAGAACAAATAACCTACTTGTTTATATCTTTGTATCGACTGGCAAGATACTGCTTTGCTGCATCAGTCAATGGTTGAACAGCATCAGCCATTAAGACACTAGAAGGAAGCTCAAGGTAAAGCAATGCAGACTCAGGTGTCATAGGCATATTCCGCAATAATCGGCTACAATATCTCATACATGAAGCAGCTTCAAATTTGTCAGCAGCCATCAACACATCCAACACTGCAGGTGGTGATGTAGTACCCAAGGTATTACTGTACATAAAATTCAAAAGCTCCATCAGAGCAGTTTCCTCTGTAATATGCAAGAGAAGGGAATTTGTAAGGCAACTATTGAGAGTAAACTAAAATGACAAAATCTGATTAAGCAAGTAATGTAAAAACTAAAAAGAATTAACATATGTTTATACCAGAGGCATGAATTCTCAGGGTGACATGTCTCTGTTCTGACTCTCTCATCCCATTTGAGAAAAGCTGCAAAATAAACAAAACTAAGCAAACATGTTTTTAGCATTCTTTTTGAAATCTAACCAATACAGAAGATACATCTACCTTGTAGAAGAAAGGACTTTTAGCAGCCAAGATAGGAGAACTGATATGTAGCGTTCTGACTCTGACAACTGAAGAGCAATCCACGCTCCAATTTGACTCAGTGCAAATTGCAGCTTCATCGCCTATATCTACCATCATCAAACACAAACTGTCAAACATTAAACAGATCTATAAATCAAGACATTGACACAACAGATTCTAAAAAATGAAGGACAACGACATGACATTCATCCTGTAAATAACCTCTTCGTTTGTAAGGGTAAGGCTACTACATTTGCACTCACCATTCCCCACCAGTTCGGAGCCTCGTGCATTGGGCTGCCTTTACCGACATGGCATACATATATATACATAATTGAAAAATTTAAGGAGAAGCAATTCTACCTATGTCTTTCCTTATTAAATATGTAACATCCTTTAGATACTAATTTCCATTTGAATAAGATGCATAGTGAACTTACTTATCCTGTAAATGTAAAATTTATTGAAATGCCTTTAAACAGCAACAAAGTACGTTGATTGAAATACCTGAAGGAGGTTCTTCAATCATTGTGTCTGTTTCCTCATCACAGGGCACGCAATCATCGAAATCAGTTTGATTCGGATTCAAAATTTGTTCATCAGGCAAAACAGTGAGACCTATCAGAATTGAAAGAAAGAATTACATATATATATATATAACGAGAATCACAATATATAAGGAATTATGAATGATGAATGAATAATGATATACCGTTATCGTTGTTGATAGGATCATCGCGGCGGCGCTTACGGTGGGGAGAGCAATCGGAGATGGTGGAGCATTGATGAGAATGAGTGGTGATTTCGATACGAAGAATCCTATCAGAGAAATTAGTGTCATTGAAAGCGAAACCGAAATCAGAGTGTTCCATAATCAAATTCAAATTCAAATTCAAATTCAAACAAATTAAAAGCTATTCTTCTTCTTCATCTTCCTCTGTACAAAGTAAGAGAGAAAGATGAAGATGCTTCTGTTTTTTTCAATTTCTCTTTTATTTTTATTTGTTCCAACACTATTACTTTCTTAATTCATATTCCTCAAATTTTTCTATCGTATTTCATATTTAATCACTTTTTATAAAACTATTTTAGAAAACTAAACATAATAATATTCATGTTATTGATTGAAGTAGATAAATATATGATGAAATATTTATTCCATATTTAGAATCATAACAAAAAATATGGAGTGGAATTAAACCCATTATTACAAATATTAGATGGAAATAGTGATAGATGCTAGTAGTAGGGGACCCGACCTTACCCGCTCATCCGGTATGGCTCGATCTGATCGAGTCTGAAAAAGGTCGGGTCTCATATGTTCTAGGGTCGAATTCGGGTTCAAAATTAGACCCAATCAATATTTAGGGCTGGGTAATGACCAAGCATGACCCGTCCCAACCCGTTCCATGGTCACTCATTCATGATGTTTGTATGTGTCTATGTTCAAATATATACATAGTAATGATATTTTTTTGGTCGAAAATATCATTGATTATCTAATTTTTCATCATATATACATGTTTAATAATATATATACACATATATTATTTTATATGTCAAATTACATATTCACAATAATAAATAATATTTAGAAGACTGTAAAATAAATATACATTATATTTAATCGGATCTAGGGTCGAGTTTAAAGGTTGATCCTGTGAATATTTAGGGTCGAATTCGGTCTATGGCCAGATCTGGATTTAGAAAAATGGTTCGAACAACATTTAGGGCCGGGTAAGAACAAGCCTTAACCTGTCCTAACCCGGCCCACGCTCACCCTTAGCTAGTAGTCCTTGTCATGTTTAGTTTATGAGGATAATGAAAGAGAATATAATATTTAATTTAACACATTTTGGTGGTGTAGCTTAATGAAGGGGGAGATGAAGTAAAATTAAGTTAGTTTTAAAGATAGTGCAAAATAATGCATGGTGGTTATTTAAGGTTATATTTTGAGTATGATGAAATCCTTTGATTATGATGAGCCTATCAACAACAACACCTTTGTGTAGTTATGAAATAGAACTAGTTAGCTCACCAATATTCCTTTTTATATAATTGGATTTGGACCTATCTAATGGTATATGAGATATTTTTTGTTACTTTGGTTTTGTATTCTTTTAATTTGTTGTTAATTAGTTCATCATATATAAAGTGAAGATTGAAGAATCCAATTATCCATAGACAAAGAAATGTTAGATGAGGAATATATTCCATTTGCACCCTTGTCCATCATTACCCGACCAAAAACAAACACTTGATATAGTTAATTAATATTACTTCTTATAATCACTCTATTCAAATTAAAGAAAAACCTAACACTCATAACTATATAGTTACATTAATAGAATACTACTATTCAATTCAACTACAAAATTATCAAATCATAAAAATATATTTTCTTCTCATCGTCGTTCAAATAGATCAAAAGGATAAACATACAACACAATCCAAAATCGTTATTAATGAAGTTATAATAAATTAGATTTGATTGATTCCATAAAAATATATCTTAATAAAATTAATCTCATTAATATATCATATTGAAAATTAAAGGAGATAATTTGTTATCCACATTATACACTTTTGTATTAGGATTTTTTATATATAAAGGAAATTGTGGTGTTTGAAGGAAAGGGAAAAGGAAAAGAAGCCAATTTATTTCTAAAAAGCTTTGAACATTATGGCTTTTCGATCTAATCCAATATGTGAAAATCACAATTTTCAATATCGTTATGTATCTTTTGTTTTAAGTGTCAAATACGTAAGTTTTTTAAATTTTAACCCAAATTAGTTGTAGGATTGTGATAATGTTTTTTTGTCACAAAGAATTGCAAAAATATGTTTATTTATACATATTATTCTCCACTAACCTTACCCATTAGCTTACAAAACTTAATTTTATCTTCTTATATCTTAATCCCTATTCAAAATTTGTATTTTCCAATTTATATCATATCTCTAAAATTTTAATTTACATATACTTTTTTTATGAAATTATTAAAAAGAAGATACGGATTGATAAGCACATCAATAACTATCAAAACAATAATATATTCAATACAAATATTTAATACTTATTTATTAATTTTAACTTTTATTTACTTCTTTTGAAAAGACTAAATGGTCAAACTGATTATTGTACTACTTTAGTTGTCAAATATTCCAATTTTAATATTAGTTTATTTATAATTATATTTCTCAGAAACTTATGATTATCACTTGTAATAAATTTAATATTTTTTATTTCCTTAAATTTTAGTGTATAATAGACTGCTTTTCCGACATAAGTGTGACTCATTATATATATACTATCATTATATATATACTATGTACTTATTATATATGAATAATCACAAAAAAGTGATATATGTCACTTGTTAATCAATCACTAATAAATAAAGTATCACTTTGTGACATATGTCACTTTTTTGTGGGTAGGAGAAATAGTAGGAGGATTTAGTAGGAGGATATATCATTTTCCATTATCTATTACTTATATTATCTATTATATATTATTTATTAATATATTAATATATGTATCTAAACTAATATAAAAGAAAATATGTTATAACTATCAACGTGATGTAAATTTTAATTTCCGATATCTTGCTAATAACTATACCTCAATCACCAAAAATATTTATTTCGTCTCGCAACTCCTTGTCTGAAATTTATCTCGTGGCAAATATATTTCATCTATCATAAAATCTGAGCAAGCCAACCAATTTTAAGATTGAATAACAATAAAATATATTCAACTACAAATTACAATATTTAACATAATTTATTACATTAGGCATTTATTTCATATAGACTATACATTATAAATGATAGGAAAATAGGTGGTCGTGCTTATCAACACACTAGTATATATAAAGCGAAAAAATTACTATATATTTATACACAATCTGAATATAATCCACAAGGGAAGGGATCCATTTACTCCAAGATTAAGTGGAAAAAACTTACTCCATATCTTAGTCATCTAATCTTGGAAAATCCAATGGTTTAGATATACTCATTAATTCAAACCATTGGATTTCCAATAACCATGATGTGGAGTAGGTGAATCCCTCCTCAATCAACAATTCATTTGTATTATTTTTTCATAAAGTGAATAATGATTAAAAATAAATGATAAAAAATGAATTAATAGTGCATAAAATTCTTACACTATTAATATATAATTTAAAATACAATATTATATAGGAAATGGAATTGAATGTACACACACGTGTCTTTGAAACAATGTGCTAAAAGTGACACATGATATCTCTATGTGTTGTATACTTTCAGATTCTTCTTCATTCTCTCTCTCTCCATCACAAAATGTACCTTTCAACTTTATACTCAAATGGTATGGTATATACACATTTCACTTTTCTTTATTATTATTATTATATTCAAATTCTCAAATTTTCATTTAAAATAAAAGTTCAAAAGTTTTGACGGTTTGTACAGGTAAGTACATATCTCTATGTCATAGATCTCTCTTCACTTAGCAGACATAACTATTCAACATAACCGGTTTTTGCTCCTTATCTTATGCTTTTTTACTATATACATTTTCTTTGTTTTATTTCATCATAAATAATAACAATTTTGCCACCTACCCATTTCTCTTATTTTTGTTTTCAAATCTTGGGTTTGTTGAAAGTTTTAAACTTTCCTTGATTCCTTTGCAAGTTTGGTGTTCAGTGAATGCTTCTAACGAAAGGGTTTCTTCTCAGCATTTCAGTTTTGTTGCAGTTGTTGAAAATAAGTTGCTTCTTCTCATTGGATGTGTGAGTTTCTGAAGAATATAACGCATTAATTTTGGCTCTTTGGTTAGTACACTTAAAAGTTCTTCATATATGTAGCACTTTCTTCTGTTCCATGTGATTTACTTTTATTATGGGTTTATTTATTTCATAAGTTGCACTTTTTTGTTTTTCTAAAATATATAATTTTTTTCAATCTTTCTTAGTTAATTCCATATGTAATTGTCTTTTTTGGTGTGAATCTGATAAGTTTCAAGATAAGCCTTTGATACATGTGGCAGGTTGGTTGATATAATGTTGACAAATGTTCATTCTAATTGTAATGTTTCTGCTTTTGGCTTTCAGGAAATTAAATGAATTTTCTCATTTATTGTATTTTCTTCTATAAAGTTTAGGGTTCCCTAGATCTGAATCATATCAGTGAAGAGTTTAGGTGAGTTAAATTGACATTTTAAGATTTTGATTTTAGTTGACAAGGCTAATTCACTTGTCTGTTCCAGTGTAGGTGTGGATTGGATTCCGGTTTGACATCGGTGTGTGTCGAATTCGAGAGGGTTATTAGGATTTGCTTCGGCGAGTAGAGATATAGACAACCTAAACTATTTTGGATGGGGCATCATTCTGCATCTGTGTGGGATTTTAGAGTAGCAACTGAAATCACAAAGGACTGGAATGGAATTGATCAAATCGTGCTTCGAAATCCACAAGGCGCTTCAGCGAGGGTGAGAACTCGTCGATGGAGGCGTTTGTGTGGATTATAACATATAATGAAATCATTGTTTTATCATTTATAATTTCCAATGTCAATCCATGATAAGAAAACTTGGTTTACAACAATGTTTCTGGTCTAATTTTAGTATACAATTCAGGTGCTAATGATTTGTTTGATTTACCGTTTTTCGTTAAAAATAGGTAAGCTTACATGGGGCACAAGTCACTTCATGGCGGAACGAGCAGGGGCAAGAGCTTCTTTTCACAAGTAGCAAGGTGTATTTTCAAGTTTGATTAAAAAATATTCGATGTTTTTTAAGATTATATGATATGAACTTGTTCACTGTCTGTGTTGATCAGGAGAATTCATGTCAACATTTCATAATCCGATAATTTCATATGAGACCCTATGTAGCACTGAGTTGTCATACTAGTATTTGATATGTATCGTATCGGATACTTTGGTACCTTTCAATACCCATTGTGTGTATATATGTTTCAAATAATTTATGAATTTTTCTATATCAATGTATATGAATAGGATTTGTGCTTCTTAGATGAGAATGGTTGCACGTATCCGTAATCCGTAATTGTATCGTGTCGTACACGCTTCCGAGATGAGAAAATTTTCGGCTAAGTTGCTCTTTGATGCAGATAGTATATGAAGAGCATGGACTTGGATATGAATCAATTAATTAAACTCTCCTAGTATTGGAATGAAATTGTAACCGGTTTTACTTGTTAAAGAGGCAAGTGGTAATGTGTTACTCCTTTCTCTTATTTCTATGCGATTGTAGGCACTTTTCAAGGCTCCAAAAGCAATGAGAGGAGGAATTCCTATATGTTTCCCACAGGTATATTCAGTTACTATTTTGTATGTTAATTCTCAAAATATTCGAAAGTAGATAAGTCGAAGATCTTAAGCTTTCTTTGTTCGATAGTTTGGAAACTGTGGATCGCTGGATCTGCATGGATTTGTGAGAAATAGAATGTGGGCAATTGATGATAATCCTCCTCCGCTTCCCGCAAATCATTCCGGCAGCAAAACTTTTGTTGACCTCATACTCAAATCATCTGATGAAAATATGAAGTGCTGGCCACATAGGTATGAACCTGGAATGTCGTGACTCCTGAATTTTGTTTCAGTTAATGATTAATCTACTTTGATAGTTTGAAGCTGATGATGTATACATTTGATACTACTTTGATGCTTAATTTTAGCAGCTTTGAGTTCCGTCTTCGAGTGTCTCTTGCAACCGATGGTGATCTGTGTTTGACATCAAGAGTCAGGAATATCAATGGGAAGTCGTTTAGTTTCTCATTCGCATATCACACATACTTGTTGGTTTCCGACATTAGGTATGTATAATTCTTTCTTATATATTCCTTCTATGGAGTATTTAGAATGATGTGTACTACAACTTTAAATTGTGGGATTCTAACATTTATCGAGACAGAGAGAACTATGTTTCTTCCTTAGAAACTACTCTATATATATGTATTTATTTATTAATGTATTATATATATGTATATACATGTATGTGCATATATATATATGTATGTTATGAAGCACCAATACCGATCTGAGTATTGGATACAATACATATCCGATAAGTCGACATGTATATTCTTGAAAAATATAGGATATGATTCATTTGAGATATGAATATATAATATGCACATAAAACATAATAATTGTTCTGAAATTCCAAATAAAGAACATGTTTTTTAGAGATCTGTGAATACAAAATGAAAATCATATTGTCATTAGAAACCTTATAGAACTGACATTAACAACTTTATAGTGAGATAAGGATTGAAGGTCTGGAGACACTTGATTACTTGGACAACCTTTCCCACAAAGAACGATTTACCGAACAAGGAGATGCAATAACATTTGAATCCGAGGTAAGTTCTTTCGATTATATATGTTCGGAAGAGTATATATATTTATAATTCCATGATGCAATTCACTAGACTACAAGCCTATAAGTTTTGATGTAACATTATTATAAAAGAGGTTTTCAAATTTCATCATTTTTTCATGGCAGGTGGATCGAGTTTATCTTAGCGCTCCAAATATAATTGCAGTTCTTGATCACGAGAGGAAACGAACATTCCTTATAAGAAAGGAGGGTCTCCCTGATGTTGGTAAGCTATTCGCTCCAAAAATATAAAACTTATTCGCGCTAATGTGATAAAAGGATCGAGAGTTTGAGATGGTTGCGCTATGATAGTGTTCGACGCAATTCATGTTGTATTTATAAAATATTGTGACACCTTTGTTAACATGCGCAGCTGTGTGGAATCCATGGGAGAAAAAATCGAAGGCGATGACAGATTTCGGTGACGATGAATATAAACATATGGTATGTGTTGATGGGGCAGTGATAGAGAAACCTGTGAATTTGAAGGCTGGAGAGGAATGGACAGGGAAGATGCAAATATCAATAGTGCCATCAAGCTTTTGCAGTGAACGTTTAGGACTTGAGAGAAGTGGTTTATTTTGATAAATTTGTACAAAATGTTAAGTAGATGATGGATCTAAGTTAATGTTAAAAAAAAGCCTTTGGTTTTTATGAGAATGGCTAAGAAATCTGTGTCTATTTAAATGTTTGTAGAATTTTGGTGGTTAGAACTATTTTACTAGCTTCCATATATTGTAAAAGAAAAAGGTACAAAACTTTGTGCATTAAATTATCCTTCTCTATAAAGTTTTAGTTTATAAGTCTGAGGGCAATTTAGACTTTCTTGTTGATAATAATAATGGTTGTTGTGTAGGTAATCATTTTCACTACTAAAAAAAGAGTAATACAAAATGAAAGATTGATAACATACTGATTGTGTATTAATACTTACATTATTATCTTAATGAATCATTGTCACTATCACGACCAAACTACTAAGATTAGGAGTCAAATGTCTAAATTCATCTCTTGTTTACTTTCTTCGATTAATTCTTCCATGGCTTCCAAGCGGATCTTGAAGGAGTTAAGTTGAAGTAGATGCAAACTATAGGAAGATTAAGCTCATTAGTCATACTATGAAGTTATGAGAGAGGATAATTGTGTGAAGATTAAGACAAGATACACACATTATTGAAAATGAATCTAGTTTTAGGTCAGGGAGGCTGACCATGAATGTTATATACTTGCTACAGAGATATACCAAAGGGACTAAAGTGACTTATATATGGTTTTCATTGATTTTGAGAAGGTGTATGATAAGGTGCTTAAAAAGGCAAAGTGTAAAGCTCTAGAGAAAAAAGAGTTCAGATGGACTACATTCGAACGATCAAACCGTTGTGAGAATAGATGAGATCTCAAATGATTTCCCAGTTTCTATAGGATTAAACTAAAAGTCAACACTAAGCCATTACTTGTTTACATTGGTCTTGGACATATTTACTGGACATAATTTATGATAAATTATTATGACATCGTTCGAACTCTGTTGTCGAACCCATCTATTAGGATTAAGATTTGATTGTTATAAATGGAAAGGGAGTCACATGAGGACTCTCCATAGCCCCTAACCTAACGTTTATGTGGCCATCTAGAGCATTTTTGTTTTCTTAATTTCATGAATTTGGGCTTCATTTTCAGTTCATTAAATAATGAATAAAGTTGAGATATCAAACTTGAAGATAGAGTTGTAAGACAATAAGTATTTGCAACTCCATCTTTTACTTATTATATATTATTGATGCGTAGGACTAGGTTCATCTAAAGGTAACAAAACACTCATCAAATATCAAAGTACATGAATGCCAAAAAGGTACATAAAGCCATTACCATATTTTCCTTACATTTACTTTTACTTTTTTTTTTCTCTCCACCTTTTCCTATAAAAGCATGATATACTACCATATAGGAAAATTCTTGCATTGCATTTTTCGAGTAATAAATCTGTTCCCTTTTAATACAAATTAAAGTTTCTTTCTATTTTTTTATTATGGATGCCTTCACAAGTTGAGTTTTTGATTAAAAAAGAAGTGAAATAAAATAGTTAAGCGTCATTTTATAAACGTATTTTATGTCTCTTAAGCATTCATTTCCCTCCAATACGACTAAAAAAAAATATAAAAAGGAAATATTTATTTCATTACTGAATATTTTATAAGACTTTAATATGTGTGTAGAGTGTGAATGTAATTTCAATAGCTATTAGCAATCCTTCTTAAAATTCTAGCTAAAGTTAAAGTAGATTTTATTATAAATAATTGTTTATCCAAATTTGTCACATGGATATAGTGGTTGACTAATTTGTTCATTCTACCAATATTTAAATCAGAAAATTTGCTATTTTTTCAGCAAATTAGTTAAACATTAAATAAGTGTTAGATGCACATGCCTATAAGACAAGATCCTGATCATATACAATCTCTCTATATTAATGAGAAAATCTCAAACAATAATATTTAAAATTTCCAAATAAGCATACTATTTAACTTTTTACCTATATATAAGAATTGTCACAATATAAAAATGGAGCACTTGGAGAAACAATGGCACACTTTGAGAGAGACCTTATAAGTTAGTTGTGAAGCCAATAAGCCAAAATGATGAGAAAATCTTTGAAGCAATTTGGAGATTATGATGATAGATCACAAAAAAGAGATTTTCCAACATGGGATTGTGGAAGTGCATTATATGATTCACATGAATTGGTCTCATTAGTTTATGCAATAGAGAGACATATGATTACATGGCCTAGTATTATAGGACCAAACCCTTTCATCACCCAACTCTCTCAAACACATGAATTACCAAAAGTTTCAACCAAAAGGGTCACTAAAGGTTCTTCCATGGTAACTAGCTTTGGTGAAAATTTGGTAAAGAGCTCCTTGAAGAAGAAGAAGGTGAATCCATTGAAGAAGAAAAAGAAGGACAAGAGAAGAAGAGATTTGTTTTATGAATTGGTTTGTGGAGGAAATTAATGGATTACACACACATGAGTAAAACAAGGTGGTGATAATAATAATTGAGAAATATATTACCATGCATTTTTCTCAAAACCTATGTATTGCATCATGGGACTTTGGTTATGTATTTGAATAATTGAACAACATGGTTTCTTTTACTCTAATTTAGTTTTATGTCTTCTACTCTTGTTCTTGTTATTCTCTAATCCATATTTAAAAAAAATTAATATCATGTTTTGTTATCAAATTGGGATTATCCAACACATTCAGGGACATCTATATCAAGGGATATATACAAAAAATTACATTTCCCTCATATTTAAGTGTCGAACTCTCTAATACCTGAGAGGAGTTACACTCAAGTTAGATGAGCAAACTGAAGTCAAAGACTAACGAGGCATAGGGGTGAGCGTGGGCCAGGTCAGGACAGGTTAAGTGTTGTCTTTACCCGACCCTAAATGTTATTCGGGCCATTTTTTTGAACCTGAACCCGACCCTAAACCCGAAGTTAACCCAACCCTAAATATTCACAGGGCCAGCCTTTAAATTCGGACTTGACCCTAGACCCGATTAAATATAACGTATACTCATTTTACATAAAGTCTTCTAAATATTATTTATTATTGTGAATAAGTAATTTGACATATAAAATAATATATGTATCTATATATCGTTAAACATGTACATATAATGAAAATTAGAGAATCAATGATATTTCCGACCAAAAAAATATCATTACTCTGTATATATTTGAACATAGCCACATAGAAACATCATGAGTGAGTGACCATGGGACGGGTCAGACTTGGTCCCTACCCGACCCTAAATATTGACTGGGTCTAATTTTTGAACCAGAAACCGACCCTAAATTCGATGAGACCCGACCCTTTTTAGGCCCGATCATGATCGGGTCATACCGGGTGAGCCGGTAGGGTCGGGTCCTGCTCACCCCTAACGAGGCATTGGTTAGTGATCTAAGGCCCCCATTGGATCCCCATATATGCTATTAGAGTAAATATAAAAAATTCGATTCCTGTTAACAATATTTATTGAGAGGGCAGTAATATGCCTAAAAACATTAATTTATTAGCTATTCATTATACAAAAATATTGAAGCCCAAGGTTTGCTCGGATACCGTTTGAATTGATGGGTGGGTGTTGATACCTACCAAAAATCCACTAATAAATGTTTAAAAAAAAGACCTATATGATTTCATTGACCAGGAGGGATAATTCATCACTCCAAAAATTATATTGACTATAATTTGGATTTTGAGGTTGAAAGTGAATGAAGTTAGTTTTGAATGTTTACATCCACAATTAGAGTTATACGGTGCAATTTAAAGCACCCACATGTACCTTATTAGTCCAAAAAATATGAGCACACATGCATTATCTTTTGAGAAATCTAGACTTATAAAGACAGTGATAAATAAATTTCAGAAATTAAAATAATGAAGTAATATCTCCATTATTATTATTTCCACTCTATTAATATTTTATATTATAAAAATTAATAGAGACATTATTATTTTATTTATTAACATTGCAAGATACCACTACTTGAGAACGATACTAGAAGGGAGTACAATCTCGAGAACGAGTATGATAATTATATAAACATGCTTGATTTGTATCTATAGTCCAGAAGCAATCAGGACTACACCTTCCCTTATCTCTTTGATGAATGTAAGCATCAAGATGGTGTAGATTACCATTCCATACTAATCCACAGAAAAATTGTGTAGTTCCAAGTATATTTACCCTAAAATGAAATTCATAATCTCCACCATATGTGACATTATGTATACCAAGATCATCATCTCTTGATTTACAATGAACTTGAAGATTTATTCCATCACCCAAATTGTTCTTAAGGTGAACATGTCTCACCGGAAAAAAGAGTATTTTCCCTTCACTTAATATAGTAAGATAGGAAATTAAGACTAATATGAAGATGGAGATATGGCTGAGAGGTTGAACCATGGTTGCTTTCTCAAGGTGAAAATTTTAGAGATAGGATATTTACTAGTTTAATATTTTATGAGGTGTAAGTTGTTTTATCAAGACAACATGCACTACTATATATATTCCACCCGTTCTACAAACAAACAAAAAATTTGACCCAAGTTAAAAAAGAAATATTTTTTTAATGTTTTGCAATTAATATTCCTCAATTTATAATTTCATAATCACACACTCCCTCAAAGTTCCAAAACTTCTTATGTTGAGGGTTAAAATACACACATTTTAAGAAGTAAAAAAAAGAAGATATAAACACACTCAATTAACCAAACATGTTCTATCAAGAACCTGAAGTCTTGTTTTCTTATTGTACCTATTTATATGTATGAGTAAGATTAATTATTGTCAAATATAAAATTAAAAATATATTTTGTCATCTATAAATAATTAAAAGAAATAATTTTATAACATAATTCAAGTAATCAGAAATGATACTCTCTAGTGTGAACGGGGTGCTAATAAAAGTTACAAAATATGAATACATCCATTATCAATTTTGGGGATATATAGAGACATTACTATTTTATTTATTAATTATAAAAAATAATTTTTGTCTGTTAGATATTTATTATTATTTTTTCATTATTAAAATATTTTATTTATTATTGGTTATTTATTATTATTAATTCATTATTAGTAGGACTTTTTTGTTTACTATTTGAGATTCGTCATTAATAAATCATTATTACTAAGTCTTTTTATTTATTACATGTGATGTATTAAATATTTTAACTAAATAATTGAATTAATTACTCATTATTATAAATATTAAATACTTGAGATATTATTAAATGATTTTGTATTAATATTTGAGATGAAGGAGAAATTGAGAGAACATAGTAGGAATGACAACGATGTGAGTCAAGATTGAGTTTGTGCTTAATTAATCTCGAACCCGAAATCTAAATCCCGAACCCGAATTAAGTGGGGTTGAAAACAATGATAAAATTCCTGAACCCAATGAAAACTCGTCTTGAAATATATATTTATATATATATATATGTTCTATATAAGTAAAATTTCTATATATATATATATATATATATATAGCTTTAATATATGTATTTTGTATAATTTTATAATTTTACATATATTAATCGGGTTCAGGGTATGGTATCAACTGTATCAAACCCGAACTCAAACCCAAAAGTCGATCTCAGGTAAAACCTAAACCTAAACCCAATAACATCCGATTCCCCCGCTAAATTCGGGTAGGATTCGGGGGGACCCGTTGATTCAGTTTTCATTGTCATTCCCAGAAAATAGACAATATTCATTCTGAACCGCCTTCCCCATCTCGGGAGATGGAAGTAACATAACAAATGTCTACAACCATTTCTTAACTCATATAGGAAAGGGTAATAGGACATAAGTCGTGATACTCCTCTTAGCCTCTTAAGAAATCACATATTTCAAAATATCATTTTAATTATTAAAAACTTTCAACAATAACAATTTGTAAAGAATACATTTTAAATTTTTAGTTTTTTTAAAGCATAAGGTGCAACAACACCAAAATTATATATCCATAAAAGTAACCAGTACAAGAGGACCAATAAAATAAAAGTACAAATGTTTGAATCTATAGTTAGGATGACATATCTCAAAAAGGACTTTTACGTTCGTATTTATGTAAAAACTCTTCAGAATATTCATAAGTTGAAACATCTATATTTTGGTAAAAGAAAATGTAATTTCTTATAAGTACATAAAATGGTTAAAATGCATCGTTCTTGTTGTTTTTATTCTTGTCCTCAAGTTATGGTAGTACCCCAATGTATGTTGTTGGTTTTCTATTTTGGTCCCCATGATCACGAGTATTGTGACATGCTTGTTTCCAAGTTGCGAAAGTAAACTAACATGCATTCTTGGTGGTTTCCTTTTGTTTGTATTATAAAGTTTCAAAAGTACCCAACCTGCATTCTTTGCCTATGTAAAACTTGACGCAGAGAAAGATATTAGCGTACATAAGAATTAATTGGTAAGTTCTCTCCACCTCGTAAACATTAATGTTCATCTCTTTACCAATTCCTTAATACGATAACAACAAAACCTTGGTTCACTAGCTATCTTGTAAGTAACAAGTATTTTTTTAATGCAAAGGTGGTGATCACCTATATATATATATATTAATATGTCATGAACAAGAGATTACAAAGAAGGATTACAAGAAGTCATGCTCAACTAGACATATCTAAACCTATAACTAGGCAATTGAAACTTGTTTCTATTATACTCCCCCAAAAAGAATTGTGGAGTTTCATCCCACCAAAAATCAGCTCTATTTTGTACTCCAAAAGCGGCTAGCTTGTCGGCACAACCATTACCTTCTCTGAAAATATGAGTAACTTGTAAGTTCTTTGTGGACCAAAGTTCACTACAATGATTCCAAAAATTGCTCAGCTTCCATGGAGGCTGAGATTTGCCATTGAAAATGCCAACCACCCAAGAAGGGCAAAGTTAAGAAAACATGCAAGAAAAGGGGATAGTTTCCATACTGGGTAGCAATAAGAGAGCTAATGGGGTGGATAAAATAATGTGGCAGAGTACAAGTGATGGAGCTCTTTCAATGAAGATGGCTTATTATCATAACTCTCAATCTCAACCTATTTTGAATGGGTGAAAAATCCTTTGGTCTAAGCACATTCATCCATCTAAATCTTTCATATCTTGGAGGCTTATGCATAATAGATTGCCCACTTATGACAATCTAGCCAAGAGAGGCTATGCTTTGGCTTCAATTTGTGTTCTTTGTAAGTGCAACATCGAGGACTCTGATCACTTATTCTTTAACTGAAAATATGCTCAGGATTTGTGGAATTGGTTGAGACAAGTTCTTTCTTATAATCTAAACACTATATCAATGCATTCTCTTATGTTATTTTGCATCAGGCAACAAATTTTACAAGTAAAGGATGTCATGGTTGCTGCAATCACACATACCATAAGTACAATTTGTTTTTGCAGAAACTAGGCTAAGTTTGAGGATAAAAATATTTATCTCTATCAAGCTGTGGCTAAGATTAAAAGAGATGTCTCTCTTTCGGGGCAAACTACAACAACTTCTCCATCACTTTCTTTGCAGGATTTGCTCATCCTTAAAGCTTTTAATGTAACTATTAATCTAAGCAGGACTTCTTCTAGAGTTGAAGTCACTTGGAAGCCTCCTAGAGTGGGTTGGATTAAGGTGAATACGGATGGTGCAACCAATGGATCCCCTGGACAAGCAGGTGGTGGTGGAATTTTCAGGGATTTTAATGGTGTTTTCATTGCTTTCTTTGCAAGCTACCTTGAAATACAAGATGCTCTTTATGCGAAGTTATATTTGGCTATGAAGGTTATACATATGGCTTACAAAAGAGGTTGGTGGAATTTATGGTTGGAGTGTGATTGTAGTTTGGTGGTGGATATTTTCAATGATGTATCAAATGCTCCTTGGAAGCTCCAAAATGAGTGGTTGACTTGCAAACTGGAAATATCACACATGAACTTTTGTATATCTCACATTTATAGGGAAGGGAACTCTTGTGATGACAAGCTAGCCTCATATGGCATTGTTTCAAGGAGAAACTTCATTTGGTTTAATTTGCCTATCTTTCTTAGCAATGAGTACCATATAAATAGGCTAGGTTTGCCTAGCTGCCGTTTTCACAATTTGTAAATGTCACCCAAGCTCAAGTCTTTCTATCGCCTGAGCGAAAGGATAATGCTCAAGTGAGAATTCCAAGATTGATGTCCAAATTCTCTGTGGTTTTCTCGCCCGAGGGAGAGAATAAGGCTCAAGCGACACTAACCTGATTGATGTACAAGCTATCTGTGAGTTTCTCGCCTGGGTGAGAGGAGTGCGCTCAAGCGTCAGTTCCAGGATTGAAGCACAAGCTCTCGATGGGTCTCTCGCCCCAAGCGGCACCTGTCACCCAAGCGAGTCTGTGCGGATAAGCTTGCTTTTTTTGGTGTTGTTAATATGATGTCTATCATAGGAATAGGCTTGGTTTACCTATTTATAGGTTTATGAACTTGTAATTCCTTTATGAATGTTCTTGGTTAATCTTTATAATATAAATATGTGGGTGTAGTTACACCTTTGCTTTAAATAAATAATATTAAAACTAGTCATATCAAAGATGGATGAATAATTATTAGTATTCACTTCTTTTCCTCTTATAATCCTTGAAACAGTTGTGATATATCTTTTTTGTTTCTTCAAATAATTAAAACACATTCCAGTAATTGAACATGTTTCAGCAAGACGTTGATATACTAGTGTAAAGTCATGTTAGATCTCCATGATGATCAAAATGTCAAGGGTTGGATTTCTGGGAGCGATACTTGTTGGGAGGGAGAAACATAAAACCGAAAAGAATTAGTTCCTTACTCAAAGGGATACCCTTGGTAATACTGAAAAACTAACTAAACATGTTCTTAAAAAAACTACACACGTCTTGATTTCCCATTGCACATAGGTATACATTGGAGCAAGAAAAACTCTTGTCAAACAAAAAATTAAAAAATATATATTTTTGTCATATTTTTTTTAAACCAAAGAGCCCACATATTAGAAACAAGAAGCAAAGAAAACATAAGAATCGGTCATTACAAGAAATTGCACCTATAGTTAGGTAAACCTAATCTATTGGTATTAAACTCCTCAAAAATAAACCTAGGAGTAACATCCCACCAAGTATAAACTTTAGAGGAGACACCAAAAGAAGCTAATTTATCCGCACAAACATTACCCTCCCTATAAATATGAGAAACTTTGAAACACATAGAAGACAACCATAACAAACAACTACGCCAAATATTCTCTAACTTCCAAGGAACAGAGCCTTTCCCATTGAAGATGTTCACCACCAACGCCGAGTCATACTCAAGCCAAATATTCCTCCACCCTTTGTAGTAAACAATCTCAATTGCCATAATAGCAGCTTTTAATTCCGCAAAAAGGGAATATGAAATTCCAAAGAAAACAACAAAACTACCCAAAAAAGTACCCTGGTAGTCTCTAAATATGCCACCACCTCCTTCCAAGCAAGTTTATGGTATATAATAATTCAAGCAATTAGCAATGATAATGTATAGTGCGCATGAGGTGCTAATACCTTTTCTGTAACTAGCTTTCTAATATACATCTTTAATGTAAAGACTAACACATTCTGAAATTGGGAATAAATAAAGTTTTATATGTTTTAACCACAAAAAATGAGGACGACTCCAAATTATTAGGAAGAAGGTGAAACATTCTTTCTCTATCGATCTATCCTCTTAAATTGTGAATCTGAGGATCCAAAGAAAATCAGGTGAGACACTAAATAGCATTTATTATAAAAAATGACTTGCTTTTAATTATTAATTATTGTAATTTTTTTTACTATTTATTATGATATCTACTTACTCATTTATTGTTACAATTTTTTTATATGTCATTTGTGATATAGGAAAGATTACATATTTAAAATCATTTTGTTTCAAAATATAAAGCATTTTATAAAATAATAATATCTAAAAACTACATTTTTCAAATAAATATTTAACTATTTATATTTAACTAACAATTATTATATGCGACATTAATAGTCACTGGTATGTGAAAGAAATCTTAGGAGAACTGAAAAGAATGAAAAGAAATATATATTATTAGTATTAATACTACTAGGATTATGAATTGTCTTTAGAAAGATGGTAGAAAAAAAGAACTAAGAATAAAATATATAAAATAGAGCATTCAGCCATATGGTTAATGCATCAATTATTGGGATTTCCTGTTGAAAGATAAATGACATACAAAATTGTGTGACCATAAAAATTAGGTTCACGTGTTTGTAATTTTTTTCATATTTTTTTGGTTGTTTTATGTTGTGTGTCTTGCATTCTTGTTTATAGCTAAAAGCCTAAAACTCATTATATCTCTATCGAAACATGTTTGATTTTATTTTCATACGTCATTAATTATTTTCTGATGCATTTATAAAATCAAATATGAACCTTAAAATATTTGTTTTCCAAGCCTTCATTAATTTGATTTTTTAAATAAAAAATCATAAAGAAAAAAAGTTATTGATGATAAAAATGACAGCATGAATCTAATCATAAAAACACTAATTATTCACATTTTCTTATTTTCTCCATATTTTTTCCCATTTGCTTCACAAATCAAAACACAATAGCCAATTTGATTCACTCTCTTTTCTTAGTTTATTTACTCTCTTTTTCCTCCTTTTCCCCTTTATACATGTAAGACAAAATTAAATAAGGTGTTTACACTAATAATTTAACATCCATTATCAGTTTGGAAATGATACTCCATTGAATCTCACAACATAAGTTCAAAAGACAATGATAAATGTAGGGATAAAAATTAATGGAGAGATTATTATTTTATTTATTACATTATAAGATAACACTACTAGAAGGGACTACAATCTTTAAAACCAGTATGAAAATTAAACAAACATGCTTGATTAGTATCTATAGCCCAGAAGCAATTAGGACCACACCTTTTATTATCTCTATCATGATCGTAAGCATCAATATAGTGTAGTTTACCATTCCATACTAATCCACAGAAAAATAGTGTAGTTCCAAAAATGTTTTCCCTAAATTGAAATTGATACTCTTCATCATATGTGACATTATGTATACCAAGATCATCATCTCCTGATTTACAATGAACTTGAAGGTTTATTCCATCACCCAAATTGTTCCTAATGTGAACATGTCTAACCGGTGAAAAGACTATTTTCCCTTCACTTAATATAGTAAGATAGGAAATTAAGACTAATATGAAGATGGAGATATGGCTGAGAGGTTTATCCATTGTTTCTTTCTGAAGGTGAATTTTTTTTTTAATTTATTAAGAGAACATGCATCACTATATATATTCCACCTACTCTACAAACGTTCAAAAACAATTGGAAAGGTAAAAAAATAAATAAAGAAATACCTTTTTTAACGTTTCACAATTAATATTCTTCCTTTATTTATAATTAATGGATTTAATCATTTCCATATCTTTTTTTTCACAATTACTAATCAACCCCATCTGAAATATGGCAATACTAAATTAATGCACATTTTTTTCCTCAATCTCATTAGTAGTCAATCACGAATTTTCAATTATTCTATTTTTTATTTTGGGTAACAATTTTAAAAAATTGTTTTACAAAAAAGGTGTACATATGGATCGATAATTCCCCATGTAACATGTTCGTTAATGTCGCCACCCAATTTATTTGCACACAATCTGGGAGGGAGGGAATGAATAATTTCCCCTCTCTATAATCAAAATCATTATTATGTTTTTACAGACAAAAATAAAAACAATGGATAATCTTTGCACTACAATTATAAGTTCGAGATTTGATTATGGATAGAAGAAGATATTAGTAACGTGTAATTCCATATTTAAATCACACTCTTGTAAATTTGAGAGGCCCCATTATACTCTTTTGTTCGATTATACATTTAATTATTAAAACAAAAGGCAAAAAAATATTTCCTTTATTTCAACAACCAACTTTGTAATAAACCAATATTATAATATACCTAGCATAAAACAATACATGTGTCAATATTCTCACAATTATTATATCATAAATAATTACATGTACGGTAGAGTGAAGGGCAAACAAATTATATTTATTTTAATATATTTCCTCCTTAAAATAAATATTAAAAATAGAAATACTTAAATAATTTTTTATCTGGTCAGATATTCATTATTAATTGTTCATTTTTAAAATATGTCTATTTATTTTTGGTTATTTATTATTAATTCTTTATTACTAGGACTTTTTTGTTTACTATTTGAGATTCATTATTAATAAATCATTATTAGGAAGAATTTTTATTGATTACATGTGATGTATTAAATATTTTTACTAAATAATTGAATTAATTATTCATCATTATAAATATTAAATACTTGAAAAGAGATCCACCATACCCAAAATGAGTTTCAAAGGGAAGAATAAAGTTAGAATCAAGAGTTTTATCTCTTCTCAAGCTCTTAGATGAGTATCAAAGGTCATTGCCCTTGGAAAAGCTCTCTTCTCTCACCTCTCTTCAATTCTTAACCCTAAAATGTGTTTGGAGGTTTCTCATTTAATGCAACTCGTCCTGTTCTCGCTTAAGCGAGCCCATTCTCGCTCAAGCGAGAAAATCCCGCCCATTTTAAAAACTCATATATGACCCTCTCTCCCAGGCGAGGCATCTCTCGCTCAAGCGAGAATCTTATAGCCTCGACAGGTTCAAAATGTCACTTTTCTCACCCAGGCGATCCAACTCTTGCTTAGGCGAGAGCACTCTCGCTCAAGCGAGCTAACTCTCGCTCAGGCGAGAATCCTTCAGTATAGCCCAGGATTTCACCCTCCCAGGTGAGCCTTTCTCGCCCAGGCGACAATCCCTCGCTCAAGCGAGAATCCCAGGACTGACACTATAATTTTAAAGACTTAAATTAAGGGTGTCACACTCTCGCCCAAGCGACACCTTTCTCGCTCAAGCGAGATTCCCAGGACTGAGACTATGATTTTTTGACTTTTAAATTTAGGGTGTCACAATCCTCTCCCTCTTATAAGAATGTTCGTCCCCGAAAATTAAAAATACCTCGATTCGAACAAGTGAGGGTAATCCTCTCTAATATCTCGCTCCACTTTCCAAGTAGCATCCTCTTCATCTACTTGACTCCATAATACTTTCACTAAGGCAATCTCCTTGTCTCTCAACCTCTTGATACTAGTGTCCAAGATTCTCACGGGTAGGGTCGCGAAGGTTAAGTTATCTTTCAACTCTATTTGATCAGAGTCAACCACATGAGAAGGGTCCCCCACATATTTCCGCAATTGAGACACATGAAACACATTGTGAAGATTCGACAACAATGGAGATAAAGCAATCCGATATGCTATCGGCCTAATCCTCTTCAATATCTGATATGGCCCAATAAATCTCGGAGTAAGCTTACGAGACTTCAACACTCTACCAATCCCAGTAGTCGGAACTACTCTCATGAATACATGATCTCATTCCTTAAATTCAAGAGGTTTCCGCCTCTTATCGTAATAGCTTTTCTGTCGACTCTGTGCAATTCTTATATTATCCTGGATTTTCTTAATATTTTCTGTTGTTTCTCGGACCAACTCCGATCCCAATACCA
The DNA here is from genome assembly GCA_009771035.1 of Lupinus albus. NCBI lineage: Eukaryota > Viridiplantae > Streptophyta > Magnoliopsida > Fabales > Fabaceae > Lupinus > Lupinus albus. The sequence continues at coordinate 233,591 of CM020016.1, forward strand.
AGTTCTCTCTAGTTTCAAACCAACTTACTAGAGTTCGACACTTCCTACAATACAAGGCTTCATAGGGTGCCATCCCAATACTCGTATGGAAACTATTATTATAGGTGAAATCGATCAAAGGCAACATGTTATCCCAACTCCTAGGTTGTTCCAAAACACAAGCCCTCAAAAGGTCCTCCAATGAGTGTATAGTTCTTTCCGATTGACCGTCCGTTTGTGGATGATAAGCTGAACTCAATTTCAACTTAGTTCCCAATACAGACTGCAAACTAGTCTAAATGTTTGAAGTGAAACGGGGATCCCTATCCGACACAATGCTCGACGGTATCCCATGCAACCGGACAATCTCCTTGATATACAAATTACAATAATAATTACCAAATTAACTCCAAATTTTTTCAATTTAAAATTACATATTAATTCATACAACAATTAAAGTAATAATAATATATAAACACGACATTTTTCAAATAAATATTTAACTATTTATATTCAACTAACAATTATTATATGCGACATTAATAGTCACTAGCATGGCATGTGAAAGAAATCTTAGAAGAACTGAAAAGAATGAAAATAAATATATATTATTAGCATTAATACTACTCGGATTATGAATTGTTTTTAGAAAGATGATAGAAAAAAAGAACTAAGAATAAAATATATAAAATAGAGAAGTGGAAAATACTTAGGAGTTACGAACATATGGTTATAACTTATAACAAATAAATATGGACTAGAGCATTCAGCCATATGGTTAGTGCATCAATCATTGGGATTTCCTATTGAACGATAAATGACATACAAAATTGTGTGACCAGAAAAATTAGGTTCATGTGTTTGTATTTTTTTCATATTTGTAGTTGATTTCTGATGTGTGTCATCCATTCTTGTTTATATCTCAAAGTCATTATATGTCTATGGAATCGTGTTTGATTGTCATTAATTATTTTCTGATGCATTTATAAAATCAAATATGAACCTTAAAATATTTGTTTTCCAATCATTCATTATTTTGATTTTTTAATAAAAAAAATCATAAGAAAAAAAGTTATTGATGATAAAAATGACATACTCCTAATAATTAGCATGCATCTAACCATAAAAACACTAATTATTCACGTTTACTTATTTTCTCCATATTTTTTCTCATTTGCTTCAAAAATCAAAATAATAGCCAATTTGATTCACTCTCATTTCTTTTTTCCTTCTTTTTTCTCCTTTTCCTTTATACATGTAAGAGAAAATTAAATAAGGTGTTTATGATAATATTTTTATAAAGTTTTATGAGTACATCTAGTTTTGAAATATCTACAATTTGGGAATGATACTCCATTGAATCTCACAACATATAACATAAGTTCAAAAGACAATGATAAAATGTATGGATAATAATTAATGGAGAGATTATTATTTTATTTATTACATTATAAGATACCACTACAAGAAGGGTCTACATTCTTCAGAACGAGTACGCATATTAAACAAACATGATTGATTTTTATCTATAGTCCAGAAGCAATCAGGAGCACACCTTTCTTTATCTCTTTGATGAATGTAAGCATTAAGATGGTGTAGTTTAGCATCCCATACTAATCCACGGTAAAATAGTGTAGTTCCAAAAGCGTTTACCCTAAAATGAAATTGATAATCTCCACCATATGTGACATTATGTATACCAAGATCATCATCTCCTGATTTACAATGAACTTGAAGGTTTATTCCATCACCCAAATTGTTCTTAATGTGAACATGTCTAACTGGAAAAAAGACTATTTTCCCTTCACTTAATATAGTAAGATAGGAAATTAAGACTAATATGAAGATGGAGATATGGCTGAGAGCTTAAACCATTGTTGCTTTCTCAAAGTGAAATTTTTGAGAGATAGGATAATTTATTAAGAGAACATGCATCACTATATATATATTCCACCTACTAAAGAAATAAAATAAAATAAAGAAATACATTTTTTAAAGTATCACCATTACTATTATTCCTTTATTTATAATTCCAAACATAAATATTTCAGAGCAATAATTAATGGATTTAATCATTTCCATATCTTTTTGTTTCACAATGACTAATCAACCCCATCAAATATGACAATACTAAATTAATAAACATTTTTTCCTCATTCTCATTAGTACTCAATCACGAATTTTCAATTATTCTATTTTTTATTGATTACATGCGATGTATTAAATATTTTTACCAAGTAATTGAATTAATTACTCATTATTTTAAATATTAAATACTTGAGATATTATTAAATGATTTTGTATTAATTATTTGAGATGAAGGAGAAATGGAGAGAAAATGGTAGTATTGACAATGGGACGGGTCAGGGTCGGGTTTATATTTACTAAATCCTAACCCGAAATACAAAACCCGAATTTGATTTAAGCGGAGTTAAAAACAATAATATCATCCTCGATCTATATATATGTCAAATTTCTATATATATAAATATACACGTAGTTAGGTGTAATTTTATAATTATATATATATAAATAGGGTTTGGGGTGAGTTCGGGGTATGATGTCAACTGTACAAAACCCAAAAGTTGAGCTCGGGTAAAACCCGAACCGAACTCATTCACATCGGTTTCGCCCGTTAAGTTTGAGTTGGATTCAGATGAGTATCCGATGGTTTGATTTTTATTGTCAAACCTAAAAAATAGACAATATTTTTTTTGAACAACATGCCTTCCCCATCCTGTGAGATGGAAGTAACATAACTAATGCCTACAATCATTTCTCAACTCATATAGGAAAGAATAATAGGACATTATAAGTGGTGATAATCCTCATGGCCTATGAAGAGATTACATATTTCATAATATCATTTTAATTATTAATTTATTTTAATAATAGGAATATGTAATTAATGATACATTTTAAATTTTTAGTTATTTAATAATAAAAACAAAAGGAAGAAATTATATTATATGGCAAGAAGGACTTTTATGCTTGTATTTGGGTAAAAACTCTTTAGAATATTTATAAGTGCATGCTAAAACATCTATATTTTAGTAACAAATCTGTAATTTTTTATAAGCACATAAAAATGATTAAACTGCATTATTCTTGTCGTTTTTATTCTGGTCGTAAGTTATGGGCATATCCCAATGTGTGTTGTTGGTTTTTCTTTTTCGGTTCCCATGATCACGAGTATTGTGACATACGGTCATAATGTATTTTATTTTGGTCTCCATGTTCAGGTAGTACCTCATCTTGTGAGTTCTTAGTGTTTTATATTTTTGTTCTAAAGTTTTGGCACTACCCAACATATATTTTTGATGTGTTTATTCTTGTTCTTTATTTCTGGTAGTACTCCGTCCTACATTTTTATTGAGTTTATTGTTTGTTCCCAAACTTTGATATTACATCGACCTCCCTTATTGATGTTTTTTATCCTTGTTTCGAAGTTGCTACAATAAACTAACATGTATTCCTCGTGGTTTAATTTTATTTGCATTATAAAGTTTTAACAGTATTCAACCTACATTCTTTGTCTAGGTAAAAATTGTTGAAGAGAAAGATATTAGCAAAGAAAAGAATTAATTTGTAAGTTTTCTCCATTCATCAACATTAATATTCATCTCTTTACTAGTTCCTTAACACGAGAGCAACATAACCTTGGTTCACTAGCTATCTTGTAAGTAACAAGTATTTTTTTAAAGCAAAGGTGGTGATCACCTATATATATATTAATAAGTCATGAACAAGAGATTACAAAAAAGGATTACAAGTAGCCATGCACAACTAGACATATCTAAACCTATAACTAAGCAATTGAAACCTGTTTCTATTATACTCCTCCATCAAGAATTGTGGTGTTTCATTTTGCACTCCAAAAGCGGCTAGCTTGTCTGGACAGTCATTACCTTCTCTGGAAATGTGAGTAACTTTTAAGTTCTTTGTGGACCAAAGCTCACTATAGTGATTCCTAAAATTGCTCAGCTTCCATGGAGGTTGAGATTTGGCATTGAAAATGTCAACTACCGAAGAAGATTCACACTCTAATAAAAGCAGTTTTAACAACAATCATAGCAGTGAACAATTCATCAAAAGAAGAATTTTCGATACCAGGATAGATTGCAAAACATCCCAAGGCAATGTCCTCCTTATTTATGAAAATTCAATCAAAGAAGGCTTAGCAAGTAACTTAGAACAATTACCAGTTGTAGAAGTGACCAACTTATTTCTACTGAAAGCTTGAAACCTAGAGATATTGATGCTATCAAATCTAGACTTATTTCTACAATACCACATTGTAGCAATAACATTTATAATGGCAGCCAACAAAAGCTCTTTAACCTGTTTGCAAATTGGCAGTTGAGGAATTGTTAAGATTAAATAAAAGAAGATGTGGTATGAGGTTTCTTCTTCAACAAGGCAGAGACTGCAAACTAAAGCCAATGGGATTCCTCTCCTCTTTAAGTTGTCAAAGCAGATCATAGGATGCAAATTCTTCAACCAATGTGGAATAATCCAAGAAGACATGTGAGTGAAATCAACAACCTTTGCTCTCAAAGCTGAATGCATATATTGAGGAATATTTAGAGCTTCAACCAAAGAAACCCTAAGCCAATAGTTAATCTCCTTAGTAATCACAGACCAATGAAAAAATTAATAAATGAACAAGCTGAAAACATAGTGACTGGAGACAAAAATATTTATTAGGAAAAATAGGCCACATGAAAAGTAAATATTTTAAGGCTAGATAAAATGTCATTTTTTCGGAATATCATGTAAAATTAAAAACTTAGTTATGTAATATTTTTTAATTAATTCTACATTTGCATCAGGAAATTAATGTCTCTTCACCTCTCTATTACCAATTATTAATATATTAAATATCTTAAAATGAATTAAAATAAATATAAAGGAAATGTCATAATTTCACCTCTTTTCCTATGATAATTGTAGAACGATTATGATATGTTACTTTTGTTTGTTACATTTTAATTAAAAAAATGAAATAATAAATAGTTTTTTTTTTACATAATAATAATAATAATAATAATAATGAATAAGAATAGAAATATCTTAGGAACAATGATAATAATAATAAAATATTTTCTTAAATAATAAATAATGAATGCAAAATATAAATAATGTGCTATCTTTTTCTAATTCATATATAAAAGATATTAGAACTTGTCATATCAAAGATGGATGAATGATTATTAGTATTCACTTCTTTTCCTCTTATAATCCTTCAAACAGTTGTGATATATATTTTTGTTTCTTCAAATAATTAAAACACATTCAACTAATTAAACATGTATCAACAAGGTGTAGATATATTAGTGTAAGGTCACGTCAGATCTCCATGATGATCAAAATGTCAAGGGTTGGATTCCTGGGAGTGACACTTGTTGGGAGGGGCAACCACACACACCGACAAGAATTAGTTCCTTACCCAAAAGGATACTCTTGGTAATACAAAAAAAGCTAACTAAACATGTTCTTTAAAAAACTACCAAACTCTTGATTTCCCAGTGCACATATGTATACATTGGAGCAAGAGAAGGTGCACTTTTGATATATCTCTGGATTTTGTTAGTAGCAGCTTGGTGAGTGATGATGGGTTTAGACATGAATTGGGCTAGTTGATTAACAAAAAAGGTGAGGTCTGGTCGTGTGTTGGTTAAGTAGAGAAGTCTACCAACCAATCTTCTGTAGGCATATGGGTCTGAGTGAGGAGTAGAGGATTCTTGATAGAGGTGAACTCCATGTTCCATAGGGTGGAAGATGGTTTGCAGCCAAGCAAACCAGCATCAGAAAGAAGCTCAAGGGCATACTTTCGTTAATTGGTGGAGATGCCTGTGTGACTTCTAGTCTAGCAATCTCAAATCCTAGGAAGAATTTTAAAGAGCCTACATATTTAATCTTAAAGGTTTGGTCGAAGAGAGTTTGATGTGCCTAAGGTCATGAATATTGTTGGTCAGAATAATGTCATCAACATAGACCAATAAGGTAGTGAGAAGAGATGGTGAAGACCATTTGATAAAGATTTATTGATCACCTTTATTTTTTTGAAATCCATGTGTGTGTAAGAAGGTGGATGCCTTAGCAAACCATTGTCTGCTTGTTTGCTTCAGTTGTAACAACCCGATTTTATAACCCAAAATTTTAAAACTTTATTAAATTTAAATATTAGTTAAGTTTCCCAATTCAAAATGCGGAAATAATCAATAATACATTTTCATCAAAAACGTGACATCACATTCTATTTTAATCCATAATTCATACAATTATCCTTTGTTTCAATTACAACATTGATTAAGATAATCATGCTAATCTTATTGCATCTTTTGAAAGAGATCCTTTATACATCATAGTTACTTCAACATAATCCTCATATTACATACATTATACAAATACAATTTCGGAATACAAAATGACTACTCCCGTCTATACTCCCATCAGCAAACATCCACGACGCAACAGCAACATCCTGAACTCACATATAACACATAGACAAGGAAAGTAGAGGGATTAAGAACCAACTACGGCGACCGTAGCGTGGAATTACATGAGTAATATTATTAAAGTATAACAACCTATACAATCATCTAAAATCAATCATAGTAAACATATACCATTTATATACCAGTCAATACCTTAAACCACATCATGTTCGCATATTCAATCGGTATAATCATCACATTTCACTTAGACAATTCAACACATCAGTACAACAACAATAGGATATTTACTTCTTCCATTAACAACCTTTACCATTTACTTACACAATTTATCCAATTTCATCTTCATCAATATTCCTATAAACATAGTTACTCACAAATACCCAATGATACTCCCATACCCGAAGACAGGTCAAAATCCATACCACGAAGGCAGGTCAAAATCCATACCACGAAGGCAGGTCAAAATCTATACCATGAAGGCATGTCAAAATCCATACCACGAAGGCAGGTCAAAATCCATACCACGAAGGCAGGTCAAAATCCATATCACGAAGGCATGTCAAAATCCATACCACGAAGGCAGGTCAAAATCCATACAACGACATCAATCACAATATAATATTTCAACTGAATTATTCTAACATTGCAACTTCCTCACAACACAAGATACCACATCAATGTCATAAACACAATGTATCTCATATCCTACCACAATAAAAACCACTCACAACATCATCATCACGTAATATAATTATGTCTATTTATCACCAACAAGCCGTTCATCACAAAATCATTATTACAAATATACCCACAAATCAACAAATCAACAACTCATCACACAATCATTGATACAAACACACCCATATATGTTTATAACAAATCAACCATCCATAACACAACATTATCATAAATAAACCACACACAACATATTCTTCATCATATAACACATTAACGTTAGAACCATCTTTCATGACGGTGTATTACCATAAATGAACATATAGCGTTTTACCCGCACATATATCCCCACTTTTATGGCTAATACATCATCATGTGAAATAAAGACTCTCACATGGGCCATATACACCCAAAAGAGTTTCTATCCGTTAATATGCTCCGATTCTTGAGGGAAATAGGAGATGACGACTCTAATGAAATACTCTAAGACCACAATGGTCTTCTCCCTCACCTTAGGTTGCGTAAGCTCCGTTGCTCCGCAAAAGAGCCACATCTCCCTTCATCTCATCCAACCTCCATTGTTGCTTTTTCACCTCCAAGCTTTTCCAAATGTGTCACCATGAAGCAAGAGGAAGGTTTTGATAAGTTTTGAGGCTTAGTGGAGGGAAAAATTGTCCATTTGGGTGGAGCCACCGTTGGGAGAGAAATGGGGAGAAAGAAAATAAAGATTAGGGTTTCTAGATCCCCTTTTTCACTTTTATAGCTCTGACATAAGTGTAATCGATTACCATATGGTGTAATCGATTACATCAGTTAAAAATTTAAAATACAAACTCAACGACTTGATGTAATCGATTACCAAACATGTTGTAATCGATTACAATGTGAAAAATGCACTATCTGATGCTTTTAATATGTTGTAATCGATTACGAGTATAGTGTAATCGATTACATCATGTAAAATACACAGGTCTGATTAGTTTATCAGCATGTAATCGATTACCAGGATTGTGTAATCAATTACACTGTTTTGCCCAAAATTGCCATTTCTCGCTTAGGCGAGACAACTCTCTCTTAGGCGAGAATCCTCCAATATAGCCCAGGATTTCACCCTCTCAGGTGATCCTTTCTCGCTCAGGCGAGAATCTCTCGCTCAAGCAAGGCTTCCAGGACTGATACTATAATTTTGAGGACTCAAATTTAGGGTGTTACAATCCTCCCCCTCTTATAAGAATTTTGGTCCCCGAAAATTAAACATACCTCGGAAAATAAAATCATCACCTAGACCTTAGGCACAAGGATACTCCACCAAAATCATAATCGATTCTCAAATCCATTAAGATTACCTAGTCGGTCACTAAGGGCATACACCACTAAACCGTGATATCACTTCAACCAATTCATGAACTAACTCATCACTGTCCAACTATTAAGATCTCAGCCTCTAATAACTCGAATGCCATGAGAACTAAACCGTAATTCAGACTAAAGATTTTTCATATATTCGTCAAGAACCATAGGTATCTAGCACCTATCCATATATCAATCCTAACATACGTTAAGAATCTCGATAACACTCTCGAACTTCAGCGAATGGGGAACTCCTTATCCCATATCTATCTAAATGCATCTTTTAACATCCATCATACACTAGCTAGTTTCATCTCCACTCGAGAATCTAGCACAATTTCATTTTACTCAATCCACAAAATACTTACACAATAGGACTCTTAGTGTCTCATCCATTGTACAGAATCAAACTATCCAGTAATCGTCTAATTGCATCAAATATTTCTACCACCACAATAGATCTCCCTGATCCATCACTACAACAATCGTTCAAAACGATTAACCTATATGGTCTGAATCGCAACAACACTCTCGAACCCAGTTCGAAGTGAGACTCCATACTCATCGCTCACCAAGATGTATTGGCTCGCACCCAAAAATGCAGTACCTAGATCGACATCCACTCGATGGAAATAACATCATTTCATTGCATACGTGCAAATAACTACGGTTCACTCAAAATTCTCCACTAGCATTTCAATTTATACTTGCTACAATCACAGAAACATGATATTCATCCAAACAGCATTTAGACAAACAAGACTCTTGGAGTCTTTCACATACCAATCAAAATCACCAAGTCAATATCCAACTCAACCAAACACTCCGACTACAACGAATGCAGTTTAAGAAGATTTGCTAGTTCATAAATTTCAGTTAGGCATACAAGGTCGTAGACCCACTCAAAGCGCATACGTTGATACCATTGATTTTTGCCATTTACGAATTTTCAATCCAAAAAATTGAGTTTTGTATGGATACCCAAAATACAATGATGGACATGCACCTCGTGCTCAAGTCTACATCATATCGAGAGACACATGCTCATAATTACCTCACAAGATTTTTAACACATCACATTCATCCAAGATGAGGTTTTTAAAAATTCGGATTTCAACATGGAACTTAATCAATGCTTAGTCGAATAGTACACTTCATTCGAAAAACGATTTTCGAAAATAGATTAGATGTAAGTTTCATGGGAGTCCTCTTGTGGAAGCAATGGTTTTCCTAATCATTTCAAAATATCTTAAAATCCTTTTTCTCATGCGACACCGACTGCCCAAATCAAAATTTTCAAAAGCTAGTTATTTCTGAAGTTACATTCCATTCAGGAAAGTAGAGTCCTCACAGTACACTCACAGAAACATGCTTACACCATAACACTGCAATCACATATAACAATTACTAACGCACATGAAATTGAAACAAGTTTTGAAAGCACAATATCAAAGCAGTTAATTTGAGTTCATTACCACTATATCGTGCATTGCAAATGTTCGATTACAAACGATCAATCATCACAGACCAGAAGTTTCATGCACAAAAGATAATCCACTACCTCTTAGGGTAGGCAATTCAACCATGGTCCACTACCACTCCAGGTAGGCAACTCAACAATGATTCACTACCGCTCCGGGTAGGCAACTCAACAATGATCCACTACCACCCCGGGTAGGCAACTCAGCAATGGTCCACTACCACTCCGGGTAGGCAATTCAGCAATGATCCACTAACGTTCCGGGTAGGCAATTTTCCTCAATGATCCACTACCACTCGGGTAGGTAATTTTCCTCAATGATCCACTACCACGTCGGGTAGGTAATTTTCCTCAATGATCCACTCCACTCCGGGTAGGCAATTTAACAATGGAACAAGGTTATTAAACCATTTTGAAATTCATTTTTCTTTGCTGCATAACTTGAGCCAAAGTCGCTACACCATTTAAGGTTAGCTAAAAACGAGTTTTATTTCCATTAATTTCACCATGAATCGTTTTCCCGCAAATCGACGCCCACTTTAGTATAAACACACCCATATATGTTTATACTAAATGCGTAATTCACAACTCCATCCTTACATAACCAGAAAATACACACATTTTCCATTTCCGTAAATCTACACTCACTTTAGTATAAACACACCCATATATGTTTATACTAAATGCGTAATTAACAATTCAATCACTCATTTTTCCCCATTCTCATTTGTACTCAATCACGAATTTTCAATTATTCTATTTTTTATTTTGGGTAACAATTTTAACAATATTTTTTTCATCTTTGTGGGAGAGAGAACTATAGATTACAAAAAAGGTGTACATATGGATAATTCCCCATGTAACATGTTTGTTAATGTCGCCACCCAATTTATTTGCACACGATCTGGGAGGGAGGGAATGAATAATTTCCCCCTCTCTATAATCAGAATTATTATTACGTTTTTACAGACAAAAATAAAAACAATGCATAATCTTTGCACTACAATTATAAGTTCGAGATTGGATTATGGATAGAAGAAGATATTAGTACCGTGTAATTTCATATTTAAATCACACTCTTGTAAATTTGAGAGACCCCATTATACTCTTTTGTTCGATTAGACATTTAATTACTGAAACAAAAGGCAAAAAATATATTTCCTTTATTTCAACGACCAACTTTGCGATAAACCAATACTATAATATACCTAGCATAATACAATACATGTGTAAATATTTTCACAATTATTATATCATAAATAATTACATGTACGGTAGAGTGAATAAAAATATTTTCAATCTATCTTCTGTTGGGCTTTTAATCCCATATTATTTGTTTTATTATTTTTATTTTGTTGTTTTCTTTCTTATTTGATCATACAAAAAGTAAATAACATCATATTGTATTTGTTAATCTTATAGAAATTATCATGAGAATTGATTTGTTTATTTGTCGCGCGAATAAAAATAATGAGTTTTCGAACTTTCTAATATTCGAAATGTACAGTGAAATAATATAATCTATTTACTTATGAGGAGTAATAATATTTTATATATAATAATGTGTTATAATTAAAATTTAGTAGTGCATATATTAATTTTTACTTCGAGCCGAAAACCGGTTGCGATCACTTGTATTGCTTCTGCTATTTATCGAAGTAAGAAGATAATTAATAATCAATGTCAATTTTTCATTAATACAAATTATCTTTAAAATTTTTAAGTTGCTTTAAAATAAAAGTATTTTTTTGGGATTCAATATCAATGTTACAACTCGTATTGTGTCTTTCTTTTTACTTAGAGCTGAGAACTGGTCATGATCACTTGTACTGCTTCTGCTATTTATTGAAGTAAATAGAGGGTAAACAATTAATGTTGACTCTTCGTCCATTAATTTCACTTCAATTAAACTCAAACAGATTTATAAGCTTTTTAAAAAATATATAAGGATAACCAAAGTTTTAATTATTTGTTGATTCAATAGTGAGGTTACAACTCGTATTGCATCTTTCTCCCCACTTCGAGCCGAGAACTGGTCGCAGTCACTTGTATTGCTTATGCTATTTATCGAAGTGGGAAGAGGGTAAGCAGTCAATGTTGACTCGTCGTCTATTAGTCTCATTTCGATTAATTTCAAACAATTTTTGAATAACTTTTAACTACACAAAATTCTAATTTTTAATCAAACTAACAAACGATTTTCTAAAGAGCTACGTAGTCTTGATTTCCCTATTGCACATAGAGATACGTATGAGCAAGATAAACTCTTGTCAAATACAAAAATAAAAAATAAATCAATCAACTTCCTCCTAGTATTTATTTCAAAACCATTGTCTCAAAAGGATTATTTGTCCAAAATAATAATATTCATATGTTTTAAGCCAATCTACTTTCTACAAGTAATATAAAAATATTATTTTGTATTTTTATAATTTTTTTTGGTAATGAAATAGCACTTTTTCATTGGACCGCGACAAAATTTTGGGATAGGAATGGAGACAGATACTCTACCTCCTTGTATATGTGCCCTCTCACAAATTTGTGACTTGTATTATGAAAATATTTAATCACGCATAGATTAATGGTTTCTTTTACTTTCTATTATACATGAAGATTATGTGTTGGTCATATGATATAATTAATGACTATGGCGATATCTTCACTAGTGACTCGGTCAATTATGAAGAGGTAAGCTTGAGTGGCAATAGTAAAATGTTCATATTACAAGCAATTACTACTTTATTTTTATAATCAGAATCGACATATACTTTCATTTATTCAATTTCTCTATAATCTATATGAAAAACATTATTGGAAGAAGAAAAATTATTTGACGAAAAATAATTCATTTCCATATCATGCACTACTATCTTTTTTCTTTTTAAGAGTACTACCTCTTCATTAAGGATAGTTTGAATTTATAATCATGACATCCTTTAGATCCCAAATTCATTAAATATAGTTTGAATAATTAATTAAAAAGATTATTTTAAATTGATTGTTTAATCAAAATATAATTTAAAAATGATTAATAAAGTAATTTAATAACTAAAGAGATTACATACTCGTTAATTCATGCAACAAATATATCTTATTTTTATTGTACAATCAAAAGCTATTAAAATATGAATAGAAAATAATATACTAACAGTATAAAATACCCTTACAATATATATAATAATTTATTTTTTTCTTAATAAAATGACCAATGCTATAAAGAGTATACCTGCCGTTGAACCAATCATCATAACAATATGATATGCCAACATGTAATTTAACCTGTCAAACCCTATCCTTTTGGTGAAAAGAGGTTTGCACTTGACAAAAATATATTTTTAAAATGACACTTTGATTATTCAAATCTTTAATCTTCTAATTATTTATTATATGGTTAGTTATAAAACCATTGTATTTTGTAAATAATAATATTTATATAATTACATAATAATATTTATATAATTACATTTGTTTTAAAATGTATAACTTAAATATGCATTTTAATTATTACCATGAGTTGACTGTATCACTAGTATGATATTATTTAACATCGACTAAATACATTCATTCAAAAAAGAAAGCAATTACATTTAATTTAAAACCCTATTTTTAAACTGTTAAAATATTTTTACCCATGAGTAACTCTATATCTTTATATATATATTTTGTATATGTTTATAATATAATCATTTCACTATTGATAATTTGGCCAAAGCTTATACTGTTTTTTTCCCAATTTGAAAAATGATGAAGGTTGGGTTAAGTAGCCATACCTTATTCTTCTCTCTTCCTTTACTTGTCTCTCTTGTTGTTGTAAGTGGGGGATGGTCAATCTTCACTTATAGACATATTTATGTAAAAAATGATTTGGGCAATAATATTCTTCTTATAGCTCATTGTGAGTCCGGGAACAGAGACATTGGTGTTCAAAATCTCAATTATCAACAAGAATTTAAGTTTCAATTTCAGGTAGACATTTCCGGACCTACAAAGTACAATTGTTCCTTGACATGGGATGACAAATTACATCGGTTTGATGTTTATGATTCAAATAGAGATGGTAATCAGTGCAAAGATTGCAAATGGAACATACAGAAGGATCGACCATGTAGGTTCAATTTTGATACCCAAAAGTATGATTTGTGTGACTATAGTTACTATTGATATATATATATATAATATATATATATATATATTCCAATGTAATAATTATTAATCATTATATAAAATATGGTGAATGAAATAAGAGAAAACACATTGATTGTGTTTATTTTATACATTATCACTACATCAACCACCATTTATATTAATTATTATTGACTCTCCAAAATATAATGGAAATGAATAGTGAATGATGTACTGATTATGTTTTAATCTTTATACCGATGATACAAAGATATTTCACCGGTGAATTAATTGAATAAATTTGTTATAAAACATTAGTTTTCATATCTCCTTTTGATTCATTGTAATCATTATTGATCAGCATATTAAATTTGGTGAATGAAAGATTTAATAAATTTTTATAAAATATTAATTTCCCTATCTTATTTTTGAGTCATTGTTGTCTTTTTTTGTTGAGGTACAGTCATATATTTCTGGACTTATGTTTTGCTGTCAAATTAAATACATGATGTATAATTATTTGGTTTATATGATTGATCCAAAATTAGATTGAATTTGCTAGCTCAAATGGATTATGGATTATCATTCTAAATAAGTTTCTTAATGAGTAATGGATCAATTAAAATTCTCTAAATCTCCATCTTCTATTTATCACAAGGAAGGCTTCTTCAATCAATGACACACATCCTCTTATTTATCTTTATAAAAACCGTAAAGTTTTAGATCTTGGAATAAATATGTTAATGATAGTTTATACTTTATATTTATATTTATATTTATATATATATATATATATATATATATATAAACTAGTGAAAGTAGAATCATATTTTATAATTTTAGTTTACATTATGAATTATTTCTTAGTTATCAATGTGACAAAAATTTTAAGGGAAATAAATTTAAAATTATAAAAGTATTTATTACCCAAAAACGTTGATGATTATATATGTTATTATATTTTGTTGTAAATTAAAATTCATTTGTTATGAGACATTTCTGTATCACCCACTAATAGATATGTCTACTTATTTTATTTAGGTTATATGAATATAACAAATAAATTTTGAAGGTTAATATGTGTTCCTAACACGCATAACATAAAATAATAGATCTATTTTGTGTTAAAATATGCATACTAGGTAACCATGAGGCAAATTTTTTATATAAAAAATACCTCGAGAAACTGTTATGGCTTCAGAAAACTTCTCCTTCAAAAGTATGAAGGTCCTACACGTGTATCCACAACGAGATTGATCCTTGTTGTATCAACATTTGATCCGTTAAACAAATTTAGCCAATTTATACTCGAAAATAGTAAACCAATTGAAGAAGAACAATTCTTTTTTTCTCTACACACTATCCTTGAGACCTTTTGCACACTCCTATTTTAGGTAGGTTATGGTTTTGTGGCATTTATTTCCAAAATAAAATAAATATTCAATCTCATATTGATTCTATCACATACTAACAATTACCTTATTTTTCTATTTTTTGGTTTTGTTATATTTATTTTTCAAACGTTTAGGAGTATTGCTAGACATCAACCTTGATTAGTAAAGTTTATCCGTTTGTAATCTACACTTTGTCAGATCTTGCTTCAAGTTTATCCGTTTGTAATCTCTTAACGTAGATTGGGCAACCCAAACTTTAATGTGCTTAAGGCTTGATTTGTGCCATTTCCATATCTCATATGACGTTGTAGAGACGGATTTTGTGGGAACTTTATTTAACAAATAATTTGCCGCTTCCAAAACATATCCACATAAGCTTATTGGAAGATCAATTAACCCCATCATGGATCTTACCATATCTAATAAGGTTCGATTCCTTCTTTCAAATAAACCATTATGTTGTGGCATACCCGGAGGTGTCCATTGTGAGAGAATTCCATTTTCTTTCAAATAATCAAGAAAATCAGCATTAAGATATTCTCGTCCTCTATTGGATCTTAGCATCTTGGTACTTTTACCAATTTGATTTTCCACTTCACTTTGAAATATTTTGAAAATTTCAAATGATTTAGATTTATGTTTCATGAGATATAAAAAACATATCACAAAACATCATCAGTGAATGTGATAAAATAAGAATATTCTCATCGGTCTTGAATTCTAATGGTCCCACAAACATCTGTATGAATTAGTCCCAACAATTCAGAGGCTCTTTCTCCATTTTCACTAAATGGAGATTTGGTCATTTTGCTTTTGAGACAAGATTTACAAGTGGTGTATGATTCGTAGTCATAATTGTCAAGGTAACCTTCCTTAGTTTTTGTTAATAAGTAAAGAATGATATGTTAGAATATAATGATATATTATTTTAATTGTTAGTTTTAAATTACTAATCAATAATTATAAAAATAATGATTATGAATTAAATAGAAAATAAAATATAAAACTAGGATATCAATTATTTGAGAATATTATTCAAACACATTTTTACCATTTCCCTTTATTTTCTCCTCTCAACCAAATGGAAGAAACCTCAAATTTATCTTTAACTTCCATCTTCCTATTTTCCAACTCTACTCTAGTGATCAAAGAGTAACTTGTCTTTGCCTCAATAGCAAACTTTGAGATGCACCAATACTATAATATACCTAGCACAAAACAATACACATGTCAATATTCTCGCAAAGTAAAGGCCAAACAAATTATATTTATTTCAATATATTTCCTTCTTAAAATAAAAATTAAAAATAGAAAAACATAAATGAGTGATTTAAAATAAACTAGAAAATAGAAAAAAATTGGTGATATAATCCTAAAAGATTGCCCATAACAATAACATTAAAGAAAATATCCAAAACACACCCAAATAAATCAATATTATAGTAATATAATTTATAATACTTTCTAATAATAATATAATATTTAGTATTATAAATTTATTTAAAATATATTTTTAAATAAATTTATCCTTCGTTTTGTAGAATAAAGTTAGAAAACTAAGTGGAGAAGAAATAACTTTACCGAAAATGTCAATAGTATCCTCAAATAATTAATATCTTAATTTTATATTTTATAATCTATATAATTCATAATAATTAATGTTATAATTATTGGTTAGTAATTAAAAACTAACAATTGAAATAATATATATATATATATATATATATCATAATATTTAAACTTTTTTTGTACTAACTAACAAAAACCAATATTTTTATGTGATGTTTATTTCAGTGATATTTTTTACATATAAAAAATAACTTTGTTTTCTTTCTTCTTTTTTCTACCCAACCAAATAAACAAAATAGAGAAGAAAACACATTTTTCTCTTATTTTTCTTCTCTAGTGGGTTGTACTTGTATTGTTAATTAAGTACGATCATTTTTGTCATGAGTCAAATATTATATTAATATATCAATAAGGTATTGGTATAATAGTGTTAGATCTCACTAGATTTGTAGGTTGATCAAAAGGTCAAAGATTTCATAAAGATAATAAAATAAACTTTGTTGGATTAAATCTTTAATAATACCAAAATTTTGATTTTAATTTCTAATTTAGTTTTTTGTTTTAATTTATTTCATTTAATTTGTGAACGAATATATGAGTGATATTATTTACATGGTATGAATACATTCATTAAAAAAGAAAGCATTTACATTTAATTAAAACATTTGAAACGGTTATAATATTTTTACTCATAAGTAAGTCTACATATATATATATTTATATTTGTTGTATAAGGTTATAACATAATCACTTCACACAGATATTGATAAATTGACCAAAACTTATTCATTTTTTTCCACTTCGAAAAATGATGAAGGTTGGATTAAGCAGCTATACCCTATTTTTCTCTCTTCTATTACTTCTTGCCTCTCTTATGGCGGTAAGTGAAGCACGGAGTGTTTACGTAGGGAATGATTTGAGAAGATGTATTTTTCTTATCATTCGTTGTATATCCGTAGGCGAGGAATTTGTTCGGACTCTTGATTACCATAGACAATTTATGAAGTGTAAGGATCGAAATTCTACCATTGAAAATTTTCTTCTTATCTTATTCCTTATTCATTCCTTTCCTTATAAATTTTACCGACAATTCCAACAACCATATTTAACTCCCACTCTCATATTCCTACTAATTTCATAATTCAAAATGACATACATATTTATTCGACAGAAAATCATAATTCATTTCAATATGTCCTGCAACAACCGCATACAACTAGCTATGGGTTTCCAGAATACTCATAGCTACAAATATCCAGAGTTACAATACATCATGTAAGTTATATATCCATAGTTGCAAAATATTTCAACTAATTCAATATGCACTCATGTACAAAATAGTGCAAATGAATGAAGCAAAACATAAAGTTCCTCAAGCTTCCAAAAATAAGTCCACCTCACATCACTTGTTTATCTGCAATGAGATTATCAATGACAAAAGCACAAAACACATAAAGGAGTAAGTCATTAATTCAATAAGAGTCATTATAAGATAATCCACATTAGAAAAGGTTAGTAAACCACTTTGAAATTCATTTTCTTTGTTGCATTACTTGAGCCAAAGTCGCTACACCCCTTAGGGTTAGCTAAAAGCAATTTTTCATCTTTTTACAAAGAAAACATGCCACATAAACTCGGGCCGAAGTGTTGCCACATAAACTCGGGCCGAAGTGTTGCCACATAAACTCGGGCCGAAGTGTTGCCACATAAACTCGGGCCGAAGTGTTGCCACATAAACTCGGGCCGAAATGTTGCTACATAAACTCGAGTCGAAGTCACTAACCATTTATGGTCGGCTAAAAATACATTTCGTTTTTATTGATTTCACTATCAATCATATCCGGTGAATCCACGCAATCCTCATTACAAACACACCCATATATGTTTATAATAAATATGTGATTCACCAATTAATCATTGCACAATCAAAAAATACACACATTTTCTCTTCAAAGTACAAATTAAAGACTCCTCCTTACCTTGGTGAGTGTTGGGTTGGGTTCTTGGTAACTGCACAAGTTCCACTGACACCGCCGCTAACTCTAGGATCTTTCCTCATTCCCACCATATAACACAATGTTAGTCATTTATTCCAAATATCACGTAAACAACTTATATTGCTTCATTTAACTATACAAGATATTCATCATATTTTCCATGATTCTAAACTACTTTCACCATGAGTTTACAACCATTTAAAACATACATATTCATCTCATATTTCAACATTAGGATGTAAACTCATCTTCTACCTCTAACATTTTACCTATTTTCCACTTTGACCACACTTTCACTTTAGGGTTTTGGGGTTTTCATGAATCAACCCACAACTCCTCTCCATTCTCGAAATACTAACTCTAAACCAAGAGTTTACAAGATAAAAACAACATAAAACGAACCATACTCAAAAGGACGAGTTTCCATGGTTTCTCTCATTTTGAGAAGAGATCAAACATACCCAAAACAAGTTTCAAAGGGAAGAAAAGAGTTAGAATCAAGAGCTTTACCTCTTATCAAGCTTCTAAATGACTCACAAGCCTCCTTGCTCATGAAAATGTTCTATTCTCTCACTTCTATCTAGGTTAACCCTCATAAATGTGTTTGAGTCCCATATTTAATGTAACAGCGTCGGGTTCTCGCTTAAGCGAGCTCATTCTCGCTCAAGCGAGAAAATTCCGTCCATTTTAAAAACTCAGATCTGACCCTCTCGTCCAGGCGAGGGAACTCTCGCCTAGGCGAGACATCTCTCACTCAAGCGAGGATCTTATAGCCTCGACAGGTCCAAACATCACTTTTCTCGCCTAGGCGAGCCAGCTCTCGCTCAGGCGAGAATCCTTCCGTATAGCCCAGGATTTCCCCTTCCCAGTTAAGCCTTCCTCGCCCAGACGAGCCAACTCTCGCTCAGGCGAGACCACTCTCGCTCAGGCGAGAATCCTTCAGTATAGTCCAGGATTTCACTCTCTCAGGTGAGCCTTTCTCGCCCAGGCGAGAATCACTCGCTCAAACGAGAATCCTGTAACTAATACTATAATTTTTAAAGACTTAATTTTAGGGTGTTACATGAAGTGCTAGTAGTGTCTACATTTGCATTAATTTATATACACATAGAGAAATGAATTTTAATAGAAGTGAGAAAGAACCAAATCCAAAATTACAATAACCTAAAGTCAAAGTATGAAAGACATGTGAGTGATAAACTGAGAATGAAAAGGAAAAGAACTGGGAAGTGGGAACCACGTCCCATCGTTGTATATGGGTCTTCTCACAAAATTGTCACTTAGATTATCGAGGAGATACATTTATTAACTAAAAACAATTATAACTTATGTAATTAAGTAATCAAAAGTTACTTAATACATTTTTTTTTGTCTAAGAGAATACAAAAGTTGAACAACTTTATTGATTATTTTATATATAGAAAAAAATTAATAAATATGACAACACTATAGAAAACCGTAGACTAGTTTTTGACCACGGTTTTAAAACTGTTGGCAATTGAGGTGTTACCATAGGTCAAAAATGTTGTAGTATAAGTTATTGGTTTTACTTTTATATTTAAGGGTAAAAGTGTGATTATATTGCATTTAAGTAATAAAAGTATTGTATCATATTGTTAATCTTCTTTTATTTTTCAAACACTTCTCTCTTCAACACTAGAGAGGATCCTTATCCCGTAAATAATTGGGGGTGAGCATGAGTCATGTTAGGTTGGTTAAGGTCTGTTCTTTACTCGATCATAAATGTTGGTCGAATTATTTTTTGAATTTGAACACGACCCTCAAAGCTAACTCAAAATGTCGACCGGACCGACGTTTGAACCCGTAACCGACCCTAAATCTAATTAAATATAATGCATATTCTTTATATAAAACATTCTCAATATTACTTATTATTATGTATATGTATAGTTTGTTAATCATGTATATATAATTTAAAAATTAGAAAATCAATAATACTTTCAACAAAAAATATGTGATTACTCTATACACAATTGAACATACACACATATAAACATGATTAGTGAATGATCATGGGTTGGTCCGAGTCATGTTTAATTTGTCCCTTACCCCAACCTTAAATATTAATCGAATCTAATTTTTAAACCTAAACTTAAATCCAATTAAACGAGACCATATTCGAATATGATGATGATCGGGTAAACCATTGGGGTTAGATTCTCTTGGAGTACATATGATATAAGTGATGCATGATAATGAGTATGGCAACATTTTCACTAGTTCCAAGGTGAAGAGTGAATGAGCATTGTATAATGTATTCCAATCCAATGAAAAAAGCAATTCATGCGTTCAGAACTGACAACAACGGATGAGAAGAAGAAGACTGAGTAACTCTCACTTTATTAATCTTTAACTTTCAACTTGCAATTCTATTCCAACATATCTAGTTCAGTTAATGTTTCAGTTTTCTGTTTCTTCAATTTCATATTATTATTATTATTATTATTATTCATTCCCAATACATAGTTAGTACAAAACATGCACATATAGCCAAAAACAAAGAAACTAAAATAGGAATCATTCCAAAACACGTAGCATCATCTATTTGGGACACAATTATTTGGTTCTTCTCTTTGTTCGGGTCTTGTTAGCTTAGGACTAGGACCATTGCTACAAACACTAGTTACCACAACCTCGTAAACCGTTTCTATCATACCATTCCACTAATTCCAATTTTTAAATATAAATAAAAATAAATATGCTTCTGGTATATTTTTTAAAATATAAAGTTAGGATTTTTGTGTTGGAATTTTTAAAGCAATGATATACTAACCTTTTTCATCATATATATATATATATATATATATATATATAACATGGTCATCAAATTGGTAGGAGTACTGATACAGTAATAATAACAGTTGAATTACTGATTACTAATTAAACTGCATACAAATAAATGTAGATATATATAATATATTTACATGCTGAAAAATTAATAAAAAAATAATATTTTTTTATTTCCATTAAAAAATTAATTTTAATTAAAAATCGATCGGTTCGACTAGTACAGTTCAATTGAAAACCGGCCAGTACGACCGATTTTGACCAATTTTAACCGGCATAACTATATAATCAATATAATTATTGCACCGTACCAATATTGAACCAATTCACCAGTTTATCGGTTGAACTGATCGGCACGAACCGGTTTTTACATATAACTTTTCATTATACCATTAGATCCATAGGAACCCCTCTATAAAACACTACCAGCACTCTTATTTATTTATTTATATATTTCTAGTCTTCTTAGGGGGAATAAACCAAAAGAAGAAGCAGCAGCTGCAAAAGAAAAAGGAAAAAAGTGATTATCTTTCACTTTCAGCTTATTGTTTCTGAGAAGGAAAGCTTTTGTTAACCAATATCACACAACACAACACAACCTTAGTTACTTCCCTTTCCAACGTTGTTATTGTTGTTACCAAGAAGCCAAGTATCCACTTTTATGTTTTGATACAAAACACACTTTCTCTTTTTCCTTTCTCTTTTCTCATGTGCTTCTTCATGTTCATTCTTCTTACTTCTTACCCTTTTCTTCTTATGTGAGTGATAGTTCTTTTGTTTTTGTGTGTTTCTTTTGAAATGGATGAGTCTGGGAAACTAAGGTTGGTGAGGTGCCCCAAATGTGATAATCTTCTTTCAGAATTTTCTGATTATTCTGTTTATCAATGTGGTGGTTGTGGTGCTGTTCTTAGAGGTACCCTTTTTTGTTCTTCTTCTTATTATTATTCAAGGCATGCTTTATTTTTAACTTTGTTTTGTTTCAGAATTTTTCTCCTTTTCTTTAAGATTGAAAATCATTTTCTGGGTTCTGACTAATTATAGTGTTATAGTGTTATTTCATTCCATTTCAATTTCTCTCTGTTAGTTGCTTCTTAATCAATTTATAAAAAGTTCCCAACTTGGATATCAATTTAGTAATCACATATTTAAAGAACAGAAGGGTGGAACTAAAATATGTTGTGTGGATTTTAGGAGCCATTAGGGTATGGGAAGAGTGAAGAGAGCCACAAGTGAGACATCACGTCTTGAACCAAAACCTTAAGACATTAGTTCCATGGGCCTTTTGTACTTATAAACACTTTTGCTCCTCCCGCATATCAATGTGAGACTTCACACTTGAATAAACCCAATTGCAGTCTCTATTTTTCTTAAGAGAAGAGAGCTAAATTAGGAGTTATTATGTATAAAATTTTGCATTTGTAGTGTTCATTATTAGGAAGAACTAATCATGTTACATCAACCTTTTCAATTTCTCGTTTAGTTGTTTCTTAAATCAACAATAAATTGTGCCAAACTAGCAACAAAATATAGTAACTATATATTTGGTATTGAAGAACAAATACATGGAATGAAAGGGGTTAAAGGGATTTTACTTTAGTTTCTGATTAAAATTGATTTTTTGTTTTAATTTGCAGCAAAGCATAAGGGTTATATAAGTGGTAGCTTGTCGGAGAAGTCGGATGAGGGTAAGATTGAAGATTCTGCTAAATCAGATAGTTCATTGGAAAAAGGCTTAGCTGATTCCATTGATGATACTTCCGATGTTGATGCTAAGTTCAATAGTAATGAAAAGGATGTAAAGAAAGCAAATAATGGACATGAAAGATTTCCGAATCAACCCGAGGGTAAAGAAACCAACGAGAAAGGAGTTTACGAGAATGATGTTGATGTCAATGTCAACAAAAATAAAGTGAAAAAACCAATAGGAAGAGAACAAGAGGAACCAAATTCTCAAACTGGTCATGAAAAAGGGTCTAGATTCGCTGGGAGAATGATGCATAATTGGCAAAATGGACAAATAAGCGAGGCAGAGAGGTTTTGGAGAAAGCCGAAAACTGAAATGGAAAGTGAGAGATTTTCCACTTCGAATTATCCTTATGAGGGAACTTCAAACAGCCATTCAAGTTTTTCTCATAGCTATGCTGAACCCTGGCGGCATCATAAAGAATCAGATGGTGCAAACAAGGTTCAACACCTTGAGCAAGATCGAGCGGAGCTTCTAAGGAAGCTGAGTGAGTTGAAGGGTCAGCTCAGCCAGTCTTCCGAAGTGGTTAACAACACGAAAAAAAAGGTCCGGCTTGATGAAAGGATGATTCCTCCAGATCCTTATGCCGGCTCTGATCCTTGGTTTTCAGATGGATCGCCTCGGTTGAACAGGAATGCAAGGCAATTTTTCGGCACCAATAAACATGTGGCAGGTTCCAATTATTTCAATTATCATCATGATCCATCATATCCTGATACAGGTGGTAGTGAAATGGCTATGCCAAATTTCCATCCTTCGATGCATAATCCGAATCACATTCCAGGGTATGGAGATCCTTTTGCCCCCAAAATTCTAGGGAGAGGCCCACAATCACATCAGCTAACCCAACAATATCCCCCAAAACCCTTGCATCCCTACTTTTCCGGACACTATGTTAATACTAATCCAGATTCATATGAACCATTTGCACATAGTTCAATGCTTCACCAGCCTTCTTGCTCGTGTTTTCATTGTTATCAAAACAAACGAAGAGGTTTAGTACCGACACCTCCTGTTCCAAATGATCCTATGTTATTCAATCATGAGATCCCAACGGCATTTGGTCCACACATTCATAATTCTAGAACAGCTGCTGTGCCTCAAGTGGGTTTTCGCGAAAAGCAATTGCATACAAGATGGCCTAGTGACTTCAACTCTGAGATCAGTGATTTTGTTCGAAGCCGTCCTCGGAAAGTGATGTTAGCCACTGGCCGTCAGCATTGCTGTCCCATAGCTGGTGGTTCGCCCTTCATCACATGTAATAATTGCTTTGAGTTACTGCAACTACCTAAAAAAGCACTGGTTGTGGTGAAAAAACATCAGCAGAAAGTGAAGTGCAAGTCTTGTTCATCAAAAATCAGCATTGCTATCATCAATAAGAAGCTAGTTGTTACTCATGATTCAGAGATGAAGGGAGTTCGCACAAGGGTTGATGATTTCTCAAATGAAGTTATCAGTAGCCGTGTGTCACGTTCCCATGGTCATGTGAACAGGGTTGGTGCTAACTTCTCATCCGATGATTATTCCGGTTATGATTTTCATTCAGTAGATAGAGAACCTCTAACGCTGGTTTCTGACCTTAGCTTGAATTCTAACAAATCCGAGGACATGCAAAGTTTTCATTCTTCTCCTATTACGTCCGAAGACGAAGATAGTCCTGAAGTGGTTAACAAGTCCATTCATCAGCCAACCAAAGCATCTGTTACTCCTCCACCGGCCGGTTCACCTTTGCAAGAGTACCTTGATTACTCAAGTAACAACAATTCAGTGAACCGTTTTGGTAAAGGCAACCAAAGTAGTCGTTCAGAGCAAGAGAAGGTGAAAACCGAGAAGATCACAACACGGCAAAATTCATTGAAAGAGGCTGCAGTTGCAACTGAGATGGATATCCGTGATTATTCTAATACGGGGGTCTCCCAGGATTCTGGAGACACAAAAGGAGAAAATGATCATCCTAGATCCAACAAAGGGGGTGAGTCATTTTTCGCAAACATTATCAAGAAAAGCTTCTTAGATTTCTCTCGGTCTAATCAAACAGATGATCGTAGCAAAATCGATGTCACTGTTAATGGGCAGCCATTATCACATCGTGTGGTTAAGAAGGCCGAAAAACTATCTGGACCAATCCAGCCTGGAAATTATTGGTCAGTATCATGGTCCATTTGTATTGGTTGGTGCTACATTTGATACATATATATCATTATACTCCAATATCTATACTCATGATTGAAAACCTTCTCTCAAACCAAACAGGCCCTAACATTTTTTGATGCATTATCTCACAAATTTGCTGCGAAGTATAGTTTTTTGCTGATTACTTATGAAGTGTATTGATGGATTTACCTTTATACAATTTGCTTCACTAGGTATGATTTTCGGGCTGGATTTTGGGGCGTCATGGGTGGACCTTGTCTCGGAATAATTCCTGTAAGTTCAACTACTCTAGCTCACTTTTGTGGTAACATACTTAATAATCCAATCATTATGGCTGAATGTGATGATTTCTGTTGCAGCCATTTATAGAAGAGTTCAATTATCCCTTGCCAGAAAAATGTTCGGGTGGAAATACTCGTGTTTTTGTAAATGGTAGGGAACTTCACGAAAAGGATTTAGACTTGCTTGCATTGAGAGGACTTCCAACTGAAAGAGATAGATCTTATATCATCGAAATTTCCGGTAGAGTCCTGGATGAAGACACAGCAGAAGAGCTAGACAGCCTTGGCAAACTCGCACCAACGTAAGTGCCCGGTTTATGTTGATTCATTTCCTAGTCTCTAATAATTTTCTACCTGTTTTGTGTTGGTGAACTTATGTTTCTATTAATTACTTGGAAATTGTACAATGCTTAGCTTATCATTTATTACTAACTAGTAAGTTACTCTTAGGAGTCCTACGTTGAGTAGAATTGCAAACTCAATGTGGTACTTAAGCCATGAGGCTCTCCCACCTAATAGACTAGTCTTTTGGGTTGGACTCTCCTCATGTGCTTAAGTCCTAACAATTGGTGCTTTCATTGAGAGTTGTGCCATGGAAAGGGCTACCTATAGGCTAGATTAAGGTATATTACCAAATACTGATAGGTGAGTGAAGCCGCCAAAAAGAGAAAGGGCTATCATTGGGTCAGTGTCGATCAAGTGAAAGTCGTCGTGGACGTCAGCCCTTAAAGGGGGCGGCAATGTCAGGAGTCCCATATTGAGTAGAATTGCAAACTCAATGTGGTACTTAAGCCATGAGGCTCTCCCACCTAATAGACTAGTCATTTGGGTTGAGTTCTCCTCATGTGCTTAAGTCCTAACAGTTACCCATGTATTCGCATGGGTTTTGACGCATGTTAATTTTGTAATAAATATTGATTACATAACAATAAGGTGATCATCTATTAATCTTATTGCATTCCAATGAAACACATTAGCACTATGAAACTTATGCTAACAATTTAATAATCCAATACAAGTTTTGATATATTTGATTTGTTGTTACTTTGATTTAACAGAGTGGAGAAAGTGAAGCATGGATTTGGCATGAAAGCACCTAGAGCAGGTCCATAATTAAAGTGTAGAAATCAATATTCTCTCTCAAGTTTGAGATTAATGAATCATGGAACAAGTCTAGAAATTTTTGCAACATTACTTGGAAATTCTTCTATTGCAGTACATGAATTTAGATTACATATGCAATATGTAAATTTATTTCTTATGTTAAAAAAACTGCATTAGAAGTTTTGTGCTTGATGATATCAATTAGTTTAGAAAAGGTTGAAGTGAGTGTGTTAAGTTTTGATTAATCTAGAGTCGAATTTGATGTATCAAATTTGTAATATACCTTATTAGTGTTTTAGTATTTATGCATTTGTAGTCAATCATAGGAGTTGTACGATCTACTTACTCTTGGAGTAAGTTTAAAACACTTATTTCACATCATAACCATCAATTCTTAGGAAATTTAATAGTTTGAATTAGTGAGTTGATTTAAACCATTAAATTTCATAGAATTGATGGATCCCTCATCTTCAATGGACACAGATCAGCTGTCCCACTCTTCGTCCCAATCCCTGTCCTGGCCAATCACAATGCTGTCATATAAATAAAATATAAAATTTAAAAGTAAAAGGTAACAAAAATCAACATTATGATTGACCCGGAATAAGGAATGAGATACGGAATGGGACATGTGATCTTTGTCCCGTCTTCAATATGGTATGAAGCTTTTTCAAGAGTTGTGTGAATTTATTATGACATGTGCATGTGGACCTGCCAGAATCAATTGTCTCTAAATTGTATATGTCCAATCAAAATTTGATATTTATTAAAAAACATAAAGTGGTTGGAAGAGAAGTTAAAATTGTATGTTATTTTTTATTCTATATCAAAATTTGATTGGATGAGACAGAGTTTGATATACAATTTAGGGATACCCGATTTCATTATCAATCATGGACCCATTGAAACATAAAAAGTAATATATTTTATTCTAAACAGTCTGAATTTAAATTTATTAAGGACTTCTAAAGGACTACAAATGTTATTTAACTTGGATCTTATTTGATATCAATGACAGTATATATATTTTAAACACTTAAAAGGGAAAGAAAACACAGATGGGGTAGGTAAAGCTTTGAGAATAAAGCTATTAAAGTTAATGAAATATAATTATTAATTAATCAAAAGACATTCCAAACTTCAGTGGAAACTAAAAAACAAGAGGGTGATACCTTTTAATAAAGCTGATAGTTTATAATTCATAATTGTTTAGTTAATTGAATCCAAAGTTCAAACAAAATAGATATCTTCTTATAAATTCTCTTAGGCTTCATGAAAAATGATCTATTTCAAAGTAGTATTTTATTTTTTGATAATCGATATAAGTCAATTTCTTATAAATTAAATAATTTTAGAGTAATTTTATGGAATAATATATTATCACATAGAAATAATACACTTTTAATGTTACTCACATAAAGACATGCCCATACCAAAGGAATAAAGGCAAATGTAGGTAGCCAGCACATGAATCTTGGGGTCCAGAGAAGCTTTGAAATGTCTCCCAACTCTGAAGATAAGATTTATTATATTTTAATGTATAAATATTTGCAATTTGATTAGTAGGAGTAGTTGCTACCATCAAATGTAGAAAAAAAATATATTCAATAATTCTTTTGACACTTTATTTTGGTCTTTTGACACTCAGAAGATAATCATTTATTGTTGGGAGATCTTCATCTATGAGTTATATCATTCTATCATTGGCTAAGTGAAAGAAACATATAAATGAGTTTAACACCACATTTTGACCCAAAACCTTAAAGCTTTAAGTCTATGGGTACATCCACTTATATCATTCATACTTGGAATACCCAATGAGTTTAACACTTATAAATGATCCATTTGATTAAATTGTTGAAATGAATATATAGTTAATAAATAATGTATATGTGATATATATTTGTCCCTTTCTTATATTTTCCATGGATTCAAGATAGGTGTGAGATAGAAGATCCCATATATATATATATATGGTGAAGAAAGCAAAACTTTAGGCAATAGAGACAATAAATCGTTATCAGAAATAAATAAATAAAATTTCAAAGATAATTAGGTGCATGTAGTCCCATTCATTTATATGTGGGTCATAAATGTGGGGTTTGTCCTTAAAGAAGGATCATCTATCCCAAAAAATTTATATCTTATATTCTTAACTAATCAAACTTAATAAAATAATATTAAAATATTAATTTTTTATTTTATTATTTTTATTTTAAGTTGAATCGAGATTTCTAATTGGTTTGGTAGACAAATTAAGATAATGGGAATGAACGTGTATGTCTAGGAGCCACATACCTAACAAAAAATCACTTTTGATTTATAGGAGTAGCTGTTTTGTCATTGGTAGTTGATTGAAACTAATGATGAAGAAAAGCTGCAAGGTTTGTGTGACAGGAGGCACTGGTTACATTGGTTCATACCTTGTCAAGAAGCTCTTAGACAAGGGTTATACTGTTCATGCAACTCTTAGAGACTTGAGTACTCTCTCTCTCTCTCTCTCTATATATATATATATATATGTTTTAATATTCAGATTCCTAAGGTTGATGCTTATATTGATTTTGCTTGTATAACCATGCATGCATGTTGTCTTGTGAATTTGGAATTGCAGAGAATGAGTCTAAGGTGAGCCTTTTAAAGAGTCTTCCACATTCAGAAGGGAAATTGTTGTTATTTGAAGCTGATATTTACAAACCAATTGAATTTGAGGCAGCAATTCAAGGTTGTGAATTTGTTTTTCATGTTGCTACTCCCTTAGCTCATGAAGTTGGATCTCAGGTTAATTTACCCATTTATTATATCTTCAGATATTTCACATTAGGTTGTGGTCACCATTGCTTTCATTGATTGTGATTATTGCGGTTCTTATGATGCAGATTGTAGCCGTTACAGTGTGAATTATTTTATGAGTAAAAAAATATTTTTTAATTCAATGCAAACTTATATGTAGGGGTGAGCAGGACCCGACCCTACCCGCTCAC
Organism: Lupinus albus; assembly: GCA_009771035.1. Lineage (NCBI taxonomy): Eukaryota > Viridiplantae > Streptophyta > Magnoliopsida > Fabales > Fabaceae > Lupinus > Lupinus albus. Next base: position 263,693 of record CM020016.1, read on the forward strand.
CCGGTATAGTCCGATCATGATCGAACCTCAATAGGGTCGGGTCTCATCGAGTCTAGGAACGGGTTTGGGTTCAAAAATTAGACCCAGACAATATTTAGGGTCAGGTAGAGACCAGACATGACTCGTCTGGACCCGTCCCATGACCACTCACTCATGATGTTTGTATGTATCTTATTTAAATGTGTACAGAGTAATGATACATTTTTGGTCGAAAGTATCATTGATTCTCTAATTTTTTCATCATATATACATGTTTAATATTATATATGAATACATATATTATTTTATATGTCAAATTACATATTCACAATAATAAATAATATTTAGAAGACTTTATCCAAAATGAATATACATTATATTTAATCGGGTCTAGGGTCGAGTTCGGGTTTAAAGGTTGACCCTATGAATATTTAGGATCACTTTAACTTCGAGTCTAGATCCCGGTTCAAAAAAATGACTTGATAAACATTTAGGTCCGAGTAAGGACGACCCTTAATTCGTCTCAACCTGACCCACACTTACCCCTACTTATATGGTACGATACAGTTGCACTGCAGCCTGATATGACTGTATCATTATAATTCGATCTCACACCACAATTGTAATATTATGGCTATATTAAATGTGTGCTCCACAATTTTCCTTATGTACAAATATAGGATGCCATAATATTATGACTTTAGTATGGTTAACCTAATGTGTACAATTGCAATAAATACAATCAACCATAACCAACACAATTTAAAACTTCGAATCATATTATAATTTTAAACATGTAGAATGGATTATTAAATAAATGTATATATTATTAGTACAAGGATATTAGTGAAGCATCACTTGGTGGGACAAAAAGCATTATCATGGCTTGTGTAAGAGCTGGAACAGTGAAGCGTCTAATCTACACTGCATCTGTGGTTTCTGCTTCTCCATTGAAAGATGATGAAAGTGGTTTCAATGATTTTATGGATGAAACTTGTTGGACCCCTCTAAATGACTCATTGGCATATTTATCCATGAATGATTTTCATAAGGTTAGTGTCAAATTTTTGTGTGCTTATATTATGTTTTATATATTGATTAACTATATGGTTAATTGATTATTTAGGTAAATTTGCATTCATTAATTGATTAACTAGTTACTTGTTCTGTTCGTTAAGCTAGACTATATGTGCAATAATTGATTAATCAGTCGAGTTAATCAATTATGTGACTAAAAGATTTTGTTTTATGTTTATAATAGATGTAGTATATAAATAATGGTTCCCTTAATATTTATATTTAATTATATTCATTCAATAATGAGAAACAATGAGAAGTACATTATTTCAATAATGAGAAATTCATTCTTTCTTTAAGCTTTCTTCAAACCTTCTTTAATTTGATTATTAAATCTACATGAAAAACATATTTTGTTCTCTCCAAAATTTTTCTATGTAACAATTTAGTCACAAAAAATTTGAAAAACTTCAAATTGAACATAAAAATATTAAATATGGGTCACAATAATATTTTTTAGAATTTTTGTGACTCCCAATAACTTTGACTTATAGTTACAATCTTTTTAAGTACTAGATTACTTTTTTATTGTTTTGGGTATCAAATTGGTATACATAAAAATTTATAAGGAGATATAACTTGCCCTCTATTTTTCACCATTTGCCCCATAATTTTCCAACCATTTCTCCTTACCTATTTACTTTAGTGAATTCATACTCATTTATTATAATGGCCTTATTTTTAAATATGCTGAAATATTTGATTTCATTTTAATTGTGAAGGACTATGTTTATTCAAAGACATTGACAGAGAAACATATTTTGAGCTATGGAGAGAATGAAAATGGTGAAGGATTAGAGGTAGTAACCCTACCTTGTGGGCTTGTGGGAGGGGATACCCTACAATCTTTCACACCAACTAGTGTGGCAGTTCTTATCTCACATGTCACACATAATGAAAATGCATTCAAATCACTCGAGTTCTTAGAGAATTTGTTAGGGAAAATTCCAATTGTACATGTTGATGATGTGTGTGAAGCTCATATCTTCTGCATGGAAAATGACTCAATCAGTGGAAGATATTTGTGTGCATCTTCTTATATTTCATCAAAAGATATTCAAAATTATTATGCTCTACATTATCCAGAATTCAATGTGAAGAAACAAGAGTAAGTGCATGTTCTTTAATTACTTATATTTTCTACATTTTATTAGAGAAAATTAAATTCAGGTTTAATCTATACATGTATTCTAACACTTCCAAAGCTAAAATAATCATAAATTTTATAAGTTTATATGAAATTTCAGGAATGTAGATGTGGTGAAGAAGGATATAAAGTACAAATCAACAAAGTTGTGTGACAAAGGATTTGTATACAAATATGATACGAAGATGATATTAGATGATACTATCAAATGTGCAAGAAGGTTTGGTGATATATAATTGCTATTTATCGGATAATGGCGGGAACCTGAAGTACTTCTTTTTTATGCTCATATCCAAATTTATTTATATATATTTGTATGAATAATGGATGTCCAATAAATTTTCAAGTTTAATTATATATTTATGTATTTGTAATAATTAATACATATATAAATAATTATTACATGTTAAATTTATAACTATTCTAATATGATTTTTTATATAAAACTCATGGCCAAGGTTAAAGTTTTGGATGATATTCGATAAAGGCCTAATAATTGAACTTTAACAAATTTGAAAGTGTTATTCTCCAAGAATGATTAAAATAATTCATTTAGGTGGTATAAATTATTCTTTCTCTTACTATTCATTTCAAATCACTCCACAATACCCATAATTATAGTGGTGATGATGTTATAGAGATTCTTAAAATTGTACTATCTTGACCCCAGTTACAATTTTAAAACACAACACCTTCCGTACACCATAAATAATTTATTAATCCATATTTTTACTAAATGATTAAACTCGTATTTATTTTGAAAAAAAATCTAAGTAATTAATTATAATGTCCCATTTTTTATATACCTTTTAAAAAAATATAAAATAATAAACAAATTATACTAACAACTAATAAGAAATAATATTATGGAAATAAAAGAAAATATCAACAAGTTATATTAACAAATATAAAAGTTTTCTATATGTATATGTCTATATTAAGAATGAACAATACAAGTTTTTATTGTATTTATTAGTTAACCAAATATATAGACTATTGAGTATGAAAATTGTAAGGACCCGATTTTCGTAATCGAAAAATTCTTTTCAAAAACCTATTCATGACAGCGAGTTGATTACTTTTAAAAGACATTACTCGAACGAATTTGGAAAACTTGATTGAATATACATCAGTTCAATTCCTCTTTCAGGTGCGGAAACAATCAATCGTTCACTTCATTAAAAACATGTCATTGCACTTCCTTTCAATTACCCAATTTAGATACAATTATCCATTCTCAATAATACTTCCATTTTTACATCATCTAATATCCTAACTATATATTTAGGAGAAAGTCACTCATACATGAATCCCATTTAACATACTCTTCATATTACATGCATTATTCAATTACAACATTGAGAACATAAAGCAACTACTCAAGGTACCGGTGCATACGCACGAGACAATACTTTTTGTCATGTGATTAAGAACACGAATATTATATGAGCATTAATATAGTTAAAAATATATATGTTACACATACATTCACATGGTTAAAAAAATACATGTGTTGATATAATTTCATATTATTGTATACAATTTAAATTATATTTATTTCGAGTTATTCTATAATCAAATTATTCTAAAATTTATCATATTTTAGAATCAGCTAATAATGGATTATAAACTTATATGCATAATGATCATTTTCTAAATAATTGAATACCAAAATTTAATATTGTTGCCTAAAGTCAACCAAATAACGGGGAAATAGATTTAACATGTATTATTTTATGTCAATAATATTGATCGTTACTAAACCAATAATCCTTGTAGTTTGCTTCATATGTTATCAATTGTGATGCAAATTGGTCTCAGAGAGTACAACTGACACTATTGGAACTGTTATATTAGAATTAAACATTACTAAAGTATACTAATAACTAAGACAAAATGAAGTTATTAGTGATAATTACAAAAATATTTTACGCAGTAAAAATGACCTTCAGCATACAACTTTCGTTGGGTTAGAACCAGACTGAATCATTTTAATGTCAAATATCTCACCAATGACATCTAATGTACAACATTGAAATAGAAATGTCACAGTATTTATTTGTCAATTTAAAAAATCAATAAACTAAGAATGTCAAGAAGAGAAATAAACTAAGAATGTAAATGTATGGAGAAATTTCCTTAAGTTCTTTTGCTTTCATTATGGTTCCTTTTTGAAATATTAATTTGTAAACATGATTACAATCTCTATATTGTCCCTCGTTCAGAACAACATCAAAATGATACTAATAATAAAAATGACACACACAATAAAGACACTTCGTTTTGTACCTACACATTGTTCATTACTCAATATATTATTTAATAAGATATAATAATAATAATAGATTTGAATAGTTTTATTGATAAAAATATAACCATTTTATAAAATTATTCTTGAATTGGTAATACAGATAACATGAGTGTTCTTAACGATGCGAATATACATGCAACATGTGTGTTTTAACTATGCGAATGTATAGGTAACATGTGTTTTCTTAGCAATGCGAATGTAAGAGTAGCATATATGTTTTTAACCATTGAAATGTATGTGTAACATGTTTGTTCTTAACAATATGAATGCACATGTAACATGTGTATTTTTAATCATTTGAATATATGGTTTAAAAGATACATGTTTGTACGAGTAATGCGAATGTATGAGTAACACATGTATAGATAACATGTACTTTTATTAGCAATGTGAATGTACGAATAACATTTGTAAACCATTAAAATGTATGGGTCATATGTTTGTTCTTAACAATATGAATGCACATGTAATATATGTATTTTTAAACATGTGAATGTATGAATAACATGTATGTTCTTAACCATGTGAATACGCATGTAATATGTGCTACTAATCATGCGGCAAAAAATATTGTCCCGTGCATATGCACGGGTAACTTGCTAAGAACATACCATGCAAAGTTTTCAATTATTAATCTTGGACACATGTCATCTTCTCATGCAAAGTTTTTCCACCTAAACACTCTCACCAACTACCATGCATAGTCCCACATTGTGTCATTAACATCTACATTCATATCATTCATCAAACCATCAACTACCATGCATAGTCCCACATTGTATCATTACCCTCTACATTCATATCATGGATCAAAATGACACATGCATGTCACTTCTCATATCATACATCAAAATGACACATGCAAGTCACATTTATTAATAATTCATTTTGTCTACCAAACACTTAATCATATTCCCATATTCTCATATTCATTTTCCATCCAAAAATCTTTCTTCATTTTCACTAAATCAATTCTTATATTTCTCCATTTTCCCTAAAATCATATTCTGATTAACAATTCTATTATACTATTATGCACATTCATTATAACATTCTCATATTAATTTATATTAAAAATATATGAGTTTAGGGAAACAAAAATAATTTTTAAAATTTTCATCCACATTATCGCAAAAATGATGAACTCTCTGTAAAAAAAAATCACAAAGTCAGAATATTTAAAAGCTTTGAATGAGAAATGAAGAAAATTAAAATATGATGTAATATAATGTTAACTAAGAAGAAGAAAAGGAATCATGAGATTGTAAGATTATTCTATTACGCACATACGTAATTACCATTACCTACAGGAAATTGCGGTTTGGTTATGTAAAAACAAAAATAATTCTTTAAATTCTTATCCACATTATCCCGAAAATGATGAACTCTCTCTAACAAAAATTACAAAGTCAGAATATTAAAAAACTTAGAATGAGAAATGAAGAAAATTAAAATACGATGTAATGTTACCTAAGAAGAAGAAAAATAATCATAAGATTGTAAGCAAAGAGTATTGGTAATAATTGTAAAATATCGGTGTTATGATATGGTGTGAAAGCAATTCTATAAATATCTCATACCAATTAGCAATTCTATTATCTTAATATTATGCATATTTCTTATATATTAATTTCTATTAATCATCATGTACATATATTTAAAATCAACATTCATCACCATTACCATTATGGAATATTCATGAATAATTCAATTAGAATGAATATAATTATTATAATTAATGATCATTCATGATTTCATAAAAAAATCATTATACACATTTATTCTTATATTATTTTTCCCACCAAAAATCTTTCTTTATTTCCCAAAATCAATTCTTATATTTCATTCTTATAATATTGTACACATTCTATTAATATCTCATAATCTCATTAGCAATTCTATTATCCTATTATGCACATTCATTATATATTTCCCATAAATCAATTCTTATAAGTGAGGCTTTAAATTCATATAATATTCTGAAAGCAATCCTATTAATATTTCATACTCTGATTAGCAATCTTATTATACAAATTTCTTATATATTTCCTCCTAAATCAATTATTATCAATATTATTATACACATTCCATATATATTTATTTATATTAATTTTTATTAATCATGAGCAACATATGTTTAAAATTATACCCAACAATTAATTTCCCTAAATCAATCTATTACCTATATAATAAAATGATGTTCTTTGACATATTCATCTGCCACGTGTCAGCTTCTCAAGCCCTGCCACGTGTCAGCTTCTCATGCAATATTTTCTTCTCTATTCTCATACCACACATCCAACTCTTCATTTCCATTTACGATTTTTCTTTAATATCTCATTATCCCAAAAAATATCCCAAAAAATTAGGCTTTATTATTATCTCAATTATGATCCTTTATTATTATTATTATTATTATTATTATTATTATTATTATTATTATTATCTCTTTTTCATTCTCTAACAACTCTTCATTTCCATTTACAATTTTTCTTTAATATCTCATTATTCCAAAAAATTATGCTTTATTATTATTCTAATTATTATTCTTTATTACTATTATTATGTTTATCCCTTCTCCATTCTCCAACAATTCTTCATTTCCAATCCCAACTCTTCATTTTCATCTATAATTTTCCTTCAATAGATTTCATTATCCACCTATTCCTTTCAAAACTTCCTCATTTCACCCTTTCATTTCAACTCTCTAAAAAGGTAAACTTTTACTTTTGGTTTTATTTTTTGTGATACTAAAAATTTAAAGTTTCACTTTGTTGTTATTTGTTTTTTCAATATCTTCGTTTGATTTTACATAGTTGTTTGTTGTTGTTTTTTATTTAAGTTTATTATTTCATATTAGAAAACTAACATTTGACTTTGTTCTTATTTGTTTTTTCTATTTCCTGGTTGTATTTTATAGAATGTTTTGACGTTGTTTGTTTTTTCTGTTTCTTTCATGGGTTAGTGTTTTTTCGTTTCGATTGTTTATCTTTAATCACAAGCTCTTGTGATTGTTGACGTTTGAATGGGGTTTTATGTTCTACTAAGGTTAGTTTATTCAGTTCTTAATATCTTTCATATCATTTGTACTTCATTATTAACAAAGGAAATATTAATGAGTGAATAATATATTTATGAAGTCGGCATGGCGCATCGAGCTAATTTCTTTGAAGAAATCAATTCTTCAAAGGATACTTGGAAACTGAAGATACGATTTACAAGTTTGTGGCGTGTTGAACGTTCTGTTGCTCCTTCGTTGGAAATGATCTTTATGGATCAAAAGGTACTCTATTACTTTAACTCTATTTCTTTTGTATAACATATAATAACATTTTAATCTATTGATTAGGGGATAAAATACAAGCTGTTGTGAAGAATTATCACATCTCACAATGAGAATCTGAACTAAGAGAAGATTGTACTTATATTGGTCAGAATTTTGATGTCGTTCTGAACGAGGGACAATATAGAGACTGTAATCATGTTTACAAATTAATATTTCAAAAAGGAACCATAATGAAAGCAAAAGAACTTAAGGAAATTTCTCCATTCATTTACATTCTTAGTTTATTTCTCTTCTTGACATTCTTAGTTTATTGATTTTTTTAATTGACAAATAAATACTGTGACATTTCTATTTCAATGTTGTACATTAGATGTCATTGGTGAGATATTTGACATTGAAATGATTCAGTCTGGTTCTAACCCAACGAAAGTTGTCTTCAGCATAAGGGACCAAAGGTCATTTTTACTGCGTAAAATATTTTTGTAATTATCACTAATAATTTCATTTTGTCTTAGTTATTAGTATACTTTAGTAATGTTTAATTCTAATATAACAGTTCCAATAGTGTCAGTTGTACTCTCCGAGACCAATTTGCATCACAATTGATAACATATGAAGCAAACTACAAGGATTATTGGTTTAGTAACGATCAATATTATTGACATAAGATAATACATGTTAAATCTATTTCGCTCTTATTTGGTTGACTTTAGGCAACAATATTAAATTTTGGTATTCAATTGTTTAGAGAATGATCATCATGGATATAAGTTTATAATCCATTATTAGCTGATTCTAAAATATGATAAATTTTAGAATAATTTGATTATAGAATAACTCGAAATAAATATATTTTAAATTGTATACAATAATATGAAATTATATCAACACATGTATTTTTTTAACCATGTGAATGTATGTGTAACATATATATTTTTAACTATATCAATCTTCATATAATATTCGTGTTCGTAATCACATGACAAAAAGTATTGTCTCGTACTAAATGGGACATGTTTATTTTATTTCAGTTTCCTCCTCATATTTGATATTTGATTATGTGTCTTTAAATAATTCAAATGTTAAAAATATAATGTTTATTCATTGTTCTAAAAAGAGATGTACAACTTTTTATGGAAGTTAACTTAATATATTCTTTTATCTTTGAGTCTATGTTATGGTAAAAACAAAATTGTATTGTTATCAAATTAAAATATACTATGAATACAATTTTTTTATCTTATATTTTTATTTAATTTATTAATCATTACATATGTTATATATTTATTAAAAAATGTCACCGTAATTTTTTAATTATCTCTTAAATTATCGTATAAGTTAATTAAAGATAATAAAATATCATAAATTCTAACATTTTGTTTTCTTTTCTTTTTACATCTAGACAAACTTTTCAAGTATTAAACTGATCATTTATATGAATTGTGGATAATTATAGAATAATAACGGTTTTGGAGAGAATTACTATTGAGATTTAAGAGTAATTAATGTGAACAATGAAATATAAAAATACATAGTAGAAAACTAACAATAAAGAAAAATTCATTAGGGAATAGAAACTGCATAGGTGAATAACGACAATAAATTTTGTTATACTATTGTAATTTGTAATCGAATAAGTGAATCAATATTGTCTATCAGTTGCAAACTAATAATTAACAATTAATAATTACTTTGAATAAATACCGTCAACCATTGAGAAAGAAATAAAACTGGTGAAAATAAGAGAATATAAACATATATTGTCATTTAATGTGGTGCTTATGGGTGACATCGATGATTAATTAAAGGTGAAAAATAATGTATAGTAATCACTGCAATTTAGTATGTCTGCTTTTTTTTTTAAATCTAAAAATTTAATTATAATTTTCTCTTTTCCATTTCTATCTTTAAAATATTTTAACAGTTTTAATCCTAAATAATTTAGGCCTCCATTATTTTGAGAAAAAAACCGAACTATATAATTACAACTTCTCAATTCAATGACCATTTATTACTAAATTTCATTTCTATCTATTAAAATATTATTTTCGAAGTTGTCATACTAAATAATTAAACCCGTAAAGTACTAATCATTAAATTACTTATTAAAAAAATATGAAATAATAAATCAATTATACTAACAACTACTAAGAAATAATATCTTAGAAGTAAAATAAATTATAAACAAGTTAGATTAAGAGATTATCACAATAAATCATAAAATTAAACAAATTATTCATATGTATGTATATATTAATAATGAACAATATCAGTTTTTATTATATTTATTAGTTAACCAAATATATAGACTATAGAGCATGAAAATAAATCAAGAAAATACAAAAGTGTATGGGTAACATGTATTTTCTTAGCAATGTGAATGTACGGATAACATGTGTGTTTTTAACCATGCAAATGCACTGGTCACATGTGTTTTCTTAATGCACACATAATATGTGTGTTTTAACCATGCAAATGCACAAATAACGTGTGTTCTTAATCATATGAATGCATATGTAATGTATGTTTTGAATTATAACATAAATCCTTATTAAAAAATATATGTATCCTGATTTGGTAGGACTTCAATTTTGGAGAGTTAATTTCATGTCTGAATCAGAGGGTCAGCCTCCTACTGCCTTTGGTATGTCATTCGAATTTTGCATAATCTGCTGTTCATTTGTGATGTTACAACTTATAATTATAATGGTCTCCATTGTTTTGCCCTTAGGAAACCGGTGTGGTTTATAGGATTTTCAGGTAGTTAGATTGTTGGAAAGGTGTTTTAATTTCACTTTCGTGGTTGTTTAACTCTTATTTAGTCTAACTTCTTTCACTCTTTTAGGGTTTAGAGTTCTCGACTTAAGAGAGTCAAATTAACTTTCATCACTAAAACTAAAAACTTTAACAGTGATTTAGTGGTATAAAATCCTATTAGATTTTCAGATAGATTAAAATGTCAAAAGTTCGATTCTTATAAGCTACATTTGTTGAGATGGGTAATTTCACACATTAAAACATTGAAAGTGATTAGTTCCCTATTCGACCCATATCGTAGTTATCATTGTCACCATATTTTTTAAATAATCCCATTTATTAAACTTTATTTAATTAATGTTCTAACATGATTAAAAAGTGCTAGAATTGCATTTTTCTATTGACATGAATGATTACACATTCTAACATTTAATAACTAGTGATTCAACTAGCCCTTAAGTCAAAATCGCTAAGAGATCATTTTTTTGGCGAGAGTAGATTTGGTGTTTACGTTAGATGCTAATAACGAAGTTTTTTATATTCGATAAGTGGAATTTAAAGCAAACTTACGCCAAAATGATGATTTAGAACTTTTTCTTAAAAAAACCTACTATATATATTTCTTAAACTCATTCTCATTATCAAACACAACGCTAATTAATGAACACATTCCATTCCTAAAGTTATTATCATTCATGAAACAAAAAACATAAGTTCTTAACTGATATCAATTAAATTTCAATAGTTTATATTTATTGATATGCATAAAGTATTAGAAAAATATTAATTCCAATATCTAAAATTTAACGATTTTAACAAAAAAAAGTAAAAGGATGTTACCATTCTCATATACTTGATTGAAAAAAGAAGGGTTCCATTTAGATATACTAGTGACCTTAATTAAGCTATATGATCACTCTTTGAACCATAAATTTCAATCTCATTTGGCATCAATCAAATACGCTGATTAATAATGATTACAATGAATCGAGGGAAATAGGGAAAGCAATATATTATAACAAATTTATTCAATTATTTCATGTTTATCATATAAAAATATATGTGTATCGTTAGTTTAAAGATTTATACAAAATTGGTACATCATCTACCATTTTTTTATATTATTATTTTTGAAGGGTTAAAAATAATAAAACATAAATGGTAGAGAATGAAGTGATAATGTATAAAACTCATACAATTGATACATATATTTTTCTCACTTATTTCATTCACCAGTAACGTTCACAAAGATTATATTTTTGGAAAAGAAAATTGTACTTACATGCTTGATCTTTTTGTATGCTCCATTTGACATCGCCGCCCATTCTAGCATCTCTCTTTGACCTAAAAAGGTCAAGTCTATGTTTTTCACCATTCCATGTCAACAGACAAGAGTACTTTGTATTTTTAAAAATATTCGGAGGAAAATGAAAACTATATTCTTGTCCGTAATCGACTTTCTGAACATCAACGGGGATTTACAATGAATGATAAGTGAAATACCATTTCCTAAATCATTCTTTACATAAACATATCTGTCAGTATACTTAGAGAGAATGTTGAATGGTGACCACCCATCACTTACCGCCATAAGAGAGGCAAGGAGTAAAAGAAGAGAGAATAATAGGGTATGGTTGCTTGATCATTTTTCAAAGTGGGAAGAAATTGTATAAGCTTTATCCAATTTGTCAATATTTGTGTGTGAAGTGGTTATATTATATGCCTATATATATAGATATTGAGTTAGTGATGAGTAAAAATATTTAGAGTAAATTAGTATGATTTTTAATGAAATTATCCAAATTACCTCTCCTTGTTCCGTCTTTATACAAATCACCCATATATATTACATGAACGATCCTGCATGCGATAAATGTAATATTTTAAACAAAAAACGTGTAGTGAGTATAATTAAGTTAAACAAAATATTGTATATTGTGTAGACAAGTCCAAATAGTATAATAGTCATTGTTTTTTTTTATTTTTTGGTTCATTACAAAATATATTAACAATTCTAAGGAGATATTTAAATAACGTAACTCTTATATTTTGTGTAACAAATCAAAAATAATGAAAATGTGTTGACTCTTATACTATTTGAACTTTTCTACCCAATATGCAATATTTTGTTTAACTTAATTATACTTATCGCACATTTTTTTAAATTACACTTATATACCATGCGGAGTAATTAATGTAATGTATGTAAAAAATTAGGGGTGATTTGTGTAATGAAAAACATTGAATAATGATTATTATGAGTGGTTTGTGTAATAACAAAACATGGAGGAGTGATTTATGTAATTTTTTTAAAAATAAGGAATGTAATTTACTGTTTAAAAATGAGGTTATTAGTTAAATGTAGTTGCCTTCCTTTTGTGAATGAATGTATTTATTGTATATTAATAATATCGGACAGGTAGAGTACTAATAAATAGTAGCTTAACATGTGATAATAATTTAAGCGCATATGATATTGTTATATATTTTATTATAAATGTAATGAATTTATTAATATAAATATTATTATTCACATATGGTATTGTCATATTTAAAAATAGGATTTTATATGTAGTAAATCTATTTTCATGGAAATAATATTGTTTGGTCAATTCTGAATGATTTTGACCAGTTAAATTATATTTTTAATATAATTGTTATATTATATTGTACCAGTACGTATGTTCTTTATAACATTGATCTTTTTGTTAAGAAAAATTCATTGTAGAAGTCTTTAAATTATTAATATATCATGTTTTAATACCATTTAATGCTAGAATTAAAATAACATATTTGTTGCATGATAAAATGAGGATGTAATTTTTTTTTAAATATATAGATTTTAAACTTTTTTATTATTCCTTATAAACTCATGATTGACATTTTGACAAAAGAAAATAAATAATTAAACGTAGAATAAAAAATTTAAAAAATAAATGAAACAACATGCTAGCAACTCGCAATAATCACAAATAAACATTTGTGGGTGCCGACTTATAGTAATAATTACATAAATATTTTATTACTATAAGAATATTATTTTAATAATAAATTATAGTAATTATTTATAAATATTTTTTTCTTTTTTACTAATAAATAAACTTATAATATTAAATAAATACTCTATTAATATAATAATACTAATTAATATTTTATCTCCTTTGAATTTAGTAAAAACATATCAAATAATAATTATATGCCTGGAAATTAAAATAATAATACAATGAAATAATATTTTTTAGTATACATAAATAATTTAGTAAAGTATTTGATAATTTATGAATTTTTTTCATGCATTGGCATCATTTGACCAAATGATACAGTTTGACCAATTTTTAGTAGTTTAATTGCATGTCCATTATAATTGATACATCATATCGATATGAGATCGGTTCACTAACATGTACGGTATAATATTTATAACACAAGTCATTTTATTAATAAAAATTTAATTTGTCTACGAACCGATATTATAAGGATCTTTTACACTCTCAATATATCATTTACTATTCATGTTTTAATGACTTTTGTATTTAACATTATAAACTCATGGTTAATATTTTGGAGTCAGAAAATAAAATAAATAAATATTGAATAAAAAGATCCAGAATAAAATAAAGGAACATTAATAAATTTGAACTTGTTATTCTCAAATTAATTACAAGAATGATTTAAGTAATTCATTTGGGTGGTATAAATTAATCTTTCTCTTACTATTCATTTCAAATTACTTCATAATACCCATAATTATAGTGGTAATGATGTTATAGAGATTCTCAAAACTGTGATATCCCGACCCAATTACAAATTTGAAGTACAACACCTTCTTTATGAACATTCAATCTTATTCAAACTATATCAGTAAAATAAAAACTACAAAGATTTCAAAACATCAATAAATTAAAAGCATCATTACTCCTAGAGCTATTATATATATATATATATATATATATATAAGGGATGTATCTAGTGAGAATGACCAACTTATGTGAGTAGGGATGGAAATGGGCACGAGCGGGCATGGGTAGTGAATACTCGTGCCCGTACCTGTAACGACCCAAATTCTACTCATGAAAATTTTTCATTTATTTTAATTCTTTCTTACATACAGTCGTCACCTTCATTAAAACTCTCAAGTATCTCTCTTTGAAAATACTCTTTACCCTATTATATTATCATATAAATTTATGTTGCGGAAAAACATAATTCATTTAAATAGCATTTACCATATACAACTAGTTATGGGTATCCCAGAGTTATAAAGTCCATAACTACACATATCTGTATTAATCTAAACGGATTTATAGTCATCCCATAATGTTATCAAATTAACTACAACGTCAAGTAGCAAATAAAGACAAATAGGTTAATAAACACAAAAGCTTCCTAAGTGAGCTTCCATCTCAAAATCCTTCATTTACCTACAATGGGGTTATCATAAACAACACACAAAACAAAGGGAGTAAGTCATTAGCTCAAAACTAATATCACATGATAATCCACATTCAAATACGATTAAGCTTTAATATAATTTATAAACACAAATACGCAAATGCAAGCATTTATATCTTCTCTCTTTCTTTTCCACTTCATTCATATTCGTCCTATAGTATATATGTATATCCCGTAATATATATTCTATAGCACGCATATTACGTTCTTTCGAAATATCGTACTCCTCATTATTCATATCCACCCTATAGGAACTATATCCCATAATATATTCCTATAGCATGTATATTACTTTCATTCTTAACGCCTTCCCTTTTATCACTCATATTCACCCTATAGAACATATATCTCATACTATATATCCTATAGCATGCATATGACTCTCTTGGTGACATTCACATTTCTCATCGTTCGTATTCACACTCAATCGTATTCATCGATTTCATTTTCCATACCACATCGGGAAGGCCGAGTTACCATCCATACCACACCGGGCAGGTCGAGTTATTATCCATACCACATCGGGCAGGTCGAGTTATTATCCATACCACATCGGGTAGGTCGAGTTATTATCCATACCACATCGGGCAGGTCGAGTTATTATCCATACCACATCGGGCAGGTCGAGTTATTATCCATACCACATCGGGCAGGTCGAGTTACCATCCATACCACATAGGGCAGGTCGGGTTATTATCCATACCACATCGGGCAGGTCGAGTTATTATCCATACCACATCGGGCAGGTCGAGTTAACATCCATACCACATAGGGCAGGTCGAGTTATTATCCATACCACATCGGGTAGGTCGAGTTATTATCTATACCACGTCGGGCAGGTCGAGTTACCATCCATACCACATAGGGCAGGTCGAGTTATTAATTATCCACTACCATTCCAGGAAGGACAACCACCACAGTCCACTACCACTCCGGGTAGGACACAATAACAGTTCACCACCACTCCGGGTAGGACGCAATAACAGTTCACTACCACTCCGGGTAGGACGCAATAACAGTTCACTACCACTTCGGGTAGGACACAATAACAGTTCACTACCACTCTGGGTAGGACACAATAACAAACCGCTACCACTTCGGGTAGGGTATTCATTAATAAACCACTACCTCTTCGGGTAGGGTAACCACAGTATTCTTACAAACACCTTACCTCTTTCACATACCTCATTCACATCAGCGAGTATGATTTAGAGACACTTATTCCTTACCTTGGTGAGTGTTGGGGATCAGTTTCGGGTAACTTTAAAAGTCTCCTCCGCGATTTCCTCCAACCTTAGGATCTTTCATCATTTCCACCAATAACAACAATGTCAGTCATTTATTTAAAATAACACATAAATAACTCGTATTTCATCATCAAACATACAAGAGATTCACAAATATTCAAGATTTCCAAAACTACTTCAATATAAGTTTTCAAACATCTAAACATACATGTTCATCTCATATATCAACATCAAAGCATTTCATCTCTTTCTCTTTATACCCATATTCTCATTTTGGGGTTTTTTTTTGGGTTTTCATGAATAACCCACATAACCTTTCCATTCATCAAATACCAACTCTAAGCCAAGAGTTTACAAGAGAAAATTAACATAAAACGAACCATAACTCTAAAGGGTGAGTTTCCATGGTTTCTCATGTTTTGAAAATAGATCCAACATACCCCAAAACAAGTTAGAGAGGAAGAAGAAGAGTTAGAAGCAAGAGGTTTACCTCTTCTCAAGCTCTAAGATGAGTCCTAAGGCTCTTTGCTCTTGAAAAACTCTATTCTCTCTCTTCTCTTCAAAGTTCTAACCCTAAAATGTGTTTGGGGGTTCTATTTTAAAGAGCAGTCGTCGGGTTCTCGCTCAAGCGAGCCCATTCTTGCTCAGGCGAGAAAATCCCGCCTATTTTAAAAAATCAGATCTGACCCTCTCGCTCAAGCGAGGGATTCTCGCTCAAGCGAGAATCTCACAGTGTCAACAGCCCCAGTTTGCCATTTCTCGCCCAGGCGAGGCAACTCTCGCTCAGGCGAGAATCTTCTAGTATAGCCCAGGATATCACCCTCCCAGGTGATCATTTCTCGCTCAGGCGAGAATCTCTCGCTCAAGCGAGACTTCCAGGACTGGTACTATAATTTTAAAGACTAAAATTCAAGGTGTTACAGTACCCGCACTATTTGCGGGTACCCGCAGGTATCCAACGGGTTTCCAATTCTAATTATATTTTTATATATTTTACAATAACTAATCCATAAAAATAATTTTTACTTAAATAATATGACATGTATATGATAATTTTATGCTTATAGTCTCATTACTAAATTTTATTATGAAGTAATAATAAAATAAACAAATATAATGTTAAATTAATAATAACTAAATATAAAATATTTAATTAAAATATATAGACGGGTACCCGCGGGCGGGTATCATGATACCTATTTCCACCTATGAGCTATTTTTGCGGATACTCGTTACAGATATTTTGACGGGTACCCACGGGTCCGGGTATTTTTGTCATCCAGTGAGAGAAATAATTTTTAACCCTTAGATTAAAATTAATGGCTAAGATTAGATTACTAATATTAGTCCACATGTGTCTATCTCTCTAAGTCTAGATGAATTTCACCATCATTCTTTCGGGATACATCTCATATTACCTTCATTTCTTCTGTTCCTTTCTCTGTAATTTATAAACCTATTTTTTCTTGAAAGATTCACCATCTTCACCATCTGTACTTTATAAACCTATTTCTTTTCAAAAGATTCATCGCCATATAAGGAATTAAATGAATATTCATAAAAAAAAATAAGTATGAAGAACTTTGTACAATTATAATGGATAAGAGAAAACAATATGTTGTTGTTCAAAAGAATTTCAATAAATTGAAAAGATGATTTCTTAAATTAGTTCTAATAATAATGAGAAAAGTAAAAATAATTTGGTTACTACTACGGTAACTAGCAAAAATGGAGTAAATCTAGTTTCTTAACATTGTTAACAATGTGTTTGTTGTAATGTCTCAATGAGAATATTAGAGAATAGATTTTAAAATGAGGTTCTAATCTTAGCCTTTGATTTCAATCCAATGGTTGAGAATTATTCTTCTCACTCTCACATAAGTTGCCCATTTTTACTAAATACATCCCATATATATATTTATTTATATTTGTGTGCATTTACATAAACTATTAGAAAAATATTAATTCCAAGATCTAAACTTTGAGGCATGGTTTTAACTAGGGGTGAGCAGGACTCGTCCCTACCCGCTCACCCGGTATGGCCCGATCGTGGTCGGGCCTGAAAAGGGTCGGGTCTCATCGGGTCTAGGGTCGGGTTCGAGTTTAAAAATTAGACCAATTCAATATTTAGGGTCGGGTAAGGACCAAACAGGACACGTCCCGACCCGTTCCATTTCCACTTTCTCATGATGTTTGTATCTGTCTCTGTTCAAATATATATAGAGTAATGATACTTTTTTGGTCGAAAATATCATTGATTCTCTAATTTTTCATCATATTAGATATTTAATAATATATATACACATATATTATTTTATATGTCAAATTACATGTTCACAATAATAAATAATATTTAGAAGACTTTATGTAAAATGAGTATACGTTATATTTAATCGGTTCTAGGGTCGGTCCGGGTTTAAAGGCTGACCCTGTGAATATTTAGGGTCGGGTTAACTCCAGGTCTAGGGTCGGGTCCTGGTTCATAAAAATGATCCGAACAACATTTAGGATCGGGTAAGGACAAGTCTTAACCCGGCCCAACCCGGGCCGCGCTCACCCCTAGTTTTAACAAAAATAAGAGAATATGTTACCATTCTCATATACTTGATTGGAAAAATATGCTTTGATTGAGATATACTTATTAATCTTAATTAATCTATATGATCACCCTTTTTAGCCATCAAATTCAATCTCATTTCTCATCAATCAAATAAAGCAAATAATTGTCACCATGTTATTCTCCAAGACTTCCCACGTAAATAATTGTCACCATATTTTTTAAATAATGTCATTTATTAAACTTTGTTTAATTAATGTCCTAAGATCAATGTTGTGATAACCGAACCCGATGGTCCAACCGGTTCGGTGTAACACCCCAAATTTTAAGTCTTTAAAATTATAGTATCAGTCCTCGGATCCTCGCTTGAGCGAGAAAGGATCACCTGGGGGGGTGAAATCCTGGGTTATACTGGAAGATTCTCGCCTGAGCGAGAGTTGTCTCGCCTGAGCGAGAGTTGTCTCGCCTGGGCGAGAAATGGAAAACTGGGGTTGTAGACACTGTGAGATTCTCGCTTGAGCGAGAATCCCTCACTTGAGCGAGAGGAAGCCTGTTGGGACTGTGAGATTCTCACTTGAGCGAGAGGGTCAGATCTGAGTTTTTAAAATAGGCGGGATTTTCTCGCCTGAGCGAGAATCCCTCGCTTAAGCGAGAACCCGACGCTATTACATTAAATAGGGGACCCCAAACACATTTATTAGGGTTAACCGAAAGAGAAGTGAGAGGAGGGAGTATTTTCAGGAGCAAGGAGGCTTTTGAGTCATTAGAAGCTTAAGAAGATGTAGATCTCTTGATTCTAACTCTCTTTTTCCCTTTGAAACTTGTTTTGAGGTATGTTGGATCCCTTCTCAACACGAGAGAAACCATGGAAACTCACCCTTTTGAGTTATGGTTCTTTCTATATGATTTTATCTTGTAAACTCTTGATATAGAGTTAGTATTCCAAGAAAGGAGAAGGTTTGTGGGTTCATACATAAAAACTCCAAAACCCTAGAAATAAAAATGGGTAAAATGCTAGAGGTAGAAGATGAGTTTACTTTCTAATGATGAAATGTGAGATGAATATGTATGTTTTAAATGTTGTAAACTTATGATGAAAGTAGTTTAGCAACATTGAAAATATGATGAATATTTTGTATGGTTAAATAATGCCATCTAAGTTGTTTATGAAATATTTGGGATAAATGACTAACATTGTGTTGTATGGTGGGAATGAGGAAAGATCCTAGAGTTGGCGGCGGTGTCAGTGGAACTAGTGCAGAACCCAACCCAACACTCACCAAGGTAAGGATAAGTCTTTAATTTGTACATTTGAAATGGAAAATGGGTGTATTTTCTGGTTGTACAAGGATTAATTGATGAATCACGTATCTATTATAAACATATATGGCTATGTTTGTAATAAGGATTGCATGGGGTCACTGGATATGATTGATAGTGTAATCAATGAAAAAGGAAATATATTTTTAGCCGACCAGAAATGGTTAGCGACTTCGGCCCGAGTTTATGAGACAACACTTCGGCCCAAGTTTATGAGGCAACACTTCGGCCCGAGTTTATGAGGCAACACTTCGGCCCGAGTTTATGAGGCAACACTTCGGCCCAAGTTTACGAGGCAACACTTCGGCCCGAGTTTATGAGGCAACACTTCGGCTCGATTTTATGTTGTAACACTTCAGCCCGAGTTTATGCGGCACGTTTTCCTTATAAAAGATATGAGAAATTGTTTTTAGCTAACCCTAAGGGGGTAGCGACTTTGGCTCAAGTAAGGCAGCAAAAAAAAATGAATTTCAAAGTGATTTACTAACTTTTATAAATGTGGATTATCATATAATGACGTTTATTAAATTAATGACTTACTCCTTTACGTGTTTGTGTTTCGTCATTGATAATCCCATTGCAGATAAACAGGTGACCTGAGGCGGTCTTATTTTGGAAGCTTAGGGGCTTCATATTTTTGGATATCAATTATTAGTACTATTTTGTACATGAGTGCTTATTGAATTATTTGGAATATTTTGTAACTATGGATATATGACTTATGTGATTGATTGTAATTCCGCATAGACATAGCTATGTGTATTTTGGAAACCCATAGCTAGTTGTATACGGTAGACGCTAGCGTTTAATGAAATGAATTATGTTTTTTTCCGCATCATAAATTGTATGGCAATATCTTTTGCTAAAAAGTGTTTTAAGGAAAGATAATGGAGACATCAAAGTAGTATGATGACTATATGTACGAAAGGATTACCTTAAAAGAAAATTTTCAAGGGTAAAATTTCGGTCTTTACATTCGGTCGCTGACCGGACTTGAAAACGATTTCGTATTGTAGTCTTAACCAAATGACTAGTTGAACCGCTTTAAACCGGAGAAATTTCGGTTCGACCGTGCTAAACCCGGTTAAACCGGAAAAAAACGGGAAAAAACCGGACGGTTCACTTAAAATTGTAAAAAAATTGAACATTACTATAATGTTTTGTTTTATTTCGGTCCAAAAAAGATAGAGAAATGTTAGTTCAATATAGTTATATAAAATTATTAATTATATAAAATTTTATATTTATATATTTATAGATAAAAATTATTAATTATATTTAAAATCATTCGGTCCGACCGGACGACTTAACTGTTTAAACCGGTTAGACCTAATATGGAAGTTCTTCCAGCTAAACGTCCGGCTCAAGTTTCACAACATTGACTAAGACGATTAAAAAGTGGTAGAATTAGATTTAATAACATTTAATAATTAGTGGTTTCACTTACACTAAAGTCAAAACGACTAAGAGATCAATTTTTGGCGAGAGTAGATTTGGTGTTTGCCTTAAACGCCCCAATTTTGAGTGAACAGTTAAAGCAAACTAACGCAAGAATGTTGATTGAACTTTTTCTATTCATTTGAAACCCAGTACGTTATAAAGAACGATCTTATAAAAGATTCCTATTATATATATTTCTTGAAGATTCATGGATAAAGAAGCAAACATTATCAAACACAACACTAATTAATGAAAACATTTCATTCGTAAAGTTATTACCATTCTTGAAACAAAAAGATATATAAGTTTTTAATTGATATATCTGATGTCATATCTAAATTTCAATAGTTTATATATATTTATATGCATAAACTACCAGCAAAATATTAATTCCAAGATCTAAAATGTGATGATTTTAACAAAAATAATAAGTAAAAGGTTGTTACCATTCTCATATACTTGATTGGAAAATATCTAAGCCTTCCATTTAGATGCAATATAATATAACAAATTTATTCAATTATTTCATGTTTATTATATATAACGATATATATATATATATATATATCGTTAGTTTAAAGATTTATATAAAGTTGGTACATCATCTATCATTTATTTGTATTATTATTTTTGTAGAGTCAAAAATAATTAAACATAAATAGTAAATAATATAGTGATAATGTATAAAACTTAGATACTTATATTTTTCTCACTTATTTCGTTCACCATACACTATATGCTGATGAATAATGATTACATTGCAACATATCAATGGTAACTGTAGCTACAAATATCATATTTTTAGGTCATAAAATGGAACTTACATGGTAGATCTTTTTGTATGCTCCATTTTGTCTTTATTTGAATTAAAAATGTCAAATAAATGTATGTCACCATTCCATGTCAACATACAAGAGAACTTTATAGATCTAAATATTTTGGGAAGAAATTTAAAATTATATTCTTGTGTGTAGTCTATTTTCTAAACATTAATGGGGGAATCACAATGAATGGTAAGCAAAATCCTATTTCCCAAATCATTATTTAAATTATTAATATATCATTTACTATTCATGTTTTAATATCATTTGATGGTAGAATCAAAATAACACATATTTGTTGCATAATATAATGAGGATGTAATTTTTTTAATAATATATAGATTTTAAACTCTTTGATTATTCCTTATAAACTCATGATTGACATTTTAATGGAATAAAAGTAAATAATTAAATGTAGAATAAAAATTTAAAAAATAATAAAATAAACAACACGCTAGCAACTCCCAATCACAAATAGGCATTTGTGGGCGCCAACTTATAGTAATAATTATATAAATATTTTATTACTATAATTATAATATTTTAACAATAAATTATAATAATTATTATATAAATATAATTTTCTCTTTTTATTAGTAAATAAACTTATAATATTAACTAAATATTCTATTAATATAATATTACTAATTAATATTTTATCCTTTGAATTTAGTAATATATTTAATAACATATCAAAAAATAATAATAATTATAAGCCTGATAATTAAAATAATAATAGAGTGAAATAATATTTTTTTAATATATATATAAATAATTTAGTAAAGTATTTTGATAATTTATAGTGAGGCCGATTAGGACTTATGTCATATCTTATTTCATCTCTCAAAGCAAGAAATCAAACATAGGATTTAATATACATATCATATATACATATTTTAATCTGAACCGTACAACACATGACACTGCATTGAAATTGATCACATATTGAATAAGTTACACTAACAAATACCAAGCTAAATCTAAATGTACACAATTGAAAGGAAAGCATAGAAAAAGTCTTTACAACTCACATTATTCTACAACATACTTTTATCAACTATAGTAAGAAAAGAAATACCAAATTAGATAAAACCTTCTAGAGTTTGAAGAAAACATATAAGAGTCTTCACCATACATAATTATTTAAAGGTTAATACTTGTTTGTTGCACTATCAAGGACCAATTTAAAATTCTAAATATTACTCTGTCCAATTTGATGGAGTAACTAATGCGATTAAAAGAAGAAAAAGTCGACATTGTTAGTTTTTTACATTATCACTCAATCATCCATCATTAATATTTAGTTATTATTGACTCATAAAAAAGAAATCCAAATGAACAATAAATAATATATTGATTATATATGAATTTTTATATTGACATTGCATATATATTATATTGTTTATCTAATCATATAATTTTTAGTTTCAAACTAAATTTAGTTCATCCTCCATCGTATACTAAAAAACCAAAGCATATGATATAATAAGACAAACTAAATATTTTTAGTTGGAATGATGATTTTAATTGGCGTGGTAGACAAAGTGAGACATGAATGGAGATATGTGATCCCCTTCTCTTTTCCTTGTCTAAAGCCATGTTTGGTATAAATTATTTTTTGTGGATTATGTTTATTTTTTGAAAATTAAGCTGGAAATATAAACTATGTTTGTTTGGCAACCAAATGAAATTATAAACTCAGTTTTTTTTTTAAAAAATAAGTCAAAAGTAGAATTTCCAAAATCTTGGGTTAATTTATTTTTATTAGCTTATATTTTCCAATTTTTTACTTCCCATTTTACATCATCGTAACTTTATATATCTCATTCTTTTTACTCTTCCACCAAACACCATAACTCACAACATCACCACCAAACTCTTTAACTCTCATTTTTCTCATTCTCTATCATCATTGAACCCCGTAACTCTTAATAACATATTCATTTATCAATACACATATATAAACAGATAATTATGTATAAAACTATGTTATGCAATATTAAAAAATTTGTGAATATGTATAAACACCAAAACTTTGGTATAAAACTTAATATTTTATTTATTATGTAATTCAAATTTAGAAACTTCTATTTATTTCTGTATTTTTTTTTTTAAATTGATATTGATTTTTATGTTGTATTTTATTTTAATATATTTTTTAATATTTGTTATGTAATATTAAAAATTTATAGTAAAAATATATGTGGTAAATATTAAAAAAAATGTATATTTAAAAATAATGTAAAAAACAACCAAAATAATCATAACATAAACAAATAATCTCATACCCTTTTATATAATTTACTACGTAAAAAACAAATTTTCTACCAAATAAAACATATTAGTTTATATTCAGTTTTCAGCTAAGGTATTATGTTTAGGAGCCATAGACCTAACAAAAAATCACTTTCTATTTATTCGTGAGGAAAAAGTTTGAAGCTACTTTGTCATTGGTAGTTGATTGAAACTGAGTGAGAGTGATAGTGATGAAGAAAAGCTGCAAGGTTTGTGTCACAGGAGGCACTGGTTACATTGGTTCATACCTTGTCAAGAAGCTCTTAGACAAGGGTTATACTGTTCATGCAACTCTTAGAGACTTGAGTACTCTCTCTCTCTCTCTCTCTATATATATATATATATGTTTTAATATTCAGATTCCTAAGGTTGATGCTTATATTGATTTTGCTTGTATAACCATGCATGCATGTTGTCTTGTGAATTTGGAATTGCAGAGAATGAGTCTAAGGTGAGCCTTTTAAAGAGTCTTCCACATTCAGAAGGGAAATTGTTGTTATTTGAAGCTGATATTTACAAACCAATTGAATTTGAGGCAGCAATTCAAGGTTGTGAATTTGTTTTTCATGTTGCTACTCCCTCAGCTCATCAAGTTGGATCTCAGGTTAATTTACCCTTTTATTATATCTTCAGATATTTCACATTAGTTCATTGATTGTAATTATTGCGGTTGTTATGATGCAGATTGTAGCCATTACAGTATGAATTATTTTATGATTAAAAAAATATTTTTTAATTCAATGCAACCTTACATGTAGGGGTGAGTAGGACCCGACCCTACCCGCTCACCCGATATAGTCCGATCATGATCGAACCTCAATAGGGTCGGGTCTCATCGAGTCTAGGGCCGGGTTCGGGTTCAAAAATTAGATCCAGACAATATTTAGGGTCAGGTAGAGACCAGACATGACTCGTCTGGACCCGTCCCATGACCACTCACTCGTGATGTTTGTACGTATCTCTATTCAAACGTGTACAGAGTAATGATGATACAGAGATACGTATCTCGACCCGACAAACATTTAGGGCTGAATAAGGACAACCCTTAACTCATCTTAACCTGACTCACACTCACCCCTACTTATATGATGATACAGTTGCGCTGCGGCCTGATACGATTGCATCATTATGATTCGATCTCACACCACAATTGTAATATTATAACTATATCTGATGATGTAGTCCACAATTTAACTTCTGCCATAATATTATGATTTTAGTAGGGTTAACCTAATATGTACAATTGCAATAAATACAATCAACCATAACCAACACAATTTAAAACTTTGAATCATACATTTTATATAGTGTTATAATTTTAAAGATGTAGAATGGATAATTAAATAAATGTATATATTATTAGTACAAGGATACTAGTGAAGCATCACTTGGTGGGATAAAAAGCATTATCATGGCTTGTGTTAGAGCTGGAACAGTGAAGCGTTTAATCTACACTGCCACTGTGAATTCTGCTTCTCCATTGAAAGATGATGAAAGTGGTTTCAATGATTTTATGGATGAAACTTGTTGGACCCCTCTAAATGATTCATTGGCATATTTATCCCTTGACAATTTTCATAAGGTTAGTTCACAGTTTTGATTATTAAATTTACTTTAAGGACATATTTTGTTCTTTCGATATTTTTCGTATTCCCAAGAAATTTGAAAAACTCAAAATTGAATATAAAAATATCAAATATGGATCACAATAATATTTTTTATAATTTTTTATAGTCTCGATAGAGATTACTTTAATTTATATTCACAATCTTTAAGTAATAGATTAATTTTTTATTGTTTTGAGTATCAAATTGTTATACATGAAAATTTATAAGGAAGTGAATATTTACTCTTATAATAATCTGACCTTGTATTTTTTTTTACCTTTTACCCCATAATTTTCAATCCATTTCTCCTTTACCTATTTACTTTAGTGTATACATACCCATTTATTATAATGGCCTTATTTTTTAATATGTTGAAATGTTTGATTTCATTATAATTGTGAAGGACTACATTTATTCAAAGACATTGACAGAGAAACATATTTTGAGCTATGGAGAGAATGAAAATGGTGAAGGATTAGAGGTAGTAACCCTACCATGTGGGCTTGTGGGAGGGGATACCCTACAATCTTTCACACCAACTAGTGTGGCAGTTCTTATCTCACAGGTCACACATAATGAAAATGCATTCAAATCACTCGAGTTCTTAGAGAATTTGTTAGGGAAAATTCCAATTGTACATGTTGATGATGTGTGTGAAGCTCATATCTTCTGCATGGAAAATGACTCAATCAGTGGAAGATATTTGTGTGCATCTTCTTATATTTCATCAAAAGATATTCAAAATTATTATGCTCTACATTATCCAGAATTCAATGTGAAGAAACAAGAGTAAGTGCATGTTCTTTAATTACTTATATTTTCTACATTTTATTAGAGAAAATTAAATTCAGGTTTAATCTATACATGTATTCTAACACTTCCAAAGCTAAAATAATCATAAATTTTATAAGTTTATATGAAATTTCAGGAATGTAGATGTGGTGAAGAAGGATATAAAATACAACTCAACAAAGTTGTGTGACAAAGGATTTGTATACAAATATAATACGAAGATGATATTAGATGATACTATCAAATGTGCAAGAAGGTTCGGTGATATATAATTGCTATTTATGGCATTATCAACTTTGATTTTGAACTAGGGATGATGGTGGGCACTAGAAATATTTCTTTTCTATACTCATATCCAAATTTATTTATGGATATTCGTACGAATAATGGATGCCCAATAAATTTTCAAGTTAATTATACATTTATGTATTACTAATAATTAATATATATAAATGATTATTATATAAATAAATAATAATATATTGTAAGTCAAATTTATGACTATTCTAATATGATTTTTTAATATAAAACTCAAGGCTAAGGTTAAAGTTTTGGATGATAATTGATACAGGCCCAATAATTGAACATTAATAAATTTGAACGTGTTATTCTCAAATTAATTACAAGAATGATTACAATAAGTCATTTGGTGGTATAAATTAACCTTTCTCTTCCTATTCATTTTCAAATTAGTCTGTAATACTCGTTTTTTTAAAGCAAGGTGCAAAGCACGAGAATATATATATTTAAGAAACCATTACAAAGAATCACAAGTTACGAAGATCTAACTCATTTCTATAGCAATCATCTTTGATGAAATTTGGGATTGAGTTCCACCATGCGTAAGTCTTTGATGAGATCCCAAACTTAGCCAATTTGTCAGCACTAGTGTTACCTTCTCTAAAGATGTGGAATATTTTAAAATTCATAGAAGATAAAAGTTGTTTACAATTCAACTATCTATTGAAGAGTTTCCATGGAGGCTTAGCATTATCCTTGAAGAAGTTCACAACCAAAGCATAATCACTTTATGACCATAATGATCTCTAACCTTTTTGAAATCCAATTCAATTGACAATAAAGCAGTGTGAAATTCAGAAAACATAGCATCTTGTATGTCAAGATATACAACAAAACAGACCAAGAATTCCCCCTTCTGAGACCTGAAAATGCCCCTCCTCCGGCATGGCCATGAACACCATAAGCAACACCATCTGAATTCACTTTAATCCAATCTGTAATACTCATAATTATAGTAGTGATGATGTTATAGAGATTCACAAAACCGTGATATATTCAATTTTGTTCGGACCACATTATTATTCCTAGAGTTATTAAAAAGATCATTATTCCTCGAGTTATTATTATTTTTGAACAAAAAAACATATAAAAGCGATACCGCATGTAAATTTACAATAGTTATATATATATATATATATATATATATATATATATATATATATATATATATATATATATATAGTACTAGTAAAATATTAATTCCAAGATCTAAATTTCAGGCATGGTTTTTAAAAAAAAAAGAGAATATGTCACCATTCTCATACACTTGATTGGGAAATATGCTTTCATTAAGATATACTTAATTAGTAATTTTAATCTATATATTATATAAGAAAAGAATGTTCTATCATGTCATCCTATGACAAGTGTCACAACCTCAACAAAAAAATTCCCTCCCAAAACACCCCATTTTCTTATTGTACAACCTCTCACATAAGATAAAAGTACATCTTACCTATTCATTACCTATTATATTATTTAATAACATATAATAATAATAATACTAAAAATGACACCCACAATAAAGACATCTCAAAATATATATTTATCCATTGTTCATTACCCAATATATTACTTAATAAGATATAATAATAATAGAATTGAGTAGTTTTATTGATGTATAATCATTTTATAAAATTATTCTTGAATTGGCAATACAGGTAACATGATTGTTCTTAACAATGCGCAAATATACGGGCAACATGTGTGTTTTAACTATGAGAATGTATAGGTAACATGTGTTTTCTTAGCAATGCGAATGTACGAGTAACACATATGTTTTTAACCATTAAAATGTACGAGTTATTTGTTCATAACAATACCAATACACATATAATGTGTTTTTTTAATCATTTGAATATATGGTTTAAAAGACACATGTTTGTACGAGTAATGCGAATATACGAGTAACAGTATAGGTAACATGTACTCTTCTTAGCAATGTGAATGTACGAGTAACATTTGTGTATGTACGAGTCAAATGTTTGTTCTTAACAATACGAATGAACATGTAATATATGTATTATTAAACATGTGAATGTATGAATAACATGTATGTTCTTAACCATGTGAAAACACATATAATATGTGTTATTAATCATGCGGGAAAAAATATTTTCCCGTGCATATGCACGGGTAACTTGCTAGTTAATCTATATGATCACCCTTTTTAGACATCAAATTCAATCTCATTTCTCATCAATCAAATAAAGCAAATAATTATCACCATATTATTCTCCCAGGCTTCCAATATAAATAATTGTTACCATATGTTTTAAATAATCTCATTTATTAAACTTTATTTAATTAATGTCCTATGAGGATTAAAAAGTGCTAGAATTGATGTTCAATTAAATAATTTGTTCATTATGTCTTATTATTTGTAACATTTCCGTTTACATCAGAAAACAATATACTTCATTGTTACCATTTCCCTTTTTATACAACTACTTAATTCGTTCTTGAATTTCATAATTCAAAAACCATAATGCGAAAAACCATAATGTATATTATCTATTCTAGTAAATTGCGGAAAACCATAATGCATATTCGCGGAAAACCATAATGCATATTCATATGATTATAGTGTCTAAGTCACATAGCAGTTAAAGGGTACATAATTCAAAAACATCATAATGAGCAATTAACATTCATCCTTAATTTTACACATCACGAACAATAGGGACATTCATACTTGCATTCAATAAAACTCCTAAGTTGTCTTGCCATAGTCAATCGCTAAGCCTTCCTCTTACCTGCATTATAATTATCATGGATGGAATACAAAAAATATAAAGGAGTAAGTCATTAAATTTCAATACATTTTTAGTAGATAATTGACATGAAATATAAAGTTAAAGAAGAGATACAAGTAAGAAACAACAATTAATATTTATCACCTCTTACCACTTTGATCATTAGAAACTTCCAACATCATACTACATTCACTATCAAACCATGTATAGATATCATATCATAAAATAACCCTTCATTACCATTTGAACTCATCACAGATTCAGAATACCCCATTCATGGGTCAACTCATCATACTACACCCTTTGAGGTTCAAAAATTACACTACACCACAAGGGACAAGATTTATACTATGCCACAAAGGGCCAAGATTTATACTACGCCACAAAGGGCCAAGATTTATAATACGCCACAAAGGGCCAAGAATTATACTACGCCACAAAGGGCCAAGATTTACCAAACAACAATTCCTTTTCACAACTCATACTTTTCATTCATCAAATGGACATCCAGATAATATGCAAACATATTTTCACACAATTAAGTAAAATGTTTCTCCCTTACCTGAATAGGAGTTAGCGTTTTAGTTCTCCAACCTTGTTGGATTTTCCTCACCTCCTCCAACCTTAGGATCTTTTACCATAATCCCATGACAACAACAACAATGACCAAATTATTATTCATGTCGTACAAATAGACAAATTTCACACCAACGCATCACATTCATTCATGAGATAAGTTCATATTTCCAATTATTCACAGACTATAACTTTGATACATATAAAGCATTCAAATAAGGTACATTTCCATTTTCGAGAAACCTCATAAACCCCTAAACTCATTTCTAACTTCATTCCCCATCTCCTTTCACAACTATTACGTTTTAACTCAATGGTTCTCAAAATCAACACTGTGTTAACCCCTATTCGAAAATAACTTCAAAACACATATTTCAAGGGAAAAACCAACTATAAACAAACTATAACCCAAAAAGAAAGGTTAAATGATTTTTCACCATGAGAGAAGAGATCCATATATACAATAATGGTTTTCAAAACAAGAAGGAGTGTTAAAATCAAAGACATTTATGGGGCGTTATTGTAAGGACCCGATTTTCATAACTCGAAAATTCTCTTTTAAAATCCTTATTCGTGAAAGTGAAGTGATTACTTTTGAAAGACATTACTCGAACAGTTTGGAAACTTGAGTGAATACGTTTATAAATTTGCAAGGCGGAAATATTCCAAACACCCTTCATTTCAAAAGCATATCATTACACTTCCGTTCAAATACATCCTTTATACAATTACACTTTCTCAAAATTTACACTGACTACCCCTGAATGTTATAAAAGTGTAATATTTTAAAGAAAAAACGTGTGATGAATGTAATTAAGTTAAACAAATATTGTATATTATGTAACACTTCAAATAGTACAAAAGCGAATGTTTCTTTATTATTTTTGTGTCATTAAAAAATACATTAATAATTTCAAAGAAATGTTTAAATAACTCTTATATTATTTTATAATGAGTCAAATAATGAAGACACATTGACTCTCATATTATTTGAATTTGTCTACACAATATACAATATTTTGTTTAATTAATTACACACATCATATGTTTTTTGTTTAAAATATTAAACTTTTATATCATGTAGGGGTAGTCAGTATAACATATGTACAAAATTAGGGGTAGTTCATGTAAGGACAAAAAAGTGAAGGATGATTTATATAATTTCACTAAAATTCAGGGGGTGTGAGTATAATTTACTCTTATGATAATTTTTTATTCAAAAAATTAAACCAATTAAATAATTTTTAACCCATAACCATATAGTTTTGATATCCTTATTGTATCTAAGGATAAATAGAAGCATGATAGCCTCTCGTGTTACACAAAAATAAATATATTTTTTTAATAATTAAAACATATAGTCTTATATTTTAAATAAATTAAAATTTTAATAATTAAACCATATATTTAAAATTTGTCATAAAATATTATATTTTTTAGTGTTTCAAATAAATTAATCGTACAATTTTTCTATCAATATGTAATCGACTTCCGACCTGAAAGACCTTATTTTTCAAATTTGGCATAAAAAAGAGTTGTATTTGTCTTAACACCAAAAATAATGGTTGGTGACTTTAAATTATTCAGGAAAGGTTAAAATTACATTTGACCTTTTCCTAAATCGCATTAAATTATTTTATTTTAAATGTCTGATAAATGGATTTGTCATTTATTACATTCTGATCACACTGAATGGTGAAAAGATTATTAATGATCACATCACTTTTCATGTAAACATGCTTGTTACTAAGGTCCCACCGTTCCTCACTTACCACTTGATGTGGAAATAAATGAGACTAAATTTGTCTGCCCTTTAAAAATCACCACCTATGTAATTAATATATGGCCTAACACATTTACATGTTTAAAAAATTAAGGTATATGCTTAACATGTTTAAAAGTCTAGTCTAATATATAAGTCTATTTAAAAGTCGATTTATCATATGTCATTTAAATGAACAACCTTTAAATAGAGCAACATTCCTATCTTTAAATTTTTTAATTAAATTAAAATTGATCCTTTATATTATGTCTATAAATTATTTAATTGTTGAAATGTTTTAGTTTATTAAGAAAATGAGGATAATTGCACACTATTAGTAGAGTTGGACCCCATTTATAAAAAAAGATGATAATTGATGTAAGAATATTTCATTTTTCAAAAACTTATAAATATTAAAACATAAAGAAAAATTTAAGCGGATGAAAATAAGCTAGAGAAAAACGACAAAATGTGTTTGTATCAAAAATAAAAGTGAAGTAAACAATAACAACGTTGGAAAGGGAAATAACGAAGGTTGTGTTGTGTGGTGTGATATTGGTTAACAAAAGATTTTGTTCTCAGAAATAATAAGCTGAAAGTGAAAGATAATCACTTTTTTTCATTTTCTTTTGGAGTTGCTCCTTTTTTTCGTTCTATCATAAGACCAGAAATATATGAATAAGAAATGAGTGGTGGTAGTGTTTAAATAAAATGTAAAATTTAATTAAATTCATACCAGTTAAATTATATTTTATAATAAATGAAATAAAATTTTACTATTTACAAGATATAATTTAACTATGAAAATGATTCAATAACTTACCATGATATAAATAATTACAAGATTCAAGGTTGAACTTTCAATGTGTCATTTTGAAAAATAAGAAATTTTCACACATAAACATCTTTTAATAAATATGATAAGATTTGACCGATTTTTATCACTACAATTATATGTGTCAATATAATTGGTATACCTTTCTAGTATGAGGATTGATTTACTTTAATGTATGGTACGATATTTATGACACTGATAATTTTATTATGAGAAAATAAAATAGTCTATAAATAGGTAGTGTAAGAATCTTTTGTATTCTAAATGTGTCATATGCACTACTCATGTTTTAATAACCTTTGTTTCTTTAATGAAAAATAGACATAGTTGGTGAACAATACAATGAGAATCTATCTTCTTCTAGTATATAGACATTAAATTCTTTTATTAATCATTATAAACTCATGATTAACATTTTTGAACTAGAAAAGTGAAGAATTAAATATTGAATTAATTAAAAGGATAATTCAAGTAATTCATTTGGGAGGTATATAATTATTTTGGCTCTTACTGATTATGTCAAATCAAATCATAATAACCAGCAATTGTGGTGGCATTGATATTAACAGCCTCAATTTTTAACTAATAATTATGTAGCCTTGATATCCTATTGCATCCAGAGATATATATGAGTAAGATAACATCATGTGAAAAATATAATTAAAAAATATATTATTTTGTGTTAATAATTAAAAAAAATTATTCAAATAAATTAAGGAATAATTTATTTTCGAGCAATCATTGGTTGAGTTGAGGCATAAAATAATGCATCATCTTGTGACATGGATAAAAAATGAAAATGGTCCACGTCATGCACACCATGCATGAAAATACATTTGTCCTACATACATTTCTTGATCTCATTGTTAAGGCTACTCATCAATTAATGGTTGATTTTTAGAGAATTATTGTTGTACTTGACTGAAAGCAATCATGATTGAAATTGGAGAAATCCAAGAAGATTAATAGGATCCCAATTATGTGGAGCCCTTCTTTTCAAGGGCAATTCTCAACCTCCATGGAAGTTGCGGAATTTTTGAAATCATTGCAATGAGCTTTGGTCCTCAAAGAATTTAAAAGTTACTCACATTTTCAGAGAAGGTAATGGTTATGCGGACAAGCTTACCACTTTTGGTGTACATATAATATAGCTGATTTCCATTGGGATGATATTCCTCAATTCTTGATGGAGGAGTATAATAGAAATATGTTTTAATTATCTAGTTATAGGTTTAGATATGTCTAGTTGTGAATGGCTTCTTGTAATCCTTCTTGGTTCTCTCTTGTTCATGACTCATTAATTAATTAAAATATATATATATATATATATATATATATATATATATATATATATATATATATATATATATATATATATATATATATATATATATATAGGTGATCATCACCTTTGCTTCAAAAAATAACATACTAGTCAAATTGTATATTTTAAAATAAATGTAATAAATTTTATTATTTGAAAAATATAATTCAATTATTAAAATGGTTCAATGACTCACCATATTACAAATAATTACAAGATTCATGGTTCAAACTCCTAATGTACCATTTTTAAAAAAAATATGATTTTTTCATGTACTGATATCTTTTGACCGTATGATACAATTTGATCAATTTTTTCAAGTTTAATTACATGTCCATTGTAATTGGCATAACGTATTGGTATGAGGGCATGTTCGCTGACATGTATAGTATGATATTTATAGCATTGGTCATCTTATTAGTAGGAATTAAATTGTTTGTGAGTCAATATTGTAAGGTCTTTTACACTCTCAATATATCTTTTACTATTCTTGTCTTAATAAATTTTGATTCTTTAATGAAAATAATAGAGATAGGTGATGTACAATATCAAGAGGATGTAAATGTTTTTATACCTTATATTCTCATGATTGACATTTTGGAATTAGAAAATAAAATAATAAAATATTGAATAAAAATAGTAGAGGATAATTAAAAACATATGTAATATCGTATCGGTATGGGGATTGGTTCATTGGGACGTTCGATATGATATGTATAACATTAGTCCCTTTATAAGTAGAAATAAAATTAGTCTACAATCAACATTGTATGGGCCTTTTATACTCCCAAATCATCATTTACTTTTAATGCTTTAATAGCTTTTGATTCTTCAATAAAGTATTAATTGTCACCATTCTCATCATTTAGATAACAAATAATTGTGGGAATATTTAATTTGGAATTAAAACATAAGTCCATAACATAATTTGTACAACAAAATTATATGACCCTATGACAAAAAAGACAACAATGAACTAAAGGAGGTATGAAAACCAATATTTTATAGCAAATTTATTCAATTATTTCAATTCATCATACTTTATGCAATGACTAATAATGATAACATTTCAATAAATCAATGGTTATAGTTAATACAACGATCATATTGTTGGGTATCGCAATTGAACAGGCATGGCTGATAATTGGTTATACTCCATTTAAGATCTTTACAAAAATAAATATCTCTTAAATTGTCGAAAGCTACAAGCGATTGTAACTTACCATCCCATGTCAAGCCACAGTAAAACAAAGTAGTACCCCAAATGTTAGGCTTAAATTGAAATTTAAATTCGTCTTTGTAATTGAGTTTATGAACACCAAGATCATTATTTTTGGATTTACAATGAACAGTAAGAAGTGTACCATTGACCAAATCATTCCGTACATAAACATGTCTGTACGTTAATATTGGCCAGAAATGAATTGCACCCACAAGAGGGCCAAGCAAAAGAAAAAGAATAGAGAAGATCAAGATATGACGACTTGATATAACCATCATCATTTTTCAAAGTAGAAAAAATTGTATAAGTTTTGGCCACTTAGCTAATATTTGTGTGTGAAATGATTATATTAGAAACCTATACATGCATATAAATATATCGACTCAATGATGAGTTGTAATATTTTAATCGTTTCAAAAATGGATTTTTAATTAAATGGATTTTAGTTATTTTGACTATTTTTAATAATCAAATTGTAGATTTTAAAATAAATTTAATAAATTTTATTATTTGCAAAATATAACTCAATTACTAAAATGGTTCAATAACTTACCATTAAAAGATTCATTGCTCGAACTCTTAACGGTTCATTTTAAAAAAAATATGAATATTTTTCAGGCATAGACATATTTTGACCGATATGATACGGTTTGGACGTTTTTTCCAAGTTTAATTGCATGTCCATTGTAATTGGCATAACGTATCGGTAAAGGAATGGTTATATGACATGTGCAGTATGATATTTATGACATTGGTCATTTTATTAGTAGAAATTAAACTAGTCCATGAATCCACATTTTATTAGTAGAAACTAAACTAGATTCTAAAATAAATGTAATAGAATTTATTATATGAAAAATATAAATCAATTACTAAAATGGTTCAATGACTTACTATGTTACAAATAATTACAAGATTCATGGTTCGAACTTGATCTTAACGTATCATTTTAAAAAATAAGAATTTTCTCATGCATATACATCTATGACCGATATCATACGGTTTGAACGTTTTTTCCAAGTTTAATTGTAGGTCCATTGTAATTGGTATAACGTATCGGTATAAGGAATGGTTATGTGACATGAACAATATGATATTTATGACATTGGTCATTTTATAAGTAGAAATTAAGATACTCCATGAATCCACATTTTATTAGTAGAAATTAAACTATACTTAAAATAAATGTAATAAATTTTATTATTTTCAAAATATAACTCAATTACTAAAATGGTTCAATGACTTACCATGTTACAAATAATTACAAGATTCATGGTTCGAACACTCTTAACGTATCATTTTAAAAAATATAATTTTTTCATGCATAGACATCTTTTGACCGATATGTTACAGTTTGAACGTTTTTTCCAAGTTTAATTGCAGGTCCAATGTAATTGGTATAACATGTCCGTATAAGGAATGGTTATGTGACATGTACAATATGATATTTATAAAAATGATCATTTTATTAATAGAAATTACACTAGTCCATGAATCCACATTATAAGGGTCTCTTACACTCTCAATATATCGTTTACTATTCATGTGTTAATAGCTTTTGATTCTTCAATGAAGGTAATTCACTTAGGTGGTGCATAATATCATGAGGATGTAAATGATTTTGTAATAATATGCATATTAAACTTTTTTTATTAGACCTTATAAAGTCATGGTTGACATTTTGGAACCACAAAAGAAAATAATTAAATATTGAATTAAAAGGGTAAGAAGATAATTATTCATGGTATCAGTATGGGTGATGCTTGAGTGACATGTACAATATAATATTTATGATACTAAACATTTTATTAGTAGAAATTAAATTAGTCTATGAATGAACAATGTAAGGATTTTTTATACTCACAACATATCATTTATTATTCATGTTTTAATAGCTTTATTCTTCAATTTTTAAGTAATATACATAAGTGATATATAATATCATGATGATGTAATTTCTTTTTATAATAATATAGATATTGAAATTTTTTATTAGACCTTATAAACTTATGGTTGACATTTTGGAACTAGAAAATAAAATAACTAAATATCAAATAAAAAGGGTATGAAAGTAATTATTTTTTTAAAATATTGTACACGTATGAGGATTGAGTCATTGGCATGTAAAATATAATATTTAAGACCCTGATCATTTTATATGTAGAAATTAAATTAGTATATGAATTATCAATAATGATCCTTTACACTCACAACATATCGAATACTATTCATGTTTTAAAAGCTTTTGATTCTTCAATTAAAGTAATATACATAGGTGATATATAATATCATGATGATGTAATTTGTTTTTTATAATAATATAGATATTAAACTTTTTTATTAGACCTTATAAACTCGTGGTTGACATTTTAAAAATAGAAAATAAAATAACTAAATATTAAATAAAAGGTATGAAAGTAATTAATTTTTTATAATATCATACACGTATGAGGACTAAGTCATTGGCATGTACAATATAATATTTATGACCATAATCATTTTATTAGTAAAAATTAAATTAGTCAATGAATCGACATTGCAAAAGTTTTTTACACTCTCAATATATCATTTACTATTCATGTTTTAATAACTTTTGATTCTTCAATGTAAGTAATACATATTAGTGGTGCATAATATCATGAGGGTGTGCACCATTTTATAATAATATAGATATTAAACTTTTTTATTAGAACTTATAAACTCAAAGTTCACATTTTGGAACTAGAAAAGAAAGTAATAAAATATTGAATAAAAAGGGTAAAAAAATAATTTTTATTAATACAAATTAAATTTGTTCATAAATCAATATTATATGGGACTTTCACACTCTCAATATATACTTTATTTTCCATGTTTTAATAGCTTTTGATGAAAGTAATGTGCATGATATCATAAGTTGGTAAAACAAAATTATAACAATATAGATATTAAACTTTTTTTTTGTTAGAACCTATAAACTCATTGTTGATGTTTTGAATCTATAAAATAAAATAATTAAATATTGAATAAAAATGGTAAGTAATTAAATTAGTATGTAAAAATTTGTGACCATGTGAAGTTCCACTGTTTTTTACAATGTTCATATGAACATATGGGTTCCTTTTTGTCCATGATTATAGTAAAAACACATGGATCTTTCTCATGAAATCAAAAGGCTAATTATAACTCGACCCTTAATGAAAGATTTTGTCAAACTAATTCAAACTCAACATAGCAAAACTATTAATGTGATAAGAATTGAAAATGAAACTAAGTTTATTGATCCTCTTTCTTTAATAGTGTAGTATCATTTATCAAACATTTTGTGTGGAAACTCCACACAAAATGTATTGTTGAGAGAAAACACATATATCTTTTTAATGGGTCTTATGCTATATAGCATGCAACCTATATCATTAACATTTTTCCTTGGACACAAAATATTGAATCTCTTTCACCAAATAATACATTTAGACCTACATCAAATTTTCCTGAGTCCACCACAATGTTAGAATATTTGAAAGATTTAGACAACCTCCTACTTATCTCATGAACTTTCACTATAATGTTCTCACTTCATCTTCTTCATCATCAACAAAAGGTATTACACATCCTTTATCTTCAGTTTATCATATTTTTTGTTACTCCTTCATATCTATGTCATGTATTGTCTATATCCACAAATTTTGAACCCAAGCACTATAGTAAATTTGTTAAATATTCTACTTGGGTAAAGGTTATGCAAGATGAGATGAATGCACTAGAATTAAACAATAATTCGAATACAATTGGCTTGCCTTGTGACAAGGTTCCTATTGGTCCAAATAGGTTTATAGAATCAAAAAAAAATCTGATGGGAGCATAGAGAGATACAAAACCGAACTTGTTGCTAATGGGTATAATCAACAAGAAGGAATAGGCTATTTTTACACATTTGCTCCAATTGTGAAGCTTACTACGTACTATAAGGATTTTATTGGCCATTGTTGCTTCCTAAAATCGGTTGTTACATTAAGTTGATGTTAAAAATGTTACTTTACATGAAGATTTGGATGAAGATGTGTATATGTAAATCCTTGATGGAGTGACTTCCGCAAAACCCAATCAGGTTTTCAAATTGCACAAGTCATTTAAAGGACTCAAGCAAACAAGTCGACAGTGGTACACAAAGCTCTTAACATCTCTCATTTCCATGGATACAAGCAACTCACCCGTGATCATTCACTCTTCACTAAGAAGAATGGGTCTCAATTCAATGCTCTCCTCGTGTATTTTGATAATTTGATTTTAGGAGGCAATGACAAAGATGGGATTGCTTATGTGAAAGAACAACTGCACTTTCATTCAAAATCAAGGATATGGGGGCTTTGAGATATTTCCTAGGTTTAGAAGTTTCTAGATGACATACTGGAATTACCATTTGTCAAAGAAAAATATGCACTAGACATATTATCTTATACTAGTTTTCTTGCTTCCAAACTACTTTCTACTCCTTTGGTGAAAACAACCAAATTACATCAAGATGGTGCTAATTTATTTTATAATCTTGCTTCCTACAAAAGACTAGTTGGGAGCTACTTTACTTGACAAATACAAGACCAACCATCTCTTAAGTCAATTCTTGGTTGATCCCACTGTCATACATTATCAATTTCTCACAAAAATACTAAGGTACATCAAAGGCACTCTTGGCCAAGGAATCTTTTACTCTTCTCAGTCATCTCTTCAATTTAAAGCTTTTAGTGACAGAGACCTTTTCTTGATTCAAGGACATCAATCTCAGAGTATTGTGTTTTCCTTGTGAACTCGCTGGTTTCTTGGAGAACTAAGAAGCAAACATTGTTGCTAGATCTTTCTCACAAGCTGAGTATAGAGCATTGGCTGCTACATCCTGTGAAATATACGACTCACATATCTTCTTCAAAACTTTCATATTCAGTTCATTGGCCCTACTCTTCTCTATTGTGACAATGATTATGTTAGACACATTGCTGCAAATTATGTCTTTCACGAAAGAACAATGTATATTGATATTGATTGTCATATGAGTAAAGAAATATTGCAAGCTAAGTCGATTCATCTCTTGCTAATTCTTTGTGCTAAACAATTGGCTGATACATGATGACAACATTGAGGGAGATATTGAAGTATCTAAAGCTAAGAGAGTGTCTTGATACATTATGACAACATTGAAACATCTAGTCATGTGTGTCTTGATTCTAAGGAATTAACCTTGCACGAATCTCCTCCTATATTCAAAGAATGTTAGCATGTTGATTATACCTTATAGGGTTGATTTTGTAGTTAGTGAAGTTAGTTACTTGCTTGGAAAGTTGTTGATAAAAGTTAGTGATTTTTCAATACTTATTCACTTGTACTTGATGGATCAAATTACCATGTTTGGAGCATAGGTATGGAAAGATATTCGATGTCAAAAAAAAGTACAATTTTTTTATGGATCAATTCTTTTTCCATCTTCAAATGACACTGAAATCAATGTGTGGGAGAGTTGTAACAAGGACGCTTTTTGAATATACTCCATTTATAAGCTTTTCAAAATGCAACTTCTCTAATTTCATTATAAACTACAAACGAGTATAATTTATAATCTCATGTTAAGTCACATAAATATAATTTAGATCCTCAAAAGTCAGGCCTAAATTGAACTTAAATTATTCTTTGTAATTGAGTTTCTGAACACTAAGATGATCACTTTTGTCTTTACAATGAAGTATAAGAAGTGTACCGTTTCTCAAGTCATTCCTTATGTAAACATGTATGTAAGTGAACATTAACGACCCCTCACTTACGGCTACAAAAAGGGCAAGTAAAAGAAGAGAGAATAGGATTGATATAACCATCATCATTTTTCAAAGTGGAAAAAAATTGTATAGGCTTTATCCTCTTAGTCAATATTTACTTTTCATGTTTTAATAGCTTTTTATTCTTCAATAAAAGTAATAATTGTTACCATATCATTCTTGTAAAAGGGACATCAAGTAAATGAGAGTGTATTTATTCCTCATTCTTAGGGTAATCTGTGTAATGTATGTGCAAAAACAAAAGGTTTTTTGTAGGGTAAAAAATGAAGGGGTGGTCAATATAATTTCATTAAAACTCAAGGGGTACAAGTATAATTAACTCTAATCTTTATGCTTATCTGCTTTAATTTATTTGATCTATTCTTATCCCTTATTTGTGTCTTTGGTCATTAGAGAATACACACACTACTCAATCAAATACTAGTTTTGTTTAGGAATGGCAATTGGGCGGGTCTTGTTAGATTTATGCTTAGCCAATCCTTTTATAAAACGATGTGAAATCATGTTAGCAAACCTCATTTCTATATATATATTCTTTATATATCTCAAATTTCTATTATATAACTTTTATATATGTATTTATATTTAATTTTATAATTTTACTTATATTAATCAGTTAAAATTTGAATCCGAAAGTTGAACTCAGATAAAACCCAAATCCGAAAATTGAACTCGGGTAAAACCCAAACTCGATCCTGAATCCAATCACATTGGATTCCTTATTAAATTCAGGTCGAGTTTAGA
The DNA here is from genome assembly GCA_009771035.1 of Lupinus albus. NCBI lineage: Eukaryota > Viridiplantae > Streptophyta > Magnoliopsida > Fabales > Fabaceae > Lupinus > Lupinus albus. The sequence goes on from CM020016.1 coordinate 306,101, forward strand.
CAGAAACCGATAGATTCAGTTTCCATTATTATCCCTAATTTTTTCATTGATTTGACAATGAAACTTCTCAATGATGAAAAGGTTGGTCCCTAATATATATCTATTAATAGCATAAGCCCTTTTCCAGAACAGACCCAATAATCGTTATGATCACACGTCTTTGTGCAATTCATTCCAACGAAGATAAATATATTTGATGAAGTAATCACATTCATTATTCACTTTATAAGATTTACTTAAAATAAGTTTTTTAAACTTACTTTCATTGAATTTTCCTATGATGAATGAATGTCTCGTTCTACGATTTCATTTACTCCAAGATTAATCTAAAAATGGCCCAAAAAACAAATCCCATTTTTAAAAAAATATTATATTATTTTTCTTTGGATTTTAACTCAATCATCTTCTTCCATGACCCTCTTCTTCTATCACCACATTCTATAATCAAACTCTGTTTCCATTTTCCAACAACCTTAAAACCAAACCACTTCAATAACATAACATTCTCCATTCTTCAATGTTCTTCAAACCCTCTTTCTGATCTGAACCCAATTTGGATATTGGATTTCAATTTCATGTTCACCATAATATCTTCTATGTATTTCCCATTTTGCCCCTCCATTATCTCTTCATACATACGTAACATACATACCCCCAACACTTACACTCTTTTGGGAAATGCGATTCATCACTTTCCATTATTAGGGTTAGATTAAAAAGAAGAAAAAATAACTTAACTTTCTCTTTTTGTTGTTGTTATATCAGGTCCACTTTTGGGTATATGAGAAATCAGTTTTTGTTTATTTGAACTTTATGGATTCGTTTAACAAGAGGTGGGTATTTTGAAATTGTTTAGGGTTATATGTTTTTTTGCTATTATTTTTTTTAAATACCCAGAATTGGTTAACTTGAACTTTTACTTCAGAGGGAATAAAAATCTTATCTTTACGGTTTTTGAGTTACTTTGTTAAGTTTCATTAGTTGTGGGGTGGTTTATTGTGTATTGGGTTGGTGGATTTTAGTAGGAAGAGTTGAAAGGTGGAAAATTTAGTCTTGTATGGAGGAGCATGATGAGATATTGTTAAATGGCTTGTTGCCCGATGAAGCTGCCACCACATCGGTGATGCGAGTGCTTGATACGGAGCAGTGGTTGAAGGCGGAAGAAAGGACTGCAGAGCTGATTGCCTGCATTCAGCCTAATCAACCCTCTGAGGAGCGCCGCAATGCAGTTGCTGATTATGTGCAACGGCTGATCGCAAGATGCTTCCCTTGCCAGGTTGATTGATTTTACTCTTATGTGCAGTTAAAAGAATAATTTCTATTTATATTCGGAGATCGTGGATGAATGTTAGCTTAATTACCTTCGATTATCAAATCTTGCATTTATTTTTGGGCATGTTAGGATAGACAGCTTAATTAAGTACTTATTCAATAGGTTTGTTTGAAATAAGCTTTAGCTAAAAAGAGTTTATAGGAAGGTCACAAGCTACTTTTATAAGCTATTCTATTTCTTTTCTGAGATTGTTACTTTTATAAGCTTTTCTTAGTTTATTCTTTCAAAATAAACTAAGAAAAGCTCGTACTGAGGTCATAAGCTATTTTGATAATCTTTTATTGTATGTTAATCTCATAAGCCCAAATAAGCTCTTCCAGACGTCCCCTTAGCTATGTTATTGTATAATGTTTTAAGTAAATGCGAGATTGCTATGATCAAGCACTTTTTTTGTGCTTACAGGTATTCACGTTTGGCTCTGTACCCCTCAAGACTTATTTGCCTGATGGAGATATTGACTTAACAGCATTCAGTAAGGATCAAAGTATAAAGGATGCATGGGCTCATCAGGTTTGTGACATGCTCAAGAATGAGGAAAAGGATGAGAATGCTGAGTTTCGTGTCAGAGAGGTTCAGTACATCCAGGCTGAAGTAAGTTCTCTAATAACACATTCTCTTTAACTGTTGAACTGTGTTTTCTGTCATCACTAACTATATGGCATTATTATAGTATAATAATTATAATATTATGAAATAGGGAACTTTAAGTTGTTGTGTATATTGTTGCAGAGGATTTAGGTGATTAGGTCTGGCTACGAATATGAGGTTATTAGCCTTGACTATGCATATGAAGTGATACAATAATAACCATGAAATGCAAGTTTTAAAGTGTATTATATTTACTTTAAAGAAAAGGAACTATTTTATCATGACTGAGGTGCCTCAATTTACCAACTACCAAGTCATATGACTTTACTAGTAAGCAATCTCTAGCTTGAAAAGCTTATAGTTTCATCACCTATTACTACATTAATATCGTAAATTTCAGAACTTTAGTTAGTGTGTGGTTATCATGTAATGTATATCTTCATAAGCCATTTTTGTTTTTACGAATCTTGTCACTTGCTTGGCTTAAATTAAGCTTCTCTGACAACTTAGTTTTAATGTCTGTTCTTTTTAGGATTTTATCGGGATTGTAGCATCTTTGTTTTACATTGTTTTATTCATATTTGCAGGTTAAGATTATAAAGTGTCTCGTTGAGAATATTGTGGTAGACATTTCATTTAACCAGCTTGGAGGGTTGTGTACCCTTTGTTTTCTCGAGGAGGTAATTTTGACCATCTACAATCGACAATGTATCTCTCTTTGAAACTTAACCGAGATGCTAATTTTTTTCCTTCTGCAGATCGACAATCTGATTAACCAAAACCATTTATTCAAACGAAGCATTATGCTTATAAAAGCTTGGTGTTACTATGAGAGCCGTCTACTTGGTGCCCACCATGGACTTATCTCAACTTATGCATTAGAAACCTTGGTTCTGTATATATTTCATGTTTTCAACAATTCCTTCGCTGGACCACTTGAGGTAGCAATAACTATATGGCATTGCTTTTGTTTGTATTTTTTATGGTCCAATTGACCTAATATCTTCGCTTTCTAGGTATTGTATCGGTTTCTCGAGTTTTTTAGTAAGTTTGACTGGGAGAATTTTTGTGTCAGCCTGTGGGGTCCTGTGCCCATTAATTCACTCCCAGATGTGACAGGTAGTTACAATCTGATTGAAGATCTCTTTTTCTATAATGACATGCCTTCATCTTACTGTTTTCCTCCTTCAAAATTTTCCGTAGCTGATCCTCCTCGGAAAGATGGTGGTGATTTACTGCTCAGCAAGTTATTTCTTGATGCCTGTAGCTCAGTTTATGCTGTTTTCCCTGCTGGGCATGAAAATCAAGGGCAACCATTTGTTTCCAAGTATTTCAATGTTATTGATCCTCTGCGTGTCAACAATAACCTTGGGCGTAGCGTCGGCAAAGGTTTGTTAGGCTCAAAATTTAGATTTGGTTCATTTTATGCATGTGTTGCCTATTTATCCAATTAAAATCTCGACTTTCAGTTGCTTTTTCTGCGGATTTGACATTATCTAAACAGAGTGAATGATAAAACTTATGGGAATTTAATGCATGCCATCATTGTGGAATATTTAATTGTATATGGCTGGAATCAATCTTGTATTCATATTAGTGGTTTATTAATTTCCCTGAACTATATTTTGTTTTGGTTATGGCTAATAATTGCTGGTATGATATGCGTCAACCAGGAAATTTCCTTAGGATACGTAGTGCTTTTGCACTTGGCGCCAAACAGCTTGCCAGATTACTTGATTGCCCGAAGGAGGAATTGTTTTCAGAAATCAATCAGTTCTTTATGAACACTTGGAAAAGACATGGAAATGGGGAAAGGCCCGATGCTCCAAACGATGACTTGTGGCATTTGAGATTATCTAGTCATGACCAATTACCGGGATCGGAGAATTCCCGAGACAATAGCCAAAAAATTAATAATACCTCTATTTGTGAAATTCAAGTTGAAGGGGCACATTCTTTACAAAGCGGTCTATCTCACCATAGTAATTTATCCCCTGAAATATCTTGTAAGAGTAATGATGTTTCCACGGTATCACATGCTTTACAAAGTGGTCTATCTCACCAAAACAATGCAAGCCCTTCTGATCAGGTCGTAAGGGAAAGTACTTGTAACCAAGGTGCTAATGTTGATAAAGTTCAGAGAAATGTTAAGCTCGATAATCCATTTGGCGATGTTCCTCGTAACCAAGGTGCTAATGTTGATAAAGTTCAGAGAAATGTTAAGCTCGATAATCCATTTGGCGATGTTCCAGGAAGGTTTCTATTTGCAAGAACTCATTCTAGTCCTGAGCTGACTCGCTTATATGGTGAGGTTTTTTCTCGTGGAAGGCAGACAAGAGCCCCAGAAAGTGGGAAAAACTCAAATTCCTCTGCAATGGTGGAGAGTAATCATACGAATGTTGATTCAGACATGGCTGCAAGTAATGGTGTTAGAGTTGTCGATTCATCTGCTAAGCCTAACTTATCTCATCAAGTTATTGATATTTCCACAAATTCAAACAATAGTTCAAGTAGTTATCATGATGAATCTGTCCAAGGTATCATCGGTGAAAAGTTTGCATCTATTGCAGGAGCTGCTGGAACACATATGATGAATCAGGAGGAGCAGGATCTTTTGAACATGATGACATATGTCACAGCTCATGGTTTTACTGGTCAGCCTAATATTCCCGTGAATTTTGCTCTGGAACACCATCTACAACTTCCATTTTCACCTTCGATTCTTGCATCAATGGGATATGCTCAGAGAAATATTGGTAATCTTCACTTGGTTGAGGCTCCTTGGGGTAATAATATGCAACTTCCCCATGGTTTAGTCCCTTCACCATTGAGTCCATGTTTCCCTGGCATAGGATTGACCTCATATGCTGAAGACTTAATTGAAACTGGTAATGAGAATTTCAGTCCTGTTGAACCAAGTCTGGTGGAAGCGGATAATGATTTTTGGCATGAGCAAAGCAGACCTTCTTCTAGTGGGGTTGAAGTTGATGATGAAAATTTTCAAATGCTTCCTCATGATAAGCAAGAATCAACTTCAGGCATTTATAACTTTGCCCCACCATCTCATGTTGGCAGCTCTAGTAGTTCTTGCCGACATCAGCAGAAGTTTGCCGAAGATTACCAAGGTTCAATAAGAGAAGAGCGCATTGATACTTCACAATATCCAAATGGCAAAGGAAATGATGTTTATTTTGATGACAAAGTAGCAAATTCTAGGTTGACCAGTACACTACCTTCAAGTTGCCACGGGTGTAAGACATCTTCAGAAAGCTCTTGGGAAGTATCATCAGCAAAATCCTCAAAATCGACTAGGGAAAAAAGAGGGAGGACAAATACTCCTCCTGTGCCATCTTACGGAAAGGGTAAGAAGAATGTCTTGGAAATTTCATCTAATTCAGTGCATGATGAAAACAGACAGCAGACATATCCAAAAACTCTGACATTGGGTGTCCCAGAAAGAAGCACTCGGCTGCTTATGCATGTTCCGAGGCAGCAAGTATCTAGTTTTGAAGCAGCTCAGACAAGTGGATCAGATTCTGTGTTACCTATTGGTCCGATGCTTATAGGTCATGGTTCTCGCCAAAGAGCAATTGATAATAATTCAGGGGTTGGTCCCTTTGCATTCTGTCCTGCAGGGCCTCCAGTACCATTTCTTACAATGCTTCCATTGTATAATCTTCCACCCAAGGCTTCTTCTGCTACATCACCAAGCAATTTCAATGTGGAAGAAGTGGTGTATAATGCTGATTCTGGACAGAATTTTGATGTATCCGAGATTTATGACCACCACCCTGAAGTGTTGTTAAGCCCTGCTGAATCTATGAGGAGAGCCTCTTTTGACTCATCAGAGCCTAACCCTGACATTCTTAAAAGTGACTTCATTAGCCATTTGCAAAATTTGCAGTTTGGGCGATTTTGTCAAAATTCACGGCATCCTCAGCCAGTCATCCATCCTTCACATGTTATGGTGCCTCCTGTTTATTTGCAGGGTCGTTTTCCTTGGGATGGTCCTGGAAGACCAGTTTCAGTTAATATGAATATTTTCACTCAACTTATGAGCCATGGGCCACGTCTAGTGCATGTTGCTCCTCTCCATCCAGTTTCTAATAGACCTGCCAACGTTTCCCCACGGTTAGCAGATGAGATGCCACGGTATCGAAGTGGGACAGGAACCTACCTCCCAAATCCTGTAAGATAAATTTATGATCTGCTGTAATTTGTTTTTCTTCTTTCAATACCGATCTGCCTGTACTAAAAGAAAGTAGTCGTTTTATACAAACATATCGTTAGTACTTAGCATGCTTTTGATAGTATTGTTTAATTCTAACGATTTTACTGTTGTTTCAAAATTATTTCAGGCTTCTGTTCGGGATCTGCATTCTACAAGTACTAGAAAGGGAAATTACAACTACGATAGAAGTGACAACCACGGTGACAGAGAAGGGAATTCAGATACGAACTCAAAGTTGCGAACAACTGGGCGTGGCCAAATTGACAAGTCTAGCTCAAGGCCAGAAAGGCTTGCCACAAGCGAGAGCCACACTGAAAGACCGTGGGGTTCACATACAAACGACTCCATTATTTCTCACCAGAATGAGAACAGTCCGGTCCACCTAAATTCCATGCAGGACCGGCCTGCGAATGTGGCTTACGGAATGTACTCTCTGCCAAGCATGAACTATGGTGGATTGTCATCAGATGGACCAACAATTCCATCGGTCGTAATGCTATATCCTTACGATCATAATGCTGACTACAGTTCACCAACAGAACAGCTTGAATTTGGATCTCTAGGATCACCAATGGGTTTCTCGGGTGTACACGAACTGAACGAGGGAAGTCATTCTGGTCGAGCTTTAAAGGAGCGAAGGTTTCATCATGGTGGTTCTTCTCAACAACCCTCACCAGATCAACCCTCTTCGCCCCATGTCCCAAGGTAGCTGACTTTTTCGGGTCTCTAAACTACAATTGGTTAGTATATGCTTGCAACATTGCTTTTAGTCATTTATTTCGCATGGTTAGTGTCCCAATATCTAATTTTTCTAAATTTCCAGCATGTAATCTTGTTATGTTTCACTACATAGCTCAAACATTATTACAATAAACGTATGGTGAGGACGAAATCGAAAATGATTGAACATACAATGACTAAATTGAAGGTTTTTTTAATGCATAAAGACCAAGTTGAAAACGAGGGTCACATATACACAAAATAGAGTTGAGCCTTTGTTATTTTCTTATGCTTCAATTGTACTGCATTATGATGTCTTGATTTGATTATATTTTAACAGGGGACTTTAATATCAATTGAAAGAGGAGGATTATGATTCTCCTCTTCTAGTTTATCTCATCAAGATCAAGGAGATAATGCTAGTGGCAGAAACTATAAGTAAAACATTCACATTTGAATACATTTTGTTCTCTCCACATTTTGCATATAACACTTCACATTTTTTTCCATCCAAGACTTTGTTTAAGGATGAAGACACTTCAAGATAGTAGTGGTGGCAAAGAAGATGCAAGACTAGATGATTAGGCTTTTATTCTCAAAGGTTTTTTTCGATACGACTAAGGGTATCCCTTCACCATTTGGGTAAGAAACTAATATCTTTCGGAGTGTTTGACTGCCCTTCCCAACAAGTGTCGTCGAACCCTTGATTTTTTTGTCCTTCTAGGGATCTAGCGAGACCTTACACTACTAGATCAATGTCTTGTTATAAACAGGGTTAGGTTAGAAATTTTTACCATGTTAGAGATTTGTTAGCTTCTCTCTTACACAATGTAGTAAGGTTTATGTTTTACAAGATGCAGCAGTAGTAGATCTTTGATGAATATCCTCTTTGTAACTATAAAGTATGAAAACTTTCTTTCCATTTTTTTCATATAACACATATTATTGGAGATTTTATATGGTATAGTGTATTGTTTGATAAATCAACTAGAACAACAGCTATAGGGTTGAGTCATCTCATAAGTGTATTTCATTACTCTGAAGTCTTCATTTTCTTATCCTCTAAAACTCTAGGTCCTTACTTTTTAGTAGGAAATCAGAACAAGGTTTAATATTAATAACTATGGCACATGAAAATGAAACCTTATTGTTGTTGGCATTTTCATTGTTAAGGAAATTAATCTTAATAACTTTATTACTTTAATACATGCTATTAATTAATTAGCATCTAATATATATATATATATATATATATATAGAGAGAGAGAGAGATTTGTACTTAGTTGTTTGGTTGGTTTAGTCTACTTTTCATGCAAGCTTCATGAATCTCAACAACATAGTAGAGTTCATATACCCAACTTTATACTATGATTAAGGACAATAATCTTCTGTCTCAGAATTTTCATGTCCTCATGTCCTTAATCAATTAAACTTCATAAAATAATATTAGAATATTGATTTCTGATTTTGTTATTTTTATTTTTAGTTGAATGAAGATTTTTAATTGGCTTAGTATACAAAGTGAGATATGAATAAGGACATGTGATTATCTACCCTATCAAATGAGGATGGGAGAATATACACTAAGGTGGGAATAAAATGAGGACTTTGCAATAGTTTAAAAAAGTTAAAGTATATAAGTTTTTATAAGATACAAATACTTGTGTATGAGGAATTTTAAATCCTCCTTTTCATATTCCTTTAATTAATCATTTTTTTATTAAGTGAAATGAGTTGTATAATCATCATTACATTTTTTTTATTTAATATATCAAATGATGATCCTCAAAAATTCTTTCAAGAGTCTTGATTTTTCTTTAGAATTTAAAGCATTATAGCGATAACTATGATAAAAATGAAAGAGTTAAGAAAACTAACTATGTTAATTAGAGAAATAACATCAATAATAGTGATTATATTATATTACATGGTAATTAATAGAAATTACATTACAATATATGAATATTACTAACGATAGAAATTACATTACAATATATGAATATTACTAACGATAATCGAAACAATGATCATATGCATGACTCTTCTTATTAAACATACATGCATAATTTTTTTGTATGCTCCATCTACAATTTCTTGTACAATTGAAGTCTTTACAATCTCTAGACTCAACATAAATATTAAACCAATGTAATATACCATCCCATGTTAGTCCGCAGAAAAATAAAGTATTTCCAAGAAAATTAGGCTTAAATTGAAACTTATATTCATCTTGGTACTTCAGATAATGAACATCGAGATCATCATTTTTCGATTTACAATGAATTGTGAGAAGAATATTGTTACCCAAATCATTCCTGATGTAAACATGTGTATAACTGAAGATCGGTTCTCCCTTAGTTACAACTATAAGAGAGACATGTAGAAGTAACAAGAACAAGAAGATATAGATATTTGATGTCACCATTATCATTATTTTCAAATGAATATAGAAACATAAGAATTGGAGTTCAAATTTAAGTAGATATATAGAGATTTGTGGGATTGTGTGGTTGGTTTGGTACACTTAACTACATGCAAACTTCATGATTTTGAGCACAAAAGATAAGTCTTGGATTCTTTAAAGCATAAAAGAATTTTTGAGAGAGAGAAATGAGGGATTGCATTTTAATGAATTAAATATATCTATATAATATTATTATAAAGAATTATATACAATCAATATATCATTTACCATTCATTTGCATTTTTTTAAAGAGTCAATGATGATTAAAAAAATGAATGGTGAATGATGGTTAATCACAAATCAATCAATAATCTACCATGTTGATTTTATGGTTAAAAGTTATTATCTCTAGTCTTCTTTATAAAAAGTTTTTTTAGATTTTAGTTTTAATTTGTTAGCAAACTATACTTGTATTAATTGATTAAAAATATAAAATTATTAATTAATTGAGTAAATATAAATTGAATGAGTCCCTTAATAAAGCAAATTTTGAAAATAACATCTAATTATTAAAAAAAATTAATAATACTATCTATAATGATTATCTTCCTTAATTCAAGTAAAACTATAAAAGAACTAATCTAATAAAAATAACTTAGGACAATTCTTCACTTTACTTTTTTTTAAAGTGTATACTCCCATAAACAAGATCCTAAGATGATAGGAAGTACTAAGATGCATTCAAGATGGTTTTATAAATGTTTCACAAAGTAGTTTATAATATGACAAAAGGGAAGTTATTAGTATATAACAATTTTTTTTTAACTAGTACAAGCATGTTTTACATTGTATGGACTAACTCACCTGAAGTTGAACAAATTCAACTCTTATTGATGAAAGTCAAAATGATCAAAGGTATTTTCAATAGGCTTTAAGAGCTTAAACTAGTTCATATATTGAATAAGCCTTAATAATGGTTATATGATTTCCTAACACATGAGAGAAGAGTTTTAATTACTCACTTTTTCTTACCAAAGTTAAAATTTAGATTTTATATTGTTGGTACTTGATAGCTTTCAAGTTGAGTCTTGTGTCTTAATAAAATGTCAATTTACCCTTCTATTTTTCTAATCTTTATGAATTTCACACTCTATCACATCAATAAAATTAGATTTACAGCATAATATATTATTTTCATATTCCATTGTAGAAGTATGTATTATCTTACATAAAAACAATGGTTGTATGTATTTTGCATTAAATCTATTTAACACTATTATGATAATGGTAATATTGACTAAATTAGTCCTTTATATAGTTAGAGATCAATTTAAAACCCAAAAGTGAAATAGAGAAATTAACATTTTTTTAGTATGATCAAATTAAAACTTAAAAATAAAATGGAAAGTTATTCTAGTTTTTTAATAGAATCAAATCTTGATTACCACAATAAAAATATACATATTAAATAAGTTAATTTAGACCCATTTACTTTACCCCACAAATAAAAAATATGAGCACAAATTGTCTATGTCATTTACATTTGCCAATAATTACAAATTGACACGTTAATTAAAGTTGCACCATAATAACTAATCAAAATTTAATAAAGCATAAACATGAGTTTATAATTGATAACACGTAGATAGAAAAATGACATAAAAAATTTGCGCTAACAAAATATAACTACCTCTTAGGATTTTGATTCATTCTTAAGTAACTTTGGATTCAATTCTCTCTCTTCTCTTATTTTCCCAAACCCTAATTCCCCAAATTCTCTAAATCTATACCCTTTCTTCTCTAGATCCCAAATTCTGTACCCACACAATTCAACAATGGAATCCACCACCGCTACCATGAAGATCTACAATCTCTTCGTTAAACACTTAAACGGCAAAACCCTAACCCTAAAATTCCAATCCCCAACCATCTCCTCCGATTCAATAAAATCCCACCTTTTCCACCTTACCGGAATCCCACCGCACCACCAGCGCCTAATCACCGGAAAACGCCTCATCTCCGACGAAGAAAACTCCACCATCTCATGCTCTCACAGCAGCAACACCTTCCCCACTGTTCACCTCCTTCTTCGCCTTAATGGCGGAAAGGGAGGTTTCGGGTCACTCCTTCGTGGCGCTGCGACGAAAGCGGGGCAGAAAAAAACGAACAATTTTGATGCTTGCAGAGATATGAGTGGAAGGAGACTGAGACATGTGAATGCAGAGAAGAGGTTACAGGAATGGAAGGAATCAGAAGAAGAGAGGAAGTTGGAGAAGGTGGCAGAAGAGTTTTTGAAGAAACAAATGAAGAAAGGGAAGAAAGGGAAAGGTGATGGAGAAGCACATAAGTATGTGGCTAAGTATAGGGAAGAGAGTGAAAGGTGCACTGCTGACGTGGCGTTGTCGGTGAAAGAAGCTTTGATTAATGGTAATAATGGGAAAAGGAAGGGTGATGAATGTGGTAATGGTGATGCTAAGAAATTGAAGATATGGTGAGTAATTAAGATAATTTTACTTTGATGTTTATGATTATTTTATTTATTATTTATTTTGTAATAGTTATTGTTTGATTTTTTGTTTTATGTTGTGGTGGTGATGTTTCTCAATTAGTGGTAAAAATACTTTAAGATGAATGTGTGTAATGTTGGCTAAGCTTTCTTTTGCTTTCAGGTTTGTAACTTGTAAGGGACAGTTTGTGATTTGGGTTTTGGAGGGTAAAGAAGAGAAATGGAAGGCTTCAGAGCCATCTCATAAGTGTATCCGAAGTTTTTCCGTTTCTTCCATTACCCTCCAAAAACCAGCTTGCATATGGAAACTAAGTGTTTGATATTGGTTTTAGATTGTAGTGATATAGGTGTGTGTTTAGAAAAGCATGCAGATAGCTTATTTCAGCTTATGATAATAACTTATAAGAATAGTTTATGACCTTTTAAGATCTTTTTAGTTTATTTTCACAATTTAAGATGAGTGTTTGGTATGTTTGTATGGGTCGATATTGATATTTAAGGTGGTTGGTTTTGTAGGATGGGGAAGAGAAAAATGAATGGAAGTGACAGTGATTATTCCAGTGGAGAAGAGAATGACGATGAGGGGGGAAATGATAAATCCATTTTATTGAATAGCCAGAATGAGTCAGACTCAAACAAGGATGATGGAAGTTCAGGTTCAGTGACTGGTCGGAAACACGGTGTAGACTCGTCAGGTTCCGGCTCATGTGAAAGTGGGTCTGAAGAAGAGAAGGAAACTGTTGTAGAAGTCAAAGTGGAATCCGTTGGACCACATAGTAGTGATACTGATCGGGTGAATGCTGTTGAGCCTGTGTTGTGTAATGAGATGGTGAAGCCTATGGCTATGGTTTATTCAGAGGCGGTAGTTTTTGATGTTAGTGCTGAAAATAATGGACATCAGGGTTGCAATGTAGTTGTTTCTGACAAACTTGATGGTGCACTAAGTCAAGCCTCAGATATTACAAGTTCAGAAAATGTGGCTGGTGCAAGCAAATGTATCGGAGTTGATCTTGAGAATAAGGCATCTGTAAATGTAGAAATCTCACCCAGCATTCCAACAATAGAGGAGTCTCTGAATTTTGGTGCTTTTAGTTCAGCTGCAGAACTTGAGGTATATTCTCAGATCATATCTACTATTTCATATATATCTTAAATTTGATTTGGTGAATCTTTACATAATTGAAAAGAATGTTGTGACCAACATGTAGTTTTAGGGATATTGGACTAGCCAGTTAAAAGAATCCGCTTGTCATCAACCATTTAGAGTCTGCAGTTTGATTTACATGATTTATTTCCCTTGCTATGGTTTGGACAGGTTCTTGGCTTGGAAAGGTTGAAGTCTGAACTGCAATCCTGCGGGTTGAAATGTGGAGGCACTTTGCAGGAGCGTGCTGCAAGGCTTTTTCTTTTAAAATCCACCCCGCTCGATAAACTTCCAAAGAAGCTGCTTGCGAAGAAATGAAAAATAGGTTGAGATGAATCTCTGTGTTGAGTTTTTCCTCCTTTTTACCGTATAAACTATATAGCAGTGCGGGAAACAGAGACTTATACTTTTGCTTTTTCTGTTGCTTCCATTGTCCGATTTGTGGAGTACTTGATGTAATACTATGACTAACAGCCAGAGGCAGATGAACTGTGTAAAACTTGAAGTCTTGTGTGTATTATGAACAGATGCACTTTCCCTTTTAGATGGAAAATTTATATTATATTGTCACTTAGTATAGCAGATAGTATTTTCCTTTTTCATTCATTTATTTTTACAACCCAACCGTTTTAGATTTATTCATCCATATAATGATACTTATGGCAACTTTCCTTCTTAAGTCTGATATTTGCAAACATGTTACTATAGAATGAGAGCAGCTATATTTGTTTAGCAGATGTGGCAGTGTGAAGAGATCTAATGCTTTGCTTGGTAGAGTGGAGTTAGATGAGAGAAAAGAGTGAGAGAGTAAAAAAGTGTATGAATCCCACAAAAATTCTTTCTCTCCACTTATGAGGATAAAGTGAGAGAGAAAAAATACATGTTTCTCTTCGTTTTCTTTCTTCTTTCACTTGTGTCAAACAATAGAAATTTGTTATCTATTTCTCACCTTTCTTATTTGGACTAAAAAATAACTATTTCAACATTTATAGAGAGGCTCAAGAAAATAGTTTAAGACCTCTCAATATATTTCAGTAACACTAGGAATGCAAAATAAGCTTTAAGCTTATTTCTGAAAAGATTAATAAACCACTTGAATCTATAATCAATCAAGGGTTAGTAGACATGACATGAACATGAGAAGGGGAAGGAGAATTGCGGCAAAGTGGGCATGAGCTATTCATGTGAAGCCACTTATCTATGCATTCAGCATGGAAACAGTGCCTGCATTCAGGAATGCATCTGACTGTCTCTTTGCTATTGTAGTCTGACAAGCATATCGAGCAGCATTCACCATTTGGTCCGGGCAATCGTCGGCTCTCCCCTAACACTAGCTTCTGATATGACTCAATTGTAGACTCATCCAGACCCGTTGTAGCCATGTCAGGTTGTAGTGATATTGCAGCTGTTGCAGATCTCTGTCCAGCTGCAATTCTTGATGCTATGCTTCTGTGCTTGAAGTATACAAAGCATATCACCCCAATAGCACATATGAGAGATGCTCCCACAATGGATAATGATAGGATTCTCATAACTTGAGAGCTATTTTGTGAATGACCTGAAACTTAAAGCCTATTATTCAGCAAACTTATCGTTCGACATAGAGAGATTCTCATTAATACTCATTGAATATTCTTTTATGTTTATGACTTAATTTTTGGAGGAGAAGAAAGAGAAAATGAAGACCGAAGAGTCCTTCCGCAAGTATGTTTCATGACATTTCCTTAACAAGTTGTTTAATTCGTTTTTGTGGCTTTAATGATTAACATGTTAACCATTAACTAGTATGATATTGCAGACTTTTTTGCTTTGAAATTTTAAGCATAAGGAGTGTCAAACTAATTGATATTTCCAATAATTCTCACCCTTTTCACCATTAATTTAATGGCAACTATGTAAGTCATCTGGCATAAACAAAAACAATATGGTTGCTGATTGCATCAAATCATTGACTTCAATTTTTCTAGCAATTTTTTGTAAGCTTATGGGCCAATTAAGGTTGGTAGCTCCATGTATAATATGAACAAATCTTTAGAATTTTCTTGTTTCTTAGTTCTTCAAACTTTCTGGATCCTAAGTTTCTGAGTTAACATATGAAAAATGCAGAATGAAAATGAGACATATTTACCTGTTTGGTAATCAGAGAAACAACCAACTTGGTCACTTTTTCCATTATCAAATCCACATAACCCCCCTTGTGATTTACATTCTGTGCAGTCAGGTGTATACCATGTTAATCTAAGATCTTCACTGAGATCATCTCTGAAATTTCCCTCATATTGTAGTCCTTGCCATTCAACTGGAACCGAAATATTTCTAATAACATAGCAAGACTCAAGCAATGAATTGGTCAAGTTTACTGAAGGAATAGAAGACACAAAGTTTGTAGAATTGCTTAGACATTCAATAGGAACCAATTGTGATTCTGTGCTAGGATATGGGCAGCTTAAGAAGGTGTAATTATTGTGAAAAATTGCAGCGAAAGGAGAACCTGAAAGATCGAGGCTTAGAAGACGTTTCGGAAGGCAATGATCAGGGTCATATACTTGAATCTGTTGTCTGATATAGTTTATGTTTCTGACATAAAACTCTCCTGTGTGAGGAAGTTTTAGAACTGCTTTGCTATCATTAGTACAGAGTAATTTGAAGCCAGGATAGCCACAATAAGGATCTTGTTGCTCACCTTCTAGTTCAAAGGGGAATCGAATAACGATATCTTCGTCGCCGCACCATGAAATTTGGCAATCATATGAGGCATATATGACAGGAATGATGAATAAGTAAAAGAACAGTTTCAAGATTTCCATCACTTTTTAGATAGACAAATCTGTGGTATATAGCAAGTGAAGAAGCTTATAAAAGGAAGAATCTCCATTCAGTTTTAAAAGCATTAATGAAAGTCAAATGATATATATATATATATATTGATGATATGTAACAAAGATATAGAAGGCATCACCTAAGAAAACTATCTGTCAAGTTAGTATTTAATATCAAACAAATGTATTTTTGCGCCTTGTTTTGTCATCTCATATTACTTGTTGCATATCAGTTTATGGTACAATAACAATCAAATCTTAATCTCACCAGATAAAATCGGCTACATGGATTCAGCGATGCGATAATATTTTATCATAAGTCATGTATCATTATTGTGTATGTGTACAAAAGAGTATCAAGCTAACTTGGCATCAAACCTTGTTGAACTATGGCTTCTACTTCATGCAATGACTTCTCAATCTTAACTTGGTTTGAATCATTCATAGTTACCAACTTGGTTACTCTTTTTTCTCTCAAATTTGCATATAACCTTGTGATTCACAATCTAAAAGAACAAGCTTATGCCATGCTAATGGAATATTTCACTAAGGTTATATACCAAATCTCACACAATAGAAAACAAAATTAAAGAAAAGTTAATGTAATAATACTATGGGTACAATATTCACCTTATTAGGAAACTTTCTCTACACATGACACTTTGGTCAAATTATTTAAATAATCAAAATTGGAAAAATAATCATTTCTTCTATTATTTTATTAATGAGTTTATTATAAATGAGGGAGAAACATGACTCAATACACAACACAAAAAAGGTTGATTATTTTTATTTTAATCAATATAAATAACTTCCACCTTAAGGCAAAATCGAGAAAAGACAAATTACTTATTTACATAAAGTAAAATCATTTATTATTAGGGCTGGAAATGAGTTGAATCAAATCAAACCAAAATTTGATAAGGATTTGTTCAGCTTGGAACTCGACTCTAGTTCGATATAAATTATTTTTTTAACTCGAGTTCGACTCAGTTAAAGTTAACAAGTTGTTCACCTCGAATTGATTCATTTGGACAACTCAAATAATTAATTCATTTAAAAAAATATTGCACAAACATGAACCTAACGAGTCGAACTGTATCTCGTTAAAGTTTGACTCGTTTATTTAACGAGTTTAATGTTCAACTCAAGTTTGGTTCATGAATCAAGTTTGTCGAACTAAATAACAAGTTAAGTTTCGAACGAATATCGAGTTGATTTAGTTTATTGTGACTCATACTTATTATCACCATATCCATGACATATGTTTTACATGTTTTTCCAATTTCTTTTATAGTTTTAGAAATCTAATACATATCTATAACATTCTTTCCAACTATATCATTATTTATTAGGGTGAGGATCCACTTACTTTAAGAGTAAATTTTTTAAACTTATTCCACATCTTAGTCATTAATTCTAGGGAAATCTAATAGTTTAAATCTACTCACTAATTTAAACCATTAAATTTCCCTATACTAAAATATGGAGTAAGTATAAAAAACTTACTCTTGGAGTCAATGAATTTTTCCTCTATTTATTACTCATTTATACATGGGGAGGGATCCACTTACTCCAAAAAACACTTACTCTTCATCTTAGCCATCCAATCTTGAAAAATTCAATGGTTTAGATGTACTCACCAATTCAAACTATTGGATTTCCAAGAATGAATGGTCATGGTGTAGAGTAAGTGTTTTTCCACTTACTCTTGGAATAAGTGGATCCCTCCCCTTTATACATAACTTTACCCACACTAAAATGAGACCCAAAATGATTTGTGTTTGGGCCAAAAGATGTAATAAAAAAAGGCCCTTGTGTGGTATATAAAACGCACACAAATGAATGAAACCCTAATAATCTTTCTCCACCATTTCTGCTTCTGCTGCTTATATCACCCCACCCCATTCTCTCTTTCTCTATATCTTTGCTTTAATTCCATTTTTTTCTTATTATTTTCGTTAAATTTTCAATTTTTCTTATGATGAATTTGAAAATGAAAAAAAGGGTTGAAGGAAATGATGGTATTTGTAAAAGGTCTGAGTAATATGACAGTGAAATAATGGAAGTGTTTGTGTTCATATTTAAATAATGAAGATGGCCCCTGTTATATGCTAAAGTTATTGCATTGTAACATTCGCAACATCTTCTATATAAAAAAGTGATTTTTTAATTAAGCGATTTTGAAAGAATGGCTTAATTATGAATGAAATGGGGTTGTAAGAAAAGGCGTGGGGATGTATTCTAGTATTGAATTGCATCTTAGACTTCTCCCTTACATTACTACTTCCATCACTGTCATCTTCATTGATCACAACCTTTCTTTCTGATCCTTCAATACCCATAAACTGATTTAAATTGCTCATCTTATTCGGCCGCAATATTACGGTTGCGGTGGACACTTCAACCGCATCACGCTGTAATTGTTGTGGTTGATATGTCCGCATTGGACTGCAATGCAACCATATCGGACCACATTAATCAATATTGGATTCAAAATTATTATTTTAGTCAAAAGTAATTCCCGCGATCCGCATCGAGTCACAATGACCGCAATAGCAGTAAATGTGGTGTTATTATTTCTTTTCTTTATTTTCCTAAAATTACTTTGTTTTTTCCTTGAAATTGTTTATACTTTATTTACATTTTCATTTACTAGAGAATGTGAATGGAGAATTTTTAGTGTTATTGTTTATCTGCTTTGGTATATTTTTTTATTTCTGGTTCTGTTAGCATATCCTTCTATTATGTTATATCAACTTATTATCTATATACATTGGTATGTATTTTTTCCCTAGTTATTTTAGCATAATACCCTTTTATTATAGCACAAAACTTAGATACATGTTTACTCATGTCATTAAGTCTCTTTTTTGCAATTAAGAATTTCTCTTCAAAGTTTAGATGTTAAGTGAATATGTGTCACATTTTAATAGGCTATAAGCATGTCGTGATTTTGTTAGAGAGAAGTAGCGGTGAAAGTTTAATATTGACACTGCAAAATTGAGGACCCAATTGTAGTTTTAATGCCAATTAATGTTATGGTAAATTTCCATGTGGCCTTCACTATCAAAACTTATATTTATTATATGCAATGTATAAAGTTTATAATATAACCATTTCACACACAAAAAGAATTATACAATTCTTTTCCACTTTGAAAATGGTGAATAAGACGTACGTGGGGATGGTTCACTTGCATACATGTTTATGTAAAGAATGATTTGGAAAAATACACTTTATTGTAAAGACAAAAACAATGATCTAGGTGTTTAGAAATTCAATTACAAACATGAATTTAAGTTTCAATTTCATAAATTAGACTGATTTGTAGTTTTTGAAGAATATAGAGATCGTTATTTTTGCAAAGATCTTCATTGGAGTATAAGGAAAGATCGATCATGTGTGTTCAATTGTGATACCAACTTGTGTGATTGTAACTTCAATTAGAGTTACACATGATATATTGAAATGTTATCATTATTAATATTCTTGTAGAAATTATCTTCTAGACTTATGTTTTGTTTAGAAAATTAAATATACTTTCAATTGTTTGTTGTCTTATTGATGAGAATGATATGGTGATAATTGTTACAATTTCATCGAATAATCAAAAGTTATTAAAATATGAAAAATAAATGATACATTGAAAGTTTCTTATAATGTTGATTCAGACTAGTTTAATTTCTACTGATAAAATGATTGGTGCTATAAATATCATATTATACATGTTGGTGAATCAGTTCTCATACCAATATGATATTATAAATTTTTTAATAATTTTATTACATTTTTCTAGTTTCAAAATGTCAACCTTGCTTTTATAACGTCTAATAAAAGAAGTGTAATATCTATATTATTATATAAAAAATTGCATCCTCATTGTATTATATACCACTATATGAATTACTTTCATTTAAGAATAAAAAACTATTAAAATATGTATAGTAAATGATATATTGAGTGTAAAAAATCCTTATAATGTTAATTGATAGATTAATTAAATTTTTGCTAATAAAATGATCATAAACCATTTACTAAAGAATGTTAATGGACAATTTTGAGTGTTATTATTGGGATCATATACTAACAATAAAATACTCAAATTTTATTTGTATTTGATAATAGAAGGAATAACAAAAAAAATTAGAAAATTCAATTGATAATACTATTAACACTTCACTAAAAAAGAGCTTTAGAAGCCATAAAAGTAAAAATCATTGGAAAGTGTTGCAATTAATAAATAAATTTCTTTTTAATATTTTCCACTTGAAATAAAATGTTACAGATAATTATGCTGCATTAATAAAAAGAAGTTTCTATACAAATACAATGAACATTTTTTTATCAAATCTTGATTTTCTGACCCTTAAATCTCAGCCCTTCTTTCCTTATCACCCTACACTTCTCTCTCTATATCTCTTTCTTTTCTATTCCTTCCTTCAAAACTTCTCTAATTCTCATTCATACCAATTTCATTATCATCACAAAAACTTCAATAATTTCTTATATTCTATTGGTATATATGTTTCTCATTACTAGTACTATATAATATATAACACTGCATTTTTTTCTTATCATTCTTCATTTGTTATAATCTTACTCTTTGGTATTATTTTTTTTTTTGCAGGTTTGGTTTCTTCATTTGTTGTTCTTTAAGCTTTTATGTGGGCAACAACACAAGTTTAATAATTCAAACATTTTCTCTTTGTTTTAGAGTACATTGTTTAAGGTAAGGTATCAATTGTTTTATTATATACATTGAATGTTTTTTTTATTTTATTTTTTGGAATGATGTATATTAAATGAATATTCTTAACCCACCATTTTGTGTCCATATGTTGATTCTATTTTTTTCTCTTAAAAGAATGTAATATCTTTTTATATAAAACCATTTTAACTTATCTTTGTTTATTTGGTTGGACTTTAGATAAAACCATTTTAACATATATATATATATATATATATATAATTATAAAATCCCAGTATATTACACTCTAAGTTGTTCTATTAATAAGCTTCAAGTCCATTTTTTTCTCTTAAATTCCAAAGAAGTTGAAAATGGCACCAAGAAACAACAATCATAGAAAGGCTAAGGGAGAAAGGAAGAAGAAAGAGGAGAAAGGTAATTCTTATCCAATTGATTATTTCTTAATTTCTTATTTTAATAATTTGATTTTCATATAAACATATTTGAAACATGAATAATATTATGACATAACTATGTTTAATAATATTATGACATGACTTAAAATATTCTAATTTAATATATTTTTATTCAAACATAATAGTCGTGTAATCGAAAATCGGGGTAATATTTTTTTTTTGTTGAAATAAATTATGCAGTTCTTCCGGTTGTCATTGATATCACTGTGAACCTCCCTGATGAAACTCATGTCATTCTCAAGGTTTGTTTATTTTTTATTTATTTTATTTGGAACTAATTGTAATATACAAATTATTATTCTATTTTATTTCTTTTTTTATTGATGATTTGTGTTGGTTTTATTATTATTATTATTATTATAAATTAACACGTGGCAGCCACCTTGTGTCTTTTACTAGATTATTCTCATTAGTATTAAACTTACTTATGCATCATACATTAAGTATAAAAACATCCTTGAATTTGCATCATACAACTTAATCAGTTATAAGATATCTTCCGATTTAATGTTCAACTCAAATTTCATAACATTTCATATTATTATACACAGAAATCAAATACATATTTTTCAAATCAAATTAAACGTATGTTGAATTTATTCCTCTAAGTTTCAGCACTTTATTGTTAATGGTTTCTGTAAAATGATGAAAAAATGAGTGGAAGTTTTGATGTAGCAGGGAATATCAACAGACAGAATAATAGATATTCGTCGGCTTTTATCGGTGAATATAGAGACTTGTTATATCACCAAATTTTCACTATCACATGAGGTAATTATTCATTTTTTTACCATCATTTTACATTTCAATTTTCTTAATTCTAACCATTTATTGATACCGTATATAAGTTTTTCTTGTTTTTGTTCTGTGTTTTTATTTTTAATATTCAAAGTTGGAGTGAGCAGGACCTGACCCAACCTGCTCACTTAGTATGGTTTGGATGTCATCGAATATAAGGTTGAGTTCGTGTTCAAAAATTAGACTCGATTATTATTTAGTGTCAGATAGGGATGAAGCATTACTCGTTCCGATCCATTCCATAGTCACTTACTAATCATGTTTGTATGTGTCTTTATTCAAATGTATACAAAGTAATGACACATTTTTTTATTGAAAGTATCATTGATTCTCTATTTTTTATCATATATACACGATTAATTATATATACAAATATCATTTTATATGTCAAATTACATATTATTAATAATAAATAATATTGAATTTTTTTATATTTAAAATGAATATACATTATATTTAATCGGTGTTAGATTCAGGTTTAAGGGCTGACCTAATTGATATTTAGGATCAGGTTAGTTTCAGATATAGGGTTGAGTCTGATTACAAAACAATGACCCCGAACAACATTTAAAATCGGGTAAGGGGTAAAGTTTAACTCGTTCCAACCTGACCTATGCTCAACTCAAAAATTCTATATATATGAGTTATTAGTGACATAACACATAAAATAAGTTAACCCAAATAAAAGAAAACATGGTTTCTATCCCTCAAAACAAGTATATCTAGTGGCTCATTCATCACATATACATTTTTATTGCCTATAATTTCAAGTAAAATATTTCAATGAGGGAGGGAAAAAGAAAAAAAATAAAGCTAAAAAAAATACTTTTTGGAAAGAGAATGAATGAATTTTAATTATGGAAAATTTAAAAAATTAAGAACAATAAAAATATATCCAAGTTGCTCTTGTCTACTATTAGTATTAGAAGGTTATCAAACATTTACTATAAAGATGTTATTCTTTTATACAAATTAATTAATATCAGAAAATGAGTAAGATTATTAAATTTACACCAATTATTTTAGGTGAGAGGGCGACGTTTGAAGGATACGGTGGACGTGTCCGCACTGAAGCCATGCAACCTCACCTTGGTCGAAGGTACTTTATTATTTCCCTATATTTGTTTCACATTAATTAACTATATATATCAACTTAATTATATAGTAACAATGGTATAAGATTCGACTGAATCTACAAATCTACAAATCGATCAAAATGTCAAACTTCTGATTCAATCGGTCAAACTTTCAATTCTTGATAACGATACTGGTTTGAATGAACATTTATAATAACCATATATATACATACATATATATTAGTAATCACTATACGACGTCGTTTATCTAATCTTCTATTTGGATTTTCGAACTTACAGAGGATTACGATGAAGACGGTGCCGTGTGCCACGTCAGACGCCTCCTCGACATCATCGCCTGCACCACCAACTTTGGCCCTTCGCCGGCGCCGGAGAAGAACACTGCCATTACCGGAAAACTATCGCCGGCGGATGTGGTTGACGGAGACTGTGAGATAAGTCAGTCATGTCCTAAGCTTGGAAGCTTCTACGAGTTTTTCTCTCTTTCGCATCTCACTCCACCACTCCAATGTACTTTTCACCTCTCTCTCAATTTTATTTCTTCTCTGCTTTTAATTTTGTGTTTGTGTAATTTGATGAATGAAATTGTTGCAGATATAAAGAAAACAGTGAGACGTCAAGTTCCGGAGATATCGGAGCCCGATCATTTCTTCTCCCTTGACGTAATTACTCACTTCTTCTCCAATATACGACAAAGTTTTACATTAACGGTCAAAACATTCCAATATAAGAGTTTTTTACCTTAACAGTATATCATTTATATTTAATTATAATTACGGTTGACTCTTCTCATAAAATAATAAGTAAGTGAATACTGTGCTGTATATAATTTTTTTTACTACCAACATATAGATATTGCAATCAATTTCCAATTCTAGTCCCACTTTAATGAATCTCCAGGTATAAGGAGATAAGTTATTTCCTCCAACCACTAAAATCGTGACATGTGTACATTTTTTATCATTTTCTACAAAAATATTTCTAAAACTAAACAAAACAATACATATGTCATTCTTTTACTGGCTGGATGAGGTAAGTTATCTCCTGGTACGAGGAGATATTTTATAATACTATGTTATTATAATTGTTGGAGTTAAATTACAATGATGGAATTGAAAATGATTGTTATATATAAGTAATAAAGTGAAAATAATTGTTATATATACAAGGGTAGGGAATAATATGTTTGGTTCTTGTATCTGACAATAATAAATAGCAAGGATTAAATTGAAAATTGAAGTTTTGTAGATATGTAGGAGTAAAGAGACACTTTAACCTGAAAAGATAAATTGAAGTGATGGGAAAGTATTGATTTATGGTCAGGTGAAGCTGTGTAATGGGAAAGTGGTGCATGTTGAAGCTTGGAGGAAAGGATTCTACAGTGTTGGGAAACAGAGGATTCTCAGTCATACTCTGGTAGATTTGTTGAGACAGCTTAGTGGACCACTTGATGTTGTAAGTGTTAATTCTTTACTACATATATGTTACATTATGGCGCCGTTCGATCAATGTAGCCACCCCACCCCACCTAGTGGGATAAAGACTTCGTTGTCTTTCTATGTATGTTACATTATGAATCATGGTGAACATACACACTTGATATGACAAGCGCCCATGTATATGAAGTACAAGAAACTAGGAGACAGCATGCATTTTTATGATCAAGTTCAATAAAATTAAATGGCTAGCATGACTAAAGATCTGAAATGAGAATCCATCAGGTTCAGGATTTATATAGTTACCATCTCAAAACAACTTCTAAGCTTAACATTTTCCCGTGTTAATGATGCATCATGTAACGATGTAAGCACTCCATCTCGTTAAAAAAATTCCAAAACAAGTTGATAAACTATATAGTTTTAATCTTTCAATAAATTCAAGTACAACTCAAAAATTCTGAACCATATATATAACTTTCATATTAATGTCCTTCAAGTGGCAAGTCATTTTGGAATGTTGGCTGAGTGTCCCTTGCTTCTTTCAACTTGGGTGTAGTTTACAAATTCTATTTCTCAAAATTTTCAGGCTTTTGGTAATCTTTTGAAAGCATTTTCGGAACGTAACAAGGTACGAAACAACTTTTGACTTCTTTACTTTCTTTTTTCACAATGTATAACTTTCTGAAACTACTATGTACCTTTTTTGTCTCTTCAGTTTGGGAATCTCCCTTACGGATTCAGAGCCAATACATGGCTTGTTCCTCCGGTTGTTGCACAATCACCATCATTTTTTCCACCTCTTCCCATGGAGGATGAAATCTGGGGAGGAAATGGTGGTGGTCTAGGAAGAGATGGGAAGTGTGATTTGATTTCTTGGGCCCATGAGTTTTCATTTATTGCATCTATGCCTTGCAAGACAGCAGAAGAAAGACAAGTTCGTGACAGAAAAGCATTCCTTCTTCACAGTCTATTCGTTGACGTTGCCATTTTCAGAGCTGTTAAGGCTGTTAAACATGTAATGGGAGAACCCGATTTAAACTGCTCTATCTCAGAAAGTGATATTCTTTACACCGAGAGAGTTGGTCACTTGAGTATCGAAGTCACAAAAGATGCTACTGTTGCAAGTTGTAAAGTTGATACTAAAGTGGATGGAGTTAAAGCCACAGGAGTAAATCAAAAGGATCTAGTAGCTCGAAATCTATTGAAAGGAGTTACTGCTGACGAGAACACTGCAGCCCATGTATGATATTTTCCATACAGAAAAAAGAGTGGTCAAAATTGCAGCTTTAGAGCTGCTTTTATTCCCTCACATAACTAATAAATGTTCCAATTTCTGCATGCAGGATATTACCACTTTAGGTGTTATTAATGTGAGATATTGTGGTTATGTGGCTTATGTGAAAGTTGAGGGTGGAAAAAATGACAATTTTGACTATTCAACTTATCAAAATACTGAATTTCTTGACCAGCTAAAGGGTGGTGCCAATGCACTCAACATTAACAGGTAGGCCTAAACCATTCAATCTTTGCACTATATTAAATAATCTGCTCTCTCTACCCCATTTTAATATTTGAATACGATTTTATCATCTTAAGTTACACCATGAAGAAAGAGATTAAGCCATGGTTACTGTGTTGTTTCTTAAATATTAAGATGTAAGTTTTGAACCCAGATTAGTGTTTTTTAAAAGATTTGCCACTGTATACAATGTGTTGATTGAAAGAAGTTTGTTTAGGACATTTCTTCGTTTCTTTTGATGGAGTTCTGTGCTTGTTTCTGTTCTACATGGATGTTTATTTTTTCCTTTTTTATTTGGAGGACTGTTTTTTGTTGCAAACTTTATTTTTGGGGAGCTATTTTCAGTTTTAAATCTTACTTCTAGCTCATCTGATTTTACTTCATAGTTTCTGTTGCGGCTTTGTTTGATGGTAGGATCTATAATTACTTTGTTGTTCCTTGCAGTTTAAGATTACGTCTCAACACAACACAGTTGGAAAACAATAGACCAGTTACTGAGATGCAAACGCTTGAGAGTGAAGAGCTTGGAGCCTCTCATGCTTTTGTGGAGAGTCTGATCAAAGAAAGCCTTTCTAAGCTTGAGGTAGAGGAAAGGGATTTGGACAATTTCGTAAGATGGGAACTCGGAGCCTGCTGGTTACAACATTTGCAAGATCAAAATAACACCGAAAAAGATAAGAAACCATCTCTGGATAAGGCTAAGAGTGAAGTGAAGGTTGAGGGGCTAGGAAAACCCCTTAAACCCCTCAAGAATAATAAAAATAAATCAGATCTAAGTAATCCTAAATCGGCATCTGAAAACTCCAAATCTAATCATGTGTGTGTTAATGGGGAGGCTGAAAGTGCTTCATTGCCTTCGGCAGAATCCCAACATGAAACTTCGACAGCAGAAAATGAGCTTGTGCTCAAGGAGATGTTATCTGAAGCAATTTTTACCCGACTAAAAGAATCTGGAACTGGACTTCACTGCAAGGTAATATGTTACAGAACTAAAGAAGTATCTCCAAGTTTTCCTGTATTTGAACCAAACTAATGAATTCAGCGGCTGACCTAATCTACCATTTCTTATTTACTTTCAGTCAATTCAAGATCTTATTGACTTGTCTCAGCAATACTACACCGATGTTGCTCTCCCAAAGCTGGTAATGATAGTATTTTATTTGCTTAGTGGTCTGTAATGCAATCCAGTTAATAGGATTACAATGATTCATGTTCTAGCATTAATTATTTGTAATACAGGTAGCAGATTTTGGCTCATTGGAACTCTCTCCTGTTGATGGCCGCACCCTAACCGATTTTATGCATACTAGGGGTCTACGTATACGTTCTCTTGGACATGTTGTAAGTGCTCTAAACTTGTCTTATTCACGTTATGTAGTTGGGATAAATAATGATATCTATAAAAGGGAAGGTTTTTATGCTCCGCTTTTACTGTTGAATTTCTACAGTACCAATTCATGACAGAGGTTATAAGTATTTTAATTAGAGTTCATCACAAATGATATCACTTTCCCCATCTATTGTCATCAAATTTTATTCTCTTTTGTGTCATAGGTTTAGAATTTACCAAGGCTTTTCCATGTTTTGTGATGTTTTCCTTTTATTTTTATTCATAGGTCAAGCTATCCAAAAAGCTATCACATGTGCAATCACTTTGTATTCATGAGATGATAGTTCGAGCTTTCAAGCACATCTTGCAGGCTGTGATTGCAGTTGTTGACAAGGAGAAGGTGGTCACGGCAATAGCTGGTGCATTGAATTTGTTTCTTGGTGTCCCTGAAAATAGAGAATCAGATAAATCTTGCAAAACCCACCCCATTGTTTGGAAATGGCTAGAGGTGTTTCTGAAGAAGCGATTTGATTGGGATGTTAGCAACTTGAATTACAATGACGTGAGGAAGTTTGCAATTTTACGTGGAATATGTCACAAGGTATTGGAAGTAGGCCATAAAATCCACAGTTTATCGGTTTTTATTTGTATCCTTTTCATTTTTCCATATTGTAGAATTACACTAGGCTAAGTTTTATGGTTCCTTGTGACAATTATTAACTGGATTTTCTACTTGAATATTGTGGCACCTCTCTGAAGTTGAAATGGTCTATAATAGTTATCAACAGCTTCTTTGATGGACTTTTTGATATAATTGGATTCATCATCTCATAACAAAGTATTGCTAATAGGGCACATATTTGCCCTTGTCATGAATTAACTAATCCTTTGTTCCTCCTTTACTCTTTTTCCCGTCAAACGTAACAACTTCCAAATATAAATTTTTGACTAGGAAATAATCTGAAATATATTGTATCTTTATTTTTGTAAATTAGAAATTATCTACATGTGCTTGTAAGATGGTGAGATTGAAAAAGATGATGCCCTTTTAAAGAGAGGTTGAAGACACAATGCAAGACTACTTAGAAGGATTGAGGGTACGTGTGGCTTAATGAATCTATGACTAGGATCAAACAAGTGGCATACTAAAATAAAAATCTTATCAAACCATGTAATTGACCACTTGACCCACTTAGTTGGAATAAGGCTTGGTTGATGTTGTTTTTGTTGGCACTAATATGTATATGATAATAAACGCAAAATATGTGTAGGTGTGTACATGTACAAACTTTCATTCTTCAATATATTGTAACTTTTATGTTTATTTTTTATTTTGACATTGAGAAGTTGTTCATTGATAATTTGTTTTCTAATATATTGCCTCATCTTCTATTTTAGGTTGGCATTGAACTTGTTCCAAGGGATTTTGACATGGATTCTTCAACCCCGTTCCACAAATCTGATATTGTCAGCTTGGTCCCAGTTCACAAGGTAATAAACAGGCAAGACAATACAATTATATGTTATCTCCTATAATGCCTTGAAGCTTATTAAATGAGTCTAAACGTTGTATCTAATGCACACTCTAATCCTTTGCAGCAAGCAGCATGCTCATCTGCAGATGGAAGGCAACTGCTAGAATCATCAAAAACAGCTTTAGACAAGGGAAAGCTTGAAGATGCAGTTACCTATGGAGCAAAGGTATCCATCTCAAGATCCCTTTTCTGAAAAATCTATGAACCACTACGAATGTGCTTCAATATTTAATGCATTTTCGTAATCTATCATAAATGCAATAATTTACTGTTGATAGGCTCTTGCCAAGCTGGTCGCGGTTTGTGGTCCCTATCATCGAATGACAGCAGGGGCATACAGCTTACTGGCTGTAGTCTTATATCATACTGGAGATTTCAATCAGGTCTTTATCCACTCTCTCATATATATGAGATTATTATAAGCAAACAACATTATAAGCTACTGCAATTTTTTTAGACAAACTTCATTAGTTTCATCAACAAACCTTTTGCTTATACCAGTTATAGTTGTTTGTGTCTATGTCATAATTTTCAAATTTTCTCATCTACTCCTTTTGTTCTAGTCAAGTTTTCAAATTTTATGTCTATTCGTTAAATTGCTTACTCTGATCACAGGCTACAATTTATCAACAAAAAGCTTTGGACATCAATGAGAGAGAGTTAGGTCTGGATCATCCAGATACGATGAAGAGTTATGGGGATCTTGCAGTTTTCTATTATAGACTTCAACACACGGAGCTGGCTCTGAAGTATGTTTTCTCTTGTGCAGTTTTATGATGATGTATAATAAGATACATGGAATTTTCATAATTAATGTTCAGTTTGGCTTTCGACCTGATATGATAGCTTTCCTTTTTTATAAAAAAAAAATTTAAAAGAATAATTTATTAGGAAAGAAGAAGGGTTATGAGAAGTCTGATATCCTCACTTCTTTTGCTCTACTCATCTGGTTGTTTTCTTCAAAGGATGATATTAATAATTCATCACATAAATTATAAATATGGATTATCAGAAATTTTCAAATATCAATTATTTATTTCAAATGTTGTTCCAATTTTAATTTTATCTACTCGGCTCTGTAAATATTACCAACCAGGTATGTAAGGCGCGCTCTATATCTTCTGCATCTAACATGTGGCCCATCTCACCCAAACACCGCTGCAACATACATTAATGTGGCTATGATGGAGGAAGGTCTGGGAAATGTGCATGTTGCTCTCAGATATCTTCACAAAGCTTTAAAATGCAACAAAAGATTACTTGGTCCAGATCATATTCAGGTTTTATTTTCTTCATTTTATTTCTTTATTTCTTGGTTTTAATTTTAAGTGATCTGTCCTGTGCAACATTTTTACACTTTTACTTGAATTCTCTACTGATTGTTACATAATCAGTCAGTGCTAAATGGTAGGCTTAGTAGTCACGATTGTCAATGGAAATTGTTTGTGCAGACGGCTGCAAGTTATCACGCAATAGCAATAGCACTTTCATTGATGGAAGCATATCCTTTGAGTGTGCAGCATGAGCAAACAACCTTGCAAATTCTGAGGGCAAAACTTGGCCCAGATGACTTGCGTACTCAGGTATATTGTCACATTTAAGTAAACGGCAAAAAATAATACAACTCAATTTTGTAATTAATGATCTCATAAACGGCAAGACTTTGATTGTGAAAGTACTGTTTGAATTAATGGTTGAGTTATTGAGTTCAAGTCCCCCATTAATGATCTCATAAAAAATTGTTATTATTTTGCATAATCTAAACTTTTATCATAAATGGCACAGGATGCTGCTGCGTGGCTTGAGTATTTTGAGTCCAAGGCTTTTGAACAGCAAGAAGCTGCACGTAATGGTACTCGAAAGCCTGATGCATCAATAGCTAGCAAAGGCCACCTAAGGTATTGTCCTTTTAATCTGGATTTGGTGTTTAATTGGTTGGTACATGACACATATGTGTCTTTTGATTGATATCATTGAGAATTCTGTTGTGTTTTTTATATTATTTGACTAGGTATGATTGCAATTTTTGACATTCTTTGTTGTTCTTATGGATGTGGCTACAAAATTGTTCTCCGTATAATTTTTGTTTAAAATGTCCAAGCATTGTTTAAGTGTCATGTCTTCAGTGGCTGACACAACATGTTTCCTTTTTATGCTAAAATATCTGTGCGTAACTGTCTGTGCTTCGTAGTGTTCCATGCTCACATATAATATTTATCTATCATACATTCTCACAAAAAAAAATATTGGTTTCTCATATTGCCATGGAATTTCTCAGTGTGTCAGATCTACTTGACTACATTAATCCTAATCATGATGCCAAAGGAAGAGATGTGGTAGTAAAGAGAAGAAGCCAGATAACAAAGGTATGGTTCAGATTTGTTGTATTTAATAATATAACTCATTAGTCTGAGATCTTGGCTTAAAACCATTACAGTTTTAGATTGCCTGTGTAAAGGCTAGGGCATTTTTTCACTAAGATATAAAAAACTAATCATTATGGAATTTTCATTTGGACTAGTTCACTCTATAGTCAGAATGACTAACTGAAACATAGGGATCGCATACCTGGTGGAGCCACCTTTTTATTTGTTTATTGTCAACTGTTACCACATGAAACTTCAAATTTATAAATTGTTACCACAGCTGGCCACTTGTGCTGCCACTTTCATCCTTATCCTATATAATATTATCCCACTGAAAAGAAAAGTCAATTATTTTTTAGGTGAGGACAAAGTCAAGCCTGAACATGGGCTCAACAAGTTCTGATGAGTCTTCAAAAGAAACTCCGAAAATGACTTCAGAGGAGGCCATATTCATACCTGTTCCAGGAGGTAGTGCAAATGCTGAGCAGGAGAGAAACTCTGTTCTGGAGTCAGAACAGCCCGTTTTAGAAAAGACCTCAGATAAAAAGCAACAAATTTCAGGTAACTCGTCTGATGCACATGCTGATGGAGAGGATGGATGGCAACCAGTTCAACGGCCAAGATCATCGAGTTCATATGGCCAACAACGGAAGCAAAGATGGGCAACAGTGAACAAAGTTCATTACCAGAAGAAGAATGTGGAGTCTGACAGAGACCATCCTTCTGTAAGGAGTACTAACCAGAATGGTGGGTATTACTTTTCAAAGAAGCGAACAATATCCCATGAGAGTAATATAGATAATCATACAGTAAATGCAGCACATGACTCTAAATTTGGAAGAAAAGTGGTTAAAGCTGTTACATACAGAGTCAAGTCTGTGTCTGCGGTTACGGACACTACTGCAAAGGATACACAAGAAATCAGTGACCAACTTTTCCATTCTAACTCAGCAGAACTCGTTTCTAATTCATCATTAAATGATGTTAATCCTGTAAAGACTTCTGTAGTTAGTCTTGGAAAATCACCTTCATACAAGGAAGTAGCATTGGCCCCTCCTGGGGCAATCTCCAAGTTGCAGGTCTATAGTCCTGAAAGTGATATTCCTGTTAGCCATGACCTTGGTGTCGGCAAACATGAAGAGGAAGATACTGAAGCACATGCTACCACTAACCTAACCCTGGAAAAAGCAAATAATATATTTGAACATAAGGACAAAGATTTTTCTGAGAAGAAACAAGAAACGCAGTTTACAGATGCTGTGCAAGATAATTTTGGCAGATCTAAGGGACTTGACTCTGGGGCTGCTGAGGCTCATGAAACAGCTAATAATATCATAATGATTGATGCAGTGGAGGATCATGTGGATTCTCACAATCTAGAACTCAACACAACTACATCGTGCAGCGTTGAATTACCTAATAATGATACAAATATCATTTCACAAGAAGGTGAAGATTTAAGGGTAAGTATATCTCCATCGAGTAAGAAGTTGTCTGCGTCTGCAGCTCCATTCAACCCATCACCAGGTATTGCACGTCCTGCACCAGTTGCCATGAACACAACTCTTCCCTCTGGTTCAACCATTGGTCCTTGGCCAGTAAATATGCATGTTCAGCATGGGCCTGGTACTGTGTTACCTGCAGTTACCCCAATGTGTTCCTCTCCTCACCATGTATACCCTTCACCTCCGCCGACACCAAACATGATACAGCCATTGCAATTTATGTACCCTCCTTTTACTCAACCTCAACCAATACCAACAACCAATTTTCCAGTTACCAGCAGTGCATTTCATGCCAATCATTTTGCATGGCAATGTAATATGAACCAAATGGTACCCAAGTTTCCTCCCAATGCTGTCTGGCCAGGTTGCCATCCTGTGGAATTTCCTCTTCCAGCACCTTTTGTTGAACCAATTCCTGACCCTCTTTTGCAGCCACAAGAGCAGTTCAATGTTTCTCCAATTTCAAGTTCAGCATTGGATCTTCTGGAGGACATGAATAATATCAGGGAATTTAAGGAAGAGGTCGAAGTTCTAGAATCAAAGACTGGCGAAGATGAGTTCGGTAAAGTTCATCAAGAAAGCATAAAGGAAAACGGTAATACCAATTTTCATGTCTCTAAAAATGTCAGGAACATAACAAATCATGACATCAGTGTGAAAGAAAGCGCTGGTAAAAATGAAAAGAACATGGATGATGAGAAAACTGTTAGCATTTTGATCAGGGGAAGAAGAAACCGGAAGCACTCTTTGAGAATGCCGATAAGTTTGCTTACAAGTCCCAACAGCTCTCCGTCGTTTAAAGCTGTTTATAATCGTGTCATTAGAGGAAATGATGTTGTTCCAAAGCATGTCAACTTGTCTTCTGGTAAAGATTGCACAGCCAGTGCTTAACTCAGTTCTTGTTGTTACTAATGAAATAGTAGCAGAATGACTTCTGGTAAGGAAGAGAGATACTTCATTATTTCACATACAAAAAGAGATATGGTGTGCTTCAACCATTTTTGGACCTCTGCAATTTTCTTGCACCTGTGTGGCTGCTCTACCTTTTTTGGAATTTAGGTATTCCACTTCTAAACCTTTCCTTTTGTAGAAGTTAGATTTTTGGAAAGTATTCTGTATTCATCTTTATTCCATACCAGAAACAAAACATGCTCACATTAAAAGAAAAGTCATTATTTCTAGAGTTTGCAGAGGCTGTTGGCATCAAAGAACTCATATTTATAGTCCACATTGTTATTTATAGTATATCCTCAGGGACCAAAAGTGTAACTAAATTGAGTCAGTTGTTTGAGCTATAGTCCACATTCTTATGTTTATAATATAGTTAACCACATTATGAGTTAATCAGTTGGTATGTAATGTTCATGTGAATTAAAATTGTATTGGAGTTGCTTTAGACAAGTATTAATGTTCATGTGAATTATCTTGTTTACTATGCAGGTTCTTTGCAATTAATTTCAGGTTACAGAGATGCACCTTCAAGGTGACAAATTCAGTTAGAAAATTTTGATATATTGAGTTACATGATTAAAGACAGATTCTAATTTTTTTCTTCCTTTTCTTCTTAAACATCATTTTCAATGACTTTGTAAAATAATTTGGTTCATTTGTATAGACTTCCTTAATATTTTGCTAGGAAAAAGTCCTTGTTTTCTGTTAGTTGACTTGATATTTAGACCCAATTGTGACAATTGAATTATTGAAATCATGTTGATGGGTATATTAATGAATGTAATATTATTGTTCTTTAGCACAATAGGCCAAAATTGTGATCTCTATCATTGAAATCATATGATGGAAATATTTATGAATATCTATATCATTGTTTTCTATTACATAAGCCAAAAGTTTGAACTCTACTGTTGTTTTTATTCTGCCTCTTAGCAGTGAACCTACAAATTAAGAAACATCAGAACTTATTGCAATTATAATATATCGAGATTATGGATATGATTCAAATTAGATTTTGGGTTTGGTTTACAAATATTGTTGGTTGTAATTCGTTATCTTTTGTATAATGGTACATTGATCCTATTACTTGTTTGGACCTGTGTTACAAGTTGTAATCGGATTGGCACCCCTTGTACAACATATGTGCTTATAAAAAAACAAGAGAACATATCATTTTAAAATTGTGTACAAGGGAACAAGCAAAATTTCAATAGCAAAGGATTGTAATAAAGCTTTTTATATATTATAGTATACCACTTCCTATGTTTTCTCCATAACATATTTTGATGGAGGAAGATCTTCTCATGTGTATTTCTTACATGATCATCAGATTATGTGAAGAGAGAAAGAGAAAGAGAAATGAGGTACATATTTACAAGTTGTAATGCTAATTCCATGTCAAATCAACCTGTGGTACCCTGAATATATGTTCTTCACCACTCTCTTCATCAAATTTTGCAACCCATTTACTCTTCTTCTTTGTTCTACTATGTTGTCCTCTAAAACCTAGAATCTTGTCATTTTCACCATTCTTACTAATCATAGTTACTTCCATACCTTTCCCTATAGGATGTTTTATAGATCTAACAGCTACTTTCTCACCATAATCCTTTCTTTTTACATACCCTTCCAACCCTTTTTTATCACCAGCCAAATTGTTAGCTACAACAACAGATCTTGTAGGATTAACATCTAACAAGTTGAGTAACCTTGTATATGTATCATCTTTGCAATCAACAAGTGAAAAATCAATGTTTTGATAGAATGGTAATAGCATTGAAGGGTCTTCAGTTCTGAACTCAACTTGATCTTTGAGTCCTGAATTTGTAATAACTTGTTTTAATTCATTAAGAGCTGGTTCTGGAAGAATGCATATTAATCTTCCACCTGTTTGTTTTGCTGCAGCAGCAAGTGCTATTGTTGAAGATGATGCACCAGATGTTACTTCAACTATAAGTTTTGCTTTCATTCCTGCTGCTAATGCTGATACAAATTCATTGCTTCCAGGTTCTTGAACTCTCCAATAACCATATTGTATTTTATGACTGTTACACTGTAAAATCAAGGAAATGAAATGCATGAAATTCATTGATTTGGGTATTTTTATGCAGGTAAAATATGAAATCATGTTAAACCCTAAGATTTTGTTTGTTTTTCCTGAATGAATAATAATCCTAGGAGTTTTAGGATACAACAAATCATGTTGAGGAATGGAGTTGTGAGAAAAGGTGAACACCAATTGAAGGGGAACAAAGACCATCTGTCCCACTTCATGTACCAGACCAATCAGAATGTTGCTATATGAGTAAAATTTTGATTGGCATGAGACAAGGAATGAGACAGAGAGTAGGACATGTGATCTTTGTCCATAAGGGTATCAAGATAAGATGGATCATCAACTTGATGAGAAAACATATACTCTTTAAATTTAAGATAAAAGATCACATTTTCTCACACTAACACCCTTTTTATATTCATTTCATAATCAAAACACAACATTGAAGATGGAGAATGATTATAAAAGTGAATTAACAATGGTTGTGAGAAAAGGGTATGTGATTTTCTTATTGATTGATTTAACCAAAAACCTCTTGTTATTTTATAAGAAAATGTGCATGTAATTAAACCTTGGAATCCATTTCAATCCAATATTAAAAACAAAAAACACCCAGATACATAAAATGAGAGAAAGAGTATATAAAAGAAATGAGAAATCTTAAAAGATGAATACCAATTGAAGGGTATCAAGATAAGCCCTTGTAGCACAAGTTGGTGACCATTCCATCACGAAAACCCACAACAAATGAATAAATAAAGAACTCAGAAAGATACAAAAAACAAAGAGATATAAAAAAATGGAATAAAATAGATATTTTGTCTTTGTTACTTAGTTTTAGTTTGTGTAACTTAAAATGTTGACAATGTTGTATGATACATAATAATATAAGAATGAAAAATGTGTTTGCGTGTTTTGCTAAAATGAGTTTACACATAAATCGGAGTCAAAGCTGTGGAGGTTGAACCCGTGGCCGTATTTATGGGATTTCTGTTTAGTTGTAATGCTATATTTGTTGTTATTTCCAAATAACTCAACAAATATAATACTTATAAAAAACCGGTTCGTGTCGGCCGGTTTAACTGATGAACTGGTCCCAACATCGATATGACATAATAATTATACCGGCCATGCAATTAAACCGGTTAAAACCGGCCAAAATCGGTATACCGGCCGATTTTCAGTTGAACTGTATCGGTCATACTGGTCAATTTTTATTTAAAATTATTTTTTTAATGAAAATAAAATTAATTATTCTTTTTTTTTTTATTTTTCAACATTAATATATTATATATGTATATCTAACTTCACCGGTATACGATTTAATTAATGAATCACCGGTTAAACTGTTATATCATATCAGTATCTCTACCGGTTTGATGATCAGTACGATATTAATAACACTACTCTCAACTCCCATCTATATTTTCTTCACACTCTTTTTATACCTAATATTATACGTTGTTAATCAAACCACTATAATACGGTTAGTTGGTATTCTTGATAATAATACTTATTAAAAGGGACATTAATATATTCTGAAATATAATAGTTTCTTATTTATATTATAAGAGAATACTCTTGATATAAATATAATATATAGCTAGGTAGTGATGAAATAAACATGTTAAATTGAAGTTTCAATTTAAAAGGAAAATGTATTTTAAACATTAAAATGACATATACCAATGTTTTAAAAATCGTGCCGTACTGGCCGGTTCAACCGGAAAACCGGTGAACCGGACCCCTAACTGGTACGGTACGTATGTTATACCGCATATGCAATAGAACCGGTCAATACCGGTTGAAAACCGGTGAAAACCGGTCGGTTTGTACATTAATTTTTTTTTTTTTAAATTTCAAATTTTCAATTCTTCACCAATTCTTCAACTTCAATGATTAATATTTGGGTCATTTATTTGTATTTTGCGTTTGTTAAGTGATAATTTTGGATTAATATATGTTTTGCACTTTAGAATTTGATTTTATTAAAGACTTAATGTTGTTTGTTTGTGTGAATTTGAAGTAAATTATGAATATGGATTATAAATATGAATATCTACTTATTTGAAATTTTTTGTTATAGGTTTACATATATATATATATAAGCAAGTATGTTCAGTTTAACCGGCATGCGGTTTAATTACTGAACCACTGGTTGAACCACTGTACCACTATACCAGTATCTTGACCGGTTTGATAACCAGTACGGTTTTAATAACATTGACATATACAAATTTAACTTGGACACTATTACACCTTATTATAATTACATATACAAATTTAAAAGTGTATCATATATATATTGACAAAATAACAAAATGTGTCTTAATAATATTACTATGAAGGTTTTAAATTTAATTTGTGGGTTGATAGAATAAAGTAAGAAATAATTATTAATCCATAAATCTAACAAAATGTGAAATAGTTAGTTCTCTTAAATAGTCTGCATATAGACTATTTTATTGGTTCAATTCATTGATACAAGGTCAGATTCACGATTAACCAGAAATGTAATAAAACACAATAGAGTATTCTATATAGTTGAATCGAGTAAGACTTGTCTAATACTCTACTTTAATTATTGATCGGATTATTTTTTGAGCTTGAACCCAATTATAAACCTAAAGGCTAAACCAATCTAAAATGCTGATCAAACTTTTTTTGTGCTTTTGAACCCGAACTCGACCTAAACCTAATTATTATAATACATATCAATTTTAAATAAAGCATTCTCAATACTACTTGTTACTATAAATATAAAAATGTCATAAATTACTAAAAAACATGATTCAAATTATAAAATTATATTAATAGATAAATTGTTAGAATAAAATGCAATACCTACTTTTTTGGTCAAAGATATTTCATCACCTTATACAAAATTGAATATAAACATACAAAAATATGATTAATAATTAAAATTTATAATTGAGTATATTCTTTCCTAAGACACGTAAGCTAGCAGAGTTTGTAGTGATTTTGTGTTGCTATGGATTCAACTCTATTGAATCATTCTCGTTCTCTTTCTGTCACAGTCACTATCATCAAACCTTCCTTTTTTTTCCAAATTAATTAATTAATCTTAATAATTCAATATATAATTCATTTTTCTATTCAACCCACCATCACGCTTTTTTCGCTGCTTTTCTGTAAAAGCTTCAAACTTGCAATCTCTCGTGGTAAGAATTCACTCTTCGATTCATACCCATTTTCTGATTTGATCTCTTTTTTTGGTTGAGGGGGTTAAATATGAGAAATTAGTAAATGGGGTATGATTTTTTTTCATCTTTTCGTACAAAAGATTGTGTTTTCCTTTTGTTGCGTGTTCACTTCAAAGTTTCAATTTTTAGCTCATTTGATCATCTGGGTAGGATTGAGCTGAGAAATTAGTGCCTTGGTGTGATTCTCCTTTCAGATTTTACTTTTGTTGTGTGTGTTACTCAAGTTTCAATGTTAAGTTCATTTGATCATCTGAGAAGAATTCATCATTTTTCATCATCCTAGGTTGTAGCTTAATTGTACAAATACATGGTTATGTTATGAAATTTTTAGTTTTTGACTGTTTTCATTGATTAGATTATCTTAATCAATCAATAGAAATAGTGTGAAAATGTCATCTGTTGGTGTCAAAACTCTTAGTCCTGTTCCAACTCAACCATTCCATACACAATCATGCTTGTCTTTGGAAGACAAATTCATTTCCATATATCTCTCATATTCGGGGTCATTAACTTTGATGCGTGTTATGGAATGTGACACAATCGAGTCTGTGAAGTTCAAAATCCAAAGGTGTGAGAGCCTTCCTTTCTTAACAAACAACCAGAAGTTGGTTTATGCTGGCCGGGAACTAGCACGGAGTAGTTCGCTGCTCAAGGATTATGGTGTTACAGATGGGAATGTTTTGCATTTGATAATCAAACTTTCAGATCTTCAGGTCATCAATGTGAAAACTTCTTGTGGGAAGGAATTCACATTTCAGGTGGAACGAGGAAGGGATGTCGGGTACATAAAGAAACGGATTGCGAAAAGGGGGGAAGATTTTGCTGATGCTGAAGAGCAGGAAATTGTGTGTAAAGGTGAAAGGCTTGAGGATCAAAGGCTTATTGATGATATCTGCAGCAAACACAGTGATGCAGTTGTGCACCTTTTTGTTAGAAAAAGGCATGTAAAAGTTCAGAGAAGACCGCTTGAGTTGTCCATTTTAGCAACAGAGTCGGGTGATGCGGAAAAAATTGATGTTGTTAAAGAAGGTGCTGTAAGGAAGTATGACACCATTCAGCAAGTTGTGTTGAGAAAGCCTCCTGATAGAGATTTTATTTTGGAGCCAGTTATTGTTAACCCTAAAATCAGATTAGCATCAGAGATTTGGGACATGATAAACTCAACATATGACGGACTAGATAGAGGAAACTACCCAATCCGATCAGTGGAGGGTACAGGGGGAGCTTACTTTATGCTTGATTCGATGGGGCAGAAGTATGTGTCTGTTTTTAAACCCATTGATGAAGAGCCTATGGCTGTGAATAACCCCCGGGGTTTGCCTTTGTCATTAGATGGTGAAGGTTTGAAGAAGGGTACAATAGTCGGTCAAGGAGCACTCAGGGAAGTTGCGGCATATATTTTGGACCATCCGATTAGTGGTCGCCGCTCATTACTTGGTGACGGGAATGGCTTTGCTGGTGTTCCACCGACATTTATGGTTAAGTGCTTGCACAAAGGATTTTACCATCCAGGAGATTTGACTGCTAAGATCGGCTCGATGCAAATGTTTGTGGAGAATAGTGGAAGCTGTGAAGATATGGGCCCTGGGGCTTTTCCGGTGAAGGAAGTACATAAGATTTCTGTATTGGACATGCGACTCGCAAATGCAGATAGGCATGCTGGGAATATTTTGCTCGGCATGGTGGAGGAGAACGAACAGGCTGTTCTGATTCCAATTGATCATGGATACTGCTTGCCTACAAGCGTAAGCACCTTACATTATATTATGCTTGCTTCTTTGTGTTTTAATGCATGTGGTGATGTTTCTAT
The DNA here is from genome assembly GCA_009771035.1 of Lupinus albus. Taxonomy (NCBI): domain Eukaryota; kingdom Viridiplantae; phylum Streptophyta; class Magnoliopsida; order Fabales; family Fabaceae; genus Lupinus; species Lupinus albus. The sequence goes on from CM020016.1 coordinate 346,642, forward strand.
ATTCTATTTTGTGAAGTGTTAGACTTTTGTTTTCTACTAATTGATAATAGGTGCTTGATTTCTTTATAGAATGCATATTAATGAAGTTATCACACTATATTATATATTAAATGTTTTCTCATAACTGATAATATGTGCTTGGTTTTCTATATAGAATGCATATTAGTGTAATTCTAACACTATAACATACATTAAATGTTTTTTTCATGATTGATCATATGTGCTTGATTTTCTTTATACAAAGCACGGAGTATTGAAGTTCTAACACAACCATATATTAAATGTTTTATCGTGATTGATAATTGGTGCTTGATTTTCTTTATATAGCATATATTAAATGTTTTCTTGGAATTGATAATAGTTATGAAGTTCCAACACTATCATATATTATATCAATCAATGTTTGTCACTTGTGTTTGAGTTAGCTGCAAAATAGAATCAATATCTATTTCAATAATGGATCATATGGTTTTATCACTTATAATAGAATCAACTTTACGTTTGTATATGTGTGTTGAAAAGCAATTTTAAGATAATCGGCTTTTATATACTAAGTTACAAAAAGGGATGACATTGTTTGTATTGATTAATATTTATTTGGTATTTAGTTTTGCAAGATTGGATGGACAAAATGTGATTGGTTTCAAAATAATCTAACTTTTTAAACTAAGCTAGAAACTCCTAGCTTCTCTAAGAATTGCTTTCTTCCATAAAGGCATCGATTTTGTAATTTAATTAAACCTGACAAAAAAGTTGTTTCTGTACATATTTAATTTGTTTCATTGAATCTTGTTTAAGCCCATTATTTGACATTTTTGCCATTCCAACAGTTTGAAGATTGTACCTTCGAATGGCTTTATTGGCCACAAGCTCGCAAGCCATACTCCGCAGAAACCGTGAAGTACATAAACTCATTGGATGCTGAAGAAGATATCGCGCTTTTGAAGTTTCATGGATGGGATCTGCCCGTTGAATGTTCCCGCATCCTTCGAATCTCAACCGTGCTTTTGAAGAAAGGCACAGCGAGGGGATTGACCCCTTTCACCATCGGCAATATCATGTGCAGGGAATCCTTGAATAAGGAATCTGTGATTGAGGAAATAGTACAAGCAGCAATTGATTCTGTTCTTCCCGGCACAAGTGAAGCTACATTTCTGGAATCTGTTTCCGAAATCATGGACCAGCGCCTAGATGAGATCGCAAGCATTTCCCTTTTATAATGGAGTTAGATTTCTGCGTTCAATAATAGTTAGTACATAACCTTCTGATGTACATATGTTTATGACATATGTATATTAAATGAATGATTTTTTTGTTCATGACCAAGGGATTATGTTTTCTTTGGTTGGATTCTCAACCATTCTTACCTATAACTTACATGTTTTTTAAATTTTTAGTTTCCTAAAAAAAACAAATGATTCTTTTAAGTTTGGTAGTTGATTTCTTAACTTTGAATTCCAGGGATGGTACACAACTCTTTCCCTATTTGAATTGTGGTTTAACATTCTTGTGGTAAGTGTTGTCTTGTTTTATCCATAAGATTGTGCTTTGTTGGAGTGTGAAGATAAGAATGTAAAAATTGATGAGATTTTTACTGTGTTTGAATACAATTAAGTTCTATCCATTTGTCTTGCTTATGCATTTATACACATAGGAGGAGTCAGAGAGGGCGGTTAACGAATATTTTATGTTCCGGTCGAATGAACCATTTCGATTACATTCAGATTGGTCATGCCCAATGCGACTTCCTTAAAAATAGAGGGACTGAGTTTCTTCAATATGGTTATGGGTAAGGAATTGCAATTGACATATCTCACTGCTAAATGTTGTTAACTTGCATATACATTAGATATGGTGTTCATAATCTTTTCTTGAAGTTACATATAGGTCTAGATTACTATCTGTGGATGTATGTGTATAATTATTACAATGCAATTTTTTGAAACATTGTACCAAAAGAAAATGAGTAACTTTGTACAAGTAGTAAGTATGCAAGTTAAGAATTTCCAAAAGAATTGTGTTTCTTGAACATCAATATATGAACATTATTATGAAATTATGAAGTCTCTTTGTTTTATAATGTATTCTTAAAACATGTATACAAAGAAGATAAAAAGTGAAAGACATAAACAAAGGTATCCAAATTACATAGGATGTTCAAAAACTTGATATTCAAATAAGATGTCTCATTAAATTATCTACAGCTAGATATAACATGCAAGATATGCAATAATCAACCTTAAGTATACATGTTGGGTATGCATACTTCACCATCAGGGTTTTGCTGTTCTTTCCATATCCTTCCTGTCACTCTTAGCTTCAACTCTTTCTTATCGACACCGGAGAAGAAAAGCGCCATGTTCCGGTATATGATGAGGCCGTCATGACTATCTCTGACTTTCTTATGGCTATCTCGAATGCTTCGCGGACTCCCTTCGAAAGTTAGTTTACGTCCGTTACCTCCTACCTCCAGGCTGTAGCAGTAGTTCTGCGTCTCTCTTTCGTCGCCCATGAAACGGAGGAACGCCATGTAAACAGGTGACATACCAAGCTGGAAGGCTTCAAAATGGAGACAAAAATACTGTCCAAAACAGTGAAACACCTAATATGAACATAAATAAAGGTCAAGCATATCAATTTAAATGAGATTTCAAGCTGTGCAAAATATAGTTGTGTGTTTGTGCATGAAATGAAGGAATATTAGTTCAAATGCATAGCAGTGAAGTTCATATCAAGATTATTCCATGCTCAGCACCCTAAGTAGGATATTCAAATATAAACAATAAAGTTATTAAATAATAATATAATTATAAATTTTCAACAAAATTCCATGAAGTATTTCAAGTAAGCCAAGATACATAAAAAAGGAATGTGATTTAAAGGAAGTGAAACAGTAGCTTGTATCATTTCTGAAAATGATTATTTCATTTAATAGTAAAACAAATAGCTTAGCCACTAAACTTGTTGTTTCGCATAGATTCATGACTTGTATTCAAGTGATATATCATATACCTACTTATCATGTGTGCATTCAGTAAATACCCATGTTAGTGTTACCATATAAGTGGTGGATATGTACTCAGTTCGGGTACAGCAACCATTTCGGAGTACCCGAGCATGAAAGACAGCACCACAACCTAAAGAATGATGTCGCGGTTTTTTTTGTGTGGTATCAGGGTTGTGGTGATGGTTAGATTGTAGTGTTACACTTACCGTTAGCATCCACGTAGCGTTTTCTACTTCCATGGGATTAGACTTGACATAGCGATGATTGAAAGTGCATCCGGAATGCATATCAACCCTGTGGTCATCCCTCAAGTGAGCAACAAGGTATGGAATATCTCCAACGGCAGAACAGTCCGAACCAGCATAAGGACAGTTATAGGGTCTGAAGTTACAAATAGCCTCATGTTTGAGTTTGCTGTAATAGGGAAATATCTCCGGACACCCGAGAGAGATATATCTGCAAGGCAGTTCAAGTGATTCCGCTATCTTCTCCAACGCCAAACACCTTATGTCACCGAGTTCCTGTCTACAAGTCGGGCATCTGTTGTGTACCCTTGTCTTACATGTTGAACAAAGGGTATGCCCATTGTGGCACTGTAAACCAAAATTTGTTTAAGGATCGGTCACTTTTTTGCAAACATCATTAATCAAATTTTAACTACTTACATGTTTTCTTACAGCGACAAGAACAGAAGTAAACTTGAACATACTAGAATTCAAGAAATAAACTTGAACATACTAGAACTCAAGAAATGAATAGATTCAGTTTATATGAGATATTAGAAAATATGTAAGCTATGTTTATTTTAGGATCCAATTGCAATGTCTAGGATTCCAGTATAAACAATAACACCTTATGACAATCATCACTATATCCATTACCTTGATAAGTTAATTAAACATGTTATCTTGATTGACCACATTAATGAAAGTCCTAACTCCTCATAGGAATCATCATGCCTTATATAATTTACGACTGATGCATCGCAGTCTGCAAAAGTACGGTAAGGGTGAGCCTCGGCGCAACAGTAAGGTTGTTTGCCTTGTGACCTGAAGCTGATGGGTTCAAATCCTGGAAACAGCATCTTCTCTTATGAGAATAAAGTTGTATATATTTATCTTCCTGATACCCCACTGTGTGAGAGCCTAGTGTATTGGGCCGTTCTTTTTTTAGTCTAGAAAGGTACACTAGTAAAAAGTTTCACCCAAACAATTATTCCTTGTTCTTTTAGGCATATACATGTATAAAATTAAAATCACAATAACAATTTGAGTAAAATTCTGAAGGCTTGAAGAATAACAAAAAGAGAACTACTCAAATTTTGCACAATCCATTCAACACTTTATCATAACTAAACAAGAAAACAGATAAAAAGGAAAGCAGAAATCAGAACCCCAACAACTTAAATACCTCTGCAATATTTTATTCCCCACAAAGGAGAGCCTCCCGCGAGGCGAACCCGTGACCTCAGGGACAAATAGTCACTATTACCATGAGTCGCTACCATTAAGCCACATAATCAAAATCATGCAAACATAAGATCTATAAAAACAAAAATACAACACACAATTTCTAAACACAACTCCAAATTCCCATTATCCAAATATTGAAGACTATAACATCAGAAAATTCAAAACCTCATACCAAAAGTCAAGGCACAGAAGTCAACACAGAAAAACAGAATCACTATTAAAAAAAACCAAACCCATAAAGCAAAATGGATCAGATTATTGACCTGATGAATTGGAGGATACATTGAATTGGTGCAAACAGGGCATTCAAGAAGATCATGAACACTTGTAGTGGTTGGAATATTGCAATGTAACTTTGAAATTGAAGATGAAAACTGATTATGGCTATGCTCATCTTCTTCCAACATACTCAAACACAATATATTGCTATAATGCTACTAGATTCCATTTTTCTCAGCTAAATCAACAAAAAATAACACCAAACTGATTAAATTCTATAGCTATTCTTCAATGATGATGGGTGTGAATCATAAGGAAAAAAATTGATGGGTAGAATTTTTATGTGTAATTGTGAAGAGAAGTGGGAAAAAGCAATGATTTTGAATTTGATTGGTTGCAGAAACTGAAGCAAATAAAATAAAAATTGATGCTTTTCTTTCTACTTGGTGTTCTAACAGAGAGGGTGATAGAATCTATGATCTATTATCATTGTCTTTATGAGTCATAGGAACCCTTTGATTAAAATCCAACGGTGTGTGTGTGAGAGAGAGAGAGAGAGTTGTGTTTGAAGTATGAAGTACTGTTAAGTGAAGAGAGAGCAATAAAAAGATTCTTAGAACAAAGTGTCGGGATTGGGTTTGTGTTACTCTAACTTCAAATCCGAAATCTAAAATCCGGATTTGAATTGAGCGAAACTGAAAATAATAATATCATCTCTAACCCATTAGGTTTTACGTAACCCGAATCCAATGAAAACTCGTTCGAAACATATATTTTAGTACATATGTGTAATTTTATAAATTTATATATATTAATTGGGTTTTGGTGGGTTCGGTGTAGGTATCAATTATACCAAAATCCAACCTCATAGTTAAACTCGATTAAAATTCGAATTTAAATTCAATCACATCAAATTTTTCCCGTTAAATTATGGTTGAGTTTAGAGGGTACTCTTCCCAATTAAAAAGTTTGTTATTCTAAAATAATTAAATATTTTTTTAACAATTATAACAAATTAAACATAGAATGACACTATCTAGAACATTGTTCCACTAAATCATGAAATTTGGTAAATGAAGACAGCAATTTATGTAGATTGATTATAAATTGTGGAAGTTACTATATCACTGAGTGAATGGTCTAAATAAATAACCAAATCTAATTTCAACCTTCCATTTATATAATATCTCAATTTTTTTATTGCTACATAAATCTACCTTAATTTATATGTATATAATGTTAGTATGATTACATTATCAATACATACATTTTTTTTCTCAATTAATTAGGGGAATTACCTAACCCACAACCCGTCAACACTATTATGAATAGGGGAGGGATCTACTTACTCCGAGAGTAAGTGGAAAAATCATAATTCACATCATGATCATTCATTCTTGAAAAATTCAATGATTTGAATTGATTAGTATATCTAAACCATTGGATTTTCCAAGATTGAATAACTAAGATGAAGAATATGTCTTTTCCACTTACTGTTGGACTAAGTGAATTCATCCCCTTATGAATATGCCATTTTGGAATGCTTGTCATCTTCCATCCTTGGTCTACACCTTATTGGCCTAATGCTATCAATTATTTTCTATGTTGAATTATTCAAAAATTGAGTTGAGTTTACAAAGTGTTGCAATATAAAATATCTCCTTATATTATAAGATAATTCATCTTCTTAAATTTATTTATTTTTTGACATGTGTCTTATTTTTTCATTTTATAATATATTTTAAAATAAAAACTTATAGTGAGAAAAGAAAAAAGACATATTTCAAACAATGAGTAGATTTAAGAAGATAAATTATGTATATATTCATATTTTAAATTATCTTAGTCATAGTGTTGCTTAGTTTGAGTGCACTCTTAATAGACGTATGTATAAGAAGACCATGTCTCCAAAATGTTGCTTACATTTATTTGGCCACAATTGCATACCGTTTACTTAAGTCCACTATTTCTTCAAGTATAAAAATTTACTTTTTAAGATAAAGATTTCTCTCTTCATTTTCTTAAATAATGTTTTTAGTCCATGTGTTAACATTCTTTTTAATTTTTATGTTAAATAAGGATATCTTGTTACCTAATGAGTAAAGACATGATTTCTTTCGTAATACAAAATTCTCCTTTCAAAATTATCATTCGCAAATATCCGAATATATATTTGTAAGACCTTACACTACTTAACCAACTTGGTATCACCATAGCTTATAAATTTACTTCCTTTTAGGCGGTGTAAAATTTTATTCTTTTTTAGACATGAATAGCAACAATGTGTTATATTTTAATCTTTCAAATTATGGTTCTCAATTACTAAAAGGGATACAACATATGAAAGTCATAATAACATTTTGACTTTAGGCACATCATGCCTAATAATGAGCATTGCTAAGTTAAATATGATGGTGAGAATATGTAAATAATTTTCCAAGAAAATATTATAGTGAATGATGTTACTTAGCAATAAAGAATGTAAACAACAATCATGATGTGTGCATTCTTTGTATTAAAATTGTTTATAATCTTTTAGAAAGCCTGAAGATATATTCTATACATTTTTTTGGTGTCAAGTTTCAGCTAATGTGATAATGTGATAAAAGTAACACTAATTTAACCAACAATTCAGAATCATACAAACATTCTTAGCAGAAAACAACATTAATTGTAAACCATTGTCTATTCTATTCTTAAATTTGGTGGCAAACAACTAGGCCAAAGGGATATTTCATTACATTATTCTACCTTCGGATTTTGACGTAACTGTAAGTTTGTTGTTTAGTGACCAATAGGTCACAAGTTCTAATCAGTCGGATATAACTTTATTCTAGTTTTGACATTTTCATCTTTAATGGTACAAAAATTCAAAAAGTAAATGCGAAAAAATTATAGAATACCATTGGAGTGTCTGAAAGTAGCAGATATGTATATGTTCATGTGACACTATGACTATTTTGAAGGTGTCCATACTTCATAGCCAGAGAAACTTGACAAACTTATCAAAGATTATTATTATACCAGTTCACCATTGATTTGGGAAGGCTTCTCTGTATTTGATATCGTCCGATGAATCATGCAGCCTTACCGCATTATCTCTTGCCTGTGAACTCAAAAGCTTCTGAGCTATTCTATCTTTCGATGTTACTTTCTTTCGCAACATAGATGCAAGACTTTTCTTCTTCTCTCTGGCAGATAGTTTATCCTCATTATCTTCTCCGATAGTGGCTGATCCTGAGGTTGAAGCCAAAGCAGCGTCCCGTAAAACTGCTTCATTGTGTTCCCTGACTTTAGCAAGTTTTGCACGCTTCAACGATTGTTTATCAATTTCTCTCTTTTTAGCCATGTCCATGTCTCTGTCGCGAACATTCTTCACTGCTTGTTTTGCCAACTGCTCTACTAAATCAGTTCTTGAATCGATATTCATTTCTTCTGAAGGGGTCTGATTGATTGGCCTCCCTTCCTCATCTCGAGGAATGATAGGTCCATGAAATGGACAAAGTTTTTTATCTCTTCTCTGACAAAGTCCCCCTCTCCTCAAAGGAGCACGGCATGGTTGAATCTCGATTTGCTTTTCTTCATATGGCATTGCCAGAACATTCAATTCAGCAATTTTATCCGCTGGAATAACTGCCTCGTCATCCACCCTACCCCAGTGACTTTCAAGCTCCAAGCCCCGCTGGTTAGCCATAAAAACTCTGTTAGAACCCCAACTATCCAAGTAAGAACCCCATCTAACCACAGGAGCTTCAGCAATAAGTTTACTCTTCAGAGGGTTTGACTTAACTTCCTTCCGTTCATGAACTACATTGTCAGTATCAGAACCATTAGAGTCCTTATTTAACAAACCATGATTATCATTACTCACTTCACGGGAAGTTGATGCCATGTCAGAATGTTTGTTTTTATTATTTGATACACCAGACGAGGTTTCAATAGATACAGCATTACCTTCCTCCCAAAAATCTTCTTCCGCGTCGAGTTTTGATGTGTTTCGAAAAGTACACCCAGCCTCTTCACATTTAATTTTAACTGATTTCAGACGATTCCTGATATCAATGAACTCCTTCAAAGTAGAATCTCTGAATCTATTGTCTGGTACTTCAACTCTTACTAGAACGGAGATCCACTCTTGAATGGAAACCAAATGCTTTGTTACCAGAAGTTTATATAGCTCCCTCAATGCATCAAAAACCACCTTGTTATCACTGCTTTCGTAAACTTTATCCCCTTCTTTCATTGCATCAAGACGAATCTGCTGCAGCTCCAAAGAACAGAACTCGTCAATTTCTTCGTCATCCAAGACATCATCTGACTCAAGCTCCTGTTTCGAATGCAAAATATCCAAACACTCATCAATTTCATTCAACGTGGACAGTATTCCTCCCTTGATTGAAGACAAATTCTCTTTCAAAAATTCATACTTGCTCAATAAAATCTCTTTCGACCTTCTCTCCCTTTCCCTTCTCTCTTTCTGAATCCGCACTGCATTAGCTTGTATGTTAGGAAATTGAAGCCTAAGAGTATTCTTTAGGTAATCATAGCCTAATCTGAGCTGCCTGTAATGAACCCCAAATGACACATTCCACTTTTCCAAGAATTCAATGGCTTTTGAACGCAAAACAGATGCCACAGTTGGTGGAGCAGGCAGTGGCAGATTTCTCCTGAACCCAACACTCAGACTCAGTAACTGGTCTAAGTTTTCGATAAGAATGGTCCTAAAAAGCTTTGAACGCATGAAGAGTTCATCGATTATTTGAAGTGCAAGGTACCTAACCTGAAACGCATATCAGTGAAGGTCAATCTGAAGTGAATAATAATAATAGCCAGTCCGATTACAAGTAACTAATACCTCATAATATAAGCACGTCAACAAAAACAAGATTAGTTGAAATACTTGGAAATTGGAAAATGCAGACAAAACGTCAATTCATAACTTCACACAACCAAGTTTGTGACGGGATTTTCTAGCTAATTCATCTAGCAATACAAGAACAGAAGCCTGTATAAATCATAGAGGAATGAGTGGGCCTCTTCAACATGGAGGTTCTTTTCATAGCATTAAAACATGAATGCAATATGAACAAGATACACTCCAAAATCTTATCAAGTTTGGGGGCATTTGGAATATTTGGGCTTATTACTTGAATACATAAGCATTTACGCAGATGTTTGGAAGAGGTTACTAAATAGTCTATACCCTCCATTGCATGCTCTCTTTAGCTTATCACCTTATTTTAATAACCGTATCAAAGATGAACTAGAGATAACCTTTTGGGCTTATGAGAACAGCTTATGAAAATAGCTTATAAAACTAATTTATGGACCTCCTATAATCTGTTTTTTAGCTTATTTTAATAACTTTATCAAAAAAAGTTAACAAAATAAGCAATTTCTAGCTTATTTCCAAAAAAATCCATTGAATAGCTCTTAATTAACCTCTTCACCTGAACATACTGTATGTATATATGTCCCTAAAAACTTACATTTATAAGCATGAAATAAATAAGCGCTTAATTAACTTATATACCCAATTTATAGCATAGCATAGCAAAGTATCAATGAAAACATAAAGCTTAAATTAAAAGAGAAAAAGAACATGAGGAAAAATAATAACCACCTTTTCTTTTTGGCTTACATCACCAACCAATACATAGAAATTGTGATTTGAATCAATTAACCCTAATTTTGCTAAATGAAAAAAACAATTAAAATCACTTAACCCTAATTTTGTAAACACCATAGAGAGTAATTGGGTTACCACCTGAGAGTGATCACGTTTCATGAGATCCATTAGGGTTTGGGCAGCGAGTTGGATTTCGAAATCGGAATATCGGACCACCGTCTTTATGGCCTTGAGGAGGCGGTGATCGACCTCCGGTGCGGTGGAATTTGTTGCTCTCTCTATCAAAGCTATAACCTTTCTTGTTTCATTTCTTTTTCCCACTTCTTCCTCTTCCATATCCATCATTTCAATTTCATCTCACTATCAATTTGATTGCATTTCAAAAAACCCTAGTTTTTATGTAAGTTCTAATTTTCCCCCTTTTTCACGTTGTGTTCATTTCTTTTGCCGCCACGTCAATGTGTTCCATTTGATAAAACGGGGTGTCGTTTTCAAAATGTCAACTAGACTTTAAAATGTTTGGAAAAAAGTATGGGCCATCATTTGGGCCATTCATGTTCAAGGCTTCAACCTCCCTTAATTGGAAGTAGATAGGAATGACTACGGGACGATCGGGGTTGGATTTGTTCTTACTCAAACCTGAACCCAAAACTCAAAACCTCAACCCGAACCCAAATTAAGCAGGTTGAAAACAGTGATATTGTCATCAAACCCGTATAGTGTCGGGTAACCTGAACCTGATGAAAACTCACTCAAAAATATATTTATATATATAACTTTTATATATGTATTTATGTGTAATTTTCTAATTTTACATGAATTAATCGGGTTCGGGGCGGAATTCGAGGTAGAGTACCAACTATACCAAATCTTGGGTTCGGGTGGGTACTTGCGGGTTCGGTTTTCATTGTCATCCCTATTTAGAAGTTTGGAAGTAAGAAGGCAATTACTCTATCTCAAGGAAGTAGACTCTTACATTGTCAATGTAACCGATAATCAAAATCCTCCCAACATCTTTTATCTACCTACAAGATCACTTGTTTAATATGGCAATTGTTTTGCAATTGACTTGGTTTTGACATTGCTAGAGACACACCTAGCCACTTTATCATGCATATGAGACTATCACCCAATAAGGAATGCAGGAAGATCTAGAAACATTATATGGTTAGAAGCAATATGATCTATTTGATTATCCCGATATAATTATCTTCAACTCATACAAGGCATCTATCTGACATGCATTGTGGATTTAGTGAAGGTAAAAGCATGACTTTGGATTAGCGAACTCTAAGACAAATTTTTCATGTCTTATCCTGATTGGGATGTCAACCACACCCATGGCTGAAAGATTAGTTTAGGATTCTCTGTCTATTCGTACTAACCAAATACTAACTTCTTCATACATTAGGTGCATCATTAATAAAGTTAATGTTGAGTTAGCATTGAGAAGTGTTACTTAATCTCCTTGACTTATATTTCTTAAACAATACACTTAATTAGAAAATAGTAGTTAACATAATCCTATAAAATAAAAAATTGAACAACATTACATATAATTTAACAAATTATTGGCTTCTTGCACCGTACGTGTATGGTGGATGATATGAACATATGAATGAGGTGTTTTATCTTTACCTTGGTAACATAAATTTCATGTTTTTTTTGTTGTTGTTGCATGCGGTGGATTTGTTTCCAACAACATTATTAGATCCCATTTTAGATATCACAAGGAGCACCGACTAATTCATTATTACAATGATGATAAAGCTTTAAAGTTTTTAATGCAAATATATTTACAAAAAGAGAAAAAAAAATGTATGTGCGTATAGTGAAAGAGTTTTTTACATTATCAACTTTTAAGTAAAAGTAATATAAATGAATATGAATGATGCACTAACTGTATACAGATATTTATACTGACAGTGTATAACTATTACACTTTTTCCATAAATTTAAATTCATATTGTTTAGTTAAATTAGAAAAACTATAAGTGCAATAACTATTCTACCCATAGGATCCAAAGAAAATAAACATATTTGTCTAACTTTTTATCTTATGGAAAAATGTTGGTAAGTTAAATATGTACAACATCAAATAAAAATTACTAAAATCCAATTACATTTCAATGTTTGGTGAATATATTTAACTTGTTCGCATAAGTTATAGTTAGCACATGGATAAGACACACAAAAATAGATGCTTTAATTTGGACTCATTATTCTCTCATACAAAGTATATTTTAATGTAAATTGTAGAACTTTGTCTTGCCCCTTTCATAATTTAAGTCGTGTAAGATTATCTATTCACATGCTATATAGTTGACTCAACATTGTATTAAAAAATAGTAAGAAATTTGCATATATAGATGATCATAGTTTCTTCATGGAAGACCATAAGGTTTTATAAATTGGTGAAATTTCTATGAATATTATTTTTACTTCAAGTTCAATGAAAAAGGGGAAAAAGGGAAAAAGGGACAATTGATTTTCTCTTTCCTAAGCTACTTCCTACTAACCATTTGACAAATTGTAACCATTAGTCTTCTTTACAACAAAATACACTTTATATGTAGTTTGATGTGATTGGTCGAAAAATGTATATTAAATTTAAATGTTTAATAATTAAATATTTTTTTAATCATTCATATCAAGTGACACATAAAATGACACATTTTATGAGAAACAATATGAGCTCGTATGCAAATATGGGTACTTTGGAACATAGCAACAATGACAAAGCATGTGCCTTGTCTGCTTTGAAGGTGATGAATGGAGACACAAGTTAAGAAACCAGAAGTTTCTTTTTCATTAAGAAAAGCTACATTGGCTAGGTGTAAGTTTGGTAAAGAAACTTGTCAAAATCTTAGAGACAACAAACGTTTATATAAGGCACTCAAATAGTTATGATTGCTTATGGAAAAGACACTTCTCAGAATCTGAAAGCTAAGACAGTGCTTTTTTTTTGTTCCTATAAATTAATCTATATACTATTCACCACATTATTCCATGGCTCAAATTATTTTTGAATACAAAAACTGTTGTAGTTCTTAGATTGCTCAGAATGTTCATGATTCAGATTTAGATCTTAGTTAACTTTTCTTCGGATTTATATCAGTAACATTGTATATATGTTGTGTTTCTAATTATTAATATTCTCTAGATATGATCATTATCTAAAATGGACTAAAAAAAAGTTATTTTCATACGATTAGAAGGTTTAGAAATACTAACATACAATAAAATTTGAAAATAAATCTCATATCATTTTTATCATTCTCTTATACATGGCTAAATATCAATTTAAATATATATTAAATTACTTCTTTAATTATCAATTAATTTTAAAATAATATAATAGTTAGAGCGCATTAGAGACATGATCATAACAAATAAAGACAAACTCAATGAACCAAAATTATAAAGGTGTAATTGTGTTTTATCTCTTATAGGAAGGGATAAATACGTACCCGAAATGAATTAATTCCTTAATTCCTTAACAAAAATGTGAAAGATACTAGTACAAAATTTTTTATCTTTCATTAGTACAAGAATGAAGTCTAATGAAATTACTCGTAATTAGTCTTGGTCATGAAGAAACGAAGAATAATCATAACATGATAGATATAATGTATTTAATTCCTCAATACTAAGAAAACACAAAACAACAAACGACACATGAACCTTAGAAAACTAGGAACATTCTCCTTTTGTTTTAATCTCTAGTTCTCCTTTTAGATCCAAAAGAAAGATTCAGATCTTAAACATCCTCTGATCTAACTTTTTTTAAATAAGAATAATTAAAAAGATGCCAATAATAATGTTGATTAACTAGTAAACAAGGGAAATATTTATTCCAAATTGTCACACACAACCTCTTGGTGCAAACCCGACCCGTGAACCCGCCAAATCATACACGACCCGAAACCCTTGCTGCTGGATGTTCCCAATTATGGACAACCCATTCATGGTTCCGGCGAAGGCGAAGCAGAAGCTGCCACTGCTATCCACCGGAATAAGGTAATTAGTTGCGGGAAGTGACACATCAGCACCGCGAAAATGTAGCACCACCGTCGGAACCTTCACCTCTGTTAGCCCGGATAAGTCGTAGCATGTGTCAAATAGCGAAAACTCGGGTGCCCGTTTTAAATGTTTGGCCCCGACCCGGAATGCATCCCTTAGAGCAATATAAGCGGGTTGGGTCAACCTAGTCACGGATGTACCCGAGTCAATTATAACCCCTCCATTACCGGCTTGGTCAAGCCGAAAGAGTGAACCGGATAAACCACGAACCGAGGTGCCACCAACACTAATGCCAAGAAGCTCGACATAGTAAAAGGTGTCGAGCTTCGGGTTTTTGAGCAAAGGAGTGAACCGGGCGGTTCGGGAAACAGCCGAGTCTCCAAAAATAACGGAAGACGGTTTGGCAGAAGCAGACCGGTCAACTAGGCAATAAGAGAATTTGTTATTGAACCGATGTCCGGTTTGAACCGGAAAAGATAACCTTCCACGACCAAGACCTAATAAACCGGCTGCACCAATAAAGAGACCTTCATTATCATGGCCACAACCTAGTGCCACACGTGCCACCCTTTTTTTCCTAAACGTCAGCGTTTCAGTGCTGAAATCACCAAATGTGAAAGAACCATCACCATAGGAAACCTGCTATCACAATAGTTACCGTGAATTAATAAAAAATATCGACTCAATATCATAATGTTGTATCATTAATAGGGGTGAGCATGTCCTTTCTCGAAATGTCAGTGATGTCATTTTTTTGAACCCGGACTCGACCCTAAACCCGAAGTTACACGGACAATGAATATTCACCGGGTCAGCCTTTAAACAACCCGAACTCAAGACCAGATTAAATATAATGCTTAATTATTTTAGATAAAATATTATTAATATTATTTATTAAATATGTATATACATGTGAAAATATGATGAAAAATGTATTATTACGCTATTAACACATACAAACATCATAAATAAGTGAACATCCCGTCTATGTTTAGTCCTTACCCGATCTTAAATGTTGTTTGAATCTAATTTTTGAACCTGAAATCGGCCCTAGACTCGATGAGACTCGACCATATTCGAGTCCAATCATGATCGGACCATACGGGGTGAACGGGTCGGGTCTATAAATCATATGATCGAACCATACGAGTGAACGGGTAGGGTCGGGTACTGCTCACCCCTAGTATCATAAATAATGTTTATTTGACATATTTACAGTAATACCTGATACTGGCAAATCTTGTTGTTATTATTACATCCAGGAGTATCCAATCTCTTACAAAGTGGTGCACCACATGGTACCCCAGCATATGATCTTGACTTAGTCGGGTCAAATACCCGACCCGTTTGTGAGTAACATTTCTTACAAGGAGCACATTGTAACCAAACGACGTCGCTTCCTGTATCAATCACCATATACACATACCTAGCAGGTGTTCCAACTCCTAAGCGCGTGAAATATTCTCCACTCCCTTGTTCTAAACCCGATATTATTGAACTACTAAAACCCGACCCGGTTGTCTTATTGACCCGACCCGATATAGATTCAACTCTATATGAATCGCGTTTGAGCCTGAGGTTGAAGAGTTGTTGTGGTGTTGAGTTTGATGAAGAGAGAGAATCAATGTGGTGAAGAGAAATAGAGAGAGAAGATGAAGATGATGAAGAATCTTCATGATCCGGGTCGGGTTTTTCTGATTCGGGCCATGAGAGTGTTGTTGGTGCATGTGGGAGAGTGAGAGAGTGAAGAACTAGGGTTTGTGTTTGGGTTGAAGAAGAAAGAGAGAAGAAAAGAGTGAAGAAGGAGAATAGAGAGAGAAATAATATGAAATGGTGTTCCATTGTTGTGAAGAAAGTGAAGAATAGTGAAGGGAATAAATAAAGGTAAAGTGGAGAAGAGTATGGGATGGCAACTGAACTATTATCAGTGCATACCCGTATCTATATCGCACTATTTGCAGGTATTCATGTGGGTAGTAGGTATCCGCGGGTACGTAAAGTGTTTTCAAAGTTATATGAGGATGATCTATTTACTTCACGTCTTAGTCATCAATTATAGGGAAATCCAATGGTTTAGACTTAGTCACTAATTCAAATCATTAAATTTCTCAAAAATTAATAGTTAAGATGTGGAGTAAGTTTTTACTTTATTCTTGAAGTAAATGGATCTCATTTTAAATTATATTACACTTTTACTCTTAAAATTCAAAGCAAATAATCATTTTTATTTGTGTTGTTCTAGGAGCTAAGAGTGGTTAGGTGGAAGAGCAAAATACCTTTTTATTTTGGTAGTTGTGTTTATTACAGTTGAGAAGAGAGGGAAATTATTTCATTTACTCACACCCACTACTTGATTTCTTATCTAAACAATTGGGTAGGATTTAATGCTGCTAATAAATACAAGAATTTCTATATCTATATACTATATAATAAAAAAATGTTCTCTCATTTCATCTCATGACAAGTGTCACAACCTCAACAAAAAATTTCCCTCCCAAAACACCTCATTTTTTTAATGTACAACCTTCCACACAAGATAAAAGTGCATCATACCTCTTCATATCTAATCTATTATTTAATAAGATAACTTACTTTGTACAACTTCTCACCTAGGATAAAAATATACACTTACACCTTGTCCATTACCCAATATATTATTTAATAAGATATAATAATAATAAAATTTAATCTATATACTATATATAAGAAAAACGTTTCACCACTATTCATTTTCACATGTGTCACAACCACATTCATTTTTTACCGTCAAAATTTCACAGGCTAACATAATTAATGAGAAGAATAATAATTATTGAGAGATATCATATGCTTGACACTTAGATTTTTCAAGGACAACTTTGTTATTACATAATGATTTTTTTAATAACATTACGTCTTTTCAACATTTACTAACAATGTAACATTTTTATTTGACAAATTAACATTTTTGGCCATTTTTTATGGATGAAGCTTATTTTATTATTTTTTTGTTCAAAATAACATTGTTGTATGATTTATCATTACACTTTATTATGAATTTTTTAGTGTTATTTTGAATTGTTTTTTCAATTTTTAGTTCAATATATGGCCAGTTTTGCTAGATGATTAAGGGTAAAAATGAATTTTTTCCTCCAATTTTTAGTTCAATATTTTCCTTATTTCTTTCATTCTAACTTATGCATATTAACTTCATAATACTTTTTTTTTTATATGCAAGCTCAATATCTAATTTCTTTCATTTTCTATGTTGTCAAAGCTCTATAGTATGTTTTTTGTATTCATCTTTTACAATTCACAAACATGCAATCTCTTTTCATATCACATCACCACTTAGGGATAAAGAAGAATGAGAGAAGAATGATGGCGAGGAAGAGACATAAGTGTGACATAATCATTATCTCTGTGGCTATGTTGGTGGAGATTGACACTATTCTTTAGACTGATATACTTTTTTTCCTTAACTTGGTCTCTTTCGAAATGTTATTTTTTACTTTGTATGGAGAATTTAATTAATATTGATCATTAGACTTGAATAGTTTTATTGATGAAAATTTAATCACTTTAAAAAAATATTCTTTAATTTGTAATAGGGTAACATGAGTGTTCTTAACAATGCGAATATACGGGAACATGTATGTATTAACTATGTGAATGTGAAGGTAACATACGTCTTCTTAGCAATGTGGATGTACGAGTAACATGCATGTTTTTAACCATTAAAATGTATGGGTCACATGCTTCTTCTTATCAATACGAATGCACATGTAACATATGTATTTTTAACCATTCAAATGTATGGTTTAAAAGACACATGTTTGTACGAGTAATGCGAATGTACGAGTAACATATGTATAGGTAACATATGTCTTCTCAGAAATGTGAATGTACGAGTAATATTTGTGTTTTTAACAATTAAAATGTACGAGTCACATGTTTGTTTTTAACGATACGAATGCACAGGTAACATGTGTATTTTTAAACATGTGAATGTATGAATAACATGTATGTTCTAAACCACGTGAATGCACAAATAATATGTGTTATTAATCATGCGGTAAAAAATACTGTCCATGCATATGCATGAGTAACTTGCTAATCTATATACTATATAAGAAAACTAAGTCATTGGCATATTTGATATTTGATTATGAATCTTTAAATAATTCAAATGTCAAAAATATAATGTTTCTTCATTGTTCTAAAAAGAGATGTACAACTTTTCATGGAAGTTAACTTAATATATTTGTTTATCTTTGAATCTATGTTATGGTAAAAACAAAACTTTATTTTTATCAAATTAAAATATACTATGAATACAATTTTTTATCTTAGATTTTTATTGAATTTATTAATCATTACATATGTTATATATTTATTAAAAAATGATACCATAATTTTTTAATTATCTCTCAAATGTATTGTATAAGTTAATTAAAGATAATAAAATGTCATCTATCTATAAAAATACATAGTAGAAAACTAACAATAAATGAAAATTCATAAGGGAATAAAAATTGCACAGGTGAATAATGACAATAAATTTTGTTATACTATTGTAATTTGTAATCGAATAAGTGAATAAATATTGTCTATCAGTTGCAAACTAATAATTAATAATTACTTTGAATAAATACCGTCGACCATTAGGAAAGAAATAAAACTGGTGAAAATAAGGGAATAGAAACACATATTGTCATTTAATGTGGTTTTTATGGGTGATATCAATAATGTTATTAAAGGTGGAAAATAATGTATATTAATCACTACATGCAAATTAGTATGTCTGCTTTATTTTAAAAAAAATCTAAAAATTTAATTATAATTTTCTTATTTTCATTACTGTCGTTAAAATATTTTAACATTTTTAATCCTAAATAATTTAGGTCTCCATTATTTTGAGAAAAAAACTAAACTATATAATTACAACTTATCTATTTCAATGATCATTTATTACTAAATTTCATTTCTATCTATTAAAATATTATTTTCGAAGTTGTCATACTAAATCATTAAACCCGAAAAGTACTAATCATTAAATTACTTATTAAAAATATGAAATATGAAATAATAAATCAATTATACTAACATCTACTAAGAAATACTATCTTAGAAGTAAAATAAATTATAAACAAGTTACATTAAGAAATTATCACAATAAATCATAAAATTAAACAAATTTTCCATATGTACGTCTATATTAATAATGAACAATATAAGTTTTTATTATATTTATTAGTTATCCAAATATATACTATAGAGCATGAAAATCAATCAAGAAAATACAAAAGTGTATGAGTAACATGTATTTTTTTAGCAATGTGAATGTACGGATAACATGTGTGTTTTTAACCATGTGAATGCACTGGTCACATGTGTCTTCTTAATGTACATGTAATATGTATGTTTTAACCATGCAAATGCACAAATAACTTGTGTTCTTAACCATATGAATGCATATATAATGTATGTTTTGAATCATATAAAAAAATATCGTCCCGTGCAAATGCACGGGTCACTTGCTAGTTTATAATATAGTGATGTATTACATATTCCCCCTCCAATTTTAGTTGTATTATGGTTTTTAAATTAATAATTGTGTTCATTTTCATTATCTCTTTTATTTTTTACCCAATATGTGAATTTATCTCTCTATATTTATTATTTTTATTTCACCATTGACATAAGTTTAGAGAGTATTAATAAAAATAAACTTACAAAACAATTATTTTGAGAAGTCAAAGACTTGTGACTCCTTTGTATGGGAAACTGGCGATTCCATAATAATTCTATCCTTTTGTTTTCAGAAGTCAAAATTTGTAACTAGTATTTCTATCTTTTTCCCCCATCTTTAATGTTGTTAAGTTATTCAAGTAGTTTTCAATTTTTTTAAAGGAAATAAATTTATTGATTAAAGATATGATTTGAGAACAATAGTTTCAAGTGCCATAAAAGTTCCAGAACAAAAAAAAAACCAACAAGCTAAAAAAGATAAGATGAAACAATCTATAGATCCGAGATTGTATTTGATTGTTTCTAAATTTGAATATAAGGTTCCTCTCCTTTATTTTTTTTAGTTTTTTCTGTTTAACTAATAGTACACTATCATTTTATGAGTAAGAAAATCATCCTTTTCTAGAATGTATAATTGTCTCTATCAATGAATATTGATTTCATGAATTAAACATTAATTTTTTTGTCCGATCTAACGATTCAGTAGAACTTTTTCTGGTTAGATTTTCCTTTATTCTTGTTATAATATAATATGGTGTCATCAACAATTTCTTGATTTGTTTAGATAAAAGTAGGACATTGTGACATGATTTATTCTTATTTGGCCCATGAACCTTACAACAAAAGTTTTTACCCGAAGTGGTGGTGACTTTATTGTGGGGATTTTGTGGTAGAGTTGTCCTCACTATCCTCCAATTTTTCACATTTATTGGTGGAACCTTTTATTTATTCTCAACAACAAACATTATAGCTTTAATAACGTGACTCCCGTCCTCAAATTCTTTAGTGGCAAAACCATATAACTTTAGGTTTCATTTTGGTTTTTCCCTTTTATGAAAGAAAAGAAAAGTTGTTCTGTGTAATACTTTGATATTAGTCGGGATATGATTAAAAACACCAATTTGGTACCATTGGTCTACATTTAAAAGAGAGACTTTAAGTCATAAAAAACAATTATGAATAAATGTTTGGAATGCCAAAGAATTTACATGTTTTACCAAGGGGTTGAATACAAGACAAAAGGCATATAAGTTCGTTCTATATGCGAATATATTAAGATACGATTTCACTCTCTATATTTCATCTTATAATTTGATATGAAAGATCTTAACTATAAGATGATTTGTCTATCTTTACTATTTATTCATCTTGAGAAAATTCAAAGGAAACCACCCGTCATAATAACGTGTATGTACTACTTAAATGGATGATCCATTTATTAAAAAAGACTCGAATAGGTAAACAAAATTTACTTAAATAATCATAGTCACTTATTCTTTGTCAATGAGTGTTTTAAATTGCACTAATGAGTGTGGTTACTATGTGATTATAGTCATTGTGTCAATTGCGATGCGGATTGCGACCGTATGAACTATTTTGTTATTAAAACAATATTTTTAAATCTGATACATCCTGATGCATTCAAAGTCACACCACAATTGCAGTATGACGTGGTTACGACGGTTACCTCAACCACAATATTACATTCACATCTAGTATGCAATTTAAGTCAATTGTGGTCAATAGTTGAAAAAGGTAAAATAAGTATATCTTTGATATTGGGTTGGGCCAAAAAGAAGAGCCCATAAACATGTAAGATTGATAGAATATTTTTGTTCAAAACCACTTCAAATAGGTAAGACCTAAGTGAATATATAGAGAGAGAAGAAGAAGAAGAAGAAGAAGAAGAAGAAGAAGAAGACGAAGATGACGAGACCAGTTTTCGTAGGGAATTTTGAGTTTGATACTCGTCAATCAGAGCTTGAACGTTTATTCTCAAAATACGGAAGGGTTGAACGCGTTGATATCAAATCTGGTAACCCTAATTTTTTTATTAATTTTCTTATTTAGGGTTTGTAATTTATGATTTTTATCGCTTTTTATTTTATTTTGCGACTTTGTTATAAACTTAATCTCCTTTTTGCACTTGTAAATGTATTTTTGTAATCAAATAAATAATGTTCATCTAAAATTGAAAGATATCTTAGATTTGGGAATAAAATTGAAAGCTTGTTCATGAGTCCTATTACATACACTGTCAATTGAAATGTTTCCTTTATGCTATAGATTAATGTCACGTTTTAAGTCATAATAACCACCGAATAAGGATCTTTTTGGCACAATTAGCTTATAAGCTAAGAGCTGAAAGTTGGAAGTTGGTAAGGTCGAAACTATGTTGTAAGATTAGTTTATAGGTGTAAAATGACATAAACTCCAAGATTATAAGCCCATAACCTACCTTAAGTAGCTTAACGGATAAAGTTATTAGCTTATTACAAATAACTCCATTTACCAAAAAATTAACAGGTTGGTTATTTTTTGTCCTAGTTGACTAGCTTATAAGCTATTTGATGGTTACAAAACACACTCCAAGTTACACACTGTGATGTATATAATAGGTGGTAGTGTAACAATCTCCATATTGATAATTAATATCTCAAATTTGAACTCATTCATATATCCTGGTCGAAAACAAATGGCTGCCAAAGAAATTGGAATGTCTTTGGAGCAATCCTTTGGTTTTTAAGTGATTGTTTTGACGCAGGAATTTGTCGTAAGGGAAATTATGCTTTGCTGAGCTTGTATCTTTGCTCTCCTTTCACTCACAGTCACAGATCGCATCATCTTCATTTTCTCACTCACTCACCTCACTGCCCCAGATTGTTCATTATGGGATCATCAATCAAATTAATAAATCATGCCATGCAATTTCATGTCTTGCTCCACTGAAACAAATATGGGATCAATAAAATTTTGTCATTCCATGCTATGTCTTCAATTACTGAAATAATTCCTGCTGTCTGAATGAAGAAAGTATGCTTGGCAATTCACAATCTCAGATCCTAATTTTGGATTTAAATCCCTTTAATTTCAACCATCATTTTAGTTCCTCATTCAATCAATGCCTCTACAGATTCATCTGCATCAGTCCTCAAATATATGCAGGTGTTGTATTCTGTTGTTCTTGATGACAGTGGAAATGATTTCCTGATTTGGGTGCTGTACTGTCTGCCAGGGATAACATGTTTACTTCTAATCATTGTTTATGTTTCTAATACCAGTTCTGGCGTTTCAGGTTATGCTTTTGTCTATTATGAGGACGAGCGAGATGCTGAAGATGCAATTCGCGTGCTTGACAATTTTCCATTTGGTTATGAGAAGCGAAGGCTGTCTGTAGAGTGGGCTAGGGTATGATTATGATAGTATTTTCGTCATCATGTTTTACTTGTGTTTACATTGTATGATTGAGATCCTAACTCCTAAGTGTAAGCAGGCATGTTTTATGAGTTCATTAATACAATGATTCTTATTTGTTTTATGTTAACAGGGCGAACGTGGCCGCCATCCTAATGGCTCAAGGGCAAACCAGAGGCCAACAAGAACCCTATTTGTTATTAATTTTGATCCAATTCGTACTAAAGATCGTGATATAGAAAGACATTTTGAACCTTATGGGAAGATTCATCATGTTCGAATCCGTCGGAATTTTGCATTTGTACAGTTTGAAACACAGGAAGACGCTGCTAAAGCTCTTGAGTGTACACATATGAGGTCAGTGACAATATTCTGCCATCCTTTTGGAAATTTCTCAGGATTCTTATTTTGCCTACTATATACCGAAGATGAATATATGGCCTCTTTGTGGTTTCAGTAAAATACTGGACAGAGTGGTGTCTGTGGAGTATGCCCTGAGGGATGATAGTGAGAGGGGTGACAGATATCATGACAGTCCTAGAAGAGGTGGTTATGGTAGATCACCGAGTCCAGCTTATCGGAGGCGACCAAGTCCTGATTATGGTCGTCCACGCAGCCCTGTGTATGATAGGCGTAGGAGCCCTGATTATGGTAGGGCTAGGAGCCCTGATCATGGTAGGGCTAGGAGCCCTGATCATGGTAGGCCTAGGAGCCCTGAACATGGTAGATATCGCAGGTATTAAACTAATTAGCAATATAAATAATTTTCTTCGCCGTTCCCTTTTGTTTTTTGTTGGGGCTTATATTATGTTATTCATGTACAGTCGTTCACCAATTCGAAGGTCATGAACTTAAAAGCGATGTTTGGTTTTGAGGTATGAAGCATGCTGCATTTGCTCCATGTTACTTTGTTGGTGTTGGATTTGGAAGTTGTTCATTTAGGAAATGGTAATGTTCAAAATTCAATGCTTGTTTCCTGGTTATAAGTGAGAAACAGTGTACCAAAAATGTCAAAGGTTGATGATACATGTAGGGACATCATGTGGATGGAAATTGAATTCTTGACACTAATGATATTATGAAGGTGACATGGTTGATTTTTCTCTGCCTAATTGAGTAATGAAGTATAATAATAAAAGAATATACAATTTGGGAAGCACAGAAGATATTTGGAGTTACTAAAAACAATCTTAAAAAATGTTCATGTTCATAGTATTTGCCCTTTAGAACAAAAACCATATACATCTTTGAATAGAAAATAAGATTCACTATTAAAATTTCAAAATATATTAATCATGTTAAAATTAATAAAAATTATTATTTAATTATAATATTTTTTAATTATTATGCTTATAATTAATTATCACATTATAAAAAATATTTCAAACCGTGTTCCAAATCAAGTCTTAGACTAATGATGTTGAAGCAAAAATAAAAAATTGATGAATATTTAAATTTTTAGGGGAGGGATCCACTTACTCCAAGAGTAAGTGAAAAAAAATTACTCCACATCATGATCATTCATTCTTGGGAAATCTAATGGTTTGAATTGGTGAGTACATCTAAACCATTGGATTTTCTAAGATTGGATGGCTAGGATGTGGAGTAAATCTTTTTCACTTACTTTTGGAGTAAGTGGATCCCTCCCCAAATTTTTAATTGATGTATGTTTGGGATACAGTTTGGGAACAAGAAAGTACTCTCTGCCTCTATGCATCCCTAATTTCATAGCATATTTGAATATCATAATTAAAAGATAAGGAAAAAAAATGAGTTTTATTCATTATTATTATATCATTTGTTATTCATATTTAATCATTATAATGAAGTAGACTCTTTTCTACATAAAAAAGTGACAATATATGTAGAAAACTTGGGAGAAGTAACAAATGCCCCACTGAATTAACAATTAATTTAATTTGATGGAAAGATACACATATATCAAGTTACATCAGCTTCATAATTCTTTTAACAATGTGAAAAGAATATTTTAATTATGAAATGTACAACCCTAAGGAGACTGTGATATTATTAGCAAAGAAGAAAAGTAACCCAATACAGAAGGTGTTGTCTTTCTATTGAATTGAACATACTCAACTCAAAGTGAAAAGAATAAAGAAGGGATCATTGGCAAAAGAATAATAGTTAATTAATCTTTGAAATGTGAAGCCATTGATTGAACTTGGTCAAGCAAATTATTTCCACTTGGCCCAAGTTATGTTTGAGGGTCCCACTATAATCAAGTTATTTTCAAATGGTGAATGACATAAAATATGGACAAGTGATATATCTCATGATATCATTTAGTGCTTTCATAGTTAGAAGAATCTGAATGTGATAATTTAGATATATCCCTTCCCCATTAATTATTGTAAAGACAAAAGTGCACAAAACACTCATCAACCAAATATATAATTATGTTTATAAAATGCAATATCTGAGTCTTTCCTTAATCATCGAGACCAAATCCTTAAATTGAAAGCATGCATGAATAAAAGTGAGCTATTTTTTATAGAAGAACTCATGAAGATATTTTTTATAGTATGATGAAAGACTAAAAACTACAATTTTTTTAGGAAAATAAGGGACCAACAACTTGAAATTTTAAATTGGAACTAAATTAAAAAAAATGGTCACATTTATATTAATAAAAAAAAACACATTTAAATCTAAAAACAACCCAAGATTTGTACAATCCTTACATTGCTCAAATAGCAAAGGTAGTGTATACAATACAAATTAAAGTAACTACATGTATCCTATAGTTAGTTTTGAACAACTTCAAAGAGATTATTATTATCCATGTGAATATAGAATTAGAAATATGGAGAAGATAAATAATATAATGCATGAAAGTTCATACTCCAAACTCATTTCATTATTTCTTTCCTTCATCAATCATTTCATTCCAATATCCACTACTTGAATTTCCTTGTTCTTTATTGTGTTCCACTTGAACACTTGAATTTAAATGCTTCTTCATGTCTCCATTTGTATACGATCTATTTTCAAACCCATCAATTGAAAATCCAATGTTTGGTTTAATTTCTTGCATGTGAAAGCTATTACTACTTGGGTAAAGAGAATTAGGGTTTAGCATCAAAGAATTAGACACATAAGGATTACTCAAACCACTAGAAACCATGCCATGATAACTAATATTACCAACTTCAAGTTTAGGTATCCCAATATTTGAGGACATTTCATGATGATAATTCTTCATGGATGGAAATGCCAAACTAAGATCATGGCCTCCTTCCATTATTTTAGGGTTTCGGAAAGAAATAGGGTTTAAGCCAGGAACCTTCGACGACGACGATGATGACGATGCCGAGGTTATAACTTTTTTGTTCTTCCTTGAACTACCGCCGATTGGAACATTTCTTATAGAACCACCTAAAGTCCAATACCTTCTACAAGTCTTGCAAAAATATCTTGGTTGTGTGAGGCTATAGTTGTTGTAGTAACAAAACTTTGTGTTTGTTGAATTACACCTTTGACAATTCAATTGCTCTTGTGGTCTTAACTTTTTCTCCATTGGCTTTGTGCATGAATTTGGATCTATCCCTTCCATTGATCTCACACTCCCAACCTCGATTCTAAGAAATTAAACCCCAAAAAAGAGGCATGCATAAACATGATAGGTTTAAATCTTGGTTGTGATTCTGTCAGTAAGTATTATTTCGTGACATTTAGAATTGTTGCAAGCTACATAAACAACAAATACCCTATTAACTATATAAATTAATTGTTCATGTGATAATAATCTAAATGGACAAGAGATTTCAAGACCTAGTCATTAATTTCTATACAACATACAAGTATAACCAATAAGATCAAACAAAAATGAAGAAAAGGGTATGGGATTAGAACTTAAGGAATCATATCAATGATAATAACAAATAATCATTTTTTTTAGATTTTTGGATCTTTGAGAATTATATATCACATGTGATCAAAAAGTTAAAGAAGATGAAAAGGAAAAGCAGGTGTTATGTATTAAGGACATGATCAAAACTTTCTTTTTATGTGTTTGGTTAAGAGAGAGAAGATAAGAGACCAATACATATGGTGGACCTTCAAGTTAACATGAACATGTATGCATCTTCTCTTAATTTGGCATGTATAAAATGAAAAGATAAAAAAAAATCTCTTAAACCTACTGGAAATTTGATAGTATATTTGTATCATCATCTAAAAAAACTAACCTAAAGTCCTAAACCATATATATATATATATATATATATATATATATATATATATATAGTGGAGGAGGTTGTGAATTCGAGTCTTACCCATAGCAAATTAAAAAAAAGGAGTTATAAGGTGGTTTGATGATGAAAGAGAAGGGGTAAAATGAATGAAGTTGAGAATTTGAATCTCGTCTATAACAAATACTAGCATACTAATAACTAACATTTGACGTAAAAAAAATATAGCTCATAATTTGTGCATAAAAAAGAAAAGGTATAAAAAAATCCACCTTCCACCTTTGGGAAGTGAAGGGTAGACATGAATTGAGAGAAGAAAAGAAAGAGAAAAGCAATGAATGATCTTAGAAAAAGAGAAAGAGAGAATTCACCTTGTTTGTATTCAACTACTCCTTAGTGGAAGAAAGAATGTTTTGGTTTGTTTTGTATGATGGCTTTATCCTTTGGCTTACTTTATGAATGATATATGCAAAAGCCAAAGTGACAAGAGAAATGTTTGTTTTGACTATACTTTGCAATTCCTCTTCATCAATGATAAATCGAGACTAACTGCATGTTTTTCCTTTGTTTTTTAATTTTATTAAAATAAATGTATTTTTATGTTTTAGATCAATTAGTTTAGGTTAGTTAGTTAGATTTTCACTATATAAACTCTTGTCTTCTCTTCCCTCCACAGTTCATTGAGAACAATGAGAAATATGATTTACAATGCCGAGAAAGGTTATTCATTTTCAATAGAGTTTTTCATTCTCTATCATTTCTCCTTCTTCTTTCTTCAAGCTTTTCTTTCTCATCATTCTTGTTCATCAAGAAGATTCATCCATATTTTAAAATTTTAATGGCAAAAGTATAATTTTATTGTAATTAAACGGATATATATGTCATTGAAACTTATATTTCCCTTTGATTTTTGAAACATTTGTCTTTCTATTAATGAATACCTTTATTTAACCATTTACTTTAGGATATTTAAGCCTTTACCTTCAGGATTTTCAAAATGTTGTATGTAGATTAAAATAGGAACACCTATTGATGTTTTTTTGCTTTTTCAGTTATTTAAATAAGTTTATATACATAAAATAAAAATAAAATGATATATATTTAAGTAAAATACAATTATTAAAAAGAAAATGAAGATGACTTGAGAACAGTTAATGTTTCAAGTATGACAGCTATTACCTAATAGATAAAACCAAGTATAATTTTTAAATATGATGTACAAATAACATAGCTTTTTAAAATTTTATTTGGTTTCTCATTATATTTCTACACTAGCAAGTTACCCATGCACATGGGATAATATTTTTTGCCGCATGATTAATATCAAGTATTACTTGTGTATGGTTAAGAACATACATGTTATTCATATATTCACATGTTACATGTGCATTCGTATTGTTAAGAACAAACATGTGACTAATACATTTTAATGGTTAAAAACATATATGCTACTCGTACATTCGCATTGTTAAGAAAACACATGTTACCTATACATTCGCATAGTTAAAACACACTTGTTGTCCGTATATTCGCATTGTTAAGAACCCTCATGTTACTCATATTACCAATTCAAGAATAATTTTATAAAATTGTTATATTTTCATCAATAAAACTATTCAATTCTATTATTATTATTATTATATCTTATTAAATAATATATTGAGTAATAAATAATACGTAGATGTATATTTTATCTTACGTGAGAGATTGTACAAAGTGATGTGTCTTTATTGTGGGTGTCATTTTTATTATTATTATATGTTATTAAATAATATAATCGGTAATGAATGTATATGGTGTATTTTATCTTGTGTAAGAGGTTGTATATTAACAAAGTGATGTGTTTTAAGAGGGAAATTTTTTGTTGAGGTTGTAACACTTGTTATGGAATGAAATGAGAATAACTTTTTTTCTTAGATTAATAGTTCAAACATTTATTAAATTTTATGGTGAGGAAATGTTGACTTTTGTTGTACATTAATGTTTTGTAATTAAGCAATGCACTGGAATAAGAAATTTGTATATATTACGTGCAAAGCAATAATTTTCTCACATCTTTCTATAATTATGAAACTGTTCTTTCGTATGTTCTTTTGCAAAACAAAGATCCATAAAAGTTTGTATGTTCTAAAATTAATAGTTTGGGATAAGTTTTTTAATGTTCAAATTATCACCAATGCATTGATCCAATGATGTAAGGTCTCGTTGGATCCCAAAATGACCAAAATGTCAAGAATTCGATTCTTGTGAGCGACATTTGTTGGAAGATGTAACCATACAACCAGAAAGTGATTAGTTTCTTACCCATAAGACGAAGGGATACCCTTAATAATACAAACAAATAGTACAAATGACTAGCTAAATGATTTTTTAATGTTCAATAACAAACCCGAACACCTTCGATTTCTAGGAGCGACAATTGTTGGAATAAACAGTCATGTATCCCGAAAAAAATTAGTTTCTTTCTAAAAAGTGAGGAAATACCCTTAATAGTACATAAAGATGACAAAACAGGACATCCAACATCATCTCCAAAACCCTAAAGTCATTAACAATGAAATTGTCTCCAAAACTTAAAAATCAACTTGTTTTTCCCTCAAAGAAAGATTATGATGCGAAAAACATTGTTGAAGAGCATTCACATTATTTAATTATGATTTTTCAGCTAACAACCAACATGGTGAGTGACCAATGAGTGAAACATCTCATAGAGGTTTTATATATTTAGATATATAGCATTAGATCTTGGATAATATTAAGTATAAATAATTAAAATGAAAGACTAATTCATTAAGTTGAAGAGAAGTAGAACCCATATGCTTGTCCTCCCAAGACTATGAATTATTTGATCTTAGGTTCTTCTTCTTATCTTCATCATTTTTAAGTTGAGTTAATTGACAATTTTAAAGTACCATATAATTTATGTATTAAATATACAAGATCAAACAATTAGTCCAACAAATTCATAAATAAGACAAAATAAAGCATTTATAATTACGTTTGATTATGAATTATATATTCTTAGGACGAAAAGGATTCATCTCCGACGAAAGTCTAGTATTGAAAATGTGAGATGAGTGTTTTTTTAAATATTAATTTTAAAAAAAAAGTAAAAAAATTGAACCATTTAAATTTTATTTTTTTCATGTATCAAAATCCTACCTATGCACTGTCATCTCCTATAATAGAGAGGAATAATATCTCTAACAATAGGCCAAAAATGGTAGTTGGAATGATAAGGATATTGGATTTTCCTACGTAGACATCTTTAAATATTAAAGTGATACTTATGTGTAATAATCCAGGATCTTCTGTTTTCAAATATTCCTGTCCCCTTATCCCAAATCAATCAAATTTTATTAAATAATATAAAAAAGTTAATTTTTGTTTTTATGAGTTTTCTTCTTAAGTATATGTCAATTTTCTATTAAACTGAGACACAATAAAGACATAAAATATATCACATGTAATTTCGATACTTAAAATGATACTTCCTAATTCTTATCCTATGAGAGCTATTAGGATAGCAAATCAGCCGTTCATTTTTCACAAATACTACACGTGTCACCACTATAGGGCTTCATCAAATTTGCTTTTAGATAGTTTTTTATGGTGTACCTACCCATCATTACTTGAGTGAGACCCTCTCTAAGGGAGTTAGTCTTTTTTTTTTCTTTAAATTTTAAATTTTAAGGATAAAAGTGTAATCTCAATCTAAATAAAAAGATATAAATATTAATATTTGTTACTGTTTGGTATTCTTTAATATTTTTCTCTCAATTACTCAAAAGTATTAAGAGCCCACTCCCAATACTTAGCATGGATGGACCAACCATTTGACAAAGACATTATGACAAGGAGTACCAGTATATCTCCATTACCGGAAAGATAAATATATTAAAAGGCAAAAGAAAATATATAATAATTGAATAACACTTTTGTCTTTTAAATATAATAACAATTTTGCTTGTATAATGAAGAGTAAAAGTAATTATTTTCCTCTCCGATATTAGAGATGAATCTTTATTATATACTACACACAATCTAGAAGTAATATTTCCAATCATATTTCTCTCATTAATTTGAAATAAATACATTTAATTTTAAAGGTATGGTGGTGCTAAAAAACAAAATCATATACAAATTTTGAATTAAACATAACCCATTTTTAAATCTATTTATATTTTTTAAAAATTTAACTTTTGACTTTTAATTAGAAATTTGAGGATTTAATAGTTAAAGTGTTTTAATTGTCCCTAAAATGAAGCAAAGAAACCTTTCTATGAAAACAAACAACATAGGATTAATAGAATGATACAAAACAAAAGCAATGGTCTCAGACAACAAACATCATCAACTTTTTCTTCTTCTTTCATTGCTCTCTCAGATTCTAATGAATCTCACTTTTATCATCCTTTGACCGTGATCCAAGCTTGCCCTCTATGTGCAAATTTCTCTCTTGGTTCGTTAACTTAACCTTTCTATGTTTTTTGGTCTTCAACTATTTTATGATAATATACATGTTTATGTCTGCACTTTTTTAAGTGACTGTGATGTTCTAGTTGATTCAAAATTTGCAACTTTATCTTCTATTTCTACTATTTACTTTCTAATTTCATTTGGGTGTTGATTGATTTTTATGCCTGTTATAAATATCACTGTCTTTTACCATTTTGATCTGTTATGGTAAGTCTTTAATTTTAGGCCTCATTGAGTTTTCAGGTTCTAATACTTTCTACTTTCTTTCTTTCTAAATTTGATCTAACCTTGTCAATTTTGTGCATGATCTAGTTAATTTTGAAAATTGAAGCTTCTTTTGAAAAGGGGTGTTTGTGTTGTGTATCCAAGTTTGTAGTCATGTAAAACCATTACAATTATGTTGTTGATTTTCTCATCTAACTCTAGAGTCTAGTCTACACATGCATGTTCTAGAAGATAGAGGAAATTTATTTGTGTGATTAAAGACTATATATGAAAGATTCCAAATTATTACTATCTTTTTATATTTCTTATGATATAATGGATATGTGTAGTGGTCCATGTTTTGTGCATCTCAATTTTTTTACATTAAATTAAAGTGCACATTTTTCTGAACTAATTAATTAAGCACTATCTTCTTTGTGATTTCATGATAGGTATAGATCCGTTTGAATGGACTAGGATGTTTTTAACCACGAATGTTTTTGTTTCACTCAGAAGTTATGAAGCAAGAGTGAGTAAGAAAGTTATGGCTGGAGCAGAAGCGAGGGCTGTGTGGCAGAGAGCCGCTAATCGCTGCTTTGTCCAAGAGGATGCGAAGCGAGCTCCCAAGTTAGCTTGTTGCCAATCTTCATGTGCAACATCAAAATCGGTCGATAGCGGACCTTCGGATACAACATATGAATCTGATCATGCTGCTGTTAGTGTCGCCCGTTCTAAAACAGAATCTTCACTTTCTAATCTATCACCTTGCTCTATGTGGTGGATGCATTTGCAGCCTAATTATTATGGTTATCAAAATGGTTTAATAGATGAACATTTAAATGCATTAGGTGATGATTTTGAAACTTCGAAAGCTACCGATGAAAGTAAAACTTTTAGTAAGAATTCTCAAACATTTCCGGGCGTGATGGAAAAACACGAGACAGTGGAGGTTGATTCCGGTGGCTTCTCAGATTCCAAAGAAATGAATGATTTTTCCTTGGAATCGGATTATTCTTGGATTGAAGGTAACATGGCCGAGCCGTGGTGGCGGACTACCGATAAAGAGGATTTAGCATCCTTTGTATCACAGAAATCACTCAACCATATTGAGAATTGTGATCTCCCTCCCCCTCAGAAGAAGCATCTAAGAGGACATCCATGTTCTAGTATTAGTGATGATAAAGTAAAGGCAACACCTTATGTAGCGGAAGCAAAACCCAGAAGCTTTTCCGATTTGACGCCTCATGCACAGGGAAGTTTAGATTCAAGGTTGATATATAAGAAGCAGCAAGGGCCTTCAGCCGATGAAGGACTTTTATATTTCGCTTCTGTCAAATCTTCAAGGTATTGTTGATATCAGATAATTGCTTACTACCTCTTATTGTTCAAAAAGCTTTGTGAAAACAAGATTAAAAGAGCTTATTTTCATGTGATTCTTTGATAAGCTAATTCAAATAAGTTAAAAGGAGCTTATAGGAGCTGACATGACATATTTGTATAAGTTTATCTGAAAAGCTCATCGAAATAAGCTAAAGAGCTTATACGGAAGTCATGAGCCATTTGCATAAGTTTATCCGATAATCTTATTGATATAGCTATTCTTATGAGCCTAAATAAGTTTTTCGAAACGCCCCCGAAATAGCAAAAATTTACTTTAAAGAGATTGACACATGGTTCTGTTAGAACTAATGTAGATATTTTGCTATATATTTGCTTAATATTGGTCTCTGCATCCAACATTGTTGTTAGTTATACCCAAATACATGAGGATTTTAAAGAGAAACAACAAGTTTTTGAGGGAGACCCCGACAAAGCTCAACTTATGGAAGCGTTGTGTCATTCTCAAACTCGTGCGAGGGAAGCCGAAGAAGCAGCAAAACAAGCTTATGCAGAGAAAGATGACATTGTTGCACTGATTTTTAAACAGGCTTCACAACTTTTTGCCTATAAGCAGTGGCTTAAACTGCTACAGCTGGAAACTCTTTACAGTCAAATCAAGGATAAGGATCAACCGATGTCTACGGTTTTTCCAGTGGCGCTTCCGTGGATGTCACACGGCGGTAGGAAATCAAGGAAGAGAAAGCTGAAATCTTGCAATGCAAAACAAGAGAGGCAATGCAAGTCAAAATGTGATCTTACAACATATGCAGTTGCTTTTGCTTTAGGATTGAGTCTTGTTGGAGCTGGTTTGCTCTTAGGATGGACTGTGGGTTGGATGTTAGTCATGTAAATTACGGTTGCTGTTGCGATTGAGGTTTTCCATCGCGGAGAATTCGAAGAAATTACTATCCCGATTTGCGATGATGACGAAAAGTGTGCCATTTATGTTATCCAATGTGTATGTATTTTTTGTATATATGTTAGTCTTTGTAATGTAAATTATGCAATGTATGTTGAAATCAAATGTTTCTGACATTATGACATAATTTTTTTTTTTGAAGATCATTGAAACTTCAATGATTGCATTAAACTTTACTTCAATTTTAAAAAAATGATAACTTTATTGTACTCTATACCCAGTCAAGTCAATTTGAAATATATACTTATAGGTCCATTCAAATCATTAAAGAGTAGTATAGATATATTCTTATATATGTATGCACTTTGGGGTAAAATTTTATTGATAGTTAATACATCATCTACAATTCATCTGAATTTTTTTTGTTTTGGAAAATCAATAATTATTAAAAATGAATGATAAATGATACAATGATAATGTATAAAAGCTTCTATCTTAAAACCAATTGTCGGTGAGAGAGAAGTAACTCAAAGTGCATTTAAATCATTTCCGAGACAATGAGATAGACGATATTATATTTTACTTTCCAACATGACCCCTTCATATAAGTCTGCCGGACCAGGCGAATGATTATATTTGACTCATAGTTAAATGACATATTTTGTCTCATGACAACAGAAAAAAGTTAGGTTGTAATTCTGATATCATGTTAATGTTCATATCAAACTGAGTATACTTTTATCTAGATGAGGGGTGGCATCTAAGGTAGGGTAAATTGAATAGGCCCAACAACATATTTGTAAAAAAAAAGCAATTATTTAATTTATGAAAAGAAGAAAGAAAGAAAGAAAGAGAAAGAGGAATAAAGGAGAGAAGAATTTGAGATTGAAAGTGGAAATCTGAAAATGGGAGTGTCACAGAAGCTTAAGATGTTCGTTGCTCAAGAACCTGTTGTTGCTGCTTCCGTTCTCATCGCTGGATTTGGTATTTCTCCATCACTCTTTAAACCCTAATTTTTCTTATTCCCTTTATCAATTCATGCTTCTCAGATTTTAATTTAGCTATATTACGTGAAAATTTACAATTTTGTAATTTCTATTGTGATTTACATAAAAAAATAATATTGGGGTTTTGGATTCTAATACATTTGAATTAAATTATGTAATGGGTAACACCTATTTTTGAATTGAATCCAACTATTAAAAAAATTAACATTTTCTGATCAATTCTTTGTTAATTTGTGCAAAAACAAAAAAAAATTGTTGTCTGGGTATGTGTCAAGAAGACTAGTAGAAGTCACCAATAAGGAGAATAGATAAGATGAAGGGTAGGCGAATTAGTTAGGAGTAGAGGGTGATGAAGAAAAAATATAGGTAAAATCATTAGGAAGGACTTAGATTTTAATGTTTTTTCAATAGACATGATGATTTATAATAGGATATTATGGCGCTGGCTCGACCGAGTAGGGTAGGTAAAGGTTTGGTTGTTGTTTTCGTTGTTCCCAGTATCATACATATATGGTATTAAACTTAAAGTTAAATAACAGTTTTAGGTTGTGATTTCGGCTAAATTTACAGTTTCTTGTATTGGAAATATTTCTTGTTGTTCTAGACTTTTAGCCTGAATCTTGTGTAGCTAAGTGCATTCATGGTGTTTTATAAGTTTACTCAAAATTGGATTTAGTTATACTTAAGAACCTCTCACTTTTTATATTGTCATTTTCATGCTATTTATTTACTAAGTTGTGAAATCCTCTTCAGGTCTTTTTCTTCCAGCTGTTGTGAGGCCAATGCTGGATTCATATCAAGCATCCAAGCAACCTCCACAAGCTGCTTTAAGCGATGTGAGTCTTGCTTTTTCGCATTTTTAACACTGTTTTCCAATCCGAGCTGTTGCATATAAATGCTTAATGTTGCATCCCATCGCTGATAGCGTTCTTCAAAAATAAACTTCTGTTTGGTGGTTTTACATCTTCTGTTTTTCCATTATTATAAGAGACATTACTCATTTCTTTCTTTCTGAATAAGTTTTGACCAAAAGCCTTTAGGGGTAATTACACTCACTATCTCTGAAGTTTAGCTTAATTACCATTAGTACCCATCTTGTTTGAAAAGCTATACAAATATCTTCGAGATTTAGTTATCATCACTCTTGCCTAGATGGAAAGTGGTTGAAATTACACCGGCATTCCGTACAGGGAGATGAGTGTAGCTTTTGAATCACAGATTGCTAAGTGTTATTAAGCCAAATCTCAAAGGAAGCCCATGTAATTACCCCAAGCATTTATGAAAGGTTGTTCACATTGTATGCCGGACGATTATGAATCGTAGGAATTGCCATATTAAGGGTTACCCATCAAACTCAAGATTTATGGTTTTCTGATATTGATGTCTTGTGTCATAGCAGGTGGTCTCAGGTATGACTGGTAAAAAGTGAAGGTGATTTTTACTTTGTGATACATAGACAAGTTTTCCAA
The DNA here is from genome assembly GCA_009771035.1 of Lupinus albus. Taxonomy (NCBI): domain Eukaryota; kingdom Viridiplantae; phylum Streptophyta; class Magnoliopsida; order Fabales; family Fabaceae; genus Lupinus; species Lupinus albus. The sequence continues at coordinate 383,526 of CM020016.1, forward strand.
GTTCTCTGTTTGAACTTATTTTTGTTCATAGTGTAAGAGAAATAAAAGTACTAGAAATTGGATTTAGCTACCATCTGTGACAATTTATCTGTTCCTGATTCAGTTTTGCCTCTATGGGTTCTGAAAGTGTTTCTTTTGGATCAGCCAATGTTAGGGAGTTTTATTTACACCCCTGAATCTTATGTCATATTCAAGTTGGCATTTAATAATGAGAATCTGGTGCCATTTTGGTGAAACTTTAAGTGATCATTACAAACTTTTTGAATACTAAAACTCATGATAAGCCTTGAGTACTAAGTGTTCATTATCACCCTCAAAATGTTGTAGTAATATGCAAATGAGTTTATTTATTAACTGGGTTTGTGATGAAAATCTGTATCATGTTAAACCCAGTTTATCATGATACAATTTTCTTGATTTAATGTTCCAATATGTACCATATCAAGCAAGAATTTTCTTGTTATCATGAGATAAGAACATTAAATCTCAATTGTAGATTTTACTTGAATAATAGATAGAGTGAAATATCTATGCACTAACAGCGTAAAAATTTATATAGTGCATCATAGGTGTACCAAAATATTCTTTTCTCTGCAAACCATAGTAACATTGCCACATTACAATTATATACCTACTTCCAATTTGATACTAATTGACAATGGTTGAAAATCATGTACCATTTTGTCTCATTAAAGATTGATAATGAAGGAATCCAAAGTTCTACAATAATGCAGAAGCAGAAAAAACAAGGTGTTACTGCACCTTTTATAATAAAGCTGTCAAATCATATTCATAGTCAAATAAAGGAGAATTTAATAAAGCTTTATAGATAATTGATTTTGACTAGACAATAGTTCCCCTTAAATTAAATATTATAGCCTAAAGTCACTACTATCATCTTTCTTCAATTTTTTACTCCTCCATGATGCTACCACTTGCTTCAATCCTTCACATATTGTTGCCTACAATAATTTAAAAGCTCAACATTGGTTACGTGAATGAAAAAGTCTCGTATTATGTAAAAGTTGATGAGTTAAAGAACATATAAATGAATGAATTTATAGACTTAATATCTTAAGATTTTGGGTCATGATGTTAAGTTCATTTATATGTTTATTTTATTTAGCTCATGGAAGAATGATATAGTCTATGGTCATACTTCCACATCAGTTAAGAATGATTCTCGATATTATTAAACATAACATATTCTTAATCTTAAATGTTAATCTTACCCAGAGGTGAGGCTTGTCATGAGACATAGTGAAAAAACTCCCAGAATGTTTCATCTCTGGCATGTTCACCTTCATGTTACTATTATCCTTATCAACACTAATATCTCTTTTCATCTTTAAGGCTCTTTTCCTGGAACAACCAAACCACCACCCTTTATGCTTAACTCCTTCTTCACCTTTAAGCACTCCTTCTGTTAAGAATAAAGGCCAATATCAATAAATTTATGTACTTTAAAATATACTTTACTTGGTTATCAAAAATAGAAGGAAGATATTCTAAAAATAAAAGGAAAGGATAGTCCTATTTATAAATCAAATGTTTGTGAAAATGGAATCAAACATAATAAATAATAAAGTCTACCATATTTAATAGGAGAAAAAATCTATATAATATAATGAATGTCACCAAGTTGATATTAAAAATTAAATAAGTCTTGAAAATTTAAAAATGGCAGTAACATTCATCATCAAATAAACTTAACTATGATATTTTAAAATTGTCAACTACTAAACTTACATTGTAACATGGGAATATTATATAAATATACTATGATATTTAGAAACAATGAAGCTGTCTAGTGGCTTAAGATCCCATTCGATCACATGTAGACCAAAATGTTAATAGTTTGATTCATATGAGCGATACTTATTTGGAGGGGCATCCACACATTCCGAAAGGGAATTAGTTCCTTACCGATTAGGTAAGGTATACTATTGGTTATAGAAAAAATAGTAAGATATTTGGACAAGTACCTTGATTGATGATTCTAAAAGATGGAGGAGAGTGAAATGTGTTGGTGCTATTACTGTCCAAAACAGTGGTAGGTGAAGGAAGTAACAACCTAGGAGGCAGTTCCAAAGACTTGGGAATGTTGTTGGAAAATGTGATAAGAGCATTGCATGGTATTGGTTTTCCAGGTTCTTGTTCCCAATGAAATGGAACTGAAACTGAAGCATGAAATGGAGGAGTTATCATCCCTGATCTTTCTGGTGACTTCATTGCTGGAATTGAGAATAAGGGTAGTTTTGGTATTTTGCTATGTTCTTCATCTACTACTTCTACTTCAGAACCCATCAAAAAAACACACACACACACACTCTCTAAGTTCTTAAAGTGCTTTTTCTTGTGCTTATAATAATGTGAATGAAGAAGCTCCACTTAGAAGAAAAAGCTCCAAAAGTAAATATTATCACCTTTAGTACATGAATTTTTTTTCAAAATATCATGGCTGAATTCTCTTGTATTTGTACATTATATTTTAAATATAATATTTGATGGCGCCTGTATTTATTTTTGTTTTAATATATATATATATATATTATTAGACCCAAAAAAACATACATCTAAAAAAATCATGAAAAATGTTAGTAATACATTTTATATATAGATGTATCTCTATATGAAAGCTTTTCCCTTATTCATTATTTTTTCCATTGTTATTTGTGTAGGACAAGATTTTGGACATAGTTTAGGACAATATATTTTTGTCCTTAAGGAGCCAATGCAAGCTGGTGTTAGTATCTATTTAAATGACATTTTTTATATATTTTTACTACTTCCCATTTTAATTTTTATTAGGAGTTCTACGTTGATTAGAATAGCAAACTCAATGTGGTATTTAAGTCACGAGTCTCTCCCACCTAATACATTAGTCTTTTGAGTTGATATCTTCTCATGTGCTTAAATCTAGTGCTTTCATTGAGAGTCGCGTCACGAAAATGATTACCTATAGACTGAATTTCGGTAAATTACCGAATATGGTTAAGTGAGTGAAGCCGCTAAAAAGAGAAAGAGTTACCATCAGGTTAATATCGATAGAGTGAAAAGGGCTACCATTAGTAACAAAATTTGGAGATGCTGATTAATTTTATTCTTTATGAACTATTGGACATGACTATTTAACATGCATTTATCTAGTGTTATTTTCATGAATTGATTTTCATCATTTCAATAGTAACAAAAAGTAGCCGCTCAATATAAACCAAACCAGAAACGTTTTTTCCATTATGAATGGTGACACATAACAGTAACATACAAGGCATATAATTATATGCTACTATAAGCTTAAAAAAGATAAAGAAAATTTGGATGAAAAAATTGTAGTTAATAAAATTATGCTTATAAATTGTATTGTACATGTAGATTGAAAAGATAGCTATCCACATCATTCATTTTTGTTGAGTTTTATGTGAGAAAATGTGAATGAAGTCAACAATATTAGGTTACCTAATAAGAGAATGGTAAAACTGAAAATAATTGCACTTATAACAACACCATTTCAATATTTCTAAAACCGTGACATTTAATCATTTTCTACAAAAATATTTCTAAAACTAAACAAAATAATACACATGTTTTTCTTTTACTAACTGGAAGAGGTAAGTTATCTCCTAATATGAAGGGATATTTTATTCTTTTTTTAGAACCAATCCATCTTCTATTAGGTATGATCCTAAGAATCTTACAAACTAGAATGCTACAAATTAAACATCAACACCATTTACCCTAAACTTATATCTATATCAATAAAAATGAAATTTATTGGAGAAACCTAACACATTTACTCAATTGTACAAAACAAGGAACCAACAAATATATAGATCTAATGGTATAAAATCAAACTAGATCCCGAAACAAATCAAAATGTCAAATGATCAATTAATATGGACGACACTTATTGAAAATGACAGTAACACTCTCTAAAGGGAATTAACTCCTTACTCATTGGTTGATGAGATTCTCTGGGTTTTATACTAAAAATAGTACAAAAAATGCTTTTGGGCTCACACATGTACTATTGTAATAAAGACTAGTAGAAGACAAAATTGTGGTCCATGTTGAAAAATAGCACAATTAAGATTGAAGTTATGAAGTTAGATTAAGAAAATTAAGATTGTGAGAATAATGGACCAAGTCAAAGGAAACAACCTAAGCAAAAACACCTATCAAACATTAAAATTTCTTACTCCATTAAGCAAAATCAAATGTTACAAAGTTATTGATTGCAGTACCTCAAAACAAAACATTTTCTGCATGCATAATATATCCACAAACCAAAATCAAACAAAATATACATATTCAATCTTCAGATTCTAATAGTACAAAAAAACAATTTGTAGTTCCTAGAGTGTTTTATATTTATATTAGTAGTCCACTTAAACACATTCACTACTATGAAGTTCTTCATGTTCCACATGAAATCATGCAACTCAAAAAAATTAGCTGAAAAATGTTAATCTTTGTCTCATCACTATTCTGTGAAATCTGTGTTCAGCAAACTTTCCTCGATCTCGGATGAAGTGGCGTAATCTTTCGATTTTATCTTCTTTACATCTTCCTTTGAAATAATGAAAATTCTCTTCACCATAGTACAGAATTCGCTGCAATATATTAGAGGGGGAGGAATAAAAATTAAACTCTAATTGTAATGAAACAAGTAAAACTTATTCGATGTGGAGTTAAAACTTGTTATACTCACGGCCATTGATCATCACCAACTTGCATCCGGTCATTTTCATCGTCGGTATAAGTAATCACCCATTTTTGTGAACGAAGCTCTCCCTTAATGTCAAATAATTTCTCAAGCTCATCTACTAGATCATCGTAGCCATTCAACACGGTCAAATCGACAGCACGACCGACAGCAACACCTTGCATTTGCACCTTCTCAAACAATAAAGACTAAGCCATTCATGAACATATTATAAAGACTATGCAGAGGGTAATAACTAGCATAAGAAAACACTTAACATTCCTACCCTACCACAAGTACCAAAACCATTCACTTGCTTAAAAAATAGTAGGTATCTTTTGTAATTTTTAGTTTGACACTAAACTTTCCTAGAAAATATTGAAGGAATCTTTAGAATATTACACTAGCACCACACATGTGTGTGTTAATGTACCTTAGTACGAGTCCTCGATGACGGTACAGAGGCCTGCTTGTTCTGCTTCTCATTTAGTGACGTGCCGGAAATAATTTGCTTCTGCTCCTTATTGGACACTGAACTATTGAGATTCTGACCATTTTCAGTTTCACATGGAGCAATAGTAGGAAAAGATCCTTCGGGACCGCTATGAATGACAGCTATTGATCCAAGCTCCTTCTCTTGAAGTGCAACGTTAGTAGAGTTGCTACTCAAATTCACTCCAAATACCCAAATATCTGTGCGCTTATCAACCTTTTTACCGTTGTCATTTCGCTCGTGTATCAAGTCATCGTTAGACTTAGACGTAGATGAAGCACGAGGGCAACTAATGTTAGATGATGAAGACCATATTCCTTCCATGCGGACTCTAGAGGTGATGGAGTTGGTATTCTTTGAATTGCCATTAATTTCTTTCGGCCTCGAAGACCACAAGTCGTGGTTTTCGTTGCTTTGAACTTCGCCTAATTGTGTAGGCTCATGTGACAAGGATGATCCTTGATACCAGAAAGTTGAAGCAGGAGAATTAGGAGCAACTTCTACATCCATCCGTGACATAATTTTAGTCAATGCCGAGTTAATAAATAACTAACTTAGAGAACTTTGATTTAAAAAGAATCTCCTACCAGAAGATTGAACATCAACAGGCCTAGATCTTTTGCTCTTCACCACTGGCTGAGGGACAGTTACAGTAGAAGTTACAAACGGTTTTAACTCCCAAGAAGAAACCCTCTCCGGCCTAGGAATTGTTGCCGATTCATCCCATCGAACCTAAGTAGCAAAAGATTATAAAAGCTCAGATCCAGGGAATACAATGAACAAAATAAGAATTTAGATGTGAACCTTCAATGAACGCCATTGAGAATTTGACCATCCTGCACAAACATCTCCAACATCGACAATAGTACCGGAAAACCTGACCAAATAATTACATCAATAATAAACCAACAAATGACCAACTTAGGTAAGGTTACACTCAGTGGTTAACTATAATAACTGTTTACAAGGGATACCTTCTCTCAGGAGAGTCCTCAACCTCAAACCTCATCTTGAATCGCATGCCAACTGAAAATTTATTGTTTACTGCTTCAAGATATTTGTTCAGACCAATAATAAATTGGCTAGTCCTGAATGTATCAAGAGACATTCATGTAAAGGTAGAACAAATAATACATGATAGGTTAATGGCTAATTAGTATCGTTCGAGTCCCAAAATGTTCACAAACCTTGGTTTGTAATAAACGACAAACATCGTTCGAGTCATAACAGCATGGGAAGCAGTGGCAAGCACTCCAAGATGCATGCTTTGGCTTGATATCACAGATGAAGGCGTAGGACTCTGATGCCGAGCGAGGCGCCTGACACCAACTCTCAGTTCACCGTTCTCTCCCCTGCATGAATGAAGTCAAGACCAAAGTTCAGACAACTAAAACAATATACACAACATTTGATAGCAGAAAACCGTTCCCTTATAACAAGATTTTGTTTAGGATAAAGATTATTTTAAAATACCTTAAGAACACAAAAGCATCTCCAGCAACCAATCTTTTCGATGTGACAAATGTACTCCACCCAGTTGTGAGCAAATGCCTTCTTGGTTGGCCTAATCATGTTACAAAAAAAAAGAGAAGCAAAATGGCAAGCAATATATCAGATTTAGATTTTGAAGACTATATTCCCCATGTTATTCACAACAAAACAATCGAAGTGTCTTCCATTTTTTCTGAGACCGATTTGGGCATTTACTCGAAATCTTAACAAGGTTTACAATATAAAACACAAGATACAAAGTTACCTCTGAATATATGCTTGAACTTCCACTCAAACCCATGAAGATCCTTGGCTGCTAACTCTTGGGTTGGGGTTTGTTGTGACATGTCCTACAATATATGAATTCAAAACATTAAAATGAGAAAATTGATATTCCATTAACTACATTGATTCATCTATGGATGTAAATAAATACCAATTGAGGTAAGCACTCTGTCGCGTGTCTACGCAGAATTGAAAATCCTCCATGTGTGCTAGTATCAGATGCAGTTAATTTCTTGCTAAAAGAGTGAAAGGTCTGTTTTTGAGTTTCGGGTGGATATGGATCCGGACTTGTAGGCTCATTTTGCTGAACAAAACCACGAAATCGAAAAGCCTTACATAACAGAAATTGGATCTCATTTTTTCAATAAATATAGAGATAGATAAGACATGCAGAAACAGATGGAAGTCACAAATATTCTCACATCTGATTCTGGAAGCAAGGTGATACGAGCATAAACTTCATCGGTTTCTTGTTCAGCCTACAAATTAACAAAACCATATGAAATTAAAAACAGATACACATAACAGTAATATCATGGTCACAATCATAATATTCATGAACAAAAACAAAAACAAAAACACTAGTACCAACAACTGAATGTGCATAACACGGCATAGAATCTTGGATGGAAGATTGAAATGAGGAATTTGCTGGTTCAATTCCTGATTAGTTGATGCTTGCAACTGCCACACACAAAAAAGGGAAAAAACGACATAAAAGACTAAAAGTTTCAGAAAAGGAACAAAAAAGGAAAGTGGCTAATTGAAAGAAACTAAACACCCAATATGGTAAAAGATTAAAAGTAAGAAAAATTAAAAAAGAAACATACTTGTTCTATGTGACCTTGAGGAAAGTAATAAACTCTTTCTTCAACATGAGGAACATTCACCAAAGGCCCTGCACATAATTTCCATTGCTCTCTATATAGATCATCTCCAAAACCTAATCAAACACAAATAAGCAGAAGAAAAAAGAATCAAAATTTCAACTTTATCAAAAAATATATATCAATAATAGAAGCCTAATGATTTGTTTGGTTCTCAACAAAGTTCCCTTAAATTCTCCTTTGACCATTGCCCCATTTAAGAAAATATAACTACAACTCTACAATTACTCTAAGCTCAAATTGAAACCCAAATAAAGTGATGCAGACACATATTCTTCAAAAAAAAAACATAAACCTCGTACAGTGCTAAACACAAAGACATTTCCTTTTTTTTTTCTTTGTTGAACTTGAACTTTCTGAGTAACCAAACAAAGAATTTCACATAAAATAACAGCACCCTTTTAAGCCATTAACCTGTTTCAGCTTGAGTATTACTCAGATGTGCCATTCAAACACCAACAAGAAGTTGAAGAAACACAAAACCCCTTTTGAAAATGAAAGACCAAATACTACAAATATAAGATAAACTTCTCTTCCTTCTTCTTCTTCTTCTTCTTCTTCTTCACGATGCAGATATAATTGAGTAAAATATTGTAATGATAAATAAGTAGTAGTTGTTTTTTCTGTTTCTTCTTTTGTCTTCTGTTTCTGAACAAAAACGTGGCTACTTGCTACTACTACTACTACTAGTACTTACTACTTATTCATTTCTCTCGAAAAACAAAAGCACTTTCTTTTGAATTTGATGCTGATTTTTGGTGTTGTCGCTATCATTTAATATATGGTGGTGTCACAATAACAATAATGTTGACTTCTTCTTCTTCTTCATCTTCTTCATCTCTCTCTTTCTTAATGCTATGTTTGTTGTTTATCTTTCTTCTGCTTCTCTTGTTTATAGATACATCTTACCATTATACCATAATGTTATTTCTTTATTCTCCGTACACTCGTTGCCCACGATTTTGAAGATTGTACATCTTAATCTACTCAAAATCGAGAAATCTAATTAACTTAGAATGAACTCATTTATTAGTATTAATCGCAAATGTAGTTTTGATGATTATGTTGCAAATAATGATTTGAAAAACATCATCATTTCACTTTAATTTTATATTTCGGGAATTTGATAAATAAAATAATGAGTTTTTTTCTAGGACTAAAATAAGAGTTAAAAATATTATTTTGGTTCAATCCTTGTTGGTGTAATCAACAAATATCATTCCACTTGTATTTATATTTTTATCGATAAAATGTTGTCAAGTTATTAACTATTTTATAATAAGCCGATATTACATAATTTTTAAGCCTGAATTTTATAATTTGGTAGGTTTTTTTTTCCAAAAACTTATAATATATGTCAGATGTAAAAATTTATAAATAGTCAATACATTATTTATCATTCATTGCTATTGTTTGAAGAATCAATAATAATTGAAAATAAATAAAAAATAATGAACTTATAATATATAAAACTTTTACAATATCAACATATATATTAGTTTTCTAAACTTTTTAGGTATGATTCTGACTCATTTACTAGTTTTTTAAAGCTAAACCTAACCTATTTTAGAGCATGCTCAATGCAACCAACCAAATGCATACTATACTAGAATAAGGCCAATGAGCCTACATTAAAATAAGCTACAATAACTTAGGATTACATTGAGTTTAGATAAGTCTAAATAATGCACAACCAAACATGTCTTGTTCATTCATTTTTGAATCTTGATCCTAGGTGGATATCTACTGTTCTTAGACACCTAATAGTTTCACATGCACCCAAAAATTAAAAAATAATAATAATAATGAACAACATATACATGCATCTGTTTCCTACATACTCATATGTTATTTAAGGTGATCATAAGGATGACAAATATTAATAAAAATTTACAAAAGCATAATATAAACAAACTTATCGATCAAACATAATTCATATTAGTGAAATAATCATTAAAACAAAGTCATTATATCAACATTATAATGAAAATTTATTTAGTAAGAATTTTTAATTAATATAATATTACATCATATTTATGGTTTAACAACAACCTAACATCACAATGACATAACAAATAATAATTTACAAAACTTAATTTAAACACATATTAAATTATAAATTAAACATAATTCATATTAGTGGAAACAAACATTAAAAAAAAAAGTTATTAATTCAACATTATAATAAAAATTTATTTAGTAGTAATTTTGTAATATTTTAATATTGCATCATATTTATAATTTAACAACAACTTGACATCTATAATAATCTATACTAATATATAAGGGAAAACACAAAATAACTACTCATGATGGTGTAATTTGTGTTTTCCTATTTTGCCCTTACTAATCTATATTTTCTACCAAAAGACCATATAACATATTTCCTCATTTTATGTTCCATGTTTGTTTATGTAAGTTTTACGATTTTTCCATTTGAACACGACAATTTTTCCACATGGATCAAGGCAATATTTGAACACGACAATTTATTGATTTTGTTATAGTTATGAAAAATATAATAAAAATATATAAATCAATTACAATTCACTTGATAGGAAAAACGGATTGACAGGCACGTGAGTGCATGTCAACACGCTAGTCATAATTATGACAAAAATATATTTATAAGATTGACTAGGGATTTAAAAAATATATAAAATATATGTATGACCTTCATAATGGGATTTAGGGTTGGTAGAAAATATTGTAAGAGTGATGCACATAACAATTAGATGTTTGACCTTTAATAGTATCTATCTATTGTCATAACAGTTTTGGGAATTTAATTGCAATTACGGCATAGAAGAAATGAAGAGTCCAAAGTTTGGAGAAAATCCTTATTATGGAAATTAAAAACATCTTAGAATTCCATCATTATATTCTTATTCTTATATAGTAAAAGTAAGTATATTGTGGTTTTCATTTGAGTGCCAAATGAGTTTGGTTGTGAGAGGTTAAGGATTACAAAAATCAGCCTATCATATACTCGAATAAGGATCCTCTCCATTAATAGATATGTAAGTACCACATTTTCTTTGTATTTTTAATGACAAATTTGTTACTTCATTATTTACAAAAGAATAAAAATGTCTTCTCATATCATATTTTCTTTGCATTGGACATAAAGTATCTACTTTTCATTAACCAAATTATTTCCTACCCTTTTCTTAGGCAGAAAAGCAACAAATGGAACAAATGGAATTGATTTAATTAAAAATTCTAATTAGTGATTAAAATTCTGCATTGGACCACAAGATAATGAAATTCTACTACTTTATTTCCTTTCTATTTTTTATTTTAAGAATAATTAAAAAGAAACCCAGTTAAATATGCACAAGTATTGTTATTGCCATGAGAACCTAGAGATATGGCACTAAAACTATAATCCAAGTGTAGAAAAGGATCATGGTCATGGGTGATAAAATATTATTAATTTTCTTAAACTACTTGAAAGAACCTTTTTCTCATTGGAATATTTTTTTTAATATTTATAATCTTCAAGCTTTTTGCAAAGTAGATGCCTCATGCATGACTTCAGGCATTTACCAACATATATTAATTGATATATATGTTCTCAAATAGAATAAGATTGTTTTTTTTTATAAAGGATATATTGATTATAAAAAAAGTTATACACTATTGTTGATTAAAGAATGTGAACTTTGTAAATTATTTAAGTTTATTATTTCTAATGAATGTCCTTAAGTATTAAGAGTTGAAGTATCATTTGTTTATTTTAAGTAAATTTTGATATTCAAATTTTTTTAATGAAAAAAAAATAGGACTTTGCCTCTCCTAAATGGAATATGAATATCCTTCATGTTTAAACCAAATATCAAAATGAACACCAATTGATTTGAGTAGCAATAAATTTGCTTCTTTTGATTAAAGTCTCATATTCGAATATTATGAATGAAAGGTTATTGTCAACTATTAGCAATGAGATATTAGAGAACTTTGTAGCATAAAAAAAATATGAATATGAATTTCAATCACAATTTACACATAAAATTGATTAGGTATAAGATATCCATATCCAATTCTAACATTTTATTCCAAACTTAATTTCACACACCAACCATTCTTAATTTACAATACAAAACTTGCAATCCCACAATTAGAAGTGTCTATGGGGCACATTGTCCTAATTACTACCTCCTATTGCCATTGTTTTGGGCACTTACTAACCCAAATGATTTTAAAGGACTTAAATTCAAGACCTCTAGTTAAGCCAAAATAATCTCAAGTCAATTAATCTACACACTTCATGGTCATCCTGGGAAGATGATCTGGCTCTTTGACCGAGGCTGGGTTTTGATGAAGACAAATGCACATCACCAAAAGAAAGAAGAAAAGCTATTGAAGATCAAAGACTTAAAGAACTTGAAATATATTTTATTTTTATAAGAGTCTTAGTCTTTTAGTAACAAATATTTCAAACTCATAAGAAATCACAATGCCTTAAGAATAAAGATCTTAATCTAGGTTAATATAAGAGTTCCTAAGAAAAACCAAGTTATTTTTGAAAAGTTGGAAAAAGGCAAAAATAACTAGGGTAATCAATTACCATGTAGTAGTAATCGATTACCACTTACTGTTGAAAGTTAAATCCAAAATTTAATTTCAGTAATCGATTACCAGGGTAAGTAATCGATTACCATAACTCTCGGCATTTCTGGGAAATGAAATTTCAACTAGGGTAATCGATTACCCTATGGATGTAATCGATTACCACTAGCCGTTGAGCAACTTTGGATTTGAAATTTCAACTGAGGTAATCGATTTCCTCATATTGGTAATCGATTACCACAAGCAAAAATCGTCAGTATTAGTTGTTTTTCAACTGGTAATCGATTACCACGGATAAGTAATCGATTACCACGTACTGTTACTGCGAAAATCTGACTTTTAAATTGAACCATTGTGTTCCAACTTGGTTCAACTTTTCCCAAACGACTTATACATTTTGAAAGTGATTCTAAACACATTTTGGAACTCTATATAAACCTTGTAGGATCTCAGAATTACAACATAACTTTTATACTCAAAAATCCAAGTTCTTGATACAAATTTCTTAGTTTTTATTCAAGAACACCTTGAAGTTTTTCAGAAAAACTTTCACATTCTTTGGAATTCTGAAAACTTCATAAGGCATTAAGATACATTGTGAGTTTGTCATTAAGCCATTTATTATCTTCATACTTGTACTCAAGTAATCACCATAGGGATTGGTGAGGCATTGTAAAACAAGGATAGTGGTGTACTATCTTGTTGAAGTGAGTGAGTGATACAACTTAGGGGGAGTCTAAGTGTGACTTTGCTTGTAAGTTAAACTCATTCAATAGTGGAAATCTCTTGTGGTTTTCAAGAGGACTAGACGTAGCCTTCAGTGGTAGAAGGTGAACCAGTATAATTTTCTGGTGTGATTTTTCGCATCCTTACACTTTTTGTTTTATGCACTTCTTCTTCTACTAAACTTTCTTCCGCTACAACTCTGTTAATTTGGTCTTAAGTAGAAAAAGCTGAAAAGTTCCTAGTGATTTTTTTAAAACAACTAATTCACCCCCTCTTAGTTGGCCATCTATTCCTCCCACTTCCTTATTCACATAATTGACATAGTCAACAATTAAAAGATGAGGAAAAGATATATGCACTCATAGTGTAGAATTTTTATACACAACTAATATATCATTTTTTATTCATTTTTTATCATCATTAACTTTTCAAAACAAGTAATATCAATAGATAGTGAATGATGTACTGATTGTATATAAATCTTTACAACGACAATACATAGATATTACAGTCTTAAAAAATATTCTAGATTAAACTCTTCAGTATGGTAAAGAGAAAATATGTACGCAACGACAATATATGAGTTTTATATACCGTCACTGCATCATCTATCATTCATGTTTTATTATCATTAACTTTTCAAAAAAAGTAATACAAATAGATAGTAAATAATATAATAATTGTGTATAATTTTTTATATCGACAATGCATAGATATTATACTACCTTTATTTGTTTGTAGTGATGGGTAAATGCATGGGAACGCGTGTGACTTATCACTTATGCCTTCGAATTATTTGACTAAATGGAGGATAGGCCACAATCACAATTTGATTGAATTTTCTTAAAATATTAGGAAGCTTAATGAGAATCATTCTTTTAAGACCATCCAATGAATCTAGCACAATTCTTTTCAATTATAAAATACTATAGGCACACGAATGATCAAAAAAGCTATTTTTGATTAACTAGCTTTTAAGAATTTTTTTACATCTATTAAGAAAAGGTAAGTAGCTAAGTAGCTTTTGTTCTTCTCTATTTTTTTACTAGGTACCTTGATCATAATAAGCACACTACATGAAATTGGAGTCTAAATATGTAAGCCTGTTCCCAATTATTTGGACCCCAATACCACACCATTAAGTGTGTTATAATCATAAATGTAAGCATTGCAACATTTTTTTTAGCTTTTACAGTTAACATATAAAATGCCCTTTGCCCTTCTTAAGAGCTATGATATATATATATATGTGTGTGTATCTATAGATTTCATTTAAGATTTGGGATCAGATCCTCCATTAGTTAAAAAAAATAGAGATTGAATATTTTGTAACAATCATTAAGAAAATGGTTAATTTTGTCCTACTATTCTAAATGATTCTATCCTTCACGATTAAATATTCCAATAAAGGCTTAATGTCTTACACTGAATCTTCACAATTCTGCCCATAATTTTGGGTTGGGTTAAGGAAAAAGGTTTCTCTTTCTTTCTCTCTACGACTAATACACATGTAATTAAAAGTAGTTTGTACATAACCTATAAGAAAAGTAGAGTAAATAAATATACAGGTGAACAACTGTATAACATATATGACCTTATCACAAAAAAGGTGAACTAATATTTTATAGTACATTTATTGAATTATTTCATTCACCATATTTGATTAATAATGATAACATTTCAACATATCAATTATAATTGTAGTTACAAAGATCATGCTTTTGGGTGTCACAGTTGAACACACATGGCCGATCTTTGGTTATACTCCATTTAAGATCTTTGCAAAAATAATGATCTCTAATTTCAAAATAAACTACAAACGAGTACGTAATTTACCATCACATGCCATAGAAATACAAAGTAGCAAAAAGCCGGACATAAATTTAAACTTCAATTCTTCTTTGTAATTGAGTTTCTGAATATCGAGATTGTTGTTTTTATCTTTACAATGAACTATAAGAGGTGTACATTTCCCAAATTTTTCCATATTTCAAAGTGGAAAAATTTGTGTAAGTTTTGGCCACATACTCAATATTTATGTGTGGAATCTATTAACTATATAATTAACTATATAATAAAAGAAACTCTTTGTAGTCACATATCATCTTCTCATAACTTTTTTTCCTCCTAAAGTGTTTTATGCTACTACTATGTGTAACACCCTGAATTTAAGTCTTTAAAATTATAGTATCAGTCCTGAGATTCTCACTTGAGCGAGGGATTCTCGCCTGGGCGAGGAAGGCTCACCTGGGAGGGTGAAATCCTGGGCTATACTGAAGGATTCTCGCCTGAGCGAGAGTTGACCCGTCTGGGCGAGAAAAGTGATGTTTTGGACCTGTTGATGCTGTAAGATTCTCGCCTGAGCGAGAGGATCCTCGCTTGAGCGAGAGATGCCTCACCTGGGCGAGAGGGTCAGACCTGAGTTTTTAAAATGGGCGGGATTTTCTCGCTTGAGCGAGAATGAGCTCGCTTAAACGAGAACCCGACGAGACAACATTAAATGGGAAACCCAAACACATTTTAGGGTTAGAAATTGAAGAGAGGTGAGAGAAGAGAGCTTTCCCAAGGGCAAGGAGCTTGGATACTCATCTAAGAGCTTGAGAAGAGGTAAAACTCTTGATTTTAACTCTCTTCTTCCCTTTGAAACTCATTTTGGGTATGTTGGATCTCTTCTCAAAATGTGTAAAACCATGGAAACTCGCCCTTTCGAGTTATGGTTCGTTTTATGTTGTTTTTACCTTGTAAACTCTTGGTTTAGAGTTAATATTTCAAGAATAGAAAGGGTTTGTGGGTTGATTCATGAAAACCCCAAAACCCTAAAGAGAAAATGTGGTTAAAGTGGGAAATGGGTAAAATGTTAGAGGTAGAAGATGAGTTTACTTTCTAATGTTGAAATATGAGATGATTATGTATGTTTTGGATGGTTGTAAACTTATGATGAAAGTAGTTTAGCAACATTGAAAATATGATGAATACATTGTATGGTTAAATAATGTAGTATAAGTTGTTTATGTGATATTTGGAATAAATGACTAACATTGTGTTATATGGTGATAATGAGGAAAGATCCTAAAGTTGGCGGCGTTGTCGGTGTAACTTGTGAAGTTGCCAAGAACCAAACCAAACACTCACCGAGGTAAGGATAAGTCATTAATTGTGCATTTGGAATGGAAAATGTGTGTATTTTCTGGTTATGCAATGATTGAGTTGTGAATTACGCATTTAGTATAAACATATATGGGTGTGTTTATACTAAAGTAGGCGTAAATTTACGGGAAATGAAAAATGTGTGTATTTTCTGGTTAAGCAATGATTGAGTTGTGAATTACACATTTAGTATAAACATATATGAGTGTGTTTATACTAAAGTGAGCGTAGATTTACGGGAAATGAGAAATGGTGAAATCAAAGAAAGGAAAATATATTTTTAGCCGACCATGAATGGTTAGCAACTCTGGCTTGAGTATATAAGCGAAACTCTGGTTTGAGTATATAAGCGAAACTCTGGCTTGAGTATATAAGCGAAACTTTGGCTTTAGTATATAAGCGAAATTTTGGCTTGAGTATATAAGCGAAACTCTGGCTTGAGTTTATAAGCGAAACTCTGGCTTGAGTATATAAGCGAAACTCTGGCTTGAGTATATAAGCGAAACTCTAGCTTGAGTATATAAGCAAAACTCTGGCTCGAGTATATGTAGCACGTTTTCTTTTAAAAGAAATGAGAATCTGCTTTTAGCTAACCTTAAGGGGTGTAGCGACTTTGGCTCAAGTTATGCAGCAAAGAAAATGAATTTCAAAATGGTTTACTAATCTTTTTCTAATGTGGATTATATTATAATGACGTTTATTGAATTAATGACTTACTCCTTTGTGTGTTTTGTGCTTTTGTCATTAATAATCCCATTGCAGATAAACAGGTGATATGAGGGGGACTCATTTTTGGAAGCTTTAGGATCTTTATATTTTGGATTCATTTATTTGCACTATTTTGTACATGAGTGCATATTTGATAGTTTAAAGCATTATGTAACTACGGATATATTAATTTACATGGTTTTTTAACTCTGGATATTTATAGCTATGAGTATTTTGGAAACCTATAACTAGTTGTATGCGGTGGTTACTGAATTATATTTATATGAATTATGATTTTATGCTAAGTAGAATGTATACGAATATGAGGATATGGAATGAGTATGAATAGGTAAATAGAATTAAAATGAAAAATGTATGTGAAGGAAATAAATAAGGGAAAAAATTTCAAGGGTAGAATTTCGGTCCTACTATGTACCTTCTCACACTACACCCTCACTTTTATTGTAATTATTTCTTAATATAACTTGTTTATAATTTATTTTATTTCTAGGATATTATTTCTTATTAGTTTGTTAGTATAATTGGTTTATTATTTCGTTTTTTTTAAAAGTATACAAAAGGGGACATTGTAATTAATTACTTCAATTTTTTTCCAAAATAAATATAAGTTTAATCATTTAGTATGACAACTTCGAAAATAATATTTTATAAATAAAATGAAATTTTAGTAATAAATGCCTATTGAAATTGTAATTATATAGTTCGATTCTTTTTCAAAATAATGGAGACCCTAATTATTTAGGATTCAAACTGCTAAAATATTTTAAAGATAATAATGGAAATGTATGAACAATATTAATAAATGGAAATGAGAATATGATAATAAATTTTTTATTTTTTTTTGAAAATTAAGCAGACGTGCTAATTAGCATGTAATGATTACTATACATTATTTTCCAGCTTGAATAGCATCATCGATCCCATTAGTAAGCACCACATTAAATGACAATATGTATTCCTATTCCTTTATTTATCAGTTTTATTTCTTTCCTATTGGTCGGCGGTATTTATTCAAATTAATTATTAATTATTAGTTTGCAACTGATCGACGATATTTATTCAACGTTGTCGATATTTATTCACTTATTCGATTACAAATTACAATAGTATAACAAAATTTATTATCATTATTCACCTATGCACTTTCTTTTCGCTTATGAATTTTCCATTATTGTCATTCTACTATGTATTTTTATATGAATTTTTATCTTTCATTATTCATATTAATTACTCTTAAATCTCGAGAGTAGTCATCTCCAACCGTTATTATTTCATTATTATCCACAATTCATATAAATGATCATTTCAGTACTTGAAAAGTTTGTGTGGATGTAAAAAGAAAAGAAAACAAAATGTTAGAATTTATGATATTTTATTATCTTTAATTAAATTATACCATACATTTGAAAAGGAATTAAAAAATTATGGTGTCATTTTTTAATAAATATATAACATATGTAATGATTATTAAATTCAATGAAAGTATAAGGAAGAAAAATTGTACTCATAGTATATTTTAATTAGATCACAATAATGTTTTGTTTTTACCATAATATGAACTCAAAGGTAACAAAATATGATTAGGTTAACTTCCATTAATCGAAGAAGATATTAGCCTTTACATTTTTTGTTACATTTTTTCCTTAATTGCCTTTACATTTTTTGTTACATTTTTTCCTTAATTGCCTTTACATTTTTTGTTACATTTTTTCCTTAATTGTCTTTACATTTTCTCGTTAGAGTTATGAGTTTGCGAGTCGATTACAGATCAAAGAAAATATTAGAACTTGTCCGCCTGTAATTAAACGGTATCCTAACTAATTACATAAGTTAAATATACTCTTGATTTATTAGAATTAAACTAGCAATTAGTAACCCGTACATTTGCACGGGAGGACATTATTTTGTCGTATGATTAAGAACACACATTACATGTGTATTTATATGGTTAAAAGCACACATATTATTTGTACATTCATGTTGTTAAAACACACATGTTACATGTACATTTGTATTGTATAGAACACACATGTAATTAGTGCATTCGCATGGTTAAAAGCAGACATGTTATCATTACATTCGCATTGCTAAGAACTCAAATGATATCCGTACACTTTTGTACTTTGTTGATCGATTTTCATACTCTATAGCCTATATATTTGGTTAACTAATAAATACAATAAAAACTTATATTGTTCATTCTTAATATACACATACATATGGAGAACTTGTTTAATTTTATGATTTTATTGTGATTATTTCTTAGTGTAACTTGTTTATATGTTTTTTATTTCTAGGATATTATTTCTTATTAGTTGTTAGTATAATTGGTTTATCATTTCATTTTTTGTTAAATTATACAAAATGGGACATTGTAATTAATTATTATATTTTTTTCAAAATAAATACGGGTTTAATAATTTAGTATGACAACTTCGAAAATAATATTTTAATAGATAGAAATGAAATTTTAATAATAAATGGTCATTGAAATAAGAAAATTGTAATTATATAGTTTGATTCTTTTTCAAAATAATGAAGGTCTTAATTAGTTATGATTAAAACTGCTAAAATATTTTAAATATAGTAATGAAAATGTATAAATAATATTAATAAATGGAAATGAGAACATTTAATTAAATTTTTAGATTTTTGTGAAAATAAAGCATGCATTATTTTTCAACTTGAATATCATCATCTATATCATCAATAAGCACTACATTAAATGACAATATGTATTTCTATCCATTTAGACATGTTCATCGATTTTATTTTTCTCTTAATGATAGACGATATTTATTCAAAGTAATTATTAATTATTAGTTTTCAACATCGATATTTATTCAAGTTGTCGATATTTATTCACTTATTCGATTATAAATTACAATAATATAACAAAATTTATTGTCATTATTCACATATGCAGTTTTTATTCCTTATGAATTTTCATTTATTGTCATTCTACTATGTATTTTATATATGAATTTTTATCTTTTATTATTCACATCAATTATTCTTAAATCTCGAGAGTAATTCTCTCAAACCATTATTATTCTATAATTATGCACAATTCATATAAAGGACAGTTTTAATACTTGGAAAGTTTGTGTAAATTTAAAAAGAAAGGAAAACAAAAGGTTAGAATTTATGACATTTTATTGTCTTTAATTATATGATACAAAACGATTCAAAAAATTGTCACAATGCAACCAATTCTCAATGCAGAGAGAGAATATCATTCTATTTATGACATAACCAAACTGCAAAAGCAGAGAGAATATTATTCGATCTATTGGTTCTACCATTTTCAATGCAGCCAAGTGACTGCAATAACATAAGCAACAATTCAAAAATCATGTTAGAAATTAATAAAATGCACCTATGTGAGATGGAAAATTGTCCATTGAAAATCCAAAGATTAGTGCTTTTGAGGTATTATTAACTTACATGATACATTTGAGAGTGAAGTAAAAAATCATGGTGTCATTTTTTAATAAATATATAACATATGTACTGGTTAATGAATTCAATGAAAGTATAAGATGAAGAAAAATTGTACTCAAAGTATATTTTAATTATTTCAATAAAAAATATGTAAAAATTAAAATAATGATTATTTGAATAAAAAATGTGTAAAAATAAAATAAGAGAGGAATAGAGAATACTAACCTCTGGAGAAGCTTTGAAGGGATAACCAAAGTGGAAATGGAAAGAAAAATGACTATTTTAATCATATGTATGATGTAATGTTATGTTAATTCAAGAGTTCTTATTAAAAGAATTTTTCATCATAATGTTGAAGTTGTTTTTAATGTTCGTTTGAGTAAAACGATATGTGTTTAATAGTCTAATTAAGTTGTGTTTAAAACTTTAAATTAATTTTTATAATTTTTTCTCTTGTTGATTATATAAATAACATATAAAATCTTATGAAACAAATATACAAGTGCATAAATTACATACAATTAATTTTAATATTTTAATTTTGAATTTATGGGTACTCATAGATCCATTGGGCAAGGACCCGCGAGTAGTACACCAAACAGGTATAAACACGAATATGGAGTGAATTTAAGTCCAAAAATGAAGCAATTGGGCAGGTCCGGGTAATGCACTACCCAGACCCATCCATACTTTAATACTTATTGTCATCCCTACATTTGGATGGTAAACTCAATTAATATTTTGGTAAATTTCCATGTAGGCTACCCAAACTTATATTTATATGTACTATATAGGCTTATAATATAATCATTCCAATCACAAATATTGAGTTATAAAATTCTTTTCCACTTTCAAAATGCTGATGGTTATATCAAGTAACCATATCTTGTTCTTCTCTCTTCTTTTAGTTGGCCCTCTAGTGACTCTAAGTCACGAATGGGGATGGTTCACTTATAGGCATCAGGAATGATTTGGAAGGTAATAAAGTTCTTAAACTTCATTGTAAAGACAAAAACAATGATCTCAGTTTTCAGAAACTCAATTATAAAGATGAATTTAAGTTTCAATTTAGGTATGCTTTTCGTCCGACTTTGTATTTTTGTGGCTTGACATGGGATGATAAATTACATAGGTTTGTAGTTTTCGACGAAAATAGAGATCATCATTTTTGCTTAGATCTTCATTGGAGTATAAGGAAAGATGGGCCATGTGTGTTCAATTGTGATACCAACTTTTATGATTGTAATTTCAAATATACTTAGAATTGATATGTTGAAATGTTATTTATCATTATTAATCAACATATTAAATGTGGTGTATGAAATTATTGAATAATTATGGTATAAAATATTAGTTTCCCCATCTCTTTTATTTCATTGTTGTCTTGTTTTGGGGAATGATGATAAAATTTTCTAAGCTTATTTTTTGCTTCGAAATTAAATACACTCTCAATTATTTGTTATTTAATTGATCAGAATGATATGGCAATAATCATTATTTTCATTGAAGAATCAAAAAGCTATTAAAATATAAAATAAAAAAAAATATATTGAGAGTGTAATCACCAATAAAATCACCAATGCTATAAGAAACAGTCCTAAACTAGTACGATATTATAATTTTTTTTATTATTTTCTTACCTTTTTATTCATTATTTTATTATTTTCTTTTCTGGTTCCAAAATATTAACCATGATTTTTTAAGGTCTAAAAAAGTAATATATATATCCATACTAATATATAAAGTCAAAATATACCTCAAGGATGTTTATGTAATTTAATAGAATTTTATGAATAAATATTTATGGTGCTAATAGAAAATAATTGGAATACCTAATTTGTGTGTGGTATGATCACATTATAAGTCTATATAGTGCATATATCATTTAAACATATAAGTTTATTTCAATGGTTACGCCCTAAATGGCATAATCATTGAAAGAAACTTATATGTTTAAAATGGCATATGCACTATATATGCTTAAAATATAATCAAACCACAAACAAATTAGGTACTCCAATTATTTTCTATTAGCACTATAAATATTTATTTATAAACTTCTATTAAATTACATAAACATCTTTGATGTATATTTTAACTTTATATATTAGTATGGATATAGATATTATTTTTTTTAGACCTTAAAAAATCATGGTAGACATTTTGGAATCAGAAAAGAAAACAATAAAATAATGAATAAAAAGATAAGAAAATAATAATAAAAAATTTATAATATCGTATCTGGTTGTTTCACTCACATGGTATGATATTTATAGCATTGGTGATTTTATTGGTGGAAATTAAATTACTCTATGAATCACCATTGTATGTGTCTTTTACACTCTCAATATATCATTTATTTTTTATATTTTAGTAGTTTTTTGATTCTTCAATGAAAATAATGATTATCGCCATATCATTCTGATCAATCAGATACAAATAATTGAGAATGTATTTAATTTTGAAGCAAAAAATAAGTCTAGAAAATTATATGACCATACCCCAAAACAAGACAACAATGAAATAAAAGAGATGGGGAAACTAATATTTTATACCATATTTATTCAATAATTTCATTCACCACATTTCATATATTGATTAATAATGATAAATAACATTTCAAAATAAATTACAATCATACAAGTTGGTATCACAATTGAACACACATAGCCGATCTTTCCTTATACTCCAATGAAGATCTAAGCAAAAATGATGATATTTATTTTCATCAAAAACTACAAACCAATGTAATTGGGTTTAAGTAGAGTTTTTCACGTTTTAACATCAAAAAATGTAAAGGCTTCTAAGGAAAGGATAACATAGCTGAAAATCAGGACGTTAGAGTAATCTACTTAGATGCAAACTTATGTTGACTAATTTGTTTTTTTTGTTAGTTTATGTGGACCATTGTGAATTAGATTTGGTTTGGATATACTCAACCTCAAATATATTTTACTTTTTATTTGCACTTATTCCTCCTTACTTTTTTTTTTCTAATTCCACTCTATTATTTATACCATAATTTTGTAACGCCCATATTAAATACTGATTTTTCAATTAAAGTTAAACTTATGAAAACCAATTCATGTTTGGACAAAAAGTTATTTGTGATTCTATAAAGTCTCATAAATTATTATAATACATATAAATGGACAAAAAGAATTATTTGACTCTATAAATCCAAAATGATGACCATCATGCTCTTTTTTTATTTTTTTTGTTTACTATAATGCATATAAATTTTTCGTACAAAATGAAAAATTAAGCTAACATAATTGAATGTTCATATAAACATTGGATTATGTAATAAGTAAGATAAATAATTTTTTTGGAATAGCTATAAAAATTAGATTATTTCAAGAATTGATTATATTCTATTGTATACAAGGTGAATATGTTAATTTATATTTGGGCATGATTATAATATGATGTTTAAAAAATCAATTTTAGAGAGTGATTAAGTTAATTACGAAAAGGGGCATGGACTTATATGTGTATACTACAATTATTTGATACCTTTCTAACATTACTTTTTAAAAGTAGTTTTTGTTTATCATAAATGATTTTATAGATAAAAATGGCTAAAATAAAAATATATTTCCTGTTTTAGAGTCACTTTACAAACAACCTAACTTCTGAAGAAAAACATTTTTTTTTGTAGCTGAAATAAAGATAATCTTCAGGAATTAGAAATAAAGTTATATATCATTAGATGCTAAGCAATAATTAGCTCAGTTTTAAAAAATGTAAAAATATTTCATAGAAAAGAATTACACAAAAAGAAACAAAAGGGAGAGAAACAAAGAAAATCAATCTCCCTTCTCACATTGCTAACTTTCATGGCCAAGTAGAGATTCTCTGTTACTATAGAGCGAAATATTATTTTTATTCTTAATTTTAAGGATAAATATATCATTATAAATATAAACAGAATGATATTAATGTCATTTTATCTTACTTTTTAATTTATTTTGCATGTCATTTCCCTCTCAAAAAATGGAGATGTGTCTAACTCGGACTTAATATATTAGAAAACTACACCAATGGTTGGGATAGTCATTTGAATGCACACCCCATTTGGAGACCAATTCAGTTTGTGTTCCTTGGCTTCCCTAAACCATACACATTATTGGATCTCTACACTTTTTACCTCTTTATTCTTTCTATTCCTTCATATTTCTCTCAACAATATGCTTATATGCCACAAACTCCTATAAGGAACACCAACCCAAACATTTATATATATATATATATATATATATATATAACTATAATAGACCTATATTATGATTGATTTGTACATATTTAGGGTAAATAATATGATGAGTTGTTAGTGTTATTATTTCACATTTCTCAACCCTTGACTTTAGTCTTGCATCTCATTATTTCACATTGATCTGGTCACAAGTCTTGTTTACCCTTTAGCTTAACGAAATTAAAAAATAAAACTCCAAAACCTTTTAAAAATCATAAGCAATAGATAAGTAGTAATAAATTTGTATTCCTTCAGCAATGCCTCAAACTCAAGTATAGTAGAAAATAAAATCATGGGAGAACTTTATTTATCTCCTCAAATAAGTTTTCCCAACTCAATTTAGATTAGATGCATTACAATATAACTTCTTAAAAAAAACTTTAATATATGCATAGCTTTGTCCAAAAAAAAATTATTTTATAACAATTTGTACATCAAATCATAATAACTTCCTTGTAGGAAATATAATATTTGTGGTAGATAAGATTATACAACTTTACATTCTTGGTCATGAAAGATGAAATATTTTTCTATTGATAATAAAAAAGTAGAATTTAAAACATTGTGATCGAATATTACATATGCATTCATATGATTAAGAACACACATGTTATTCGTGCATTCATATGGCTAAAAACACACATGTTACATGTGCATTCATATTGTTAAGAACACATATGTGATCAGTGTATTCGCATTGTTAGAAACACATATGTTATTTGTACATTGACATTGCTAAGAACACACATGTTACACATACACTTTTGTACTTTTTTGAATGATTTCATACTCTTTAGTCTATATATTTGGTTACCTAATAAATGCAATAAAAACTTATATTGCTCATTCTTAATATACACATACATATGGAGAAGTTGTTTAATTTTATGATATTATTGTGATTATTACTTAATGTAATTTGTTTATAATTTTTTATTTATATGATATTATTTCTTATTAGTTGTTAGTATAGTTGGTTTATTATTTCCATTTTTATAAAGTATACAAAAGGAGATATTGTAATTAATTACTTAGATTTTTTAATATTGTAATTAATTAATTAATTATATTTTTAATATTATATATAAATAACTCATTACAAAAAAATATAAGTAATTAATTAATTGCAATATTAAAAAATCTAGGTAATTAATTATAAATACGATACGGTTTGACTAATTTGTACAACTTTAATTATATGTCCATTATAAATGGCATAAAGTAGTGGTGTGATGACTAGTTCATTAACATGTACAATATGAAATTAAATTAGACTATCAATCAACATTGTAAGGGTCACTTACGATCTTAATATATGGTTTATTATTCATATTTTAATAAGTTTTGATTCTTTAATGAAAGTAATATGCATGGATGATGCATAACAACATGAGGTACAATGTAAATATTTTTACAATAATGTAGATATTAATTTTTTTATTAGACCTTATAAATTTATGGTTGACATTTTAGAACCACAAAAGAAACTAATTAAATATTGAATAAAAAGGGTAAGAAAATAATTATTTTTTATACATCCTATCAGAATGGGTAATGATTTATTAATATGTACAATATGATACTTATGATCTCCCTCATTTTATTAGTAGAAATAAAATTAGTCTATGAATTGACATTGTAAGCATCTTTTACAGTCTCAATATATCATTTATTATTCATGTTTAATGACTTTTTATTTATAATGAAAGTAATACACGTCAACCCCATTTACCATTGTTTATAATGTTTAGTCTAAATAATATAAGTGTCAATTATAGTAATTTGTAGTTGAATATATATATTCGAATGAAGTAATTGATAAATGTTACTTTTTTTTAAAAATGAACATTCAAATAATTAAATCTCTCAAAGTTTTTTTTTGTAGAGAATAATGTATCTTCTGGTATAAGGAGATAAGTTATCTCATTCAACCACTAAAATTGTGACATGTGTACCATTTAATCATTTTCTACAAAAGTATTTCTAAAACTAAATAAAAAATATACATGTCATTCTTTTAATGGCTGGAGGAGGTAACTTATCTCCTGGTATGAGGAAATATTTTATTATCAACAAATATACAAGTGAATAAATTACTTACAATTACTTTTAATATTTTTGAATTTATGGATACACATAGATCCATTAGATACCCAAGGACCTGCGAGTAGTATACCCAATAGGTATTAACACGGATCTAGGACGTGTTTGGATTAAAAAATGAAGCAATTGAGCGGGTATGAGTACATTTGGATGGTAAAGTCAATTAATGATTTGGTAAATTTCCATGTAGCCTTCATTATCAAAACTTATATTTATATGCACTATATAGGCTTATAATATAATCATTCCATACACAAATATTGAGTTATACAATTATTTTCCCCTTTGAAAATGGTGATGGTTATATCAAGTAACCATATCTTGTTCTTCTTTATTCTTTTAGTTGCTCCTCTAGTGGCTCTAAGTCATGAGTGGGGATGGTTCACTTATAGACATATTTACATCAAGAATGATTTGGAAGGTAATAAAGTTCTTAAACTTCATTGTAAAGACAAAAACAATGATCTTGGTGTTTATGAACTCAATTATAAAGATGAATTTAAGTTTCAATTTCAGTCTGCTTTTCGTCCGACTTTGTATTTTTGTGGCTTGACATGGGATGATAAATTACACTGGTTTGTAGTTTTTGATGAAAATAGAGATCATCATTTTTGCTTAGATCTTCATTGGAGTATAAGGAAAGATCAGCCATGTGTGTTCAATTGTGATCACAACTTGTATGATTGTAATTTCAATTATACTTACAATTGATATGTTGAAATGTTATTTATCATTATTAATCAACATATTAAATGTGGTGAATGAAATTATTGAATAAATATGGTATAAAATATTAGTTCCCCATCTCTTTTATTTCATTGTTGTCTTCTTTTAGGGTATGGTCATATTATTTTCTAGACTTATTTTTTGCTTAGAAAATAATTCCCTCTCAATTATTTGTTATCCGATTGATCAGAATGATATGGTGATAATCATTATTTTCATTGAAGAATCAAAAAACTATTAAAATATAAAAAATAAATGATATATTGAGAGTGTAAAAGACACATATAATGGGGATTCATAGAGTAATTTAATTTTCACCAATGCTATAAATATCATACCATGTGAGTGAAACATTCCTAAATTGGTACGATATTATAATTTTTTTATTATTTTCTTACCTTTTTATTCATTATTTTATTATTTTCTTTTCTGGTTCCAAAATGTTAACCACGATGTTTTAATGTCTAAAAAAATTAATATTTATATCCATTCTAATATATAAAGTCAAAATATACCTAAAAGATGTTTATGTAATTTAATAGGAGTTTATGAATTAATATTTATGGTGCTAATAGAAAATAATTGGAGTACCTAATTTGTTTGTGGTTATACTATTTTAAACATATAAATTTCTTTTAATGATTACGCACTAATTATATACATTACATGCAAAAAAGAGAATAAAATATATCCTCATGACATAAGATAACTTACCTCATTCAGACAGTAAAAAAATGACATGTGCATTGTATTGTTTTGTTTTGTTTTAGAAATATTTTTGTAGAAAGTGATTAAATAGTACATATGTCATGATTTTAGTGGTTGAATGAGATAACTTATCTCCATGTACCAGAAGATACATTATTCTCTATGAATTAACAACATAATATCATATCTTAACAACGTAACATCACAATTTAACAACATAACAATCATATTTATGAATTAATATGATCTTATAATTATGGATTGATATATTATTATAATATAGATTAAAATGATATTATAATTATGTTGATATATATAGATATAGAAAGAAATAGCGAGTCTGGTACTCACAGGTTTAAGTATCTCATTATCCAGACCGAGACCCATCTAACAGTGAGTCTTAAAATCGTGAGTTTCAATTACCCCAGATTCAAAATATGGACCCAGATCCAACCCATTGCAAGTATAATGAGTGGTACCTCCAGATTCGGGTACATATTGACATGATGCTATCCCTATCCAAATGAAAAACGTGGGTGTCAATTTCGTCCTCATAAAAGCCATTGCTATATATATACACACGAAAAAGGAATGAATTGGGAATTCACAAATCTTCCATTAATCTATTACTATATAAGAAAAGAAGGTCCTCCTAGCCACATGTCATCTCCTCATCACTTTTTTTCCCTCCAAAAGTGTTATATGCTATTATTATGTACATTACCACACTACATCCTCACTTTTTATACATTTTATATTCTAATAATTTAAATGCTAATTAAAAATACAATCTACTTCTATTGATGATTCAATTCATTATTCTTCTTATTTTTCACCTATTTTTTCATGGACACGAATGTTCATAAATAATTTTTGTAGAAGAAAAAGAAGTTGGAAAAACTTTTTATCATTAGAATTGAAAATTAGAAGCAACAAATGTATTTGATATTCATGTTTTCCGTTTTTCTCACTTAAATGTGTAAATATGGTCCATAGATCTCTCCCATTTAACATATACTTTATTAACCAATATACCATCTAATTTGAGTAGTTGATTCATCAATAACTCAATATGACTAAACAAATTTGTTTCTGGTACCTTCCCACCTTTACTAATTATATTCAAGTATATACACCTAACCAATTCTAAATCACTAATAATATTTTATCATCCAACTAATTAGATTGAAAAAAATCATACAATTTTACCTCATTTAATATTTGCATTAATCTATCTAATTTATTTAACGTTTGCTAATACTTTATTTAAATTGAAAAAAACCATATATTTACTAATACTTTATTTAAATTGGAAAAAACTATATAGTTTTACCTCATTCAATATTTGCATTAATCTATCTACTTTTCATCTTATCAAAGTTTTGTGATACTTTACCAATTGAATTTTAATATCAGATTTCTTGGATTTTAATTATTCCATACTATAATTAAAAAAATCAAATTCGAAATTGAAGTTTTACCACAAATTTGATTTCTTATTTTTGTTAGAATATTCAAATTTGAAAGTATCATTTATTTTCATCATGTGTTTGAATAGACAAATACACGGGTAACACTTGTATTCTATACAATGTGAATGTACGGTTGACATGTATGTTTTAACTATGTGAATGCACATGTAACATGTGTTCATAGCAATGAGAATGTTCACATGTGTTCTTAAAAATACAAATGCACGAGGAACATGTGTTTTTTTAACCATGCGAATGTACGAGTAACATATGTATTCTTAACTATATGAATGCTCATATAATTTTCGTGTTCTTAATCATACGACAAAAAAGTATTGCCTCGTGCGAATATATAAAAGGAATGTCTTAAAATCGTGAGTTTCGATTACCCCAGATTCAAAACATGGACCCAGATCCGACCCATTGCAAGTATAATGAGTGGTACCTCCAGATTCGGGTACATATTGACATGATGCTATCCCTATCCAAATGAAAAACGTGGGTGAAAATTTCGTCCTCATAAAAGCCATTGCTATATATATACACACGAAAAAGGAATGAATTGGGAATTCACTAATCTTCCATTAATTAATACATATATAACAAATTCCACTAAAGAAATTAAAGGTATGTTTGGTGGGAATTAATGAAAATTACATTGAACGAAAATAACAATAAAAAGGTGATAAATGCCTCGTGGAAATTAATAATAATTACATAGATATTACATTTTTAAAATTGATAGTCTAACCTAATAATTTCCTTCACTATCACGTTTCACTATAATACCATAGAAAGAGAGATATGGGTGCAAATGTGGAAAACTTATGTTCGGTGGTGAAATTGATCCTAATTGTAACTCTTCAATTGCTATCTACTATCTTTGACTTCAAATAATGAATGTCATTGAGTAAATTATACTCACATCCCTGAGTTTTAGTAAAATTACACAAATCATCCCTCTATTTTTTGTCCTTACATGAACTACCTATAATTTTGTACATATGTTACGCTGGTTACCCTTGCGTAATATAATAGTGTAATATTTTAAACAAAAAACGTGTGGCGTGTATAATTAAATTAAATAAAATATTGTATATTGTGTAAACAAATTCAACAAGATGCTTCATATTTCTCTCAACAAGATGCTTATATGCCACAAACTCCTATAAGGAACACCAACCCAAAACATTTTTTTAAAATATATTTTAGGGTTAATAATATGATGAGTTGTTAGTGTTATTATTTCACATTTCTCAGCCCTTGACTTTAGTATTGCATCTCATTATTTCACATTGACCTGGTCACAAGTCTTGTTTACCCTTTAGCTTAACGAAATTAAAACATAAAACTCCAAAACCTTTTAAAAATCATAAACAATAGATGGTATAAGTAGTAATAAATTTGTATTCCTTATGCAATGCCTCACACTCAAGCATAGTAGAAAATAAAATCATGGGAGAACTTTATCTCCACCAACATAAGTTTTTTATTTATTTATAAAATACAGTAGCCGAGATATATTAGAAAGAAAGAGAGTGACAAGAAGTTACATATACAGTTAGGTAATTCTAACCTATTTTTGTTAAACTATTCAAGAATAATTCTTGAAGTGACATCCCACCACTACAAAAAAACTTTGTATCTAGTGGAGGTTTTTTTGTGGAAGTTATTTAAACCTCTACAAATAAATCAAATGAGGTAGATTGAGCATTTAACTAGGTAAATAGTGGAGGTTTTTATTTAATCTATGGAGGTTTTCAACCTCCAATATATTTATGGTGATGCTCATCAAGATCAACCTTATATCTTCTTCTTTCCATCATCTCACTTCCTCATCTTGAATTTTCCCATCTCTGCGGCCGAGGCTCCATCTATAAATGGATAATCTTTTGGTCTTAAAGTATACGAGCTTTTGAGAGTAAAGGAGCAACATCAACTCTGTTGATATTGCTCCTTTACTCTTACTTCTTTATTTAGATTAAATTTTTTAAAGTTTTATTTTTATATTTATATATAAATATAAAAATGTTGAAGTAAATCACCATTCTTTATTTGATTTTTTTCTTAAAAAAAAAAGAATGAAGGGGTAGAAATTGAAATTTAGGTTCTCCCACTCTCATGGTTTCTCTCTCCCACTCTCAGGCTCCTTGAAACATTTTCTCTCATTCAATCAAGTAATAAAGCATGAATTTGTTGTATTACCATGGAAGAAAACCTTCTTCAAAGATATTGGAAACTTCACCAACCAAGTCAAAGCGTCTTCTTAGGTTTGATTCTCTTCAATTTTGAGTAAAAATCTCTAAATTAGTTGATTATTATACTATAATCATTGATCCTAAATCTCTAATTTCATTTTTCTAATTTTTTTTATTGTTTTCCCCAAATATGTTGAAATCCCTAATTTTTTTCACTTTTCTTAATCCTAAATGTTATATTGATGTTTAGATTAAATTGACATTAATCCTAAATATGTTGAAAACGTATTAGTTGTGGATAGTGATGCATTGTGATTTTAGGATCAATGCTATTAGTAGGATTAAGCTTAGTGAAATGAGCAAAGGTAAAGTATTTTATGAATTGCGATGTTTATGAATTAATAGAATAATAAGTGGCCTAATAATTTCCCCGCTGCTTCAAGTAGGAGAGAAAGCGCAGAAAGGCCATGTTTCATTGGTGCGATGTTTACATGCTTCATTTCTCTAACTGAAATATGACTCCACCGGGTTGATACTTCCCCAAGTTTCTGCAAACTAAAGAGCTTGCCATTGGATGTGGGGGCAGAGGTAAAGTCACACTGACATGGAAAGTTTGTTGAGTGGTGTTCCTTGTTGTGTAATTGCTTTTGTTTTTTGGTGTTACAACTACACAAACTATTTTTTTTTAATTTAAATTTTCCTTAGATACATACATATAGTTATAATGAGTTTGGCTCCTCTCCTGTAATGGAGAGGCCAATGAGTACTCAGATTGCGACACGTGTAATAAAAAAAATGGAGGGCTCAGATTTAAAATTGTATTAGTTTATTTTTAAAAAAAATACTCGTAATCGATTACACTATATGGTAATCGATTACACTTATCAGAACCATGAAACTAAGATCATTTGCACTAAAGAACAAATGTTCTGTTTTTTAAACATTGTAATCGATTACACAATCCTGGTAATCGATTACATGATGATAAACTAATCAGACCTGTGCATTTTACATGTTGTAATCAATTACACTATACTCGTAATCGATTACAACATGTTAAAAGCATCAGATATGTGCATTTTTCACATTGTAATCGATTACACCATGTTTGGTAATCGATTACAGAAAGCCGTTGAGTTTGTATTTTAAATTTTTTAACTGGTGTAATCGATTACAAGTATTTTTTTTTTTAAATAAACTAATACAATTTTAAATCTGAGCCCTCCATTTTTTTATTACATGTGTCGCAATCTGAGGGCTCACTGACCTCTCCATTACAGGAGAGGAGCCAAACTCAGTTATAATAATATGTCGAAACTGGTGTAAATCCAATTCATTCTTAGTTTTTTACACCAATGAAGAACTTTAACATATCAATCCTGGATTGTTTTCTAGTCGATCACATGATATCAATTTTTTATAGTAAAATGTGACTTTAAAAACAAGTAAAATGCATGTTGCTTTGATTTTCATGGTCAATGTGAAAACCAGGTATAATTCTATGATTGAATTGGTTAAGATCATGTTTTTACGATTCTTTGTTTGATTAAATGGTGTAATTGTGCTAATTCTTTGATTTTATATAAATTTGACTTCATTACGACCATTCTTTTGATGCAGCATATCACAAATCATGTTGGCAACGAGAAGTTAGTTTTGCCTATTCCTGCTTTCAATGTCATTAATGGTGGATCACATGCAGGAAACAAATTTGCTATGCAGGTATGTATTCAAAGACTTTGCATCTTATGTTTGTGTTTGTTTGAGAGAGTGAGAGATGATGCAGATTTAGTTTCTGATACATGTGTATATGCAGGAATTTATGATTCTCCTTGTGGGAGCTTCCACTTTTAAGGAAGCCATGAAGATGGGTGTGGAAGTATATCACAATTTGAAGGTCATCTCATATGTTATAGTCATTTAACTCCTCTTGTATGTGTTTTCTAAATTTTCAATTTTATCAAACGTGTTGTATACGTTTTTGTTATTCAATCAAGTTGTGGTTTTTAGTAGTAACTGGCTGATTTTACTAGAAACTATAACAAGTCATTTCTTTATTGTGTGTGTAGTAGTAGATTTAGGTCTTTGGGGTAGCAAGTTTATTGTGTATTTTCTCTGTTCTTATTCAATTTAAGTTTGGTGCTCTATTAGTGTTTTAATCAACTATTAATTGGGGTTCTGATAATTTCATTTCAGTCTGTGATTAAGAAGAAATACGGTCAGAATGTAGTAAATGTTGGCAATGGAGGTGGTTTTGCTTCTAACATTCAGGTCCATAATGACTTTTGAATCCTTAATTCTTTTTTTGCATAGAAATTGTGGATGCTATTCTTTTTAGTCAGTTACTAATATCTCTTGTATGTTCACATATATGTGTATCAAATATTTGTATCTAATAAGCTTGGGAACTTGGCGTCTCTGAATTTTTTAGTTTGGTAGTATTCATTTGCATACTTAGTGTACAAATAGATTATTACCGTGAAAGTAATTATGATGGGAATTAAATATGTTATAAGCTGGTGTCTAAGAGCGCTTCAAAGTTTGATACTGTTCTAGTGCTACCATGCTGACTAAGATCCTTACAGTATATTATAATGCTTTATCTGTTCAAAGGTATCTTACCTTCTCTTCCAATATGATGTATATCAGTCTTTTCCCAACATGGGTCCTTATTACTAGGGAGCTTGTTCTTTTACTTCGTCTAGTTTGTAATACATTGGGTTTATGCGAGTTGTCTGAATAATGGCAGGTTCTGAATTCAAATGGAGTTATTCTTGTTGAATTCTTTGCTCCATGGTGTGGGCACTGTAAGGCTCTAACTCCTACGTAGGAAAAGGCAGCTGCTATCTTAAAGGGTGTAGCTACTATGGCAGCACTTGATGTTGATGCTCACCAATCTTTGGCACGGGTTGTTTATTTTACATTTCTTATACCTGTCATGTTTATTAATATATGCCTATGAAACCTGAGTCTGCATTGCTTTATCTATAATCATATATATTCTCTATATATTATATTTCCTTAACTTGTATAATTAATGTTCAGTTATTTAATAGTTAAATCATATTTAATAGTTCATGACAATAGATTTTATTTTATTATTTCAGGCAAATGGTGATGTAAGTATGTCTGATACACCTTTGGGTGCAAGAGGATCATCTCGAGCAAGCAACATTTAGGATATATGTTATGTATTTTCTTTTTAAAATGTCATATGAGACTACTTTTAATTTTTTGAGATTTTATGGTGTATTTGAATTTATAATGAAGTACGAATTATAACTCTTTCAACTCTGTTACTCTACCTTTAGCAACATTCAGTATTTTGTTTTTTAAGACTATTTTTAGGTATTTGCAATGAAATTTTATTATTGTTAAGAGCATATGTATTTAGTATTGTGTATTTAAATAATAATTATAAATTAATAAGAATAAATTTGTTAAAATTATAAAATTAAATTGAGGTTAAAATCCTATGATATAATAGTTACTTTTCAGGTATCCCTATGTTATTTCGAGTAGTGGTACGTTATGGTTGTGGGGTACCCCTTTAAGGTGAGGTTAAAAACCTCCTCAAATAGCGGAGGTTAAAAACCTCCTCAAATAGCGAAGGTTAAAAACATCCTCAAATAGCGGAGGTTAAAAACCTCCACTAATAAATCTCTAAATTTGTCAATACCAGGGGTTTTCTAAAACCTCCGCTAAACGCTTCTAGCGGTCATAACTGTGGAGGTTTCTGAAACATCCGCTAATTATATTGTGGAGGTTAAAAACCTCTACTAATCGCAAAAAAACATCCACTAAATACAAAGTCTGTTGTAGTGCACCAAGTATACAATTTAGAGGAGACACCAAATGCTGCTAATCTATCAGCACAAGTATTACCTTCTCTATAAATATGGGTAACTATGAATCTCATTGAAGAAATGCACTCAAGGCAAGTGTTCCACTTGTTAGCTAGTTTCCAAGGAATCCTTCCTTTTCCTTTAAATATGTACAACATCAAAGTCGAATCACACTCAAGCCATATGTCCATCCACCCTTTTCTATAAGCAATCCCAATTGCCATTAGAGCTGCTTTCAATTCAGCAAACAAGGAATTTGTGATCCCATGGAAATAAGCAAAAACACTCTTAAAGCTACCATTGTAGTCTTTGAAAATGCAGCCACCACCAGCAAGGCCAGGTGCACCATGAGCTGCACTATCTGAGTTTATTTTGATCCACCCAACAAGAGGGGCAAGCCAAATGACCTCCCTAATTCTAGGAGCTTTCTGGAAGTTTTGCTTTACTTTAAACTCCCGAAGAATCACAAAGTTATCAACCAAATTTTTAGTAAGCAGTTTAGAATGATTCACAGATAGGGATGTAGCAAGCTTGATCCTCAACTGAGCCTGCAACAGAGAGATGTGCTTGTTTTCAAATCTCCAAAGATTCCTGCAATACCACACTGTATTTACGGTGTGAATTATGGCAGCTTCCAAAACACCATGCACCCGAGGACTCCACTTCCCATTACAACCCAAAAATATAATTTCAATTGAGGTGGTATCAATGTGGAAATAAAAAATTATGCTAAGCCAATCCCAGAGCTTCAAAGCAAAAGAGCAAGACAAAAACATATGGCTTGAGTCCTCTGGATGAGCATGACAATTGCTACACATTGATGCCAAAAGGCCTCCTCTCTTTCTAAGGTTATCATCTTTTGGCATTTTATGATGGAAAAGTCTCCATATGATGAAGCTTTGAGAAGGAGGAATGGCATGGGACCAAAGCCTCTTACACTAGCTATTAACCTCCACAGCAAGTCTTAAGCACTGAAAAGCAGCCCTTAGAGAAAGAGTTTTATCACTAGTTCCTTGCCAAATTAGCTTGTCATGGAACCTCGAAGTGTTAAGTTGCACAATATCTTCCACCACTTCAGGATGAACCTCAACCATAAGTCTAGGAATTATCCAGACAGAACCTGAAACAAAGTCAGCAAATATGGCCACTAGATCAGCATGTATGGATGAGGGAATGCAAATTCTGTCTACCAAAGCAACCCCAAGCCAATTGTCCTTCCAAAAGTTGACCTTGCTACCATCTCCCACCAACCACAAAGAATTCTGCTGCACCAAGCTCCAATTAGCTTTGACCCCATGCCAAATAGAAGACTTAAAGTATCTAGATGAAGAGAAGTTTTTTGTACCAAACCTCTTTCTACAAAACAAAGCCCACTCCTGTTGATAAGAGATCATCCCCCAAGCAAGCTTCAGCAGAGCAACTAAATTCATGTGTTTCATAGATTTAAGACCCAAACCCCCAACATTGGTAGGAGTACAAACTGTTTTCCAAGCAACAATGACAATCTTCCTTGTTCTTGTGTTTCCAAACCAGATGAAGTTCCTGATACAGCCATCGAGGTACTTGATCAAGCTAGATGGCCAAGCATAGATGTGAAAGTTATAAGCCAACATGTTATGGATGACTGACTTGACTAGTTCCACCTACCCATTATGGATAAAGCTAAGTCCTTCCAAGTAGTCAGCTTAACAATTATCTTGTCAGCTATAGGTTGAAGATGTATCCTTCTAGGCTTACCCTTAAACAGAGGGACACCCAAGTAGCTAAAAGGCAAAATACCATGAGTGAAACCTAATATAGCAGAGAGATGATGAATCCTTCTAGCATTTCCACTGCAAGTGTAAAACTTACACTTTGGCAGATTAACATGTTGACCAGAAGCAGAAGCATAATCCTTGATCAGATTGTTCAGGGATAACAGATTAGGCTTTAGACCTTTGCAAAAAAAAAATTAGTATATCATCAGCATACAGCACATGAGTTGCAGTTTGAAGGTCACAAGGACCAGCTATGGGACTCAGTTTGCCCTCGGAAGCCAACTTTGAAATGCCTCTTCTGAAAACATCCTCTGTCAGGCAGAAGAGCATGGGAGAAAGAGGGTCCCCTTGCCTAACACCCCTCAAACAATTAAAGAAACCAACAAACTCGCCATTGACATTGATAGAGAGCTTAGTTGAATGCAAGATGATTTTCACCCAATGAACAAGTTTAGCATGAAACCCAAAAGCACTTAAGGTGTCCAACAGGAAATTCTAATCCATGGTATCAAAAGCCTTCTTGATGTCAAGCTTAATAGCCAAGTTTCAACCAAAAGCTTTGTAATCTAGCAAATTAGCAGCCTCAGAGGCTAGACAGATGCAATCATGAATGTGTATATCCTTAATGAAGCCTCTTTGCTGCTCAGAAACCACTTTAGGAGCAATAGCAGCAAGTCTAGAGACCATGATTTTTGTGATTATCTTGAATTGGAAATTAGCCAGAGCAATTGGCCTAAAGTCCTCAATCTTGTCTGACCTCCAACATAAGTTTTCCCAACTCAATTTAGGTTAGTTGGAGTACAATATAACTTCTTAAAAAAAATTAATTTGAAAAAGACTCATAATACACCCAACATGCATAGCTTTGTTCAATATATATATACATATATATAACAATTTGTAAAAAGTAGAAAGATGAAATATAATAAGATTGTACCACTTTACATTCTTGGTTATGAAAGATGAAATATTTTTCCATTGATAATAAAAAAGTAGAATATAAAACATTGTGATCGAATATTACAGATCCGAGATATTATGATAATCAAATTTAGTTTTGTTTGGGGATCAGAACACAATAATATAAATGTCTCTAGTCAAAGCCAATTAAATATCCTCAAGGGGTCCTATAAGACAATGGAAATAACATTATTGTTATCTCAGCAACAATTACACATTGTAGGGTGAGAGAAGGTCTTCACATACAAAAAAAACAATGATTCACTGGAATAATTATTTCTTTAATAGTACATTTAAATTATTAATTAATCTCCCAAGAAAATGTTAAACAATGGTTTAGTGGAAGCTAGTTAGGCATGGATGAACTTTAATATGTATATATATATATATAATTGATTATGGCAATTGTTTAAGAGGAAAAAATATATGTATAAGAGTTTTATACATTGTCAGTTCATCATTCACTATTAATTTTCAATTATTATCGAGTCTTCAAAAAAGTAATACAAATGAATCGTAAATGATAATCTGATTGTGTATGAATCTTTACATTAATAGTACATAAATATTACATTTATTTTAACAACAACTTGGCTTAGACCATAGGTTAGTGTCCTTTAGTTATATAATTAACATTATATGTGTTTGTTGGCATTATTATGTTAGTGCCTTCTCTTTGCATTTCATTAATTATTTCTTTTGTTTTGTCATTGTGATGAGTGTCCTAGTGTTTGCAAAGTTATAATCCAACAATGAATGTGAAAGTTTGAATAAGAATATTGTATTATATTAATTCCGGCCAAGGAATGGGATTGGTTAGATTATTATTTCATAATATTAATGCACATGTTCCTCTTTACAATGTCAATATAGATTAAGTGTAATATTTATATATTGTCAGTATAAAGATAATTAAATATGAATGATATATAATGTAATAAAAGTATATAAAACTCTTACATTCTGCACATTTTTTTAATTTTCTCTAATAGATTTTGCTTGAACGAGTATTTGTAAACTACCATGCATGGCCCGTTGCTTTATAATAATTGGTTTTGAATATTGATAGTAGTAATTTTTTTTAGAATTCGGTTTCTTAAAATTATAATAGCCTAAAATATATTAGATATGCATAACTAAGAGAGATGATGGAAGTAATGAGTAAAATCTTATATAATGTATGAATGTGTGAAAAAACATCATATATAAGGTTATTTTCCCTTCAAAATGTAACTTATATCTACGGATGGCAACGGGCACGGGCGAACACGGGTAGTGCATACATGTGTCCATATCCGCACTATTTGCGAGTAGCGGGTATCCACGGGTATCCAACGGGTTTTCAATTTTAATTATATTTTTTATATTTTACAAAAATTAATCTATAAAAATAATTTTTACTTAAATAATATGATATGTATATGATAATTTTATGATTATAGTCTCATCACTAAATTTTGTTATGAAGTAATAATAAAATAAACAAATATAATGTCAAATTAATAATAATTAAGTGTAAAATATTTAATTAAAATATATACACAGGTATCCGCAGACGGATATCATAATACCCGTTCTCACCCATAAGCTATTTTTATGAGTACCCATTACAAATATTTTAACTGGTACCCACGGGTTCGAGTATTTTTGTCAAGTTATATCCTCAATATTGATATAGTCCCGAGTCATTTTATTTTGTTGTATTTTGCTTTTTGTTATGTTATTTTGATTGGAATCTCTATTGATTGAACCATCCAAAACCCTCTCTTGATTGGGTCCTTATTCATGTCCAAAACTACTAATCTTAAGACAGCCCAAAGAAACATCAACAAAAATGTCTCCCTTTGTCATTATTATTATAATTTTTTGGGTAATAGTTCCACCAAGGAAAATGATATATATTCTTACACCATAAAAAAATAACATGTTATAAAGTAATATGTTGTTCATTAATAACTACTTTATAAGTAACTAGCGTGTTGACAGGCCTGATAGTCAACCCGCTTCCCTATCGTATGTAACTTTGGGTTGTATACAAAATAAATATTTAATGTCATAATTGTGTTACATATTCTAATTTGCAGTTAAATATATTTCTGATAGATAATGTTAAAAATAATATATTCAACTTCAAATTAGAATATATTTAATGAAGGGCTGTTACATAGCAAGTTAATGAAAAAAGTTTTCAATAGTTAAAAAATTGTCATGTTCTATATCATAACAGACTAATCTATTTTGGAGATCAAATTTGAATTCAAATTTATAACTTGATAATTCATTAGAATAGAATTATATTTATAAGACATATACTACATGTATTGCCAAAACATATTTTTGGTTATAGAAGAGAGAAAAACAAAAGAATAAAAAAGGAAGAGATGAAAAACACTGAAAGTTGGAAGAAATTATTGATTCAATTGAAACAAATTGTAATCCAACATGAGCATAAACATGTTCTTGAATTACATAAAATGTGTAAAACTTCCAAAAATGAATTAGTGATGTTAGTGATAGAGTAGAGTAAAAATAAATTACTGTTGGAGTGTTGTTACCAATTAATAGAGTGGATTAACATTGCAATTGGCAGTTTGAATTGCAGTTGAAAATAAGATGCAGTTTTAATTGTAGTTCCAAAACTATTTTAATGGACAGGACACAACAATTATAAAATAATGAGGTATAACCATATTACATACAACAACAGTATTACTTCACTCAATTATATTATATTATATCTGACTATAATCCTAAGATTACTATCATGAGAGTTCAATGAAGGATTTAGAAGAATTTTGACAGACAATTCACTGATTTTGGTTGGGCCATATTTGAATATCATATTCTGTTCAAGTGACTTTTGTGGATTAAATATCAAATTAGCACCCAAGTTTTTGAACCATGTTCATTTCCTTTCCTATTTCTTATCAGAAGGTATATGAGTTTTGCTATTTGGCATGTTCATTTTCAAAATTGTTGTATGTATGCTACGTTGCATACCAACATAAAGCAGTAAATAATATAATTATAAAATAATATTGAGTTATATATGGTTTTTATGGTAGAATTTATAATTTAATGAGGACAAATAAAGCAAAACACAAATTACACCATGATAGTGGTTATTTTGTGTTTTGCCTTTATAAGTAGTATAGATATATTTCACTTTTTTTAGTACGAGGGTTTGGTATAAGAATATATATCATTGATCTAGATCTCTCTCGATTATATTTTTTTTGTAGGTATTTTAGCCCTACAAACAAATTTGTCTATAAAAAAATCACCACTTTCTTTTAAAAGAGGGTGTGCAATTTGAATTGGAATGTTAATATTATACATGTAGCATGAAAATTTTGCTTCTGCCACAAGCTATTGGGCTAGCAAGGACAAGAGAGAAATAAATATGTCAAAGGCTTATTTAAATTTTTTAGTTCCATAATATTATATTTTTTCATACTAAATTATTTTTTGATTTCATTCCCTATAATTCTTTTCCATTTAAGTTGTGATGTGTTAACATCGTGATAATTACGTACTTTCACAAAGTATTGATATGTCAAGTTATATTATAACGTTAACGCCCCATCCTTAATTAAGGATTAAAATTGTATGTTTTAAAGTTTTAGGACCAAAACAACAAAACCAAATTGTGTAGGGACTAAAACTAAAAACCAAAGAATTTTCATTGATCCAAAGCTTAATTAAAGCTATTTTAATATAAAGGAAGGAAGTAGGTAAAAAAATTCTTTGATGAAAAACAATAGCTTAAAAAAATTCAAAGTATATTACAAAACTCAATTTATATTGTTCTATGTAAAAATTAATCCCCTTTGAAATGTAAGGATCACTAAGTAAACTTCTAACATTAATTATTATCTTGATGAGATGGTTCAAGAATGTTTGGATGAAGCTAGCTTTTGTAATTTACATTTTATGGCTTCTTATGCTTTTATGGTTCCAAATAAGACTTGGTTGGACAAGTTTCCATGTAGGCTATTTGAAAACTTAGGGTATGTTGTTTGAGATTATTTTTTCAATAAAATCATTTTTTTGAAGAGAAAAAATCATTTAAAGCACTAATTTAATGGAGACATGGTTGGTTGAAACTTTAATGTACACACCAAACACGTTACTAAGTATATATAGACATATTTTCCCATTTTCAATGAGGTAGCCAAACTATGCATAAATGCACTTCACGTGCTTCATCCACCAACTCTCCAATTATGTTCACGTGACTCTCATAAGCGGGTCCCACTTCCTTCATCACGTGGAGTAAGGATTCTCTTCATTAATGGAGAGTAAGTGTCACATAATAACAAACAAAAGACAACATACAATGATATTTTTATCATTCTATTTACTATAAGATTACATTTTTATCATTGAAAACATGTTGAAAAACAAACATTTAACTCTCCGTTAATGGAGATGATCTTTATTCCATCACATGTGGTAGATGAAAGGGTTCACGAGATGGAGACACGAGGCATATGTAGAGTACGTGGGATGCGCGTGTGATTGTTAAGTGTCAAATTAATATTAAATTAACACATTATTTTATGGCATTTTACAATTTAATCAACTTAAGCTATTGGAAAAGTGCTTATACATGATTAAATATTCATTTTATTGACTAAGTGTTACCCCAAAGTGATTTTGTAGGCTTAAACTCGATAAAAGAATGGAAAATTCCAAGTTTCTAGATAAAACTCTGATGTGCTCAATGCCAAAGTCACGCTCAGCTCAGTGGTGATCAACATGGATGCAACGCTCAGCTGAGCATAGTAGCCACCACTTAGTAAAATAGGAATGTGACATGTGACAAACCTTCCTTCATAGAAAATGACTTTCCAAATGGTTAAGCTATTTCACATAAGGTTCATTTAAAATGACTTTATAAATAATAATCTCATTTAACGTAATATCTTTGATTTCGTATAATTATCCAAATAGAAGCAATATCATATTAAAAGGATGTTTCTTCCGACTGTATATTTAGCTATTAAACCATTACATGGAACACATTTCTTAGAATATTAATAGTAAAAAATTCTGTGACAGATGATCTTTGTTCGATTTATTCACTTGCATGCGTTCCTCTCTCCCTGTTTTATATTATATGTTCCTATTGTACGATAAAACTACAAGTGTGGTCAAAAAAGTAAAAATACATTTGACAAGGTGTGGTTTGAGATTTGTAAGCCTTAAATAATCGTCTATGGTAAACAAAAAGAAAACACAATCAAACTCAAACCATTAATTTATTGAATCATTACGTTTAAAGTGAGAAAAAAAAGGCTCCTATGAAACCAAACACATTATTCATGTCTAACTTCTTACATAAACCAAAAACAAAACTTTTTACAGATAAAGAACTTCTTGAAACTTTATTAAAACATCATAGCTGGTGGATGCCCTAATTTGCGTGGGAACATAAGGCAAATATAAAATATAAGTGATTTCAATCAAAAGTCTTACATATACATATACTTAGTTAATCATTACTGTAACGCCCTAAACTTGAGTCTTCAAAATTATAGTATCAGTCCTGAAAGCCTCGCTTGAGCGAGAGAT
Organism: Lupinus albus; assembly: GCA_009771035.1. NCBI lineage: Eukaryota > Viridiplantae > Streptophyta > Magnoliopsida > Fabales > Fabaceae > Lupinus > Lupinus albus. Next base: position 427,606 of record CM020016.1, read on the forward strand.
TCTCGCCTGAGCGAGAAAGGATCACCTGGGAGGGTGAAATCCTGGGCTATACTGGAGGATTCTCGCCTGAGAGAGAGTTGTCTCGCCTGGGCGAGGAATGGCAATTTTGGGCTGTTGACACTCTGAAACAGTGTAATCGATTACACAATCCTAGTAATGGATTACATGCTGATAAACTAATCAGACATGTGTATTTTACATGATATAATCGATTACACTATACTCGTAATCGATTACAACATATTAAAAGCATCAGATAGGTGCATTTTTCACATTGTAATCGATTACAACATGTTTGGTAATCGATTACATCAAGTCGTTGAGTTTGTATTTTAAATTTTTAACTGATGTAATCGATTACACTCATCAGAGCTATAAAAGTGAAAAGGGGATCTAGAAACCCTAATCTTCACTTTCTTTTCTCCCCTTTCACTCCTAGCGGCGACTCCCCATGGATTTCGATTCTTCCCTCCACTAAACCTCAAAAACACATCAAAACCTCTTCCTCTTGCTTCTTAATGGAACATTGGAGTGCTTTGGAGATGAAAAAGCAACAACAGATGTTGAAGGAGATGGAGGGAGATGAAGCTCTTTTGCGGAATAATGGAGCTTATGCAACCTAAGGTGAGGGAGAAGACCATTGTGGTCTTAGAGTAATTTATTAGAGTCATCATCTCCGATTTCCCCTCAAGAATCGGAGCATATTAACGGATAGAAACTCTTTTGGGTGTATATGGCCCATGTGAGAGTCTTTATTTCACATGAGGATGTATTAGCCATAAAAGTGATGATATATGTGCGGGAAAACCGTTCATTTAAATAAAACGCTATTTCCCCGTTAATGTGTTATATGATGAAGAGTATGTTGTGTATGGTTTATTTATGATAATGTTGTGTTATGGATGGTTGATTTGTTATAAACATATATGGGTGTGTTTGTATCAATGTTTGTGTGATAAGTTGTTGATTTGTTGATTTGTTGGTATATTTGTAATAATGATTTTGTGGGGAATGACTTGTTGGTGATAAATAGACATAATTATATTATGTGATGATGATGTTGTGAGTGGTTTTCTATTGTGGTAGGATATGAGATACATTGTGTTTATGACATTGATGTGGTGTCTTGTGTTTTGAGGAAGTTGTTATGTTAGAATAATGCAGTGGAAATATTATATTGTGATTGATGTTGTTGCATGGATTTTGACCTGCCTTCGTGGTATGGATTTTTAACCTGCCTTCGTGGTATGGATTTTGACCTGCCTTCGTGGTATGGATTTTGACATGCCTTCGTGGTATGGATTTTGACCTGCCTTCGTGGTATGGATTTTGACCTGCCTTCATGGTATGGATTTTGACCTGCCTTCGTGGTATGGATTTGACCTGCCTTCGTGGTATGGATGTGACCTGCTTTTGTGGTATGGATTTGATTGGCCCTTTGTGGTATTGGGTTGTCGTAGGAGTATTGTATTGTTTTGGAAGTATTGTATTGCTTTGACATTAGTGTACGGCCTTCGGGTATGGGAGTATCATTGGGTATTTGTGAGTAACTATGGTAATAGGAATATTGATGAAGATGGAATTGGATAAACTGTGTAAGTAAATTGTAAAGGTTGTTAATTGAAGAAGTAAATACCCTATTGTTTGTTGTACTGATGTGTTGAATTGTCTAAGTGAAATGTAATGATTATACCGATTGAATATATGAACATTATGTGGTTGAAGGTATTGAGTGGTACATAAATGGTATATGTTTACTATGATTGACTTTAGATGATTGTATAGGTTGTTATACTTTAATGATATTACTCCATGTAATTCCACGTTACGGTCGCCGTAGTTGGTTCTTACTCCCTCTGCTTTACTTGTCTATGTGTTATATGTGAGTTCAGGATGTTGCTGTTGCGTCGTGGATGTTTGCTGATGGGAGTGTAGACTGGAGTAGTCGTTTTTGTATTCCGAAATTGTATTTGTATAATGTATGTAATATGAGAAATATGTTGAAGTAACTATGTTATATAAATGATCTCTTTCGATAGATGCAATAAGATTAGCATGATTACCTTTATCAGTATTATAATTGAAACAAATGATAATTGTATGAATTATGGATTAAAATAGAATGTGATGCAATGTTTTTGATGAAAAGGTATTATTGATTATTTCGGCATTTTGAATTGGGAAACTTAACTGATATTTACATTTAATAAATTTATAAAATTTTGGGGTTATAAATTCGGGTCGTTACAATTACATGGTTGTTTAAAAGTATCTAATCATTTTTCTTTATATATATATTAATAATAGTCACATTTTTCCTTATTTTTAAATATTGTTGGGACTTTTGGTTTGGCAATAGGTATTATGTGAAAATTATTTTGCAAAATAACTTAAAATAGAAATTATATAATAAATATTGTGTTATAAATTTTGAATAAAAATAGAATAGTGTCTCTGCAATATAAAGTTTAGCATTATATTATTTTCTCTATTTTGCATAATATTCTTTTAAGTATAATAACAAAATAATGTATCAAAATTTACACTAATCAGTATCACTGAATCATTCAACATTCATATTGAATAATCATTGAATGATATATTAATTGTATGTAATTCTTTACATTGAAAAATGCATAAATATTACACTCTAATATTAATTTTTCAGAACACCATATCTATGAATTAATTTTTCTAGCTTTATGTTATAATTTAAAAAACATAAAATTTAGTTTTCAGCACAAATAACTGTGAAACTTTTTTTTGGCTACTTTTCAGCACAAATAACTCCCAAACTTGTTTGTGGCTACTTTTCAGCACAATTAACTCCCAAACTTCTTTGCGGCAAGTTTTCAGCACAAATAACTCCCAAACTTGTTTGGGTTGCTTTTCAGCACAAATAACTCTCAAATTTCTTTATGGCTTGTTTTCATCACAAATAACAATCACACTTGTTTGTGGCTAGTTTTCAGCACAAATAACTAACAAACTTCTTTTTGGCTAGTTTTCAGCACAAATAACTCCCAAACTTGTTTGTGGCAACTTTTCAGCACAAATAACTCACAAACTTCTTTGTGGCTAGTTTTCACCTCAAATAACTCCCAAACTTCTTTGTGGCTATTATTCAGCACAATTAACTCTCAAACTTCTTTAAGGCTTGTTTTTTCAGTACAAATAACTCCCAAACTTGTTTGTGGCAACTTTTCAGCACAAATAACTCCCAAACTTCTTTGTGACTAGTTTTTTCAGCACAAATAACTCCCAATCTTGTTTGTGGCAACTTTTCAGCACAAATAACTCCCAAACTTCTTTGTGACTACTTTTCAGCATAAATAACTCTCAAACTTGTTTCTGGCTAATTTTCAGCACAAATAACTCCCAAAATTCTTTGTGGCTACTTTCCAACACAAATAACTCCCAAACTTCTTTGTGGCTTGTTTTCAACACAAATAACTCTCAAACTTGTTTGTGGCTAGTTTTCAGCAAATAACTCCCAAACTTCTTTGTGGCTTGTTTTCATCACAAATAACAACCACACTTGTTTGTGGCTAGTTTTCAGCACAAATAACTACCGAAATTGTTTGTGCTATTTTTCAGCACAAATAACTCTCAAACTTGTTTAGGGCTACTAGTCAGCACAAATAACTCCCAAATTTAATTTTATGTTTTTTAAATTATAACATAAAGCTACAAAAATTAATTCATAAATGTGGTGTTCTGAAAAATTAATATTAGAGTGTAATACTTATGCATTTTTCAATGTAAAGAATTACATACAATTAATATATCATTCAATGATTATTCAATATGAATATTGATAAGTGTAAACTTTGATACATTATTTTGTTATTATACTTAAAAGAATATTATGCAAAATAGAGAAAATAATATAATGCTAAATTTTATAATATTATTCAAATTTATAAATAGAGATATTATTCTATTTTTATTCACAACTCCACGATAGTCATGCGAATTAATACGTTACACAAGTTCACGAGACTCATGCTAAATAATGACAAGAATAATAACCCACGCACAAAATACTGTTTTTTAAATGTTCAGGCAATGCATTAATTATTTATTTTATTATACTTATTTTTAATAATATTATTCACAATGATAAATGAATTTCACTGTATTAATATGTAAGTGGCAAGGAATTCAATTTCTAAAGAATTTTGCCAATAGTTTAAGTTGAAAAAATAGAAAATCATTTTTTGGTTCAATATGATTGGCTTGAGATACGTGGATAGAAAATGTGTGGGTGTAGTCGAATCGGTCCATCAAAAGGTTTTTCCTTACCCGACCCTAAATGTTGGATGTGTCACTTTTTGAACTCGGATTCGGCCATAGACCTTATTAAATATAATGTATACTTATTTTAGATAAAATATTCTAAATATTATTTATTATTGTTAAATATGTAATTTGATATATAAAATAATACATGTATATATATTATTAAACATGTATATATGATGCAAAAATTAGAGAATCAATAATACTTTCGACAAAAAATGTATGATTACTTTGTACACATTTAAATAGGAACACATACAAATATTATGAGTGAGTAACTATAGACGGGTCCAAACAAATCATATTTGATCTCTACCCAACCCTAAATATTGACTGAGTCCAATTTTTAAACACAAACCTAACTCTATTCAAATCCGATCATGATATAATCATAACGAATGAGCGGGCAGGTCAGGTCTTGCTTAACCCGGAGATAGAAGAAAAGAAACATGCAAAGCATGATAATTGTTGCCGACTGTAACGATGATTCTCCAACCAAATTAACTCTAGTTACATTCTTAACCCAACCATAGTTTAAGGTTTATAGTTACAAGTTAGAGAGCCTCTATTGAACAGCGTCCATTTTCTCCTTTATTTGTTCTCTTCAGTTTTCTTTCACACTTTCACCATTCACTTTCTTACGAAGGAAGAACAGAAAACAACACCTTTGTTCCCTTGCACTCTCAGTTTTCATGATATGTCCATTTTTTGTAACAGAAATGTGTAAGATATGAAGTAGTTATGGAACGAGAGAAAAAAAAAATCAAATTTTTCGATAAAGGGGTTTGAAATTTGAGATTTTTATAAAGTGGGTTGGCTTTGTTTTTTAGAATAGATTGATAGAGATGAAGATGTTATGGGAGGAAAATGAAAAGGCTATGGTAGCTAATGTTCTAGGACAAAAAGCTTTGAATTTCTTAATTTCAAATTCAGTGTCCAATGAGATTATCTTAATGGCTGTTGGTAGTGATGAGTGTCTTCAGAATAAGCTCTCTGATCTGGTAGAGAAACCCAATGTTTCAAATTTCAGTTGGAACTATGCAATTTTCTGGCAACTTTCTCAGTCAAAATCTGGTAATTGGGTACTTGGTTGGGGTGATGGGTGTTGTAGGGAACCAAATGAAGGAGAAGAAGAATATAAAAGAAAGGTTTTAAGGCCTTGTTTGGATGATAATGATGATGATGATGATGAGGATTTGGTGATGCAGCAATGTATGAGGAAGAAGGTGCTTCAGAAGCTTCACACAACTTTTGGTGGTTCAGATGAAGAAAACTATGTGGTTGGTCTTGATCATGTTACTGACACAGAGATGTTCTTTCTTTCTTCAATGTATTTTTCTTTCCCTAAGGGAATTGGTGGGCCAGGTAAGTGTTTTGAATCTGGGAAGCATGTGTGGATTTTGGATGCATTGAATAATAGTAATAATTCAGATTACTGTGTGAGATCTTACTTGGCTAGTTCAGCTAGATTTCAAACCATTGTTTTAGTGCCTACTGATTTGGGAGTTGTGGAGTTAGGTTCTGTAAGATTGTTACATGAGAATTCTGAATTGTTAAAATCCATAAAAACTGTGTTTTCATCATCATATTCATACCATAGTGCTAATGTTAAGCCAATTTTACCTATACCATTGACTGTTGTTACTGAAAAGAGAGATGAAAGTAATGTTGTTTTTCATGGTTTGCCGATTCGGGGCAGTAATAATAAGGTAGATGGAATTCCGAAGGTTTTTGTAAAACCCGGTTTGGATTCGGGTTTTACTCATTTTAGGGAGAAACTTGCTATTAGGAAAATGGAGGAAAGGCCATGGAGAGGTTGTGGCCACCCCAATGGGAAGGATATTAACTTTCCTAATGCTGCTCCTAGAAATGGTATTCATTATGATTCAAGTTGGACAGGGAATCGAGGTATGATGAGGCAGCCTAGCTCGGCTGAAATTTTCGCTAATGGTGTGAGACGAGATTTTAGGCTTAACAACTATCAACCTCAAAGGCAGGTCCAAATGCAAATTGATTTCTCAGGAGCTACTTCAAGGCCTTTAGTGAGACCGGTTGTTGGTGAATCAGAATTATCGGATGTTGAGGCATCTTTCAAGGAAGAGCAGTCGGGTGCAGCCGATGATAGGAGACCGAGGAAACGGGGCAGGAAGCCTGCAAATGGAAGGGATGAACCACTCAATCATGTGGAGGCAGAGAGGAAAAGGCGCGAGAAGCTGAACCAACGTTTCTATGCATTACGATCGGTTGTGCCTAATATATCCAAGATGGACAAGGCATCCTTATTAGGCGATGCCATTGCTTACATTAATGAGCTTCAAGCAAAGCTCAAGATGCTGGAATCTGATAAAGAGACATTCATAAGCACTTCAAGAAAGGATGTATCAGAAAATCATCAGAATCGAGCTCCCGATGTGGATATTCAAGCTTCTCAAGACAAGGTAACTGTAAAGGTGAGTTGCCCTCTTGATACTCATCCTGTTTCAAAAGTAGTCCAAACATTCAAAGATGCAGAAATCAACGTAGTCGAGTCGAAACTCGCCGCTGCAAACGATACCGTATTCCATACATTTGTAATTAAATCGAAAGGGTCTGAACAGATTACAAAGGACAAGTTGATTGCAGCATTTTCCCAAGAATCCAACAACTTAAAAAATTAGCAAGGAAAAAACATGAATTAACATAGTCCACAAGCATATGATAAATTCAGATGAACCACCTTCTAAAGCTTCCTCAGAAATTTTGTTACACTATAGAGGGGCCAAAAATAAAAACACTATAGTAGAATAATATCTCATATTAACCATATTTATGTTTGTCTATAGTATACAAAGTTTATCAGAACTATTGTTCCTGCAATTACAATTGTTTTATTTAGTTTAAGAAATCTACCATATATGGTTATACTCATAGGGTTTCTTTCTATATTTTTATTCAATGTTTATCAAGTTCTTAAAATGAAAGTATTTAGTTAATTATCTTTTACTTTTGTCACTTATGCTAAATTTCCTTGGTGAGGCATGTTTAATTTTAAATATATATTCTTTTAGATGGTGAGAATACATTTGATCGTATCAAACTAACTTTTAAAAGATTAAAAAATATATGCATACGATTATAATGTGACCAATAACTAACTTTTAATTTTAATCATTCATGATTGGTCATAAGATCTAGATTTATTATTCACATAATTTTTAGATGAGAATTATTCTCACTTGAGTCATCTCTTCTCCCCATAAAGAACTTTAGGCTAAAAAGGCTGCATAAAAATTCCAAAAATCTAACAGACTCATACCAAAAAAAGAGAAATATACATAATTTTATTAATATTATAAGATATTATAAGATAGGTGTAAATGAGAAATATATAAATTACATGTGTAAACCACAATTATTAAAACCAATCATAATAATTGGTGAACACCCTTTATCAGTCAAAACTGATAGTATGTCTGATTTTCATTTATATCTAATGAGCAAGACTTTTCTTTTATATATATATATATATTTATGAAATTGACTTCATTTTTTTCAAAGTATTATGGTGGTGCATAAAATACACTATTGACTTTGTTCATATTTCTAGAATACGATCTACTACTAGGACATTCGATTTGCTTTATAAATGGTGTAAACATTCATCGGTTTGATGAACTATATAATATTAATAACTTTATAGTATAAACAACTTTAGACTAATACTTATAAGAACTAAGTATTTTTGTCAACCATTTTGCAAAATTAAATATACGTGTTAGTATATACTCCAAAAATAAATAAATTAAACAAACGTGCAAATATGTAGTCCAAAATAAAAAAGAAATATAGATGCTTGTTATAGTGGTCCTGCAGTTTACTAGTAATTTCCTATTTTGATTTGGGTAATACATTAATCTAATTGAACAAAAAATTAGTATCTCAAATCATATATCATGGCCAATAAAAATGAAACAAAACCAATAATATTAACTATTTAAAAATTTTAATTGACATAAATATATTTTTATTAGTGCAAAATAGTGTATTAAATATTATTTGGGGGCAACAAATCTATATTGGAAGTTCCAATCACATTGACATTAAAGAGATTAAAACATGATTGCCATCAATGTTAACGAGCATGAAATAAAATAAACAAAAACATTAGTACTACCACTAAAACGCAAATTTAATTTTTGGCAAATAATTAAATAGATTTGAGGCAATAGATATAACAATATATTCTAGTGGTCCAAATACAAATATACGAGTCTTGTCCATGTTGAATTTTGCATTGTGTAAAACCTTCATTGCAATAGAATATTTAAATATGTTCAACCAATCAACCTATATATAACATGTAATAGTGTGGGTTTGACTTATTTAATTGTTTAAAAAATTAAGTGTGTGACCCACGTATAAACTTATTTTATTATATATTAAGCCTTTCAATAAGCCAATAAACATTCTTTTAATAAGTTTATATAACAATAACAATTAATTTACATTTTTATATTCAAATTTCAAATAAAATTATTTTAGCTATATAAAAATATGTAACATAAATATAAAATATAATTAAGTAGGGTCACTAATAAACTTTTTTCATTGTTTAAAATCTTAAGTTAAATAGACTACATTTTAAAAAATCTTGGAATGACTTACTCTGTTTGTCTCTTTTTTTTTTTATGTTTTAACTTCTTAATATAATTCCAATCTTTTCGAATTTTAGAAATTCAATACCAATTATATTCTTAGATATTACTTCTATTTTTAATCTCATTTCTCTATTTCTTTTTAATTCAGTTTTAAATGTATATTAAATATGATTATTTTAATTATATTATATTAAAATTTTATATTATTTATTAACTATGTATATTACTTTTTTGGTATTATCAATTATATTCTTTCACCATTTGGATAAGGAAATAATTTTTTTCGGACGTGATTGCCTCTTCCAACAAGTATTACTCTCAGGAATTGAACATCTGACATTTTAGTTATTCTAAAGATTAGTAGGGCCTTATACCATTAGAGCAGCACCTTGTTGATACTATCTATATCACTTTAAATATCAAAAGTTTAAGGAATATTTATTAAAAAGGTGAAGTAATAGAATAAGCCACATATTCTGTTTTCAACCTTAGTGCAAAGACAAGAATCTTGTGGTGCATGTGTTTCCTTTTAAAAATGATTGAAAGTTAGGACTTCAAAAAATAAACTATATTGGGAAAGAAAGTGTGATAAAACCAGTTTTAATTAGTAATTAGAATCGTATTATTTGTATATAAATATAAATTTTGAGAATTGTAATTTGATATCATAAAAATTTATTTCTGTTATTTATTTGTTTTCAGTGTCTTCTTTGCATGTAGTTCCTAATTATAACTTACTTCTATCTAATCTAATTCACATATGTATGGTAAAACTTATCCCTAGCAAATTTATAGAAAAATATGTTAATATTCTAAGATTACCTATCTATATATTCATTATCATGGAAAGAGTGAATGGAGAGTAATAAAAAATACAATGTAATTATTGATGATATATTTGGTACGAGTTATTTAATACTACCAATATATTATAAAATGAATTATATTTAGGACAACTAAATCTTCTAAAATAGGACATATAAGTATTAAAAATCATAAAAACAAAAAAATATCAACTATTATCCTATTTTTAAGTACAAGTTACAACTCTACTTTTGCTAGAAAGATACCTAAAAAGACGTAGCGAACCAATTATTGCATTATATATAAAAGTATAAAAAAGTCTTACCATTATTTTTGTTTTATTTTTTGTAGTATTTGACTCTCCATTAATGAAGATATGCTTACTCCGAAAAAATAACCCTATAAATTAAATCAATAGTTTGTGTTAACTTTGCATGCATAAATCATTAGTCAAACAATGTATAGAGTTTACAAGAAATGATTGTTTCAACTTTCACGTACTATTTTACTAGTAAAAGCCAATTAATGTCAATAGTTTTTTTTCATTAAATTATTAATTTTCTAGTCACCTTGGTCAAGTTGCTTTTCTCTCCATAAAATAGAAATGTGAAACAGAAAATTTTAAGGTGTTATGTAAAAATGGTAGATGAGAACAAAAGTGTATAAAGAGGTATACTCGGTCACTTATATATGCCAATTTCTCAAGACTTAGATTGAAGAGTTAACTTAGTTAAACCATACATAATCTATTCATGGGTTAAAATCATTTATGTAAAGTATTTTATTATATCATCATATCATTTATCATTCATGTATAATACTTTTGTTTAAAAATGATTGATAATTAATATATGAATTATGAATAATATACAAATAATGTAAAAAAAAACTCTTATATCATTAATGTATAAATATTAAATCCTACATAATTATTGCACAATTGAGTCCTAACTCATATTTTTAGTTCAGCACAACTAAGCACAACTCATTCTATTAGAAAGCAAACCAAAGTTAATATTTTTTTTTCTTTAACTTTTAAATAAAAAATAAATAAATATATTTACCGTGAGAGTTTTAGTGAAATTACCTAGCTAGGAAAGCGGGAGTTTGGCATGTACCCCCTACCGGTTTATTCCAAAAAAATCACTCATCTGTTTTTTACACATACACAATTCATCATTATTTTATATACATATATTACTGTAACTACTAGATAAATATAATATTTTAAAAAAAAATGTGATGTGATAAATATGTTAAATAGAAATAAGTATATTACACTGAAAAGTCAAAGTATTAGAGTCAATACTTCTTCATTATTTTTTGCTATTTACAATATAATATAAAAGTCATTTAAACATCTCATTAGCATTATTAAGCATTTTATTATGAAACACAAATAATGAAGAAACATTGACTCATACTATTTGGACTTATTTCCATAATAAACTATATTTTATTTAACTTAATTACACTCATTAAATATTAACTTATAGTATTAATTTAAGAGTAATGATATATTCTAATACTAATCATCTTATCTACAAAAATAATAAATAAAATATCACATTCTTGACCTATATCAATTTCTCGTGGGAAAATGATATATGATTATTTATAATCTAATTACTTAATAAAGGAGAGATATCAATTGTCCTAAAATGATGTCTCAAACTCTATCCCATAAAATAATATTGTTTCATATCATTTAAAAATCTATATCACCATTTACTAAAATATTTATTCAGGTGACTTTTTATTTTCATTATCGGATTGGCTAGTTCAGAGTTGAGATATTATTTTAGGACAGGTGATCCATATTAAAGAACCCCATCTGTGTCGGCAAGTGCCTCGTATTCCTCTCTCAAAAGCAACACGCGAAACGAGGCTATTGTTTTCTTATTACTATACTATTTTTTAATTTTTCCAATAAGAGAAATAAATAAAAATGCACAAATAACAAAACAATAAAAACAAAAATAATCATTAAATAGGGTTTCTATTATCGGGCAGGTGAATAACTCAACCACTCTTCTGACTCACTTGTTGGTCAGCTTTTACTTTTGATGCCTTTTCCATCTCAATTATTTCAACCATCATTATGTCTATATGGATTGAGACTTTTCTGCATTAATTGAGAGATAAATAATTTTTTCATGTGTATTCTAAGGGTAAAAATGTAATCTTATTTTAAATAAAAAAGATATAATTGTCAATATATATTGTCTCTCCTTTGCTTTTTCACAGCACTTGTCTCTTCATTAATGGAGATGAGTCTTACTCGTCTATATCTTACAACGTTGTTCTTTTTTCCTTAATCTTTGCCTTTGTTTTTCTCCTTACACTCAATCCTACGGTCCACAATGCTTCTCTGTCTCTCTCTCTTTCTATGTCTCAAACATGAATGTTGACTATGGAAGCTGCACCATCGTATGCCCATGCCAACCAAATCATGGTGTCCTCATTGCTGCACATTCAATGCTTGTATCACGACTTAAGATCTTGTTTCATACGTATTCTTGTATTAATAAAAATATGTCATCTTAATTTAATATTATAAATATTTATTATCATTGTTGTTTTTTCTTCATTATTATTATTCTAGAACAACGTATATATGTGACATGATATTGGAAAAGAGATATACCTTCCATTCAACTCTAGATCTTACTATAGGAGGAATTAAGAAAATGATAAAACTTAGGTAAAGTACCATAGGTGTTACAGGTGACTTATTAGAGGATGACATATAGACTTTTTTGTATACTTTCAAAGAATGAACATTTATTAAATTTACATTCAAACATTTTTTGACCTTGAAAGTATACAAAAAAGTATATGTATCATTCTCTAATAGGTCACATATATCACTAGCACCTATGGTACTTTAATTAAGTTTTGTATGTCCTTAAGAAAAATGTATTTTGATTCAGCTCATTTGATAAAAAAAATTGGACGAAAAGGGTACATCTAAGTTTATAGCACGAAAATTGTGCAATTTCTATTTATAAGACTGATTTTACATTTTCTTTCTTTCTTAGCCATTGTAAATAAGGGCGATGTTTACTAAATTCAATTTAAAAGTGATGATTTTTAATCCATATCCTTACTAAAAATATTTAAACAAAATACTCGCAGTTTGGTTTTATTTTTATGCATCAATTTTTTTATTTTAAGGTGTAAAAATCATTTAAATAAGTTTCAGTTGGTTTATTTATGAAAACTAGATAAATATGTCTTACATGAGTACAATAAAATTAGTGATTTCTCTCTCTTTATTCTAAAAAGATTGTCAATTTTTTATATTTTTATATATTTTGTATCATATTGTGAGACACATGTAATATAATTTTTATATTAGAGAAAAACTTGTATTGAGACGTATACAACATGTTATATTTGAAGACAAATGTATTATATGTTTTTTGGTGTTATCATTTAGCACTAAATTTTAAGTAAAATTAATTTTTATTGTATTATCAAGATTTCATTGGCTGTCTCTACATACATACATCTTCACACAAATCATTCTTATATAATTTATATTTGAGTACTTAAACCAATAAAATATAAAATATAACAAGGAAAAAGGTACATGCAGCGAGGTCATTTCTTTCTAGGAGTGAGAGATAAGTCAAGTGGTAGGGTCTACCCTACACCAGTGTTTTGTCTTTTACTGCGTTGGCTTCTACTCTTTCTCTTCTTTTTACTCTTCTTATAATACCTCTTACCCTATCTTCACAACCCATCCTTCAATGCCTTTCTTTCTCTATGTCTCTCTCAATCTCTTTTCCCTTTAACATAGGCAAGACTTGTGGGGGAACTAATGTTAAAAGAGAGAGATAGAGAAAATATTATAGATAGAGAGATAGAAAACAACCAAAAAACAAAATAAGGACCTAGGTCTTAGCCATTCAAGTGAGGGTTTATTGAAGATGTGATGATGAAGAAAAAAGAAACCATTTAGGAATATGTATTTTGAGGGGAATGTTGTTTGGCTCGAGGAACCTTAATAATGTTCACCGATCTCTATTTATTTATCCACTCTCCGAACTGATGGTTAGAGAGTTAGTCAGATAACTATATCTGTAAGGATATCTGATGACCAAAGATAAAATATTCTAAACCGATGGTTTTATATTGTCCTCGGACCAGGCTTCATTCCCCTTAATTATATGTTCCAGGGTTACATATATATACCTCTTGTGAAATGGTGATGAGAAGTGTAAGTTCAACTAGTAAAGGTTTGGTTCATCTCTCCCTCTATTTTTTTATGCATTTTAAATTTCCACCTTAATTATAGGTAGATCTGAAATGTGGGTTTTTGTTTTTAAGAGTAACTAAATGATATAGTATATGCAGATTGGTGTAATGATGAAATATTTTGACCAAATTTTAACCTTGTACAAAAAGTTTCATCATTACCTCCTTTTTAGTTTACTTCATATTTTTCTTCTTATAATGATGATGGTTTTGTTGTCAGAATCATTACCTTTTTCTTCTGATCTTCTACTCATAATCTATGTTTGTGCCATATTTTCTCTCAGATCTAACTTCTTTTGAGTTCAGCTCTCTATTTCTCTCCTTTTCACAATACCTTTTTGTAGCTCCTCTTGCTTTTGTCTTTCTCTCTCTTTAGGGTTTCAAAGTATATATTTTTGGATCTAAAAGTGATTAAAATATATATCTATAACTATAAGTTATAGCAGAGGTTTCCACCCTAGAAGAAGAAGAAGAAAGAGGAGAGTCCCCATTATATTACTTTATTAAATTATAAAGTTTTACTATATATTCTTATTATTAAATGAATATTATAAATATGTAGTATATATCTTTATTCATTATTCAGAAGTAGAATGTGAATGTGTAGAGAAAATTGTACAAGGATATATATAGAGTTTTTCCATATAAATTGAATATTGTATCTCTCATTGAAGCTATATAAAGGATCTAGAGGATCATGGTATTGTGTTCTATTGAAAAGGAAAAGTGTTGAAGTGTTTTGAATGCTGATACTACAAATTTATAAGAGTCAAAGAATTCAAAAGGTGTGTGTTACCTCAATATTACTTTTGTTAAATGAAACAATGATCAATGATGTATAAAACATCTTGATTTGCTTAGGTACTTTTAAAGCTACATCATTAAAGTACTAGGAGAAAATAGAGTTAGGAGTAGCTTTTAATGAATATAGATTTGTATGCTTGTTTTTTTTATTTCAATCTAGTGTTACCAAGTTATCTCATTTAACCTATGTATTGAGTACTAGATTCGACATACCATGGATCATGTATTATAAAAGAGGTTTTAGGATAATGATATAAAAAGTGACGAACCATATAAAATCGAGTACCATATACGGGTTTAGTATCACGGATCGTGGATCTATTGGTGTTAAAGTATAATATTATGAATAGGTGTAAGCAAGAATCATTTCATTTACTATTCATATCTAATTATCATTGATTCTTTAAAAAAATTAATTTAAATGAATGGTGAATAATGTACTAATTAGACATAAATCTTTATATTAACAATGTATAGATATTACACTCTTATTATATATTTGAGAGGACAATGGGAGAGAATATGAGAGGAGAGATATTACTCCTTGAAAATAGTGTTCCATACAAATATTTCTGATATTCATAAGGTTCAAGTGCATTAAAAATTAAAAAGGGACAAGTATATAAAATAAAATAAAAATCTCTTTTGAAATATTAACTTTATCATTTTTCCATAAACTTGGTTTCTTAATTAATGTCCTTAAGAACATTTGTTAGGTTCCTTTTTATTTAATAAGAAATAGTACTCCCCAAAATGAGTATGTAAGGATGTATTTCCCTAATTTGCCTTTTTGCTCTTAGAGCAAAGAATCATACACATGATTTCCTTATGTTAAAATTCGTGAGAGGCTAGTGTTAAGCTTCTCTAGACTCTCACATATACCAAAAGGTAAAGAGTTCGATTCTTATGAGCAACACTTGTTAGAAGAGACAATCACACACCCTGAAAAAGACTAATTCTTTAACGGTAATAAGATATCTTTAGTTATACCAAAAATTAAATCCATTCCACCCATTGAAGGTTGAAGCTACTTACTAAAAACTTGGGCATTACAAAACTTTAAAAGTCCAATTTGCTTTTCTCATAGCCCAAAAAATAGAGGACCAATATGAAATATTTATGGTAATTGATTCTCATTTTAATTTTCATCCCTCACTTACATCTTCTTCTGACTCATTCACTCCCACCTCATCTTTTCTCTCACCCATTAATCTTTTCCTACCCATTTTTGGTTTTCTACCTTATTGTCATTTTTTGCATGCTCTATATTTGTTAGTGTTTCTCTTCCTATATATATATATACACTATATTTTTAATTTTTATGGTTTATAATAACATGATTTATATGTGACTTGTGTATAGATTTTTATCATTTATCCATTGTTTAAACACGTACCCAAATCTATGTAATTTTTATTCATATGTAAATGGTTAAATTGTAGTGGTTAATGATGGGGTAATAATTATCCTTTTTAGTTGATAAAGATTGTATGTATTGCTACTAAAAAAAGAACTTGTCTAAATTGATTTAATATGTAATTTTAACAATCAAGTTCCTGAGAACTTGAACTTGTGTTTTGTTTTTTTAGATGATTTTGGATATGTTGCATAAGTAAAGAAATGACCAAGTCCCAAAAAATATCAAAGTATGCCAAAAATTTCTTCATAAATTATTATATTTCATACACTTAGATTCCAAAACAAACATCTTATTTATAAAGAAATGGACAAATGGACGTGTTAGTTTTACCAATGTATTATTCCAATTCCAAATGACCAAGTCCACACCCTTATGAACTTCTTTGTCACCATATGATTGGAATCACATTTTTTTTATAAGAATAATGTATCTCCTGGTATAAGGAGATAAATTATCTCATTCAGCCACTAAAATTGTGACATGTGTACCATTTAATCATTTTCGACAAAAATATTTCTAAAACTAAACAAAACAATATACATGTCATTCTTTTACTGACTGTAGGAGGTAAGTTATCTCATAGTATGAGGATATACTTTATACTCTTCTCTCATTGCTACTTTCATAGTTGATACCAATCATTCCTTACTTTGCAATATAAACCCTCTCAACTAATTAAGTAATACCCATTCATTCATTCCCTATTAGTTTTGGTGCTTGTTGGTCTTTTTTTTATATCAAACTTGTATTTTATCTTTGTTTCCAAATGTTGGGAAGTGGAGTAAAAAACTTTAAACAATTACCTATTACATATTATCATCACCACCACCATATAAGGCAAGAAGTGATAACTAAAAATATTCCAAAAGGGTGTTTTGCAATCATGGTAGGTCAAGGTGATAAGCACAAAAATTTGTGGTGCCCATGATTTTCCTCAACCATCCATTGTTTTCACAACTTTTGAATGTTCAAGACCTCCTTCAGTTCACCCATTCTCTTTAATCCATAGTTTTGAAAACCGTGCCGTACCGGCCGGTTCAATCGGAAAACCGGTGAACCGGACCCCTAACCGGTACGGTACGTATGTTATACATTAATTTTTTTTTTTTTTTAAATTTCAAATTTTCAATTCTTCACCAATTCTTCAACTTCAATGATTGATAATTGGGTCATTTATTTGTATTTTGCGTTTGTTAAGTGATAATTTTGGATAAATATATGTTTTGTACTTTAGACTTTGATTTTATTAAAGACTTAATGTTGTTTGTTTGTGTGAATTTGAAGTAAATTATGAATATGGATTATAAATATGAATATCTACTTATTTGAAATTTTTTGTTATAGGTTTACATATATATATATATAAGCAAGTATGTCCGGTTTAACCGGCATGCGGTTTAATTACTGAACCACTGGTTGAACCACTATACCAGTACCCTAACCGGTTTGATAACCGGTACGGTTTTAATAACATTGCTTTAATCATCAACTCACCTTATAACTCTTTTTTTTTAAAGTTGCTATGGGTGATATTCGAACCCACAACCTCCTTGACCATATTCCTTAAGTCTTTCACCTTAACCAACAAACCACCTTATGACTCCCTTGAGGTGTGGTTTGTAACTTGTATACTTTTATATAAGTGTTTTGCAACTCTAACTAATAGTATTTTCTAATAATATTGTTAAGGTTTCATCTCAAAATCAAAATGAATAGGTAATGAAAACATATATTTAAGTCATGCTTATGAGAATAGATAGACGATGTAATATTAACTTCTCAACATGCTTCATTCACATATAAGTCTGTCAGATCAGATGAATGGTTACTTTTGACTCATGGTTTAAAGACTTTTTTTTGTCTCATGACAACCATAAAGAAGTTGGACTCTCTTATTCTCATAAATGTTAAAGTTTTATCTCAAAATCGGAATATAATCCAACTTAATTATTTGCATATGCAATATCTCTTGTATTGAATGGATTGAAAAAGGGGAGGATAGAATAAATTAGTGTGGGAGGATACACTAAAAGTTTTCCTCCATTTAGAGTATATGGAAAAGCTAGTAACTTTTCTTTTATGCCAAACAAAGAAATATTTATTTTCTTAGCTTGTGTTTTTTCCCCTTCTCAAACACCAAACATAAAATAATAGAAAGAAAAACACAAACAATTTGCTTTCTTTCTTGTCATTAGTTTTTCTCTTAGCTTCTTTTTCAACTTTGTTGATGATGAATTTAAAGAGGATGTCATAGTCTATTAATGAATGAAAAATGGATGTGCAATTGCAAAAAGACAAGTGGGGCTATGGGTGATTTTCAAATATGGCCCACAAATGTAAAATATCTCTTGCTTGATTATAGAAGTCTTTAAGTTTGTTTTACGTGATAAATAAAAAGTGCATGAGACCCACCAAAATTTTTCTCTTCATGTATGAGGAGAAAGTGTTAGGGAAAGTGAAATGATAAAACCAACCTCTTTAACCTTTTTCATACTATTTTTATTCTAAAGATATTTTTGTCGTTCAAAATTTTACATCTATATTTTCTTTTCTCTTTCTCTCATACCAAATAAAACAAAAATCTACTATATTTCTTATATTTTTCTTTCTCACCTCTTTTTTTCTCTGTTATCTTTCTTCTCTCATTTTCTAATCTTCAACCAAACAAAGCCTAAAGGTGGATACATCTTCAATCTCAAGAAGGAAAAAAACTAACAAGATGTTATTCTAATGCTATAAGGCTCTACTGGATCCCTAGATTAAAAAAAGTCAAAAATTCGATTTATATGAACATCACTTATTGGAAGGAATAACCAGACACCAAAAAATAATTAATTCCTTAAGGGTTAAGGTAAAGAAGTATCTTCGGTTATACAAAAAAAAGATTAGAAAATTTTCATGTTAATTAGGTGAGAGAAAACCATTAAAATTGTTATAGAAATATAAAAAACAGTTTATTCACCAATAATTTTATTCCCAAGTAAATGTAGTTGTTTTTTATACTATCAAGAATATTCAAGGAATTAATATCTTTTACGGTGTGTGATTGTTCTTGCCAATAAATGTCGTTATCAAGAATTAAACCCTTAACATTTTGTTTTATTTGTTTTAAAAAACATACACACAGAGGTTTTCAAACTAGAAAATTACTATTTTATTTCAATACATACTGTAGAGAACCTTAGTGATGATGCATTATTGTCATCAAACCATAGCCAGATGTTGACTTTACAAAATAAAACAAAAACTAAATTAACTTTGCAAGTTGAGTTTATCTTGTTGTCAGATTGACCAATTATGTTGTCCATTTTTATTGTTGCTTAAAACAAAAAAAACAGATTTCTATAAACGTAATTTAAGGAATCTTGTTGCTATAAATTTTGAATCCTCCTGTACTACAATAAAAATATAATAACGTCTCACAAAATTATTTTTGTTTATTAATGATTAGTTTATAAGTGATATATATTATTTTGTTTTTTAATATTTTGACAAGGGTTGTAATAGTTTTCGGTTAGGTACTTAGGTTTATAGCATTGTAGTTAAAGCATAAATTATAGCAAGATGGTACTATCTATATTTTTATTCAACTTTATATATGATTATATAGAGTAGTTATTCAGCTTGATAAAGACTTTAGCATCTAATTAATATGATTAAAAATTTAGTATTCACTTAATCTATTAAATTTCTTGGCCATTTTTTTTATTTAGTACAAATCTTTGGCATATTCTAGCTTTGGCTATAGTATAACATGGCATATATGTATAAATGAATTGAAATGATTGTGAGGGGGATAACTTCAGCCACCTCTGAAATAATTTTCAATCTATAAACTAATAAAAAATTCTGAATAAGTTTGATTCTTTTTTCTTGTAATATAAAATAATAAAAATAACTTTGATTATATTGCATCCATTTCACCAACCCACTCATAGTGGAATAAGTTTAATATGTACTAGCTAAAATAAGAATAAGGTTCACATGTCCTAAAAAATTTATGTTCTCATATTCAAAGCCAATCATATTACACAAGTAATATAAAAAATGTTATTTTCTATTTTTTTTTTAATTTTCTTTTTGATTACGTGACATTTTTTAACTGGATTGGTACACATTGGGACACGAAAAATGGGACAGGTAATCTCCATTCCTAAAATAATGGTTTTGTGCGCATGCCTAAAAGATATATATATTCTACTTTATATATTTTATTTGAACTTAGCTAATGAGTACTAAATTGATTTCCTAAATTTGTTAGAAAAAAATAAGAATGTGGAATAATTCTAGTAAATCTTGCATCTAATGCGAAAGAACTTTAGTACTTTCGTAGTCCTTTGTATTATATTTGAGATATGGAGCCAATCTATTTGTGTACAATTTTTTATTTTTTACTTATAATCATGATTTTGTGTAATATTCAAACATGCACTTTTGTTACTCGTTTTAATAAGTTCTTATTTTCCAAGAATAACATATGCTTGAGCTTAAATAAATTATGACTTTTCCAAGAATAATTATGTTAATATATGTTAATTAAATACAACTAGCTATTTTTGGACTTTTCAACTCCAAGTGGAAAGTCTTCAATTTTGACACTCAATTAATGTTTTATAAATAAAAATTCCACATTTATTAAAAAATTGTAACTAAATTATGTTATTTTCATTTTATTTCCTTTTAATTATAAATATCATCCCATATCTTCATTTTGTTGTGGAACGGTGAATCATTGAAAACGTTAGGTGATAATTATAATTAATCAAAAATATAATAAAAACACAAGATCACTATAATATGATCAATAATAATAGATGAAAACAAAAATATGTTTTCACAAGTCAAGCACGTCCACCAACAAAGACATATGTGCGGTAAGATTAAAGATTTAATTTATATAAATAATATTTGTTGAGAGACATAATCATACACCTAAAAAAATTAGTTGTTTATCCATAAAATAAGAAGATACCCTTGATAGTACTAAAAAAACTCAAGCATACCATAAATTAGTTCTCTAAATTATATTATATGAATGTGTAAATTACAACATATAATGATACACTCTATCAATTCAAAATTTCCCAACTTTTAACCAATCACCTACCCTTATATTGAAGACAAAAATTAATCCCTTTTTTTAATGAACCATCTCTATCCATACATTTCATAAAGCAATTTCTAACCTAATCTAGAATGTAGTATAACTACTTGTCAAAAGTCACCTTATATAGATATATATAGGCATAACTTAAATTTATTTTGGCTATTACTTTCATTCCTCCACATTGGATGGTATTTAACCTTTTAATTCCCCACTTTCTTGACTTTGGATATGTCCTTAGTCCTCACCATATTATTATTTCTTCTATATGCAATGATTCTTATATAGTCATAATAAGAATCAATCAAATTGCTAGTAGTAGTACAAAGATGATAAAAAGAATGGTCAATCTCTAATGTATAGTGGGAATTAGATGCACCCTCCATCTTCATGATTTTTTTGCATCCTTTAATTAAATCATTAACTAAATGCCAAAAAATTGTAAAAAAAATTAGGATAATAAAGATCGGTCTTTAAGCAATTTACTATATAGTTTAAATTTGTTACGAATAATAAAATAATAACGATGTAGATAATAACTAATAAAATTAACATAAATTATAACAAATTCAAATAAAATGAAACTAACTAAATATTATATAAAATAATATTTTATCAATCCAAAATGTCATTCAATGGAAAAATAATTATGGTTAAAGTCATTGGAATAAAGTAGACTTTAGGGTATTTTCTATTGATTTGTGAACCATCAATAATGATGGGTTTTCTTTTGAGAGAGATTATCACTTCCAAAATTCACAAAATAATAATTTTATAAATAAGGAGATGGAGTCCTACTTCTTTTGACCAATTTCTATGACTCATCATTACTTTCTCGGATTTAAGGAACTAATATTAATAATTCATGTATTTTTTTCACAAATGTTGCCATCTTATAATGATTGACTTAAAAAATTTGTGGTTAAGATCAAAATATTATTATTTTTAGGTCCTTGTCTGGTCCTAGATAAGAGATTAGTTTCCTTTGATCTCAATATTTGATATTGTATGATAAATGATGTCTACCATTATTTGACCATTAGACTATTTATTTTGTGATGAATATTAAATTATTGTTCACACATATAAGGTTGCACATTGTATATATACTTTGCAATTTTAAATTTTGTATTATATTAAATTTATAAACTGAGTTAAACACTCTAAACTAATCATTTTTAGGATGTGTGATTGTCTTTCCTAATAAATGTCGTTTACAAGAATCAAACTCTTGATCTTTTGATCATCTTGGAATCTAACGAGCCTTAACCCGTGTTGGGAACAAGCGATCAATCAAATTGTAAAAGAGAAGAGAATAACGCAAGGAATTTGATAACGAAGTTCAGCCAATTGTGTCTATGTCACTAGGAGCTTTGAGAGGCTACCACTATATATTATTAGAGAATAAGGATTACAAATCCTATCACACCCATGGGTCCAACTGTCCATAGAGTGTTTTATTTTGTGCTTATATCTGGTGCACATTACAACAAGGGACCTGGATCCAATATATAACATTGGTTATTCTACTCTATTCTAATACTAGACAATGTGGAATTAATCTAATAACATATTTCAAGCATCCCAATAACGGAGACCATTCTTGTTTGAAAAATTAGTGAAGAGGGTGCTAAATTATTAAAGTATATTTTTTAAGAAGTTAGAGATAGTCATCCAAGTGCAGCGGAAGTGCTTCTTCTTATCAAAATAATAAATAAAAAACATATACAAACAACTCGTGCATCATTTGTCATACTTGTTCAAAGATGTAATGAAAAATAAAATAAATATTTGCTGAATATTTATAAATCAATAAATAATTCATTAATTTGTGTATAATATTTACTATTATAGACTAAATAAATATTAATACATGAAAGATGTATTATAATATTCACAATATATAAATTCTTACACCTTGAATGTGTATAATCTGCAATCTAAATATTTATATCATGCCTTTGCACCATCCTAACACTAGCAATAATACAATAAATCGTGTATATGGAGAAAAAATCAAAAATATTATAATTACTTCACTGAGCTTCCCCCACACACACATACATATATATATATATATATATATATATGCAAATGATTTATAAAAAAATTACATGTATGCAAATTTAGATCTACGGGTTCAACCGTGAAACAGATATATCATCGGTTTGAGCTTCTCATCAAATCGATTTTACATCATATTCGGATTTACTCGGTTCGACTTGGTCGATTTAAACCTAAAATCCATGACTCAGATGATCATACCGATTAGACCGCCTGAGGCAATCAAAAAACATTTTAAAAAACAACCAAAACAATGTTCTTTTGAGGTAGAAAAAAAACTTTTAACTTATTTGTAATTATATTTATCATTTGTTAACTTATATTTTAACAAAATTTTCCTTGCTTAATTAATTTTTAAACTTATGTGCACTTTTGTTGCAATTAAAGTATAATGCATATGTTGTTTGACAATGTTTTCAACTTGTCGAGACATTTTATAGTAGTAAAATATTTTTTGTTGGTTACCTAATTAGGTATGCTAATGTTTTTTAATTTGAAATATAGAGTTATTAAATAATGTTAGTTAATATTATCAATTATTTAGAATTTTTAATGTAAAATGAATCAATCGGTCTAAGTCCCACTGGTCCGACTAGTGACTCATTGAGTCAATGATCCTACTTTAATAACAGAACATATATATCATTTCATATGTCAAATTATATATATATATATATATATATATATATATAAAAGAATAAAACGAGAAGACTATTTTAAAGAATGATTAAATAATGATCCTGTCCAAATATAAGTCATTTTATAATATTAAAAATCTATATCACATATATCCTTAATATTTTCATTCTAATTATTATTTCTCCCACATTCAGCTAAACCATTTTATTTTTCCCATAACAATAGGTTCATTGTTCTATATAAAACTTTATTGTTAGTGAAATGATACTAAAATTAGGTAACTCGTAAGATTTTAAATATGACAAAATTGGAATGTTAACATTTATTTATAATTTGAGAGTAATAAAAAAATTTATATTATTTTCTTGATATATGTGATTAAGTTAAAAATGACTTTTAAAAATGGAGAGAGGGGATATAAAAACTAAACATGATAGTACTTATTACAGGAAATATATTCCAATGCAAATTAATATAAATGAGATTTTTTCTTAAGTACATTTTAAGAAAATGGACATTGCACATCCATGAAACAATAATGTTATTCTTATTAGCTAATAGATCAAGAATTTAAGTCTAATGAAATCATCATTCATATTGAGATCTTGTTTAAAGAGAAAGATATCAAATATCTCGAATTTCTTTTTGTGTATTTTTATAGATACGGATGATCTGATATACAACGACCATAATTAGGAATAATTTGATCATCTTTGTTTAAGGATGAGCCGAAACATAATCAACTTAAATTCATCACAACCTCTTCAAAATATTAGTGATAGTTTGGATTTATTAGATCATATTTCCTTTTTCTGAAATAATACCAATTATTGAAATGGAGGGTTTTGAGTCATTCATTTTTTGTTTTTTATATTATGAACAGTCTGCATTATAAATTGTCTTAGCAAATAAATTGTTGGATGTCATGTATTTATGCAATGCGAAAAGTCTAAATTGAAATCTTACTACTGGTATATGAACCATTTTTTCAATATCATATATAAAAAGTGTGTAAATAAGTGAACAAGATTATGTACGTGTAAATGTAAAGTTACCTAAGTTAAAAAATACTGTGTAACCACACCGACCATTTAATTCATTAAAAATTCATAAATTTATGTTTGATACATAACTTTTTATATCATCATACCATCCAATTATGCAAATCTATATACTATATAAGAAAATTAAGTCATTGTCACATTAGCCATGACATGTGTCATCACCCCAATCATTCTTTTCCCTCCAAATTTGTTTTCTTTATTTTCCCTCAAACATTGTCAATCTATACATGTTCATTTCACATAAGTATATTCCTCATATTTGATATTTGATATTTGATTATGTGTCTTTAAATAATTCAAATGTCAAGAATATAATGTTTCTTCAATGTTCTAAAAAGAGATATGCAACTTTTCATGCAAGTTAACTTAATATATTCTTTTATCTTTGAGTCTATATTATGGTAAAAACAAAACTTTATTGTTATCAAATTAAAATATATGATGAATACAATTTTTTTATCTTATATTTTTTTTTCCATATGTTATATATTTATTAAAAAATAACACCATAATTTTTTAATTATCTCTCAAATGTATCGTATAAGTTAATTAAAGATAATAAAATGTCATAAATTATAATCTTTTGTTTTTTTACATCTAGACAAACTTTTCAAGTATTAAAATGATCATTTATATAAATTTTGGATAAATATGAAATAATAACGGTTTTGGAGAGAATTACTCTCGAGATTTAAGAGTAATTAATGTGAACAATGAAATATAAAAATGAGTAAATTACACTCACACCCCTGAGTTTTAGTGAAATTACACAAATCAACCCTAACTTTTTTGTCCTTAAACGAATCACCCCTAATTTTGTACATATGTTACATTGACTACCATGCATGATATAAAAGTGTGATATTTAAAAAAAATGTATGTTGTGTGTAATTAATCAAACAAAATATTGTATATTGTGTAGAGAAATTCAAATAATATAAGAGTCAACAAGTCTTCATTATTTGGATCATTATAAGATAATATAAAAGTTATTTAAACATTTATTTGAAATTATTAATGTATTTGAAATTTAAACACTCACTTTTTACTATTTAAAATGTTACGCAATATACAATATTTTGTTTAACTTAATTATTTTCAGCACACATTTTTTCTTTAAAATATTACACTTTTATAACATGCAGGGTAGTTAGTGTAATATATGTATAAATCTAGGGGTGATTTGTGTAGGAGGGAGGGATAGTTGGTGTAAGGTCAAAGAAGGGAGAGGTGATTTCTGTAATTTCATTAAAACTCAGGGGGTGTGAGTGTAATTTACTCTATAAAAATACATAGTAGAAAACTAACAATAAATGAAAATTCATAAGGAAATAAAAACTGCATAGGTGAATAATGACAATAATTTTATTATACTATTGTAATTTATAATCGAATAAGTGAATAAATATCGACAACGTTGAATAAATATCGCTTAACAATTAATAATTACTTTGAATAAATATTGTCGATCATTAGGAAAGAAATAAAACTTGTGAACATAAGGGAATAGAAACACATATTGTCATTTAATTTTGTGCTTATGGGTGATATCGATGATGTTATTAAAGGTGAAAAATAATGTATAGTAATCACTACATGCAAATTAGTATGTCTGCTTTATTTTTAAAAAATCTAAAAATTTAATTATAATTTTCTCATTTCCATTACTATCTTTAAAATATTTTAACAATTTTAATCCTAAATAATTTAGGCCTCCATTATTTTGAGAGAAAAAAACGAATTATATAACTACAACTTCTCTATTTCAATGACCATTTATTACTAAATTTCATTTCTATCTATTAAAATATTATTTTCGAAGTTGTCATACTAAATCATTAAACTCGTAAAGTACTAAGATCACATTGTCTTCTTAATGCACACGTAAGTGTTTTAATCATGCAAATACACAAATAACGTGTGTTCTTAATCATATGAATGCATATGTAATGTATGTTCTGAATCATAGAACAAAAAAAATATCGTCCCGTGCAAATGAACGGGTCACTTGCTAGTTTATTACTATAAGAAATTGATATTTTATGTCATTATATTTATTAAATATCAAAATGTTTACTAATATAATAAGTTAATAACTCGCAGTTAATTAATTAATATTCCCTATTTAAGTGACACTAAATCAAAATTAATTAAATATTTATATTAATTAAAATAGCTTACCATATTATTGGTTAATTACCTTTTCAATTTAAGATTGTTAACATCTCAATGTCTTATATCATGATGATGAAAAGTATCCTTAATCAAATGGTTGTGAAGTTTGGTAAGAAATGTTAACATGCATCTGATTCCAACCCACTTTTCCTATATATGACTTTTTATATTTAAGACTTATATCATATCATATGATATATTAATATTTGATTTATTGTTCAACAAAAGATGCCAATGACAATGAAACCCACCAAAATCAAATGGTGTACACTCCTCCAACTCTAGTAGAAAATAGAGTAACTCTTATAGTCTTATTCTTATTCACACTTTCTAGCTCTTTCTCATAACCCTTTTGTGTGTGTATATATATATATGCCCTATAAAGTTTTTCTTTTGAATGTATTTCTCAATAGAATATCAACAACCATGACCAACGTTCCAAAATCTCTAAATTTGAGTCACTCTTCACTTACCCTCTTCATGACACAAATCACACTCCCTTTTTCAGCGTTTAAACATTGTTTTCTCGGGAACTTCTAATGAAATACGAGTTCAGGAGTGTCCAATAGTGTCTAATACAGGTACATCTATTTACGCAACAAGTTTAAATTTCTTATTTATGTATTTTTTTTTGTCTTTATTCATGTATCATAATTCATTTGCTTCAATTATTGACTCTCTAATTTATGCTTTTAGTTAACAAAGATGGGTAGTAGTGAGAAGAGTTTAAAGGTTTTTCATTTGAATCGCCAAGTACATAATCAACATCACTATGGGAAAAAACAACAAGAGATTAGACATGTTCCAAAAGGGTGTCTTGCAATTAAGGTAGGTCAAGGAGAAGAAGAAAAACAAAGATTTGTGGTGCCTGTTATATACTTCAATCACCCTCTCTTCATGCAACTACTCAAAGAGGCTGAAGAAGAATATGGTTTTGATCAAAAAGGAACCATTACAATCCCTTGTCAAGTTGAACAATTTAGGAATATTAGAGGCTTGATTGATAGGGAAAAATCCCTTCACCATAATCATCATATTGGTTGCTTTGGCTTGTGATCAAGATTTTAATCAAATCACAAGATATCAAAGTATTGATGATGAAGAAAAAAAAAGAAGGAAATGGTTTGGTTCTTTTAAGGTACAAATGATTTCGTCCTTGTAAATATTTACCTTTCTTTTTACTTTCTAGGTTTTTTTCTTTTTTCTTTGTATAACTAATATATATCTCTCACCCTATACCAATGTTATTAATACTGTACCAGTCATCGAACCGGTAGGGGTATTAGTATAGTGATATAGTGGTTCAATCAGTGGTTCACTAATTAAACCGCATACCGGCGAAGTTAGATATACATATATAATATATTAACATTAATGTTGAAAAATCAATAAAAAATAATATTTTTTTATTTTCGTTAAAAAATTAATTTTAAATAAAAATTGACCGGTTTGACCGGTAATGTTCAATTGAAAACCGGCCAATATGACCGGTTTTAACCGATTTTGGCCGGTATAATTGCATGACTGATATAATTGTTGTACCGTACCGATATTGGGACCGGTTCACCAGTTGAACTGACCAGCACGAACTGATTTTTACATCACCAAATGATTAGGATTGGTGGTGGAAAAAGAGAGATGCTTTTCCTTTCATTTCTCTATGAATTTGTCGCTATTTAATGGTATTGGAATAATTGGTGCACTACCGTACTTGCACGTGGTTAATCATTCAATCAATAAAATAGCAATTTATTCCAAAAAAGTAACAATTAAAAGTTAAGCTTTTATAAGGATATTAAAAGTGTAATATCTGATTCCAACTTTAGATATTAATATAGTTAATTATAATGATATCATTTTAGTTTTAGCATAATTATACATCTGATTCCAACTTTAGATATTAATATAGTTAATTATAATGATATCATTTGAGTTTTAGCATAATTATACAAATAATCTTCGTTTTTGTACTTACATAAATTATATCTAATTTATATATATATATATAATTATATTGACTACTCATGAGTGATAAGTATGATCTTTTAAGTAAAATACGGTGATGAATATAATTAAGTTAAACAAAATATGGTATATTGTAGAAACAAATTCACATAATGTAAGAGTTAATGACTCTTCATTATTTTTGGTTCGTTACAAATTGCATCAATAATTTTAAGGAGATGTTTAAATCACTCTTATATTATACAATGAACCATAAATGATGAAGATGTATTGACTTTTATACTATTTAAAGTTGTCACCAGAATATATTATATTTTGTTTACCTTAATTATATTTATCACCATTTTTTTAAATTACATTTATGTAGTTAGTGTATAAGGATAATTTATGTATGTGCGTAAAGGATGAAATAGATTGTGGAATTTATCGGGAAAACTTTTTAAGTCACATAAAATAACAATATGTATTTCATTAATAATCTAAATTTTAAGATTTACAATGTGAAAATTAATTTAAACTATGTATTTAAAATATAGTTTATGTTTTTTAACTTCCTCAAATAAAAATATGCAAAACACTTTGCAAAAGGAAAGAATTGAATGTTTTGATTGTAGGGCCAAAAAAAGTTGTTTCTTTTGAGTCATTGAATTTGGCTTGGCCAAATGGACTTGGGACAACAAAATACACTGATTTTCTTTTGCCATCTTCCCAATGATTAAATAATAAAATAATAATAATGATAAAATAAATAAAATTAACTGAATCCTATATAAATATTCTATCAATCTTGCATTAATTGCTATAACTATTATAGTATCATGTAAAAATAAAAAGAAACTGGGAAAAAGGAAAGATGAAACCAAAGAGAATAACAGAAAAATATTATCTTCAAGATAACATTATCTTCAACATTACCTCAATTCTTCTTTAGAAAATACAATAAGATTTAAGATGTTCTCCATTTACTTAGTTTCTTATATGTAACTTGGTTCTTCATATTCTCAATCTATTTAATAAATAGATAGTATCTCAATCACCGAATAATTTAGCATAATATAAAATATTGAATTTAATTCCGATTTGATTGAAAAATCACAAACTCTCATATGAAATATATGGACAAGAAATGAATAAGATCTCAATATCTTCCTACTTTACTATAAGTACAAGAAACACTATTTTAGTTCCATGTCTAAAATTAATTATACAATGATTAAATTAATGAACTATACGAATATTACTGAAATTAAAAATAAAAAAATAAGTACAAGAAACACTATTGTGTTTGTTTAGATTAACCTCTACTTTTCTCTTTAAATTAAATAATAGAGGGAACAAAGTTGCAAACATATTATGTCATTTAAACTTATTAAAAGTCCATACCTCAAAGAAGTTCACTCATTTGGTCAACTTTTCAATTATAACAATTTTATAACTTGAGTTCATAGGCCATTTATAATGTTATTATTCTATGATTCTTGTTAAGGTTGAATAGCATCTATTAAATTAATCAGCATAATAATGTTGTCAAAGTTTAAAATTAGCTATAATTCATGTTGGTTTGGTTTTTCTATTTTTACACTCATTCTTTTAGACTTGAAGAATTTAAGCCTTGGAATATGATCATTGAAGTGATTGTTCATTTTCTATTTTTTTTGGTTTACTTGTCTATTCTTTTCAATGATAATCACAATAGTGGTTAGAAAATCACAAAGAATTAGACATAAAATAAGTTCAGGAAAGAAACCTTTTCATATTGCTCATGATTATGTGCACATAAGTGTTTTGTAGTTTTATTTGCCAAAATGGAACATAAGACACCAACTTGGAAAATTTGTTGAAAAATTATGCTAATAATGATTCTAGAAACTTTTTTTTTACCTTTTTAATCTAATGTAAGGTTAATAAGAACAAAAATATTGTTGGCTGCTACTAGTAATGAAAAATAGTGGATGCTTCACTTTATTGCAATTGGGTTTAAATTATAATGTTGTCCAAGTGGAATTATTAAATCAAAATGTTAAAAACTCTAGCAAAATAGCAGCACTAGTGAAATCCAAGTTTATAGTATAATCACGTACAATACCCTAAATTGCCCTATATCATAAGTCGGATCAATAAAAATATGTCAATTAATTTTTTTAAATATTCAATGAAATTGGTGCGGGATATGATTTGGGTAGGGATGATAATGAAAACCGAACTCGCGGATACCCGCTCGAACACAACCCGAATTTAACGGGAAAACTCAATGTGATTGGATACGGGTTCACGTTTTATCTGAGCTCAACTTTCAGGTTCGGGTTTGGTAAAGTTGATACCTACCCCGAACTCGATTAATATATGTAAAATTATAAAATTACACATATATATATATATATAAGCTATATATATTCTATAGATATAGAAATATGTGTTTCAGACCAGTTTTCATCGGGTTTGGGTTACCCGAAACCCGATGAATTCAGGGATGATATCATTATTTTCAATCTCGCTTAATTCATATTCGAGTTTAGATTTCAGGTTTAGGGTTGGGTAAATACAAACTCAACCTCGACCCACCATGTTATCATTTATAGATTTGAAACATGTTTTGAAACAATATTTGTTTACCCACTATGCAATAAGAAATTGGGCAAATTTATATCATAACCTCTAGGACAAAAGTAATACGAAAAAGCCATATATGTTGGTACAAATTACTTTAATTTTGACTTCTATAGTCATTTCTTGCATTCACAAACAAATTAATAAGCATGTGCTCAAACACTTAAGAGACATCATTTGCAAAATAGGGCAAGAAAAAAGGTTTATAACATAAAAATTGACTCAACATTTCACATATTAGCATTTTTCTATCACATTCATTTATACACATTCTTCTTTTCCCCACCCTGAAAGAAAAATGAAGAGAAAAAAAAAACCTATAAATCGTTTAATCTTCCACCTTTATATATCAACGGTGTCTTGGGTTTGAAGTTCTGAGAGTAACACCATGCAAAAATTTTGTATATCCAAATAAATTAAGCTTTCCATCATTTCTTATCCAATCTTTGAGAATTGAATAAGCTGAAGGACCAAGATTCAATTCCTGCAGCCACAATAAATAAAAACTTAGACACATAAATAAGTTAGTCAATTAGCTTATTTCACAAAAAAAGCTGGTAGAGGTGCTAGGTAAATGAACTTATTAAAATAAGCAATTACTATTATATATGTCAATGTATGTAGTCATTAGATCGTGAGTATGGCGCAACAGTAAGTTTGTTACTTAGTGACTACGAGGTCATGGCTTCAAACCTTGGAAATAGTATTTTCGCTTGCGAAGGTGAGGGTATGTATTATGAGACGATCGTCCTCTCTCTCAAATCTCGGAAACAAGCTCTTCGCTTGCGAAGGTAAGGTTGTTGTTTATTGACCATGAGGTCACGAGTTCAAATCATGCAAACAACAGGTTAAGACAAATAGAGCCTATAATAGCAAAAGAAACTAAAAGGACTTACCCCGGCTAGTTCTTCGATAGATATAACTCGATTGCCCTCTCTCTCGAAGTGCTCAAATGCAGTGTTGGCAATATCTTCCCATCTATCAAGTGCCTCTAATTGATATGTGCTAGTTGCAGCTGCACAAAATTCTTCAAAATCCATCTTTCTATATGCAAGTGGTTCCATCTATAATATTATTCAAGCAAGAAAATGAACAAGTCACCAATTTTTAAATCACACGTCGGAGAACTATTTCCATGTCACAATTTCGAAGAAAAAATTATGCACTTAATATTAATTTTAAGAAAATTATTGCCTATTTTCATATAGGATCTTGTAGATAAGAATGGCAATGCAAATATTTTCCACAGAAAATTCTTCACAAATAGAAATCAAGACTCGTGATCGGGTCGGGTCAAGTTTACAAAAATTGTATAAATAGAAACTAAGCACGAAATCGTAAATGCAATTGCATGGCGCTCGCCAAAGTTATATAAGAATAATGGCTCACCGTGTTTATGATGTCAAGAACCCTTGACTCGCTCATAGCATCGGTTGCATGTCGTGCAAGAGCCTGCAAAGGCAACAACTTTTCAAAACATAGAAGAGATACATTCATGCCGATATGAACCGGGGAAAATTTATACCAAACTGAGCTATTCGTGTTGATGAAATGGCCATACAAAAATAAATAAATTCAACTCAACCGGAACAAGATTGATTGAGTTAATAGGGAAGCAGCATATAACCATTTTAAAATTTTCAAGGGATACATATCCATCTCTATTCGGTTCCAATAATCTGAATTGTGCTCCGAGATACACCAACTCGTTCTCTG
Source organism: Lupinus albus (assembly GCA_009771035.1). Classification (NCBI taxonomy): domain Eukaryota; kingdom Viridiplantae; phylum Streptophyta; class Magnoliopsida; order Fabales; family Fabaceae; genus Lupinus; species Lupinus albus. Next base: position 461,170 of record CM020016.1, read on the forward strand.
TCAATGCTTTTGAAAGGGCCTAGATAAAAATGAAAAATACGAGAGTAAATAGTCAAAATGAAATAAGGATGTAATACTGATTAAGAAAGGATGAACAAATAATTGTATAGAAGAATTGATTAACATATACAATCAATATGCATATAGATTCAGTGCAGACATGTGCGGCAATATAGGAAGAGCAAAATCAAAGAAAAAACTAAATGACGAAAACAAGAAAAAGTTGCCTAAGGGGTCAATTACATGGATAAAATAACGACATTTTGTTCTAGCATAAATCAGGTCTTAGAGTTCATAAAGGCCATTCGGATCTAACGCTTTTTTTATACAAACTAAATTCCCCCTAAAAGTTCAACTCGGCATAAACATATTCAAGGAAATGGAAACAAAAATACCTTCGCTGCTGCGCATTTGAATGGTGTTGCATGAAGATAAGACTTCACTAATTTATAAGTTAATATATCCAAAGGGATAGGGTGGCTGTTGTCCCTCAACCAAGGATGAGCTGCAGTTACGAAAGTACAAATTAGTTTTCGATTTGCAAATATAGAACCATGTCAGTTAACACTTTATCTGTCTACCATAAGCACCAATGCAAGATCGTAGAAATATTATGCCTTTCGCAAACGAACACTAAGAACTATTTGTTTCTTATCAATTGGTCCTTAAACTACAACTATCAGTGAAATTGGTCCCTATGTTAATTCACCACTATAGCACTAACGGCAAACCAATTCAACCGTTACTTTTTTATGAATCACAGCCGTTAGATAATGGTATTTAGCATCAAAATTGTATTTTTTGAGTTAGTGGGTAAGTGCTAATATTAAACTACCGGTGAAGATTCATATAAAATAAATGGATGAATTTGCTCATGGTTAGTAACATAACAGGGCAGAGGGATGGACCAACTTCACAGATAGTTGTAGTTTACGGCCTAATTGTGAAGAAGAAAATAGTTCGCAATGTCTCTTTGCAAAATGCATAAAGTTTAGCAGATGTTTGCGACTTCTCCGTTTCTTTTCTATGTGTATTCGCTAAAAAAAATACGAATATTTTGATGATTAAGAAAGGAACATTATAGAGGACCTAACACCCGCTATAATCTGAACCGATATGATAACTTACCTAGAGCTTGTGCAGCGGACATTCTTTTCCTGTAGTCCTTGTTTAGAAGTCTTTTTACAAAGTCTTTGGCCTCTGGAGATACGGAAGGCCAAGGTAAATCATCGAAGTTAGGATCAGCTCTGAGCACGGAACGAAAAATCCCAGATTCTGTTCGTGCCCAGAAAGGTCGACTTCCACATAATAAGATGAAGGTAATAACACCAATACTCCATATATCTGCTTCTACACTATATGACCTGTGTAGGACCTCCGGTGCAACATAATATGCACTCCCGACAATGTCATTCAGACGTTCATCTGTATATCAACACGTGAGAAGCGAAAAATTAAGAGGGTCGGCTTTAAGAGAAGAGATCATTTTGCAACTAAAATGAAAATTAAGAATCCTTCTAATTATTACCTGGTCTAATGAAGTCGGATAGACCAAAATCGATAAGCTTAACATCAGCGTCTTGACTTCTTGAAGTGAAGAGGAAATTCTGTAAAACCGAACAAGATAAAGAATCGGCAATGTTCCTTACAATCTCATCCTTATATAAGTAGAGAACGAAGTTTAAAGCACAAACCTCAGGCTTCAAGTCACGGTGCACAACACCTTGAAGATGACAAAAGGCAACAACACTGAGAATCTGAAAAACTATAACCTTCGCGTCCTCCTCTGTATACCTTCCTCCCCTAGAATAGAAGAGAATATTCTTCAATCAAATTCAAAGTTTGTATCAAGTCGAAAAACACAACAACATAAAGCGTTGACCGAGTGTACGAGGGCTCCGACCGTTGTGTTATCTCGAAAGGTATGACAGATGTACACATCAATCCTAACCCCATAACATACAAACTGTTTCCACAACTAGAACCTATGGCCGTAACCTTAACGTCGCCCAAAGGATCACCCTCGTAGAAAATAAAAAATAGTCTAATACGACAAAGAAAACTAACCTTGACAGAATTCGGTCAAGAAGCTCCCCACCTTCACACAATCTGATGAGAAAGTATAATATATATTTATGTTCATTGAAAACAAAAAAATAACATCACATAAAAGTCACTACATGATGCCACATTATGCATATTGAATAGAAACTTAAAAGCAGTTTATCATGTATTAAAAAGTGTGTTGTGTGGATGAACTCGGCTAAACATTCTAAGAAGGAAAGTGAATGAATGAACAAAGAATAAAAAACGAGAAACTGGAAATAAATTGCAGGACCTATGTCCTTTTTATAGATCAATGTGTATGTATGTATACTCAAAATATGCAAAAGGGAAACGTAACAAAGATTCATTTCTCGAGCAATCTAAGACTAACTTTTCATTATAGATAACATTCGAAATTAGATGAAAGACATACTCCATAACTATGTACACATTCTTGGCATCCTCGAAAGCATCATGAAATTTGATGAGATGTTTATGGCCAGACAGAGCTTTTAATAGCTTCACCTCTCTACGAACATCTTCGATTGCTATTGCTGTGGTCATCTGCCAAATCAATTCTTATCATTATGCCGTAAAAGGCTGACTCGAGATATCAATTAGTTAACAATTAAATAAATACAGCTCAAAATGTTTTATGAATTAAACAAAAAGATAGTACCTACTACTACATATGCCCAAATAGCAAGGTTTTATTTACGACATTGTTTCAGAACTCCGATATGGCATGAAATTTCTTAGCTTCATAAAAGGCAACTTTCAGGAAGGAAATGGCGGTAAACACAAATACACAACTACACGACAAGCATCATGTCATGCAACAACAACCAATCAATCTCATATATTTGTGGCAATGAATCAAACAAAGATTGATGGATACTGAACAACAACAATCGAGTCGAGTTGGCTACATGAATCAAATAATGTCATAATGTCCTATAGTAAATCATGTCTATCGGCAAACAATTAAACTCCAAATCAAGCAAAAATCAATACAAATACCAACAAAACAAATCATATCAAATAAGATCAAGAGTAAATCCCGAAATTCCTACTTAAGACGAAATTGCACTTCAAATCTAGTTCTTAGTTCCTACTTCCTAGAAAATGAAAAATTGTAACTCGTCCCAAAAAAATCTCAAATATCAATCAAAATAGTCTTTCTAGCGTAAATCTAAGAAACGAATTAGTCCCTATCATAGACTATATTGACCCACATTTGTGATTCTTAGGAACTTGTTTAAAAAGAAATTCATTTCTTAGCATTGTTTTAAATTGTGGTAGCAGCATTGCACATTTTTGTGTGTGTCTACATAACCATGTGGCTATTAAAACATCTTCCCTCGACATTCTGCTAACGCGCTAAATACAATATAACCACAACCACAATTTAAAATCATATTATCGGCTACGAATTTCGATGATTACTCCAACAACATTAATGTTTTTTTTATTGCACCTTAGCCTTGGAAATGATTTTAACAGCAACAGGCTTGTTGTTAAGCTCACCCTTCTTCCCTCTACCATAGCAAGTATGACCAAAATGCCCTCTCCCTACTTCCCTTCCCAATTCATATTTTGCACCAAAATTCTTCCCATACCCAAACCTCTTATCTAGTGCTTGCTCCTCCTCCGCCACCGTCGCCTCCTCCGTGCTCCTCCCCTCCTCCGGTATCGTTCCCTCCTTCGGCATATGCTTCCCCAACCGCTTCGCCAACGACGCCTTTATATGCTTAGCCGGAGACGGCGGCGGAAAATGCCTCCGGAAAAACCTCCTCGGCGTCGTCCCCCTCGCCGGCGATGGCGACACACCTTCCCCGTGAGGGTATGGACTCGGCCATGGACTAGCCTGAGAAGACGACGACCTCGCCGGCGTGTTCTTCACTGAATTATAACCGTTACCTACGCCGGATACAGGAAGAGGAGAACGATAACCGTCACCGTCGCCGTCGCCGGTGGTGGTAGTTTCAGTTAAGGTGGTTATGTTAGGAGCATGGTCGTTTTCGGAATTTGGGTTCGTTTTGCCGTAACATTGACCCATGGGTTCAAAACCTGAACCGGTTGTTCGAACCGGAACCGGAACCGGTTCGAACCAAAGAAATGAAGATGAGACAATGAAAACAAAGAGATCTAGTGTTGTGAAAGAAAACGTTAAAAGGAGAGAATTTGAGTCAGGTAGTTTAAGAAAGAGAGAAACAACGTTTTTAAGTAAGTGCTGTTTGTGTTTTAGAGAGAGACAGTAACAAAGAATAGAGAAAAAGTAAAGACAAGGTTTCTGGTATTTAAGTTTTTTTAGTTTCCAACAAATCATAATGAAATAAAAACAATAATAATAATTGTTTAAAAAATTAATTATTAAGTATTTTTTGATTAATTAAGTTGATGATATATGAAGTGATACAAATCGTAGGATAGCGGAGAATAGAGAGAGTGTGACACAAAATGAAAGAGAATATTGACGGTGGTGATTTTGTTGATCACTTAGATTGGGAGATCAGAAGCGTTGGATAGTACACTTTCTTTGTCTTTGTTTTTAGTTTTGTCTTTTCTTATTTTTGTAAATGGATAGAGTTGTCAATTAGTCAAAATTATTTGTAAAAATTTGTTTGAACTCAACTAGGTAAATTTATTTAGTTAAATAAATAAACTCTAACTATTTTCAAGCTCTTTAAATTTTGATAAGAGTTTTATACAATAAGTTGTATTTGTTTTTATAAATTATAGGAGCAAAGATAAGTAAAAGACATGCAATGGGATATATATAAACTTCTTCCCTTAATTTTTTTTTGTTTTGTTTTTAAGTTGGTTCAATAAAAAATTGTTCCAAGAAAGTCCTTTAAATTATTTTATATTTCTAATTTAGTCCTTTTAAATTATTTTCTATTATAGTTTTGTAGACTAAAATTCTATTTTTAATAATACAATTTTAGAAAATGATAGTTTGTATATCTTTTAATTTTGAACACATTAAATAAAAATTGTTAATTTTAGTTGAGAATTGAAAACATTACCAAGGAAATATTTTTGGTTATACCAAACTCAAAACGATAAATTACTTACACGACTAATCTTACAATTTTGTCAAAATTTGATGATCTATAATATAAAATTCATAAGCTTGTGATTTATAGTAGAATTAATACAATAATACACTTACAAAATTCATGTTCTCAAACATTATATTTTTTAAAATAGATCGAATTGAAGTTTTGAATTTGACTTCTTTAATGATTATCTCAAACTCAAAAAAATTATAAACCATGTGGTGATGTGTTACTTGTGACATATAGAGATATATTATTATAAGGTTTGTATTAGTATTTATATAGTAGGTAGAGTAGTTGATAGGGTAAAATCTATTCCCAAAAGCAGATTCTATGCAATAAGAGGTTAAGACTTTATGAGTAAATAAACACAACTAGCTTGGTCCAAAGCTTCAAAATAAAAATGGATTCCAGTGATCTGATTTTGGCTTTTTTATGAGCTTTGACTTTTTTATTTATTTCTATATAGATGGGATTATATTAGGTAAAGAGATTTATGAGTAATTAATTGTAATTAATTCGCACCTTCCCTTATTATTTTGAGGAGTTGGGTGAGGCTTGTTCATAAAAAGTAAACCCTATCATTCATTATAAATCTACCCATTTAATAAAATTAGAAAATAATATCTATCGACCTATAATATAAATATTCATCAACAACGTTAAATTCAAAAATTAGTGATTTAATCATACATTTTGAAATTTTACATAATGTATTTAGACAAACAACAGATAAACGTAAGAGATTCAAAAATATTAATGTATAACACTAAATAAATATATATATATATATATATATATATATATATATATAACTCACATATAAAATTTTACTAATTATTTGAGAGTATTAGGTTAAATTCAAGAACATATTGAGGGTATTTATCTCATATGTACGTTAACATTTATGTCATGTGGATTAAGCAATTGAGCTAACTTTATGGGAAAATATAAAGTGTTATATTATTTTTATATAATAATATTGTGGCTGATTGTGTATGTAGCTAATAATGTTCAAACTCATCATTTTAGTATTTTATTTTATTTAATAAGCGATATTAGTATTTGACTATTATTAAATCCATTAGAAGTATTACTTTTTTTATAAGATGTATCACTAATTTGTTCTATGCTTGAACTGAAAAATAATAAAATATGAAAGTACAAGTTTGAATAATGAAAATAAGTATAGTAGGTAAATATGGATGGATGATGTGATGGGAACATAAATTTTACTTCAATTCTAGTTATAAATCGTTTGTGTAATTTAAATCAAACCTAAGGTAAGGTGAGATATTGATATTGGATTTGATTATTTATTAGGAAACAATTTCATAAAGAAAATCATATATACTTTATTTCTTCCTAAATAAGTAAGATTTTTTCATGCGAACCTCATGCATGTAAGTTTGATAAAGAGAGGGAAGAAAATGAAAAAGGGTAGAATGAATTACCAAATTTAAACTCATTCTTGGCTTAATCAATTGAAATGACTTCATAAGTTTACACACTTTTACTTTATGACTCCTTACTTTAACTAACTAAATTTCCGAATGGCAATGGAGCGAGTTGGGGTCGGATAAGCTGGCAATGGGGCGGGTTGGGATCGGATAAGCTGGCAACGGGGCGAGTTGGAGTCGGGTTTGTGCTTACCCAACCCCGAACTCGAAATCCAAAAACCAAACTCGAATTAAGCGGGGTTAGAAACAATAATATCATCTCTGAACCCGACGGGTTTCGAGTAACCCAAAAAAACTTGTCTGATACATATTTATATATATATATATATGTTATATATATATATGTCAAATTTCTACACATACCAATTATATATGTATTTATGTGTAATTTTATAATTCTACATATATTAATCGGGTTCGAGTTAGGTTCAGGGTAGAGTATCAACAATACCAAATCCGAACCCGAAAGTTGAAATCGGGTAAAACCCAAACTCAATCACATCAGTTTTTCCTCCTTATTTTCGGGTTATACCCACGAGTTCGGTTTTGATTGTCAGTAAATTGTCATTGGAAAAACAAATCAGTGAGATTTTAAATCATGTTATTTTACATACAAATTATTTCTTTGGTTAATGTAAAGTTGGTCAATATCTTTTCTTAATAGGTTTTTCTAACCTATGCATCACGTACATAGGATGAAGTCAATTAAATTGTCCCATTGTTTTGAGTGCTCAACTAATTAAATGAAATGTCTAAATATAATTAATATTTTTACTTAATACCCTTCTCTCTCCAATTTAATAGCAATCAAATTTTACCATCATTGTTTTTCTACAAAGGAATCATGTGATGATAAAAAAAAATTATATATATGCTACACGTCATATTTAAAAACAATTATATATTTTTTAATATATTGTGAAATTGCTATTGGTTTTATCTATATACATATATCTTCATTCATACAAGTCTTTCTCTTAATTTCTTTCCATAAACACTAGAACAATAAATACTATTAAACTCTCTCATTTAACTAATTGAATATATGAAAACAATGAATTAATGGAGGTGCATTTAATAGGCTTTATCTTATTTACTTGGTGCACGTTTGAATAACCCTTGTTAATATACGGCTTGCAACTCACTCAAATATTCAACTACTATTAATTTATGATTATTATATTAATAGTTTTAGTGTCATTTTCACTATTATCTTTTCTTTTTTTCCCTCCATAACATTGACTATTTCTTTAACCATATTAGCAATTTTGTCCCTGAGGTAATTAGGATTCAAAATATTGAACAATTGATATATATATATATATATATATATATATATGTTATGTACAATCTTAGGTTATATTAACACTTAACAAGTGTTAGTAAGCTCCATGGTGTTATCTCCAAAGCAATTTAATTGTTGTTATGCATGTCAATTTTCTTTTTTGCTTAACGACTTAGTATTCTAGTATACTTAATTCATAACAATATGATGCTTATGTTAAATGAATTTTTTTTGTAGTACTACCAAGTGTATTCTCTTACTTTTTGGGTAAGAAACTAATCATTTTTTGGGATGTGATTGTCCTTCCTAACAAGTGTTGTTCTTAGGAATCGAACGCTTGATATTTTGTTCATCATGAGGATCTAGCAGGGTCCTACACCACTAAACTAATGATTTGTTGGTAATGAACTTAATTAATAATGCAAATCTAACATTGGCATGGATCATGCATGTTATATAATAAAAACTCATTATAAAAGTATGAGATCATTTGAATAAATTACATAGTTAAGATGGAATACTATAAGTAAATTAAAACTCCTACCAATTACTTGTACCAAATGAATTGCAATGATTAATTCAAGAATTATGAAGTGGGATTCTCAAATCAAGGATTCATTCTCAAATCAAGGATTCATTCAACAATTATGACGTAGGATTCTATTGAATTGTTACTTTCTCGGATATAAAAAAAATTGGGAGCCACGTTAAGCCATAAGAGCTTTCGTATTAGGTCTAACATGTTTAAACAATTAAGTCGTCTGGTCAGACCGAATAATTTTAAATATAATTAATTTTTTTTATCTATAAATATAAAATTTTATATAATTAATAATATTTTATAACTATATTAAAGTAATATTTCTCTATCTTTTTTGGACTGAAATAAAACAAAATGTTCAATTTTTTTAAAATTTTAAGTGAATCGTCTAGTTTTTCCCTAGGTTATTCCGATTTAACCGGGTTTAGCACGGTCGAACCAAAATTTCTCAGGTTTAAAGCGGTTCAACTACTCATTCGGTTAAGACTACAAAACGGAGTCGTTTCAAGTTCGGTCAGCGATACCGGTCGGACCCTCCGGTCCGATCTGGTTATCACAACACTGGTTTAGCATGAGTCATGAAAGAAATTTCTTGATGAACAAGAAGTATGAGAAAGAAAACTTATACAAAATTAAAGAGAGAAGAATGAGATAAAGAAAACTTGAAGAAAGAAATCTATATTATTCTCATTATGTTGAATTGAGTTCAAAGATTAGGAGAACGCCTCTTTATATATAACAACTTTAACATCCGGATAGTCGATCAATCATAATGTTTATCGATTATACAAGCCAGAAAACATCTATTTTAATATTATCCTGCACATAATGTGAAGATATTTTTTATGAGACTTTTACAAATGGGCTTTGATGTTTTTTGAATCAGCCCATAAATTATCTTCATTATATTTTTGTTAAAAAAAGATTGTTGTTGTGCCAAATAATGAACTCTTTGAAGATAAAAGAATAGCATGAGCATATTTGTACCATGGTCTAAATAATTTGATTAAAGAAAGAGCACATCATGTTTGCATACAATAGTCTTCTATTACTTCAATGGAGAAACTATATGTTGACCCTTTAATTAATGGTATAAGAGTTCGATTCTCGAGAGCAACACTTGTTGGGAGTGACAGACATGCAACCTAAAAGAGATTATTTCCTTACCAATAGTCACAAAAAAAAGTATTAATTGTTAGAGCATTAATACCTTAGCTCACATTTTTTGTTGGTTAAGAAGTTTTATTCTAGTTGGTTATAATGTTACACTCTTGTACACTTTCACTTAATTTCTTCATTCTTATCCCCCATAAAGAAAATCATTTGAAAAGGGTTTGAAGTTTGAACTTTGAAGAAATAGCTCATGGAGTAGCTTAAAAGTAACTCAGCCAAATAATAGTATTGTTGAATATATACCACAATTATATGAAAAAACATAGACAAATTAAATGAAAATGATACTGATATTACGTTCTTATCTTTAAAAATATACTAAAAAATAGAATTGTTTTCTGGATAAATAAATATGACTGTGACTTATTCTTAAATGCTTCAATGGCAACCACATGTTAATGACATATATAGTACCTAAATGGTGGTGGTTGTTTTAGGAATTAATGGATGACAATAATTAACTTTAGGAACAAGACATGTACATATTAAACCATCGATCACATTATGGAATGTATACTAAATCAACTTCCTAGCAATAACTGATTTTCTAAATGACAAAACTTACGTAAAGTACCATAGGTGCTAGTGGTATATGTGACCTATTAGAGGATGACACGTGAACCTTTTTGAAAGTAAACAAAAAGGTTCATGTGTCATTCTCTAATAGGTCACTTGTATCATTAGCACTTATAATACTTTATATAAGTTTTGTAATAGAAAGGACAATTTTATAGAAGTCAAGTGGATTTTGACTTTCAAGTGTGTAGGATTGGGTTACACAAATTGATAAGAAAAATATGTATTAATCAATCTTTGGATTGATTTGAGTTAATTAATTCTAATGTACTAAATTCTAACCAAATAAATTTTCTCATTTCGTTAGCAACAATCTGATCTATTAGATTAGTTAGAAAGGATATCATATTCAACTCGATTTCGACATCCGTATAATAGGTCGTAGAAGTAGAAGTTTTTGGCAAAAAATAGCTAGATGCATATATACCCTATTTCTAACTAATCTGATCTATTAGATTAGTTAAAAATTATATCATATTCAACTCGATTTTGACATCTTAGTGAAGACTTTGGCAAAAAATAAATGGATGCATGTTTACCCCTATATTGTTATAAATTCCAGCCAACTTTGAAAATGATTATGCTATTAATAATATATAACCCTAAAGAGAACAATTACCCAAAAATGCAAATGGTTTCAATATAATCACCTTCTACATCATATTCTCTCATAACATTATCTAAGATTTCAAATACTAGAACAAACAACTTAAATATAGTTTCCATAGTTTAGTGGATAATTTATTCTAAAATAATATATATAACCCTTTTGGTTGCATATGATGAACACCTTCAAGGTTCATCCAAAATGAAGGTAGAAAGGAAAAGAAAATTCTTTTACCACTAATCAACAATAATAATCATAAAAGTTATAGGAAAAAATTGGAGAAAAAATCTATTAATTTTTTTTGGAGATTGTGAAATAAATAAGGATTCACATTTCTTGTCTATTAATATATTTTGTTATCCCACCAAATTTGTACCCTATATATTTATGGAATATGTGCCTCATCCCTTGTCCTACGGGTCCGGGTACCCCTTAAAAAATGACATAAACTGTACCCACTTGATTGATTTATACTTTTGTATAAATTCTATAATCCTTAACCTACGATTAAAGTTTTCTGCTTCAAACAAGGAAGGAACAAAATAACATGTACCCACGTGACTTATAAATTATTATGTGACATTCTTTTTATAATGGATCAATAGTATCTTCTAATTAAAGGTGACAAAGGGATGTATTTGAATGAGTTTGGATTTGATGAAAAGACATCCATCAATCATTATAAATCCACTTAAGCTATATTTTAAGTTATTCAATCCATCCATATCCAATGAATTATAATCCATCCAATTGATCTATGACTCTATTTTTATGGATTTGAATGGATGAATATTCAATCTGTGACTTCACATTTTTAAAAAGTGTGTTTTTTAAAAACACTTCTAAAATGGTGAACTTTTGAAATTTTTATCCAAACACTTAAAAAAGTAATAAACTTAAAAATTAATTTTTAAGTTTTTAATGGTAAATAAGGTGGTTAAACTTAAATTTATAGTCTTAAAATCTTCAAGTGTGGTCCAGATTAGTGTTGTTAGAAAAATTTGACGTATATCATAAAATTCATAGATTCGTTTTGTTATTTCTTTCATTCTTCATGTTTTTTTGGTTAGTTACAAACATAAATTATATTTACCAAAGTTAAATTACATGATTGATAGATAGTTGAAATATCTAATTGAAAGGAATACAAGAGAAATGTAATTGGTAAGAAATGTTAAACACTCAATGCAATTATGTGAAATCTAGGTAAAATGAATGAATATATTGAAAAAAATAAACCTCTATAGATGAAGAAAACTAGTTTTTGTTGAAAGAATACTTTTGTTAGAAAGGGTAATGTGAATGAATCATTTTGTTAAAAAAAGTTTGTTAAAAAAAACTAGTTTATGCACGTGTGTTTTGAGAAGAAAAAAATTGTTTTTATTTTTTATTTTTATGAATGAATTGAGCATCCATCCAAATGAATATATTCATTGGATATAATGGATGAATTTGAATATCAATACTATCCATTGGATTATATCCATTTAAATTCATTAGCTCTAACGGATAAATTTGGATGGATTATAGATTGTGGATAATTTTGTCACCCCTAATAAATACTACTAATATTACCAATGCTGATAATTTTGCTTTACTCTCATTGTGCTCTTCTGCTTTTTCTTGCTATGCAGGCATGGTTTAGAGAGCTTCCAATCGGGGTACTCGATTCTCTTACCCCGAAGAGATGGATGGGGATAACCTATCCCATACGGTGTCCCATTTCCTGTCCCGGACCAATGACATATTATCATATAAATAAAAGAACATTTTTGAAAACAAAACGTAATATTCTTATTGGCTCGGGACGGGGATTGGGACACCGTTTGGGACGGACAATCTCTATTCCGAAGAGATGATGCGCTGCAACTCGGAAGAGGATTGTACTAATCTTGTGAGGTTACTTCCTTTAACAGAATCTGCATTGCTTGATTGGGCAATCAATTTGATGGCAGATGTTGTCGAGCACGAACAATTCAACAAGATGAATGCACATAGTATCGCAATGATTTTCGCGCCTAACATGACACAGGTTAGTCAACATTATAAACAAAGATGTATTATTTTTTTTCCTTCCATAGCTACCAGATTCACCATACCACATACCGATTTGTCGAAAACAAAGTCTCGCGCTATAATCACCAATCATGTACATGTACCATGTACTATGTAACTATAGGTACTGCGTATCTAGTAACTATGGTTCAACATTTACACGTATCTAGTAACATAAAACTCGTCTGCAACGGTCATTTTAAAGGATCTATGACAAAATCGAGTTGTTTTCGAAACTTGGATATTGGTTGAATTAACAATCAGAAATTGCTCTATAGCATAGCTTCGATTGCCGACCGGTAACACTAGTACAAATCACAGCTATGCTATAGAGCAAATTTAAATGCTTATTTATCCTCAAACATTGATTATGAAGACACTTCGAGAAAGAAATGAATCGGTCGCTAAGGCGAGACAACTTTCATAGTGCTTAGGTTCTTCTCCTCCAATCAAATTTAACAAGGACGAGTGTTGTGAGCAAACCGAAGATGCTTGCGTTACAAGTAAATTCCCGAGAACTTCGACCTTGGGAAGAATAGAAGGGTATATTGAGGAGAAACTTTGGAGCAATGAAGAAAATGGAAATGGAATTAGAAAATGTGAATGTGAATCTGTTTCAAATGGTAGCACACCTTTAATGGTTCTTTAGAAAATAGGAATAGAGATCATTGGCTGAGATTGAGAAAAGGGGTGCTTAAGCTATATAAGCACCAAATATTGAAATTGTGCAAGCCAAATAAGAAGCATGCAAGTCTTGGCATAATAGTAAAGAAGGTGAAGAAGTTTTGGCCTAAAATAACTATTACTATTACTATTACTAGGGGTGAGCATGGGCCGGGTTAAGGCTTGTCCTACCCGGCCCTAAATATTGGTTGGGTCACTTTTTTGAACCAGGACCTGACCTTAGACCCGAAGTTAACCCGATCCTATATATTCATAGGGTCAGCCTTTAAACTCGGACCCGACCCTCGACACGATTAAATATAGTGTATACTCATTTTAGATAAAGTCTTCTAAATATTATTTATTATTGTGAATATGAAATTTGACATATAAAATAATATATGTATATATATATATATATATATATATATATATATTATTAAACTTGTATATATGATGGAAAAATTAGATAATCAATGATATTTTCGACCAAAAATGTATCATTACTCTGTAAACATTTGAATAAGGACACATACAAACATCAAGAGTGAGTGACCATGAGACGGGTCGGGACGGGTCATGTTTGGTCCTACCGACCCTAAATATTGTCTGGGTCTAATTTCTGAACCCGATCTCAGCCCTAGACTAGATGAGACCCGAGTGAGCGGGTAGGGTCGGGTCCGGCTCACCCCTAACTACTACTACTACCATGCCTTGCTTAAATGATTTGTGTGATTGAGATAGATGTTTCTGTGAGATTTTATGTATGTAACTTAGTTTCAATTGTAACTTCAGCATGGTTTCCTTGTAGAGTAAGTTCATGAGATGTTTAAAAGTGTTAACAAAATCTATTGCAAATCAAATAATTGCCATATAAAAAATTTCTCTTAGTGATTTCAAATACATGTTTCACTATTGTGTACTATAGGAGGATAATAGAATATTTAATATAGTTAGTTCAATCATCTAGAGTGCTTCTTCTATATTTAAAAAACTACTCATTTGAACTTAATTAGGAGTAAGATGGTTAACAGAAGTTCGGTCCAATGCACAAGTCTCTTACTTAGAATGATGGCAAAATACACAACCTTGGAGCAGTATTATGATTATTACTTCTCTATGTGATCCATGTTCAGCCTAGCAGAAGTTCAATGATCTACTATGATAATCTCATTGTTGTTATTGTTGATGCTGATTCAATTCTGCATAACACAACCAAGCACTTACAAGTTAGAAAAAAAAGGTTACTGGAATAGAGTTGATGTTTGGCATATTCCTGCTTAGGAACATGTTGTTTACTTGTGGTTTGGGCATATGCAGATATCATTAGAATTTTTAGTGAGAAGAATAGATTAAATGTAACTTAATCTAATTTCTTAGAGGTAAAAAAATACCAAATAAAATTAGAGGCGAAACAATTGAAAAAGATTGAAAGATCAATGTTTTATTAATGAACAATATTTATGATATATCATTATGTAGTCAATCCCCACTTAGTATGAAGATTAAAGTTCAATTGATGTTGTAATTTACATAATTAATCACTAAAAAGAGGAATAATTATAAGTTTCTTTTAAAACCTGAAATAGTTACACAATGCAACTTAAACTAAACTATAATAAGGGTGTCAGAATTATAACCATTATTATGTTATAATTCCACTATCTTATTAAAATTGTTTCAGATCGACCGATACGATTATAAACCAAGTATTTAGTTAATTATAAATGTTCATCCGATCAATATTATATTAAAATGAGATGACTGAATTTTACTTGGTTGATATAAGTCTAAAATTAGTGAATCGACGGCGGAATCGATCCAATCAATAATTTTTAAAAACACATAAAAAATATATCATTTTGAACTTATTTGTATTTGACATTTATTAGTTTGTAATTTTTTAATGGTATTTTTAAGATTCTTTTGTGGTTGTAAAACATTTCTTGTTGTGCTTTTGTGTTAACAATATTTTTAAATGATTATGAAATGACCCTATTTATTTTTAAATCATTGAATCAAATAATAGAACTTAATTTTTTATGGTACTATTAAATCCTTATGTTGGACCAAACCAACCCGCAACAAAGTTATCTAAGACAGCAGAACCACTTCGTTTTTGTTTGTACACAAAGCGAAACCACACTGACACTGATAATAATAATCCTAATTCATAGTTCCAAATTCCAATCCTGGCTTCACAAAACATCCTCAAACGTTTATTCCCTTCACACCAAAGAATCAGAACATCAAGAAATAACAGAATCATAAGAACCTCTTTCTCATCACTTCTTCCAACAACAACAATAATGGATCATAACAACACTATCAACTTATTCAACCTTTGTTCTGGTCTCAGATTCCTCGGTTACTTCATGATTCTCATATTCATTGCTCTTGTTTCTCTCACTTATTATGCTCTCGTTTTCATCACTTGGGGTCCTCTCTTTTTTCATTCACCTTCCTTTCTCTCTTTCTTCATTCTTCTCCTCTTTCATATCCTCGTTAGTACCCATCTTCTTTTTTCTTCTCAAATTTCAATTTTGTTATCATTTTCAATCTAAAAATTCAATTTTTTTATTATTTTCAATCTAAAAATTCGATTTTTATTTGCAGCTTATACTATTGATTTGGTGTTACTTTATGGTTGTGATTAATGACCCTGGTTCTGTTCCTCAAAATTGGACACCTTTGTTACAATTAGAAGAAGTTGGTGCTAGTGTTAATGCTACTACTCCTATTACTGCTGCATTTTCAACAACACAAGTAGTTGAAGATGAACCTAATAACATTTCAGCTTCTTCTTCTAATGGCTTGGATTTGGAGACAAGACTTGGATATTGTGTTAAATGCCAAAATGGAAAACCACCACGTTGCCATCATTGCTCTCTTTGTATGCTACTTTACTCTTTAGTCTTTACTATCATTCCAATTTGTTTTTTTCTCTTCATAATGTTTTGGCAAAACTATTTATTAGGTTTATGTTATGTTTTCAAGTTGGTCCTATAAAGTTTTTGTTGTTTCTAATAGCTAGATTAAGTTATTTTCTCTTTTCAAGTTTGTTTATTAACTGTTTAAGTTGTTTTCCTATTAAACTCTCTTTTCAATTTGTGATATGCTACCCTAAGGCTTATAAGCTAGGACCTAGAAGCTAAATCTTAAAAGCTTATCATATGTATAAAATTGCATAAACACGTACGGCTTAGCTTATAAGTCATGAGCTATCTCAAGTAGTTTATCAAATACGAGCCAATAAGCCCATATCTTATTGAAATAATTTCCTTTATCAATCACTAACATGTAGTTTTGTTTTTTTCAAATAAGGTTGTATAAGCTACTTGGTGGTGTTACCAAACATTCTGAGTTTTATAGTTTAAAAGCCGTTTTTTAATGGTGTAGTTTCATGAAAAATATAGAGAAAGTTTATAGATAGTTTTATTCTGGATTAGATGACATCAAACAGGATGCAAAATTTAGTTGTATGGAGTTGATTGGGAATGGACTTTTCTTTAACTTTTGTCATGCAGTCACATGGAAGAGAGCGAAAGAAATGACTGTAAAAGGATTTTCTTAAAAATCTTGGTAGTACTAATAAAATCTGTGTCTATGTCTCTTATCCGCATGATCACGTGACAATAAAAAAAATTACGTGAGCGGTTCTGTTTGCATATTGATGTGTGAGTCCCGTATTTCAAAGAGAGGGTAGACATGTCATATATAGATGTGGGAGGTGTCATCCGTGGTGTCAAATTCGGTTGTATGGAGTTGAAATGTAAATAGGCCATTTTCTTCAAGGACACGTAGTTTTCTTCTAATTGTCTCGCTCTCAATGATGATTTTATTGGGGGTAAAGTAATGGAGGGTAAAACCGTATTGGCTCTTATTTTCTCTTTTCTTTAGGCAACAGGTGTGTTCTTAAGATGGATCATCATTGTATTTGGGTGGTGAATTGCGTTGGGGCACGTAATTACAAGTACTTTCTACTCTTCTTGGTAACTATTAATCTTTTGTTCCTTCTTCCTAATTACAACTTGTAACTAGAAGTAAATTTTAATGTTCTCCCATCTTGTTCTTCTCGATTTAGATATATGGAATTCAGTTTATTGCCAATTCATATTCCACCGATCATCAAGTTTAGTCTACTTTGCTGCCTCCTCAGTCCATGCTTCCATGGTTACTATACTATTTGTTTTGTTTTGTTCTATCGTTTCTTTATTCAAGTGATAACATTTAACTTCTGTTGTTTCTGCGATAAATTATTCATTGAAATAACTAGTGAGGGTCGGATAGAACATCTATACATTTTGTGGCAGTTTCTATGAAGTGCATTTAACACAGAAATTAAAGTTAGAGGCTTGGTGATTTGCATATAACTGTTACTCCTATATCATTAAGAACAAATATATGTACTCTCTCATCATGAGCAGAAAGCACATACTGACACTTTTATTATAGAGAAAAAACGAAAACCGAAAATATTGAAATTCTTGATGTTAGGAGAAAAATGGAGGTCATATTACCATACACACACTTGTACATAACTTGTGTTACTTCTGTTAAAAGTTAGTTATTTAGTTAGTTATTCTATCGATTGATCATTTGGTTAGTAATGTATTCGATTTAAAGCAGCTATATATGCGGCAGTGTGAACTCACTTCAATTATTGAGAATTGGATAGATGAAATGTTACCATCAAGTATTTGTTTTGCCTAAGTTTTATTTCTCTCTCCCTCACCCATTGATAGCTGTATACGTTCCTCGAGACAACGCTGGTTTGCTTAGCTATGGTCCCTAGTTTTATCAGATTTTTCGATGGAGGCATGAATCATTCACTATCCCCCGGAGACTTTGCTGTCATCTTTTTGGCTTCTAGTAAGTATAAGCAGTCTGCTATCTTTCACCGCATTCTCATAAATCGTAACTATTAATGTTTCTTACGGATTGTTGTCTTGATGCAGTTCTTAATCTAGCCTTTGCACTGAGTCTTCTGTGTTTCGTAATGATGCATATATCTCTTCTTTTAAGCAACACAACTTCAGTAGAGGTAATCAACATTCAACACAATGTTACTTTCTCTTTTACTCTGCATTGTTTTCAAAAGCAAAGAGATCGCCGTAGTTTGTTCTCGGATCCTACGCATGCAGTGTATTGCCTTCTTTATCTAAAATGATTGTTTCGGAAAATTATGTTTCAGGTTTATGAAAAGACAAAAGGAGTCAGGTGGCGGTACGACATCGGAAGGAAGAAAAATTTTGAGCAGGTAATATCTAATATCAAGTAGCAAAAGGTTACAAAATAATAATAATAATAATAATAAAATTGGTGAATAAACTTGTTTACCTATAGTCAACTACTATTAAGCTCTTAAATCTAGGAAGTAAACATTTCATATATGATTCATGAGTTAAGAAAAATAAGATTATTGTTCCTCTTAGTGGCCAAAGCATAGTTTTGAAGAATGTGATGAATTTGATGTAATTTATGTTTAACTTGAAAGGAAATTCTCTAGCGAGAACAAATCATGTAGTAGTACTGAAGAGACGTTCGTTTAGTGGTGTAAGACCCCATTGGATCCTCAGGTATCGTACTAGGCCGAAGGTCAATAGTTCGATTTCTGAGAGCGATACTTTTGTTGGGGGGGACAACCATGCATCTCGGAAGAGATTAGTTCTTTACCCATAGGATGAAAGATACTCTTTCTTATATCAAAAAACAATCTTGCAATTACTAGACTCATGATTTTATAATTAAGCTATTAGCTTGTAAATCATGGGTTTCAAATCCCGGAAACATCTCTTCGCTTGCGATGGTAAGACTGCGTACATTTATCCTCCCCATACCTGACTAGGTGGCAATCTCATGCACTGGAACGTCATTTTTGATAGCTTGTAAATATAGTTATTCGCGCTTACCTTGTTTTGATCCATTTTTGCTCCTTTTAAAGGTTTTCGGCTCGAAGAAGTTCCTATGGTTGCTCCCAATGTTTTCAAAAGAAGATATAGACAACATACCTGCACTAAGGGGCTTTGAATTCCCTACACATTCAGATGTTGATGTGTGAGATTAAGGAACCTTGTACTCTTGTAGGTTCAAACATTTTTCTTAAAAATTAAATTGCCATTTTTGTTTTAGAACATTGTAGCATAGGCATGATAATGTTACTTAATCTGCTAGTTACAAAATTAGTTGCAAGTTATTACTCTAACTAAAAAAACGTGCAATAATTTTCTAACAGATTAACTATAACATTGTAACATATGTACTTATGTAATATTTAGATACTTAGTATTTAATTATTCTTATAGTCATATATATGAACTTGTCATCTAATGGAGACATTGTACATTTGCTTGTGAAATGTTTTAGATTTAATCAAATTCATTATCCATATATGTAATCAACCTTTGAACTCATATTTCTTGTAAAATCACAAAACTAATACCATGGTACCTAACCACTTGTAACACCTATTCCACTCATTAGAAGCATAAGCACAATTCAAGAAAAAATGATCACATTATATATTATTTGTCGATAAAACTTGAGAGTTATCTCACAGGTGTATTTCATTACTTTAAAGTCTTACCATTTACTCCATTACCATACAAAAAACTTGCAAACGGAACCCTAACTTGACAGATAATATTATTTTTTATCAACAAATATTAGTAAGTTGATATTTGTTGTGTGCGAGACTCAAACTCTTAACTTTATTTAGTACATTTCTTCTCTTTAATCATCAAATCACTGTATAACTTTTATTTTATTTTATTTTTTAAATTTTTTATGGGTGAGACTAGAACCCAAACCTCATTCAACCCATTCCTAAAATCTTTCACCTTACTCATCAGACCATCTTATGATTCCTAACCCGAGCTCCATCAAATTTTATAGAGCATGAAACATGGAAAAAAAACATATATGGGCCAATGTTAACTCTACCACCTAAAAGTTTCTCCCTTAAGGCCCGGACCAATAGGCCTAGTAGAGGAGAGTCTTTTAGAAAGGAGGAATTTTAGGACCATCGTATTAAAATAATTGACATAATCATATTAATGTCATTGTTATCTGGTGTGTACTAAAAACCAAATCGGATAAAAGAATATAATGCACATATTATATCATGCTTTTATCCTACTTTATATCTTATCTTATCATTATCACATCCTTTGTGCCAAACAAACCCTTAAATATGGAGAAAGGGTCCACTTATAAGTTGTCCAATAATTAATCTATTTATGATTTTATAATATTTAATGATTTAGATTAGAGTACTTACCTTTTTAGTTAGAGATTAATCTATTTCAAAGGGTAAAGAATAAGTTTTGCACAAAAATATAAAATGATAGCAATATAGTATCAAGTTCCTAAATTTTCATTTTTACTAACATTTAATAATGCAAAACTCTCTTAATTTGTTATTTACAAAACTCTAATATCTAATAGATTATGTTATTTTAAGAGAAGCCAAACTAATAATCACTTCTTACACTAATAAGCATTGGTTGGTAGAACATCCATGACATATAATATCATATTGATGTTTAGTAAAGTGTCATTACATATTATATAAGTTCATGGACAATGGGTCAAACACACCCTAAGAAGTAATAGACTAAATCTTT
Organism: Lupinus albus; assembly: GCA_009771035.1. Taxonomy (NCBI): domain Eukaryota; kingdom Viridiplantae; phylum Streptophyta; class Magnoliopsida; order Fabales; family Fabaceae; genus Lupinus; species Lupinus albus. The sequence goes on from CM020016.1 coordinate 482,263, forward strand.
TGCTTCTTAGATTCTCCATGATTACTCATATTATATTCAAGAACATTGAATTTTTTTAATAACTAAGGGTATTCTCTACCCATGTGGATAAAGAACTAATCTCTTTCGGGATATGTGGTTGCCCCTCCCAATACATAACTCTTTTCCCAACAAGTGTTGCTATTAGGAATCGAACATTTGACATTTTGATCTATCTATCAAGAGCATTGATTAAAGGACAAAACTTAGGTAAAGTATCATAGGTGCTAGTGGTACAAGCGACCTATTAGAGGATGACACGTGTACATTTTTTGTTACTTTCAAGGACAAAAAATACTTTATTGTAAATCTAATGAATGTTTCTTCATTGAAAGTAACAACAAATTTACATGTGTCATCCTCTAATAGATCACTTGTACCACTAGCACCTATGGTATTTTACCTAAGTTTTGTCTCGCTACGTAAATAAATCCAATATCTTATGATTCTAAAATGTTATGTTGGACTCTAAAGGGTGAAGTCAGAAACTATATGGACAAGTTATTTTCATTACTTTAGATTAATGGTGATAGCTTCTTGGCTTATTCAATTCCAAATCTGCTATAAGAAGTGAGAAAAAATATTGGAAACTAAAATAATGTTCATTACAATCTATTACTCACATGCTTAATTTTAATACAATGGGTTCATTTTAGAAATAGATGCCTAACAATAAACTCCAAAAGTCCTATTTAGTAGGCTAATATTAATATTTCGTGTCAAAACTAATTGATAATGAGAAGAATAATCATTCAGATATTTAAATTATTCTTGAGATAATGAGGCAGACGATATAAGACTTACTTCCCAACATGCTCCCTCCACATAAGCCTGTCAGATCAGGCGAAAGGTTATCTTTGACCCAAAAATAAATGACATCTTTTGGTCCATGACAACCAGAAAGAAGTTGAGTTATGGCTCTGATACCATGTTAAAGTTTCATCTAAAAACCAATTAGCAATGAGATGAATAGTCTAATAGATATTTAAATCATTTCCGATATAACAAGATAAGTTGTGTGAGATTTACTTCCCAGCAACTAATACATAGTATAATGCTTAAGAATTTAAAGAGAATATTCCTCCAAACCAATTTATATATACCCCTAATACTTATCATTAAGAAAAAGAAAACGTGTTTGAATTGATTAATCACTTAAATTAATTTGCAAGACCCTAATTCTTAAAGTATGAATTGATTCCTTTCATGGAAATAGACAACCTCGCATGAAAAAGATGATCACAAAAATGAGTCTAAACAAAGGTCTTTCTAACTTTATAAAAACTAGAGTGTAAACAGACATTTCGTATTTGTCGATCCGTATTTTTATTTTCTAGTATTAAATATTTAATTTTTATATATTTCATTTTATATTGAGTGTACATGATATTATAATTTATGTAATAGAAAAATATTAAAATGAATTATTATATTATAAAAACTTATAGTAAAAATTACATTGGTGCTTTGATATTTTTGATATACGTAACTTCTTCTAACTTTCATTGAATATTTTTTTTATTGTGTGATAAATATTGTAATAATAGTTAATTATAAGGGCAAAATAGGTAATAAAAAATTGCACCATGTATATAGTTATAAAATGTTTTGGCTTTATATATAGTATAGAAGAAGTATAGATGAGTTGCTATTTTTTCTGAATAACAACACATAATTGAACAATGTTAAGTCAATGGTTAGACATTTTAATTTTAGATTGCAAAATCAATGTATCTATAGTATAAAGGTTTATACATAATTGATATATCGTTAACTATTGATTTGTATTACTTTTTTGAAGAGTCGATGATAATTTAAAATGAATTGAACCTACGAATTCACCAATTATGAGTTGGGCGCTTTAACCATTCGGTCATAGATGCTTAGCAGGAATCCTCATTCATAATACATAGTGAATAACCAAATTCCAATTGAAGTGAAATCTTTTGGATAAATCAATACAATTATCAATGCAATTTAGGAGGATTCAGTGAAAGGACATCAATTCAAATTCTGGGTTTTCGAATTGAGAGATATCAAGAATTCTCGTTATTTCTTAGATTCATGGACCCAATTCAACTTTATGGTAAATAATAAACTGACAATATATAAAACTTTTACGGTGTCGGTGCATACATTTTTTTCTATTAATTTTAAACACAAGTTTCACACTATATTGACCAATGACCATAAAGAAATAGAGTCAACGATATAGAAAATGCAAGATGAATTGAATGGGGTTGGTGAACTACACATAACCTCATAAATGAGTTACAACTTGCAGCATGTAAAAGGAGTTTTGTTATTATTGGGAGAAAAATATTTAAAAGCTTGAATGTATTAAAGATTCAGAAAGAGTCACAATTCCCAATGAGGACTTTATGACATACCATGACTTCTCAATAATTAAAGTCCTGAAAATGGATAACATAAGCTCAAAAGGTGGGAACTTTGAACTTTGCTCCTACCTTTTTGACCAATATTGAATTGTCCAGTTCACTTCCCCGGTTATTCCGATTTAATCAGATTTAGCACGGTCGAACCGAAATTTCTTCAGTTCAAAGCGGATCAACTACTCATTCGATTAAGACTATAATCTGGAGTTGTTTGCAAGTTCAGTCAGCGATCGAACCAGTCGGACCACCCGGTCCGTTTATCACAATCCTGCTTTTAACTATAGGAATTTACTAATTTAACTTAAAATTTTATAGTTTTGGGTTAATTGATGAATTAATTAGCAAATCAGATAGATTATAGTTTATACCATTTTAATTTGTTGGCCTAAACCATTTTTTCCACCAATGAAATTGCCTATGCAACTTTACTTTGAAAGTCAAATAGTTTCTAATTTCCACCATCCACCACCATGGTCACATTTTTTAATGAATTAGATTTAGATCAGCTACTTTATATTTAACATAAACTGTTTTTTTTTCTCTTCAGCTTACTATTGTTTATTGTTTTAACTTTTAAGAATATTTAACTTTTTAAATGCATTTATATATAAAAAAGAATCTTCATGCAATGAACTCAAGAAATTGAGCATTCCTCTGATCAGCTATGTCACATGTATATGTACATCTTTGGAAAGTGATTGAAAGGCATTGCCCTTTAAGTGTTATAAAAGACCAATAATGAAATTGACACTTCAAGAAAACAATAGGTGTAAAAGATTTTGGATAATATTATCCCAAAAATTAATCATTTTCGGAATATATAGTTATTTCTTATAAGAATTAATCAAGAGAGAGAATCTACTTACTCACTAATTCAAATTATTGGACTTCCAAAAAATAAATGACTATGATGTAGAATATATTTTTTTATCTTACTCTTAGAGTAAGTGAATATCTTGTTGATATAGTGTGAACAAGTAGATTAAACTAAACATGGTATTTATTTCTAGCTTTTTTTTTTTTTTAAATGGGGTTGAGGTTATGACAAGCTAGCACAAAATCATTAATTGTCCCAGCCACCAACACCTACCAGCTTTTCATCTAAGTTTCCCAAATTTCCTTTTATGCCTATTATCTCCCTGGATAATGCACATTACATAACTACACCTTCCACCCTACACACATATTTTTGGTTACAATTAGCGTGTGATAAACCCTTTATTTATTTCAATTTTCACACGTCAAAAGGACCTAGAACCAGGATCGGGAGACAAGTACATGTTTTTATCCTTATTTTTAATAGAAAAATATAATTTTGTTATAATTAAAGATATATATGTGTCATTGAAAATTTTAGTTCCTTTTTTTTAAACACTTGTCTATTCATTAATAGAAATGATCTTAACTAAAAAATATAATAAAAATCCCTAATCATTGTTATCTGAAAACCCCACTCCTTTTTTTATTATAGTCAATTGTCTCTTAAACTTCAATCACGCTATATATTACTATTTGCTATAAATTTCAAAACCCAAAATCAATTTCTTTTGCTTTTTGGTTTAGAAAATCATCTTTTAATAGTAAAATGATTTCCCAAAAGTGGTTGATACATACAGATATAACCATGGGCCACAGGCCGACTTATTGGTGTGACGAACTTATTGAGCTAGCTGGAAACAAACCAAATTAAACCCAAATCTAAACCAACTAGCCGCCCGATTTTCGTTCGATTTTTCGCTCCGAAACAACCTTTTCATTTGTGAAGATAATATTGCATATATCTATTATCCCCTCCGACAATATTTAAGTCTTGTGCACTCTTCCGTTTTTTATTATCAATTATGAGATTATAATAAGACAAAAACAATAAGTAAGTAGTTAAAGATAACTATCAAAAGCCCCATGTGATACCAAGTTTAATTTTTGTTGTGCCTCAAAGGGAGAAGGACCTTCCGTTCCAGAATTTCTCTCATAACTAATCAAACTCTATAAAATAATATTAAAATATTCATTTTTGTTTTTATAAAACATGATTCGAGACATGTAATCGATCTCGGGCAGCTTATTTCCATTTTAGCAATTAATGTCAATCATATATTTTATCATTTTCCAAACACACCTCCATTCCTTTATAAAACCAATCCAAACTCACAATCTCTTCACACAAACAAACACATCAAAAGAACAACACAAAATCAGAGAGAACAACCCATTTAGAAAACAAGACAGAAAAAAAATGGGCGGTGATAGCAGCATAGACATGAATAAAGAAAGATTAACGGCTGAGATGAATTTCAAAGACTCAACCTCCGCCGTCATCAAAATCCGGCGACGGTTGCCGGATTTTCTCCACTCCGTTAAGCTCAAATATGTGAAACTAGGTTATGGCTATTCATGCAACACAACCACCATTCTCTTCACTCTTATAGTTCCTCTCTTTCTTACCCTTCTTTTTCAAATCACCGGTTTAAACCTCAACCTTCACCACTTCACACACTTTTTCTCCGGTTCGAACCGGACCATCAACCTTGACTCATATACACTAACCCGTATCGCCGGTTCATCGTTCCTCCTCTTCCTCTTCGGCCTATACTATGCCAAACGGTCTAGACCGGTTTACTTAGTTGATTTCTCATGCTATAAACCGGAAAAAGACCGGAAAATCTCCGTCGACGGTTTCCTAAAAATGACGGAAGAACTCGGCACTTTCGAAGAAGAAACCGTTCAATTTCAAAGAAGGGTTTCTTTTAAAGCTGGTTTGGGGGACGAGACGTATCTTCCACGCGGAATCACGTCTCGTCCACCAAACCTTAACTTGCATGAAGCAAGGATAGAAGCCGAAACGGTTATGTTCGGTGCGTTGGACTCTCTGTTTGCGAAAACAGGAGTCCAACCAAGGAACATTGATATATTAGTAGTGAATTGTAGTTTGTTTAACCCGACTCCATCGCTTTCGGCTATGATCGTGAATCATTACTCAATGAGGAGTGACATAAAAAGCTACAACCTAGGTGGAATGGGTTGTAGCGCGGGTTTGATTTCAATCGATCTCGCGAAAGATCTATTGAAAGCAAACCCGAACTCTTATGTTGTTGTTGTAAGTACGGAGAATATAACTCTTAATTGGTACTTTGGAAATGACCGGTCTATGCTTTTGAGTAATTGTATTTTCCGTATGGGTGGTGCAGCGGTTCTTTTATCGAATAAGGGTTCGGACCGGGTTCGGTCTAAATATGAATTGGTTCACACGGTTCGAACCCATAAGGGTTCCGATGATAAGAATTATAATTGTGTGTATCAAAAGGAAGATGGGAATGGGAAAATTGGGGTGTGTTTGGCTAGAGAGTTAATGGCAGTTGCTGGTGATGCTTTGAAAACAAACATAACAACGTTGGGACCGTTAGTGTTACCGTTTTCTGAGCAGTTAATGTTTTTTATGTCCCTAATGAGGAAAAAAATTATGAAAGGTTTGAGGGTAAAACCGTACATTCCAGATTTCAAGCTAGCGTTTGAGCATTTTTGTATCCATGCTGGTGGGAGAGCAGTGTTAGACGAGTTGCAAAAGAATTTAGAACTCACTGAGTGGCACATGGAACCGTCTCGGATGACGTTGCACCGGTTTGGGAACACTTCAAGTAGTTCACTTTGGTATGAATTGGCTTATACCGAAGCTAAGGGTCGGGTTAAAAAAGGAGACCGAGTTTGGCAAATCGCTTTCGGGTCCGGTTTTAAGTGTAATTCGGCGGTTTGGAAGGCGGTGAAGGCGATGCCCGCCGTGAAGGACTGGCGGGGCAACCCATGGGATGACTCAGTGGATAAGTATCCGGTTCATGTTCCTACTTCTATTGGCAATGCTAGTTAAGCTTCATTTTTTACTATTAATTCTTGTTATTATTACTTCTTAATTATTATAGCATTATTAATTAATGTACTTGATCATTATTTGTGTTTAATCTATAAAGTTGCCATTCAAAATAGATGTTTATTTAGATAAGTAACAAGTAATGAACAATTAATTGTAAACTATATAAAACCTCCCTTTACTACATTATTACAAAAATTGATTCAACTATCATTTTTTAATATCCACTTTATTCTCTCAAAATTTTCGCTATAAATATTTTTCTCATATGTAACCTTAATTGAGTACAAGTATTTTTCTCATGTGACTTTAAAGTTATATATGTTTTTTTCTTTCAAATAGACACATGATATTGATACCCAATGACCTATATCATAAAAAAAGACAACATTCATTAGAAATGACCATAGTTCACGTATGTGTTTTTTTTTATAAGAAAACAAACACTTACATTATCTTTGAGGTAACATGTGGAATTTCTTCCTATTTGTGACCTAATTAGGCAAAAGTAGACAATAACCACAAGTTAAAAGAGTAGGCAGATTCTCATGGAAAAGAAAATTGGTGTAATGATGAAAGTATAGAAGTTGGCAAACTACTTTTATGTTTCAACTTTCAAGGAAGAAGAAATTAGTTCATGTTAATTTAAAAAATAAAAGTTTAGTATTTGTCTTGAGTTTAAAGTTATTTACCTAACACATCCTATACTATATATTTTTTTATTTTTATTTAAAACTGATAATAATAATTAATACATGAATAATGAACGATACACTAATAGTATAAATTTTTTTAACATCATTAATAATAGTATATCTACTATTGACATCTAGTTACAAAAAAGTAAATAGATTAAATGTAGGACGAAGTATCCTAACTATCAAGAAATGGATGGAAAATAGGTTTGAGAAGTAATTTAAACATTTAAAAAATAGATTGACTAAATTCATGAAATTAAAAATAGGGATTTAAAATCATATATACAACATAATTTTTTTTGGGTATAATTAAGGTAAACCTCATTCTGTGTGGGTTGTGCAGTTGTCGTTTCGGAATTAAATATGGATATATGGGCTAATATAAAAAAAGGATGAATCCTAAGTTTTTTAAGTATACTTTATATCTTAGTCATCAATTCTAAAGAAATATAATGATTCGAATTATTTGGTAGATTAAAACCATTAGATTTCTCTAAAATTGATGGCTAAGATGTAAAGTAAGTTTAAAAAATTTACCCACTAAATAAGTTGATATTCACCCATATAAAAATTAGAAATCGAGTTATTCATTTTACACTAGAACAAATATGAATATAATTAAGCCAGTATTATTTTAAAGAGTTGAGAAACAAGAGAACCTAAGACACAAAAATATGTGGTGTGTGTGTCAGTTCCTCGGTCCATTCCATGTTCCATCCCTTTCACTTTCACCCACCACCTCTCTTCCACGGCGGCGCCACCGTCCCATCACCACCCACCAAATGGGTAACATGGGTGACACCATCATCACCACCGTTCCAATTCCAAAACAAAAAGAGAGAAAGAAAGAAGAAAATGAAGAGACACAGATAAATGGATCAGATGTATTATTAGCATTGCAAAAAGCAAGTTCTGTTAAGAAGAAGAAGAAGAGAAAGGTGTTATCCTCTGTGGTCAATTCCATGGAACAAAAACAACAACAAAAAAGTGGTGTAGATTACACAAATGTTACACCACTTTGCATAAATAATCAATGGGGTGCTAAATTGGATGAGTTAGAGAAACTTCTTCATGAACTCTCAGATACTATTTGATTTCTGCTTTATAATTTTACATGTAAACACAAAATTATTTCTTTTTCTTTGTTAATATAAAAAAATTGGTTTTCTTTTCCTTCAATTTTGCTTTTTATTGATTTGGTGTTACATATAAACTGAAAATTTTACATATTCTTTTGTTTTCTTATACTTTTCAAGTAGTTGAGGGAGTGTTTGAAATAGCTCATTTGATCTTAGGAGAATAGCTTATTTATAACAGAAGCAAGTGAAAATAAATTTTGACCTTTTTATAAGCTCCTTTTAGCTTTATCTTAATAATCTTATTGAAAAAGCTTATGAACATAAGCTAAATGAAACTTTTAGGATTGTTATGAGCTACATTTATAAGCTTATCCTTATAGTTATAAGTTCTCATGAATGTAACAAAAGTCTATAAGTTCTTATAAATACCCATAAGTATAGGGAGAGATAGGCAGAAAATGGTAATTGATTGAGCCTTTGAATGTTACATATTTACAGGAAATTATTAGTTAACAATGGATTCTTCTTATGTTAGTTTCGATTCGGCGTTACTTGATACCGAAAGTGGTAAGGATAATTTATACAGTTGATGCAGTTACTTAGTCACTCATACAGTTAGAGTTGTTTGAAAACTGAAATTGCATGTTCTGTTGTGTTTTAGTTTGATATGCATCAAGGTTAAGTTATTCATAGATGTTCATTGTTGCAAAGTTTCCGATTTCGATGTCGAATCCTAACCATGAGGGTCTGTGTTAACTGTTAAGTTCTAAAATTCCCATACTGATTGAGGATATGATCAAAGAACCTTTTATAGCGGCGTGTACAAGTTACAACGCTGTGTGAGATAGCTTTTAGATGGAGTTAGACCCAATTATTTAACGTCACGATATCAAAACTAGCTTTTAATTGCAGCAACTTCATTAACTAACATAATCTATAGAATGTTTATTGATGATGCTGATATAAGTTTAAGCACTTATTGCCTTTATATGCATCATTTAGAGTGTGTTTGTTTTAGATTTTTCTTCAAAATAGCTTTTATGCTTATTGAGAATTGTTTTCTTTTTTTTCTAAGTCTAAACAAATGGAGGCTTTTACCTGCTGAATACTGAACACCACAGTATAAACTTATTATGTTCATTTCATCATTTCAAGCTTGACAAGGTTTTAAATTGCAATCATGACTATGGTTACCTTGCATTTACCGAAATTGCTAAGTATCGCGCGAAAATGCTAGCGCAATTACGAAGACTAGCAAAACCTCGATTTTCAGACTCAATTGTGCAGCTATCTACATTTTTTGGTAGTGGACTGCATTTTAGCTGCTTAATTGTGTATGTATAATGAACATGATTTTTGATAGAGCATTATGATGTCGTTCAATCTATATAGCTGACTCCACCTAATGAGATAAAGGTTTAGTTGTTGTTATAATTGTGCATGTATAATATTTAAGTAGTTGTTGTTATAAGATGAATAATGTTCACTTGAGTTACATTGGTTTATTTATACAAATGAGGTAAAAGAAAGATGTGTTTTTCTTCATTAAATTTGATAAACAAATGAGGCTATTGGCAATTCAATTTGCATATTCAGAATCTCTTCTAACCAATTACAACTTCACTTTTTATTTTTATAAAATTAGATTGGTTGACAAGGAATCCAAATAAACAAATTGGAGTTCCAAAAATTCTACTAAATAATATTTTGTAAAGTCTCTAATAATATTAAATTGATTGTTTTTAAAAAATATTTTTTGATTGATATTCGAATCAATCTGCTTTTGATGCAAAACTGGTTAGATGAAAAACTCAACCGACCATATATCTAATTCATAGTTAAACCAATCAAACCATCTAATCAGAGTTTTATAACACCATAGTCAATCATTGGTTTACTAATTTAACAACATACCAATTAAAGTAATAAAATATAATATATTTATGGATATAAATATAATATATTATCATATAACTGAATTATTAAATCAGTTACATAATCTATTGAATTGAAAGTTTAAATCCTTATTGTCATTTAAAAAAATATTACATTTACCCATTTACAAATTGGTTTTCACTTGTACCATATAACACAGTTTGATTGGTATTTTTCGGTATTGACCTGTTTTGACCGGTTTAATTATATATTCCATAAAAAATTGTCATCCCATACTAACTAATTTTGTTTCATGGGTTTTATGAGTGTATTAAAGTAACACTACCACATATAAACCTCAAAAAACAAACAAGGCTTATAAAAATGAGTAACAAAAAACCATGATAAAGTTGCTGAAACCAAATCAGCATCATTTTCTACTAAAATGTAACACATCTTACACCAAAAAATAAGCACCAACATTCATAATTAATAAAAGTATGACTTGCTCCTAATCCTAACTTAAGTTTTCTCTTTATATTATTTTTCTTTCCCCTTCTAGGATTGAGAGGAGATTTTGTCACTCTATTTAGAAGAAAATTTTGTGTGTAGTCTCAAAATCCTCCCACCCCTCCCTACCAAAATGCCTTATACGACTAATAAGGCCGATACCTTCTACGATTGCCATCATCATTGCCATCACCACCTCGCCTTCCTGGACCATTTCGACCATCATTTCGATCGTTTCTACGGGGTCGAGCGGGTGGCCCTTGTACACCAGGCTGTTGACTGCACAATGGTTTAAGGATCAAGACTTAGTTACGAATGACACAAAAGTGATTTGATCAAACATGGTTTCCGGGTGCAAACCATAAACCAAAAAAATGCACTATATTATGAGATGATATAAGGAAATGAAACTATGTACATGAGTAGTAAAAACTTACAGGACATAGCCGATTTGACCATCGGGTAATACCATCGGAACCATCTGCATGCCTACTGGCATTGGACCCCTACCGTATATCATAGGCTGTTCAAATGTGCATAAGAAAAACCCATGAGATGCAAACAAATTAGAACAAATGATAAACCAGGAAGAAAACTTGTTAATAGTAAATATACATTGTAAGTTGTCACTTAATACCTGATGGTAACCAGCAGAAACACCATAGCCACCCTCTCCGGAGCCATAAAGATTTCCAGAAAAGGCACCATATGCAGGATGTGGAAGATGGTTTGAATGAAATCCAGGATTGTATGCATAACCTCCATCATATTTTTTCTCGGCTTGAGGCTTGGCAAGAACAACTTCAAGCTCTTGGCCTGCATCATAAATATATTTAGGTTTCACTTAATAAGAAAAAAGAATGAAAAACCGAAGACAAACTTAAAGGGATAACAGGTTTATAGCTTCATATTGCATAGAAAGATTACCATCGATTTCATATTTCTCTGTATCTTTTATAGCTTCCAATGCACTTGACCTCTCTGCATAATGAATGAAACCAAAATCACGTTTTGCTCCAGCTCTACCAGGTGGCATGACCACTTTTGTTACTTCTCCATGACGACGGAATAGTTCTTTCAGTTGTTCGGTACTAACATTCTCAGGTATGTTTTTCACATACAGAACTTTAACCTGAGAATGCGAGAGAGAGAAAAGATCGAAGACAAAACACCAATCAACTAATTAGTTCCTCATGCACAAACCACCCAAAAAACAAAGGTAACATAAACACCACTTATTCACATTTATGATGCATTGAAACAAATATCAACACCATCAGGCCAACCCCCTTCTTAAATAAGACTAATATTCTGTAAAACTCTGTCATGGTAATTTCAGCAATACACTGAAAAAACCAAAGACACGGTTATAATCACAGTTCTGTCAAACTTCTCGGGTAGAAGGGCAAGCATCAACTGGGCCATGATCCAACTGTATCGGGCTCAATTGAAAGAAGCAATTCTATATGCTTCCATAAATCTTGGGCAACATTGCACATAAACTTCTGATACAACACAGGTTTTTCGTGTTTTCTGAGATATATCAAAAGCAAAAAGAAATTGTGCGAAGTTTCGGCTCTCCAGAGAGAGAAGCAAAAGAGTGTGAAGAGAGGGGACGAAAGTGGAGTGGGAAAAGGGAAGCAATCCTTATTACATATAAATATCCAATCAAACATTTGACGCAAAGAAAGGTAAAAACAATATAAAGCAACTTTTAGCATTTACTTTCCACTTTCGTATAAGAAATTACCTGTGAAGAAGCAGAATGGTCAGATGAGGTCTTTGGATCAGCCCATGTGACAGAAGGGGTACCTCCATCCAGCTTAAAACTCGCATCAGACATCTTCTGCCGTGAATAATCGGCACATGCATTATTGTAATACGAAACAAAAGCAAAACCACGATTCCTGGTTGGATTCAGAGGGTCCTGTAATAAACAGAAATTGAGTGGCAATAAAAAGCTAAGCACCATAACAGTTTAATATAAGGTAATAGCACAATTAGTTGAAGCCGGACCTTTTTGAGATCGATGTTTTCAAGTCCAGGACCAACATTCTCAAGTACTTTCCTAAACTCATCCTCGGTCAAAGTTTTTGAAATGCTACCTATGAATAATTTGTGTTTTGTTTCAGACAAAGAACACCTCAAAGTTTTACCCTGACATCGCGAAAAAGTTAAAATTAATTAAAACTTATCACCAAAAGAAGACTTTTGACAGAAAATTATCTAGAAAATGAATAATATTTTCAGAAACCATTGTGAACACCTTAAATTCCTTGTTATGTATCTCTTCAATGGCCTTCTGGGCGACCTCTTTTGTTTTAAAAGCCACAAAAGCATAACCCTTGTTTACTCCAGTGTCCTTGTCTTTCATTAATCGCACCTGAAAAGTAAAAACAAATCAATTGCTTATTCATGATCTTAAGTTTTGCCGTACCTGCCAAAAGGAAAAACGTCTCTAGTATTTGCAAGAACTGGGGTCAAGGCTCTAACCTCAACAACATCGCCCATCAACTCACACAATTCCCTTAAATCATCTTCATGTGCATCCCGAGGCAGTCCACCAATAAAGACCTCGGAACCATGAGGAGGAAGGGCAAGAAGTTCATTGTGCTTCTCTTTCTCATCTTCATTTACAGAAGCCGATTTTTGTTCATTTTCGAAAAACTCATTAGCAATTTCACTTCTTTCCGCTTGAGGCAATTGGTCTTTTCCACCAGCACCTTCTGCTGACTCTTCACCCTCATGTTCGTCAGCACTACCTTCAACATTTTCATCTTCACTCCCATCTACTCCATCATCGTCTATTTGCTCTTCAACATCATCATCATCAATTTCTTCCATATAATTTTCCTCCTCAAAGTCCACACGCTCATTAATTTCTGCACCTTCCGACATGATTAGCTCAGAATTTTGTCATAAACAGCTGGATACCTGTAGGTTCACACAATAATCAAAAAATCTCAATGGAATACTAGCTAGTTGGCTACATGATTAACATCACATCCACTGCAGAAAATTGGAAGAACTTAATGTGTGATAATTTGTTTTTCGAATAATGTACATCCTATTTCATAGGGGTTGTGACAGCTGACCCGATTTTCGGTTACGCGACTATATGGAAGACACACTGACTAACATCAAGACATGAAATAAAACCTACAATAAAAAATGCTTTTCAAAAACAACCCTATGCTCATTTAGGATTATAAGAAGAATTTGTTAAAATAAGTTTATGAAAATGGCTTATGACCTATCTATAGGCTCTTTTTGGCTTATTTCAACAAGCTAAGTTACCCAAACACAGATTATTCCAATCATTCATTTTACTTTTTGACAAACTGGGGAATTGTGAATTGTGACCCTAGATCAATACAAAAAGTGGAGAAAATTCACATACAAATTTCATTTTATTTTTTTCAACTATGACCAAGTTCTAAACAATAAAAAATGAGTCATTCTTAAAGGTTCTCATCCAAAAAACAAAACTTTATATTTATCCAATGCTGAACATAAGAATGCCAACAAGAATTAAACGAATAATAGAAAACAAAATCCAATTAACCATTGAAAATAAACAAACAAATAAATAAATATAAATAAATAAACCAGGCATGTTCAAATCTAAGGAGGCATAAAAACCCTATAGAGTTAAATTAAAACCCTTTGATGTGAGTGAAATGTAGAAAAAATGATGAAAGATTGTATCTTTTGTAAATGGGGTTGTGAAATTGATTAATGAAAAATGGAATGGAATAGAATAGAAGAATAATAATAACAATAAGAATAAATAAAAAAGGAGTGATTTTGCAATGTATAATAACAAAAGTAACATAAAAAATGAAAAGGGGTTTCGAGAATTACTTGTGTTATGTTATTCTTATTCTTCTTCTGTGTTTGTGTTTGTGTTTGTGTCTGTGTGAGAGAGAGAGAGAGTAATAACGTTGTGGTGAATAAACCATGAGTGTACAAGTAAGCCAGCGTTTTCATTTTGATCCAATCATTCTTTGCCACGTTTCAATTAACTTTGCCCTATTCTTTTTTGTTTTTACTTTTTTATATAAGGCTACATTCATTAATCATCCATGGAAATTATTACTCAGACTCGTAGGTATCTATCGATATAATCATAACTGATTTTGTCTAAGTCTATTTTTTGGACTCACAAATAGGTAGGGTCGAAGATTTTGAAATTCAGTAATGAATTAGTCTAAATAATGAAGTATTCAAACACATAATTCTTTGATCTATATATTTTGGTGTATATATAGTAATTTAATTATATATGTTTAAAGTGTAATGTAATGTTATATTATGTTGACTAAAAACTTGTTAATAAATAAATTGTAATTGTAATGTTTATAGTGACACAATTTGACTAAAAAGATTCTATTTAATGACAAATTAAATTATGTTTTGTAATTTTATTGTTATTTTTTTATTTTTGATTGTCCAAAATAACATATAAGATTATATGAAATGAATAAACAATTGCACAAGTTACTTACAATTATTTTAATATTTTAGGCACTTATGAATCCACTAGGTAGCACACTCAATGAGTATATTTCACTATTAAGCTCATGTACACTCATTGTCTTCTCTAATTACCAACCATAATAATTGTTGTTTATATTTTTTTAGTAAAGTCTTATTTTGATATCTCAAAATTTTGTGACTATCAATTTTGTACATGGAATATTGAAAATATTGAAACTCACCCTAAAAATATCTTATGATAATTATTTTGATTTACATTCGTGACCTATGAGTATTAGTTGCAAATTTTACTTTTTTAGAGATCAAATTTGTACATACATAAATTTTATAAAGATTAAAATGAGTATTTAATCTTTAATTTTTTTCCAATACATTTTTAATCTATGGTTCATCTTTTGTCTTGTACCTTTATCAATTAAATCAATTGCAAGAGATAGGAAAAATGATGTCTTTATCTTAAGTTTCTAGTGAGATGAGTATATAGATAATAAAAAAATTAAAGTAAGTTGGAGAAAGTTTTCAATTTTTATTACACAACTAATTGAACTCTAAAGCGAATAGGTGGGAAAATAGTTCTTTTTCCTTTAACACACTCATACATTTTGTTCAATTGGAGAGGAGAAAGTGGTAAAAAAAAGTGAGAGATAAAAAAATGAAACTCAATGAAATTTTACATTATTTAATAGGAAAATGAATAAAGAAAAGGAAGATAATATATTTTTCCTCATTTTGTTTTTGGTTGGGTGAGAAATAGGAGAGATAAATTTGCTATTTTTAATCATATAAATATATTTAATCTAAAAGATTATGGAATAGGGAATAAAAAATTAATCTCTTTCAGGGTGTGTGATTATCTTCTCAAGTGTCAACAAATATTGCTATCAGAAATCAAATTATTAACTCCTAAAGATCTAGGAGAACCTTGACCACTAAACCAACGCCATATTTGTTTTTTCAAACCTACAGATAAAAAAGTTCATGTCTATAGCATTATTCTCTTTCACCACTTTTCATTGTACTATATTATCAGCTATTAAATATACATTTTCTATTAGTGAAATTTCTGTTGGACATTCTCAATATATGGTAAAGTTATGTGATTTAATGATTTTACAATTAAAACATTAAATAAAAGATAAAGTTTTTATAAGATTCTCACTTAGTCAACCCTTTTAATATAATCATGACCAATGTTATTAAAACCGTACCGTTTATCAAACCGGTCAGGGTACTGGTATAGTGGTACAGTGGTTCAACCAGTGGTTCAATAATTAAACCGCATGCCGGTTAAACTGTACATACTTACTTATATATATATATATATAAACCTATAACAAAAAATTTCAAATAAGTAGATATTCATATTTATAATTCATATTCATAATTTACTTCAAATTCACACAAACAAACAACATTAAATCTTTAATAAAATCAAAGTCTAAAGTGCAAAACATATATTAATCCAAAATTATCACTTAACAAACGTAAAATACAAATAAATGACCCAAGTATCAATCATTGAAGTTGAAGAATTGGTGAAGAATTGAAATTTTGAAATTTTAAAAAAAAAAAAATTAATGTACAAACCGACCGGTTTACCGGTTTTGACCGGTTCTATTGCATATGCGGTATAACATACGTACCGTACCGGTTAGGGGTCCGGTTCACCGGTTTTCCGGTTGAACCGGCCGGTACGGCACGGTTTTTTAAACAATGATCATGACTACAAATAGTCCTATTATATAATTCATTATATTATCTTTAATAAAAAAAACTTGTACACAAATTGATTTAAATGATAGATCTCCTCAATGGAAAAAAAAAAATTGCTCTTTAGTTTTAAAACTTGTACTAAAATTTCATTAAAATGAAATATGCGAAATTAGATATTCAAATTTGAAAATTATACCAAAATGGATAATCATTAATAAAATGGGTAATTTACTACTGAAAAATCTCATTCATCCCAAATGTCTAATTCAAAAAGGAAATTAATCCAAAAGAGAACAAATAAATAAGAATAAAAATAATGTAAATATAAAGTAAATTACGGAATTGGAAATACTTAATTAAATCAATCTCAATATTTATATGGAAACCTTAAATTCAAATTTCAGAAATATAAATATGATAAAAATATACTAATCATACGAGTAATCAAAAGAGGGTAATTTAGATATAAATCTTCAGGCTTTTTTTTTGGAGAAAAACTGTGAAATAGTTATTACCATTAAATAATTAGCATTAATTTAAATACAAAAGTAATAAAATTAACAAGGTGTAGACAATACCATAATACATGCTGAAAAGTAAATCATGTTGAGCTAACATCATATTAGTCACATAATTTCATTATCAAAGTTTGTAATAAATCATATCTAGCACATTCTAAGGTCACAAATTGTAGAAGGAGAAATCTCACCATCAAGACTGTTAAATTAGTGCAGCAAGAAGTGTAGTTAAATTGTTGCTCCAACACCAACGAAGTGTTGGTCTAGTGGTGTTAGGTCTCCTATATATTCAGGATGATCAAAATATCAAGAGTTCGATTCCTGAAAGCGACACTTATTAGGATGGACAACCGTACACCCTGAAAGGGAAATACAGCTTTTTCTTTGTTGATCCAACTTTGTCCCTCTCTAGTGTCAATGCCCTCTATACATAGGTGTTGTGACCATATAATTCCCAAATGTTATACCATAACAAGGGTTTGTCAACCAGACTTGAATATGTCTTGATTTCATTCATGATGGAATTACAGAGATTATAACATAACATTATAATATCGTTCGATTCATATAGTCGGCTGCACCTAATGAGGTTAAGACTATGTTGTTATTGTTGTTGGGGTTGCATGAGGTTATTGAAATGACTGTCTTTGTTTTTTTGGTGTGATTGAGGGTATATTGGTCAATGTTTTAAAAACCGTGCCGTACCGGCCGGTTCAATCGGAAAACCGGTGAACCGGACCCCTAACCGGTACGGTACGTATGTTATACCGCATATGCAATAGAACCGGTCAAAACCGGTTTAAACCGGTCGGTTTGTACATTAATTTTTTTTTTTTTTAAATTTCAAATTTTCAATTCTTCACAAATTCTTCAACTTCAATGATTAATATTTGGGTCATTTATTTGTATTTTGCGTTTGTTAAGTGATAATTTTGGATTAATATATGTTTTGCACTTTAGACTTTGATTTTATTAAAGACTTAATGTTGTTTGTTTGTGTGAATTTGAAGTAAATTATGAATATGGATTATAAATATGAATATCTACTTATTTGAAATTTTTTGTTATAGGTTTATATATATATATAAGCAAGTATGTCCAGTTTAACCGGCATGCGGTTTAATTACTGAACCACTGGTTGAACCACTGTACCACTATACCAGTACCCTGACCGGTTTGATAACCGGTACGGTTTTAATAACATTGATATTGGTAATTTAGATGGGATTTTCTATATCCAATTTGGTATGTAACGGGATCCATCATAAAACATTTATAAAAGAATTTAGTTAACTTATGAATTAAAAAAAATAACTTCTGAAAATGTTTTCTATTGCAATTCAATTATTTGGAAGTTTAAAATACTTTATCTAAATACAAGGTTGCCGGAAAAATACTTTATATTAATACTTGGGTTGCATGCATTCCCACATATAGTTTTCCTAACGTGCTGAATGATTAGTGAAAACATTTCAAATTTAAATAAATATTGGGTATTCTAAGTGTAAATGAAGAAATCTCACATTATGTAAAAAAAATGATTTGAAGAACATATAAGTAGATGAACTCATAGATATAATGCCTTATGATTTTGGGTCAAAGATATGGTGTCAAACACATTTATATGTTCCTTCACTTAGCTCATGGAAGAATGATATAACTCATGTATGAAGATCTCTCAACAAGTGATATTATAACCAATGGTTCGATAACTCAACAGAGTATTGAAGCGATAAAATGGTCCATAGATTCACGATGGATCATTGCGTCGAAAGTCTTCTTGACGATAGGTCATGTCGGCATATTCCGTTGATGAAAGGATAAGCCAACAACAATGCAAGTAGATAGAGAGTTGAACTCTGATGTATCCAATACTCGAAGGGAAGTAACTCACACTTGAGGGAGAAATGTTGGATATTCCAAATGTTAATGAAGAAGTCTCACATTATGCAAAAGTGGATGAGTTGAAGAACATATAAGTAGATGAACCCATAGACCTAATGTCTTATCGTTTTGGGTCAAGATGTGGTGTCAAACCTATTTATATGCTTCTTTCACTTAACTCATAAAAGAATGATATAGCTCATAGATAAAGATCTCCCAACAATAAACAATATCAACCAATGTTTTACAGATAAATTTGACCCATACATACATAATTATGATTACATATAATTTCGACATCGCCCAAAACCTTAACAAGATATGTAACTATCATGGACCGATACCATAATTTCATGTTACCATCGTAATTGGGTGGCTTTTGGGAAATTCTTTGTATTAAACTTTGAAAATAAAAATTTGAAACCATATTTTTGTCCTTAAGTTTGTTTAATAACATGACTAAGGTATTAGAATTCAAAATAGAAACAAGAGAAAATAACTAAATAAGTGACGTACGTAGAATAGTTATGGAATTGTAAACGATAATGGAGGAGCAGCCATAAGTCATAATAATTATTTGTTCTTAGAAAAATTTGAAGTTTATGGCTTTACTCATTTGAATCACAAGTTGGCAATTCTTAAAGTTTCCTTTATATAGTGTGTATGGAAACAAATTTAGTCTAGGTAATCTCTTTTCTATGTTATTTTATATAATCAAACTTAGAAAAAATAATAAAAATTATAAAACTTAATATACATAATTTACTCAAACAAAAATACAAAATAAAGTCTAACTTTAACATTATGATAAAAATTTATTTAATAAAAACTGATAATCAAGATAACTATGGATTAACAACTAACAATACTTCTTAAAAATATAACTTCACTATTTAAGAACATAACATCACATTTATCAATCAACATGATATTATAATCATGGATTAACAATATAACATCACACTTATGATATTAAAGGGCAAAACATGTAATAAAGGAGTATTACACCCATTGGATCATGAAGGTGTGAGAATCAAGGTGAGAATGAGTAAGGGTCAATTCAATGATTTAATAGAGAAGGTTGATATGAGCAAAGGAAATTTAGAACTTGGATGTTTAATAATCCAAGAATGCTTAAAGGGTAGGCTTCATGCTAATGTTGTTGTTGTTTCTAATGTTGGAGTTTAAGGGAAATTCAAGAACATGTTGATGAATGATAATCATCTTTGTTCATGTGTAAATGTCTTGTCTATTGACATAGATTCTCTGTCCAAAAAACTATCTTTTTCTGTCTCTATTCAATAAACTTACACTACATAATGTAATTTTATTTTTATAAATTTTCTATTTAACTGAGCAATACAATTTAATTAGGGATATAGACATAAACCTGGACATTAAATCTTCATCTCTTGTCTATATGTAATGTAAGTGTGTTAAAGGGTCATTTTAAGTTTCTAGTTTCATCATAAATAAAGCATAATGATAGAAGGCAAAACCCAATTATGCATGTATCTAGGTATTTTTCTCTCTCTACATTTTAACTTTGTCATAAAGATAAGGTTGTTGCCTTATAATTTAAATGTGAAGGTTTTGTAAAAGGATAGTGGTTATTCTACATTGAGTTTGTGGCTTAATCATGAAGTATATATTATACATTTTCATATTTTATTGTATTAATTTTTGTGTTCAAATTAAATTTTGTGATTGTGGTATACTAATACTTTCTTGACAACTTTATGTTGTTTCATGATCCTTATTGATTATTGCCTTTACATTATCATTGTCCTCCATTTATGACAAAACAAAGTAATAGAGGATATATACCAATTACTTGTAGTTTAAATTATTATATTTTTCGATCTCTCTAAATTAAGTTAATGATTCAAGATTTGATAATGCAAAAAATAGTTTATGGGAAATTAGTTGAATAGAACAATAAAGTTATCCAAATCGTGTCTATAAGGTAATGAAGGTTATGTTGATGTGATCTTTAGTTGAGAGTACATGTAATATGTATGGTTTAATGCAACAACAACCCTTAATGGGGGTTTAGAGATCATTATAGGCCTTCAGCCAATTACAAATTGCCACATAAATAAAATGAAAATAAAAAATAACATATTTATTTTATTTGCTGAAATGTGGACAAATGATCAGACATATTGTATGATTATAATGTATATTTATTGTATTATCAAGGTAAATCGATAAAAAGGGCCCAACCGGGTTCGAACCGGTGACCTCTTGATCTGCAGTCAAATGCTCTACCACTGAGCTATGGACCCAATGTGTACTTAATTGATAGATTATATTAGATTACATATTTACTTAATGTGAGTTAGTGGTAAAATGAAAGATTTGTCAATTTTAAAGATTGTATTAGTGATATGGGTCAAGTTGGTGTGTTATAAAAAGAGAATGCTAGACTTAGATGGTTGGTTGCTAACAAGTGTTTTCATAATACTAATAGGTTTAAATTCAATGTCCTTTAATCATTTGTAAATTCAATGTCCTACTTAGTGAAATCTGTAAAAGAGAGATATATACAACCATATCCCACAAACAGAAAGACCGTTTCCGGTACGGATCTTATAATTTGAGCACATAAACTGTGCTCCGTTTGGGAAAAAAGCTGTTAGTCTAAAGGAAGTGATTTGGACTTTGGTGCATTCATTTCCTACCTTAAAATCTAACATCAACCTTCAAATGTAAAAAGTATTTATTTATTCCAAATTTTGATGCTACATGTAAAACCAGGAAGGACAAACTTGTGGGGCAAATGTGATTACAACTCTTTTGCTTTTGAAGTCAGCATAATGCAAATAACATAACAAAACTTTATGTTTAGGTACCCAAACACTAAAAATAATGAGAATAAGACTTATCATATAAGGGGAAAAGGAAATGAAAAGAATGTAGAGAGACCAAGAAGAGAGGAATTACAATTTTAGAGCAGCTATAGCTTCTGGTTTAAAATCAACTCGCAGACCCAATACACGCCTAACCTCTGCTGGAGTTAGTCTCCAGGTCATAGGTCCGGAGTTTTCTCCCCAGAAATCGAGAATCTCGGACACTTTTTCTAAGTTAAGAATTGTTGCCATTTGAGTGAGACGTGCAAACTTGTCTCGAACAGTTCTCTGAGTCATGATGCTAAAATGGCTTACTAAAGCTCGAGTGTCTCTGTCAAGCTGAAGGCCACCAAGCTGACTAAATCTTTTCTGCATCATAATGACTTCAAGCCTTTTCACGATGAAGTCGATTACCAAATGAACAAAAGTGTCATAGTTGTTGGCAGTCATCAGTGGCTGCAGCCATGCCACATTTGTCTCCACGGCATGGAGAAGTCTTTGAACCCATGGGTCATTCACCTCGTTATCTGCATACTCGGCCTCTGAAAGTTCATAGCTAATTGTTCCTACACTGTCTAAAACTGGCCGTATTCGTGGTGTAATGGTTGCCACAAGTTGTTCTATGCCAGCATTCAAGGCTTGCTTGAAAGCATTGCTGCTTTCTCCCATTTCAGACAAACATGATTTTACCTTCTCTCGATCTGCCGGTGCAGGAAAAGCCTGTATAAAGTAATTAAGTTGATTACTGCTGCAATTTAAAATGAAATAAAACGGATAGGCAAAGCATACTTCCTCAGATAAAAAGACACGGTTCTTCGCGATATGAACATATAGAACTACAAAAGGAGTGTGGGAGAATTTTAATCAGATAAACAGAGTTCTCTTTGGGGTCACCAAGATTGTTAAATAAATGATTTCTAAAAGAACAAGCACATTAAACAGGTATACATAAAGTTATTTTAAAGTGAAATCAAGAACAACACCATTTCCAAGGCATACTTTGAGAGCATTTCTTTAATCAATTATCTACATGTTTATGTAAACAAATATCAACCAAGAATTAATACAAGTTTGACCATCTATTTATCATACCATTCAGGGAATAATAACATCCTTGAAATTGTTGTGTTCTATATTTGCTATCTTCCTATATTTATCTTCGCCTTATTTTCCATGGCAAATAAAACTCTACTTATGATCATAGCAGCAAAGCATCATTGTCTTACTCTAACCCAATGTTACTCTAAGTCATGTACAAATTCAATGACACATAAATTCGAGAGCATTTCTTTAATTAATTATCTACATGTTTACCTAAACAAATATCAACCAAGAATTAATACAAATTTGACCACTGTACAGGAGTAAGTATAAGAAGTAAGCAACTGCGTACTCTACAGGAGTCAGTAATTTAAATGAATGGGTGAGATTGGGAGTAACTTCTTATGCTTACTCCTGGAGTAAGTGGGTATAATGGTACATAACTTGCATAAGACAAATGAGATACCAATCATATTTACTGCTTTTTGATGAATTTCGTTGTTAAATATAACTATAACGTACTAAAAATAACACCACTAACCTCAGCACACTGTTCTTCAATTTCATACTTCAGCTTCAGAACATATTCACTGCTAACATCCATATTATTTAAAGCTGTCGCAATTTCGGTCCCAGTTTTCTGCACGCCCACACCACCAAAGAACAACTTTGCACCAAGGTTTGGCTCCCTTATTTTCTGCTGTAAGGCTTCTTGATACTCATTGGTTAATAAACTACTAGCGCCACTCAAAACTGCTATAACAGAACTTATATTCGAAGTGGATATCGCTCTTCGCAAACAACTCTGCAAGACATAGAACACATCATCCACCATAGAAGTGGTAAGGCTATCAGGCACCTGTTCATCAATCCGTATAGCTTTCCTAACATTTTCCACCATGAAGAACCCTTCCAGAATCACATAAAATCCAGTTAAATCTTGTGCAACCTTACTGAAACTACCGCTCCTGAAAGCCTTCGTCGCACGAGGGACCAATTCAGGGTCCACAGAAGTAAGACCCTTGATCTTTGAAATCGCAAACTCTGTATAATCCTCGCCCAATTGCATAAGTGACAGAATTTCCTCCAAGTACAACTCAACCTCTCGCGGATCCGGTCCCTCGGCACCTCCTCCAACTGCCAATAAATTACTGTTCTGAGCATTGATTTCAGACGACAACTTAGCTAACTTCCTATATTCCATATACTTTTTCAAAATCACAGAACCTCGGGATTCACATTCCTCTTGTAGCTCACAAATCGCGTACACAATCCCATCCTCACCACACAAACCACTCAAAATCTCATTATTCTCTTCAATCGCCAACACGATATCCTTAAACAAATTAGTCAAACACAAAACAAAATTAACACTAACATTGCTTCCATTATTTCTCTGTTCCATCAGATCCACCAATTGTTCAAACTCGATCCTCGACCTCATCCCAATTACTTTCTTCAAATAACCAACATAGACCTGCAACCCCTCCTCCTCCAACCCTAGTGGTGTATAAAGCCGAATAAACCTCAAAATTGAGCCGTGATCTCTCTGATCCACTGCGACCGACAGCTTCTTCCTCACAATCGCTTCAAGCTGCTTCTTTGCACTCATCAACCTCTCCCTCTCATCATTCCCACAATCCTTATACTCAGCATCGATCTTAAGAAAACCCTGCACATACCTGTTAGAAAATATATCATGTTGGAAACAGAAACACAACATATGGAAAATATAAATGAATATGACTGTAATTCTGAATTACAGTTCAAACGTACAGGAGGATGAGGGTCTTATATATAAGACTGACACAAAATCATATAGAGTCTGTTCGGTAACACCATAAGGTAGCTTGACTACCTTATTTGACCAAAAATAAGCTACCCATTGGTGTTTAGTAAATTGGCATATTTCAATAAAGCTACAAGGGTACAAGCTTATAGGTTCTTATTTGATAAGCAACTTGAGGTAGTTTGTGGCTTATAAGCTACATGCTTAGGGCTTTGCTTGGCACAACTAATCGATAAGCTAGCGGAAAACTTATAAGCTAAATTTTCAAAGTTAAGAGCTGATAAACTAGTTGGTAGAATAAAAAGTTCGAAACTAATCGGTAAGATTAACTAATAAGCTAGGTAATAGGTGTAAAATGGACTTATAAGCTACCTCAAGTAACTTATCAAATACAAACTTATAAGCTCCTAGCTTATTGAAATAAGGTCAATTACCAAACACCAATGTGTGGACATTTCTAGTCAAATACGCACTAAGTCACAATTAATCTTACCAAACATTTCCAATTCAATTAATGAGCTTTCAAATTTCACATCCAAACAATGATGCTAATTACAAAAATCAAATCCTAACATAATTAAAATCAAACAAAATAAACCCTAAATCAAATAACATCTTAACAAAAATACCTCGCCGCGGATTCATAATCCTCGGAATCAAGCGCCCTATAGACACCTTCCAAACAATTCCCCCTCTCAACAATGGCGTCAATCCTTAAGAGCGTGGATCTCACGCGCGACTGAGCTAGATCAAGTTCACGAACCTTCAAGCTGACGTCATCAGCGAGATCACAAGTAGAAGAAACGTTGTTAAGCATGTAATCAGAATCAGATTTAACAATGTTGAGAACTTCAGAAGAGCGTTGAAGTTGAAGAAGGTGTTTATCAAGATCGTTACGTTGAGATAAGAGATCGTCGAGTTCAAAATCTAAGGCTCTTTGGTGTGCGATACACTCGTGGAGAAGGCGCGTCATTGCGCCAACTTCGGTTAGAGATCGAACGTATTCTACGGCTTCCGGTGTACCCCACTCTATGGAGGATGATACGGTTGCGGAAATTGGAGATGAAACGCTGCCGTTTTCTTGATCCATTATGTTGTTGTTGTTCTTCACTGTGGGAGTGGAACCCATTGTGTTTTCAAATTTATTAGATCTGGGAATGGATCATTTTAACATTAACATACAACAAAACAATGGTACCTCAAACGAGGTCGTTTTGATGACATTTCATTATTTCTTACTTTTTTAGTATTTTGTGTTGATGAGTAGATATTGAGAGAGTGAAGATAAGAGTAATTTCCATCGGGGAGGATCCAGTTACTCTTGGAGTAAGTGAAAAATATCTACTTCATATCTTAGTCATTTAATTTTTCAAAATCCAATGGTTTAGATGTACTCACCAATTCAAATCATTGTATTTCCCAAGAATGAATGATCATGTGAATCCCTCCCCATTATTTATACTGGAGTATAATGGAGAGATGTATGAAATATGATAAAGCTTAGGTAAAGTAACATAAGTGCTAGTGGTACATGTGACATATTGGAAGATGACAGATAAATCTTTTTGTTTATTTTCAAGGTCAAAAAATGTTTGATTGTAAATCTAATAAATGTTCATTCTTTGGAAGTAAACAAAAAGGTTCACGTGTCATCATCTAATATGTCACATGTACCACTAGCACATATGGTACTTTACCTAAGTTTTGTCATATGAAATATTCCATAGCATATGTTGTTGGTCTGACCGACCATCTACTCTTGTCGTACCTCTTCTAGACAAACATGCATTGCTTTATCCGTGTTGGATGGATTTGGCACACCCGTGCCTTGTGGATAGTTCACTTATACATGCAGTTGGTTGAGTAACCGTATTATAGGCCTTCCTTGTCGATTGATAGAAAGTTAGTGTAGTGTGCAGGTGACATGTGACTTGTGACACATGTCTGGTGGTCCATGTAGTTCTGTTTGGATCATGTCTGGTTGTACCTTACTGAATTGTCTGGTCGCCCGATCAAGATCCAAGATTATTGGAATAGACTCGCCTTATACAACCTTGACATATTTTTTAGATCGAAACATATCACATTCTAGTATTGTAGAGAGATTCAGTCATTTACACATTTTATTGTTAGGGCATGATTATAGATTTTACAAACGTTGAAAAAGAAATTAAGCAAAACAAATGGATTAATTTAATCAAATTCCCCAATCCTACCAATAAATTTGCCTTTTTGTCTTTAAAATATCACCTAAAACAGATTTTATACAAAACGACCTCGTTTAGAAAAATTTCAATAATCACCAATTGGTTTTCTTTAAAAATTTAAGCTGAGAAAGATTCCATACCAAATTTTAGCTTAAAAAAAATGACAGCGAATGCGACTCTATCTCTTTCTTTCACTCCCTCTTCTCATTATTCCTTAAAGGATAAGCTCCAATTTATAGCTTCTTCAAAACGATGCGTTTCATTTTCATCACTTCCAATTATCTTAACTTATAAAGCTAGGGTTCGTACAGCATTTGCAGCATTGGTAACAGAGCGCGTAAACGACGACGTTTCTAACGAAGAAAAAGAAGAAGAACAATGGAAGAAGCCAATAGCTACTGAAGTTTACGTTTGTAACATTCCAAGAAGCATTGAATCTGATTATTTACTTAATCTGTTCAATCCTCACGGTGATGTTTTATCCGTTGAGGTTTATTTTCAATTTCTCATTTATTTTAAATAATTTCTCATTTTCCTATCATTCTGGTAAAAGTAATTTTACTTAAAGTCAGCCACATTTTTCAGAGATGAATTTAATTAAAAGGCCGGCAGCCTAGTGCACGAGGCTCCAACACTTAGTGGGATCTGGTGAGGTAGATTTACGCAGCCTTATCCTGCAAGCTGATGAACTGTTTTCAGGATTTGAACTCGTGAACTTTTGATCATAACCAACAACCTTTACTTTAAGCTTCAAGGGAGAGAATCTATTTACTCCAACAATAAATTTTAAGAAACTCCACATAGGAGTTTGAATTAGTGAATAGATTTAAACAGCATTTCCCTATGATTGATGACTAAGATGGAGAGTCTTGAGAAAATGATGGTTTCAAAGTGACGTTAAAGCATATTAATGTGACCATTACTGAGGGAACTTGGAGTTTGAAATAGAAAAAACTTCGCAAGTCCCACATAGGTTGGAGGAGGGAAGTTGGAAGGCTTTATAAGTCTTAAATCCTATCATTGTGCAAAATTCGGATACTGACACTGGTAGTCAGTTTGTGGGAATAGAATTGGCACAAGAAACCATATTGTGGGTATTTCGAAATTGACACTGGTAGCCATATTGTTGGTGTATTCGAAAACGATTCTTACAGTGTAGTATCCATGTAACCGACCCCACCTTGTGAGATAAAAGGCTTGATTGTTGTTGTTGATAAAGTAGATCGTGCCAATTTTGTAATCAGCAATGTAGTGAGATAAGTATGATGATATCATCACAAGCCCTTGCATTTATGCTTATCTGCTCTGGTGTAGGTTTGCCGGAATGCTGAGACTGGTGAAAGTAAAGGGTGTGCTTATGTCACATTGGGATCTATTAACTCAGCAAGAAATGCAGTTTCGGCATTGGATGGATTGGTTAGTATGAAACTTGCATCGCTGCTTGTATTTGATTTTTGTTGCCCTGGCTTTAATTGATCTGAAATCTTGTTTTTTTCTTTTGTCACAACTAAAGGATGTTGGTGGGCGGGAAATGCGGGTTAGATTTTCGGTTGAGATGAATCGTAGAGGGAAGAATCTCAAGATACTGAACTCGTCACCGAAGAAAGTTATATACTATGAAGGCCCTCATAAGTTGTATGTTGGGAATCTTCCCAGGCCTGTTAGGCCTGAAGAATTAAGACATCTCTTTGTTAAATTTGGTACGGTGGCAAGTTTAAGGATACTGATAGATCAAAGGGAGGGGAGAACCCGAGTCTACGCGTTTGTTTCTTTCCTTTCAGAGAAAGAACGTGATGCAGCAATGTCCATCAATGGAATAGTAAAATCTGCTTTACCCACTTTTTAACGTTGTGCTCCGTAGTTTACATCGCTCGTGTCTGATGCTATATGTCTGGTCTTTCTTGCAGGAATTCGGTGGTCGTAAACTAGTGGTTAGAGAAGGAGTCGAAAAGTCTGAAAGTTAAACTGAAGCTTTGAAATCTGCTTAGAGATGCCTGCAATTTTCGTTGTTTCAGCAAAAAGAAGCTCTCTGCTATGGTATGTATTGCTGAGATTGATTGAGGATCTTACTAAACATGAACATGTCACAACTACTGTGGCAGGTTCATCAAAATTGGATTCATGTTCTTTATTTTTGTTGTATAATCAGAAAAAGCAAAGTTCTCTGTTTTTTTGGAACATGATTTTGTGAAAAGTATTCAACTTATGGTCAATGACAAAGTGAGCATTAATATTCTAATGTAGTGTATATATCCATTTCTTCTAAGCTTAAAATTGTTTTTAATCAGTGCCTATAAAATGGAATGGAATGAATTAGATTTTAATTGGTCTTTATGAAAAATTATTTTATATCTTTAGAGATTTGAAATGTTTATTTTTGTTCTCTGACCCTAAACCATTTCTTCTACTTGGTGTTTGTAATATGTGAAGAATAGTTCAACTAGGTTCTGTGTGCCAATGTTATCACTAAAATGGATAACAAGATCAATAGTTCAATACTATGACAAAGTATCATTTTAAGTCTGATAAATCAAAGGGACTCAACTGAATTTTCATGTACCATATTAAGTTTAATGTCAAATGTTTGATTTCTGACAACGACACTTGTTTGGATGAACAACTACACATTCTAAAAGTGATTAGTTTTTTACTCAGAGTAAATGATACCATTGGTTATATGATAAAGCAATGAACAAAGAAAGAACAAAATGAAAATTAATCTTGAAAAATAAAGCATTTAATAAATTATTTACTTAGTTTTCAAATATTAGTCTTAAGATCACTTAGTAGCTTCATAGTTCATATTCAAACCCCCAAAAAGCTCATTCCTCCCCTCTCTTTTTTTTAAATAAAAAGAAAGCCTTTTACTTACACAAAAAATTACTTTTCAAATATTATCTTTCTTTTTGTTCCTTCCTTAAACATTATCCCAAAAATTATTTTTAAAATATGAAATTTTATACTACCAATTGAGCCTTAATCCTATAAGTTGAGATTAACTATATAGATCGAACAATATCATTAGAAATAGTTACCTAACTTGACCTTTGCAAGAAATATAAGGATTTTGGAGATGTTTTCATTATAAAAACCAACCATGAATCTCTTATCCAATAATGTACCATAAAGCCTTATCTTCCAACCATGTCAAAGTGAGTAAACACAATCCATATGAAAAAGAAATGAGTGGTTCCTTCCCTTCAATTTGTGGCACAATGATCTCCACATTTTATTTCCAAATTATCTAACACTTTTTATATTAACATGCCAACAAAACTTAGAAACATAGGAAATAATATCTCAATAACTACATTTTATATTCTCTTCCTAGTGCCTTAACAATATTTTATAGGACACAAAAAAAATAATTAAATTATATCTTGCACTTGCAACAATGGCCTCAACTTCTTCATCAACTTTAACTATATCATCTTCAACAACCCTTGTTGATGGCAATGTTTCAAGAAAATCAGCATCTACTACACCAAAATGTGTTACCCTTCCCACTCAGATTCATTCATGGAATTCTACTTCTTTTTGTAAGTAAATTTCAAAAGCATGCACACATAATCCATAGTATTTCATAATTTGTAGCCCTATTAATATTTGTATATCTCTATTTCTTACTTACATTAAAAATGCATGAAAAACAAAAACAAATTAAATATATTTATCTCTATTTCTAATATTTCTATGTTATAAATATGCAATGTGACTAATATATGATGCAAATTTGTTTTAGTTTAATATTTATGCATCATGGATATAAAGTTTTTTCACATGATTAACATAGCATGTGAATAATGAATATTATGCTGATGATATAAAAAGATTCTTACATTGTCAGCATATACATATTAAATCTTTTTGAACCGACTAACTTTTGCTTGAAGCTGTTGTGTTTATTAAGTGCGAAATTCCAAATTGGACATGGGGGAATGAATAAAATAGTTTTATAAGTAAAAAAGAATCATGATACTATTTCATTAAGGTTTTGGTTCAACATGATATTTCACTTATGCTTCTTCAATTTTCTCATACCCCAATAATAATGGAATACTCTTATAGTTAGAGGCTCCACGATCGTAATCGGGTCCAACAAATGATAAGATAATTATGTAACTTAATGATGGTTTCAGGTGGCAAGTTTGCAAGCAATGTTATGGCCAAGGCTAGCAGTACCACAGGAGAAGTAACAACTGAAGCTGTTGCCACCACAACTGAGATTGTTGAGCCCATTGAGCTCCCAGGTTTTGTCAAGACTATTCAACAAGCTGTAAGGATCTAAATTTATTTAAAGATAAAAAATCAATTTCGTTACATAAATTTATCGACCCAACTAAAATACGAAGAAAAAAAAATTAAATGTGTCATTAATATAGTCAAATTAGTCTTTTTTAACTTCAATATGCGTAACACTTTAGTTTCTATCAGATATAAATATGATCATCGTTTAAGTTTTTTTAGTATCGATATGAAACTTTTAATGTTTTTTCATGTATTGTTGAATTAAGTTGGATGATTTTTTGGGTGCATATTTATATATATAGTGGGACAAAGTTGAAGATAAATATGCTATAAGTTCACTAGGTGTAGCTGCTGCAGTTGCATTATGGGGCTCAGCTGGTGTTATCTCAGTAAGTTATTTAAATTCTCATCAAATACCATTTTCTAGTCCTTATTACGTATCAGTTGGGAAGTAAGTCTTATATCGCATACTTCATTGTTTTGGAAATGATTTAAATATCTATTGAGCTACTCCTCTCATTGTCAATTGATTTTGAGATGAAACCTTAACATGATATCAGAGTCAAAACAAACTTCTTTT
Organism: Lupinus albus; assembly: GCA_009771035.1. Lineage (NCBI taxonomy): Eukaryota > Viridiplantae > Streptophyta > Magnoliopsida > Fabales > Fabaceae > Lupinus > Lupinus albus. The sequence continues at coordinate 514,033 of CM020016.1, forward strand.
CGGTTGTTATGGGTCAAAAGATATTTTTTAGTTATGGATCAAATGTAACTCTCTGCCTGATCCGACAGACTTATGTGGAGGAGACATTATCACATAGTATGATTTAAATACTTATTGGACTAATCTTTTTATTAGCAATTGGTTTTGAGATGGAACCTTAACATTATCATTTCTTACAACTTTTTTTGAGTTCAATTGATTATACTTACTATGTGATAATGCATTTGATGAAAGTTATGTTAATAAACCAATGACTTATGTATAACAGGCAATTGATAGGCTTCCTTTAGTTCCTGGGGTTCTTGAGGTTGTAGGCATTGGCTACACTGGGGTAAGTCGATTACACTTCTTTAATTAATTGGATAATCGATTAATTATATCGTTAATCGATTATCGGGTTAAACTGGACTGCACATTTGTCTAACAATTCTCAATAAAAAACAACCAATTAACCATGAGAAATGAATAGGGTTGGTTTAAATCTTTCTATTCCTTGAGGCACAACAACTATTAATTCATTTTCTGTCTTTTTTTTGTAGTGGTTTGCTTATAAGAACATAGTTTTCAAGTCAAACCGGTAAGCCCTAATTTCTCTTTGAATAAATTGCTACAATTTTGTTCAATGGACTAAGTTAATGATTGTCGCGACCCGATTCTTGGCGGATTTTTGGTTTCGGGACTATGATTAATGTTTTCTTTCACAATTACAGGGAAGCTTTGGTACAGAAAATAAAAGAAGCATATAGTGAAATAATTGGAAGCAGCTACTAAAAACAGTGAGGAATTGCTCACACATAAGAGTTTAATTTCTCTTGCATGCAACATTTTATTGAATATTTAATAACCATATGCTTCATTTGGTGGGTATAAGTTGCTTATGGATCATAGTTTATCTCATATAATGTAATCTAGCCTGAAAATATATAAGTGTAGCTTAATTATATTAATCCATTTCAGTAGAATCTCAATTTCTTAATTATCCATTTGAGTTTCTGAAATAAAAGAAAATTGAGTTTATGGAACTGAGTTCAATGACTTCAAAGAATATAAGGACATTTTGATTTTTCTAGAAAGCTAGAAATTATAAACTCAAAAAATAAGCCAATAAATCATATTTGAATGTGTTGGCTTTTATTTTTCTTCTTCTTGATTTATAAGCTCTTTTTTCATAAACTAAACTTGTTAGTTACCTAAACAAGCTTAGTTTATAAAAAAACTTCTAAATAAAAAATAATCAAAAATTATTCCAATTAATAATTCATGTAGATCAATAATCTATGACTTTAGGTAACCTTGCTCTTCAACTATTTGCATTAGGTAGATTAAACTCTTTCAAAAATCATAAAATAATAATAAAACATCAAACCATATTAATATAGTTGATCAAATGTATCTATATATATCATTATGACTTTATTACTTTTTCACATGTTGAAAGAGTAATTATATATATGTTACACAAAGCCTTAATTATCTATATATTACACAAATTTATTTCCCATGTTGAAAACAATGTTGTGAAACTCGAGTCGGACGTCAAGCCGGAAGAGTTTTCGTATTAGGTCTAACCGATTTAAACAGTTAAGTCGTCCGGTCGGACCAGATGATTTTAAATATAATTAATAATTTTTATCTATAAATATATAATTATATATAAATGTAAAATTTTATATAAATATATTGAAGTAACATCTCTCTGTCTTTTTTTGGACTGAAATAAAACAAAACATTAGAGAAATGTTGTATTTTTTTTAAATTTTAAGTGAACCGTCCAGTTTTCTCCCCCGGTTTAACCGGGTTTAGCATGGTCGAACCAAAATTTCTCCGGTTCAAAGCGATTCAACTACTCATTCGGTTAAGACTACAAAACGAAGCCGTTTTCAAGTCCGGTCAGCAATCGAACCGGTCAAACCGTCTGGTCCGGTTATCACGGTTGAAATCCTTAATTACATTTTCTTCTTTGATAAGTAAAATAGAGAAGCAACATATGTGGGAGATACTAACTAATTCCTTATCCTACATCAATCAGATTTTTAATTGGTTAGTATATAGAATTGGAACATACTACTTTAATATCTGAAAATGATTTAAATATCTATTGAATTATTGGAATCATAGAAATTAGTCAATTACATGACTATTAAGGAATTACTATTAACTATTCTATTTGTAGAACTCAATAACCCATAAACCCACATGACAAATCAATTTGATGCTACTAAATCCAGATGATTTAGCCAAATCCATGAATTCTTGTTGTGTTCTTTCTTTTCCTCCTGGGTTTTGAGTCATCATAAAAAGGTCTGAACCAAAACCAAACTTAGCAGAATCTGTTTCCTCAGGTACCATAGGTAGAATTGATTCCACAACAATCACTTTTCCATTTTCAGGAATAGCTTTGTAACAATTCTTCAATAGCTTCAAACATTGTTCATCACTCCAATCATGTAGTATCCACTACATTAAACAATTTGATACTTATGTCAATCAATTATAATATTTCATCACATACTTATATACTTTACATTTAACTATTTTTTAAGATAAAATGTTAATTGTATATTATATCCCTAACCTTCAAATTCATATATACATAAGTGTATTTATGAAAGTTGTTGAAGTTACATTTTTAAAAGCCATGCACATAGATCTTTGGATACTTAAGTGGATAATTTCTAAAAATTTAAGGACAAAACTTAGGTAAAGTACCATACGCGCTAGTGGTACAGATGATATATTAGAAGATAACACATGAACCTTTTGTTTATTTTCAATGTCAAAAAATGATTGATTGTAAATCTAATAAATATTCATTCCTTGAAAGTAAACAAAAAGATTTGCGTGTCATCCTCTAATAAGTTACCTATACCTAGCACCTATGATACTTTACGTAAGTTTTATCAAAAATTTAATACCTTCATCAAAATTGCATCTCCTTTAGGAACACTCTCAAACATATCTCCGGCCACATGCTCCACCCCTACACCATTAAAATTACTCACACATGTAAATTAAACACCAGTTAAATATCTATACATCGTTAGTGTAAATTTTTACATGGTCAATAGAATATTCACAGTTCGTTTGTATTATTTTTATTTAAAAGTCAATGATAATTAACATGTGAATAGTAGATAATGTGTCGACAATGAATATAAAACATTTACACATATTAAATTCATTGAACATTATTGTTAAATATAAGTATAGATCATACCATGATATTGAGGGGCATGTTGTATGACATGTGGTAAGTCAAAATTAATACCCTTAACATTAGAGTATTTGGAAGTAATCAATTTAAGATTTAATCCAAGACCACCACCAACATCCACTAATGTATTGATGTGCTCAAAACCTTTGTATACTTCAAGAATTTTCTTCATAATTAAAGTAGAATTGAACATAGCTTTGTTGAAAATTTCATTGAACCTTGGATCTGTACTTGAATAATCAAAGGCATTCATTCCATAAATTCTGTTGAATGGTATACCTCCTTCTAGAATTGCTCCATTAAGTTCATTCCTGAATCATTGCAAAATAATTTATATTACTATGAAGAAGAGAAAAAAACACCCATTTTACTATTTATTACCTTCAAAAAATTATAAATTTTAATTAATTTTTCTAATAAAAAAGGTTAAGATTTCATCTCAAAACCAATTTAAAATGAGAGGAGTAGCCCAACAGATATTTAAACAATTCCTGAGACAATGAGGTAGGCGATGTGTGACTTACTTCCCAACATGCCCCCTCCACATAAGTCTGTTGGATCAGACGAAAGATTATCTTTGACTCATAACTAAAAGACATATTTTGACCCATGACAATCGAAAAGAAGTTGGGCTTTGACTCTCATATCATGTTAAGGTTCCATCTCAAAACCAATTGACAATGAGAGCAGAGTAGCCTAATAGATATTTAAATCATTCCCGATACAATGAAGTAGGCGATGTGAGACTTACTTCCCAACAAAAACCAAAACGAGTGTGATATGAAGATACATTTTTATATTAATGTATAAGAAAGTGTATAAAATATAGTGACCTATTTTAAGAAAAAAAAAGTTAGTAGTTTTATAACTCACAACCATGTATTATTCTTATTCTCTATTAGGCTATTTCATTTGAATATTCACCTAACTAATTTACATAATAGAAAATAATGTTCTTGACCAATCAAATAGAATGAGACTAAGTTATATTGAAGACTTTGTTAGACACCAAATATTATCCTAATTATAAAACATAAACAAGAGAAAAAAAAATCAATTGAATGAGAAAAATGATATATAGATATAACACAACTATATATCTCTAAGGCACAACAAATTAAATCCAAAAATAAAATTGTGTAAATATTTGTGCATTCGAAAATAACCAAATATTTATTCTATTAAGTAAGATCGGCTACAGAAAATTTCGAACTAACCAGCTTTGATAGAAGACTTTGTCCATGGCTAAGGCCAAAAGAGGGCCTAATGAGACACCATCAGCATCAATGAGAAAACATTTGGACTTAGGAGAGAGACTATAGAAGCTCTTGGGTGGTTCAATATTTTGTGTATCTTCATGAACATAACATTTTAACACAGAATGACAAGACAACATTCTAAGTAGTCTATCCAACATGTTTGGTGCATCTTTGTTTTTGGTTCCAATCTTAATTGCAATGTCTTTTGAAGATAGTTTTGCACCATCACCTTCTTTTGCTATGATCTCAAAAATGCCTAGATCAATTGCTGAACACAAAGCCATTGGAAATGAAAAAGAACCCAACACTTGAAGTCCAAATGATAAATCATCTTCTTCTTTAACAATATTGTTAGAATCCATGTGAAATTCTAGAGTTATTTAAACACAACAACAACAACATAAATTATGGTTGGTTCATACAATATTTATAAGAAGGGTAGTGTCATATACTTTCAAAAAATTGAATGGTTGTGTTTGTTTGTGAAAAAAACTCAACTTTGAAGGGTTGATGTGTTATATCTCTTTATGAAAAAGGAATACAGAGAGGATCCAATACAGGCATAGATGCTGACATGTGGAGTTTGAGATTTGTTAATGATGCAGATTTCAAGTTTTTTCAATTAATTTTTTTTCCTCTAATCTTCAAATGAATCTGGGTCTCACATTCCAGGAGAAGATCCCAACCCATGAAAAGGTGACAGCTTTTTAGGGTTAGTTTATAGAAAGTCATAAATTTAGAAGGTTGTATCTTTCTACATGAAAAGTTACATTAGTGATGAGTTATTTATGTTTATGGAAAGTCACATATTTTTCTATAAATTAGGAGAACCTTTAAATAAGGAGAGTTAGAAGGAGTGGTAATAGTTTCACACTCAATTTATGTTGAGTACTTCATAAGACAATCCACTTCTAAACTAGTGCAACCATAATTATGTATACCTTCAAAAAGTAAACTATTCATAAGTAATGTAATTCATAGTTATCTATATATATAATTCATATAATATATAAAAATAAACATCAACAATCTTAAAAATTAACCTAATGAATATAGTCCCAATGTTGTTTATTTCTTTGGTTAATACTTGAATTTTTTTCTAGAATTACACCTTCCTGAGATGACATTAGAACCTGATTTTTTTTTTTTAATTTTTGAGACAAATTTATATATTGTCACTAGAATATACATAATTCATGTTTTACTATAACTGATGACTCTTCAAAAAACAAATGAATGATTGATAATATATTGATAGTATAAATTTTAACACTGATAATATATAAATATTATACACTTCTCTATAATCACACATTTATGGGTAGATTGAAGAATAAACAATTGTAAGAAATGGTATGACATGATCCATTTCATGCACAATAGTTTAAGGTTGAATCTCTCAAAATACAAAAAATGAATTGGTTTCTTATTTATGACCTTAAGATGAAGACACATTGACATTTTTGTATGTTTTTAAGGTTAAAAAAATATGTGATTGTCAATCTAATAAAAATTCTTTCTTTGAAAGTAAACAAAAAAATTCATGTATCATCCTCTAATAGATTATATGTATCACTAGCATATCTGATACTTGTGAGTACCCAATTTTGTCCGGCCAAAAATGTATATTCTCAAATAAATAAGTAATAATATCAATGTATTTATCCCCCAATTACACAAGTTTAAAAATTAGTGTTGTTACAACTTTTGATATACAGAAATAAAGACAACAATTGATAATACAATAATTTAAACCAATACAATAATTACACTTCAATTATGCAAATCAATCCATTAATTCACACGATAAGCATTATGCCAAATTCAAGCGATAAAATTACAATAGCTAAGCCGTGCATCTTTTGGCCATAAAAAAAAACATATCCAGTCACTAAAGGAGATAACAAATTTTCTCCATTAACTACACCCTATTATGTTAGTAAGAAGTTTCCCCCCACATTTTGCACATATACCACCTCTTTTGGCTTAAATATAGACCATATTCAATCTCTGAAAAGGAAGGAAAATCAAATGAATAACAAAACATCATTAAGGCGATAATCAGCATTTATAGACAATAATTAGCATAACATAAAAAGAGGATATCAATAAGGAAATTAGAATGAAAGTGGAAATAAAATCATTGCATAAAGATGACATTAAATTATTGATTGGCAATTTAAAAAAGGAATGACAAATATGGAAGGGAATCCCAAACATTATGAAAAAGGAGGACAATATGAAAATGCAGGCCACACCATAGCCTATATAGCCTATATATAGAGCATTAGAAACTCAGAGAAACACATATAATCAAAGTTGAACATTGAACACTGAGAATACAAAAAAAAAACACAAAGGAAAGAAAGGACAGTCCAAAAAACTCTATTATTTTGTTTTCAATTCACTGAACACAGAACACACACGAAGCATAATAGAGAAGACACTGCAGAAAAGATACATAAAGGAGAAAGCCGAAAAGTACAAAAGCAAGGAAACCCAAAACGTAGAGACTTATAAGTGTGAGTCCTTAACAGGTAAGTCTCTTCCCCATCATTCTAGTTCCCGCATTTGTACGGTCGAAATATGGCATCCCTTTACGTTTTTTTATTAGTGTTCTTGGCATTTGAATATCCATAAATATATTGCAGTGTTAATATTTAACTTGTATTTGTCATATTGATAGTTGCATAATTGTTTAATCATAAACATTATTAAGCAAAGTATTTTAACCTATTCTAATATACAAGCAAGTTCTAAAATAAATTTTCATCACCATTGAAAAAAAAACTTTCCCATATATTCACAGTCTAGTTGCTGCATAAATGTGGTTAGAGTTCACTGGAAACAAAGAAAAGTAACAAACATTCAACAATCATAATAGAATTAACATCAGCATGATAATTAATCTTAAAAATAACACTCTTAGCACTAAGGAAAAGCATAGAACTAGCATATTGAGAATCTCAAAACACCATGGGATGGTAGCTCCCTGGCTGGTCCGACAAAAAAAGCTCCAGCAGTCTCCACCGTGAATGGGTAGCCACTGCCGCCGGAGGAACCAAAGCCTTCTCCATCCGAACCTGGGACATCACAGCCTTTTCCGTGAGTGGTTCGACCTCTTCCCCTTCTACTCGCACCACCGTCTTCCCTCCTTCGTTCAGAACCATCATCGTCGCCGACAACATCCTCCCATCTCTGTTGGAACATCGTCGGCGGCTCAAAGGGGAGAAGCTCGTCTTCTCCCAATTTCCTCTCTTCCCTCAATCTTCCTAAATCCTTAATTCCAAATCTGAATTCATTCCTTTTACGTTAACCCATGTTATTTCTAAATTATTGGATGTGGGCTTTCATTGATATTACTCATAAATATAAAGCCCATGAGAAATGTTCACTTAGGGATATTAATAAAGTTGTATGTTTTTAATCTTTAGGTAGCATTTGTTATAAATACGTACAAAACAGCAAGCATTAATGTTAATGATCAAAACAATATTTTAATAGGATTTCAATGTGTAATTATATTTTTTCTTATATACCCCACTTTGTATTTCGAGCCGAGAACCGGTCGCGGTCACTTGTACTGCTTCTGCTATTTATCGAAGTTAAAAGAGGGTAAGCAGTCAATGTTGACTCGTCGTCTATTAGTCTCACTTCAATTAAACTCAAACCAATTTTTAATAACGTTTAATCAAACTAGCAAACAAACGATTTTAAAGAACTACGTAGTCTTGATTTCCCTATTGCACCAAGGGATACGTAGGAGCAAGATAAACTCTTGTCAGACACAAAAATAAAAAAATAAACATATTATTTTAATTAATTTGATTTTAATAAAGTAAGGGTAAATTAAAAGCATGCATTTAGTTAGGGTACCGTTTAATAACGGGCGGACGGGTGCTAATACATTCCCCAATCCGTAATCGACTCCCGAACTCATAACTCTAACATAAAGACCAATTTTATCCAATTCGGGCACAATTCGAGTTTTCCACGTTTTAACCGCAAAAAACGTGGTGGCGACTCCTCAAGAGGTCGCGTGACCGAAAATCTGGGCGCGACAATACTTTATCTAAATTTTGTCTTCGACCATGAAAAAGTAAAATAAAAATTAAATGGTCTTTTTTAATCACCAAATTGTTCTTGAAAAACTGTAATAATTAGTAAACAAAGAAAGGAAAGTCACGTGATCCCACGAAGAACGCTCACATGTCCCATGAACCCATCCAAAATCCAACGGTCCAGTACCAAATCACGAAGATAAAGCCACGTACCAGTTTCTTAAACGAAGTTGCCACGTTGGCATGTAATCGAATGACCGATATCACATATCTTAACTTGGTGTCCTCAATTCTACCCTTATGTATAACTTCTCCTTATACTTGTTGGAATAGAATATTACGTGACACTATATTATCAGTTAGGACAAGGTTTATGATACTAATTTGAGACCGATCTTCCATCCCTAATGGAAGTATATTTTGAACCACACCCTTTTTCTATATTAGAAAACTTACGTGGAGACGAATACATTACGTCATATTTAGAGACAAATGTATTTATATTTTATAGTTTTATCATTTATGATTAGATTTTAATTAGAATTTAAACTTTAGTATATTGTTAATATTTTATTCTTTGTGTCTATATAATTGCGTCTCCACATAAGTCTTTATCTTTATCTTCTTTATACGAAAGACTCGTGTGGATACTTATCTATATAGAGATAACTAATGAAATCTTGACAATACAATAAAAAATTAATTTTAGTTAAAATTTAGTGCTAAATAATAGCACCAAAAAACATATAATACACTTGTATCCAAATACGAGGGGTTATATATGTCTTCATACAAGTTTTCTCATTTCTTTATGGGGAGGGATCCACTTACTCCAAGAGTAAGCGAAAAAGACATACTCCTCATCTTAGTTATCTAATCTTAAAAAATCTAATAGCTTAGATGTACTCACCAATTCAAACAATTGGATTTCCCAAGAATGAATGATCATGATGTGGATAACTTTTTTCCACTTACTTTTTTCCTGTACACTTACTCACATGGGTCCCAAAAATGACAGGTGGCAATGCTTTTACGGACTAAAAAAAAGAGACATTGAGTTTGTGGATGAGGTTTCACGTGATGACAGAAAAGGACTATAAAAAGAATATAAATATAAATAAAAAATTGGAAAAAATGAAGCAATAAAATTTAGAAAAAGTGCAAGTGGTGTAAACACTATCACCCACTAAAGTGTTGACACTTGTCATCATGTCACGCAGTTTTACCCTTCGGTCCTTCACAGCCTCAAATAAAAACTATATTTTCATTTACATATTTTATTGGTATAAGTCATTTTGTTAAGATTACATGTACACCAAATTACTCATATTCAATGTATAATTCACTATTTACAAACACCTTAAAAACTATACCAACAAATGATATCAAACACTTGTCGGGAGAGTAAGTTTTTTAAACTTACTTCACGTCTTATGTATTAATTTTAGGGAAATAAAATGGTTTAGATCTACTAACTAATTCAAACCATTGGATTTCCATAGAATTAATAGCTAAGATATGTAGTAAATTTAAAAAAATTATTCTCGAAGTCAATAGATATGTTTTCCCAAAATATATATATACAAAGTAGAAGAGTTTTTTTTTATATATGAAATGTATATATACAAAGTAGAATTAATAGCTATGATGAAATGTATCTAAATCTTCCAACACTCTAAAAACTTTTGTTACATAGAATAAAATATCTTATTCTCATTTCCTTCGACCACTAAAATTATAACAGGTATCATATTTGATTTTTCTACCAAATATTCTAAAATTTAGTGGTTAGAGAACCTAATGTATATAATTGATAAGATGACATACTTTATTATTATTGTTATTGTGTTATAATAATGAAAAAAAAGTAGAAATTGTGAAGAAATAATAGTGGCTGAGATTGATTATGAATGAAAGATGCTTGTGGTGTGTGTAGTATTCTTCAAACTCAACACACTATAACCATTCTTCTTCTTATACTCTTATAATAATACTTCACTTTCTTCTTCTTCACTTTCTTCTTCTTCTTCTTCTCTTCACTTCCATTTTTTTCAGATTTGTCGTTGCCGGAAATGACTACTCCAATCAACGTACGGTGATTTCATTATTTCACTTCTTCGCTATGGTTTCATTTCGAGGTGATTTTCGTTATTTATTTATAATTTATTATTTTTCTCATGTTTTGGTCCTTATTCTGTTTGGTTCCTGATATACTTTAATTACTAGAATCTGCAAAATAAAATTATCCATAAATCAAGTATCCTTTTAATTATATATATGAAGTTTTCGGATTTGAATGAATGAAAGTGCCTAAAGTTGAACTTTCTGTATATGGTAGTGGTTCTGGTATGTGATATGCTGAATTCAGTACTTTTCATATTTGAGTTGCTGATTGGTGATTCATTTTAGGGGAGTACATATGTTATCCCACGAGTCATGTCATTCGTACCATCGGTCGTGATTTGTTGAAAAAATATATTGAAGTTAAAAATTTAATTATTAAGTATTTTTCTGACCAATCACAGCTGACGAAGTGACACAGTCGGGGACAGAAGATGTGCTCCCTCATTTTAGTCCCTCGAAAACACTTATTACGTGGACCACATATGTTGTCCCAAAAAATGGGTGCTATGATTGGTTGGAAAAAATGTTGAAGTTAAAAGTTTAATAATTAAGTGTTTTTCTGACCAATCAGATGGACACATAGACTGACACAATTTGTAAGACATGTTCCCCTTATTACATTAGTTCTTAAAATCTTAAACATCAATTATAAGCATCAGTTATATTATTCCATGATTTATATATCACATGGACCCTATTTGACTAAGAGATTGAAATTTATAAGAGACTAATATGATTGATGCTTACAATTTTATTGATCAATGTAAGCTGTGTTTGTGATTTTAGTCATAGTGTTACTAAATCTAAAGATTAATAATATTTTAAACATAAGATCTTATAATTTGAGGGATTAATATGACAGGAGAGTTGAAATTGCAGTGACAGTTATGTATTTATAGTGAGTTATGTTAGAAGTGATTGTGATAATGATATGATATACTAATTATAGTGTTTTTTCTTGTTTAAAAGGTTTTGGAGCAGTGGACTTCGTTTTGGTGAGGATTCTGATTAGCAGTCTCTGTGTTATGGTGGATTCTTTTGTAGATTATTATTAAATCTATTTTTGTTTTTGTGAATTGAGAATGAATGCTTATGGCTATGTATAACTGGAACTGTTGATACCTATTTACAGAGATGGATCTCTACCAATTGTTCTCGCTTTGTTTATTTTGCAGTAACATCAGCTTCTGTTTACTCTCACCACAAAGCTACTATTTGCTGAGGTCCATTTCACAAAAAATGAAAGGAAGTATTATTCTTTTTATCCACTTTTCATCAGGGAAGATCTGAAGCAGCGCTAGCTGCACACATCATCCTCTAATGGATGCATACTCCTCTGGAGAAGAAGTGGTTGTTAAGGTCAGGTTACTACTATGTCGTGGAAATGGCAAATTTTGATTTCTTACAAGGGAATTAGTAAAGTTTAATAGCACTATTATTATGGAAGTAGATCAAATGGAAGGTAACTCAATAGTTAGAGGCAAATGAAGACCAGAAAAATTATAGGCAAAACTATTATAAACCATAAAGGATTTATGGCATGTTGGGGTCAACAACAAAGTAAGTTTTTATTCAATAATTAGAGGCAAATGAAGAACAAGAAAAATCATAGGCAAAACTATTATAAACTCTAAAGGACTTATGGCATGTTGGGGTCAACAACTAACTAAGTTTTTATTCAATAATTGTTCATCACATGAGAGCTTATAACCTTCCTATATACTCTTACAATTGCAGACAAGAAAACCATATACAATCACAAAGCAAAGGGAACGATGGACAGATGAGGAGCATAATAGGTTTTTGGAAGCCTTGAAGCTATATGGGCGAGCATGGCAGCGCATAGAAGGCAATATTTTGTTCATCATTAATACTTGAAATATTTTACTTTGTTCATTTCTTCAGATGCATAAATATTCTATTAGGAAATGAAATAAACTGTTTTCTTTATTTGGTTAAATCTTAATTAGAACTATCTTCTGTGCACCTTGGCTGGCACCTTCCGGCCCCCTTTTTAGTGTTTTACTTCTGTTGTGCAGAGCATATAGGAACAAAGACTGCTGTGCAAATCAGGAGCCATGCACAGAAATTCTTTTCAAAGGTCAATTGAGTACCTTCTGACCTTTGATTATATATTAAAAGCTAATTCTCATTAGTTCCATTTTTATTCTTCATGGAATTTATTGAGGTATTATACACACACCGGCACACATATGTGATATGTAAATGTTTATTTACATATAACATATGTATTGGATTTGGGCTGATTCTCCTGCTTAAGTATGATAGGTATTATAAGTAAAATGATAAACAAACAGAAGCTTTTAGGTCACGTAAGGCAATCTTCATTTGTATGACCTTATTAACTTGTATGACAATGACCTTCACTAAAATCCTTACAAATGTGGAAAAATAGTATACAATGCACATCCTCCAACTACTGATAATGCTAAAATGTGCCTGAACTTGTTCGTTTAGGTGACTGTACTCTTAAATATTCAAATGCTTCACATTTTCTATCACCTGTGGTTTCTGTATTAGATTCTGTTTGGAATTGAGTTATGACGCTTAACCCTTTTATTGATATCTATTTTGAAAAGAGAAGAGGGTTCAATGATTTAATTGAGACCACAAAAGTAAATGAGAACATTCAGAAAGAAAGTTTGATTTTAAAGAAGAGAAAAATTATATAAGACAAGGGGGCTGGTTTGGCCAAGCAATCAATTGGGTTGCTTGGTTAAGCCAACCCTCCTTTTTTTTCAACTGTATTAGCATTTCTGACTGGGCCACCCTAGGTGGGGGTTTCGTGCACCGGACCGCCATTTTTGTATTGGCATTTGTGATTTGGAGGGCAAGCCTCAATGCAACAGTAAGTTGCTGCTTTGTGACTTGGAGGTTGTAGGTTCAAATCCTGAAAACAATCTTTCTGTTTATGGGATAAGGTTGCATCCACCTCGTCCACTAGGCTGTAGTAGCATTTATGGCATTTGTCATATATTATAGAATAGAGTTACATGTAAAAGCAATGATAAGTAGGAAATTTTTTATTGTCATCCAACCGAAAATATATGCTGTTGGCTGTATTGGCTTGTGCAAATAATAATGAAGTACAATTGCAACTATAAATTCAACTATTCAGAGCTAATCTTACATGGATTTCAAGCATAAGTTAATATGCAACCAGCCTAATAGAAATTTTCACAGATGAAGTCGAACCAGAAAAGGAGAGAAGCTATCGAATATAAGGCTACTGATCTTTCTAAGGGAAAAGTTCAGTGAGAGAAGAATCTCCAGTTTCTGGCTTCTTCAAGATAAAACCACTAATTTTTCTAAGGGAAAAAGTCCAATTTACCTGCTAAAAATTTAGGCTCGTGTGCACTTAGGTCCCAAAGCATGAAAAAAATTCCCAACTTTCTATAGTCTTTGATTTAATCCTTTCATTTGATTTTTCATTCAATCACCAAGGGAAAATGGCATGTGAAGTCATGTGGGCATGTGTGTACTTTGTGCAAAATTTACTTTTATACAATCATGCTTCTAGCATGTGATGATATCCTTTTCTCCCAAACACCATCTGAAACCATCATATGAATCCTGACTTCACTCTTATTCTTTAACCCCTAAACCACAACCCAATACCACAGCTTTTATGTGTCATGTGGGGAGTAATGAAGTTACAGCAATTTGAGGAGCCATTCTCTGTTTGCCGACTCTCTTTTGTTGCAATGTTGCATTAAGGCTCTTCGATCATTTTAAAATAGAAATTTTATTTATATAGGAAAAGGTTGCTTGGGTTAATTATAAGGAGAAAATGAAAAGGGAAATGATATACTTTCATGAATTGATTGTAGGAAAGTTTTCACTGAAAATATGCATCACTGAAATGCCCAATCGGCTTTGTAAGTGGTTTTGTGAAGCTCCCACCTACTGAGAATTCTGTTACACTTTTTATTTTCAGTTGGAGAAAGAGGCCCTTGTAAAGGGTATTTCAACCGGACATGCTCTTGACATAGAAATTCCCCCTCCACGGCCTAAAAGAAAACCAAGCAATCCTTATCCCCGTAAGACCAATGTTGGTTCCCCAACAACAAATAGTCGGTCAGTTCAAGGCACAGTTGCATCTTCGCATGGTAAAGAAGCACTGGACTTGGAGAAAGAGCCACTTCCAGAGGTTAATATTTGTTTTTTTTTATTTTCACTTGTCATTCAAACTTTCTATGTTCTCACTTTTAGTAAAATTATTATGTTTCTTTCTTATTTTGTTAGAAGAATAATGAAGATGAAAGACCAACAACTGTAAAAGAAAATAAGGATGAAAACTGCTCAAAAGTATTTGCTGTTATCCAAGAGGCACCCTGTGCATCTGTATCTTCAGCAAAGGAGATTTCAATGTCAGGGTCAGTTCCGCTGAGAAATTCATGTGCTTTAAGGGAGTTTATACCGTCAATGAAGGAGGTAGTAACTCTAGATGAAACAAGCGAGTCTTTAGTCACAATTGAACTTGGAAAGCGGAAGTTGGAGATAAATAGTGGAAAACACAAACAACAAGCCTCTAAATTGGAGAGTTCTAATGCTTCACAGGCAAAGTCGGGTCAAACTGATAACACAGATGGTCTTAATTGTGCAGTAACAATTAATGGGATGCAAGGCAATCAGAACTACCCAAGACATATCACCGTACAAGTTGTCGAAGGAAACCATGAAAGTAGTACTCAAAATCCATCCCAAGATAAGTCGTTTCGAGACTCAATGTTTCAGCCAATAATAGGAGGGGTCAATGGGCAACCTAAACTTTTTACCAATTTAGCTCCATCAAACACAAGTGAAAATCAAAGTTACACAGGAGAATCCTCTATTCATCAACCATTTCCTCCTTGTCCCCCCTTTGCGCAACATAATCATGATGATTACCAGACAATTCTTCAGATGTCCTCCACATTTTCAAGTGTTATTGTCTCTACCTTGCTACAAAACCCTGCAGCCCATGCTGCAGCTAGTTTTGCTGCTACATTTTGGCCCTATGCTAATTCAGAAACTTCTGCGGATTCTCCCATGTGCTCCCAAGGAGGTATTCCATCTAGACAAGTTGGCTCTCCTCCAAGCGTTGCTGCTATTGCAGCTGCTACTGTTGGTGCCGCAACTGCATGGTGGGCAGCGCATGGAATGCTTCCTTTGTGTGCTCCACTCCATACTACTTTTCCATGTCCTCCTTCATCAAGAACTGCAATTCCCTCAATGAATGCTGGTGAAGCACCATTGGTAACAGAACAAGTAGAGATTAGTCTACAAAACCCTCCCCTGGAAGATCAGATGTTGGATCCAGAATACTCGGCAACTCAGCAAGCTCAACAACATTCACTTTCTAAGTCACCCTCTGAAACTGAGGAGAGTGGAGATGCCAAGTTAAATACTTCTTCAAAGGCTACAAATTATGAGATGAACCATGCAATTTCTGAGCACCATGATACAAACAAGACGAATGGGACAAAAACTGTTGACCGTTCCTCATGTGGTTCTAACACAGCCTCTAGCAGTGAAGAGGCTGATGCACTAGAGAAGGATGAGAAAGAAAAGGAAGAGCCTGGACCCGAAACACACGATGTGAACAATTTAGATCCTGAGACTAGCAATCGGCTTAGTTGTAGTAGTAGAAGCATTGGCTACCTTACTGATTATTGGAAGGATGTCTCCCAAGAGGTACAATAGTATATATCTTACAATGAAAAGTTTTACTCATCATGTATTGTTTCCCAAGAGGTACAATAGTATATATCTAGTGTATGCATCCATGTATTTTTTCCATCCTCATCATGTTAATGTTATTATCAGGGGAGACTAGCCTTTCAGGCTCTATTCTCAAGACAAGTGTTGCCCCAAAGCTTTTCACCTCCGAAAAACGCAAACTACAAAGATGAAGAAGACCTTGAGAGCAAGAAATGCAGTTCCAATCGCGAAC
This sequence comes from Lupinus albus, assembly GCA_009771035.1. Classification (NCBI taxonomy): domain Eukaryota; kingdom Viridiplantae; phylum Streptophyta; class Magnoliopsida; order Fabales; family Fabaceae; genus Lupinus; species Lupinus albus. The sequence goes on from CM020016.1 coordinate 530,647, forward strand.
CCCTTGAGATCAAGAAATGCAGTTCAAATTGCGAACCGGTGCAGAAAAGCCAGCCATTTGTAGAAAATAACAATGACAATAACAATGGTGAGGAGGGACTGCTAACCATAGGTCTTGGACATGGAAGGCTCAAGACTCGTCGAACCGGGTTTAAACCTTACAAAAGATGTTCAGTAGAAGCCAATGACAACAAGGTAGGAAAGTCCTGCAACCAAGGTGAAGAGAAAGGTCATAAGAGAATACGCTTGGAAGGGGAGACTTTAATTTGAAGCTTGATATATTATATAATATATGCAATCACAGTAGGGAAACACCTTCATTTCTGCATATATATTATTTCTTACTTCTCTTGTTTGGTGTTTTGTATTGCTTAATTTCTAATTCTGCAACACTCACAAAAACTTGCCTTGTATATGTGTTTACCATATTAAAGTGTTATTACTTTCTTGCACTGAAATTACCGGCACGAGCCGGTTTTTACAATTCTGATTACTCCAACTAAATAGACTTAGATATGAAAAATTATGTGCTGCTTGAGCACCGAACATTCAAGTAATTTATGATATTTCATTCAGTCACTTCCCTTCTTTTTACTCTCTTCACTCTCCATCTGCTACACAAACAAAAAACTTTTAATCAAATTCACTGTAATCTCAATTTGTTTTCCCAAATTCTCAGCTTAAAACTATTTATCAAAATATGTCTATTTTGAAATTATATTGTTTTAAACAAATATTTTTCAAACTCTATTTAAGTAATAATTATTTTTATATATTCATCATTATAAAATATACATATATAATTAAATTTGAAAATCCGTTTGGTATCCACTACTCATTCAAGTACCCACAAATAATACAGACATGTGTACGGATAAGCAGTACTCGTATCTCCCGGTCCCGTTGCCATCCCTAGTTTCATCTATTTTATGATTAACACTACTAGTTTTCACCAGGAGCCGTGCACTATTTAATTATACATATTATCTTACGATATATGAATATATAATTTTATATATTTATATTTATTTGTAATATTTATTCATATATCATTATTTATAAATTCATCATTATCACTCAAAATTTATTTATTCTTATATTTTATTTTATATATATATATTCTAATTACAATTTTTTTTTGATATAACAATTGTTTTATTTTAAATATATATACACACAAATATTCATTATATAATTTTTTTTTTGATATTACAATTGTATCTTCCTATATTATGGATAATGAATTAATCATTTTGAGATTCGTAATTGTTTCACTCTAGACTTTAGATATATCTCATAAGATGCGTTTAGAAGAAAATATTAAATTAGAAAAGTTGATATAGTAAAATATTATGATAAATAAAATCATAAAATAGTTAGTTTCCGTTTCCTAGAAAAGTGAGAGAAAGAGTTGAGAGAGAGTGATGATTAGATAAAGTTAGTTCTTCCTTCACTTACCATTCTCCAACTTCAAATTCCAATTCCAATTCATCAATTCGACGTCGTTTCATCAAAGTTACTCTCTTTTCAACCATTCTATTCACCCCATCTTTCTCAATTTTCAACCCTTCTTCTTCTTCTTCTTCTTCTTCATAGTTTTCTTCTTCAAAGTTTATATTTTTTATTTGATTGATGATGATGGAGTTTATGGGACCCACAAGATTGATCGGAGATTACATAGTGGGACCCAAAATCGGTTCAGGTTCATTCGCAGTTGTGTATCGTTCAACACACAGACACACTGGTTTGGAGTATGCAATTAAAGAGATTCATAAGAAACAACTTTCTCCAAAAGTCAATGAAAGTCTTTTCAAAGAAATTTCTATTCTTAGTACTATCAATCATCCCAACATCATTCGTCTCTTCCAAACTATCCAAGTTTGTAACATTTTTTTGTTTTTAATTTCACCAATACTTTTTTTTTTGTTTTTTTATATATAATGTGAATAACTTTATATGGGTGTGTTTCTATTTTTGTAATGAGTAATGCTATATCCTCTTACTCACACAAAAGTAACATGTTTATTTATTAGTGATTGGTTTACAAGTGATATATATCACTTTCTCATGGGTAGGGGATTAATAGAAGAGTTTAGTAGGAGAATATATTATTTTCGTGTAATTCACCCACTTAGAATTTTTTTGGATTAGCTGTAAAAAGTAGCAGATTATTTCAGTTTTATGTTTTAATGTCAGTGCTTAAAAGCTGTTTCCTTTAGATTGTAGCTGACCCTACTTAAAGAGATTTCTGTCTCAAATGAGTGTCTGAGTGTCTGATTGGTTGAAATATATATATTTAAATTAAAAGTTTAATAATTAAGTTATAGCAATATTAGTCTCATTTCTATTTTTGGATGTGTTTGCATAAAAGCCAAATTTAAAGATAATTTATTTTGTCTAGATGTGTAAAGAAATCACCTTTATGTAGTGAATTACAAGGAAAGGGTATGAGATTTTTTTAATATAAGCATTGTTTGTTTGGAAGTTAATTGTTAGTTCTATGAGATGAAATGAGAAATTGTGAGTGATATCAAAAAAGTACTTTTCATCTCTGAAACATAAGGTTCAAACTATGAACAGCTGTTGTAGGAAACATAATATTTCCTTAGGGTACTATTAGCATGAAAAAAACATTGATCATTGTTCATTGTTGTTGTATTATTATTTATCATACTTATATACTTATAGTTAGTTACTTTTGTTTCATAAAAGACCAATGACAGGATTTACCTTGTTTTGGAGTATTGTGGTGGTGGTGATCTCGGGGCTTACATTCATCGGCATGGCAAAGTCTCGGAGGCCACTGCGAGGCATTTCATGACGCAATTGGGTGACTAATTAACACAACTTTTCACCATATTTCGATTTCTCATTTTATAATAAAGACGAGCAATTATACTAACCTCAATTTGACTTAATTACTTTCAGCACGTTTCTTGTTTCAAAAGCTACACTCACTTCGGTTGGTGAATGTAGTTTTTGAAGCAAGGAGGGTGTCACATTCACCTTCCATGAGATTCCACTAGGTGGTTAGTGTAACTCCTCTGAGGAGGTGGGTGAGTGTAGCTTTTGAATGAATAGGTTCGTGTGTAATTAAGTCAAACCTCAACGGAGGTCAATGTAATTTTCCCCGAAGGATTGATATTTTTCATGATTTACTGCCTTTGTATTTGTATTATGCATGCAAATTCGGAAACTATGTTTTTAATTTCATTCCGATTTTCTATCTTTTTATCAATCCTTGTTTTTCTTCTTCTTCTTATAGCTGCAGGGTTGCAGGTGCTTCAGGAAAAGCACCTTATTCACCGAGATTTAAAACCACAGGTATCTGAGTTATCTACTTGCATTCAATTGTTGCTGTCGACTCGGCGTATCTCATTGACTGCATTAGCTAGTTGCAAACTGCAAACTTCTACTGTAAAAGATAAACACGTGAAGAAGGATTAATAAAGTTCAACACATTCATAAAAGGAGACAATGTTGCAGAATGCACATATTTTAATTGGTTAATGTCTTGATTTTATCTGATATTTTGATTTAATTTTTGTTTCTCCTAACTTGCAGAACTTACTATTGACAAGTACTTCAGCTACACCACTCTTGAAAATAGGGGATTTCGGTTTTGCGAGGTATGATGGTATCGGAGGAGGTTAAACAATGAAAATGATTGCCAATATTTTTATATTTATGTTTATTGCTGCTATACGTTTGAGTGGCCTATTACTTGTTGCTTCTTTTTGTTTATATACTTCGATTTTTAGTAATTCAATTAATATCAGGACCGTTTTAGTCTAAACTGTATCTAATCGTTTCACGTATAATTTTCTTGGTTTTCTTCTCCCTCTAATTATTGGACCATGCTTCAACTTATCAACTATCCTAATTACGGCTTCTATCGGTCGTCTCATATGTCCAAACCTTCTTATTAATGAATCTACTATCATTTCCAATCTTATCTTTTTTTTGTATGCTTACTCATCTAATGCAACATTCTCTTATCTGCCACACTTATCTTATGCTTTTGTTAGCACTTTACTGCTTAATATTCAATACTTTAAAGCATCACAAATAACTTCTAAAGCATTCCTCCATTTCATCGGAAGATTTACATATCTAATTTTCCATCACTTTGCATCACAGATCCAACATACGTGAGCTATGTCATATGTAACTCATGGTATGGTGTACCATCCGATTTTCACGTCTAAACTAGTGATAATGCGTGTCATACCGAACTTGCATTTTATATACTCCATTTTACTTTTGCTTATATGAAGCCACCTGACTACAAAGCTTTGTACTAGGTCTCTAACACCTCAAGGGTTGGCTGAAACACTATGTGGTTCACCATTGTACATGGCTCCAGAGATAATTCAAAACTATAAGTATGATGCCAAGGTGATGAAAGTTTTATAACTAAGATTTGATCGCATTTACACAATATTTGCTATTTGATTTTTCTGTCGTTAAAATGTTTAAATCGTCGTTGCAGGCTGATTTATGGAGCGTAGGGGCAATATTGTTCCAACTAGTGACCGGGAGGCCACCATTTCAAGGAAATAGCCAATATGAGGTTCTGAACATGCTCTCTTTTCTTCTATTCATTTTTTTAAAGATGATGATTATTTGTATTTGTTATTATAAAAAAATATCCTTTTGTTCTCACTGATATCATTTTTTTTGTGTTGTAGCTTTTTCAAAACATTTTGAAATCCACTGAACTTCGGTTTCCTCCATCGGCTTTAAAAGAGCTACATTCTGATTGCTTGGATCTTTGCAGAAGCCTTTTACGTCAAAACCCAGGTATCGATTGCAACTGTATGGCATGTACATCTCTGCATGTCTAATCCACTTCATAACTTTGTGAATGTGTGAAGCTGATGAGTCTGAAGTTTTATATAATTATACATTTATTTAAAATGTCGGTTAGATCCTATGTACAGAACTTCTGTAAAGTCAGATTTTAATGCGCAGTTGAGCGATTAACATTCAAGGAGTTCTTCAATCACAATTTCCTACAGGAAACCAGGTCATAATTTTCTTCTAAGTTTTGAAGAAAAAAACTTTTAGTAATTTAGTAAAAGCTTATAATTCATAACTTATAGGTCAATCATGCATGTTGAGCAACCTTCATTGCATCCACCAGTTATATCTATGGTTCAGCAAGTAGTTATCTCTGCTACGGACAAGGTATCTCAATCGCATTATGCGCATCGTTTAAAGTCATTTCTAGATGATTCAAATGTAGATATTTCACCTCCCGATGAGATCATGCTGTTTCAAAGAAGCAATGACAAGAGAACGGCTTGCGGTAAAAGTGCGCTAGAGTTATCTCCAACTATTGTATCTGATAAGCTTGGGAAGTGTATTCATGACAGTCTTCATTTTTCGAAACAACCTGAAGGTCTACTACATTCTGAATATCGTGTTTGTATTTCCAACTTACGATTTTTCATGTCAATTCTTAATCCACACATTTCTGTCCAGTTTCTGATTTAATGGAGTCCATTGAGAGAGGTTATGTCCTAGTCGATTCTCATTCCGAATCATTGGAAGCTTTATCTGATTTTTTTGACGCATCTCTGCAAGATAATTCCACTAGCAGGGTTTCTATTTACTCTTCAAAGGGGACTAATATGGAAATTGGATTTAAAAAGCAAATAAACGATCCATCTTCTTGCTACGCCGATGGATTAGAAAATTCAAAAGGCAACGAGGCTGAGGAGTTAGTGTCATCATCTGCATTTGTTGCGTTAAGTAAAGTGCACTGGATTTCCTCACCGTTCCCTTCAAACCGGATTAAGTTGTTGCATCTGTATGTGCAGATCCTTGCCGAGCTTTCACACGAAAAGGTAAGTCTTTTCATTATATCATACGATACGCTCACATAATTTTTTTTTCAACAACTTCGAAATCATGGCAAGCGAAAAACTTGTCCCCGGCATTGTTCCCATTTAAGTATAGCGTTTTATGTTCGCCTATAGATGCACATGTGTAGCCACTAGATAGTGTATCTTTTTGGCATTTCTTCCTTAAACTTTGTTTGCTATTTCTTGCAGTATAATGCTGAAATGTATCTAGAATCATTTGCAATTAAGTTGGTAGTTTTGGCTATATGGAAGAATGCTCTAGAAACATGTAATTCTTGGGTGGCCTCTAATAACAAGGGTTTGTTGCATGGAAAAACTTCAACCAATGAATCCAAAATTCCATGTGGAAGTGAAAATGTGTGTGCATCACAGAACACAGAACAAAAAATAAATTTTAGTGATCCTTCATCTGTATTCATATGGGTCAAACAAGAGTTCATTGTTGCAATTGATTGTGCTGAGACATTATCATGTCATATTCAAAATATGGATGGTAAGACTACTTTTTTGTTTCTGAATTTATTCTTTTCCTTTCATATTAATTAATATTATCTATAAAGTTATCTTGACTATGTTCTCAAAAGTACCTGAAAATATTATATATATATATATACATATATATATATATATATGTTGCAAGTGCAGCCAAGATGCCAGATGCAATGGAGATCATATTCCAAAAAGCACTTTTATTTGGGACAAATGGTGCTGTAAGTAAATCTCTTATATTGTCAACTTGTGAACTTTTTTCTTAACTGTCTAACCTTCCTAGCCGATTACACCTGATGTGATAAAGACTTGGTTATCGTGATTTGTGTCACAATGGAATATACCTGTTAAGGTTCTATCTCAAAACCAATTGGCAATGAGAGGAGTAGCCCAACATGTATTTAAATCATTCCCGAGATAATGAGGTAGGCGATGTAGGACTTACTTCCCAACATGCCCTCTCCACGTAAGTCTGTCGGACCAGGCGAATGGTTACCTTTGACGCATAACTAAAGGGCATTTTTTGGCCCATGACAACCGCAAAGAAGTTGGGCTCTAGCTCTAATACCATGTAAAAGTTCCATCTAGGTATTTAAACTATTTACGAGACAATAAGGTAGGCAGTGTGAGACTTAGTTCCAAACAATATCCAATTCATCCATGAGAAAAAATCACCCTTCAATTTAGTCTCTAAACAATAGAAAATCATAAAAATCCCATTTTTGTTCTTAATAAGATTATCCCGGTCGCAATAGTCCTTATTAGGAGTTATTTCGTAAATTATTTACGATTTTCAGGGGCCAAATTACTTTTCATTTCTCAAAAGGACTAAATTGGATGTACAATTTTTCCTAAGGGGTGAAATTAGATATTTAGTGAAATCTTAATCATTATGATATTAAATCTCCATTTTTTATAGGTAGCTGAGTATATGGAGAACAGAGATAAAGCAGCAGAATCTTATTCAAAAGCAATGCTTCTACTTTCATTCATTGTTGAAGAAGCAGAGAATCTTCCACTTAACCCATCATTTTCACTCACTTCTGATACTAAGAACCGAATCTTACAATATATTCTCAACCTTAAGTCTCATCAAAAAACTTTATCAGGGTCTTCTTCTAAGGATCTTTGAACAAAGTAAATAACCATTTTGACATATAACCATGAACTGTAAAGAGAGACTTTTGACATTACTTCATTTTATGTGTATAATAATGTCTTTATTTTTTAATGTAGGATTTGTAAATACTAAATAGTGTATACATAATTTGTATCTATGTACAGTTCTGAATCCACTACATGGTCATTGTATTCAAGTTGCACATGAGAAAGTATACATATTTCATTAAAAAGAAGTGCGACTCGGTGTACAAGGCTGTTATATAATGAAGTATGGAAGGATAGATGTATACAACGTTACCTCTGTTATATAATTGCAAATTTCTTATGTATCCCTTGATAAAACTAATCTTTGATCAACAAAAAGATTATGATTACATATATGAAAGCTAATTATATGCAACACAAGCAAAATATAGTAATTATAAGTATTATTTTTGTTAAAAATCCAGAGCTAGACCCAATTTTTTTCCCTCAGTGATAAGTTATGAACATATAACACATTATGTAACACCCCAGTCATGACATGCGAACCCTTAGGCCTATGAATATACTGGAGCGTGTTATGCATCAGTTAAAATACCTCTACATTATTTTATTTCCCACAAAGGGGAGCCTCCCGCGACTCGAATCCGTGACCTTATGGACAAATAGTTACTATTACCATGATAATAATGACTATTTATCCCCGAGGTAACGGGTTCGAGTTGCAAGAGGCCCCCCTTTGTGGGGATAATGTGTACTGTGTAAGATCCATGTCACTGTACATATTGTGCCAAAGAAACCAGCTGTTTCTTGTTTTACATTATATATTATTGATTAACTTATATGAGATAATTGGCTTGCAATGTGAACATGAATGAATTCACATGTACATGTCAAAACATGACAAAAAGATTGTAACATAAAACAAGTCATATAGGGCTGAAAATGTTGTCATAATATCACTACATGAAGAGAAACTAAAAAGACGTTGATCTAGTGGGGTAATGTTCAACTAAATACCCAGAAAGATAAAAAAGCCAAATATTTAATTTCTGGGATCGACACTTATTGAGAGAGGTAATCACACATTCTAAAGTTCCTTAACTAAAAGGTGAACGAACCTCTCGATAGTACCAAAAATAGGAGAGATAGAGGTAGGAATATTAATGAGAGTGGCATAATATGAATCACACGCATTTAAGATTTCATATCATTATAAGTCAGATTTGATTATATATATCAGGTTGTTGGTGGTCCATATATACATATGAAAAATATGTTGTTTTGTAAGTGATTTGGATATTCATACATGTTGAATATTGACATTATATTTTGTATTTATTGAGCTTTTAACCATGTTGTTAATTTTTTTTTTATAAATGAAATAAACATCAACTTTTCTAAAGTTTAGGAGTTAATTTTACAGGATATATAGTAATTGAGATTAAGGATATGAAGATACATATTTATATTTATATGCATGTATAATAAATTATAGAGTTACTAGAATCTTAATCATTGATTTTTGAATCAACAATTATAGTTTTTTTATTAACTCAACAATTGTAATTTATCACTTTATTATTAATTTATTATCTAAAGTGTATATTAATTTTTTTAGAAATAATTATTAGGACTTAAGCTCATAAGAATATAGCTCAACCCAAGAGACTAATCTATTAGGTGTGAGAACTTCATGGCTTAAGTAAGTTTGTTATTATACACAATGTGAGACTCCTAACATTGCCGCTCATTTAAGGACATCCATGACGACTTTCATTCTATTGATATTGACTCGACGATAACTCTTTTTCTTTTAGCGGTTTCACTCACCTTGTGGTTGATTGGGATACCCATATGAAGTTATTAGTTGCTTCTCAAGGCAATGTGATTCTAATTGAACATAATAACACAGGATTGCAATTTGTGAGTGTGCCTTGTATTATCTACTAATTTGCTTGACATTTTTTGTTTCCTCTCTCTTTTGGGCTAGACTAACTCTAATATCAAAGTAAACCCTTAATTCTCACTTAATCATTTGGTCCAAGCTAACAAAAAAAATGATAATATACTTTTATACTAAAAAGGGTAATTAGTTAGTATGAAAAAAAGAAGGTCGGTGAAGAAAAAAACAACTATATGTATAGTAAACTAAACATGCAAAGAAGGAAAAAAGAGAGAGGATAACTTATGTATATATAATGATAATCCACTATGAAATAAAGTGACTAATCTAGATAGAAATTAAAGTATACACATATAAAAAATTTCCTTTCATCAAAGAATGAACATAGTTCACTTAAAAAAATAAATGAACATAATAATTTAACTATTTTCCTAAAAGAATGGCCAAGCTAGCTACTATTTCAAGTGTATATTACCTACCATAATTTTAATTAGTTAGGTCCATAGTGTATTATGCATCTGAAACTTTCACCAATACTTGCTAGTATAATAGTAATTTTTTAATGGACAAGAATGAATGCAAAGTTATAGTTAGACATAAATCAAACATGTTGGACCAGACTATGATCGATGAACCTCCAACCACTGAGAAATTCCATTGTTAACGGAGTATGAGAAGAGTGAAGAGGCACAAGTGAGACAGTCTTGAACCAAAACCTTAAGACATTAGTTTCATGAGTCTTTTCTACTTATAAACTCTTTTACTCATCCACTCATATCTAATATGAGACTTCACACTTGAATAAACCCAACAAGACACATGTATATATATATATATATATATATATATATATAATATGAAATTGACTGCATGCACCTCTGGCAAGAATAGTAAAAGTTGGCAAAGATATAAGAGTGATGCATTCACCATAATTATGAAAGGAGATCACATGTCTCATATTGTATGTCTCATTGCGTCCCAGCTCACTAAAAGATTGACACATACTTAAAAAGAAAATTGATAAAAACAAAAAGTAATTTTTTATATTATTTGATGATACTTGATTGATTTGAGACAATGAGACAAGAATATTTGGAGACACAAGATCTTGATTCCATAATTATACTCATAATTATTATACTCATAATTTTGCAGTAGAAAGCAACAAAAGGGAGAAACAAAAGCAACATATGCTACAGCAAAACATGAATAAATGAAAGATAAGGGATAGTATAGTGAGGAAGGGTATGGAGGGGTTGTAGGATCTAGTGCCCTAAACTTACTAGGCTCTATAGCATTTGAAGATTGGAAAGTGACCCTACATCAACAAAAACCCAACGGTTTTCTCAGAGGGTAGTGTCATTAGTAAGGGTATGTAATAAGACACTAGACTCCTAGTGTGGGGTTAGTTAATTTTCACATTTTTGTATAAGGATTCAAATCTCATATCAACTATTATTATTACATATGCTTCTACAGCTACCTATAGCTATATATATATATATATATAAGCTACTATTTAAAACTATTGCAAAATATATATAAGTGTTGTACTTATACTTACCCATCATAATGTGCCTTGTATATATTTAGTTATATATACATCTCAAATGGAATTATTTGGGTAAACTCGCCACCACTCAATAAAGTTCCTTTTCTAGAAATTTGGTTGATTTTTTTGGTCCCCATTCCTTTACTTATATGGTCCCACCCATCATTTTTTGTGACCTTTGGTGGTATATATACCCTTGGTGGTTAATGGAGAGACAAATGCTTCAAAAATCAAAGAGAAATGTAATTTTCAATGACATATATATCCTTTTGATTACAATAAAATTACATTTTTTACCATTAAAAATAAAAAGAAAATATGCATTTAACTCTCCATTAATATAGAGGATCCTAATTTTAGGTGGTGGTATATATTACATAGGTTTCAGTTTAAGTTACAATATTTGAACATTAAAATTGATAAAAACAGTTTTATAACAAATGATGTATACATGATTTTCATTTATTTATATAATGTTATATTTATGTATTGTCAATGTAAATATTTATATACAATCGCTATATCATCTATTGTTCATTTGGATTACTTTTTTTTCTTAAGAGTCGATGAAGTTTGTCCTTATATATAAGCTGGATTAATTTGTTCTTCTAACATGCTAACCCTAATTTGTAAGTTTTTCTAACATGCTAACCCTAGTTTGTTCTTTTAACATGCCAGCATGACCTTATTGACTTAGTCAATTCAATTACTAATAATAAAAAATTAGTATACAACTAGTAAAAAGAGCACTCACCTTTCTAATTAATCAACTAATCTAGACTATTCATAAAACAAAAGTTTTGGAGGGGATTTAAATTTCTTGAGAAAAATAGTGTTTGAACATAGCTCAAAAACAAACTGGACCACCATGTGGTGATGTAGAAGAGTTGAATATTTTTGGGAATCAATTTTGTGAATTATATTGAATATGTTTATGATATTCTTATGTATTATAGGTTTAGGAGATTCTTCTAAAAAAAATTTATCCCAAAGTAGTCATATTCAAATAGTTATTAATTGGTTGGATATAAAAGTGGTTTTTTTTTTATAAAACTTAAAAATGATATAGAAGTGGCTAATAGTGGAAAGAGATGAAAGAAATCTTTGTCTACATAGCTTATCCTAGACTAGGGGATTAGCAAATAAATGTTTAATTACATATATCCCATATATATATATATATATATATATATATATATATATATATATATATATATATATATATATATATATATATATATATATATATATATATATACATACATATACTTATTTTTTTAGAAAAAATCATTAGAAATAAATTAAACCATTTTTCATTATAAATAAATGATTTATTTAATGTTATATCATCCTAATAAATTAACCCAAAAAAACATCTTAACAATAAGAAAGTGACCATTACTTTCTATCCATATAAAATGAATGAGTGATTGAGTGACACATAATATTTTTTATGATTTTGATGACTTTTAGAATAAGAGTATAATATCGTTGCACTGACAGTGTAAAGATTTATACGTATTATTCATAACTCATTTGTGTTACTTTTATTTAAGAGTGAATGATGATTAAATATGAATGACAGATGATGCAATAATAATAGAAAAATCTCTTACACGGTAAGTGTATACATCTTTTTCTCTTAAAATAATTTGTTGAAACTTAATTTTTAGCTTCTTTGACCTAGCTCTATGCCTTAGAGTACTTTAGGGAACATGTTTTGCTAGCTAAATGAAACTTGAGTGATAACCATAAGTAAGAAGATTACTAGTTAATATTTAGTCCTCTCCTACCTTAACATGTCCAAAGCTATAATACATTGCTAAGCCTTTAAAAATCTATATAAATAGGCTTTTGTTTTACCTAATCTATGACCTAAATAAATGTTGAATTTATGAGAGAGTGATTGTCCTTAAAAGATGGAAATATAAATGAGAAGAACAATGGAAGAAGAAGCATGAATTGTGGTTGGTTTAAGTAAGGTTAATTCTTTTGTCTTTTGTAATGACCTATAACTATCTCTAAACTAAAGTACTTCATTATTGTAGGCACATGACATATGCACTTGTCTATGGATTCATGGGTTTGGACCATTCAAAGATTTAAACAAAATCTAGTAAAGGAAATCTAAAAATGAAATTTCCAAATGATCCACTTATTTCAAGAGTAAGTTTTTTAAACCTACTACACATTTTAGCCATCAATTCTAGAGAAATCAAATAGTTTAGATCTACCTACAAATTCAAACCATTGGATTTCCCTAAAATTGATGGCTAAGATATGAAGTAAATTTAAAAAACTTACTATTAAAGTCAATGGATATCTCTTTGTATATAAAATCCACTTCATATTAAATCATGTCCTAGTTTTGGTATTTGGATGGAAATAGAAAATTCACTCAATTGTTGTGAATATATGAATTTGATTTAAGTTCCACAAACTTTTCTTAATTTTTTTTCCTGCTTTAATTGTTGCTTTTAGTTTTAATCTATATCAATGACTTGTAAATACCATAATTGGCCACATCATCAAATTAGTATGGTATACGTTAGATGTGAGTGTTAACCACTTGTTTATGTAGCATTTATTTCCTCTTGTTTACTTTTTTTGTTCGTTAATTAATGATAATTTTGTGAAAATTATCAAGAAGAGTTAAGAGAATAAAATTGTAATATTATAATAATTACTCTCTTGATATATGTAATAATATAATTAATCAAACATCTTATAATCTTATAATAAGAAATAAACGAAATATTATTTAATTTTTACTTAGTATATTATTATATATATATATATATATATATATATTACTTATACTAGTTTACTAATAATTTGAATATCAAACAAGGAGAATCCCCATATATTTTTCATTTTTATTTTAACCTTAATTTGAGTTTTTATTTAAATGTAAATCTGTTTATCTGAACACCTAATATGAATAATTAAATGAACACTTCTGTTACATTTGCATATATATTACTCTCTTCTTCACGGTTTTTATACATTAAAGAGAAGAATAGTGTTAATTTTTTGTTTTGTTTTCAACCAATCACAACTCTCGAAATATTTTCTAAACCTTTTCAACATAGAAAATTATTATGGGTCACTACAATTGATTAAAATACAAAAGAAGGTGATTGCATTATCATATATGTATTTGTAACATCAAGCATGAAACCTACGAAGTCAATTTTATGTCATTCTTTTGGGTATGAAATATATTTCCCCTTCACTAAATTAGTGAATTTTATGTCTTGTTACTTCTCCATCAATTATAGAAAGATAGAAAGAAATGTGTTGATAATATTTATTATTTTAGTAGAAAAATAAAATTTATGAAAATAAATAAATATATTTTTCGTATTTTGGGTTAATATTGTATTAGACTAGTAATTAGTTTAAACTCACTTACTTTACCTAACAATTATAGTAAATTCAATTTCCATGATTGAAACATGTGCAAAATAAATTTATTAGATAATTAGAAGTTTAGTAGAGTTAAGTCTTTTGTAGTTTCTATATAATAAGTTGATTAATTTCTTCGTAATTCAATTCATTCAATCAATAAAATACACATTTCTTTCATTTATGATAAAATGAAATCAATGTTAACCAATGTCTTTCATGTTTCATTTCAGCATCACTAATATAGATGGTGAGGGTGGAGGAGAATATAAATAAATATAGGCCAAAATCTTCAATGGAATTTGAGATTTCCATAAAAACATAACAATATTCCAAAACTCAGAATCTAGTGTTGAAGATCCAACTAGGAGAATATAAAGAAATAAATGACCCGAATTAGGATTATAACATCACGTTAATTCATGTAAAGAAACATGCAATAATAATAACTCCTACTCCTAGTACTTATAAAAAAACTCATACTCAAAAAATTAGAGGTATGATACAAAGTTAACTAGCTAGGAATTGAATATATAAAACCACTATTCCTTGCTTTAATGACCCTAACCTACAAAGTATAATAGATTAAATAAATTAATGAATGCCATGTAGATGTGAGTGAGAGTCTTTAAATTAAAATGTAAATTAAAATGCCTTATGAGGATGAGAAATGTTGGAAAGTAAGTCTCACAACGTTCACCTCATTATCTCGAGAATGGTTTAAGTATCTGTTGAGTTATTCCTATCATTTAAATACCTTTACATAGGTGCATGACCCTCTAACTATATATTCAATAGCATTGGTACTAACAAAGTGCTACAGTTTACTATAACATTAAAATAAAAATCATTTGTTCCATTTTTTATACCGTAATTTGAGATATGAGGACAATAAATTTTTAGGATATGTGATCGTAAAGTACCATAGGCGTTAGTGGTACATGTGACCTATTAAAAGATAACACGTGAATTTTTTTGTATACTTTCAATGTCAAAAAATGTTTGATTGTAAATCTAATAAATGTTCATTCTTTGAAAGTATACAAAAAAGGTCCACGTGTCATCCTCTAATAGGTCATCTGTACTACTAATACATATGATACTTTACCTAAGTTTTGTCCAAATTATATCCACTTATATGATATTTCTATCTCAAAAAGGATTAATCTTATGGTTGAAAGACATTATTATATAGAAGGGTGTGTCTATGTCTAGGTAAATATTAAACTCTACATTAAATTAAATATCTGGATCACATAGTATCTAGATCAAACACGGACAATAATATAAATACATGCATTAATTTCAACTTTATGCATTTTCTAAAAATAAAGTATCTTTATTTTCCGAATTCATTTTACTCGTATGATTGAAACCTTACCACATGTATATTCGTACATATGTACTTGATTAATTGGATTAGAAGACAATAAAAACATGTTCTCTTTATTATTCTGTCTGAATTTTTTTGGTTATTATTAAATTTTGCTGAAATTAGAGTAGTGATTTTCCAAGTTGGATTTTTAATTTTTTAAGCTAATACTTAGTATGGAAATTTCATGTTTATTTCATTCATTCTACTACTTGTTTTTCATCCATGATAAGGATTCATAATAAATTTATATTGTATGCAAATTATTTGAATTTTAAATTTATATATATTATATATAAAGAATCGTTTGTAGTCCAGCATGATAGTAAGTAATTAAGCACTCTTTCAGGAGAAAATTAAAATTATAAAAGAAAAAGTTTATTATAAAAAACTTGGGAGGATATTTGTTGTCTCAATATTTTTAAGGAGTAATCTCTTAACAATTCCCATTGACAAATGTTTTATGAACTAAAAAGTTTTTTTTTCTGAGTTAAAAAAGCTAAAAGTTTTTTATATGTTACAATGAAACTCCAAAAAATAATAAGTATATATATTGAATGTGACATCAAAAAATTTAAGCATGATAACAATTATGATGGAAAAGGGGATAAGAAAATTTGGAATTTTGGAACAACATTAAAAGCTAGAACTAAAAAGTTCAATATTTGACCATTTTAGGGATATTAATAAATTGAAGGGAACTTTGGGTGTTAAAGTTTGGAAGAAATTATTTTTTTGCAACAAATAATTTTCATACCCCATTATAACTTATTTATTCTTACAAGGTGTATATTTCAGAGGGAATATTGATTCTTTAGGACACACAGGGAGGACTAAATGAAATGAATTGATAGAATGAAGAGAAGAAATGGGAATAGAAGATAAGGGGAAAGAAAATAGGAAGTTTGTTCATAATTTAATGGTATTGAATATATTTAACTACTTATTAGTCATAAATTAATGAGTTAATAAGCAATAAATTTATTAAAAAAGATATCGATTTAGATATATTTGAGATGGTCGAATCAGAATCATACAATAATTTCTCAAAAGGAAAGTAGAGATCAATTATATTAAGTTAAGGTTATCTCCTGTAGAGATAAGTACATCCAAAACAACAATAAAAATAACATGATCCTATAGTTTTATCTTTGAGATATTGTGAAATAACACTTTTATCCTAAGTGCAGATATAAAAGTAATAATTTGTCTCTCGAATACTGAGATGATTCTTTTTCGATTTTATTAGATAGAGAGAAGCAATGGAAGAAGAGTGCCTGCAAGGTGGTCTATTTTGATTGTCACTTAGTTTAACTATTTGCCCTTTATTTTCCTCTCCTTACAGTTGGGACCATTGTACAGCAAATTAAAGCATGCATAATCAATGACACCAAAAGTCAAAAAATATAACTCAAAAACCAACCTAACACTCTATACTCTCTTCTCTACCACACCCTTATTACATGAATAAACAAATTAATAAATATCATTATCTTATTTATTTATATATATATATATATATTATTTTTCATATAGTTGTTATGAAATAGAGTCATAAGGTGGTCTGATGGTTAAGGAGAGTCGAGTGAGAAGACGACTATATATAATAACCTTCTTTAGATTTAAGCAAGTGAGAGTTTTTATGTGAGGGTTATGAAAACCTTATCTATTTTAACTAAGTTATCTTCTTAATCTTTTAAGAAAAATGATTATTAATTATTGGATAACATCCAAACTACCACTTTTAAATAAACTCTTGTAATTTAAACTTATTAATAATACATATCAACTATTTGAATATATTCATGGTTATTGATTCCTAAGCATGTAATAATTTGTCTAATTCATGTTATTTTACAATATAAAAGTATTACAATTTTTCTAAAGGAAATATATATTATTTTTAAATAATAAAAAGAGAATTTGATAACAAATCCGGATAATAATAACCTCATGATAGGATAATAAAAAAGTAACTAAAAGCATGCATACTAAAAAGTATTGTACTTACTTGTAAAATCAGAAAGAATTTTATCAATTGAGTAATTAATTAGCTAGCCCAATACCTTATTCTTTTTTCCCCTTCATATAAGTATGAAAATTAAGAGAGTTATAAGCACTTATAAAAAAAGAGTTATAAGCTAATTACTTTCGGAACAACGGTAATGAACAAAATCGGATTAGTACACCATTCAAACTAAAACACGGGAAGACTTCTTTTATTTCAAATAAAAAACAACAAAAATTTATTGTCTCAAACAATATCGGGATTCATAATAAGAGAAACATATATTATGGTAAAGATTATACCAAATATGATGAAAAGGACAAGTTGCTCAAATGAACCACATTACCAACATTATTCATGGGCCCCACGTAATTGTAGTAATCTCACTATGTATCTATGAATAAGGATCATTGTCCCAAAAAATTGATGTCCTCATATCTCAAACCAATCGCACTGCACTAAATAATATAAAAAATATTATTTTCTATTTTTTAATTTTCTTTTTTATTACGTGAAATTTTTTAACTTAATTGATACATATTGGGACACAAAAAATGGAACAGGGATCTCCATTCTCAATCTATTTCCCTTTCATATTCCTCTCTCTTAAGAATAATAAAGCTGTAGTAGTGTTGAAATAATTTGTTGCTTATTTTCCAAGTTGCAAAAGAAGCTTCATGTGAAGGTAAACTATAGTTAACTAAAACCCCACATCACATGAATTCTTTCTCTTCCTATCTCTCTCTCTATTATTCTTTTTAGGTCAACAACAATGTTTTTTTTTGTTGAATTCTTCATGCCTTGTCTTTCTTTAGGGTTTGAAGTTTGAAGCCTTATGGTCAAAAAAATTATAAATTTTTGTGTACTAAGAAGAGATCCTCCTTTTGTTTTTCTTTATATAAGGAAATCTGGGTTAAATATCTTCTTCAATTCATACTATATAGTATTTTTATTGCCAAGGTTTTAATTATTTGACCTCATAATATATATATATATATACTCAAATTCTATTTGGTCCTTTTTTTTATGTACTAATTATATTTTATTTTATTCTTTCTATTCCATTATTGTTTTTCTTAGATCCAGAGGTTATATATTTATTATTATTAGCAGAATTATTGAAGGTGGGTGAGTGATAATTTCATGGATTTGATTCAACAAGTTAAAGGGTATTCTGATAGAAGAGAAGAAGAAGAATTTCATGAAGAAGCAGCAGAAACTGCAGAAGAAGAAGAAGAAGAAGAAGATAATATTACAATCCCAAGAGAAGATAATATTACAATCCCAAGAGAAGAAAACAGTAGCAGTAAGCACTTATGTTCCTTTTCTTCTCCCTATGCAACAAATTATATTATAACTCTTTATCCTCATCACCATATATAATAAAAATAAAAAACATTTTTTTTCTAGTGTGTGTTCATAAAGATAAACTTGATTTTTTCATGAAAAATTCTTTATTTATTATTCCTAAATCCATGCTCATGAACACAAAGTAAATTAAATTATAATAATAGTAATGAATAAATAAATACTCATCATAATTAACCATGTAGTCTATGGTTGAAGATGGTTCATGATCATAAATCTAAATCTGTCACCAATAATTATGTTTGTTAGGGTTACAGGAACAAGATGCAGCAGCTTCCAACTACAATTTGATGAATCAAAGAAAGCAACAGTTAGAGTTGTTGGACTTGTCACTTGGAAGGAACAAGAACAATGAAGCCAAATTTGGTGGTGGTTGTGGAAATACCAGTACTACTCTTAATGATGCTGCTACTTGTTCTTCATCAATATCTTCAACCAATTACAACAACAATGAAGGAAGAGTTATTAGTAGTAATAATGTTGAGAAAGAACACATGTTTGATAAAGTAGTAACACCAAGTGATGTAGGGAAATTGAATAGACTTGTGATACCAAAACAACATGCTGAAAAGTACTTCCCACTTGATTCTTCATCAAATGAAAAGGGTCTTCTCCTAAACTTTGAAGACAGAAATGGAAAACTATGGAGGTTTAGGTACTCTTATTGGAATAGTAGTCAAAGCTATGTTATGACAAAAGGATGGAGCCGTTTTGTTAAAGATAAGAAGCTTGATTCTGGTGACATTGTTTCATTCAAACGTGGTGTTGGTGATTTGTATAGACATATATTGTATATAGATTGGAAAAGAAGAAGTGAACATCATCATCATCATCATCATCATGCTCATAATCTTCTTCATGATCCTTCACAGACAACAATTATCTCACCTTTGTTTCTTCCAAATCATTATTCCATTCCTTGGGGTGGTGGAAGATTGTACTCTTTGCCTTCTCCAAATGCAATAACAACTTCTACTACTATGGTTCATCATAACCTCAATTATAATATCTCTCATCAACAACAACAACAACAACTACAATATCATCATCAGCAATACTATGATGGTTGCAGTGGAAGTGGATTGGGTTACTTAAGGTCAACACCATCAATGTCAATGCATCAAAGCTTGCAAGAGAGAGGGAATAATATTATTGCCCCTATGATCATTGATTCTGTGCCAGTTACTTATGATCATCATCATGGTCATCAACAAGATCCTCACAATGGTACTGCTAGTAGTAATAGTAGTACTAGTAATTCAGGAAAAATGTTAAGGCTATTTGGGGTGAACATGGAATGTTCTTCTTCACCAAATGAATCTTCAACTTCATCAACATATGTCACAATGGCTAATTCACTTTCACCATCTACAAGAGGAACTTCTTCAGTGCTTTTTGATTTGGATCCATCTTTACAATACAAGATGTGAAGTGGATTATCAAAATAATTGAAGAGCCAAGTAATAATGAAGGAGATATATATAGTTTCTAAGTTACTTGGTGTTAATTGCTGCTCATATTATACACTTTCTTTTGCAGCACACTTTCATTTTTTTTCTTCTATCTTTGTCTCACTAGCTACAAAAGAAAGAGCTTGCTCCCTAAACTTTCTTCATGTTCTTCTTCTTTTGATCAGTAATATCAGTGTTTATCATTTGAACTTTCTAGTATGTCTTAAACTGTTCAATGCTTTAATTAGGAAATGAATTTCATTAGACCGTTCAATTGTGTATAATAGAATATAAATATATATTATATTATGTTTATCATGATAATTTACATAAGATATCCATATAATGCTTTGGTTCTCGGTGGTTTGGTCTATGTGGCTTATGAGAAATGAAGTTATTTTCTTGGAGAAGATGCCGAGCTACGTGCACCTTATTCATGTTATTCAGGCTAGATCCTGAATTTGGTTATCTTCTTTTGTGTCTCATAGATCTCTTTCCTTTGCAAGTTGGTGTATGGATCCAAAAATTTGTATAACTTTGTGTTCTACAAAGTAGACTTATTTACCCGTTGTGCTGGTTTTAATACAATTTTATTTATCGACAAAAAAAACTATATTTCCATATAATAATATATAACATTACTATAATATCCAACCTAATTAAACCATATGTGATATCTAGGTGTGTTGCATCAATATATGTATATATATATTGTGATATCTCTCCTTTCATTATTGCATTTAATGGTACACAGAAAAGCTTGTTGCTTTCTGCTTTGTTCTTCAAATGTGTTTGTGTTAGTCTTGTTGGGTTGATGTGGATCACAACACTGCTGCTTCTGTTTCTGCTTAGTTAGCAATTTTAGCTTTGCAGAGATAATGAGCAGAAAGTTGTTACAACTGTAAAAAAAAGTGATTTTTTCTGCTCCTTCATCCATATTTGGTTACTATATATATCATTTATTCATCACTAGTTATTGTTAATGATACCCCTTATCTTCTCTTCACTTATATATATATCATTTATTGATACTTTCTTGTCTTCACTTCCTATTCAGCTAGCAGTCTTTTTGTGTAGATCATCAATCACTACTTAGAATGCTTGATCTCTAAAGGTTTAAGGAGTAAGTATATTTCTAATTATAATTACTTGCGTGTTTATAGGCCCGTGTTTGCCAACTCGCTTTCTTATTGTTTGTAATGTGTATTCTATATGCTATAAATGTTCATAACAATATTAATGTGAATCTGATTTCAGCGAGTGTATAATTTATAATATAATATAAATTAAAAATTATTAAGGGCAAAATAGAGAATTTGAAATTAGTCTACGATAGTAGTTGCATCATGTTTTGTCTTTATATATATCAATAGAGGTTCAATTTAAGGGGAGAGATGTGGGTAATATGTTAGTGGTTACATAGTTATATGACTTTTTTTTTTGTAGAAATTAAAAAGTGTCAATGGCAAAACAGGAAAATGAAATTACTCGATATTGAAAGTTACACAATGTTTTGTCTTTATATATAATATAAAAATATATATATAGATATATAATATAGATATAGATGTATATATTGTTTATCATTAATGATACTTGCTTATCATAATTATTTATCCTTCAAACACTTGTTTAATATTACTCTCTCCTTATTTATCCTTAAGATGATAACTCACCAGTTTTAAATGTGATTTTGGATATTATGCCATAGTCATTGCAATGATTATAGGTAACTCACCAGTTTTAAATACCATTTTGCTTCAAACACATTTAAATATATACATATATATACTTGATTGAATCATATTATTTTGCATGTTTATTTAGATATATACTTAGATTTGAATATATTAGCAAGACATTAATTACAAATAGACTGTTCATAGCATAAAAAGGAGAGATTAAATAATGTTAGGTTGTTACAGTGTGATAATAATATAGAAAGGAAATTAAATTAAAGTGATGTGTATAGAAAACTGTAATATAAGATCCAAAGTAATTAACTAAGGAAGATAAGACTGACATGTATGAGTAGGACTTTTCCTTTGCTACACACACTTGAATGTGATGCTTTTTTTGGTTGAAATAATGATAAGAATATCTTAGATACTATTATGTTGTGTCAATTTCCATGAGCTATATCTTCTCAATTGCTGCAAAATAGTTTACAAATAACACTTTATTGGAACATTCAAATTCAATTATATACATAGAATTTTAATGTTGTTCGATCTACATAGTCGATTCATCTAATAGGATAAAGGAAAATTAAAACGTCGTTTGATTTATGTAGTCGATTCATCTAATAGGATAAAGGCTTGGTTGGACAAACCACATTATTTAAGAGCATCACATTAGACTCATTTGCTTATTATATACTTCAAATTTGATTCATAGAGTATAATGCCTTCATTGCATTCATATGATATATCATATTCAAAACTAGAAATAGTAATAATAATGATGAAGATTTTTTATTGAGAGATGTTATTTACAAACAAATAAAATTATATCAAATTTACAGCATAATTATTTATAAAAAATAAAGGTAGAGAGGATTTGTAAAAGTTATCTGCAAATATCAGTAGTATATATTTTTCTTCCAAAGTTCAGTGAATGAATGTAAGAGTAAGACAATGATTGTCATTTATTTAGTGATACTCTCACCATAATTTAGTTCATATATTTTTCTATTTGTTTTCTAGCTACAAGGGTGTTTTATTATAAGGCACAATAGATAAAAGGGTAATATATTTATACAATATCAATATAAAGATTTTTATATATACTCACTATATTATTCATTAGCTATTTAAAAAGAGTAAACTATAATTAAATATGAATAATTAAAATATAATGACAATATATAAAATTTATACATTGCTAATGCATATATTTTTCTCTTAATAAATTATGAGTTTTTCGTGTAAGAATACAAGACCTCTCCATGAAAATATTCATAATGCATTGTTATAGTTTTTTTTTTAAAGCAATTGAATGGATATTTTTATATTAATTTATATTAAGACAGAATAGTCATTTAAGTAGATATAACCTCATGTCTTAATCCAAAATCTAAAACATAAAGTTTATATCTCCTTTTACTTATATATTTTCTTTAATGTATTTATTCACTTATTTTTTAATATGAGACTCACTCACTATATTACACACACTTAAAATACTCAACAATTAATACACAAAAAAGTTTAGTCTTCAAGTTTCCTACATAAATTATATGACATTTGTTAGGCTCAAATGCAATTTTCAACACTTATATTTTGGTCCATCCAAATCCTTAACATAATTGCTTATGAGGCAAATATTGTCCACTATGGCACTACAAGTGTCACTCTACATGACACAAAAAGTTACAATGTGGTGTTTTTGTCTCATATTTTTTTCTATTCTACAAAATTTGTCCCCATTTTATTTTGTGTATTTTCACTCTCTAACCATCCTGATTGTGCAAAAATAATCCATTTTTTGTAGTATTAGTCTACTTTCCAATTAAATAAATAGGTATAAATGATTTTGATATTGTTGGACAATGTTAAGAGGTTAAGTTATTATGGTTAGTTTCTTAACACAAAAGCAATTTGAAATACTTTGTTATATTACAACTTTTTAGATAATTTTTGCATTGGGTAAGGTGAATAATTCATAAAACAACAACAAGGATTAATAAATGTGCTCCATTATATGCAAAAATTGAATGGCTCATTATATAAAATATTAATATCATTTAACTTCAATAGTGTGATTTAATAGTATGTTTTGGAGTATCAACTTGTGTTACTGGATATTAAAGTAGTGGTTGATGTTGAGAAGTAAGTTTTACATCGCTTATTTCACTGTCTTGGAAATGATTTAAATACATGTTGAGCTACTCATCTCATAGTTAATTGGTTTTGAGATGAAACTTTAACATGATATCAGAGCTAGAGTCCAACTTTTTTCCAGTTATCATTGAGTCAAAAAATGTCATTTAGTTATGGGTCAAAGGTAATCATTCGTCTGGTTCGGCAGACTTAGATGAAGGGGACATGTTAGGAAGTAAGTCTCACATTGCCTACCTTACTATCCCATGAATAGTTTAAATACTTTTTAGATCACTTCTCTCATACCCAATTGGTTTTGAGATGAAACATTAACATAAAACATGTCTACAAAAACAATAAGTATAAGTTCAAAGGTTTGAAAATTAATATTCCTAAAACAAACTACACACCAATGTTATTAATACCGTATATGTCATCAAACCGGTAGGGGTATTGGTACAGTGATATAGTTGTTTAACCGGTGGTTCACTAATTAAACCACATACCGGTAAAGTTATATAATATATTAACATTAATGTTGAAAAATCAATAAAAAACAATAATTATTTTTTTCATTAAAATTTTAATTTTAAATAAAAATTGACCGGTTTGATCGGTACGGTTCAATTGAAAATCGGCCAGTATGACCGGTTTTTACCGGTTTTGGCCAGTTTTTACTGGTATAATTGCATAATCGGTATAATTATTATATCGTACCGGTATTAGGACCATTTCACCGGTTTATCGGTTCAACCGGCCGACATGAAACAATTTTAATAACTATGCTTCATGCTACCGATAACAAGAGTCGAACTTTTGAACCTATTAGATGTATCTCTAAGATGATCACCATGTAATGTTAGATCTCAATTTAAGGGCTCCCTACCCTATAAAACTAGACAGTAGGGTTAATTAAGAGGACAAGGAGGCTTGCATTATTACTTATACAAAATAAATATAAAGTAGTTTGTACCATAAAGTTAGAATTGGATTCCTCTTCAGTACTGGACTCTTCAGTACTGAATATGTGAGAGGAGATGCTTTTTATAAATAAAAAAATTAAAAAAAATAAAATTTGGACCATTGAAATTTTATTTATGACACATGTTTTAATCCTAGGTATGTATTGGTCTCTCCTATAATGGAGAGGAGCCAAACTCATAAAGTTAGAGGTTCTCCACCCTTTAAGTAGAAATTTGATCATTGGACACATGAAATGTCCATCGGTAATCAATCCAAATCATTGTATAATTTTGGACCACATTCCACTTTACCATATATCAAAATTTTGATCTTATATTAATGTGTGTATATCACTTTATTAATTGTGATGTATTTTGATTGATCAAATAAATATTAAGTTTAAAGTATTTTTTTATTAATCAAAATGGATACTATATGTAAAATGATACATTGTAGAACCATACCTTTTTTATCTAGTTGAATTTAACCACTAAAGACAAGTGTAACTTTTCGATTGGGTTCTGATCGGTGTTAAGGTTCTATCTCAAAATCAATTGACAAGATAATGAGGTAGGCGATAAGTGACTTACAACTTCCCAACATGCCCATTCTATATAAGTCTATTGGACCAGATGAAAAATTGTCTTTGACCCATAACTAAAGTAATCTTTTTGGCCATGATAACCGGAAAAAGGTTAGACTCTGACTCTGATATCATATTAAAGTTTCATCTTAAAACCAATTGGCAATGATGGGAGGAGTCCAACATGTATTTAAATTATTACCAATATAATTAGATAGGCGATGTAAGACTTACTACTTCCAGTTGTAAACATCATGTAAGTTTCACAATGGAAATGAATAAAGAAGGGTTGAATGGAGAAGACTATAATTTAAATCCAAGAGAATATAGTTGTTGAAAATGTTTAGTTTAGTGAACAACATATATTGGAAACAAGTTTAATATTTCTACTCTTATCTTTATGAAATTTAAATATAGGATAAGGGATCAGATTCATGCATATTGATTGGGGCTTAGGATATATGTGTGAGAGAGTTCTTGGTCCCAATAGTGACCTAAGACCAAGGACATTACTTAAATAATTTAAGAAAGAGAATAATGTATCTTTTGATATAAGGAGATAAGTTATCTCATCCGGCCACTAAAATTGTGACATGTGTACCATTTAATCATTTTCTACAAAAAAATATTTCTAAAACTAAACAAAACAATACACATGTTATTCTTTTACTAGCATGAGGTAAGTTATCTCATGATATGAGAGATACTTTATTCTCTTTTTTAAAATAACACTTACTTATATTTGATTTAAATGTGAATCTGATTTATACTGGCTTTTAAAATCAGTAATTTTTTATAATGAGTTTTAGGATATATTATTATTTTAACACTTGAAATTGTAAGTTTATTTTAGTCCTTGAACTGTGATAACTCACCAACCAAATAGGCCTAATTTTATACATATATCAAAGACTAATTACATGGCATGTGCTTCTAATTCCGGGTAGCAAAATAATAATTTCTAAAATTAAAGACTAATTTAACCAATACTTATAATTTAGAAAGTAATGAGGATAAATCACTATTCATTTTATTTAAATTTGTGAAAAGCAAAATAGAATATGAGAAGAGTGTAATATTTAAATATTCTTCGAATAAATATTTATACACAGTCAATATATCATTCAGTATTCATTTTTATTAAACTTATATTTAAGAGTTAATGATAATTAAATATGAATGATTTAATAGAAGTGTAAATATGTAAAAAACTCTTAAACTATCGGTGAATCTTTTTTGTGGAGCAAATTAGGGGTGAACATGACCCGACCCTACCCGCTCACCCGATATGGTTCGATCATGATCAGGCCTGAATAGAGTCGGGTCTCATCGAGTCTAGGGCCGGGTTCGGGTTAAAAAATTAGACTCAATCAATATTTAGGGTCAGGTAGGGACCAAACATGACTCGGCCCGATTCGTCTCATAGTCACTTACTCATCATATTTGTATGTGTCTCTATTCAAACGTGTATAGAATAATGACACTTTTTTATCAAATTACATATTCATAATAATAAATAATATTGAATTTTTTTTATCTAAAATGAGTATGTATTATATTTAAACGGGTGTAGAGTTGGGTTCGGGTTTAAAGGCCAACCAAGTCGATATTTAGGGT
The DNA here is from genome assembly GCA_009771035.1 of Lupinus albus. Taxonomy (NCBI): domain Eukaryota; kingdom Viridiplantae; phylum Streptophyta; class Magnoliopsida; order Fabales; family Fabaceae; genus Lupinus; species Lupinus albus. The sequence continues at coordinate 558,158 of CM020016.1, forward strand.
CGGGTGAGCTTCGAGTCTAAGACTGAATCAAGTTCAAAAAAATAACCTGGTAAAAGATAAGCCTTAACCCGTCTCAATCCATGCTAATTTATCCTATTAGATATCCCATGCCACATGGCAACTCTCTATCACACTACTGAATTACACTGATATCCTTAAAGATAAGACTTAACAAATTTGCATTAACTTTTGTTTCCAAATAATCAACATATACACAAGAATCATAGTCACTCATCATATCATATTGGTTATTCAATCAAAGGTAAGAGCCTGCCATGGCTTCTGCTTGTGCTTCTTCTGCCATTGCAGCTGTTTCCATAAGGCAAGTTTTTCCACTCACCCCTTTACATCCTCATATATTCATATATACTCATCCTTTATGATAACCATATGCTAATATTAATATAATATAGTTCCTTAGCTAATAATGTAAACTTATGTGAACCTTGATATAATTCACATCGTTGATCCATATAACAGAGATTAGACAAAGTTTTACGTTCACTGTCGAATGCTAATACAATCTGCATCTTTCATTCGAGCTTAGGACCGGCTATATATATATTATCTTGCACTAGGTTTTATATTCATAGATATTCAAACATTGCATGCATTGTATACTCACCCCTTTACATGCTCATATATTCATGTATACTGATCCTTTATGAATATTATTGTATACTATATCTAAGTTAGAAAGATTAACCATATCCTAATATTAATATAGTATAGTTCCTTGATGTAATTCATATCGTTGATCCATATCATACAGATTAGACAAAGTTTTACGTTGACTGTCAAATGTCTAACACAACTTTCACCTTTTATTCGGGCTTTAGGACCGGTTATGTATAGCATGTTGGAAACATAGGAAGGTTTTATATTCATAGATATTGAAACATTGCATGCATTGACATGATTGAACAATGGTTGTGATTTGTGAATGCATGCAGTTCACAAAAGAATGGGTCATCATTTGGGGTAACCAAAGGTTCATTTGTGAGTGGGAGGAAAATGAAAGTGAAAAAGTACAAAACAGCAGTTGGAGGAAAATCAAGTACTACAGTTTGTGTAGCAGTTGAACCTGATAGACCATTGTGGTTCCCAGGCAGCATCCCTCCTCCATGGCTTGATGGCACTCTCCCTGCAGACTTTGGCTTTGATCCTCTTGGTCTTTGTAAGTCATCAAATTTCTTTTTATAGTGCCTATAAGTACGGTTACTTTTTGTTGGGAATTAAGTCTCATGTCGCCTACCTCATTATCTCGGGAATGGTTTAAATACTTGTTGGGTTTCTTCTCTCATTACCAATTGGTTTTGAGATTGAACCTTAACATGGTATGAGAGTCAGAGCCTAACTTCTTTCCGGTTGTCATAAGCTAAAAGATACCCTTTAGTTATGGGTCACAGGTAACCCTTCGTCTGATCCGGAAGACTTATGTGGAGGGGGCATGTTGAGAAGTAAATCACACACCGCCTACGTCATTATATCGAGAATAATTTAAATACTTGTTGGGCTACTTCTTTCATTGTCAATTGGTTTTGAGATGAAACCTTAACACTTTTGGTTTTAGCCCTTCAAAAATTTTGTGCGTACCAATTTGGTATCTGTAAATTTGAAAAACTAAAAAATGGTCTCCCAAAATTTCAAATGAATGTCAAATTAGTCATTTTTATCATTTGTTATGACTCCTGAAAGGACCATATTGACCACATTCACAATCTTTGAGTATTACTGTGTTTTTACTTTTTTCGGGGATCAAAATGGTATACACGAAAATTTATTTTTAAGGAGCAAAAGTGAGTATTATGAGAGGACCATTTACATGTTTAAGCCTTATTTCTATTGTTGTTTTGTTTTGGTAATAACTGACATTGGTTTTGGTTTGATAGCATCTGATCCTGAGAGCCTAAGATGGAATGTTCAATCAGAGTTAGTACACTGCAGATGGGCAATGTTAGGAGCTGCAGGAATTTTCATTCCAGAATTTCTAACAAAGATTGGTATCTTAAACACACCTTCATGGTACACAGCAGCAGAACAAGAATACTTCACAGACACTACAACACTCTTCATAGTTGAACTCTTTTTCATTGGTTGGGCAGAGGGTAGAAGATGGGCTGATATCATTAAACCAGGAAGTGTTAACACTGACCCTATTTTCCCTAACAACAAGCTCACAGGGACTGATGTTGGTTACCCTGGTGGCCTTTGGTTTGACCCTCTTGGATGGGGAAATGGTTCTGCTCAGAAGCTTAAGGAATTGAGAACAAAGGAGATTAAGAATGGAAGATTGGCTATGTTGGCTGTTTTTGGTGCTTGGTTTCAGCACATTTACACTGGAACTGGTCCTATTGATAACCTCTTTGCACACCTTGCTGATCCTGGTCATGCTACTGTTTTTGCTGTAAGTTTAACCAACAACACCTAGGATTTATTTTATCATAGTACAAAACTATAAAAACATAACATGTGTATCAGTTTATCAATGAAAATATAACATGTGTAACAGTTTATCAATGAAAATATAACATGTGTAACAGTTTATCAATGAAAATATAACATGTGTAACAGATTTTACACATGTTATATTTGTATTGTGTTGTAACATATGTTGTATTTTTAGTATAAACATAGTCAAAAACACCTATACACAACAACTAACTTTTCTTTATTATATATTGTGACTTCATAATAATAAAAAAAGACTTGAAAATAGATGACGTGTGTCTGACCCAAATCGATCGGGTAATGTAAGAAAAAGGTTCAAGTCTACCTGTCTGTTAGGATGCCTCTGCTGCATACATCACTGCACTTCCACTTGACACCTATCGTTAATGAGAAATGGCTGGACCTCAATGTTTTGTCAATGGCGTTGTTTGATCTATGTAGCTGACTCCACCTAGTAGGATAAAGGCTTCGTTTTTGTTGCTGTATATTGTTACTTCAATTATTTTGGAATTGATTTTACTGACTTTATTTATCTATATATGATGACTACTTTCAGGCTTTCACCAACAAGTGAGAAGGATAAGAAAAGGGTGTGGTGAGTTTGCAAGCATGGGAGAAACATTGGTCAAACATGTTTAGCACCACAAGTAATAGAACTCACATGTTTTAGGAGAGGAGTGTTCATGTGAGTAGAAAGATTGTAATCTGGCTACTTCTATCTATGCTATGCACACAATGATAACTCTATGTTCAAATATTTATTTATGTTGTAGATACCATGAATGTAAGTTCAGGTAATAATCACATTTTTGTGCATAGATCATAACTATCCTTGTTAACCTGCTGGATCTTCATTTGGAATTTTCTCAAAACTCAGTCCTTAGTCTTGGCAAAATCTGAGAAAAATAGCATCTTTTTTTACTTTTTCTCAAAACTAAGTCCTTAATCTCCTTGTTTATACTTGTTTTTTAGAAATTGGAAAGCACTACTAGGAAAAGCCAGGAACATGCAATGACCTTAAAACACATCATTTGCAAAAAATCATTCAGTTGGAGATTATTATTTCTAATGTTAGAGCAATTATGGTGACATAAAGTTGGACACTTTAAAAATATTACTAAACATTTTTAATGGAATATCACAACATTTTTTCCTCAACAAAATTTCATACTTTAAATGAAAAATAAAAACTTGGGAAATTTAGATTAGATAACTAACATGTATATAAACAAGCACAAGTTTAATATTTATATACCGATAGTGTAAGAGTTTTTACATTCTTAGCGCATCATCCACTATTCATATGTTATTTATCATCGACTCTTAAATAAAAGTAATACAGATGAATAAAATTAATTCATATGTATAACATCTTATGAGACATTCCAAAAATAACCTTCATGTGGATACTAACAATGTAACAGTTATTTGTATCACAACTTACAGTATATATTCTCAAGAGCCACCATTTTTCCTTTTCCTGCGCTTGCCTGTTACCAAGAAAACCAGAATAAGTAATGAAAACACTAAAGAAGTTCAATAAATTATATAAATGACAACTTTAATTCAAACAAATAGAATGGTTTATGTACTATTAATCAAACAAAATTGTAGTTTTTTTTTGTTTCCTTTGTATCTTTTTATAGACTGAGATATGCAAAGAATGATGCATAAACAGAAGCAAGTTTTCCAGATATCTTACTGCCAAAACTTTTGCTCCATAAGATCTGACCATCGATTCTAGTGAGATGTTGATCGTCGAGGCGTTTCCATGTTTTAATTGACTCGACATCTTCCCAACCACCCTCTTCCGTTTTCGCCAAGCTAACTACCACCACCCGTGCTCTTCTCGACCATCCAGCTTTACCATAAGCATGATATCCAAACCCTCCACCATAACAAAGATGTATATCGGTTAGCTTCCCACAGAAGTCATTAACATGATCATGGCCGGTGAAAACTGCCTTCACATCACCTACTTCAACTAAGGTTGTGAAGAAGCCAGAGTTCACAGAAGGAGAGCCAATACTTTCTTGTTTCACCCCTCTGAAGTTTGATTTGTCAAAGCTATTATATTCCGGCAACGGGATATGAAAGTATGCAAGACCAGGAGCAGGTTCTTTCTGAGGCAATGGTCCTTTCTTGTATTCCTCCTGCGTAAAAAGGAGTGAATATCGTCGTTAATGCATAGGCCAAGAAGACAAAAGAAACAGGATGAACTATTTACTCGATAGTCGGTAGTCGGTAGAACAGTACCTGAAGTTTTTCCGATGTTTGTTGGAACCAAAGTTGCTGAGAGGGTTTGATCCAACCATAGCCATGAATGAAGGGAACTTTGGAGTAATCTCCACTATCAAGAAAGTATAGATTGAGCACTGATTTATTCTCAAAAGCAGTGCCTTCAACTCCTTCAACTTCTAAGTTATAGTTTCCAAAACCATCAATTAGGTTTACTTCTTGAGGATTAACTTTAGATAAAGTGTTTTTCATTCCGACAATATATTTCATCACCCCTTCTCTAGAGAGGGATCCTTCTTGGTCATGGTTGCCCAAAACAGCTACCCAAGGAATGTTGGAAGCAATTGCAGGAGCAAATGCAACATCTAATGATTTAGCCGGATCCGAGGAATCAAATCCATATATATTATCCCCTGTACACCAAAATGAATATGCATACTTGCTTTGAGAGAAGATTTATAAAGTAAAAAATTCAAACACAAAGTAACATGCCTCTACTAAGTATAATAGGTCATACAAGTGTTTAAATGATGAGTGAGTATTGTTTCCACAAGGTTTGAGGTAACCCTTTCTATTTCACAAACATAAACTAATTGAATGTGGTTCATTTGGAAAGAAGGAAGGGTCAAATAGCATAAGAAGAAAAGCGATCAACTACGAGGTAGGCGATGTGGGACTTACTTCCCAACATGCCCCCTCCACATAAGTCTGTCGGACCATACCTTTGACCCATAACTAAAGGACATATTTTTGGCCCATGACAATGGGAAAGAAGTTGGACTCGCTCTGATACCATGTTAAGGTTCCATCTCAAAACCAATTGGTAATGAGAGAAGTAGCCCAACATGTATTTAAATCATTCCCGAGACAATGAGGTAGGCGATGTGGGACTTACTTCCCAACATGCCCCCTCCACATAAGTCTGTCGGACCATGCGAAGGATTACCTTTGACCCATAACTAAAGGACATATTTTTGGCCCATGACAATGGGAAAGAAGTTGGACTCGCTCTGATACCATGTTAAGGTTCCATCTCAAAACCAATTGGTAATGAGAGAAGTAGTCCAACATGTATTTAAATCATTCCCGAGACAATGAGGTAGGCGATGTGGGACTTACTTCCCAACATAAACAATAGAACAAACACTAGGATTGAGATAAAGGAATGATAAAAACGTTAGGGATCCGACCATTTGAATTACCAATTACCTAATTATATTAATCTCAATTTTCTTGTTGAAGTTAAACTTCTTTAAGTAGTAGAGACCTAATGATCAAGGGATCGAGTTCTTACCCTCTTTCGAAAAGTAAGTAAAGCAGTAAATCCAGTAAGGTAAGAAAGGCACTAAGACTAATTCCGTCTATTCGACATCGGCACAGGCTAAAAAGGAGCCTAATACCTCAGATGTCAAAGAAATGGTTTCAGGAAAGTAAGGTTTATGCATTTTTTTTATTCCGCTTGAACTAATGAACCAGGAGTTGTTCCCAGTGAAAAGGAATTGATAGAGTCAGATTCAATAGATGGGCAAAGAACTCCAATAGCAAAGACCGGTAATGCCACATCTAACAGAATATTTGTCCTAGACTCATCCCCATATGGCATAGCTGCAAAAGGCAATCTTGCCTCAGTGACCAAGAAGAAGGGAACGACAATCGTCTGCTAATCGAAGATGGACATTCGAAAGCACTTTATAATATATATATGTTAGATTCATGTTCTGTAACAACCGAACCGCCTGAGGAAACCAAGCGAAAGAAGACAAGATCGAATCTCCAAGCACTGTCTCGTGCGCTATAAACTCGTTGAATGGACATAAAAGAGAGAGCTCCATGGAGTTTAACACAACCAAACTAATCAAGCTATGTATTCCTAGATTAATCCAATTACTAGTAACAATTACAAGAGCCATATTCATAACTCAAAATTGCTTTACAGACAATCAAATAAGTAGCAAAAAAGAGGAAATTCAGATCATTCTATGACACAAAATCATACATTTCTGCACAACTATCACAAACACAAGCAATCAAAATTAAATCTTATCTTTCATTACTAAATGCTGCTATAAGGTACATTAATTAAGAAAAAAAACTGTTGAGAGGTGTAATTCCAATGAGGGGACAAAATTTTCAGCTGATTCCATCTATATAATTTAACCTAATTGAATATTTCCAAAATTAGCAACTTCAGTGGGGAAAAAATGAAAATTAAGCTGCTAAAATAAGAAAACAAACAAAAAAAGGTAACTAAAAATAGAAAAATACCAGTGAAGACAATAAGGTTGGGATTCTCAGAAAGAATCATCCTTTGAATGAAAAGAGTAGTATTTAGGTCAGAACAAGAATGATACTGAGAATAAAACACATCCAAACAGTGTGTGGTTTTTCCATTAGCATAGTGCATATCTGCAATCTGCAATATCTTGAATTCTCCATTTTTACCAAACTTCAGCTTCTTCTGTTGTTGTTGTTGTGTTGAAATGCAAATTTGGAACAACAAAAAAGAGTAGAATAACACTGCTAAATCAATTTTGATACCACTTCCATTACTACAAATTGAGATCATTTTTGTTTAATTTAGGGAATTGGGTTGCTCAAACAAAAATCAAAATCTCAACTTTGTTTATTGTTGTTATCATTGCAAAGACAAGAGTGTAACAACATAGATTTTTTCAAAAAAGTTTGTTTAGATTTTTCCTTAAGATAGAGACACTAGATTAGGATTATTAATCCAAAAAGTTTTCATTATCTTAAGTTTTTATATAAAGAATTTACTTTTTTGGAGTATCTGCAAGTAAATTTATATTAAAATGTTTTTTATGAGTGGTTATGGTAACATTATCTTCTCTTTAATTTTGATTTCAAAGATTATATTTTTCATAAAATATCTTATCTTACTTTTATCCATAACTATATTTATTTATCATATTATATATATTATTAGGATAAAATTATATTATATATCTACTATATTAAATAAGTTGGCTAATATACTATATTATATATAAATTATAAGATATTTGTATATATAAATTATAAGATATTTATGTATATAAATTATAATATACTTATATGTATATATATATTAATTCTAATATATATATATATATATATATATATATATATATATATATATATATATGAAATTCATAGAAAATTCTGTATGGGAAATGTAATTCAAGTTAGGGCGAGCATGATTGGGATGAGTTAAGGTTTGTCGTTAACTGGCTCTAAATATTGGTCGGAACATTTTTTAAATTCGAATCTGACCTTGGACTCGAAGTTAACATGACCATAAATATTCACTGAGTCAATTTTTAAACCTAAACTTGATCATAAATCCGATTAAATATCATTTTAGATAAAGTCTTTTCAATATTAATTATATTATGAATATGTAATTTTACATATAAAATAATATACGTATATATTATTAATCATGTATGTATAATGAAAAATTAGATAATTATGATACTTTCGATCTACTATGTACACATTTGAATAGATACACATACAACATGATGAATGAGTGGCCATGAGACCCTAAATGTTGATCCAACTTAATTTTTAAACTTGAATCCGATCATGGACGCAATGAGACTCAACCCTATTCAGACTCAATCATGATCTAGTCATATCGGGTGAACGAGTAGGATCGGATACTCACCCCGAGTTCCGTAGTAAAGAGAAAGAGTATTTGTAAAAATTCAACATCTAACTTTATAATTACTGAAAAGACTTCAAATCAAGTTCTAGGGTTATCATTGCAGATGTAGTGTAGGAAAGATGTGTATATATATATATATAACAATTATGCCTCTTTTTAATTATAATTATTTATATTATATTAAATATATCTAACTATAAATATTCAACCAACCTTATATCTCCATCTTGCATATATTGTTTCTAAGTCCTAATAAACTATGCTAGCTTAACTCCAATATAATTTAAGTTTTTCTTGCGTTTCAAACCCTTATAACTCAATAGGATAGATCAAATGACACATATTCATCTATGCTAGCTTGAATCTAATATAATAAAATTTAATTTATATAGAGAGAAATTTACTAATATAGAATGATTTATTTAGAAAATATAAAGCACTACCAAATATATTCTTTTACCTTTTGGCAAAAACTAATCTTTCTTGCAATACATGATTATCTCTTAGGAATTGAATTTTTGACTTTTTTTTGGTTCTTTTGAAATAATAAGTCTTATATCACTACACCAATTCGTAAATTAAAGTAGAATGTAATGAAAACATATAGCAGCCATGTCGGTTATAACACACTTGCATGTTTTAATACGGAAAAAAGGTGTCACTTCAATTATGAATAGAAAGTCAAAGTATAATGTATATTATATGAGTAGTATTATTTGTATTCATGTGAATTCGAATATCTTTCATACTTGGACATAAAATAATGATGCATGAACTTTCAACATTTAGACGCAACCCATTTTGTATTTATTCCATTTTTTTGTATAAGGGAAGGTTCGTGCATAAGAGAGGAGACATGGAAATTTATATATATTGATATATTATTATGTATTTGACTATTATTTTTCTAGAGAAGGAATTTTAATTATATAGTCTTATGAGTAAGGAGAAAATAAAATAAGTTAATGAAAAAGGGGAGGGATCCACTTACTCCAAGAGTAAGGTGGAAAAACTCTACTCCACATCTTAGTTATCTAATCTTGGAAAATCCAATGGTTTAGATGTACTCATCAATTCAAACCATTGAATTTCTCAAAAATGAATGATCATGATGTAGAGTAAGTTTTTTCCACTTACTCAATGGATCCCTGCCCAATGAAAAATGGATAGAGTATATTTTCACCACTTTGAATCTCACACAAGTTAACACCAGGTAATAGTATACAATAAAGATTAGATATCCCTAAAAAAATTATGTATTTATGTCCCTAATTAATCAAATTTCAACCAGTAATTTAAATTTTTATAATTTTTCATTTTAATTGAGTATGACTTTCTAATTGGATTGGGACACATTTAGGGATAGTTGACCTCCGGTTAATAGTATAATGTGTATATGGTACCTAAATTTACTTGATTTGGTTTGAGATTTGTGGGTTGAAATACTAACCAACAACCCCACTCATATAATTTAGGACAAAACTTAGGTAAAATACCATAAATACTAATAGTACATATGACCTATTAGATGATGACATATATCACTAATACCTATAGTACTTTACTAAGTTTTTCATATAATTTAAGGATAAAATTTATATGATATTTTTAGGTTATTTTGGTATTTCTTTTCAATAAAATTGCAACATGGTTATGACTTATGACACATATTATAGGTTTTTATTGGAAAAAACATTAGAAGCACTTGAATAATTGTAGTAATTGTGCTTTTACCCTACTTTACCTATAACTACTCATTTTCAACATTTTGTTTTTTTATTTGTTTTTATGCTTAGAAAATACAACCTAACTAGTGTATTATCTACCGTAGATCTTTAATCATAATTGAATTTTCAAATAATAATATAAATGAATAGTGAATGATATATTGACTGTTTATAAATCTTTACACCGACAATGCATAAATATTACATTATTCTTATATTACCTTTTTACCCTATTTTTGTACTTAAATATTGATGAAAAATTTGTGTTTAACTAATGATGTTTGAAATAAGTTAATTATTAATTCTACTAATATGTAAAGTAGCTCTTTAATAATCATATATATGTAATGAATCGTGAGTTTATATTTAAAAATTCATATAAAAAATGCATAAAATAATACATTTTATGAAGATATTAACAAATATCTTATGGTCCGACTCATTTGAAAATTTAGATATAGAATCATGAGTTTATATTTAAAAATTCATATAAAAAATGCATAAAATAATACATTTTATCAAGATATTAACAAATATCTTATGGTCCAACTCATTTGAAAATTTAAATTATCTAATGCTTTGGTTGGGTGTCTCTTTCAGTATATAAGATTTGATTAGTGATGGAATAATGGAGAAAAAGATGTGATTGATAATAAGATGAAGAAATAAAGACATACAAAAAGATGAAGCATAAAAAAAAGTATAAAATGTAATTTTTATTGATTTTGAACAAAAAAAAATAGCAATAGAATGTTGGAGTATATCTTCATTTTCAAAAAAAAATGTCATTAGTAAAAAAAAACTTAATTATTAAAATTTTAATTTAACTATATTTTCTTCATCCAATCACAAACAATGATACATGGCATGAAGTGAAACATTTTTTACGGGTGCTATTAATACCGTACCGGTCATCAAACCGGTGGGATACTGATATAGTGATATAGTAGTTCACTAATTAAACCGTATACCAGTGAAGTTAGATATACATATATAATATATTATCATTAATATTAAAAAATTAATAAAAAACAATAATTATTTTTATCTTCATTAAAAATTTAATTTTAAATAAAAATTGATTAGTATGAAAGGCACGGTTCAATTAAAAACCGGTTGGTATGACCGATTTTGATCAATTTTAACCGGTATAATTATATGACCGGTATAATTGTTATACTGTACCAATATTAAGATCAGTTTATCAATTGAACCGGTCGACACAAACCAATTTTTATAACTATGATTTTTAGAGAGCATTGTCACATGAAAATGGAATAAAAGTGGATTCATTTTGGTATATCCTATTTTGATATTCATGATATACATTAAATGAAGGCATCAAATTATTGACTAAGAAACATCTTTAATTTAACATCATACATATCACATGAGTTGAATTTTGGTCTGAATTTATTACTCTAGAACTAATTTCACCTAACTATGATGTTAAAAATTAATGTTTTTGCAACACCTCAGTCCTAACATGCGACCACCCATCGGCCCATGAATACACTGTGTGTTGTCCAACAGCTTAAATATTTATGCAGTATTTTATTCCCCACAAAGGGAAGCCTCTTGCAACTCGAACCCATAACCTCATGGACAAATAGTCACTATTACCATGAGTTGAACTAGAGATGACAACGGGCACGAGCGGACACGGGTAGTAGCTACCCACTACCCGTTTTAAATTTTCAAAGCATTACCCATACCCGCGTGGGTACCTGCAAGCGGGTTTTTTGCGGGTATTTCTGGGTACCCGCAGATACAACGGGTACCCATGGGTTTTTTGCATTATCAATGATTTCCTAACTTTTTATTTTTATTATGTTTTGCATGAGATGAAACTTAACTATTTTATGCCTTTTGATTGAAAAATCAGCAATAATATTAAATCGATAGTTAAAATTATCGAATATTGAAGTTTTCTATTTATGTGATTTACTCTTCTCATTCCTTAACAAAAAATTATATATTTTTCTTTGTAAGACATATGTGTTTTTACATATATAATGATATATGTAGGGTATTTCACCACCAAATTCAATAAAAGATGGAAACAAAGTAAAAGGAAAAGATATATATAATGTAAATTAAGGTCATGGTAGTTTACTTATTATTTAATTAAATGTAATATTATAATCACATAAATAACGGGTACCTGCGGGTACGGGTATTACAATACACATGCTCGCCCATATGTACTACAAGTATTTTAGAAACTCGTTTGTTAAACCCTCAGGGTACCCATTTGTGACTTTGTACCCGTTCCCGTACGGGTTTTACTCGCGGGTACGAGTTTTTTTGTCATCCCTAAGTTGAATCGGTGACCCTCTCATGATAATAGTGACTATTTGTCTGTGACCTGTCACTATTACCATGAGTTGAACTCGTGACCCTCTCATGGTAATAGTGACTATTTGTCTGTGACATGAGGGCACAGGTTCGAGTCGTAGAAGACTCCCATTTGTGGGGAATAAAATACTGCATGAGTATTTAAGCCGTTGGATAACACGCTCAGTATATTCATGGATTCGGGGTGGTTGCATTTCAGGACTGAAGTGTTACGGTTTTACTTTTCTTATTTTATTAATAATAATAAGAAGAAGCATATAGTAATTTTATATATACCCACTTGTACCTAGTTAGTTCTTCCTACCTTAGGACAAAATCATTGTATATATGATTCTCTCATATTCAATCTCAAACACTTGAAACTATTTTGTCTCTTCATGCCTCATGATTCATAACACTACATACCCTTTTTATCTTTCTTCATTCCATTCCATATTTTCTTCATTTTTACTTGTTCTTATGACAAAACCAACTTCATTTCTCAAACAAAGTCCTATAAAACAGATCCAACAAACAAAAAGACAACCTTTTTGTTCCAAGTTTATGAGATTTCTCATAATAATATCATTGGTTTTGTCTTTGTTCTTTGTTGAATCCTCATGTTGTAACCAAGTTGATAGAGACTCACTTTTAGCTTTCTCAAGTAATATATCCTCTTACCCTTCTCTTAATTGGTCTGTTTCTATTGATTGTTGCCTTTGGGAAGGGATAGTATGTCATAATATTAAGGACCATTTAAGGGTTGTTCAAGTTTTGCTTCCATTTAGAGGTCTTAATGGATTCATCAATCCATTTTCAATCACAAATCTCACTGCTTTATCTCATCTTAATCTGTCACATAATCAATTATCTGGTAATCTACCAAACCATTTTTTCTCACTTCTTAATCACTTGCAAGTTGTTGATTTAAGCTATAATCATTTCTATGGTGAATTGCCACCTTTTGTTGTTGGAAATGGTATTGTTATGAAGGAGTTGGATTTGTCTAGTAACTTTTTCAATGGAACACTTGAGCAATTTGAAGTAGCAGAAACAATGAATTTGTCTAGTTTGATGTATTTTAATGTTAGTAATAATAGCTTCACAGGTAGAATTCCAACTTCACTTTTTTGTGAAAAAAAGCACTTTTCCTCTCTTAGATTCTTGGATTATTCCTCCAACAAATTCTTTGGTGAGATTCTTCCTGGATTAGGAGCATGTTCCAAACTTGAGAAATTTAGAGCTGGTTTTAATAATCTATCAGGAACTCTTCCTAGTGATATTTTCAATACTGTTTCTCTCAAAGAAATATCATTGCCTAGGAATAATCTCTATGGTTCAATTGATGATGGAATTGTAGGACTTACCAACCTTACAATTTTGGAACTAGATTCCAATAATTTCACAGGTCCTATTCCCTTGGATATTGGAAAGCTCTCGAAATTGGAACAGCTACTTCTTCATGTTAATAAGCTAAATGGTACATTGCCACAATCTCTTATGAACTGTGCCAACCTTGTTGTGTTGAATTTAAGGGTCAATTCCTTTGAAGGAAATCTCTCAGCACTGAATTTGTCTAGGCTCGTTAAACTTACTACACTCGATCTCGGCGATAATCATTTCGTTGGTGTTTTTCCACCAACCCTTTATGCATGTAAGTCACTTAGAGCAGTAAGGCTAGCTTTTAATAAGCTTGAGGGACAAATTTCGCATGACATACTTGGACTTGAGTCTTTGTCTTTCCTATCGATTTCTACCAACAAATTGAGCAATGTCACGGGCGCATTGAGGATACTCACGGGACTTAAGAACCTTACCACCCTTATGCTCTCGAAGAATTTCTTCAATGAAGTGATTCCGAATATGATAGACTCGAAAGGGTTCCAAAATATACAAGTTCTAGGATTGGGCGGATGTAATTTCACAGGTGAAATACCGAGGTGGCTTGGTAATATGAAAAAGCTGGAGGTGTTGGATCTTTCTTACAATCGAATTAGAGGTTCGATTCCTCCTTGGTTGGACTCACTTCCTCAGCTTTTCTACATAGACTTGTCTGTTAACATCCTTACAGGAACAATTCCAATGGAGCTCACAAGGCTTCCGGCGTTAACATCACAACAGGCAAATGATAAAATAGAAAGGACTTATTTGGAGTTACCCGTTTTCGCTAATGCCAACAATGTTTCACTGCTGCAATATAATCAACTTTCCAAACTACCGCCAGCGTTATACCTCGGAAACAATAGCCTCGATGGAAGCATCCCGGGCGAGATTGGAAGATTGAAAGTCCTTCATCAACTGGACCTCAGTAACAACAATCTCTCTGGAAGTATCCCAGTTCTGTTATCTAACTTGACTAACTTAGAGAAACTATACCTCTCAGGAAACCGATTATCCGGTGAAATTCCTGGTTCACTCAATAACCTGCATTTTCTGTCTGATTTCAGTGTAGCAAACAATGATCTTCAAGGACAGATACCAAATGGTGCTCAATTTGACACTTTTCCTCCATCCAACTTCGAAGGAAACCCGCGGTTGTGCGGTTTATCCATTCAGCGCCCGTGTCGTCCACAACAAGGTAGTACTGCAGGTGGTCACAGAACAAACAAGAGACTAAAAATTGGATTTGTCATTGCAGCCTGTTTTGGAATTCTTTCCTTCATTGCAGTGTTGATAGTGTGGATAATATCCAAGAGGAGAATCAATCCTCGGGGAGACCCCGACAAGATTGAACCGGAATCAATTTTTGATAACTCCAATAGTGGGATTCATCCTGAGATTGACAAAGATGCTAGCCTAGTCGTGCTGTTCCCGAATAATACAACTGAAATCAAGGATCTTAGCATACTTGAAATACTAAAAGCCACTGAGAATTTCAATGAGGCGAATATTGTTGGATGTGGAGGTTTCGGTTTGGTTTACAAAGCGACATTACCGGATGGAACTACCGTAGCCATCAAGAAACTCTCCGGGGATTTAGGACTTATGGAAAGGGAATTTAAAGCAGAAGTGGAGGCTTTGTCAACAGCACAACATGAGAATCTGGTTGCATTACAAGGCTATTGTGTCTACGGCGGCATTAGGCTTCTCATTTACAATTACATGGAAAATGGAAGTTTGGATTACTGGTTGCATGAAAAAGATGAGGGTCCATCTCAGCTTGATTGGCATACTAGGCTCAAAATCGCACAAGGTGCAAGCCTTGGTTTGGCTTACATGCATCAGATATGTGAACCACACATAGTTCATCGCGATATAAAATCGAGCAACATTCTTCTCAATGAAAAGTTCGAGGCCCATGTTGCTGATTTTGGCTTGTCCAGGTTGATACTTCCTTATCAGACTCATGTTACAACTGAACTTGTAGGTACATTAGGTTACATTCCTCCCGAGTATGGACAAGCGTGGGTGGCGACTCTACGAGGAGATATCTATAGCTTTGGTGTTGTAATGCTTGAGCTTCTCACCGGGAAGAGGCCTATCGATGTATGCAAGCCAAAAATGTCAAGGGAATTGGTTGGTTGGGTGCAACAATTGAGGAGTGAAGGAAAACAAGATGAATTGTTTGATCCACTTCTTAGAGGAAATGGTTTTGAAGAAGAGATGTTGCAGTTTCTTGATGTAGCATGCATGTGTGTTAACCAGAACCCTTTCAAGAGACCAAGCATCAAAGAAGTTGTTGAATGGTTGAAGAATGTTGGATCAAACAACCAGCATAGGAATAAAGACTAGAGACAAATTCTACTTGTGCACAAATTTTTTGGATTTCTATATAGATACATAATCATTTTTACCACTGTAAATCATGACTCTCCTTGTTAGAAATTGTTGCTAGCTAGATTTTTTGTGAATTTCACATTCCAAATGTTTGCTTTTGTTAATAAATGAAATGAAAAGCTACAAAGAAACTTGTTACAAAAGAATATCAATGGAATAATATATGTCTAAGGCACCATGTATCTTCTCATTCCTGCAATGTTTCTGCAATAATATATGTCTAAGGCACAAGTTTTATGCTTATGTGTTTGTAAAATCTTGCGACACTAGGTCAATAACGCAGCAGCCGATGCGGTTACAATCACAATAGTCGATAGTGTTGAAAAGCAGCTAATTGTATACACTACCAAAACTGAAATAGTACATTCACCATTGTAGTTGTGAAACACAATCTAAAATCTTGCGACACTAGGCAAATAACGCAGCCGATGCAGTTACAATCGCAATAGTCGATAGTGTCGAAAAGCAGCTAATTGTAAAGACTACCAAAACTGAAATTGTACATTCACCATTGTAGTTGTGAAGCACAATCTAAAATCTTGCACAAAATTCAGTCTATGATCTTCCAAATGTTTACTTCACCTTCACATTGCTGCAATAATATATGTCTATGGTACTGGTTTTATGCTTATAAATTTGTGTAATCTGGTGAACAGAAAATGGTATTAAATTTCAGCTTCTTGTTGTTATATTGTTTGTATGCGGTTAATACAGTTGCAATGTGATCACGATATGGTCACAAAGCGACAAAATGTAGTTAACACAGTCGCAATGTTATCATCAATAAGTTTTTCGTTTCTCTGCCTACTAACCAACCAAGACTTTATCCGACTAGATAAGATCGACTACATAGATCGACCGACATTATAATGGGTTATGTTCTCCTAGACAAGGAAATAAACATGACTTACATATATTCAGACTATATGAAACATTGAAACATGTGATTTGACAAATTGTGATAGCACCACCATACACAAAATCTAATAATAACAAATTTAATGATGGATATGGAGTGTGATTCAACAAAGAAACATAGTGGAAATTAATTGGAGAAATAACATGAATGAGACATGATCATGATTATTTATTGACTATATGGTAATAATTGAGTACAACCTAGTAAAAGTTGTGTGTTACACATCATTAACAACATCAAACAGTTTCATTCACTATGGTTCTAGTAGTGGAAGTGGGGCATAAAAACCAACTTCTTGTGGCCATGGAATTTTAAATATATATATACTTTATATCGGTGTTGTGATAACCGGACTGGACAGGACAGCCCAACCGGTTCGATCGCTGATTGGACTTGAAAACAATTCTGTTTTGCAGTCTTAACCGAATGAGTAGTTTGACCGTTTTGAATCGGAGAAATTCCGGCTCGACCGTGCTAAACCAGATTAACACGGGGAAAAACCTGACGGTTCAGTTAAATTTTTTAAAAAATGGAACATTAATCTGATGTTTTGTTTTATTTCGGTCCAAAAAGATAGAAAGATTTTACTTCAATATAATTATATAAAATTATTAATTATATAAAATTTTCCATTTATATATAATTATATATTTAAAATTATCTGGTCTGATTGGACAGTTTAATTATTTAAGCCAGTTAAACCTAATACAGAAGCTCTTGCGACTTCACATACTAATCATCTTTCACAACATTACTTATATTGCCAAACCCACAATCATATAAAATATGCAAGAATTGGAATCTTATTTTTTATTATTTATGAAATAAAAAGTAATACCATAATGTTATGTTAGAAAATGAACCTTAAAAGCAACCTACATCTTTTAGGTGTAGACTCTAATGTTTTTCAAAACATTTATTCTTCTTTTGAAATTATTCCAAAATTAAATTAATACAATTAAAGATAATCTTAATTTTATAGCTTAAAGTCAACTATGTATATATGCACACCACTTTTATATATATGTCTCCTCTTGTATTCTTGTTTTCTTACCTTAGTTAGAGTATATGATTAGAGTGTGGTTAGTCTTAGTTAGATTAATTTAATGAATTTGGCTAGTTAGTTACACCTATCTATTTCTATTTATACAACAAATTACAACTACTGTTATCACTATAAACAATGTTACGAAAATAAAATCCAATTAATAGTAAAACAATATCGCTTAAAATTGACATTTAACAGCGCTTTTGTAATAAGTATAGAGTAACACAAAAGAGTTTCACTGAGCAACTTTGCTTAGATATAATATTTTATGTATTATCTCGAAATCAATTTTAATTATCAAAACTTCTTTGTCACATGTTTTGTATTACACATTCAAATGGTAACAAGGTTCGACCAATTGTAGCTACGTCTCCGGGAGTGTTGAGCAGCTATCAATATATTATTAGAGAATAAGGATTACAAGGCCTAGCACACTCATGGGTCCAAGTGTCCATGAGGTATTTCTATTTAGTGTTTATAGCTGATGCACATTATAACAACAAATTTGAGTCCAATATATAACATTGATTATTGTACCTTATTTCAATACTAGACAATGTGAGACTAATACAATAACATATTTCAATACCAGACAATGTGAGACTAATACAATAACATATTTCAATCATCCCCGACAAAACAACTTTATAAATAAGATTTAAGGGTTTACAAATTACAACTTGTTTGCTATATAACATACAACATTTAACCTTCCCTTTATTTGCATATAGGGACTAAGCAATAATGCCAATAGTCATAGAGAAAAGGCTTATGTAGTACAAGAAGAAAAAAAGGTTTTTGAGAAAAGGGTATATAAGAAAAGTAAGGACCATGTGAAGGACTAAATTGCAAACATTCACTTGAATAGTACTTTTTAAGCAACATAATGGTGTCCACAAAATTCTCATATCTCCATAGAAACCCATTGTTTTTTTCTTCTACAAATGGGTCAAAAAGATAAAAAGGAGAAATGTGACTATGGTGGATGTGCCATTATGAAGCCCATAGAGCCCAAATGAATGGTAAATAAGATTTCTTCACACAAAGATGTCACTATCTTGGAAGATAGAAATGGGAAGTGAATAGACATAGGATATAAGGATATAGAGTATAGTTCTTCAAAGATAATAGTATGGATTCTTAAGATTTTTGTGTCATCAATTAAGTCAAACCAATATTAAATTAAAGGGTTTAGTCGGTGACTTAGTTCGATGGCAAAAAACTTTTAAGAATCTACTTTATGACATTTTTATCTTTAAAGAATTAAACTAAAGATTTACTCTAGAGGGAGAAATTTTTTATAAACTTGTACATCCAAGTTAGGTGCATTAACTTAGATGATCGAGTTTATTGAAATTTTATCTTAAAAAGTATAAAAAAGAAGACGAAAAATGAAGATTTAGATTTAATCATCGCCTTCAATGTACCAACAAAGGAGCATGGTAGCACAACGACGAATGATGTAAAGACGAGCACGTTGCTCCTTACCCAAAGAAGCACACTTGTTAGTAAAGCCAAATCCCTTTCTCTTTGAAGGTATCTTAACTGCTTGCTTATAGAGGTGTTGAACTTGAGCCATCGTTGTCGATTTCGTTATAATAGTACCTAGATGGCTTTGTTTTATGATTTTTTTTCTTTGATATGTATAGGTATAACTTCAAAGGGGAAACCCTAAAAAAGCTCACAATAGAGCTTGATGGAGAATATGAAGTTGTGGGTCTTTAAATACATATACATAGAAAAGGACACACTAGAAAAGTTGTCTTAATGAAGTGTAATGAAAGTGAACTTGTGAAGGTTCCAAAGCTGAGGGATTTTCAGCATTTAGATAGTTAAGAATTTAGTAATATTAAATTTGGTACCTTAAGTTATAATGTAACTAACATACATTTTTTTCTCCAAAAAAAAAAAATGGGTTTGGCTCTTTTTTCATCAAATATAGGTTTTATGTGTATCAATTATGGGACAACTTTCATTCCTTTAATTTTGTGACATATTTTCCAATATATATATATGATTCTGTTTTAGAAGATTTTTACCCTTTTATAAGATGTTTTATACTTTTAATGAACAATTAATTTTCTCTTCCTAATTTGAACTTAGTAATGTGTTGCTCAATTAATATAGTGGTAAAGATGGAAGTAGAATAATGGAACTAAAATTGGATAATGTAACATTATTAAATATATCTTGAAAATTAAAAGGTAGAAATATAAATATATATTTTTTTTTTTGCAAATAAATGATATATCTAAGTTTAATTACTTATTGAAGGAGCATAAATTTTTTATATAAAAATAGGGAAACTCTTTTATATTCATAAGATTCAAAGTGAAGACTCATTTTGTGAAGGAAAAAAATCAAGCTTTTTTATCACTCAAACCAATATGAGTTGCTTCTAATGTTTTTAATTTAATATTTTAAATAGAATAAAAGGGGAAGGGGGAATGAACGTAGGTTTTTGTACTTAATTATTTTCTTAACTTAATGCAATAAAATAGTGACAATATTGTAACTTAAACTCGTTGGTGTAGCAAAATCGAGGAAAGGTTTATTAGAAAAGTGGCAAAGGTGACATGAAAATTGAGACAAAATATGAAAATGTCCATTATGATTTAAAATTATTTTTTTTAATAAAAATGTCTTATTTTTACTAAAATATTGGGATGGAGGATCAAACACACAACTATTACATTTTTGTATACTTCTAAAACATGGTCTATAAGCAAATGGTACATTCTTGTTTTAACAAATGGTATAAATAAAAGTAGTTTTTGTTTTCTTTAATGATTTTTTAACATTAATGTTAGTATAAAATATATGTATATCTATCTAACTTCACTGGTATGAGATTTAATTATTGAATTGTCGATTGAACCGCTATACCAATATACTAATACCTTGATCAATTTGATGATCGGTACGATATTAATAACAAAGCTAGTTACTAAGCTTATCTCAATTTTTTAATCACAAAAACTGAATCCAACTTTTACCAACCCTTGTACCCATCATTAAGGGGATAGTTTCTATTTCTAGACTCATACATGAGTACCCATAATTTAATATTCAATTTGTAACACCTCAGTATTGACATGCAATCTCCTGAGCCCATTAATATAATTATATTATGATTTTTTCACAAGTTATTTAATATTACCTAGATATTTATATTTATGTATTAGGAAATCTATAACTTATAAATAGTGACATATAGAAGTATGTGCCTTTGCATGTGGTGAATACTAGGAATAATTAAGGACTAACATGCCTTTCTTTTATTACAAGGATTGATTGATTTCATCACAATCTTGTATATATACATTCACCATCTCAATTCAGTGTATTTCCTAGAGTGTCTCACAAGTTTTAACCAATAGTCTTTATATAATCTTCTACTTCAACTAGTACGGAAACTCATTCATTGAAATTGCAAATTTACATACTTCTAAGACTTCCTATATTTAAGGATTAAAAGTATAAATATAAGAGTATAATAAAAAGATTATATTGTATGATAATGTGATATATATATATATATATATATATATATATATATATATATATATATATAGAAGTAGTAGAATGAGTAGAGATTACCATGTATGAAATGATGAAGAAGAGCAAGAAAGTTTCCATTGGGCTGGCCCGTCTCGGCCCACCTTTGGCCCGCTAAAATATGGGTTGGCCCGACCCGACCCTTATTGTTAAAATGGCTTAAAATGACAGTCTGTCTCATATTTGGTAGGACTGGCAGGCCAGCGGGCTGGGCCATTTTTTTTGTTTTTGAAAACACACATTTATAACTATCTCTCTACTTCTAATCTTTTTCTCAAAGCAATAAAGCCAAGCATTCCCCTCAATTTTTATGGATGAAAAGAAGAATTTGCAAGAATGTATAATTTATAGTTTTATACAGATTAATAAAGGAAGAAAAGAAGAACATGATAATGACAAGCACAAGAATCATAATAAATCATGAATAGAAATAATTATAATAGTTTGGGTTAGATATAACATGATAATGATGAAGATGATTAGTGTTTGGGGTAGAAGTTGCTAAGTTAGAACAAAGGAGGGAGTGACTTGACTTTCCCATTTTTAAACCCTAGCATTTGTGTTTATTTTAGTGCTAGCCCGCCGGCCCAATCTGACCCTCCATGGTCCGTCTAAAAACGAGCTTTTAAAATGGGTTGAATATAGGTTTTTGGACTAAAATTCTCACTCCAGCCCGCCAAAAATGTCGATCAAAATGGGCTGGCCCGTCGGGCCAAGCCCATATTGCCATCCCTATACAAGGATGTTTCATGTTCTTCAATGTTGTGTTGTAGTTTTGGTACAAGGATCATATGTCCTAGAATTTTTCTGTCCTCATGTCCCTAGTCAATCAAACTTCACAAAATAATATTAAAATATTAATTTCTGATTTTATTATTTTTCTTTTTAATTGAATGGAGTTTTCTGATTAGCTTGATACATATAATGAGACATGAATTAGGAGATGTGATCCTCATCCGATAGATTTGTATCTATGAACTTTGAAAAGCTTTGAATGTTACAAAATAGAGTGTAACTTAACAAATCCAAAATGATACCTTTTTCTGGATTCACAATTAGATACTCAAATCTATCATCATCATTTCCTGTGTACTTACCCATGCTTCTTCACTATGCCTTATTCTCATACGTGAATTACCTCTTTATATACTTTCAAAATTCAATCAATTATTTCATATATAATAGATTTTTTTTTGTACTAGCAAGACGGAGGAATTCACTTATTTCTTGAGCAAGGAATCAAAAATCATTTTGGGGTGTTTAATTGTTCCTATCCTATAATTGTTATTCTCGGGAATCGAATATTTCATATTTTAGTCATCCTAATGGGGTCTTGCACTATTAGATCGATCAATATGTTATTGATAAATATATAAACATCAATTACAAAAGAGTAATGTTATATTTTCCTACTAAGTCCTCATACTCACACAAAAATGATAAAAGTGATATATGTTATAAAATGATATTTTACTTATTCATGATTGATTTACAAATGACATATGTACTTTATTATGACTAGGAGGATATAACATAACTTTTGAGATTGAATATGATGTTAAAGTTGGATCAAACTCAATTTTTTATCCTTTTAGATTAGTGGTATTGGAGAAATATTAGTTGATGAGATTGTGACAAGTGTTAAATTTAATGTATAATAATAATAATAATAATAATAATAAAATCTTGCCAATTTTTATTCCTCCGATTTTTGTTAGTTCAATTTGATTTTTATAAAAAGATAAATTCGTCAAATAGTTTTTACCATGTATGTTACTGAATTTAATAAAGTTTGTTGAAAATATAGTAATTATGTTGTGATTATAATACACTGGGAAGATGATAATTTTGTACCATGTATGTTAATGAATTTAATAAAGTTAGGTGAAAAGATAACACTATTTCAAATTCTTATCTTAGTTCTATGATATTGAGGTAATAAACTTGTTTGTTTTTAAATTCTTATCTTAGTTATTAAATTTGTATATAATCTTAAGTATTTTTTATAAAATATAAATTTGCTACTTGCAAGTTGGAACTTGAAAGTTTGAAGGTGAGTTTTATGTTTTGACTAATAGGGTCAAATAAATGTATTTGGATTGATTCTCACTAATTCATATAAAATACATTTAAATCATATTTTAAGTTATTAAATTCATTTATATCCAAACTTAATGAATGAATTTTAATACATCCATGACTCCATTTTTATGGATTTGGATGAATGAATATTCAATCCAAACTTAATAGTGATCTTTTTAAAATTGATTTTTTAAAAAGTGATTTTTTTGAACTTTTAAGAAAATAATTTTTTGCAATATTTTATCAGCATGTGACAGTGTATCTACATCATCCACTATTATTGAATTTAATTTTCTTCAATATTAAATGAAATTCAAAATTAAAAAAAACATATTCATTGAATATAATGGAAGAATTCAAATTCATTCATTACTAAAGTTATCCATTAAATTCTATCCATTTAAATTCATCATATCTAATAAATATATTTAAATTTTGTTGATTTAGATAAATTATTGATTATGAATAATTTTCTCTTTCATCCTATCATACACTTCCACCACAAAATTTGGCTTCATTTCATTTTAGGACACACCATAAGATATCTTCATTATTAACTTATCTTCCCATAATCTATACACCCCATTCATTATGTACTACTATTTATTGTAAAAAAATAATGAGAAAAAAGGTGTGCAATACAATCACAATATAAAAGTTTTTATATTGTTACTATATCATTTATTAATTATGCTTTATCATTGATTAAAAAATAATAAAAAATAATGTAGTGAGAATTTATAAACATCAATGGTTTATTGAATTAAGGTAAGGATAAACAATAATACATATTACATCTATTCTTATTTATTTATTTGTCTTATTACATACTTCAGAAATGTAATAATTAAGTTAATTTATATGATATTGTTTTGTGTTTTTTCATTCCTCTCCATGGTTATTATTTTGAGACATAACTTATATGACTCTATTATTTTTATCTCACTACTTATCTAAATTAATAAGAGAAAAAATGTATACACCGCTATTCATATACTTTTATTACATTATTTATGAATATTCATGTTTAATTATTATTAACTCTTCAAAAAAAATACAAATAAATGGTGAATTGTATAAATTATACTCAATTAATAAAGTACTAAAAAAAGTTAAGTAAGATAGAATATAAAAGAAGCATGTAAGTATATGAATATGAAAAATATATGTAAAGATGAAGTAGCATGATTCATAATAAAGTAGTATTATATGTCAATTTTTGGTGGTAGGAGGATATAGCATTACTCAATCAATAAATAAAGTTTATGTGGCTTTGGATTCTTGTGGCAATTGGTGAAAACCCAGCTTTTTCTTGGCTATGGTGATGGGTAGTGCATAAACCCATAACAAAATCATTAGAAATTTTGAAACTTGGCATAAAGGGGTTACTACAAATCCCATTTTACTTTCTGGGTAGGAAGAATTTTTGACATGGAGGAAGGTGAAAAGGTAGTGTTGTTGTTCATCAGCACTTGCATTGTAGCCATTGTTGTCAATGGTGATACAGATCCAAATCATGGTCAGTGTCTTCTTTCACTTCACTTTCCTTTTTCATCAATCTACTATGTGTGTTTGTTACTTTGGATATATAACATTGTGTGCTAATTTTAGTATAAAAAAACACTTATTAACATGCTTCTTTCCCATAGTGATATGTTATGTACCCAAGTTTTTCTTTTTCTTTGGGGTCTTGAAATAATGACAAGTTTTTCAGCTGATCTATTAAGTGGCTCTCATCAATTCTAGTAGTTACTTTTTAATCTGATTGTTCAAATAAGTGTTTTTTTTGTGTGTATGTATTTGAGCTATATAGTTGTTGTGCAACTCCACTTAATGTCATTTGGTAATAAAAAAAAATGGCGGCTTAGTGTACGAGACTCCCACTTAGCGGGGTCTGGGGAGGGTAGATGTATGCAGCTTTACCTCCGAAAGCGGAGTGACTATTTCCAGGATTTTAAATCGACCATGGTATTAAGATGAAATCTAACATGGTATCAAAGGCAAAGCCTATCTTCATTATTCTATAGTATGGAATAATGATGCCAGTACATATATTCAAAGGCTGAAAAAATGAGATGCTTGCTTTACTAATTTTTTTGTTGATAATTTGAAGTTGCATGAAGATTTTTGTGCTATGATTGAATGGCATTTATTTGTCTTCTTATTTGACCCCCTTCCATTGACTGTGTTATGTCAGTGCATTGTTTTAAATTGTGGACCACATCACCTGATTCGACCGCAATATTGTGGTTGCGGTAGGTCAAGTTAAACCACCATGTCAGGCATGCTTTTAAATAAAGCTAGAAATTCGACAAGTAGATTACCTGCAAAACTGCACTTCAATGCTTCTTCCTTGATTTTCCTTATTTTGGTATGCACTAGTGATATATTTGTGAATGGTTTCTCGTCATGTTCCCTAGTAGTAGTGTGTAATTTTTCAAGAACTTCTATGCACAAGCTAAAATTATAATTTCTACTAATATTTTGAGAATCCTTGATTTAGTTGAGTTTCCTTCTTGATGCTTATAATTGTGAAACTGACATCAACAATAGCATGAATGACCGATAACAAAATCTTCAATGTCGGTGAGCACTTTCTGAGTTCAGATTCAAGAATAAGCATCAATTTTTTCATGTATGCTTATTGGTAAATAGTAATATATTCATGGAGTTATCATAATGGACTCATTGTGCATGAAGAGTGACCTATATCTTAAATTATGTAAAATAGGTGATGATTCGACACGTCATAACCTACTAGAAATTGAATTTCCGTCAAGGTAACTTGGTTTTCTAAATGTATATCTTCTGAGTGTTTGATGCAGCTGCTGCTATAAGAACTTTGTTTCAAAGTCTGAACTCACCATCCCAGCTAGGTTGGCCTGCTAATAGTAATGGTGATGATCCATGCGGACAGTCTTGGAAAGGAATTACGTGCTCAGGCAACCGAGTTACCGAGATGTACATTCTCACTCTCCTCTTCACCTTGTATCATTTGGCCATACTCGATTTCGGTGTTGACTTCTAATGAATATGTTTTTGTTTTTCTATCAGCAAGTTATCTAACCTTGGACTCACTGGAACATTGCCTTACGGATTACAATTATTGACATCTCTGACCAACCTGTAAGATTAACTGTCTAATTAATAACATGAATTTTTCTACGCATTGTTACTATCGTCATGACTTTATGATTTTTTGCAGAGATCTGAGTAAGAACAATCTTGGAGGCACCATACCGTACCAACTTCCTCAAAATTTGCAGCGCTTGTATGTTTCATGAAATACGTGTGTTACTTTTCAGTTTATTTTACTTCTGATATTATCATGTTTAACGTCTAACGTTCTTAATTCTTTTGTATGCAGCAATCTTGCTAATAATAACCTCACTGGGACAGTTCCTTATTCCTTGTCTAATATGACCTCTCTTATAGACCTGTGTGTAGTTATCTTCTTGTAGACTTGTCATAGTCATAACTTTTCAACCTTGTCCGTAAATAACTCGGGTAATTTTTTAACTTT
Source organism: Lupinus albus (assembly GCA_009771035.1). Taxonomy (NCBI): domain Eukaryota; kingdom Viridiplantae; phylum Streptophyta; class Magnoliopsida; order Fabales; family Fabaceae; genus Lupinus; species Lupinus albus. Next base: position 585,485 of record CM020016.1, read on the forward strand.
GTAAATGCAGGAACCTTGGTCACAATCAGCTCCAGCAAGGACTTAGTGCTGACTTTTCAAATCTATCTTCCCTCTCCACCTTGTGAGATTTCTTCCAAACCTTCATCTTAATTTAAAAAGTGGTGTAGATGGCTACAACTTATTGTTAACTTAACTATACCGTATGTTAAGTTTTTGAAAACATTTTATGTTTCTATTGTCTGCTTTTGCTAAAAATTGCAAAAATGTAACCTTGTTTTAATTATTTTTCCTGTTTTCCAAGATTTGTAAAGGAAATAGTGAAAAAATTTCACTGTTTCCTATACCTTTTTTTGGATACAGAAAACATAATGAAAACAAGGGGCAGTTTGCAATTATTATCAAAGGCAGAGCATGGAAACGGAAATCATTTTTGCAAACCGAACAGATCCTAAATATCGATCCCTTTAATTTTTTAATGATATTTTTATGGATTAGTTACCATTTTGTATGTGCTGTGTAATAGTTTACAATGTTGCTTCTGATTACATGTTAAGGCATTTTCCATTATCACCTATAAAAAATGGTTCATATACACATGTTATTTCACTATCCTTCATGTCATATGGTTTGAGTAGTTTCAAAATTTACGCACTTTTCAAAACTGAGGCTAAATTTGGATTTTGGTGACACTTCAGGGCGAATCGGCTAAAAAATCCTCTACTTGTTGCAGGGATGTCTCTTTCAATTTACTGACAGGGGACCTCCCTCAGACTTTAAGCTCACTTTCGGACATAACCTCCATGTAAATGTCCAAATTATTGATGTTTTTTTCTGTTAATACTTTACTTGGTATTGATCGCTCGTTCCAAGTTGATGGGTTTTTACTTTTGCAGGTATCTGCAAAACAACCAATTCACCGGCACTATCGATGTCCTTGCCAATCTGCCTCTTAAAATTCTGTGTGTCTCAGTTGTATCATATTTCATTAGCCGGAATGTCCTTTCATATATTTTCATGGAAAAGAACTTGAAAGTTGTATTTATTTTCTTAAATTCTTATCAGGAATGTAGAAAACAATAACTTTACAGGATGGATACCGGAACAGTTGAAAAACATAAACCTACAGTAAGCATTGCCATTATAAGAAATTTTATAAGTAAAGGTCTATTTGGTTTAAGAACATGTTTTCTGTTTTCATTTTTAGTTTCTATAATAATTGCAAACAATGTCACCTTTTCATTTTGTTTCCCGCTTTCAAAGATTTGTACAGGAAACAATGAAAATAATGCATGTAACAATCTTTCAAAACGAGAAAAAGAATGAAAGTAAGGTGCCGTTTTTTGTAATTATCAATAAAAGCGAAACTGGAAAACAGAAAACAATTTCACAAACCAAAGAAACCCTTAAGAATCCGATTTTTATCATAACTTTATGTAATACTTAAAAATAGGACACATTTAATGACAGGACCGGTGGTAATGCATGGAGCTCAGGACCTGCACCACCATCACCTCCTGGAACACCTCCAGCACCTAAAAGCAACAAACACCATAAATCTGGTGGTGGAAGTACCAGCCACTCAGGTTCTGGCAGTGGCGCAAGCGATATGGGTAAAAAGTCTGGTATTGGAGCTGGTGGCATAGCTGGAATTGTGATCTCCATCGTTGTTGTTGGGGCAATAGTATCAGTAGCATTCTTTTTGGTGAAGAGAAAACTGAAGAAGTTGTCTTCAGATGTAGAAAAGCTGAACAATCAGTCCTTTTCTCCTCTTCCTTCAAATGTAGTACATGGTCTGTATCTTGCACACTGTTTAAAGATTTATTTTACGTTACGTTTATTGATCATATTCATAGCATCGATAATTTGTATTCTATTAGTTTCATGTCTCATATGTTAGTTATATTATCAGAAACCAATGGTCTTTATTGACTGTTTTCACACTTAATTTTGCTTCGTGCTTCCGATAAAAGACTTTTGCAATTTCATTTTATCACTGGTGGATAATTTGTTCTGAAAGACAATTTCATCTATGTCTGGCTTGTCTTCTTTATTTTTTATGAAAGACCATCCTGCATTCTATATTTTTCTTGTTAGTATTCTTTTTCTTAGAAAATTGATGCTTGCAATTCAATATTTAGCAGTTAATAAGTATTCTCTTTTTCAACATGTTAATATCTTTCACATTGCAGAAGTGAAGTTGCAAACTTCTTCTATAATTGACGTGAACAAGTTGCAAACTTCTGCCTCAATAAATCTTAAACCGCCACCTATTGATCGTCACAAATCATTTGATAAAGTTGAATTCTCAGAGAAGCTCGCCGTTGTCGAGAAGATTGTAACAGCTCCTCCAAATGTGAAATCATATTCTATAGCCGATCTGCAGATTGCCACTGGTAGCTTCACTGTTGATCACCTTCTTGGTGAGGGGTCTTTTGGACGGGTTTACCGTGCTCAATTTGATAACGGGGAGGTATATTTCTCATATGTTATTCATGAAATTCCACTCTAAGTTTTACTCTGGCGGAAAAGATTAGTGGTATCCCTAGAATGATGTCATTTACTATGCAAGGAAGTAGGTCAAGTCTGACTAATATCCATGCACAAGCATGTGGATGAATGCATTGAATGATATCACATAAGTTTGTCCTATTAGTAGTAGTGTCTCTTGTTTGATAAGTCCTTGTGCTTATAGGCATCACATGTATACCCAATATCCTAAATCCGCACTAATAAATCACATGGATTCTTCTACAATGGAGTAGTGGACTGAGTCGAGACTATGGCATGCACGTGTTGAAAAGTTACTAGTGTTTTGATTTTGCTTTTGCTTTTCAAAAATTGATGTAGGTTCTTGCAGTGAAGAAGATAGATTCATCTGTCTTTCCCAATGATTTGTCTGAAGATTTTACAGAAATAGTTTCAAACATCTCCAATTTACATCATCCGAATGTGACAGAGCTTGTAGGTTATTGTTCAGAGTATGGACAACATCTCTTAGTCTACGAGTTTCACAAAAATGGATCCCTGCATGAATTCCTTCACCTATCAGATGAACATAGTAAACCGTTGATATGGAATACCCGCGTCAAGATTGCTTTGGGAATTGCACGTGCTTTAGAGTAAGTTGATTTTGGACTAATAAAACTACGAGACATAACTTACCAAAATTAAGGTCGCCCCACTTTATAGCCTGCTGTTTGTTTCCCTGCTATAAACAATGTCTGGATGATTACTATTATCGAAGTTCGAATTCAGAAATCTTAAAACAGGAAGAAACAGTTCGTGAGTATAAATATGAATTTTGTTGGACCAAAAAAGAACATGATTTATGGTAAAGACTTGTGTCATTGTTTGATCCATGTAGCAGATTCCACCTAGTGGGATTAAGGTTTGGTTGTTGTTGTCGTAGCAAATAGGAAAGTTCTACATACTGAAGTGGTTAAGTTATTTTACTTACAATAGATGCTTTTAACTGATTTTTAGCATGTCACGTTATATAATTGGATTACGCATTGATTTAAATGTTTTCCCCAAGGCTCAATGACCTGACTTTACTCCTTTTTTATAGGTACCTACATGAAGTTTGTTCTCCGTCAGTTGTTCATAAGAATATTAAGTCGGCCAACATATTACTCGATACCGAGCTTAACCCACATCTTTCAGACTGTGGATTCGCAAGCTATGTTCCAAATGCAGATCAGGTGACTTTATATAGGTTATTGGAACCTTGTACTGTGAATTAATTTTTTCACCATTGCATGTGATTGTATTTTTGCCAAGAATGCAAAAATATAGTCAGTTCAGCGTTTAGCGCAGGATTTCAACATAACATAAGAAAACGTGCTTGTTGTCAACAAATCCAATGAATTGATATTGTAGTTGTTTTACACTTGAGAAAGAATATTGAGCGTGTTATTAGAACTTTGCAGGCTAGGCCTAACTCAACCCCAAAATATTGAGAACGTTCTTAAAGAGTGCAACTTTTCCTTTTACAGTGGCATTAAGCTTACACAAATTGTTTGAAGTTCTAACTGTGTCTCATGTTCAGATACTGAACCATAATATTGGATCTGGATATGATGCACCTGAAGTTACCTTGTCTGGTCAATATACCCTGAAAAGTGATGTCTACAGCTTTGGAGTCGTCATGTTGGAGCTTCTCAGCGGACGGAATCCATTTGATAGGTGAACCATTGCCATGCCTTATTGTAACATTTTTTCTTCATTTACTTGCTACCTAATGGTGATGTGAACATATAAAGTAAAACAATTGAAAACATTATGGTAAATGAATGTCTAGGCATATTTTAGATTAACCTTTTAACTTGAGTATTCTGTATAAATATGAGAAGTGTATCAGGTAAGACACAAACATAAGTTATTTAAGGATCACATACCCACTTAGCAATGTTTTACATTTATCTTCTAATCTTGGTTATCCAAGTAAGATCTAATACTCTTTCATTTCTCACAATAATGTGTTATCACCTTATATAGTCTACGTAGGAAATATATAGATTTTGTATTATTGAGCACTATTCTGTAGAGTTTTAGAATTATGCATAATATAATATTCTCAATTTTTTCTCTGATTGCTAAAACATTTCATAACAGCTCAAGGCCAAGATTGGAGCAGTCATTGGTTAGATGGGCAACACCTCAACTTCATGACATTGATGCATTGGCTAAAATGGTTGATCCTGCACTGGAAGGGCTATACCCTGTTAAATCTCTCTCTCGTTTTGCCGATGTTATTGCTCTTTGCGTTCAGGTATTGTCATTCACCCCACATTTTGTGAATAGGATGTTAAACTATTTGTTTTTGGGACTATTTGAATGGGTATCCCAACAGGGGAAGGCATCTACCTCATATATATATATGTAGCCCTCTACAATAAAAGTCCTTTAACTGCTGAACTTAGGGTGTATTTGGCTAAACAACTTTATTAAACTTATTTTCGTAAGCTTCTTCGATAAGCTAATTGAAATAAGCTAAAATAGCTTATATGGGGGATTTGGAAGAGCTTACAAGGAACTTATTTGAGCATTCGAGCAGCTTATGGTAGGTAATAAGCATGTAAGGATAGCTTATGACCTTGGTATAAGATCTTTTCAGGTTATTTCACTAAGTTTAACAAAGAAGCTAATGAAAATAAGTTCTTTTTAGCTTATTCAAAAAAAACTTGTTTAGTAAATGCTTAACCAAACTGTTAAGCCAAAAGTACTGATAAACTATTTTCATAAGTCATTCTCGTAAGCCAAAATCAGCTCCATAATCTCGTACATCAACCACCAAACGCCACTACGTAGAAGCTTCGTGCACTGGAGCACCCTTTATGCACTAATACACTAATTATTTTTCGGTGCAGCTAGAGCCTGAATTCCGACCACCTATGTCAGAAGTGGTACAAGCACTGGTTCGGTTAGTGCAACGAGCTAACATGAGCAGGAGAACGTTTGGAAGTGATCAAGGAGGAACCCCAAGAAGAAGTGATGATCCAGTATTACAAGAAGTGTAAATTGGAACAAAATCTTTGTAGTGCTATAATGATTTGCACGGAAATGTAGTTATATAAATTTGTTCCCTGATTTTGTTTTAACCCTTTAAATGAGTACCCCTTTTGTGAGTTAGATTGATTGCACTTGCACCTTTGATCAACCAAGTTAGACAATTGATGGTGTATGTTGTTTTGAATTAGTTCTTTTATTTGCAATATTTCAAAATTCATTTAGTTAAATGGTGCAAAGTTGAAGTTCAGTTTAATTTATGGTTACCTTAGTTTGTTCATAATAATTGTGTAATAATGAATAAACTCTCTAAACTTCTTCACTTGTTCAAGTTAGCTTTATTTTGAGAATGTGCTTAACTTTGATAGAAGTGATGATGAAAAAAGCTATTTGCCTCTAACTTGTTACTATTAAATTTTTACATGGTTTGGAAGTTAATCACTAATATAATGAAGCCACCTTTAGAGTTGACTCAATTGCTTTGTCATTCTATGGCAATTGTAGTTTCATTTCTTTTTCGAGCTTAGAACCGTTCTTCGCGAAGAAGAAGAAACTTTAGAAAAATCTCAGATTATTCACCTGGATGGAAGTGGACAATCATTATCCTTTGAGTTTAATAACAAAAGCAATGAGACAAAAAACAATTTGGAGGTAACATTATGAAAACTTTTGGTACAGAGATTTTATAGTCAAAGTTCAAAGCAAAAGAATTTCAGAAAGATTGTCCTGTGCTAAAATGGTCTCTGGGGAAGTAGCTGAAATAATAATACTCAGTTGTAGACCATATACTTGGGAGTTGCACTGAATTTCTGGTACCCTTTGATGACTTTATTTACTGCATCAAGGAAGTCTTTCTCTGTTACAGTCTTCCTTCGAGCTCGAATAGCATACATACCAGCTTCAGTGCAAACACTCCTTATATCAGCTCCTGCACAGAAGAACCAAAAACAACTCAGTCAAAAACAATCGTGTTTCGTGAATATCAAAATAGGATATCATTTGTTGCTTTGATTTTTTATGTGCTTATGAAATCCGTGTATACAAGGAGGCGAGGAAGCAGCATAGAGATTCCTCCAATAAGAACATGTTTTAAGCAGAAATCACACTGCCCATAATGCTTAAAGAAACTTCACAAGTTGATAGTCGAGAAGTACAATATGAAGTACAAAATGCCGATTTATGGAAGTGTTCTTACCAGTGGAATTTGGGCAAAGCCGGGCTAAAAGTTCAAAACGGATATCCCTTTCGCAGTTCATTGTTCTTGTATGTATCTTGAATATTTGAGTCCTACTCTCTAGATCGGGAAGGCCAAATTCAACTTTGCGGTCCAATCGCCCAGGCCTTAGTAATGCTGGATCTAGAGTATCAGGCCTAGAAATAGTGACCAAAAAGCCCTAAATGATTAGCCCAGAGTTTAAAAATGAATCATTATCATATGATAGTTAAACAAAAGGGAACATAAAACATCCAGTACACCAATATCAAAGGCTTCCAATTGCAAACAATATCATAAAAATAGCATTAAAGGATCTATTAGTCAAATAAAAACTATTCAAAAATAAAAAGATAATACTGAGCCAGTTTTAATTCTAGCATACTTTCTAGAGTCTACCCAACCACCAAGTGTCATAGAAGGAAAAAAACCACAAAAGCCATTTCCTAATATTTCAAAGTATGTCCTTGTGTTAGTAAGTTCCGAAGCTAGAATCTGTTATATAAAGCCCATAGACTCTGAAGCGTACAAATTTTATCTCCTAAAGTGAATGTCATAAATTATGTAGACTAGAACATTTTGACTGTAATCCAATCACGACCATAATGGCAGTGCACAGATGGAGACACATTCTTGTCATAACATCCATAATAAGCCAAAGACACCAACCTATTAGTAGCCATCAAAACTTTGATGTTTCCACGAGCATCAAACCCATCGAGCTGATTCACAATTTCAAGCATTGTGCGCTGGACCTCATTATCACCACCAACACCATCATCAAACCTAGCACCTCCAATTGCATCAACTTCATCAAAAAATACAATGCATGCCTTCTTTGATCGGGCCATCTACAGGACATAACAATTTTAGTCAAAATGATCACATATCATGAACACAGTAATTAAAAAAGCTAAAAGATGCATCTTAGGCATTCACCTGAAATAGTTCACGAACCATACGAGCACCCTCACCAACATATTTCTGAACTAGCTCACTTCCAATAACCCTTATAAAACAAGCATCAGTCCTATTAGCAACAGCCCTAGCTAGAAGCGTTTTGCCAGTTCCAGGTGGACCATAGCAAAGAACACCCTTTGGAGGATCAATTCCAAGCTGAACAAATTTCTCGGGATGGAGCATGGGTAGTTCAACAACCTAACAGGGAAAACTTCACAAATTTAGTCTCCCTTGACTTGATAGTGATGGAAAATCAAGGAGTTTTCAACAACTTACTTCTCGCATCTTTTCAATCTGCTCCTTACACCCACCAACATCATTGTAAGTGACATCAGGCTTTTCTTCAACTGTCATCATGGTAACACTGGGGTCGATTTTCGGAGGCAAGGGGATCTGAATCTGATATTTGTTTCTGTCAACCCTGCAATAATAAAATGAAGGTATCAATTAAACAGGCAGAGCATCACACTTAAATGACCCTTCTCTCTCAACAGGAAATATTTTAGCATCAAAGTTACGGATTAAAAACATACCCAACACGCATCCCTTCCTCTATGTCAGTGGGGGAAACTTTGTCACCCAGCCCAACAACAAACTGCAATAAAAAATTAAAATAAAAAATCAGATCGTATATTAGCCCACGGTACATAAAGAATCAAAATCACCCCGACCAATAGGAATCTTAAATAGCATATAATATAACTGCTTCGCAAGTGACATTCTTCATTACAATAAGTAACATTCAATATACATTAGGTACCTTAGCAATCTGCTTCACATTGATAACATATTTGGCATCTTCAGTGTTTGGACTTATAATCTTTGTGCATCTTGCGACCTGTTCAATAAACAATCATCATTAGCAACACTGGAGTACCAGACAAATTAAAAACACTTCCAAAAAATTTACGAAAATAAGACCTGAAGAGGCTGCTCTTCCTGCATCATTTGCTTATCAGCAACGAGATCCCACTGGCTTGGTACAGCCAAACCAGTATCAGACTCCTTGATACCTATTACAACAAATAATGCTAACATCTAAGAAAGTTTACAAGTATTAACTATATGCAGTTAAGGGCAATCAGTAAAATACTATGAATACAATAAAAACAGTACAATCTGCTTAATGACTACTGATGATTGCAAACTAAAGCTACAAGGTAATGGGGCATTTATTTACAATGAACTTAAATTTCCTTAACACAATTAAATCATAAATTAGTAGCCGTGCTGCTACCCGAAGATAAAGTGTGTTGGCTTTAACATAAATAAGCAAGCAGATGAAGTAAACCAGAACTTGAATTAGTGAATACAACCTCTATCACTATATTGAGTATATACTATTAACGAATATCATGTTTCACATATTACTGTCTGAGGAATGGATATGGCAAATGTACCACATAAATCGTTGACTTTCTTGGCCATATCTTTGATTTCCTTCTCTGCCTTCTTTATACTTGTGGAATAAGGTCCCAGGCCCTGCATAAACAAATATAATTATAAAAAACTTATAAAGTAAATACACTAAATATGAAACAGACAACACATTATAGAAAAATGAAAGGAGCAATAATGTAAGCAGTTTTAACCATTTGCTGTTGAACAAAAGAGAAAAACATCCATGATCCGTAAACCATACATAACTCTCGTGTTCCACATTACAAAGAGAAGAAACTCTATATCATCACTCCAAGTCTACTATACTTCAGTAGTAAGTGAGTGCTTGGAATTTGGAAAAGCTTATAGAGAGCTCCTTTAGGCTTATGAGAATAGTTTATGAATCTAAACTTGTGAAAATAGTTTATAATCTTCCTATAACTTCTTTTTATTTTATTCCAATAACCCTATCAAAGAAGCTTAAGAAAATAAGCTCTTTTTAGCTTATTTCAACAACAAAAAACTTATTTAGTAAGAAATTAATTAAACTATGAACCTAAATGTCCCCGAAGTGACTCTCAACTAAAATTAATTTATCAAGATGGTTGGAAAAGGTTTGGAATTTGCATAACTACAGAAGCAACAACAAAACCCTAATTATAAACCACCCCATTCATCTCTACTATGAAGTTCAAAACTTTATGCATCTACATCAATACTTATCATCATTTACAATACAATATATATAATTCAGAGTAAACACAAGCACAAATCACACAAATCAAAACAAAATACCAAATAAATTCATAAGCAGAAAAAAACTAATTTACCCAAAATCATCCAACCCCATTATCAGAAGATTTAAAATTGGTACATAAAACTAGGAACGCAAATCTGAAAAGCATAAAAAAAGTGAAATTAGGGTTTTTGAATTTGGGGGAAATGGAAAAGTTACAACATACATAAGTTTTGAGGAGAGCGATGTCATCCTCATCAAGGGGGCGAGGATTCTTCTCATTCTTGAAATCATCTTCATGATCATTTGCCATTGATTGGATTGAATTGAATTGAATTGAATTATGGGTAAAACAAAGATACAAACTTTGTGTTGTTTTTTTGTTCAGAAAGAGAATAATGGAGAGTGATGTGTTAAAAAAATTGTTTATTATTACAAAAAAAATATGTGGTTAATTATGTTTATTATTAAATTTTATGGGTTAAAATTAGTGTCTAATATTTACGTGTATACCCTTTTTTCTCTTAAAATTATAATATATGTTGAATTAAATTAAATATACCAAAAATGCACAACATAAATGATATTATTTAGTTGAGTTTCTTAAAAGTGGTCTTAATAACTCAATTTTTTTTTTGTGTATGCAGTTTTTCAGATGAAAAATATATGCAATGAAAATATAAATTTTTTATACATTGTTAATATATTGTTAGAAGAATAGTAATATCTTATGGTTTATTACATTATATTTAACACTATAAAAAAAGGTTCTAAGATATATATCTTATAAGGATGTATAACTAATTGCATGGAAATTACTAAAAGACCATAATATACATTTATGTCTTAATTCTGGTCTCTATCGAATGAAAAGTGTCATTTAATTAAATATAAAATTTTAAATACATAAATTAATATTTTTAGATTATTTGAAAAATGTTGATTGACTAAGGATGCGAGGACATCGTAATTTTGGGATAAAGGATTCAAATGCGGCTAATAATATATAAATGTTCCCCATCATGTGTTAGAATGGTTTTTTTTTTAATTTTCAAAATAAAATAGTTTTGTTAGTTTATATTTCATTTTTTACATATTTGCCACTTGAATGATTTGAATTGGATCTTTTAGTAGCTAAGTAAAAGGGTGAAAGGGGAAGAAAGGAATCTCAATATGATTACTTGATAAAGGTACATATATTATCGTCAATGGTTTGGATTGAAGGGATATTATGAGTTATAAGGTGATCAAATTTGTAAGGTCAAATACATAAGGAGTAGAGCGATAAGGAGGTTAAGAGTTCAAATTTCACACACTACAAAATACTAACATATTAACATTTGTCTATAAAAAACGAATATCATGCAGTCATGTATGAAGGGGACAAGATATGTATCTTGAATTTTCAAGCCATCATGTATTCATGTACTTTTTAGTTATTACTCTACTAGTCTTAATTATTCTTTAGCTCCTATAGTTGTTACTTATTAGGTGAACTAAAAAAACTTGTAATTGAGTATGAATGTATAGAAAGTTTTACAATTTCACATTTTAGAAAAATTCAAATTGATTAGTGTACTTTTCAAAAATCCAATGAATCAAACTTGTAAATATATTATGCATGCATTTTTTGATATATAACATTTCTATTCATATCAAATTTAGCTCATGATTTTTTCATGCTATTTTCATCTTCACTTCTTTTTTTCATTTATATAACTTTAGTTGTCCTGATAAATTTCTATCTCTAGAAATATTAACTAAATCTTAGAATTTGCATTTAAGGAAAGTTTGGCCGTTTAAATAAGATTGAAAGATTCATATTAACTATTAATTTTTCTCGTTTAAACCTTATCATGAATAGAAATTGAAATCATATTTATCTATTTTTTTGGGTCAAAACCAATAGTCTTGAATGGATGCTATCAATCACTACTTTAGTCCTTGAATTCAAAAAAATCCAAAGTCTAAATAAAGAAAGTCCATTGTGGAGGTTTCACCTATTTTCCAACCTTCTTCACAATTTCCAATCTTCTTCCTCTCTTTGCATTGAAAATGATTCCTCCCCAGCACTAGAGAGTTCAGTACTTGAAAAAGTGAGAGGAAATGATTTTTTAAAATTTTATTTAAAAAAAAATAAAAAATCTGGATTACTTAAATTTTGTTTTTGTCATGTGTAAAAATTGATATATTCTCTTACTAGATCATTCAACTCATACTGATAAGAAAGTAACATAGAGGGAGACTCCTTTGCATTTCACCCATTTAAACCTTTTCTTCTCATTCATCACTTCCCATTTCATTCCCTTCCTGTGTTCTCTCTTTTTTCTACAAAGTTTGAAACTTTATAGTGAAATTTCATCTGGGTATTTCTCATTTTCTGATTTTCTTTACTCTAGAATCTCATTTGCATCTGGGTATTGTTGATTTTGTATAAAGTTCTAAACTTTAGTGTGTTTGGTGTGTTCTTTAAATCTGTGTTTTTAACAATGGATGACACTTCTCCAATATCATCTGATAATTTAGTTGAATCTCCAGTAATTGAAGTAACAACCAAAATCATGATCATTGGTGTAATAATCTTATTCATTGTTGCTGTATTCTGTCTTTTCCTCTACCTATATGCAAAATTCTGTTTATGCATTGGTGAAGAAACAACTACTCCTAGCTCACACCACCGCCACCGCCGCCACCGCCACCGCCGCTTTGTCTTTGCCCCTGGCCAAGATGGTGCCCTTAGAAAGGGACTTGACCCTTTAGTGCTTAGGTCACTGCCCATATTGGTTTTCCAATCTCAAGAGTTTAAGGATGGTTTGGAATGTGCAGTTTGTTTATGTGATGTTGTTGAAGGAGAAAAAACAAGACTTTTACCTAAATGCAATCATGGGTTTCATCTAGATTGTATTGATATGTGGTTCCAATCACATTCTACATGTCCTCTTTGTAGGTACCCTATTGATTCTTATAGTAGTTCACATCATGAACAAAATGCCTTAGAAAATTCTCCAAATTTTCCCATAAATGTCCTTATTTGGGGTAACCAAACTCAAGTTAGTTCTATTGGTACTCTTTTAGAAGAAAATAGTAGTAGTACTAGTTCAAGTACTAGTTCAAGTACTAGTACTAGTTCAAGTACTAGTACTAGTACTAGTTCAAGTAATCGACATGATGGAATGTTGGTGATTGATATACCAAGTGAGGTATCTTCATCCTGTATATTAGGTTCTGCAAGCAGAATTGGTGAAGATGATTTGAAATCGCCGATATCGGCGAAGCTGAGATCATTGAAGAGGATTTTGAGCAGGGATAGAAGGTTATATCCTATGAGTCCTAGTCATGTAGATGTTGAACAAGAAGGGGAAGAAGCATAGAGGTAGAAATTTGCCAATGGTGTTCATTCATTTGTGATTGAAAATTGTAGAAATAAGTAGAAGGTGAAGAACACCATGATCATTTGATTTAACTATTCTTCAAGATGTAGCTCCTCTTGCAGAGTGAGCATATAAAGTTGTGTTATTGTACTTCTAAATTACTTGTGTAGATAATAGCTAAGGAAAATAATAATAATTGTATAAAGTTTATGTTCATGGACTTGTATGGACCATACCATGACCGAGAAACCTCCAACAGCTAGAGAGTATCATTGTTATCGGGGCATGACTACGTCTTGAAACAAAACTTTAAAATATTAGTTCTGCGAGTCTTTTTCAATTGTAAACTCTTTCACTCCTCCTCGACTTCAGACTTGAATAAACCAATATGTAACAAGACATAACTTAGAATAAGACATAGTGATAACAACACATAACTTAAAATAGGAAAAATCACTCTGAATTTTGCTATATTGGCCATTTTTAAAGAAAAAAGAAAGTGGGCAAGGGATAAATGTTGCCATGTACTAACCAACATGCTAGAATACAAAGCATCAAACAAGATTCAGAGGAACGCATCACAAGATTCAAGCATGCAAAAGATTCACTTTGCCCTATCTATTATCGTCTAACGTTCAATCTCATACAATGTTGTAGGCCTTATTTTCGTCTAAGATTCAGTCTCATATAATATAACATATTTATTATTATAAGTATAACAAAATAACATTTTTGATTTTGGAAACATTAATAAGATGAAAAAGCATGCAACTCACCAACTACAAGAATCTAGGTGTAAACAGCACAGCATCCACTAACTATTTTCAATATCTAACAATTTTATGTACTCAAAAAAAGTTAAAAGTTTAAATATATTGTAATATTCACATGACTTTTCTGAAGTTTCTGTCTTCATTTTCACCAAATCCTATGCCAGACAATACAAACAAGATGTAGCAGTCAAAAGTTTTTTAGCACATGATCCAATCAACCCCCTCTTATTTAATATCTTAACTGATATTATATTAAACTAATGGTTCACTAATTAAACCAAATATACCGATTATCAAATTATCAAATCGAGGATGATACAAACGGTTGTAAAGTTCAAGGTTTTAATCCATGATGAGTTGTTTTATAAAAAAAGATGAAATTTTTTGTAAGCAAAATGATTTTGATTGATATTTTCTGGTTTTGACCAAATGGTCTAATTGCCATACTATACCAGTATGCGGTGCAATAATTTGGTTTCTCGATTGAACCTGCCATGGAATGGACACTAATACAATTCAAAAGTCACCCTTTATAACAAACATATCATTATTAGGTTCAACAAGTATCACAACCATCAGAAGAATACCTCCAAGCAAATCAAATCCAACACAATAAGTTTCTTTCATCTCATTTTATTAGTCCCTTCTAACTAATCCGAGTCAGCGGAAAGACCCATTTAAGAGGAAAAACTCTCGTAACGCCTATTAAGGGGAGTCAAGCTCCTCACCACTTATACAGGTGTTGATTTTTTCTCTAAGGTCTGTTTGCGAGTTGAGTTTTGGAGGGGGCTTAAAAGCGCAACACGAGGATTTATAGAAGTCATTCATCCAAATTCTACTCTCACTCAAGCACGCTTAACTATGAAATTCAGATGAAATCGACTTCATCCAACAACAACTTTGCTCAATGTGCAAGTCTTGTAATCACAAATGAAAACTTTGCAGGCTTAAAAGTTATCCTTTTACTTTTTGTTCACCAAACAGATCCTCACTCAATAAGTTATAACCTACTAGATAAGCTATAATCTAGAGAAGTACTTACTCAAAATTTCAACTATTCAATAACAATAAGATATTATTATATAAGAGTTGTTGAGTATGTCCAACAAATATATTTCTTCTCTATAAAAGTTATAAATAACAAAGTCATTAGGAGAATTTGGTAACAAAGTTTAAACTTGAAACATAAGTTTAGGACAATCAAATTCATATGATAGAAAGAGATTAGTATTTGATTATCATTGGTACATAAATAAATGAAAGTATAAGCTAAAAATAAGAAATATTTTACATAATCTTAAATAAAAAATATCAATTGGAATATGATTAGCATGTTATTCAAATGCCTTCATTTTTTTAGAAGTTATCCTAATGTTTCAAAAAAAAAATATATTAAAAGTTTTGTAATGGTGAAACAAACCTATTACCTGATCTATAACAGATTATGTCAGGTTAGACTTTTTTCGTGAACATATCAAACTCAGACTTTTTTAAAAGTCTATTTAATTTAACATGTCAGACTTTAGGTCATCTAAAATATCTATTAAATCTAACAGACCGACCTACTTATTTATATATTATATAACAATATTCATATTATAATATTCTAATATAATTAATATTATTATACATCTAATTTTAATATAAAAATGTATACAAAAATTTAATTATTAGAGTCATATAAGTCTAGTTAAAAGTATATTTATTAGCCCATTTAAATATAGAAATAATGCGTATTTTATGACCATATAATATAGTAGGCCTTTAAAGAGGCTAACAAGTCAGACAATATTTTTAAACATGTCAGACATTAAAAAAATTTAAAGAAACTAACAGACCAGACTCATACTCCTATACATTATATAGGTCCGATCCATTTAAGGTAAAATGTGACATATTTCTACCCTTATTATTATATTAACTTGTAAGATTCAATTAGTCATCTTCAACTTAGTGTTTTTGTCCTTTTCTAATATGCATTTTACATTTTAAATGACTAAAGATAATAATAAAATTTAAAGATTAAAATATTAAAAAAAAGTAATTTAAAATGAAATAAAATTAATTTCATTTATTACACAATTATTTTGAAAACATAGCTTAGTAAATAAAGCAGTAATAAACTCATGCAGCATAAGCCATAAGCGATTATTGAAATAATCACTTAACGCTTCTCAATTTACATAACACCGTAATAATATTTATCATTCTTCTTCTTCTTCTTCTTCTTCTTCTTCTTCCATTGAACGTTGTTTTGTTTTGAGAAAAAGAAATAAACAAAACGATGAGAGAATTCAAATCTGTAACTGCTTCATCACCTCTCATTCTCGACATCGATGATTTCAAGGTATCAATTCAAATCGATCAATTTCTTCAATCACTTTCAATTTTATTTTTTCAATTAATTTCTTACTTGTATTACAAATTTTTAGGGTGATTTTTCATTTGATTCATTGTTCGGAAACTTAGTCAACGATCTTCTTCCTTCATTTCGTGATTCATCTGAAGATTCTTCATTAAAATACAATACTACACAACCAGGTGTTCCAATTTCAACAACTCCTTTGTTTCCTGAAGTTGATAACCTCGTTTCTCTCTTCAATGATTCTTGTCAAGAGCTACTTCAGCTTCGTAATCAGGTTTTTATTTTAGTTTTTCTCTATTTAACTCTTAATTTGATTTTTTAGGTTAATTGTTTTATTTTGTTGTTGTTTTATTTTAATGAGGAAGATTGATGGGAGACTTCATAATCTTAAGAAAGATGTTACTGTACAAGATTCAAAGCATCGAAAGACACTTGCTGAGGTTAGTGATGTTTATGAATTGTTATTACTTATTACTCATTAGGGATCTGTTGTTAAGACTTGGAGTTTTGATTTTTTTTCAATTTAGTTTGTTTTATATAATTTGTTATTTCAATGGTTTGCATGTCTATTTCGGGAATGCAATGCATATTAGAATGATTTTTGAATTTGGAAGATCTATTAGTATTCATGTGTGTTTCTTTTAGTGTTGTTTTCTACTAGTGAAAGGTGTAGATGGATTGATTGATAGCTTTTTGTTTGAGTTGTCATTTGGGATCTGTTTGGTTGGAATTAAGGTTTTCCTTTTCTAGTTTGTTTAACATAAAATGCGTGGAGAACACAAGCAGATGCCCATCCTAGTAAGGAGAGTAGACCAAACAACGAGTGCTAGAATAGTCTAATTGCTAGAGGTGAAACTACAAGAAGGGTTTTATTTTATTGGTTCACAAGGGGGAGGGGAAGAGAGGAGAAGGAAACAATGTAGGGGCAGAGGCGCGTTGTGGAACCCACACACTCACGATTGATAATCTGTTGGAGAAGACATATAGAACTGCAGGGGTGGATCTAAGGGCCATTATATATGTATATATTTTCTATATTTGGCCTCCCATTAGATGTTTTATGGATTCATTCCTGCTGTAGAAGACTAGAAACCCACCCTAGTAAAGAGTGTAGATTAAATGGAGTGTTGGCCAATCATTAGAGGTAGAGGGAGACTAGGAAAAACTATAGACATCAAGTAGAATTTAGATGTAAATGGTTTCTCTATACGCATGGTTTATGGCAGGTCACTATGGAGTAGTTTGATCCATGTAACTACTCTACCTAGTGGGAAAAGTCTTGGTTGTTGTTTTCGTGTTTTCTCAACAGTTTAACTGTTTATTTCACAATACTTGATGCAATGCATATTAGAACATTTTGAATGAACTGTTAAATCTTCATGCATATGTCTTTATATTGTTTTCAGCTGGAGAAAGGTGTGGATGGATTGTTTGATAGCTTTGCGAGGCTGGATACACGTATTTCAAGTGTTGGCCAGACTGCTGCTAAGATTGGAGATCACCTCCAGGTAGAGTTCTTTAGAGCTTCATTCATTTTTCTGCAAATGAGTTATGATCTCGCATTACTTATGCAGATTAATTACTGATTTATGTTTGAAATATAGTCCTACTATTGAATATAGCCTTATTACTTATACTCTTAACTCCTGTCTTGTCAGAGTGCGGAGGCTCAGCGAGAAACTGCCAGTCAAACAATTGACCTGATAAAAGTAAATATCACTTGTTCATTTTGCTTATACATCCATTCACTTTCAGAAATGACCTATAAGGTTGATTTGATATCTGCAGTACTTAATGGAGTTCAACAGCAGCCCAGGAGATCTGATGGAGCTTTCACCTCTATTTTCTGACGATAGCCGTGTTGCCGAGGCTGCTTCAGTTGCCCAGAAATTACGTAGGATTCCTTTTATATTTTTTTGCAATAATTCGTTAACCAGATTACAAAACTCCTATGCTAATCCTGTCTATTTCAGGGTCATTTGCCGAAGAAGATATTGGAAGGCAAGGCATAGCCTCATCAGTGAGAGGAAATGCAGCTGCTAGCAGAGGATTAGAAGTTGCAGTTGCTAATCTACAGGAGTACTGCAATGGTCATTAATTTGTACTTTTATTTTGTCTAATGGAATTAATTAAATGAACTAAGGTTAAATACAATTCCCATTAAAGCTGCAATACATTATCATTCTCGCACTAGAGTATTATGAACTACAAGGTTCCTTATTCTAAACCTATGAGGATTTTTATGTTCTGCAAGCTTATTTCATAAACTTTTTGTTTAGTTCTGATTTTTTTATTTCCTAATTTTGTGCGATTAGCTAAAAATGATATATTGAATAAATGTTCGATATACTTAATGATTTTTTTATCCTAGTGGCATCCCATATAAGTCAAGTCCTGACCTTTGGGTTTCCTTAGTAATATATTTTCCATAATTCTTCATTTGTATCTGCAGAACTGGAGAACAGATTGCTGGCTCGGTTTGATGCTGCCTCTCAGAAAAGGGAATTGACCACAATGGCAGAATGTGCAAAAATTTTGTCTCAGGTAATTAAGCTTTGTTGCACTTGTACCTGAATGAAGATCAGTGCATCACATTGTATATCATTTTGGTGTGTGTCTAGGTTTCTTATGAGTACTTACGAACACATTTGAGGGTATAATTTTTTTGTCATAGTTTGTTACTTTCTGAAATGCCTGCCACATTTTTCATTAATACTTCACCTTCTCCTTCTCTGTATCTCTGTTGTCAATGTCACCTACTTCATTTGCACAGCGGTTGTGCTGAAGTATTTTATTCTTAATTGCAGTGTCAAGTATTTGAAACAATTGTTGGAAATGTGACATGAAAGATTTCCTTGCTGCTGATTGCTTGGGAAACTATGTATTTTAGGCTTTGTAATTTGCTAGATATTGTAATGGTACCAGCACTACATGGAATTTTATCATTGTCTTAGGTATCAGCATGTCGAATCAAGTCATAGTTGAAAATTTTAACACTTGTAGATAGAGTTCAAGCCACAATTATTGATTTGTAGGCTACATTTAGTAGTTTGAAAGGTTACATTCAAATGTTTCTCCTTTACTTTCTATGGTTGAAGTAAACATTGCTTATAGTGGAGATGCAAGTGTTCACAAGTTTAGTGCATCTAAAATTATATATATCATATGTTTAATTTTTATATGAACGAGTCCATTTCACTAAATTAGTCTTTGCAATGCAGTTCAACAGGGGTACAAGTGCCATGCAACATTATGTGGCAACGCGTCCAATGTTTATTGATGTGGAAGTAATGAATGCAGACACTAGGTTGGTTCTTGGTGAGCAGGCTGTTCAAGCTAGTCCTAGTGATGTTGCTCGTGGGCTTTCTTCCTTGTACAAAGAAATTACAGGTTTGAAGTATAATGCCTTCTGCTTGTAAAAAGTATAATTTCTTTTCTGAATCAGTAATAACATGACAATTTGTTACAGATACTGTTCGTAAAGAGGCAGCAACAATCATGGCTGTATTCCCTTCACCCAATGAAGTTATGTCAATTTTAGTTCAGGTACCAAAAATGATGGCCTTCACTTCATAATGTGACTTTAAAGAGATAGAATAGTTTGGTATATGCTTATCCAAGCTTATTTCTTATAATTCTATGTGCAGCGAGTTCTAGAGCAGAGAATTACAGCCCTTCTGGACAAATTATTAGTGAAACCATCTCTTGTGACTTTACCTTCCATGGAGGAAGGTGGAATACTACTAGTGAGTGATATTATTCAACTTCCTTCATAATTGTCTTCCAAGTGCAGTTTAGAGGCAGACTGATCTCAATGTAATTTGTATTTGACTTGAGGTTTCAGTATCTTAGAGTTCTGGCAGTGGCATATGAAAAGACACAAGAACTTGCTAGAGATCTACGGGCTGTGGGGTGCGGTGATTTGGATGTTGAGGGTAACGTATAAACTTTAAATTCAAATATTGTTCAATTTATGCCTGATTTTCTTCATTTTGGAATGCTGACCTCTTCTCTTAAAGAACAATGATTTTGGAACTAAGATGCTGTTTATGCTAGTAGGTCCCATATTGTCTATGGTATTTTCTGGTAAATTAAAAATAAATGGCTTTGTAGCAAGACATAACACCAAGTACATTCATATTTTTTAAGGATGGTGCTTGTGTAAATAATATGGGGACCCTGCCATATAGTTATTAAATGGGTTAGAAACTTACTGTGGTTTCATACTTCTTGCTTTGCAATAGCTTTTGTTTATGGTTTAATTTTTTAATTGAAACTTTGCCTATTTTATTTTATGGCTTACTAATAACGAAAGATGCTAGTCAATACTGAAATTCCATATTCTCTAGCAGCCTCATCATGATTTTCAAGTATAGCTTTTGCCTTCCTTGTTTTTATCCTTTCCCCATTTTATGATTGTCCATTGCTGATAACTATGCTTCTTTCTTATATATAGCCAATTTGGTGGATAAAATCTAACTCTTTTGAATGAATTGTTAGAGTTCTGTGGTAATGTGTGTTTTGTGCTAAATTTTAAAAATTATAATGATTAAAACTTCTCAACAAGTTACTCAAAAAGATAAGTTCTCCGATGGTTCAGGTCTGACAGAGTCATTGTTTTCAAGTCACAAGGATGAATACCTTGAATATGAGCAAACATCTCTTACACAATTATATAGAGCAAAGGTTTGCAATTGTTTTCAATTTTTCCTCTTCTGTATTGGATATGATTTCAAAAGTCGTTATGCGGGTTAATGCAATGCAGATGGAGGAATTGCGAGCTGAAAACCAGCAGATATCTGATTCATCTGGAACTATTGGGCACTCGAAAGGAGCTTCAGTAGCTTCGTCTCAGCAGCAGATATCTGTCACTGTTGTGACAGAGTTTGTGCGTTGGAATGAAGAAGCAATCTTGAGATGCAATCTCTTTTCGTCTCAGGTAAATGTTTTTTCATGGGAGATGCAACATTTTAATTTGAATTTGATATTAAAACCTTTGTTATTATTGATGTGTTTATCCTTTTACAGCCTACTACCCTTGCAACCAATGTAAAAGCAGTGTTTACTTGCCTGCTAGACCAAGTAAGTAAACTAATCAACACTGTATTTTACATGTTGTATACTGGACCTTGTTTTATGGGTTGTTTATTTTGTCTTTTATACTTTTATAGGTCAGTCAATACATAGCAGATGGGCTTGAACGGGCTAGGGACAGCCTGACTGAAGCCGCTAATTTGAGGGAAAGATTTGTGCTCGGTACAAGTGTTAGCCGTAGAGTGGCTGCTGCAGCTGCATCTGCTGTAATTACATGGACTTTTTACATGTTTATGTTTGAATTATTTGCTTTTGATATAGTAGTATAAAATATGTGCACAGCTAATTGAACATATCAAAGATTTTTTGTTGATGTGTTCAGGCAGAGGCAGCAGCTGCTGCTGGTGAAAGCAGTTTCAGATCTTTCATGGTTTCTGTCCAACGTTCTGGCAGCAGTGTAGCTATTATTCAACAAGTATAATGTGGACCCTTGATCTTATATATAGAGTAACTAAAAAAAGAGAACTCAAGAACTGAAATGAATACTTTTATGCAGTACTTTGCAAATTCTATATCTCGGCTTTTGCTTCCAGTGGATGGGGCACATGCTTCTTCTTGTGAGGAAATGGCAACAGCAATGTCCAGTGCAGAGGCTGCTGCTTACAGAGGATTACAACAGTGCATCGAAACAGTGATGGCTGAGGTTAGTTGTGCTTATAATATGGTTTGCGATAGCCATAGGTTATTCCTTCAAACTTCCTTCTCTGCTTCAAGTATACTTTATTTCCAACTGTTGCTAATGACTACTCTGTGCATAATTATCCACGTATGGTGAAATTTTTCCATAGTCAAGTTGTTTTTTTTATGTTTTTTGTGCTATGAAGGTTGAATGCGAAAATCATAAATCTTCCATTTTAAACCATTATGCAGGTGGAGCGATTGCTTTCTGCTGAGCAAAAGGCTACAGAATATCGATTACCTGATGATGGAATTTTTCCTGATCATCGGCCAACCAGTGCATGCACAAGGTGGATATATCTTATAGAATTGAAGATAGTATTGGTGTTAACAACGTCGATATTTTCTGTGGTCTTATTTACCAAGTCTATTAAATTTTATATTTTATTCTTAATAAATATTTCTATAATGAATATGGAGAGTTTCAGATCTCAATGTTATTTGGAATAGATTCCACATTTGAATTTTATGTATGTTGATGATGACTGCTTAACAAATTATGTGTTAGAGCAAAATTAACAGTATATTTATTTTTATTTCTTGACCTTTCTATTGGCTTGATGGTGGCTTGGTTGTTGTTGTATCTTTATATTGCTAACAAGGATCTCTGGCTTTCTCTGTCAGGGTTGTGGCATATCTTTCTCGTGTACTCGAATCTGCATTCACTGCTCTTGAAGGTCTTAACAAACAAGCATTCCTGACTGAGTTGGTATGCCATTTTATTTCGAATCCTTCATTAGCCTTGCATGTGATTATTTATGATGCAAGGCACATTGTTGTGAACTTGTGATCTGAGCTCATGGCACTGTCACGTTGTGCAATGTGCAGGGAAACACTGAACTGTGGCACATGTTATATCATAGTTTTAGATATTAGTGCTTGATTTTTATCAGGATTTCATTTGTAACATGGTTTGCTTTGTATTTTAGGGGAATCGCTTGCACAAGGTGCTGCTAAACCATTGGCAGAAATTTACTTTTAATCCAAGGTAATTGGCCTAGGTCTTCCATTCCTTGATCTGTCTACATGGTTCCTATTGGCACAGTGCTTTGACGTGGAAAAAAATTGTTCACATGCTAATCACTAATTGCTCTTTATTAAAGGGTCTTTCTTCTGTGTTATGCATGAATTTAAAGGTTTAAATTCTTTCCTCTTAGACACCTATTTTTTTGTGCTATAGAAGGAAGTGGTTTTACTTCCCTGTTTCATGATTCTTATATTGATGGCACTTTATGATCATGATATATGGCATTAACAAGTTGTATAGCATTCTTCCAATTGTTGTATAACATGGGTCACTTTGCAGTGGGGGATTGCGACTGAAGCGTGACATAACTGAATATGGAGAATTTATCCGAAGTTTCAATGCTCCTTCCGTTGATGAGAAATTCGAACTGTTGGGCATGTAAGTTCCACGATATATGCCAAAATTTTCAAATTTATGTGGCTGCTTCATTGTTTTAAAACTAATTCCTCTATCATTCTCTGCAGACTGGCCAATGTCTTTATTGTCGCTCCTGAGAGTCTGGCAACTTTGTTTGAGGGTACCCCTAGTATTCGTAAAGACGCACAAAGGTATATAACATTAGACTTATTAATGCCACTATTTATGGTTTCTTGCATCTTATTATCTCCACAAATGGTATAAGAACTGGTCTTTCTCATCTCTCCAGTTTCGTAGGGTTTTCATTTAATTATATTATATACTTTCCGAATTTATTGGTAGATTCCCCGAAAACGAATAAATAAGTATGACCCTGTAGATGGTCATGTTTGATTGAGAATGAAAAATTTAATCTCTGTTGTGCAGATTTATTCAGCTCAGGGAAGACTACAAAAGTGCAAAGCTTGCAGCTAAACTGAGTTCCTTGTGGCCAAGCTCTAGTTGAAAACATGAGTGAGACTTTGATCTAGAATTCCCTTCATCAGAACTTAAAAAGTCCCGGTTCACCCCTTCCGAGTAAAATTGATTTCATGGTTTCAAAAGACAAAGTTGAACAATTAGTTCCTACAAAATTAAGTGTCTTCCCTCTTTATGGAGTGTTTGAAGGCATCTTTAGGAATTAGGAAGGAAAACCAGGAGGGTCTCTATATGTTTTTAGTGTATTGTTCATTTCTGTGTTCCAAAAGGTAAATTGTTTTAATCCTTTATGATCCATGTAATTAATTTTGAGGAATAAACAATGACATTGTGGTTGATGTTTGATACCAAGTGTTAGTGTTGTTGGGTGATAGAGTTATAGAAACAATATAACACTACTAAAATAGACTTGACAAAATAAGAATTAACACAATGTTTAACATTGAAAACCATCTTTGGAAACAATCCCAAGCAAGAATAAGAATATTTCACCAAGTGGGGGAAATGTTAAAATGTTTATTTAAATACAAGAAAATTCTTACTGTAACAAAAATCCCTCAAATATGCAAGAGGCAAGGGATCATCAATGTTCTACTATGTTCAGTAAAAAAGAGAGACCTAGTGCACGAGGCTCTACTCAGTGATGTATAGAAAATATAGAGATATACACAGTTTTACCTCGAAAGCGTAGAAGTTGTTTCCAGGATTCTAATGAAGATGATTGTTATTGATTGGAAAGCAACCACATGAATTATGGCCTGAAACTATAGTGTTATTCTGGTTGATAATGATGTTTTGGGCTTGTTCTGTGGCCTTGTGGCTTTGTTCAAAGTGTTGTTCTGTAGCTGTTGCTCTCAACTCCTCAGCTTTTCTATGAACCACTGCCATCCTCTTCATTAACTTCTCTTCTAGGTTTGATCTCAACTTTTGTATTTTCACCTAAACAATTAGTTTCAACAAGTTTCATTATGTTTACTCTTTCAGAACTTCTTAGGTACAATAAATTCTTAGGTACCAATGCCTAGTTATCACATTAACTTAAAGAGGATAAGTGTGGACTAGTCAAGAAACTAATTTTCTTCTTTTATTAGATAAGAGGTGGGTTTAGAGTTATTATAATGAGAGTGGTGTCCAAGAATAAGCAACAACAAAAAAACATTTCTTGCAAAGCACTTTGGATTATAGACAAAAGTTCATACAAGCATGTTCACACTTGCATTTCACAGTATTCTAGACTTACAAACAGTTAAGAACAACTTGCATGCAAAAACAAAACAGAAAACTAAGTGGATAAATGTACTTCCACATTATTATTATTAGTTTAGGTTGTAGTGAAAATGTTTAGAATTACTAAGGACAAGTTGTACTTGCACATTATTATTATCAATGCTATAATAGCAAGGAACAAGAAAATGAGAGTGAAGCAACAAAACAAAAAAACTGAATTTTCAAGTTCAATAGAAAAAAATCTTGAACATACTTAAGCATAAATTTAATTGTAGTCAAAATCTTGAACATACTATAAGCAAACTATTGACCGATTCCACTGGCATGTTGGGAAATAAGTCCCACATCGTCTACCTTATTATCTTGGGAATAATTTAAATACCTGTTGAGCTAATTCTCTCATTGTCATTACGGAACCTTAACACAAACTACTGACTCCATTGGAATTGATGACTATTGTATGAATACAAACTATATAGTTCATAAGAAAAAGATTGATAATGAAGTACCTCAAGCTTTTTTGATTGAGCTTCTGCTTTAGCACTTTGGAGATCTACCCAAGCTTGAATTTTTGCTTCTTCTCTCTGATACCTGCAACTCAAATTACAATGTTAATGTAGTCTTGCTATATTATACAAATCAGATTAAACTAGAATATGTCTATAACTTTTAAGGTTGTGTTTTGTAAACATGTCAGAACAAGACAAAACAAAAGATGAGTTAGCATTCTGTGTTTAATAGTTCTAGTCTATGTTTAGTTATCCTATAAACATAATAGACTAAAAGAAAGAAAAGTACAACATTCTGGTTCCATTGGATGAAGTAAAACAATAGAACAAAATTGTTAATGTTCCATCTCAAAACCAATTGACAATGAGAGGAGTAGCCCAATAGTTATTTAAACTGTTCCCGAGACAATGAGGTAGGCGATGTGAGACTTACTTCCCAACATGCCCCCTCCACATAAGCCTGCCGAACCAGGCGAAGGGTTACCTTTGACCCATAACTAAATGACATCTTTTGACCCATGACAACCAGAAAGGAGTTGGGCTCTGTCTCTCCTACCATGTTAATGTTCCATCTCAAAACCAATTAACATTTGAGAGGAGTAGCCCATCAGTTATTTAAACTATTCCCGAGACAATGAGGTAGGCAATGTGGAAGTTACTTCCCGACAAAAACATCCTATTCTATCTTGTTCTGTTCACACACCAAACACAACCTTGGATAAATTTACCTGAGACAACACTTGTTCTTCTCCTCTTCTTCCCATGTTGTAGTACTAGTCCTGCAATCTGAATCAGCATTATGTCTCAAGCTCTTTGATACTTCCTCTTCTTCCTCTTCCCTTGAACTCCAATGTGATGTAACATAATCATATTTTGTTGCTCCTAGTTGCAATTTAGCAAAATGGCACTCTTCTAGCCTAATAAAATCAATGGTGCTGCAGCTTGTGTTATTATTATGGTTTGATGACAATGACAATGGTCCAGAACTATTAGCAGGAGTGTTATGCCTAACAGGTGAAGAACTCTTGAATGGTGTGTTACATCTTGAAGTTGTGTAACTTCTAAGAGGACTCATTTCTGTTCCTGTATCCTTATGAACCATTTCTGTGCATGCATCTTTCATTGCTTCCTCACCTTGGTTTGTAAACAAAAACCCTTCTTTAGTTGGTTCTGAATATCTGAAATTGTGGAAATTTGGCTCTATGCTTTCTGTGAACTTATCTGCATTACAAATCCATCAAAACAATGTTCGATACGAGTTTATAGAGAGCTTATTCGCGTTTACAAGAACGCGGCTTATGAACATAATAGGATCTTGATTAAGTTGTTTACACAAACACACCATGTAGAATTGAACTCAATTTATACCATTTAATTTCAAATGCAGCTCCAATAGTATGAGGAATTTGGGTTTTATTCACTTTATACAAAGACTATAAGCTTCTCTAGAAGTAGCAAGTGTATGAGTATAAATTACCATCATGCTTAAAGACAAGTATTGTAGATTAACACAGTCTTTAACCTATAATTTGAAACACTTCAATTAGAATTGTGATGCAGAAAATCATTTGAAAGGAAATGATTTATAAACAAGTTTCAAGCAAGAATTCTTATATCCTTAAATATTCAAAATAAACAAAAAGTTAGAACTTTTGAAGCTTAATAAAAGAACAAAAGGGGAATAGAAACAGATAATGATTATGAATCATGATAACACCTTTTAGTACTATGTCACTTGAGCAAGAGATTCCATCAAAAGCTTGAAAATTTGGAACAGATTTGAACACCCTTTCATGAATGACCCTTGTTTTCTCCATTTGTTGTTGCTTAAAGTTATCACATTGCTTAAAGTTTGAGGTATTCATGAGCCATTTTTCTGCATCATCCCATTTAGAAGGGAAGCTTTTTCTTGAAAGATTTCCACTACCAACACTATTGAAGCTGAAAACAGGTCTACTAGGTGTGAATGGAGACTCTAGTTTCCTATTTGTGATACCTTGTTCTCTTCTACTTTGTGCTGAAACTGAAGCCTCAAGAAAGGTTCTGCTACTAGTTGTGTTGTTGTTAACATTTGACATTGGAAAAGACTTAACAAATTCACAAGTTTCATTAAGATTGAGCTTACAAAGTGGATCAAGAAATGTGTCTGAAAATGGGTTTTTGTCATTGATTCTTTTGCCATACAAGTTGTTCATGTTATTGGTTCCTCCAATGGGTGATTCCTAAATCACAAAACACACAAAACAAGGAACATATATGGTATTATAGAAACAACTTATAATGCAAAAAGTAATAAAAAAAGTGATTACAATTAGAGTAAGATAGGGTCATAGACCAAATAACTATGCATCTAACTTAGTATGCAGTAACTAATGATATTTCTTAACACTGAATACATCAAAATCAAAATGTGCTATGATTTATGTACCCCATGTGCATGTAATGATGATGCCAATTCAGTTGGAGGTTCAAGATCCATAGCAGTTGAAATGTGGCTTGAGTTATTGGAAGAGTTTATAGTGCATAAGGTAGTTATATGCATTAGCAATATTGTTCCATCTACACCAAAATATCCTTTTCAATGATACTCATTTTTCTTTTGGTACTACTAAGAGTATCTCTCACCCTTTTGGGTAAGGAATTAGTCCTTTTTGGGGTGCGTAACTGCCCTAGTGTTGCTTTCAGGAATCGAATATTTGACATTTTGGTCTTCCTAAGGATCTAGCGGGACTTTACACTACTAAACCAGCTCATTGTTGCTCAATGATACACATTTCAACACAACATTAAGAATATTTTTTGTCCAACTTTTATGGTAAATAATACTAAGAAGTTCCCAACTAAAAAACATAATAGACACTGATATGTTAGATAAACCACTTTTGACTAACTATTTATTTATACACTAAATTTTAATATCTTATAACCATATCTAATATCTTACATACTACTATGTATTTTTCAAAATTCTTATTTTCTTTGCATATTTATATATCTTAAAATACATAGTAGTGTCTATTAAAAAAAATCAATATTAATATATATATATATATATATATGAAATATGATAATGAAAATTTGTTAATCAGAATAACAGAAATACTGTATTGGTGTATATCTACACATATGATATGTTATAAAAAAGTGGGTAAAGTATTCAGAAAAAACAGCATACTAAAGAAGGTAAAAGCATTGACTAAGATGTCCTACAAGGACAGTTATAAAACAAGTTGGTTCACATGGGACAAGAAGCCTAAAACACAGGTCTATAAGTCTATACAGACCTTAAAGTTTAGAAATTTACACTGTATATCAGTTTATGTGACATATTTACACATGTTCCTATAATCCTACATAGAAGATATGAGATGGGCTTTTGGAACAAGACAAAATACTACATAGAGAACACATTTAAATAAGTATAGAGCTTTTGAAAATATAACCATAGTTTTTTAAAATTCATCTCTTTCTAAACATTTTTTGAACTTTAGTTCATCAAACCCATGTTCAAAATATTATACGGATCGGTTCAATCGCTAAATCGACGTATGATTGTTCTTTATTTATATTTTTATTAAGTTAGAATGTCTAACAATAATATTGGTATGTCTTTAGTGGCACACACATTATAAGATGACATGGAAATACTAAACCCTCACTTTCATGTTTTTAACTATAATTAATAACTATGTTAATTTGCTAGATTAATTATAAAGTACAATTTTTTGAATATACTAACAGTACATAAATATTACACTAAAAAAGTAATACAAAAGAATGATAAATGATATATTAATTGTGTATAAATCTTTACATTATAGTATTAATATAACATGAGTATTATTATCAATATCCATCACTAAACTTGTATACAGAAAAATTCATACAGAGGTCATCAAATATTCTTACCCTCTGTGCTTCTAACACCCCTTTTTTTATGGTATATTCTAACAAATATTTGATAATGTCTCATTAACAAAAATTACAAATGAACCAAAAAGAATTCCTATACAAACTAAGGTGAAAAAAATAAAAGAAATAGGACAAATAATTACTTACTATTAAAAGTAAAAAAAATTACAAACATGCCATCAAAAAATCATTCATTCACAGAAGTCTTAGATTGTATGTTACTGCTGTTGTTGTTGTTGTTGATGTTGTTGTTTTCTTCAGCACATAAATCAGATTGAGAATGACTAGTAATAAGAGATGGAGGAGACCATTGATCTGGAAGCATAAGAAAGTAAGTGGACATTGCTTTCCTGAACCTTTTCTTGTATTGTTTTGGTGATATAACTGTTGGAGATGCATTCTTTGATCCACCAAGGATTCCTGAAGCTTTTGCCCATGTTTCAAGATGTTTGTCCCATGTATACTGTCTCATGAAATCAATTATTCCAATCACTAACTCATGTTTCTCTTCATCCACCCCAGCAAGTAATGAATAGTCCATTACATCAATTGACTGCACATGTTTAATGTCACAAATACCATTATATAGAAAATTTGTAGGACATGGCAGTAATGTTTATACAAGGTTAACAAAAAAGCGAGCAATCAGGCGTTAGTCTAATCGTGTAAGGTCTCATTGGATACCCAGATAGACCAAAAGGTCAAAATCGATGGGCGCGACATTTATTCACCCTTAAAGGGATTAGTCCCTTATCCATAGGATGAGGGGTACCCTTTGTTATACCGAAGAAACTAGATAAAGGAAATGATATTTTAAAAGGTCATATGAGTAATTGTAAACATGATAGTATGCTAACATTTACTAATTCTCTTGACATTTCCATTTTTTCATGGTACAAAATTCAAGCAAATGTAAAAAGGTTATAGAAAGACATTTCGAAATGCGTGAAAGTGTTCATGAAGTGTCTGATATGGATATGACGACTATTTTGAAATATCCGTGGTTTATAGTTTTGCCGATTCGGCATAACAAATCAAATGTTTATTGATCACCAGAGTAACAATTTAAAAAGACTGAAGCCCCTATTACAATTAATTTGAAGTCATCTTAAGATTGTGATTGGATGTGTTGTGTGGCCTAATAGACACATATCCATGCAAATATGACTCTAGACATAAACTCAGACTCTTCAAAGAAAGAAACAAGAAATAGTGTAATTAGAGTTTTGATACTTACTGCAAGAAAACCGGTATCATTCCAGACGCCTCTCTCTAACAACCGTTTTGCCTTGTTTCCCACGAAAATAGGAGAAGTTGGCATTGCTTCAATCAAATTCTGGTCCAGAAGAACTTTGTTACTCCCGCTACTATCTGGATTATACCGAGACCTTGAAGATCCTTTAAGATCGTAAAGTCTTGTCACATTCCTCCTGAATAAAAGATTCTCCATAACCAAAACATCCATCTTTGATTCTTTCCCTCCTTTAATATGCTTTGTTGTAACCTTTCAAATAAAAACGTCTTCCGTAAATTAACTTATTATGATATGTAATTAAGTGGGTCAAAATACAGAATCATGTGATAAATCAACCTTCAGATACATGAAATATCATTTCAATTTTATCAAATATTATAACATCATCGAATCAAATAATACTAATTTGAGGGTAATGTTATCAGAAATGTTGTCATTTTCATCTTAAAATTGGCCTCAGCAAACCCTTCATCATGACCTATGAAATATGAAGTGTATACCTGGTATATGCCAAGAATCTTTGCCAGACATGTTGGACTTCTTGAGCCTATTGATTCGGAAAGGTACTTGAAGTAGTCAGGACCAAATTTAATAAACGATTCAAGCTCAGTTTTGGTGACTTGTTTGATGATAAAGCGGTCGTCCAAGGTTTTTGCAAAGAATACATTACTCTTTCCACCTTGAGCTCCCCATTTCTTACAGCGACTCAAGGACCTTATATAGTCAAGCTCCGAAGGACAACAAATCCTTCTCAAGGCTTCAAATCGCTTGGCATAGTAACTAATCACAGAGTATTTTACCTTGCCATTAGGACTATCTTCTGCGAAGGAAACTCTTGCATGCATAGCCTTTGTATATAACAGGGGATCCAACATTGACGAGTTATGAGAGCCAGACACAGTCATCATATCCTCACCTGACCCAAAACTTCTCTGAAAATCAATAGTTATTTCATCAGAGTGAAATGACTGGAAGTTGCTTGAATCAGAAAAATATGATGGTGCCAATTCATTCCCATCTTTCGGTCTCTCTCCTTCATCGGCCAATTGGGCGTGATATTGTGGAGACATTAAAGAATAGGCTATAATACTTGAGGGTTCATCATCATAAACTGGAATCGCAGTGTCATTAACACCAACCGGCAGAAGCAGCCTTGCCCCACCTTGGAGTTCCAGCTCCCGAAAGGATGATACATAAACAGGATTGTAGTCAACTAGTGTATCAAACTTCTGTGTACCGGCAAAAAAATTCTTGCTAAATTGGCGATAGAACCAGCTTAAAGAGTCTTCCATGTTATCATTACCCTTATAAAAAGAAGAGATGCTCTTTGGGCCATTCTGGTCTTCTGCATGGTCCCTGGGATTGTGTGCTTCTTTCTGTGTAGTGATTGTCAAAGAATCTCCCATAGAAGTATCACGATTCACAGAAGCATTGTCCTTCTGAATTCCAACTCCCGACTGGTTTTCGCCTGTCCATTTTTCATCAAGGGTATCAGACAAACTTTTGCTGATTGAATTTTTAGGCTGGTCGTCTTTCTCAAGATTTATATCTTTGGCCTTGTCAACTTCTTGATGAGATGCATCGGGTTTGGATATGTTGCCATCAACTCCTCTTCCAGTGTTGGGGATTTCATCAAGCTTTGAATCCTCAAGCATAGGATTCACTCTTAAATGATTTTCATCACTGGATTTCTCATTTTCCTCAGAAATCGAACCAGTCGGACTACTTTTCTTACTGGAATTATATAACGAGGCTGCATAAATAAGACGGTGATCCCACATGTAAGACTGGAAAAGCAACTGCCTCCGCAAACGATTAATTTCGAGAATGTCAATCCAAGGCTGGCCCTTTCTCTTTTCCTGGTTCAAAATCTTTTGAAATGCTTCCTAAAATAAACACAAGAAAAAGAGTAAATCACAAACCTCAAAAGGATACAGTATATAAATGTTGCTTCATTAGTAGAATTTAACAAAAGTTACAGAAGTTTTACAAAAATTTGGAAACATAATATGATAATACAAAAAAGCAAACAAATGGAAAATGGACAGAGTATCCACTCAAAATACTTAATTGATTCATATATTTTCTACTAATTGTTTTTACCAAGAACCAAATCATGACCACTATGACTAATGTGGCTGTAATAACATAAGGCCTCACCTCGAATTCTACTTTCTCCGTTTGCAACACTCCGTCCAGCTCGGCAAATTGCATTTTTAGTTCAGGTGCTTTAAGGGAACTAGTAACTGGAACTGAACTGGATCTTTTCACTCCAATTTGACTAAGAGCATTGAGTACCTCAGAAAATAAAATCTCTGCCCGGTTAGCCACCTGTTACAACCAGAAATTAGGTCCTCCATCATATGAACAAATTTTAAAATCCAAGGCTGTGAATATATAACCTCGTCTAATTCTTTTTGTATCCAATCTTGATTCCCATAATCAAACTCCAGTTTGTGTGGTGGAAGGTAAACTGAGTGAACATCGATTGATGCATATCGAAAACAAGCAACCATCATCCCAAATCTAAGAGAGAAATATGAGTATGGTAAGCTAAGGAGTCCAAAAAAAGTGCTGCATGGTACATATATAGGTTACAAAGAAAATCCATATTCTTGAATGACACAATGAGACAAGCAAGTTTAGATCGTTTTCATAATGATCTACCAAACCTATATGACCTCCACCAAACTGAAAATAACCAAAAATATTGGCTTCAATATAATCACTGATATGTCAAATGAAAGTCATGCAATTAAACAACGGTTCATTTGGATGCACTTCCCTTTCTTGCTGAAATAGTATTTTAAAGGTCTTTTAAAGAAGTAAAAGCTATTTTATGATTGGACGTAATATCTGAGAAGCACCCAATTCTAGCAAGAAAAAAATAGGTGCTTTTACAATAGAACTCGTCCAAACGTAAAAATGCAAGATCGAAACTTCAACATATTTTTAATAAGATAATATATTTTTCATCAAAATACGTACAACCAAACAAATCTAAGTAATTTAAAGATCAAGACCACAAAACGACAGTTTTTTTATACTTAAGCATAATAACAACATTGGTAAAACATGGAAACAATACTTGTTTTACTTCATACACAAAGATTAAGGAAAAAAATAGTTACCCATAAAAACGAAGACAATCTCTATGTAGAGAATGACCACAGCTTGCCACCCGGCTCGCTGCAGCATGGTTTGAGAAACTAAGCTCCAAAAATTTCCCAAATGATAAACCCCAAGCAGCATCAGACATGACTATTCTTCGTGTAGCAGGAGGAAAACCGTTGGCCCTTGGACACCGCAAGCACCTATGCCACATCCAAATCTTTCCATCCCCTGCACCAGGTAGGATAATTTCTGGTAATTTCTTGACTGATATGGTGAGTGTTCCTTGTCGATGAGTATAACAATGCACATGTGATTCTGATGGCATTTCACAAGAGTGACATTGATAACCCTGAAAACAGATGAAACTTACTAAGTGTCAAAACTCAAAACCAGTTTCATAATTCTAATAACAAGTCACATTTATTCCCAACTAATAAATTGACCTCATCAAATAAATTGTCTCGCAGAAACCGACCCAAAGGTTTATCAAAGCTGCCATAGTATTTAATTCGGAAGAGATGGGACCTCTCACACACAGTTCCTTTCCATACGCAGCGGGACGACAAAGACACCAAAATGCTTTGTTGGTCAGAGGGTGATGGAGGAAACTCTTCTTTTAGAGGGTTTTTCTCTTCATTCACGATTCCAGGATTCTCGGTTTGGTTTTGAACACCTTCTTTAGATAAAAACTCTGATCCACTTATTTGGTTTGTAGAAATTTTGCTGTCACCGTTTTGAGGAGTGTTAGCCAAAATTCCTTGATTTTCATAACCATTTGCAGAAGGATGATTGTTCATTACAACCAAAGTGTTTTTCAACTCGGAAATTTCTGGAACTAGAAGTTGTTTGGGGTCCACTTCACTTGTTCTTTCACTAGCACACGGAAGAAGGTTCTTATGATATGAATTTGGAATTGCATTTTCTGAAGCAGCAACAGAGGAAAAGATGGTAGAACGGGCGCAGTTTGATTCATGCTGCATAGATTGAGAAGAAATGGGCTCTATACTTCTGACTAATGAGACTAGATCAGAAATGGGGACACTTTTGCTTCTTCGTGGTTCAGTTTCATGTTCCGGCCCCCGAGAGTTTATATTGCCAGAAACACTAAATCCGGGCACTATTGAGATGGACCTCTCAATGGATAGTGATTTATTTGGAAGGACCAAACTATTCAGTGGAAATTCCGGCAGAGGGGAGGCTCCTTCATCAGCAAGAAAAGATGTCTCCAAAGCCAAATGATAAGCTGCAAAAATTCCATACTGAACCACATGCTTTACCTTCTTCAATTCATCCTCATCAGCACCTCTCAGTAAAATCTGTTAGATTAGAAAGAAAAAATGAACTAAATGAACATTTCTTACAACACTCCATATGACAAATAAGTTATAATTAAACGATCTCTACACAATCTCAAAACACCTCAAATTAAAGTTCTTGCATAAAGTATGTCAAAGACCAACAATCTTGGAAACCTAAACTGTTATGAGAAGGCGAAGGAGTGGTTTTCGCTAATATCTCTAACATGGTCCATCACACAATAATGCTTTGGGGTTGAACCATGGAAAAAGCTAAGGCCAGAAGTTTATGAATGGTTTTTAATATTTAAGGGGAAACGGACAAGATCAAGATGGTAATAAAAAATGAGAGGGTATACGCATTAAGCGAATTTTATTTTAGAGTCTCTCTCGTGTTTTTATAATTTCGTCTAAATCATGTATATCATATGAATTGATTAAATAAGACTTACCGTGCAACCCAACGGTTTTGGACAGCCTTCAAAAAACATCAGTGTCTTCACTGTTTTCTTCCCAGACTGGCCGCCACCACTTAAGTCTTCGACAAACTTTTCAACATGAAATGTCTCACAGTAGCCCAACTTTTGTGATGAAAGATGATCAATTGAAGGCACTATTTGAGTTCCTGTACAGCGTGCTATACGCTCCAAAAGTGGCCTTTTCACATTGAGAACTAGAGATATATCTTTTGCAAGAAGATACTCCTGTGCATATCGGGAAACTGATTTCTCTACCAAAAGGACAGTAGGATTGTGTGCAGCTATCTTCGCCACTGCCATCTTCAGATGGTCCGTTTCCTAGATAAGAATGTAAACAGATTAGCAGCGCGAACTCATCATAATAACCTCTGCAACACAACCAAGCAAGTGAAAAAATGGTAAGCAAATGCAACCTGTTGCAACAGGGTATCTACACTAGACAAGAGATTGGTAACACGCTGGTACTCGAGAGCCCCTCCAATTATCAACAACCGAGGTTTATCCATTTTTGACTTCATTCGCCGATGAGCCACGTTTTTCTTGCAAACAACTCCTTTAACCACCTCACTGGGAGAATATAAATCAAATAAGTCAGGTAAAAGGAATACAAAGACAGTAGTAACACATGAAAAGTTCTCTTTAAACTATAGCATTTACCTTTTGATGCGGCTTCCACAAGCTATGCATTTGATTTTTGCATATCCGGCTGGGTCCATCCCTCCTCCTTTACTCATATCTGGTTTCAATAAACTAGCTGCTTCCCATGATAAAGACGTGATGATCTCCAACCAACTGTTTTTGTCGTTTTCTATAACAGGTAGGTTTTCAACCTCTAAAAGCTGAGTTACCAAAGCCCTAAAGTGCCCATCAACTGCATTCTTCATGACCTTCTTGTGCTCCTCGCCCGACCTATCTCTATAGCGATACTCCCCGCTTCCAAAACTGTTTGATGTTCGCAGATACCCCCACTCTCCTGTGACATTTCCATCATAATCATCATCATCGTCAAACAAAATAGCTTCCCTCTCATCTTCCCCATCTTCCGGTTCAGGAGGGAGCCAGAGGACTCCATTATTTTCAAAATCAACAGGTTCAGAATCGACATCATCTGAAACATATACAGAGGAAATTGCTTCATTTTCATCACAGATATCAGGTTCATCTTCATTCTTTTCATTACTATGGGTTCCTTCCAAACTATGTGTATTAAAACCGTGCTTTTTTGGAGAGACTTTTGCATTGACTTCTCTACCAGGATGCACTTTCTGTAAGCCATCACTTTCACTTATACCATCAAAATCAACTTGAGCATAGCATCCATTCACTTCACGCCTTGTTTCAGAATCTGATTGATAGACACTGTACTCATCCTCATCATTACACCTGAAGCGAGAGAAAAACATAAGAACCACGAGAAACAGCACAACTCGTGGAATAGATTCAGTTTCAATACAAAAATTGGTGATTGAGGTACAATGTGTGGCTTAGTTATATAAATTAAAGACCAAACAGAAAACAACATACACATATTCATACTCTTCCATTCTCGATAATTTTCAGACATCAATTGGAACAAACTTATGTTTATATTATCAGACTTCCCAGCTTAATTCCAGTTATAATTAATCACAACCTATGGTTATAACTCCCTTTAGGAATTTGTGATGATCACAATGAAAAATGTCATTGATTAACAACTATTCAAACACCAGACAACATGAAAAATGGAGCACAGAAAAATCGATATAAATGATAAAAAAAAGAAGTTCATTCCTGTGAACCAAATGCGGAACAGTACAATACCCGTTCATTGAGAATCCATATTGCTTTGATAATTGTTCCCCTTGATCTGCTACAAGATCATTCCTCTCTCTCAATGATGACACAGGTTCCCTATCAACGCCATTTACCCTTACAGGTGATTGCTGCTGGCTGAGATTGGCACCCTGCTGAATTTGTTGATGAGAGCCGACTGAATAAGGCATGGAGCTAAGAGTGATGTTACTACTGTTAGCAGTGCAACTGGTTTTACTGCTGACCAAGCTTGAAGTCGATAATGACGAAATAGGTTCCAAATTGGAAACCTGAATCTCGTTATCAAAAGCAACTATTCCCTGCTCCCATTGCTTGTAACAATAATTGCAGACACGGATCCTTTCATTCTCATCCCATGAATTGTTTTGGCTGCTACATGGGGTAGGAACCGTGTTTGCTGTACACTTGCCACAGAAAATTCGCCCACAAAGGCGACAGTGGTGTCTACGATTAAATAAGGTGAACTGAGAATCACACTCGTAGCATACTCTACAACTCTGGTCGGGCATCCAAAAATCCCTCGACACATTCGCTGGTTCGCCTCGCCAAGGAATCCATAACCTGACGATGCTGACAAGGTCACATAATATATTGCCTACGGCATCCATTGACAAACAACCTTGCTTCCAAGTTCATTATGACGTGCCCATTTGCCACTCCTAAACATCATATTCAAAATTAAAAATTCACCCCCTACCAAAAAAAGTATAGATCCAAGAGAACCTAAGCTATGCACTTACAAGTTACAACTCGGACAATGAATCTTCATAATCTGAATCTAGCAAACAATTCCCAACTTTGTCGAGATAGTATGAGATTCTCCTTATCCATTCCGTTCTAGAAAACAACATCAAATTAAATCATCATTCAATGAATGAAAAAACAATCCACTGCTCCATTTATAAAGTTTTTTTAATTATTTTTGTAAAAGAGCTATAAACATTCAAAATTTGACTTTTTGTCATTCCAAAGAAACTATGCCAATGCCCTACACCTACCTAATATTGTAGAAATTTTAGAATCAATACTTTCTATAGTTCAACCAATTCAATTAAATGAGGACTATAATAGCATAATAAACTATATACACATGATAAATCAAATTCAAAAGTTACTAAAGTCAAAAGAGAATATAGAAAGTCATACCAGGATGAAAAACCTTTCAACACCATGATCATCACATGCAATATGAAAAAACTCCAAACTCAAGAATTTTCAAACCAATCTTTCTTGAGTCACTCCAAAAGCACAATCATTCACTTCCCCCAAAAGGGGAAGGAATCAAGGAAGTGAAAAAACTCTTCTAATCAAAGAAATCACCTTTCTGGAATCATATCTATTCAATGCTAATCATCATCATCACAATTCAATATCCATTAAAACAAAACAAATATTCTTCAGACTTCACAATCACACACACCCTTAAAGCTGAAACATAGAAGATGGGTATTATAGAAAGAATGAAAAAAAATTGATTTTTACGGAAACTAAGATCGACCCAGGTAAGATCTGATGCAGAAATTATCGAAAATAGCTTAAATTACAAATCTTGATCATTCATCAAAACATGATCAAAGAATATGTGTACACACTACATAATAGAATATTATTATATGTAATATAATTCAATTTAATAATTTTGGATATTAAAGATTGTGCAATTCTTGTGGCATATTATCCGTTTTCAGATTATGTGAAGAAACCAAGGAAGATCAATGGAAAATAAAAATCACTTTGTGGTTAAGGTTGTGGAAAATGAGTGATAGCTTTTTCTATTCCACGTGGCAGCATGAACAAAAGTCAAATTCATTTTTTAATTTTATTATTTTCTTTCTTAATGAATAATCAAATGTATAATAAATGTTGCAATGAATTTAGCTCCTTAAGTATTTGATCATGTTCAATTGTAGAATAACGAAATAATAATTTCAAATTTAAAGATAAGGTTGGTAACAAGGTCTTTTTAATTTGATTTAGTGGTATATGTGACATATTAGAGGATGATATGTGAACTTTTTTTATTTACTTTCAATGAATGGACATTTATTAGATTTACAATCAATCGTTTTTTGACCTTAGAAGTAAACAAAAAGGTTCATATGTCATCCTCTAATAAATCACATATACCACTAGCACATATAATATTTTACCTAAGTTTTTTCCAATTAAATTATACACCATTCTTAGAAACTTTTACATAGTAGATAATAACCTTTCATTAATTATAATGAATGATATTTGTGTTAAATTTGATTATATAAATAAGTTTAATAAAAGATTTGACATTAACGCTCTTTGTATATGGATATATGGGAAATACTTTTTTTAAATTTTTTTCATTTTTTGGGTAATATATATTTGAATAATTAGTGGCATTGAATAGGATTGTTAAGAACATCATTGTTTCCAGCTATGAGATTTTTGATTTCCCACTAAGATGATTTGAATAGTATTGAAAGAGTTGGCAAAAGCACAAAAAGAATTATTCATTTTTTAACATCATTGTCTTGGACTTTTGCATTTCCACAATTATGGTTAGCATGGCACATTTATTAAATAAGCTAATTGAAAACCATTTAAGTCATAATAAATCAATGTATTTAATATGTTATAATAATAATAATAATAATAATAATAATAATAAGAGGAGGGATCCAATGTACTTTTGCATCTCCACATCTTAGTCATCAATTCTATGAAATCCAATGGTTTGAATTAGTGGTAAATCTAAATCATTGGATTTCTCTAGAATTGATGACTAAGATATAGAATAAGTTTAAAAAACTTAATCTTAGAGTAAGTGGATTTTCACCCTAATAATAATATACATGATTTGAAAGCGGATCAAACTTATTTATGGAAATTGTTTTTTGGTGGGGAAAAGTCTGGTATTATTAATATTGTATTGGTTATCAGACTGGTAAGGTTACTCGTATAGTGATATAGTGGTTCAAGCGGTGATTCACTAATTAAACTGCATATCAGTGAAGTTAGATATACATATATTAACATTAATGGTGAAAAATCAATAAAAATAATAATTTTAAATAAAAATTGATCGGTTTGACCGGTACAGTTCAATTGAAAACCGACCGGTATAACCGGTTTTGACCAATATAATTGTTGTATCATACCGCTATTGTGACCAGCTGAGACGAACCAGTTTTTACAATTATACATAATACAATACTAAAGTAAATTTCAAAAAGTGACTATTTTTTATTTTGGTAGCATTATACATCGTTCAAGCAAAATGTCCAAAATACAAAATAAAATGAGTCAAGTGCCAAGAGGAAAATATATAAAAAATAAAAGGATAAAATAATATTATATAATATTTTTTCCATTTAGATGCAATATGTTAATATTTTATTCTTGAATTTAAAAGTAATAACTTGTCTCTTTAATACGGAAATAATTTCCACACAAAATAATGATTGTTCATGACTTAACCAAAATTGGACAGGTTTGAGTTATTAGTTCAATAGTTTGCATGGATGATAATTTGTTAAACCCACTAATTTAATCATCTATTAGTAATTAGTAATAATGGGTTTATTTCAATATGTAAAAAAGTATTATTAAGTATAAAACTTTTATAAATAAAATATATTCTCATATTTTATTACTTTCTTATTCTCGTTAAATAGTTTGGGAATGTTTCTTTCCTACATCTAAAAATTGTAATTTTCAAATTATATTCATGTTTTATTCTTACATTTCCTTTTTATTTATGTTATTTGTTTTGTTTTTCTTCGACTTCTATAGATGTTATATTCATTCTTATAATCTCTTGATGTCTCATTCTTATAGAAAATGCATTGAAGTTACTAACTATGATGCATTTTCTATACTAAGTAATCAAATAACAATTTGTTTGTTATGTAATTGTATCAAAGTATCATTTAATGTAAATTTGTTATTTTAGTTATATCACATCAAAAAGTGTTATTCTATTTTCCT
This sequence comes from Lupinus albus, assembly GCA_009771035.1. Classification (NCBI taxonomy): domain Eukaryota; kingdom Viridiplantae; phylum Streptophyta; class Magnoliopsida; order Fabales; family Fabaceae; genus Lupinus; species Lupinus albus. Next base: position 626,954 of record CM020016.1, read on the forward strand.
CATCTATATAATTCTAATGATAAATAGAATAATATTTTTAGGATAAGGGTATTTTGATAAATATATCATCTATTTCCAAGAATATACATCATTGTTTCAAGTTATTTTCATGAATGTTAACAAAAATTCTCAAGAAATATAAATATCAATCAAGAATATATTTTAATATACTCAGGAAAGACATTCTTAGTAATAGCATTTTGCGGAATGTGATTCCTAGGATTATAAATTTAGAGAAAACACTATCTGACATTCACTATATAAGTTTTATACATTATTGGTGCATTATCCACCATTTATATTTAATTATCATTGACTATTCAAAAAAGTAATACAAATTAATGGTTAATGATGTACTGAATGTATAAAAGTATTTACAGTACCAATACACAGATTAGGTATTAAACTCCTAAATCTATTGGATGACAAAAATATTCGGACCTATGGGTACCGTCAAAATATCCACAATGGGTACCGCAAAAATAGCTAATGGATGAGAACGAGTATCATGATACCCGCATATATATTTTAGTTAAATATTTTATACTTAGTTATTATTAATTTAACATTATATTTGTTTATTTTATTATTACTTCATAATAAAATTTAGTGATGACATTATAATCATAAGATTATCATATTATTTAAGTAAAAATTATTTTTATAGATTAATTATTGCAAAATATATAAAATATATTAAAATTGGAAACTCGTTGGGTACCCGTAGATACCCACTACCCGTATGGGTACCCACAAATAATAAGAGTACGAGCACGGGTATGCACTACCTGTGCCTGCTTATACCCGTTGTCATCCCTAACCTTAGAGCAATCACCTCTAAGTATTGGAGCAAGCACCTCTAAGTATCGGAACAAGCACCTCTAAGTAAAAATATCTATCTTAACCTAAGAGGGCATCAACATTTGAATCATTTAAATGCACATTTCATATTCATGAGTAGGGATGAGTAGGACCCGAGTCTACCCGCTCATCGGTATGGCCCACTCACCCGGGTCTCATTGGGTCTAAGTATACATGTCAAAACGGGCTACTCGGGCGGGTTCGGGTTAGCCCGCTTTTAGTTCGGACTTTAACAAGTCGGGCTAAAAAGTCCGGTTAGATTTTATGTCTCTTAAAATGTAGCCCAAGCCCGCCTAAAGCGGGTTGCGGGCTGACCCGGTTAATTTTAAAAAAAAATTGTTTTCAAATAATGTAGATTTCAACTCTACAAATGTTACTAATATCATAACCCTTTCATGCTAGAACTTGTGGTACAACATATTATCATATTCTTCGATTCCAACAAATAAAAAGGTAATATAGCTACACAATTACAAAATAATTGCCACACAGACACTAAACTATAGCTACATAATTCCAACCAAAAATGTTGAGGTAAGATCATAATAATTTCCAAAAGGTAATATAGCACACAAGAAATTATATTTACACTAAGAAAAGCCCATTACTTTGTCAAATAATTAAATCAAATCAACCGAAGCTTTAAGAAAACATATTCAATAGCGGCAGAAGATGCACTGAAAATGTTATTAGAAGACATACTTGAAGTCAAAGGCGTTCATAAAGTAACACAATACTAGAAAAAAATACATGTGAGTGTGTGATCATGTAACCTTGGAAAAGTGGTGAAGCCAATAAACAGAGAGCAAAAGATGGACCTTGGAGAGTGACAAATACACCTTGGACTCTTGTAGAGTGAGGCAGCAACAGAATAAAGTGTACTGCTTTTTGTTTAGAATACAATGTGAAGAATGAGAAATGCCAAAGGTTACATACCGTTGAACATATTTTGTATTTTTTGTGTGGTTGTGTGCATATCCATGTGGCATCCTCTTGGTCTTATTTATCCATATCTTTTATGATGGTGGCCCGAACCCGGCCGAGTAAGCCCAGTCCGAACCCGAATTTAGTATGGCCCGACAGGATCGGGTTAAAAAGCTCGGTTTTAACAATATACTCTTGATTTAATACCCGAGCCCGGTGTTTTTTCGGGCTTTCCCGGGCTGACCCGTTTTGACAACTCTAGGTCTAGAGTTGAGTTCGAGTTCAAAAATTAGACCCCGCCAATATTTAGGGTCAGGTAGGGACCAAGCATGACCCGTCCCGACCCGTCCCGACCCGTCCCGACCCGTCCCGACCCGTCCCATTGTCACTCATTCATGATGTTTGTATTTGTCCATGTTCAAATATTTAGAGAGTAATGATATTTTTTTGGTCAAAAATATCATTGATTATCTAATTTTTCATCATGTATACATGTTTAATAATATATATACACATATGTTATTTTATATGTCAAATTACATATTCAAAATAATAAATAATATTTATAAGACTTTATGTAAAATGAGTATATGTTATATTTAATAAGGTCTAGAATTGGGTCCGGATTTAAAAGTTGACTTTGTAAATATTTAGGGTCGGGTTAACTCTAGGTCTATGGCCGAGTTCGAGTTTAGAAAAATGGTCCGAACAATATTTAAGATCGGGTAAGGACAAACCTTAACCCGTCTCATCCCAGTCCACACTCACCCCTATTTGTGAAAATAAATTATCTTCAACCTTTATGAGAAAACTTTATCTCCGTAAATCACTTAAATGTTGATAAGTAGCTCTCCCATTTATTCTCTTAATAATAATATGTGCAACATTTAAGTGAGAATATAGGGAAATCAAAAATATTAAAATGAGAAAAGACACATGTCAATATTTAAGTGATTTAAAGAGATATGTACTAATATTTAAATAGTTTAAGTAGATAAATTATATTCTCACCGAATACTTTATTCTCCATATGTGGGCCACCCTTGACTATGTAATAATTCTAATTAGATTTTGGTATGACTTTCTAATATAATATATATTGTGTTAATTTAAATATTTGTATACAATTACTATATCATATACCATTCATTTGAATAATAGGCGATCCACTCAATGATAATTAAATATAAATAATAGACGATGCATAAACAATGTATAAAACTCATGCACTCTAACTATATAATTTTTTTCCTCCTAGATTTAATATAAAAATAATGATTCACTTTTTTCTCACTTAGGAAATTGTATTATCATAATCCAATTTACAATTTAGTTACAAATAGATTTTACTTTAATAAAATATAAATTTAACACCATGTCTTATTATTTAATATAATTAAAACTTAGCATGCCTTTTCTATCAAATAGTTTGTAATAATATGACACATAATTTACTCATCCTAATGAAATAAGAGTATAAGGGTATATAAAATGTAAAAGTCAATAATAATTAAATATTAATAATAAATTATTTAATAATAGTGTAAAAAATTATTACTTATATATTTTCTCGTGATGAATAAAAAACAATGAAATAGTCAATGTTAAAGTCTTAGTCATAAAATAAATAAATAGAAAGAGATAAGAGTAAAATTTTCCTTTAATTGCTTAATTGATTGAAATAGAAATATGATTAATTCATACCATAATTGAATCCTCTTCTTTCCTTCTAATAGAGAATCATAATCCTAATTTCATTTCCAAAACACAGAAAAAACGACGTCGTATCAACAATGTGGTGGAGATCAGCATCTTTTATCATGGACCGAAAACAGAACCGTATTCAAAACGACGTCGTCTCAATGGAAAACGACGACAACAACCCTTCCAACACCAACATCTCCGCTTACTACCAAACCAGGGCGGCGCACAACGCCGTCGTCACCACCGATTGGCTCGCGCAATCTCAGGCTGCTGCCGCCGCCGCCGCCGTTGCTGAAACAAGTGACGGTGAAATTGAAGGTGGAAAACTCGACGTGGTGTCGAATTCTGATAAAGCGTTGAGTGTGATTGATGTGTTTAATGGTTGGCGGAAACAACCTCATTTGGCGGAAGCTGTTGCTGCTATTCGCGCATTGGCTTCTGTTATTAGGTCAAGCAATGCTACCACTATGATGGAGCTCGAAATTGAGCTCAAGAAGGCTTCTGATTCTCTCAAAGTAAACTTACTCGTTTCCAATGTCTTTACATTCTTTTAATTCATTCATTTTCAATCCGTAAATCCGTATCAGTGTTTTAAATTGTGGTGGCGATTATGTTGCATTTACGACAACAATAACAATAACAAGAAAGTCTTTATCCTATTAGATGAAGTCTTCAGATTGTTTTAATTCATTCATTTTCAATCCGTCAATTTCTATCACTGTTTTAAATTGTGGTGACGATTATGTTGCATTTACGACAACAATAACAACAAATTTTTTATCCTATTAGCTGAAGTCGGCTACATTTATCAAACGTCACTATAATATTCGATCACAATTCAATATGTTGCATTTACTGCAATTGCGGAAAATACAGTAGTCGCAATTGCGGTCTCATGCCATTGTGGAGACTCTTGGAACTGCAATATTACGTCCGGAGTGCAATTTAAAACACTGTGGTTGATCAATTTGGTCCTTAGCAAATTTGGTTATGGAGACCAAATTGATAGTTTTATTAGGATACTTTGATATGATGATATTTTTTGATGTAGTTCTTGGTTATGAACATTCCTAGGCATTCTTGGGATTCGAAGAAGATTTAAAAAATATTGTGACTTACTTGGGAATGTTAACTTGTTGAGGTTTGATAGAAGATTAGGAAATGCAAAGGGTTATATTCTTGTGTATCTCACATGTGAAGGAAGGATTAAATTTGATTACACATTTTTAAATAGGAATGTGATTCTCAGGCATCACATGATTCACATCCTTGTAATGTGATTCTTATGCATCACATTTTATGAATGTGCTCAAAGGGTTATATTCTTGTTTATATTTCTCGTGATAATTCTATGAGTTTCTGTGCTTCATTGTTTTCAACTAACTTTGAATCAAGAGCCAACGTAGTTTGCATTACATTGCAGTCGTGGGATGCAACCTCTATCTCTTTGACAGCAGGGTGTGACCTGTTTATGCGATATGTAACAAGAACTTCTGCTTTAGAATATGAAGACTTTAACTCAGCTAAATCTCGCTTAATTGAACGTGCCGAGAAGTTTGGGGAAATCTCATACAAGGTATCCAACATTCCAACCTCATCCCTTACTACCCTATCATTCATCTGAATTATATACTCTAGTGTATTGCCCAATTTTATTTATTTATTTATTTTGCAGGCTCGGAAAATTATTGCAATGTTGAGTCAAGAATTTATATTTGATGGCTGCACTATTTTGGTTCATGGTTTTTCTAGAGTTGTATTGGAAATACTAAAACTAGCAGCGCAAGATAAGAAACTGTTCCGGGTCTTCTGCACAGGTTTCCCCCCTTCCTTCTCTAATTATATATAGAATATATTACAAAACCCCATCTAGTGGGATAAATGTTTGGTTATTGTTATATATATTATAAACATTTCACAAACACAACCCAATGCTCACGTTCAGATTTTGTTCCAAATCACCAAGGCTTGGTGGTCCGATTGACAAAGAGCTCAATTACCTTTTAAGTAAGGTTTTGAGTTCGAGTCTTGTGAATGAATTTTTTTGGCATCGAGCTACCTCTGTAACTTTAAAAGGGTCTCCCCGTCTCTATTCAAATTAGTCAGAATTCAAAGTGATTTTTGGATACTGAGGGTCTCAGACAAAAAGATTTTGTTCTCAATCAATTGTCATTTTGTGACTTCAATTGTATGGGAATTGAACTTTCCGCAATAAATATAATAAGTGTATTCTTTCAAACCTTCTCGTAGAATCTTTAGGGCGGATGGTTGCAATTGTTATTCTTAATTCATTGGCCTCTTTATTTATCAGTCCAATATAATTGATCCACATAGTTGTAGGATGAAGTTTGGTTGTTGATAATGCTCGTGAAGTTTGGTTTCAATTTTTGGTCACCGTAGTTTCCCCTGATGAACACATTTGAACATTTTCTGAAGTCTGTGTCTTTGGAATGTTCATTGTTAGCAATTTATTATCTGAACTTCAAAGTTTTGGTCCATAAAATTTGCAGAAGGAAGACCAGATCGAACAGGATTACGGCTCTCCAATGAGCTGGCCAAGCTTGATGTTCCTGTGAAACTTCTGATAGACTCTGCCGTGGCATATTCTATGGACGAGGTGAATATGGTTTTTGTGGGTGCAGATGGAGTTGTTGAAAGTGGGGGTATAATTAACATGATGGGGACATACCAAATTGCATTGATTGCACACAGTATGAATAAACCGGTTTATGTGGCTGCTGAAAGCTACAAGGTATATTTCCAACTTACAGAAATTATTATCTTGATATATCTGGTGTTATTTTAGCTTTGAACATCCTTTTTCACCAATCATTGATATCTACTAGTACATTCTAACATATTTTTATTTTAATAATTATAAATATCAATAAATGTTGATTTGTGGAAATATCATTCCATTAAAGATGAAGATGGAAAAATCTTGGTGAATGACAAAGATATTAAAAAACAGATGAAAAAACTATTTTCACAAGCTTTTCATTGATGTCCATCATTCTTTGCATTCTAGTAGCTAAACACTAAAGAGGATGTGAAATTCAGGAGTAGAAGGTGATGTATGATGGGGTCAACGACGACCATGATTACAAAAGATTTAAATATCAACGCTTATTCAATGAACATGATTTATAGTAGAACATTATGATATTATTCGATTTATCTAGCTAATCTCCTAGTGAGACTAAGACTTGATTGTTGTTGTTGTCAAAAATATCATCCGATGTTAATCTATAACTCCTTTGTATGATTATATGATTGCATGTCTTTGTTTTGAACTACAGTTTGCTCGTCTTTACCCTCTTGACCAAAAGGATTTGGCCCCGGCATTGCGCCCTATTGATTTCGGTGTGCCGATTCCATCCAAGGTTGAGGTTGAAAGGTCTGCCAGGGATTACACTCCTCCTCAATATCTCACTCTGCTTTTCACTGATTTAGGTGTTCTTACTCCATCAGTGGTTAGTGATGAACTCATCCAGCTATACTTATAGGTATCCATGTATACTTTTTATTTATTCTTTGGCAAAATGTTGGCCTTAACTTAACATCATTTATGTCTCATGATTTTTTTTTGTAGAATTACTTGCATCTCTTCAATTAACTACAAATATTTTGTATAAAAATGTTATTTTGACAAATATCATTTGACAATTTTTAACTGTTTTTTAATATTTTTAGATGAATTTTTTAAGATGCAATTGTCCATAGTATTATACCATTGAATTTTTATTATCATGCATTACATATCTATATGCCACACATAAGGATTATTTGGAAATCAAAGGCTGTGAAGCATAGACAGAAAATTAAATTAAAAGCTCAAGTCTAGAGGGAGAAGTTGCTTCTTAATATATATATATATATATATATATTTTTTTTGTTAATACCAAGAGTATCCCCTCACCTATAGGTAAAGAATTAATTGTTTTCGGGATACATAGAATGTTTCTCCCAATAAGTGTCATTTCCAAGAATCGAATCATTGACCCTGTCATACTGAGAATCTAGCAAAATATTATACTACTGGACAAACGCCTTCTCTCTTATTATACACAATATTTATTATAATTGAATACTATATTTTTCTCTTTTGTAATATGAGAAAGAAATGCTGACATTCAATTATATTTACTTAAAATGAATAGAGATTTCAAGTATATTCTTATAGGCACCTATCATGCATTTTGTGTTTACAGAAGACTTGACTTTATGAATTTCATCACGTTGGAAATAACATACAAATAAAAAATGAACAACTACAAATTTTCATATTACTATCAAGCACGTCCAATTAAAGTTACTTATTTTAAGAGTAAGTGAAAAAAATCTAATTCACATTTTAGTCATTTATTCTTGAAAAACTCAATTGTTTAGATATACTCACCAATTCAAACTATTTGATTTTCCAAGAATAAATTATTATGATATGAAGTAGGTTTTTTACATTTACTATTGAATTAAGTAAATCTCTACCCTTATAAAAATACATCAATGTTAAATTCTTGACATAGTCACAGTATGTGTTGCATCTTAGTATTTTTTTTAATGAATAATGCATTGGAGCATGGTAGTATTTATTATTCATATTTAATTATTATTGACTCTTCAAAAAAGTAATACAAATGAATGATAAATGTTATACTTTCTATATATAAATTTTTACACTAATAGTACATAGATATTATATTGATGGTAGCTTTTTATTTTTCCCATTGCATAATGACATATATATTACATTATCACTTAGAATTTTAGAATGTTTCTATATATATAATATTAGTAATTCATAATGGACGGTCGAAGATGTTGTTGTCACTACTTTTGAAGGGTTCAAAATATAATAATTCTGCCACCCAAACTATTGGGAATAAATCTTGTTCACCAAGTTTCAATTGATAAGCAAAACATAAGCTATAAAATTTTCTTATTTGACTTTTTTGTATCTTTAAAAATGAAAAATAACAATTGTGAATTACTATAAATTTTGAATATTCTCTTGTTGGCCCTTGTTAAAGATATTCTTAACTAAATATATTATATCATATTACAATTTTCTCATTGAAAAAATCATATGGATCTATTGTTGTTTTATTGATAAATACAAGAAAAACAACAAGGGATTAGATGAGTATTATAATAAGTGTGACACTTGTTGGAAGAGACAACTATCAATCCATAAGGGGTTAATTTCTTATCCATAAACTGAGCGAATATCCTTGATTCTTCCACTATTAACATTATATTGTTAAAATATGTAATATGAAAATATTTTATACACTAATCTAACAATCAAATGCAAGAATAAAGTATACATCACAACAAAATCCAGTAAGGAAATATCGAAGGACATCTAATATAATTTTAAATTGAGATTTTAATTTAGAACATCTAATGTAATTTTTTAAATATTGAAGTGCAAAATTGATAAGCGAATTATTGAAACTATTTTCAATTTCTAAACTTTCAAATGTTATAAACTTTTTTTTAAGTTAGAAGCCAATTTCAATTTTGTTTACTCTAATAAAAAAACTACAAGTTTACTTTAATGAATTGTATTTTTAGTTCGATTTTTACCTTAAAGAAAATTTGTGAAACTGTAAACTAAATCATTACACGATGATTTCATAACTTTAAAACCCAGCTAAATTTTTGATTTGATTTGGTTCGATTTCATCAACTTAGTAGTTGGACAGAAACCACTTATCCTCGTACCCAAAATATTCCACCTTATTAAAACTATAAATAAACACAAGAAATATAATTAATTATATTATAATTAATATAAGACAAACAAAAAGTATAAAGATGGATATAAAATTAAAATTAATTCTAAAAACATAAAGTTCTTAAAAGCTAAAAGTGAGCGTTGACAATTCATAAATTCACATCTCACAGCTATAAATTAAAATCAAATTTGTAAAAATCCCCAGAAAGATTCTTTAATGCTCTCAAAGTTTTTTCAGTAATTATTATTATTATTATTTATTTATTTATTTATTTTGTAAATTCTCTAAAGCTGAAAAAGCATTGTTTTGTTCTTATTCTATTCCCTTTTTTCTCATCCTTCTGTAAATCATTGCTTCTTCTTTTTTCATCTCCCTCCATTTTGATTCTCAACTTTGAACACCCTTTTATTTTTATTATAAGTTTTTTCTCTTTCTGGGTATTTATTTTTGTAAGCAGATTTTGTTTTAATAGCTACCATTAAAGTAAAAACTTGAGCTTTCTACTTTATGTGTATTTAAAGAGAGAGATTTTGTGTGATTTGTATTGCTAAGTTGTGAAATTTGATAAAATTGTGAGATAGAAGAAGTAGCAATGGAGAATCAGGTTTTGAATAAAGGAGTTGACTTTAAGTCTTCATGCTGCTATATGCAAAAATTCAAGCTATATGAAACACATTCGGTATACATAATCTTCTTCTTTAACCATTAATCAATATGTGTGTGTGTTTGTGTATGAATTTGTATCTAACTTTCTTCCTTGCCTGCATTTTTTTGTATAATTGGTTCTTTTAGCTTGTTGAGTTTAGTATAAAGTTTTGATTGTTTAGTTTCAAAATTCATGTTCTGATGAATCTATGTTAATTCATGATATGCTTACAATTGGGTTTGTGGCAAAATTGCATTTTTTTCCTGTTGTTTTTTACTTGTATCTTTTGTGTCCTTTGTTTTTTTTTGGGTTGTTGTGTTGAGTGTAAGATTTTGATTGCTTGGTTTACACATACCAAATTGCTTGTTAACTCATGATTCTTGCAGTTGGGTATGTGGAAAGATTGCATTTTTTAAAGTTATTTAGACTCTTATGCTTGTCGAGCGTTCTTCAATCTTCGTTATGCATGACGCTATTGCCTATTAAACAGTATAATTTGTTTCTGATTTTCATATGTTTTCATTTCATATATGTCTTCCATGTTGTTTTTCCATCAGCGTATTATTTGTTTTTGATCGGAACCTTTTTATTGATATTAAATTGTTCATTGTGATTTACTGTAAAGGCTCCCTATGATTTCTGGAAACACTCAACTTTACTTCTAAATCTTCTTTTAAACTGTAATTTAGGGTTTTAGTCTTTATTTTCTTTACTCAATTGTCATGCATCTCAGTGTATATGTTACAGCCTTTAATTTTGGAATCTTATATTACACTACTCACAGTTGTTACTAGAAAGATCTCCAAGTGAATATATCTGGAAATTTCGACGAAAATGAGTGTATTAAGAAGAAAAAAATGTGATAAATGCACATCCTTTAAATTCAATTCACCATAATCTTCTTGCCTCTAACCTTTATCTACCCCATTGCTTTCATTTATATGTGTTTTGTCATGTTCAAAGTTTAGGGTCAGTATCAATTTGGTCTAAACTCATATCAATGCCCCTTTTGGCTATAATCATTAACAGTTCATTTGTTGATTGCAAGACAAGCAATTGTACCTTCTTAATATGACAGAGTTCATGCAACATAGGTGATATTGAAAATGGTGGAGCTCTTAAGACTCATCTTCAAAACCTAGGCTAACTGAAACTATGTTACATTTGTTCAATTTTTTATGATTTAAGAGTTTGATCTTTGATGTCATGTTTTATGCTTGAGACCCGATTCATGGCGCATTTGTGAAATTCTAGAGTACACTAAAATATATTTCTTATGGTGTGTGTGCTTCAATATTGCTTGTGCGGTTCACATTGATTCCATTAGCCCTTGGTGTAATAGTTTGCATTGCAATAAACATTATTGTGATGTTATATTAGTTCACTATGTGCAGAAATATTATATTATTGGAAGAGACAAAAGCAGATCACAATGGAAAGTGTTGAAGATTGACAGATTAAAACCATCTGAATTGAGTATCACTGAAGATCCTACAATATTCTCAGAAATAGAGTGCATTGACCTTCGGAGCCGGATTCGGGAAGGAAACAAGTCAACAGGGGGGCTTAAATCTGTGACAACTTGTTATGGAATCATTGGTATGTTCTATCTGCTATTTAAGAGCAAAATTTCTATTATCATTACCTGTATCTGTTCCCCTATTTTTCATCTGAATATACCCACATCTTTGAATTTTCTTTTGACTTAGGATTTGTGAAATTTCTTGAGCCATACTACATGCTGCTTATAACAAAACGAAAGAAGATCGGCACAATGTGTGGACATACTATCTATGCTATTGCAAAGACCAAAATGATTCCTGTTCCTCATGCTACTGTGCAATCCAGAGTCGCATATTCTAACGACGAGAACAGGTCTTTAGTCAAATCCGTCCGTAATTGTAATGTGTCTATGGTACATATAAGGAGAGATACCATAGTATCATTGAAAGTGTCACCTTGTTTACTGTACTTAAATGCGAATTATGATATAAGTTATGCTTGTTTATCATAGTTTATTGTTATATTGTGTAAATAACGTTTTCATTTGAGGTTAATATTATATTTTCCTTTAAATTCTAAGTTTTAGAGCTTGTCTTTTTTTTATTTTTATATATGATTGTTTCTCATCGGTGAATATATACAATACTCCCTCACGCCAACCTTCTATTATGTCTATCGTACTTTCTAACTGTCCTTTAGTGATAGAATATTGTTTCTTCCAGATTTGAGTCATGTACCAATGTATAAGGGGTATCTCCATTTTTTTTGTTTTCAAGTTCTAGATTTTATTCTCGGTTCATTTCTTGCAAACTTACAGGGTTAATGTTCATCGCTTTTGTGATGCGAATTTAATTTTGAGTATGAGAAGGTACTACCGGGGTTCCACTAGGGAGAGATCATTGTCTTTCCTCATTCCCTCTTTTCAGTTTTTCTTAGAGCTATGACTTTATTAATTTTTATTGACCATTTGTGTTCATTTTATTCCTTCACATTATAAACCATCTTATTAATCGGTGTTTGTTCTTTGTCCTCTTGTGACTTAGATACAAGAAGCTTCTATGCAGTGTGGATCTCACAAAGGACTTCTTCTTCAGCTACTCATACCATATCATGCATAGTCTTCAAAAGAACTTGTCTGATAATAATACTACCGGACAGTTACTATATGAGACGATGTTTGTTTGGAACGAGTTCCTAACTCGTGGGATCAGGAATACGCTCCAGAATACTTCCTGGACAGTTGCATTAGTACACGGTTTTTTTGAACAGGTTTGTGTGATGTCTTCTTTATTAGTCAATATGTATGTTTTTCTTTCTTATTTCTTGTTTCATAATTCTATATAGCCTATGATGGTGCCATTCGAAATTGTAAAATTCTTACTAATATGCATTGTATGAGAAGTATTAATCTCATGGCATTTTATCCAGGTCAAACTTTCTATATCTGAAAGGGAGTTCTACTTGACTGTCATTGCTAGACGCTCACGGCATTTTGCTGGGACGAGGTTTGTACTTTGTTGGGCCTTTCTCTCCGGGTTAATGATACAACTAAAGCAATATTGAGTTTGAATTTGCGCTTTTGGTCCTCTAGTCAAAATATATCGGTTTATGCTTGGTTTCTCTATCTTGTGCAGATATTTGAAACGAGGAGTAAATAATAAGGGTAGGGTTGCTAATGATGTTGAGACGGAGCAGATAGTCTATGCAGATGCTCACGATGGATGTCCAATGCAAATAAGTTCTGTGGTGCAGATTCGCGGTTCAATCCCGCTTTTTTGGTCTCAGGAGACCTCTCCATTGAATATAAGACCTGATATTTTATGTATGAAATGGAACAACTTCCTTTGTTTTTTTTTTGTTATGACTTTCTTTGTTTGTTACTTACTCGTCTTTTGTTTACACTGACTTTGGTTCTCTCTCCCCAGTATCAAAGAAGGACTATGATTTTGAAGCCACGAGGCTACATTTTGAAAATCTTGCTAAGAGATATGGAAATCCTATCATTATATTGAACTTAATCAAAGTAGGCATTAAGGAATCACATGTCATATTTGATCTCCGTGTCTTGTCTAAACTATGTCTTCTAACTTTTGCATTCTTCTTTCATCTTGTGTTTCAGACGCGCGAGAAGAAGCCCCGAGAAAGTATTCTTCGAACTGAGTTTGTAAACGCTGTTAGGTCTATTAATAAAAATTTGAGAGGGGAAAATCGACTGAAGTTCCTTAACTGGGATCTGCATCTCCACTCAAGAAGGTAACTTGCTAATCACTATTTCGTCCAACCGCAACCGGTTTTTCTTGTATTTTGACATTGTCAGAAAAACCACCTTCAGCAGCAAAGCCACAAATGTATTGACACAACTGGGAAAAGTTGCTGCATATGCATTGAAGTTTACTGGCATCTTCTACTGTCCGGTGACACCAGGAATGGAGGGATTGTTAGGTTATTGCAACTCTGCGTAAGTATTATAAAATCTCTCTTTGATCTTGTTCTGCCACTTCCTTGATTGTATACTGGTTGTTATAATTGCCTGTTGATTATGTATGTGTGTGTGCTTGCGCACACCCACGCCGGTATGTCATTATAACATTAAGAGTTGTTTTATGCCTTGAAATAATTACTAGTAATTATATTTGATAAAAAATCAAAATAATGCAGGAAATGGGTTGGTGAGGGCACCGAAATTAACAATCATTTGCTCACTGATGATGTTAACGGAGATTGCGGTGTCAAAAGCCGGATGCTTCAGTCAGGGGTCTTGAGGACCAATTGCATAGACTGCTTAGATCGTACCAATGTTGCTCAATTTGCATATGGACTTGCTGCACTTGGATGTCAGCTCCAAGCCTTAGGATTTACGGAATCCACATATATCGATCTTGATAACCATTTGGCAAAGGAGATGATGGAAGTCTATGAGTCCATGGGTGACACAATAGCTTTGCAATATGGGGGTTCTGCTGCACACAAAAAGGTAACCTTTCTACCCTTTTGGCCTCTACTAGTTTTTATGCTTAAAGTGTGCAATGTAGTCCCTAAGATGCACCAAATTTTATGTAAAATGTCCGTTCTATACTGCGAAGCCACTTGGTTCTTCCTAAACAATGAGAAATATTCATGGTGTTGTAATGAGTTCGATTTTTTGGTGTAACGATTGTTTCATGAGTTGGTATATGACTGAGTTAAAGGATGTTTTTTTCTATTTTACATGGTAGTTTCTTAGTAAACTAGGATGTTTCTGTTATTTTACGCACTCAACAATTCTCATGTCAATGAATAGAAGCTTGGATACCTTTTTTGTAACTGGTCCTTAAATGGAATTCTAAGTTTGCCTGTTTAGTTTCTGTTCCGTTGCATGGAAGTTTGGTCTGAGTAGTACTTAATTTTTCTACACATTTTGTACTCGCGACAAACTCCTATCTTCCTTTCGTTACCGTATTTTTGAAAAAGTTCTTGGGTCTTACTTTACAGATATTTTCTGAGAGAAGAGGCCAATGGAGGCCAGCAACACAGTCTCAGGAATTGATTCGAGCCCTACAGCGTTATTGTAACAATACTTACTTTGATGGCAATAAGCAAAAGGCTATTAACTTGTAAGCAAAAATAGGAAACCACTTTTTTCGGATTAATATTCCCATACGTTTTCCATATTAGCTGCACATTATGTTCTAGTTGAATTAAAATTGAAAATTTGAACGGTACTGATGGATATTATATTTGGTCAGGTTCTTGGGTCATTTTCAGCCACAACAGGATAAGCCAGCACTGTGGGATCTCGATTCAGATCAACGTTACATTGCTGGCAAACATGGCTCATATTCAGCAGATGACAGTGTTAGGTATAATGATATATTCAGTGGCACAATTTGTTGCAAGAAATGAACATACATACATGCACACATATATTAAGAATGCTTTGGTCGGTGAATTTTGATATTTTCGGCATAATTTCATTTATACTTTCCTAATTAACTCTAGGTTCATAGCTTAATTCTCAAATTAAAAATAGTGGTTAAGCATAAAGACCTTAAGTGATTTGAGGTAGTATTTGGATGTGTATGTAAGGACTTTAATACGCAGCATTAATCTCTAATTCATTTTTTTTGTATTTGGATGAATACAAGTTATATGCCCCGTACGAGATTATTAGTTGATGTGTGCTAAAGATTGACACCACTTTTACATTATTTTGATAGGCCAAATATTAGAAGATCATTATCAGATGGTAATATTGTCAGTGAAAGTGATACTACAATGAGGAACATGGAAGTTACATTATGCAAACACTCTTCTGCAAAAATCACTAACCGTCGTCTTCCGGAGTCTACTGCAGATATAGTTACGTGTGGAAGTGATGTTTGTCATTGCAGGTATGCAAGTAATCGGCAATTGACGCGAAATATGTTCTGTGGTGTGGTCTTTAGTTTGACTGTCATAATATGATTTATTATGCCAACAACCATCCAAATCCTTTTACAATCACGCTTCGTCATTATCATGCAGGCATCTATATAACGGAATGGTCAACGACCGAGCATGTGAAATTGTTCAAGTTTGTTGCGATGAACATGGAGATTCGTGTGACTACTCCAATGCCTTTGATGTGGACTGTGTTTCTTCTTCTGCAAATTCTTGTGAAGAGGAAGTGCTTGAGAGGTAGTTCCATTTCTTCAATTACTACTCCCTTACTTTATCGTTGCTTCTATTCTTGCGACTATTGTATTGATCGATGCCAATATTGTTGATATGAATGAGTGATAAGCGGCGACTTGTTTTTACGGCTACAGGTTTACCAGCATCTCGTCAGAGAATATTGTAAGTCTAGGAAAAACTGAAACATCCACATCTGCAGCTGAATCTGGATTCACCATTAAGGTCAATATATGTTATGTTATTGCTAGAATTGTTACATAAATGACATATTTTACTTTCATCGAGTTATGGTCTAGGAAGTATGAAGCCTGACAATTCTGTTTATCGAGGTGCCCGAATGTCGGACACATTTCTAACACCTATATGTCACCTTCAACCAAATTGAGAATGACAAATTGTTTTGATTCAACTTGTTTCAGGGAAGGATGGAAAATATAGAGGAGTTGAACAAAAATGCCGATTTCGCCGAAAGCTTCGGAAAGTGGGTAGAAGGAGACATGTTTTTTCTTTAAAAGAGAGTATCAATGATGCATGGTGCATGGTGCACCACCTATATTATTACCCCATCCAAAGGGTGTGGGTTCATGTACAGAAAATGGAAATAAATGGAAGGTAAATATCACAGCAAAGAAACTGATTTCTATAGTTGCAAATAATATTTTTTACCCTAAGTTCTTCTCTATAGTCCATGCATGGTAGCATCATTTTGGGGAAATTTTTCCAAAATAGTGTACATTAACTATTTATTTACATTAATGGTGTAACTTTTAGAAATATTACGAGAATGGTGTAGTTTTCTTTGAAATCGTTTACCAAATCCACGGATTTTGAAAATAGTTAGGAATTCGTGTATCATATTCACGAATTTTGGGTGTCGTGTTCAACATCCACGGATCTCTGCGAAAAACTATATTGGGTCCACGTTTTTCTGGAAAACGTGTTTAGGGTACACGTTTTTTGCAGAGATTTGTGGATGTTGAACACGACACCCAACATTCGTGAATACGGTACACGAATTCCTGACTATTTTCAAAATCCACGATTTCAGAGAAAACTACACCATTCTCGTAATATTTCTAAAAGTTACACCATTAGTATAAATAAATAGTCAAAGTACACTATTTTGGAAAATTTTCCTCATTTTGGAGGTATTTATAGATGTCAATAGTTACTTCTTTTTTAAACTCCCAAAGGGTGTTTCTCTCTACTTAGATACCTTAAACTTTTGACAAATTCTTCAACCTATGTATATAATTTTAATTTCATAGAAAATAAGTATTTTACTGCTACTACTCAAAATTGGTGTTCATCATGTTATTTATTTACTAGTGTGATAAACTTTGTGCATATATGAATAAAGTGCTTAGTGAAGTGTTTATCTGATTTTGTATGATTATAATTTGAGAATAATGTATCTCCCGGTATAATGAGATAAATTATCTCATCCAGCCACTAAAATCGTGACATGTGTACTATTTAATCATTTTCTACAAAAATATTTCTAAAACTAAACAAAACAATACACATGTCATTCTTTTATCGGCAGGAGGAGATATTTTATTCTCGTATAATTTATTATGCTCCTGGAATTTTATTCATAGTGAACAAAAATCCCTATATGATGGATTAGTTTAAATATTTGTAGTTTTAAGACTAATTACTATTTTTATTCACTAGAATAACCAATAGTTAGTAATACTTAATAAATTAAATAAACAATAATAAACTAAGTTAAGAAGCTAACTATAAACTATTAATTAGGAAGATAAATCTCCAAAATGTTATATTTTTAGACTAGAGAACAAAACTAGAGGTGTCAAAACGGACTACCCGAACGGGTTTGGGCTAACCCGTATCGGGTTCGGGCTAAACCGGGTCAGGCTAAAAAGTCCGGATACAATTTATGTATGTCAAAATGTAGCTCAAGCCCGCCCTATGCGGGTTGTGGCGGGCCGGCCCGCATAATATTAAAAAAAATTCTTTACATTTTAACATATTTAATATATATATATATATATATATATCATTTGATATTAATGCATAAATTTTTTAACACAAATGTTATACTCAATGCAACCAAACTTATAGATATAATGCTATGTGTTTGAGCTAAGACATGATGTTAAGTCTATGGATATGATTTATAACATAACTTATTCATTAAATATTTTATTTATATTAGACTCTCAATCTCTAACACAATATAATTTGTAACTTCACTTCAATATAATAAATAGATACAGTAAAAAATAATATCACTTTGGTTTATAGTAATGATAGTATAGACTCAAATTCAAAATGAATTCTATGTGTCGAAGTATAACTATCATAATAATATTTCTTTACCCTGTGTATGGATATCTTTTGTATGCTCTTTATCAACATTTTCATTGTGAACTGTTATGTTAAATTTGGTTGTGTTGAGTTCTCTATGGTAAACAATTAAGTTGTTTTTCAGTTTCGTTGTAAAAATTATTTTCTTTATTATATTTTTGTTGTAGAAGTTAAATCTAATTAAATATAAAATTAAAAAAATAAAAATAGAATCTATATGGTTTAATGTTCTCAGTTAATTTGATACACTATTTTGCTAATGTGCTTAAAAGGATATTAAGCAAAATAGGAAAAATAATATAATTATTAACTTGATAACATTATTGTAATTTATAAATATTTATGTTATAGACATTACTCTATTTTTTATTCAAAGTTCATTACACAATATTTAGTATATATTATCTATTTTTTTATCATAAGTTATTTTGTAAAATAATTTTCATCTTAAGCTTATTACCTAACCAAAAAGTCCCAAAAAAATAAGAGAAAACGGGTAGCCTGAACCCGCCCAGGTAAGCCCGGCCCGAGCCCAATTTTAATATAGCTCGGCCGGGCTGGGCTAAAAAGCCCAGATTCACTAAAAAAATGTCAAATTTAATATCCAAGCCCTACAAAATTTCGGGTTGTGGCGGGCCGGCCCGCACAGGCCCGCCCATTTTGACACCTCTAGAACACTAATGAATGAAGGGTATGCAAAAATATATTTTCTTCCTTTACAAAACTTAGGCAAAATATCATATGTGCTAGTGGTACATGTGACCTTTTAGAGGATGACATATTAACATTTTTATTTACTTTCAAGGTCAAAAATACTTGATTGTAAATCTAATAAATGTTCATTCTTTAAAAGTAAACAAAAAAAATGTTCATGTATCATCCTTTAATAAATTACCTATACTTATTTTACCTAAGTTTTGTCCTTTATATAAACTCTCATTCAATAATTGAACATGTTTTGATTACTATCTTAACCAAACTTTGTAATATTATTTTCAGTAACCTCATTTTCTATGCTCAAGTGATTAATGGTGTGGCTTACCATAATGTTATTGTTAATCAAATTAATGGTAAGATGAGAAGAGACATTCAGAAAAGAGAAAAATGTATGCACTGATAGTATATAAATTTTATATATTATTACTGTATCATCTACCTTTCATGTTTAATTATTATCAATTTTTCAAAAAAACAATGCAAATAAATGATAGATAATGAACCGACTATGTATAATTGTTTACACTGATAGTCCATATATATTATATACCGATTAGAAAAAAATGAAGAAGTTGGTAAAGGGTAGATAGCAAAATTGACAAATATAAATTGCATGAACTATCATCTATGGAAGGTGTAGCAGTTAGAAGGGTCTTTTCTGTTGCCAATGATCTTCAACTTCCACCTAATGTATATTTTTTTTGCATAAAGTTTTATATTAAATGAGTTTATTTGTTATGTACGTTCCTTGTAAAGAAATTTTATACATGAGTTTGATGATATTTCGAAATATTAAAATATTTATTGTTATTTTTCTCTAAATAACACTTGTTAATGGTGTAGAATTTCATAAGCTATAGTGCACATGAAAAAACTTGCATTTCTTCCAAAATGTGAGAAAATATGATGTACGGATTATAGTAAATACATATTTTTCTTAAAAGGTTCTTACAAAGCTAGACCTCTTTAACTACATCATTTGTCAAGAAGAACATATTATTTTTTATTAGAATATCGTTTCTTAAATTAGAAATATAGTAAATTATATATAAAATTTTGATTTATGAAGATGATATATAATTGTTCTTATATACAAACTACGAGAATAATAAATCAGATTCTTACGGTCATTTTGATTAAGATTAAAAGTGAGTTACGAGTCACATAATCACTTAAAAGAGTTATGTACATTTATTATTTTTAATCTTAATCATTCAAATAAAATCAAATGATTCATATTAATTATTTTTATTTATTATAATATTATATGATTCACTTCTTTTATATATACTAGCGTGTCGACAGACACTTCGTGTCTGCCGACCCGCATTCTTATTTTATTATATTAAGTATTCAATTTTTATATTTTTATTTTATACAATTAGAATGTTTTTGTATTAAGAATATTTTATGTTAAAAATGTATTTATTATAATTTATTTAAGGTGAGATAGGTGGTTAATGTGTTAATGGTAGTTACTTATGATTATATGGTTTTTTTGTAGAAATTAAAAAATGTAAGGGCAAAATAGGAAACAAAAATTACACCATCATGGGTGGTTATTTTGTGTTTTCCCTTTATATTAGTATAGATATATATATATATCATAACTCATAATATATGAAAATAGAGGGGTAGACTAACAAGACATTAGGCCAATGATATAACACCTTATTAGATCATCAAAATGATCAAAATATTAAATGTTCGGTTCAACACTTATTGACACCTTACTTATACATTTGTACCCAAAAAAATAGAGGGGTGGTTATGAAGGCATGGAAAGCATTAGTAGGGGTTGGGTCATACATTTCCATTGAGGACCCCATAAAGAGGACAATACTAGGGCCCAATCACCTTCAACCTATTGGCACCTTCACATCACTACCATAACAACAAAACAACAAACAAACAATAACCATAACAATAATCAAACAACATCCAAACCTGTTTTTGAGTTGCAAAGGTTGTCCTCTAATGTACGAGGAAAAAAGAAATGCCAAAAAAATGTAACATTTTCTCGACCATAGTTATATAATTCTCTCATCATAATACCATAATAAAGAAGATCTCGTAAAATTAATATAAAAGAACATGATACCTTCCGATATATCGACTATGGTAACAACATAAAGTTTCGATATTAATGGTGGGTCTAAAGTCTAAACATGCATGATTAAGGAAGGAAGAGGAAGATGATGTGATATCCTTTATTATGAAAAGGGTTGATGATGGTGCAATGAAAAATCATGGGGTTGTTCATTCATCTCAATCTCTATCTATTCATGTTAACAATGATTATATATTCTCTAACAAGTTCCATGTTAATGATGAAGAAGAAGGTTCTGAGTTTCTCATAATGAATTACCCAAAATCTCAACCTCTTAATCATGAACAAGTTTTGGAGAGTTATCACAATAAAGGAAACAATGATGATCTCAAAATGAAGGTTGATGAACTTGAAAAGCTTTTTGCAGATCATAAACTACGTATCAATGCTTCTGTAAGAAGAATTGATGCTATTTCATTTGTTAATAGTAATGATTATTATTATGATTATTATGGTGATGATTCTAGAGGAAAATATTATGATAAGTACATGAAGAAAAGAGATGCTAAACTTAGAGAAGAATGGAGTATGAAAAGAGAAGAAAAAGAAGCTAGGATGAAAGCCATGCAAGATAGTTTTGATCATAACTTTTCATCTCTCAAATCATTTGTTAAGAAAGAACAGGTATATATTCTTTATTTGTTTTATGCTGTTTTCTGATGAATGATTCAATGCTAGAATGCAATTCTTTTGTTTAAATACGATACCAAAACTTTAACGTATTGGTGCTTGTAGCGCTCGCGGACCTAGATTTAAAACCTTGAGACAACGAAATCGTTTTTCGGTTCTGATATTAGTTGTGCCTTTTCTATAGGATTCAATGGATTCTCTTCATCTTCAGAATGAAGATGTTGGTGATGTTTCTGAATTGTTGGAAGAAAAGATTTATGGAGAAGATAGCATAGTTAGTGAATCAACTTTTGGAGATTGTGATGCAAGGCAAAGTAAGAAGAATTTGCCTAACAAACAAGTGTGTGATTTAAGAAAAGAAAATACAAAGCCTTCTTTTGGAATGAGTAAAACAAACCGATATCGGTTGAGAAACTACGCTCGTAGCAAAAGCACTCTCGAAGGGATGAAAGGTATCAACGAAGCGAATCCGAAGCGAACTCATTCGTTACAAAAAAGTACTTCTGCTAATCCTGCAGAGTTGTATGATTTGGCTCCATTGAAATTTGACACAGAGAAGACTAATCTGAACCATTATGATCGTTCGCCAAGATCGTTCCTCGAAAACGGTTATAGTCTAGGCCTTGGTGTTGGTGGCAGTGCTATTAGGATGGAAGCTTCAATTGCATCTAGTACTAAGGAAAGTGAAAATTTTGATGAGCTTGTACTTGAGGTGGAAGATTCTATGGATATAGCTAAAGAGGAACAAGAAGAGATTGAAACTTTTGCTATAGAAGATCATGCTTACACTAATAATGGAATGTTGAGGCTGAACCAAGAATCTGAGAAATCTCTTAATTCTGTGTATGAAATTGGTGATTCTACAATAGCACTTTCTCAAGTAGAACATGCTTTAATTATGCATGATTCACTAGTTGAATGCCCTGTGTCTCGGAATTCTCATTCCCTTATTAATGGCGAGACTGATGCCACAGATCGAATGAGGAAAAAAAGTGGAAGTGCTCAAAAGAAAGTTGTTGTTGTTAATTCATCCATTAGTCAGCCTTGTAAGGATGTCGCGAAAGGTTTCAAGCGGTTGCTGAAATTTGGTAGGAAAAGTCGCGAATCAGAGAGTTCGGTTGATCGGATTTCTACGAGTATGTTAGAAGGAGTTAATAAAACAGAAGATTGTCGAGATCTAGCTAACCGGTCATCATCAGAAGACTTAAGGAAATCAAGAATGAGATTCTCTCATTGTCATCCTTCTTATAACAGCTTCAACGAAAGCGAAGTGTTGAATGAACAAGGTAACATATTCTTCTCACTAATCCCTTACTATTGAGCAACATCTTGATAACTAAATGCTCAATGAATTATGATTTAACTCCGATTCATTGAGCAGTTATCAAGATGTTGCTCGTCGCTCTTTCGATCTTTCGATTCCTTTTTTTATAACACAATAAATATCCTTCAATAGATATTGATATTGGTAAATTAGCATGATCATGCTTTGCATTGCTTTCAGCTATAGCCTTTTTCTGATGCACAAAATCATGTTTTCATGCTTAAGCTTTCACTTTTTCAATGGATTAAGGTGATTCTGAATTCTTGTAGTCCAATCATTGAGAAGCTCTATCCCTGCACCTCCTGCTAACTTTAAATTAAGGGATGACCATATATTAGGAAGTTCATTAAAAGGTGAGGCCTAATTTTATTCTAAGTCGATTTTGTCATACACTTTCGGCGTGCGTAACTATAAGTGTTTGACCGATGATGAATTTAGTTGTGTAACTTTTGATGAATCAATACCTTTTTCTTCGATTTTCATAAAATTTACTAGTTCGATTTGTGCAGCTCCGCGATCATGTTTCTCTCTCTCGTCTTTCCGAAGCAAGACCAGTAGTGATATGAAGACCTGTCTAGCAAGTAATATGGATCATTTTCAATAGTAGAGTGTAAAATACTCAATTAAATGACATAAAAATTAGAGGTAGGGTGATACAATGATGAATATAAAAGATATATGATTTGGTTATATACATATTTCTTGAATTCACTAGGCTTTCCTACATAATATTTAGTTAGTTATAGTTAATAGTTAGTTGTATTGGAATATGATGCATACTACATTCAATGAAGAAGAGTTTCATATTGGTGCAATGTCATTGTGATAAGCATTCTTATACCTTTTTATTTTGATTTAGTATTGTGATGTTATATCAGACATAAACTCATGTCACAATGAGTCATTGTAGTTAGAGTTATGGAGAGTAATGTGATTGTTGTGTGAGTAATACATGTAAAAATTGAAAGATAGTTTATTATGATGTTCTAAAGTCTAAACACTTCAAGCGGACATGTTTATTATGAAGACTATGTGTGTATATCTACACCGAGACCAATCTTTGCTACACAATCCATACCAAAGAGTTTTGTGAGTAATATATTTTTAGTTTTAAAATGTTATATTTCTGCTCTGTTGGTTTAAATAGTCGATAGTAAAAGTTGGTATTTGACATAAATGTAGAAATATATAAATATATTTCCAACAAAAATATCATTCACTTGTTCTCTAAGAGTAATTTGCTTCTTACCTTTGACCACATGAATGTAATTATCCTTTGCTGATAGACACATGATTGTACTCTTAGTTGTATAATCTTCGACAAAAAACCAACAAAGTTTTGGTCTAGTCGTGTAAGGTTTCATTAGATCCCGAGTAGACCAAAATGTCAAGGTTTAGATTCCTGATAATGATACATATTGGTAACTATACTTGTATTGGACCCTTATAAATGAAGATAGTGCCCCTATTTCTAAGGCTAGATTCAATTGCATATGTTGAGTGTCATTATTCTTAACCAATATAGTCTTATACTACTGGATCAACGCATCATCGTTCCGATTTGGGATCAGGATATATATCATAAGTATTGTAAATCTTAATTGAACATGTTACGTGATGGAATCAACATCCAGCTATTTTAAATAAATAAAGTGAAAGTTGTTTGGTTGGTGGTATGAAATAATGTTAGCAATGAAAACGTGTAAGGTTCTTATCGTATTATTATAGCTACCAAAGTCCTCTTTGATACATATAATAATGTATCATATTAGTGTAAGTCTATATTCCAATCCTATTATCACCTAAAAGAAAAACACTATGGTTACTTGAAATGTTTTCATTTTTTATTAGCTACATAGTTCAATTTAGAGGTGTCAAAACGGGCTACCTGGGCGGGTTCGGGCTAAACCGAACCGGACTAAAAAACTCGAATACAATTTTTGTATATCAAAATGTAGCACAAGCCCGCCCTATGCAGGTTGCGGGTTGTGGCGGGCCGGCCCGCACAGGCCCGCCCATTTTGACACCTCTAGTTCAATTACAATCAAAATATGGGGATAAAAAACAAATCTGAGAAAAAGAAGAAGATAACATTAACAAAAATAATAAATCAATCTTCAATCTTTACTAGTAAAACTAGCTTATTATGTATATACAAAATAATAGAATAAATAGAAATAAAACTAGTTTATTATGGTGTATACCATTGTACATAATTGATAAATAAAATAATAAATACAAATACTAAAAAGAATGTGTTATAAAAATGATTTAATATCTATAAGTTAAGATCAAAGCTTGTGGAAGAATATTGATCTTCAGAGTAATGTTTTGCATTGTTTCCCTCTTGTTTGGGATTGTTCATTTGGTATGGTCTTCTAGCAATGACCCTGCAATAATAAATAATTATTTATTAATTAAAATTGACTTGGGAAAAATGCAAATAAATAAATTGAAACATACAACATAGACTAAATTAACTACTTGGACCATATGCTTTTCAAACAAATCCAAAGTTAAATGTTGCAGCTTTATAAAGACTAAACTATCAATAATGTATTAGTCTGAGTCTTAACATAACTAAAATATCAGATATTCGATTCACGATTCATGTGAATGACACTTGTTGGGAGGTTACTATCCAAAAAAAACTAAACTAACTAGTTGAACCAAAGTGTAAAGATCAAATCTACCCATATAAGAAAATTTCAAAAAATCTAATTGATATAAACTAAAGTAAATTGATTATCATTTGTTCCTAACCAATAATGATATCAATTTTAGGAGCAAAAAATAATAAGTAGGATACTTCAAATTCATACCTTTCTTTTCTCTTCTCAAGGAATTTTAGTAGTGAACCTCTCCTTGGGATTCTCATATCTATAAATGATGTAATAACCCACAATTAGTTTATGAGAAAAAAATATATACACTAACAATATAATATTCATATTTTATTATTACTGTTAAGTTTATTATACTCTTAGTTTATTAGCTTGTATATACTTAAGATCTCACAAGACAAGAGTAAAATGGAGATAATCACTTACTTGAACAAAAAACTTGTCGTAACTGAGAAGTGTTTGTTTTGGAAACTTTGATAATGTTCAAATTTTCAGTAGCAATGGTAGCACAAGGAGGATTTTTATTGCTGCTTGATTGGTTAGAGGCTAAGTTGTTAGCTAACTCGATAACCTCTGTTGCTTTCTTTTCCGGAAAAGCATCGATTACTAATACTTTTCCGGCATAGAATATTGTCAATTGGGAAGTCTCAGGAGTGAATGACCTATGATTTAAGAACAATAACATCTTTAATAAGATAATCTTATTATTTTTGAACATTAAAGTTAGAATTTTTACTTAACATAAAAATTATAACACAAACCTTAGGTTAGATTCATTGATGCATGGATTTTCCATAAAACTTGGAAATAATTCCAAATTTGAAGCATCTTTTTGTCTTGAACTTTGTAGATTGGTTAACAAATCCATAGTACTATTAGTTGCTGAAATTTCCAAAATCAAACAAAACCCATATAAGCAATTTTCATAAACACAAAGAACACATAAATATATTTCTTTAATTAATTAAACAATACATAATCACATAAATTTTCACATTAAATATATACCTTTGGATTCCATTTTTGTACTCATTATTCCAAGGCCTAAAGAAGAAGAACTATGTTTATCCTTCAAAAACTGGCTCAAGAGGTTACAAGTGTGTGAAAATTTGGATTTTTTGGAACCATTAGCATAAGAGAAAGTTGACATCACCCACTTCAAATTTTCAAAGAGAAAATGTGTTGAATTTAATTTGTAGTTTGGAATAGAAAAAAAAAACAAAGGGTTCAAAGTTTATAGGTGGTGGTTCCTAAATTATTGGCATGTACATAAGAACGAGGTAGTTTCATAAACGTGTTCTTTTGATTTGGTCTTTGGAACATGTATCATTCCATGTGCTTTCTTTATCTTTGAAAATGAAAGATATTTTCATAAAATAATATATTTTATTAATAAAAAAAATTGAGTGTTTGATTATTTGTTTTTAAGTTTAAGGCACGTTTTTTCTGTGTTGGAGAAAACACAGGCAAGCTATTGAAAGCTGAAATTACGCGTCTTCCAAAGGAAAAAGATAACGAAAGAATTTGATGATGCAGCGGAAACGATTGTTGTGGAGCGTTGGTCATAAAGCAATCAAATAATGCATAGAATAAATAGAATAGAAGAAACAAAGAATTTGGTAACAATGACTTGTAATATTGGTCACAATGCATGAGGTGTTTCTATTTGGTACTTATATTTGGTGCAAATTACAACAAGGGACCTGAGTCCAATATATAATATTAGTTACTATACTCTATTTCAATACTAGGCGATGTGGGACTAATCTAATAACATATTTCAAGTATCCAACAATCTTCACCTTGATTGAAATAGACGAATATTTCGCTCCTTAAGAAATCTACACAAGATTCTCCACCTTAGCGAATATTTGACTTCACTTTGCTCAATGCATAATCTTCTCTAACAACTCCACATAAGAGTCTGCTCCCCTTCAGTATAAATCTTCTGAGTATCTTTGACGATGTTACCAAAAGTCTAGCTCTCTAAACTTTTAGTGCACATTCCCGTACTGCCATCTAAGGACCCGATTTTTCGTAATCCAAAAATTCTTTTTAAAACCTTATTCATGAAAGTGAAGTGATTACTTTTGAAAGACATTACTTGAACGATTGGGAAACTTGAGTGAATACATTTATAAATTACAAGGCGGAAATATTCCAAATACATTTCATTTCAAAAGCATGTCATTGCACTCCTTTCAAATACATAATCTAAACAATTACCTTTTAACAAAGAATTATTTTAATTACAAATATTAAATCAACGTCATTATAAAGTTCCATTTTACAAAAGAGTGAAACCAACAAGGTTCTCATATTACAAACGTTTTTCATATAACATATCGATCACATAAAGCCCTACTCTACCATGTACTCTTCTCCACAATCATCCGATGCGCTACCGCCACAACCTGAACTCAAATACACAACACATACAAGGAAAGACAGAGGGAGTAAGAACCAACTACGGCGAACGTAGCGTGGATTTACATGGAGTAATAACATTAAAGTATTAAAAACATACACATCTAACATCAATCATATTAAACATATACAAATCAACACATATTATCCATATTCACCCTATAGTACACATATATCTCATAATATATATGTTCTATAGTGTGCATATTTATTCATCACATATTATCTATATTCACCTTATAGTATATCTCATAATATATATGTTCTACAGTGCATACTTCTATGTGTTATTTCTTTTAATTGGTTTAAAAATATATATTTAAATTAAAATTTTAATAATTAAGTTCTTTTTTAATCAATAATATCAAATGATACATAAAATGATATATTTTTTATGATATAAGATGTAAACCAGTATATATAAAACAAAGAAAATGACATTTTATTGTGTACAGTTAAGGAAGAGATGCACTCAGTTCTAAGAACTCGTGATTAGAAAATTGAAGTTTTTTTTAAGGAAAAAATTGTATTAAATTGAATACAAGGTCTGCCCACCCAACACAAAGAGAGTACAACTAATAACCTTTGTAGAACTTAGAGTTACAATCACACATTTTACGATCTGTGTTACAATCACACATTTTACATTTTTATCTACCCCTTCCGATCCTAACCATTATGTCCAAAGTCGTAATTTTTGAACTAAGTATAGGATGAGTCTACTTGACCCAACAAGTTTGGACCCACCAAAACCAATTAAAATAAACCGAGTAAGGATCCTCTTCATTAATGGAGAGACAAATGAGGTTATTACACTTGGTTTTAACGATAAAAAAGTCATTAAAAGTGAGATAGAATGATTGAATTGTCTTTTCATTTTTCATTATTTTATATCTCATTTGTCTCTTCATTAATGAAGATGATTCATACTCAAATAAACCTTCATAATAGCTTTTAAGAATCTAAGCCCACCCGATTATGATTGGGCTTAACCCAATTCAAGCCCAACATTTATGTATCTCAATCTCCTAATAGCTTGTGATTTTTTGTTGTTGGTATAAATAAGTGATAATTGACAATCTGTGATTTTTTGAGAATCGATTATTCTCCGTTGAAAAATGGCACTGTCTTCAGAAACAAAATCAGATTCAAGAAACGTTTCGTTTAGCCGCCTCAACGCACAAGCTCCCGAATTTGTTCCAACTCCAAGACCTAACCCTCTTCTTCATATTTATCAACCGGTTCAATCACTCGACCCGGTTCAGCGACTCGAACCGGTTCAAGGACTTGTTCCGGTTCAGAATCAGAATCAACGCCATCTTCATCATCATCATGGTCCGGTTCACTATCATCATTCTTCTAATCATTATCAACTTGAACAGCTAGATCATGGTTCTGTTGCTACATCTTCCAAAACTAAGCATTCTGATGAACCTAATCAGAAGATTTTGAATCAGGTTTTTTTTTCTCTATCTATTTTTCAATTTCCC
This sequence comes from Lupinus albus, assembly GCA_009771035.1. NCBI lineage: Eukaryota > Viridiplantae > Streptophyta > Magnoliopsida > Fabales > Fabaceae > Lupinus > Lupinus albus. The sequence continues at coordinate 656,642 of CM020016.1, forward strand.
CAATTTCAATGTTTTTTCTTTCAATTTTACCTTTTTTGTTGAAATTAACAGCTTAATTAACCATTTACTTATGATTTTTGATAACCTTATCTGTCAGGCTTGTGAAAATAAGTTGAAAATAGGTTAATTAAGTGATTATTTAATAAGATTTTGTGAAGTAAGCTAAATAGGGATTGTTATTTTTCATTAGCTTATTGAAATAAGTTAAGATCAGCTTATATGCAAGATAATAAAGTATATTCATAAGCTATTTTGCATAAAAAAGAAAGAATTAGTAAGTTGTTGTTATAAACCCTAGTGAGTTATCATAAATCTAAATATTAAATAAGCTATTGTTGACACTGCCGAAGTATCGAAGTTGAGGGAAGGATGTTTTCCTTGCTTTTTTGGTAGCCTGCTACCAAATTGTGTGTTTCAATATCAATAAAACAGTTTTTTGTTAGCCTTGTCATCTATTCATATTGGTTTAGTATGTTAGTGTTTGTTTCATTCTGATGTGCATCAGCCGTGAATCCGTGATTATGAACTCAAGGAGCCGGAGTTTCTGCAAAGTTTACCCTCTTCAAGACAGGTTATGTTTGTATGAAGTAGTTTGGAGGAGAGGGGTGGTTTTATTCCTAAATTGAGAAGAACTATATAGTTTTTGTAAAAATGAACAATGAATGATTGGAAAGTCACTCATTTTGTTCTTTCAATGTATAAAAATAAAAAGTCTCGAGTTAGGACCATTCAACAACAACAACAACAAAGCGTTAATCCCACTAGCTAGAAGTGAGGATTATGTGTACCTAAAAAGAAAAATAATCCCTCTTTCCTTCCTCTCCAAACTCAATCCATTCATATACTGATATCCCTTAAATCATGTTTGGTTTGATGTAATGATTTTTTATGGGAATGGAGTGGCCACAGGCTGCGACTTGTCCAGTGATGGACCTAGACTTTTCAAATCAAGTGGGAGCATGTGCCATACGTAGACTCGTCACTGGCTGGAGCAACGGTGTAGGGTCTGCAATGATCACAGTTATTATGATTAACATGACAGAGAGAATTGGAATATTTGTGAAGAGACCCTTAGTCACATTATAATAATTTAGAAAATGAGTAACTCAATGTGAACAGACACTGTATGTTTCAGGCCTATTGAAATATTATGTATGTTTTTCAGGAGGAATTTAGAATGTTAATGCTTTTGCTTATTTAAAGTCTGGTAAATGAAATTGAGAATGGATATTAATTGAGCCAAGTTTATATATATGTGACATATCTTTATTGGGTTTGTCTACTATGTCAGTGATCATATTTCAAGAATCCTAAAGAATGCAAGTTTTCATGAGGAAATGTTGTATTCCTTATCTTTGGGATGTCATATTTTGGTTTTCCTTTTAAAACTTGTTTTTTAAAATCTTAAACATGTATCCATAGCTACAAAATAGAAAATCTCATCTTTATGCATATGATCATAACTTTTCTAAGTTGCATCTTTTTTACATTTTGTTTTGTTTTTTTTGCTTCATGCATCACAACTTGACTAGGGTCTTGATTTGAAATCGTTTATATAATAATGTGTAGGTGGAGTATTATTTCAGTGATTTAAACTTAGCTACTACTGATCACTTGATGAAGTTCATCAGCAAAGATCCTGAAGGTTTTGGTAAGATATATTTTCAGTTTTGCTCTTTTTTACTGCATATATAATTTAGTAAGTAGTATAGATGAATGGATACTGTTGACTAAGACAGTTAGGAAATGGCTAGATTGTTATAGCTGTTGCCATATAACTAACAAAATCACCTTGGGCACAAGCATTTCATTCTACTTCCTGTTTGGTATCCTCGATTTCCTCATTTTTAAGGGAAGAACAGGATGGTGGAATTTCTATTGAAAGACGTGTTTTGAATTCTTGTTTCTGTAGGATGGTACTTGGTTTCTGTTTTGATATGGCATGTTATTTTGTATTATTTCTAATGTTTTTCTTTCTAAAATTATACGGTAGAGTATCATGGCATGATTTGATCCATGTTGCCGACTCCACCTAGTGGGACTAAGTCTTGGTTGCTGCCGTTGTTGTATTTCTAATGCTTTTCTTTCTAAAATTATATAGTGCCTATATCTGTTGTTGCATCTTTCAAGAAGATTAAGGCCCTAATAACTAGTCACTCCCAATTAGCAACTGTTTTGAGGAGCTCATCAAAGCTTGTAAGTTTGTCCAGTTTCTTGTTCCATGAACTAACATTATCCTTGGAACTTCTCTTTCACTTGTACTGACCCCCCCCCCCCCCCCCCCCCCCCCCCCCCCCCCCAGAATTTTATTCTTTTTAAACGTACATCATTGCTGAATTCTCCAGGTAGTTAGTGAAGATGGAAAGAAAGTCAAACGCCAGTATCCGCTGACTGAGTCTGATTTAGAAGAGCTACAAGTAATTTTTACAATTTTACTGCAATTTGTGATTGGCTCTAGGTTGTGAGACAATTTATTATGCTGCATTTGGTTTCCTGTACAACAATCCATAGATTGCATTTATGTGAACTGCTTGACATGTATTCTTTTTCCAATATAGTCATGGTGTAATACTGTTATTAATGTTGGTAGCTCTTTAGTGTACGTTCTTCTCTCTCACACAACTTGCTTTTCTTTTCTGTAGTCTCGCATTGTTATTGCTGAAAATCTACCCGAGGATCATTGCCATCAGAATCTTATGAAGGTTTTCTCTGTTGTTGGGAGGTACTACTGTAGCTTCCACTAAGTGGTTATGGTCGTAGATTTTTTTCCTTTTATCTTTTTAAGATAGACATTTTCAATTAAACTTCAAATTCCAGTTACCTTTCATTTTATTCAGCAGTGTGAAGACTATTCGTACTTGTCCACCTCAACCCTCTAATAGTGGGACTTCTTCAGCTTCAAGAGGGGCAAAAGCTGATAGCATGCCTTTATATAGCAAGGTAGACATACATACATGCTTGAATTAGTGTGCTACAGATTCCATATTAGAGTAACTATCCTTTAGTTTTTCCCGTCATTTTTTTTGGTGTGTGAGTTTTGTCCAACATGCATATCATTTTCGATTCATGTGGTGAAATGATGAACCATTTAATTACACTCCGTAGGATGCTTTCCAACATTTTTCAATAGACTGTTGAGGCCTGCCTCATGATGTCATATATAGAACAGAGCTATTTAAATATGCTTATTAGTTTTTGTTTGAGTTATGTAGAGGAATTTATTTGCTGCCTATATAAGATAGCAGTTTGGTATTAAAACTTTCCACCATGTCTCTCGGCTTCAAATGAGCAGCATCCCCAATATTCCAGTTTTTTTGCCCAGAGCTAGTCAAAGGGCTAGTGCATAGCCAGCCCATGTGCTCCAGTGCTGCGGAGCTTGGTGGGATGTTAGGATCCAGCTGTAAGGTATGAAACTTGAGTCCCATGTTGGAAGTATGGGATTCCGCCATTCCGGTATGTGGTTTATGGCATTGTGCTCTCCAACCTCAACGAGCAGCATTTGTGGTGTGGTTCTCCCAATATTTGTGCATCATTCTATGATTTGAATTTTGAAGTATAGATAAACAAGCCCACATGTTATTGACATTTAATGTTGGGATATGAACTTATGCTAGTCTAGCATGCATGTGTGATGAGATCCGTTTTCTCTATTTTCTTTTACAGCGTTAATGAAGAGAAGGTAATTTAATGAATCTATTATCTAATATTACTTTTTTTGTTCTAGTTGCATGCATTTGTTGAATATGATTCTGTTGAGCTGGCTGAGAGAGCTGTAAGTACCGTCGCCTTTGCTGAGTTTGCTGGGAATTGTTTTAGTTTACTTTTCTACTGAATTGTTTTGGCCATATAGTGATAAGATTGAGAACCATTGGCAGGTTGCCGAGCTGAATGATGAGGGAAACTGGAGGAGTGGCCTGCGAGTTCGTCTAATGCTTAAACGCACGGTATATGTTAATAAATTATTTCCTTTATTTCATCTATGTAAGTGTTTCTTCTATAATTTTTTGTTTATACGACTATTTTACTGAAAGTTGAATCCAGCTCTTACGATTAGTTGATAAAAAAATGAACCTTTTGTTTTTGCCATTAACAAACACAGCTCTTATGACCTTGTATACAAAATAGAAATGCATATTCTGAAAGTTCACCGGAAAAAGTCCTCTCTAGTCTGGTAGAACAATCTTAGAAATGTTGAGTAGTGTTCCACAAGTTTGTTAGGCCTGCTGCATACTTCTCTTCTGTTTTACTATTTTGAACAACAAAAAATGTCAGGTTTTAATTTATGTAGTTTTTGATATATTATGTTTTTAATATTGTATTTCCAGTCAAAACATGCTCCAGGACGGGCAAAGAAGGGGCTTGATGTTGAATTTAACAGTGAGGAGGATTATACTTCGGTTCCTGAGCAGCAGACAAATGAGAAACAAATTGAAGATGCTCCCTTTCCTGATACTCAACTTCATGAACATGTCGTAAGTGCTTTATTATTTGATTCACTGAGGGCGCGTCATAATCGAAATCAGCTAAAAATTAGCTTATTTTCATAAGCTTCTTATTGAAATAGGCTTAAGAAGAGCTTATAGAAAGCTAGTTTCGTTAGTTCCCATAAACCCAAAGAAGCTCTTCCAAATCCAAATGTCCCACCAACAAGGCGTTGGCCTAGTGGTGTAAGGCCCCGCTAAATCCCAAGTATTACCAAAAGGTCAAGGGTTCAATTCCTTGGAGCGACACTTGTTAGGAAGAGCAGCCACACATTCCGAAAGGGATTAGTTCCTTATCCAAAAGGTGAGGAGATACCCTTGGTAGTACCAAACAAATCCAAATGCCCCTCTTGGTATAGAGAGAAGAGTTTTGTTGCATAAATAGCAAATAATCATATCATGACAATTCAGTATCCATCTCAGGTTAAAGAAAAAGGATAACATACATAACTTGATGATACCAAAATTTGAAGGGACTAAAGTGATGATCAACTTGTGTTGTAATTTGGCAGGTAGAAGAGCATGGTTATGAGAAGGAGAATAATGGTCCTAAGAAAGGACGAAATAGGGGCAAAGGTAAGGGACGTGGCAGAGGGCATCATCTTCATCATCATGGTCATCACATTCAACACATCGGAACACCACAACCTTCGAATAATTCAACACCTCCTCCCGGTCCACGTATGCCAGATGGTACTAGAGGATTTTCAATGGGTAGGGGGAAGCCTAATGTACCTCTTGTTAATAATATAGCTTAATATTGTTTTGTTTATTTAATCAATACATACATAAACAACCTCTCTACCTGTGTGGTAAGGCCACACCGGACTCACTAGATAAGAGTCTGATGAACTCGGTCGCCGTTTTTTTTTATATATCATAAACAAACTTGTGATTGTCCTTGTAGGGAGTTTATTACAGTGCAGGTACTAGGAGTAGCTCAATTGCTAAGTAGTACTAGTTTATTATGTTTGCCTTCCTTTTTGTCAAAAGTTTTTCCTTTAAAAAAATCAATTTGTGGAGTTAAGATATTGTTAAATTTATTCTAAATTACTGTGAATTTGTTAATGGGTAGTTGAGTTATGTAAACATGAAGATAAAACATGACTAAAAGACTTGATAGAATTCATTGTAATGATCTTTGTCTTGTAGGAGGAATTAGTCTTCAATGATATATAAGGTCGAATGGTGTAATATTTATGTACTGATAGTGTAAAGATTTATACACAATATTCATTTGAATTAATTTTTTTTGAAGAGTTAATAATGATTAAAGATGAATGGTATATAATAATGACAATGTATAAAATTCTAGTATATTTGGTAAAAACCTCAACCCTTTCTTTCCTAGTTTATAACAAAATTCATCTTTTTGGTATAACTATCTCCTCAATCATGTATAAGTAATTAATTTCTTTCGGGATATATAGTTGCACTCCCAACAAAGCTCAAAATGATTGAATTTTTGACATTTTGGTCTATCTAGATATCCAATTGGGCCTTACACAAGTAGACCAATGCTTTATCGGTAACTACCCTCACAACAAACACTTACTAGAATCCCCTACTCCCAACCAAAGGAAATCCCTCATAGTTCTCTCTTTTTTTTTTTTGCTTCACACTTACCTGTATCTAGAAAAGGAGAGAAAATATATAAAAGGATAGTACATAAATAAGAATGGATAAGAATGATCCTACCCTCCCACCTAAAGAAAATAAGCACCTACCAACAATCTAACTACTTGGAGATCTAACAAACTACCAGATCCCAAAATGACAAGGAAAAATGATTGCCTCCCAAAAAATATGCCAAGATAAGTGAAAAAGTGCTTACATTTACATCAAGCCTGGTAAAGGTTAACCCCTTAACCAGCCTATTATTAAGAGTTGTAGACACTACTTGACTAAGCACATCAACCACAAATACATTTATAAACTGCTTTTTATTCCATCATAACATTAAGCCAAAGGTACATGGAAGCTCTTCCTTTTTAAAAGAAAAAAAAAACAAGCCCACAAATATTTTCTCCTAGAATGATATTAAATCTAACTGAAGGCTTCTAAGAAGCAAATTAAAGCAATTCACTAACCAAAATATGCATTCCTCTCTTCTTCTGACAAATAATGTATAGACAGTGGCATGAAAAATGTATTAGTCGAGGTAGAAGAGAGTCACAATCTTGCGCATATTTTTAGCTTCTTGACAAGTTTCCATGAGCAATCTACTATCATGGAAAGCAAAGCAAATTACTTGCTGCACGTGGGAAATGATGTCCATATTACATAACCTGCATTTCAAACATAACAACAATACCAGGCTCATTCATTAAATTCTCATTAGAATACAAGCTGAGTTTTTTATGTCACTTCTAAGATCCCAAAATAAAAAAGTTTCTCAATCAACTTATGCATAGATAGACTTATAAATTAAAAAAATATTCAATGACAAAAAATCTTAAGCCAACAACATTGGTACGTAAGGAGTGATTCTACCATATTTTTTACGTTATAATCTATTCCAACTTTTTCCTTGATGCATTCATTTTGAATCCTATCTTGCTACTGTGTTCACTCATCTAACGCAACATCTTTATCTTTATTACATGGAGTTTATTCTCATGTTGAATATTTTACTGTCAACATTCAGCCTCATAATATTGCAGATCTTATAGTTGTCTGGCAAAACTTTCCCTTAAGCTTAAGTGATACTTTTTTATCACATATGACACCTGGAAAACTCTGTTATTTCATCCAGCCTGCTTAAATCGTATAGTACATCTCCGCCAATTTACCCATCGTCTTGTACGATTAACCCAAGATACCTAAATATAGTGACTTGTGGTATGATATGATTTTCAATCTTTATCTCTACATTAGCGTTTATCTGACTCCTGTTAAACTTACGCTCCATATATTTCGTCTTATACGAAAGTCATGTGTTTCTAAAGCTTATCTACACATTTCTAGCCTCTAATTCCTCTCTCGAGTCTCCCACTAAAACAATATCATCCGCGAAAAGCATGTATTGTAGTGTTGATTCTTGGATATGCTCAGTAAGCACATCCAAAATTGAGGTAAACAAGTCGGGGCTCAATATTGATCCCTGGTGCAGTCCTATGACAATAAGAAAAATCATCCAAAAGGCCATGTGTTGTGCTCTCACGCTGGTATTGACCTATCGCATATATCCTTGATTTTTCGAATGTAGGCAATTCAAATACCTTTCTTCTCTATATTCCAAAAAAAAAAGTTTCTCAAACAATTCAAGCTTAGATAGACTTATAAATTGGAACAGTATTCAATAATAAAAAATATTAAGCCATCAGCACTCTAAATGGTACTATACCCATATAACAAAAGCAATATTTACTTGAAACGTGAACTACAATTAATTGTATGCTCATCCATTCCTTCAATTTTAATATTTGTTTTTCAAGAATAAAATGAATGACGAGAAGAAAAAGTGTATACAGTATAAACCTGCTAGCTTCTATTAGAGGTAGATGATCATTGTAGGGCTTCTCTATAACATTTTTCACCTGCATATTCCACAAATCATCAAAACCAGAGGCAGGGATAAGATTGAAAACCAGACAGGGTCAGCCAGTTACATTAAAAACCAGGAAGCAGCCAAACACTGAGTCTGTTCAATGCCTAAAACTGGAAGAAGAAAACATTCAAGACACTGCAAACTGCTTAAACATTTCAAAAGAGTCGCAGTTTTCACCGTTGTAGCAAACAACCTTCAAAAGTTACTTGTTCAGATGTCAAAAAGAGCAACCAGTGCATGTGGTTCCCACTTATTGGGGTCTGGGGAGGATAGAGATGTACTCAGTCTTACCTTCGCAAGCAAATCAGCTATTTCTAGGATTTGAACCCAGGACCTCAAGGTCAAAAGGCAAGAAACCTTACTGTTGCACCGAGTTTCACCCTTTAAATGTCTAAATTATATAAATTGTTTCTAGAATTTTTTTTTTACCAAATAATGATAAAGGAACAAGAAATAAAGTAAGAATGCATGAAGGCTATCCAGTCTCTCTGCAGAGATGATGTAAAACACTAAACTGAATGTAAAAACATTGACAACATCCCATTGAATAACTTCTCAAAGGATCAATGCTTCAAACTGCATCATTTGATTGAAATTGGAAAATATTTATCAAGCTCATAAGATTTCAAATTTATCCAAATTTGTTTTCAATTTCACACAACTTATGTTAGAATCAACATACAATATGCTGTTTAGGTAAATAAATTTGTTTACTAATCAAGTACATACTTGAAAATTCTATGAAAGTTGGTGTGCAACATGGTAACTAGGTATAACTCGACAGCTATGTTTCTGAGTGTCCACACGCTCAGAAACTTAGACAAAGAAATAATTAAACAGACACACTAGCAGGTTTAAGTTAAAGATTAATCATAAGGAAAACAGTTGAAAATATTAATTTGAAAACATGACAACCGTGCACTGTATAAACACTACTTAAAACCATACTTTTGATAATAGCTCTTGACTCTCAGGAGGTTGCTTTTTCAAACTTTGAGGCAGGATCACTGTAAGCAACTCTGGTTTCTCTGCCCTTAAAGCTCCTCGAATAACAGCAGCATTAGTTCCAGAAGCTCCAGATGTATATATATGGTTTTTCTACAAACAAAATTTACAGCATCAAATGCATATGAAGTCATAAGAGACAGCTGTGAGAGTTTGACGACAGAAAGTCGAAAGGACTTGTACTGCATCAATATGATATCATAAGTTCAACAAGGAAGCACGTGATCATATTTTAAGAAACACTGGATTGTAGTCATTGCGTCTTACAGTTATAACCATAGCATAGCTAAGAATCTCAATTAGTTTCTGGTGCATGAATCCCATGTTCCGTGTCCCAAAAAAGCCAATAGCTCTAGGTCCTTGTTGTTGAATGGCCAATAACTCCTGCCAAGATCAGAACTTAATTCAAGATAACGTGCAAATTAACGTTAAGCATAAAACTGTGGCTACTTTCAAGCTGCAACAATAATTTCAAACTAGGAGTTGTTGTCAGCTGCATCAGAATTCAATATCAAACTCAAAAGATAAGTGTCTGTACAAAACTTAATGAACATATACTGTTGGAAAAAAGAACCACGGTTATGATGTTTATAAGATTTGCAGCAGAATTGTTGCCTGTAGATAATCAATATCAGGAACAGGTTTGAACTCCGATACAAGAACTGCCCCTGATCCTTCCACAACAGATTGAGCCTGTGTTGGAATTTGTAAGCCTTTTTCTTCTTCATCGAAACCCATTTCGTATTCCCCCGTGTATTTATCTTGATCTCTCCTCGTATGTCCACAAAGCCGCTATACCAGTACATGAAAAAAAGAGTCCCTGATAGTAAAGATTAGTGAAAAACAACTGGCCACAAAAATAATGATGATACAAGATAAAGCTCACGAAGCTGAGACTCGACGAAAGGGTAAGGGCGTGTGCATCAACCAATGCCATACCACCAGGTAAGGAACTAATCTCTCTGAACTTTTTTTAGTATAACCAAGGGTATTATCCCCTCACTTATGGGTAAAGACCTAATCTCTTCCGGGGTGTGTCTGTATCTCCCAACAGCGTCACTCCCAGAAATCGAACCTTTAACCTTTAGCCTAGTACGATATCTGGGTATCCAACGAAACCTTACACCACAAGTCCAACACCTCATTGGTCATCCTCTGAATTTGAAGTAAGAAACTTAATTACCATAGAGATGGTAGTTAATTGCATATCTCACAAATTAGCTTGCTTTAATCTTATAACACCATGTGCCATAACTATATAACATTGCAATTGGAATGGTTACCTACCTCTAAAGCATAATTAACATATACTCTCACTAATCCTATATACCACTTAACATGACTTACTTAAAATAAGGTATTGCAACAATAAAGAGGATAAGCCTCGATGCAAACTCGAGGCAGTGTCTGTCAGGGTAAGACTGTATACATTTATCCTTGTCAGACTCAAATTCAACTGAGTAGAAGTCTCGTGCACTGAGCCGACTCCGACTTTTTTAAAGGAATTGTAATAATAATAATAATAATAATAATAATATAAATGAAGGTAATGAAGGATACCATGAATCGTGGAGGATGATGAAGATGAATGTTAGAAAAGTAATTGAAATTGAAAGTGGAATGAATTGGTTTGAAGAATTTGTAGTTTGGAGAGAGAAGAGAGGTGAGAGATGATAACACAACTACTGTCATTCCTTCTTCTCTCGATTCCAATTCCAGAATCAATCAATCAATGGTACACACTACACACGCCTTTTCCAATCCCTTTTCTCATAAATATAAAAATCACTCAACATTTTCGATTTATATTTGTTGGGAGAAACAATTATACATCTAAAATATTTATTAATTATAGAATGAGGGGATAACTTTGGTAGCATAAAAATAGTTAAGAGTTGAAATAGATTACAGAAGTTTAGGTTTTGTCTTAAACAAATCGAGTTTATAATGTAGAGGGACTTGAGTTGTGTTAGGTCTAACATTATGTTTTTCGTGTACTACTGGGAGTATTATTCACCCCTAGTGTAAGGAATTAATCTCTTTTGGAGTGTGTGGTTGTTTCTCACAATAAATGTCACTCACATAAATTAAAACTTTGATCTTTTGATTATATTTGAGAGAACCTTACACTATTAAACTAATGTCTTAATTTTTAAATAAAAAATAATAGAGAAGAATGTTAAATGATTGTATGAATTTTTTTTAGAGAGTTTCAAACGTTTGTTAGGAGCATAAAAGTTAGAGGTTATGGAAGCTTTGCTTTCTTTGAATGGGTGTTTTTATTAGGAAGGGAGTTTCAAATATCAATTTTAAAGAAATGTAATAATTTAAATCTAATAATTAATTTAAATCATTGAATTTTCTTATAATTAATAATGAAGATGTAAAGTAAATTTAGAAAACCTACTCTTGTAATAAGTAGATTCTCTCTCATTTTTATTATGTTAAATTGATCTTTGTATATTGATATTAATCAATGTTAACTAATATTCATACTAAATAAAAGTAATATAAGTTATAAATAATACACGGATAGTATGATAGACTTTAAAGTATTAAAGTATTAGTGTATAAATATTATATTTCTTTATTTTTTGAATTTCAAGATAAATATATTGTCACCGAACATAGAAGCTTTTTTAAAATGATTTAAGAGGATAAGTAATTTCAAATAAAACAAAGGAGCTTGTGGCACAACTAGGACATCACGTGAAAATACACATAAACTGTTCTTTTGTTGTGTTAAGGGATGAGCATGGGTCGGGATGAGTTAAGATTTGTCATTATATGGCCTTAAATGTTTTTCGGACCTTTTTTTGAACCCGGATCCGATCCTAAATATAGAATTAACTCGACCCTAAATATTCACAAGGTCAGTCTTTAAACTCAGACCCGACCCCAGACCTGATTAAATATAACGTATCCTCATTTTACATAATGTTATTGTGAATATGTAATTTGACATATAAAATAATATATGTGTAGATCTATTATTAAACATGTATATATGATGAAAAATTGGAGAATCAATTATATTTTCGACCAAAAAATATCATTACTCTGTATATATTTGAACATATATACATACAAATATTATGAGTGAGTGACCATGAGACGGGTAATGATTGATCCCTATCCGGTCCTAAATAGTGATTGAGTTCAATTTTTGAAACCGAACCCGACCCAAGACCCAATAAGACCCAACTCTTTTAAGACTCGATCATGATCAGGTCATACCAGATGAATGAATAGAGTCGGGTCCTACTTACCCCTAGTTACATGTATGTGTATAAATACTTTGGATTTAATAAATACTTATCTTTTATATATAAATACATGAGGTAAGGTATTGATACTCCCACTTTAACACCTTTATTAATTCCTTTGGTCAAAATTAACTCTATTTATACTTTCTAAAAAGTAACTTTTTATAAAATATTTTTTATTTATAAAATATTTACAACTTTTATTATTTCCCCAGTTTCTTTTTCCCTGGTACGCTTTCTTACACCTAATAAAGTGTAAAACACAAATATTTTTAATCAATATTAATGCAAAAGTATTTTTACGATTATTTCACCTGTTATTAATTTGAATATTAATATAAATGTAATTTTATCTTTTTTATGCAACATCCCCACTACCGCATATTTTTTTGCCAGCTAAAATATATTTTGAATATAAAAGATAAATATATATTTTTTAATCGTGAAATATTATTCTCATACAAGAGAATTCACACAAAATCACATGTTTCATATACTCAAAGTTGTTTATACATAATAGTATAATTTTTTTATAATATTGGTTTTTAAATAAAAGTATTATATATACATAAACAATTGTAGGTTACCCTATAACTTTAAACTCAATAATGGAAGCATATTCAATCATGCATATGTGTATAATGTATCTCATGATATAAGATAATAAGTTATCTCCTTCAATCACTAAAATCATGATATGTGTATCATTTTTTACAAAAATATTTTTAAAACTAAATAAAACAATACACATGTCATTCTTTTATTGGTCGGAGGAAGTAAGTTATCTCAGGGTATGAGGATATACATTATTCTCTATATTATATCATCATGTTACTTCAATGTAGCTTTTTGTGCTATTATTACTAACCAACTTTTTAAAGGTCCATTAAATACTTCAAGAAAATTAATTTGAGGGTTTCAACCCCTTACCAATAAGGAGATGTTCAAGTGGTGAAATACCCCACTAAATTTTTATGATGATCAAAAGGTTATGAATTCGATTCTTAAAATCAATAATCATACATTTTGAAAGAGATTAGTTTCTTACTCAAAAAATGATAAAATATTATTAATAATACAAAAAGTAGACGATTTTCTTGTGTCACTTAGCTATGCAACCATTCCAACCATTTTCCCACTTCCTCTTCAATTATATAACTCTTTGGATCAACAATCACACAAATTTTGTCAACTTTTTTTTAGTATAACCAATCAACATATAATAGAACTATACATTAAATATTTAATGTAATATCTATACATTAAATATTTATATATACTTAATGTATCATCTACTATTCATTTGTATTAGTCTTTTTTAAAAAGTCAATGATTAATAAATATAAATGATAGATGATGCAATAATATAAAAATTTTATACTGCTAATATATATTTTTATCACAAGAGAACTAATCCCTTATAAATGTGTAATTGTCTTTATCAATAAAAATTGAGAGTTGTCAAATTAAACCCCATTAATAATGTTGTTTTATCAAATAACCCTATTCTTATTAGTTTTTCTTACACCTCCTCTTCTCCAGTAATATTAATAAATAAAATATTATTTTATAACCTATATCATTTTTTTTTATAGATAAGAGGATTTAATAACTAAATATATCATCATTTTATATGTTATTGTAAATAGATAATTAATGAACAAAATAGTACTTCGTAACATGGGTAGGAAATATATCATTTTTTTATATCACATAACATCATCAATCATTTCTTCCATCTCTTCCTTTATATCTCCACATAAGAATATCAAATTCATTTTTATTTGAGTCCCCCATAATATTTTATAATCTAATATATATTCTTATAAATTAAGAATAATATCTATTTTTGATACAATGAAAAACATTATTCCTATTTTTACTTGGATTCCATAACCTATCTAATAATCCACCACACAATTTATCTCTCTTCATTCTTCTTCTTTGAGAGTCTATATATTTTTAATAAGAATAACCATAAAAATATTTTTGTAGAAGATATTATTTATTAATAATATTCTCTTTAGTGATACAATAGGATCCATAATTATTGAATAAATAAATAAAATAAAATGTTAAAATTGTAAGACACCAAACACCACCTTAATCAATGAAATGATTTTTCATAGCCATCTTTGAAACCTACTTTATCCTTATTATTCATAGTATAGTAGTTAAAGTTTCTGTTTTTATTAACTCATCTTTTTCATTTTCAGTTTCTGAACACTTCAAATCAATCTCCATAAACTTCAGCATCAAATAAAGGTATTGGGGTTATTAATTTCTTTTATTAATTTGATTTTCTAGTTTTGGGTTTTCCATATTTATCAATTTGGAAGAGATAAGATGGTTTAGTTTTTTTGCTTTTTTGGACTCTTGATGAGATTCTGTTCAATGACTTCAATCAAATTAATTATTTTAGGGTATGTTTGTTTATGTAGGATTCAAAAAGTGATTTTGAAAAGCTGGTAAATACAGCTTCTCAACAAAACTGAACAAGGGATTTTTTTGTTTTAAGTTTTTTTTTTCTGACATAAAAGTTAATTTTTTATTTAAAAATCATTTATGTTATTTTCAGATTTGTTTGGTTGGTTTTTTACAAAAAAAAGCAGAAGCTGAAAAAAAGCCAAAATTTAGTTTTTCTGGGGAGCTATATTTTTTAGATTCCCAAAAAATCACTTTTGCCAAAATCATATTTTTTAAGCCTAAAACACAGGCCCCAAATGTGAAAGTTTCAAAACTGATTTTCTAAATCAAAATAATCACTTTTTTTATAAATAAATAAAACTTAAAATAAGTAGGCTCTTATATGCAATGCAAACTAGATTATACATTTGTGTAGGCATAACTACCGGATAGAAATTGATGATCTTGTCATATTTTTCTGTTGGCTCATAGAGATAGATATAACAAAACTTCATAGGGTGCCAGCAGCAAGATTTTTCAAGTGATTATGGAGAAACAGAACAGTTTTCGGGCACCTACAATGGAAAGACAGCAAAGTTTTCGCCAGGTGATGGAAAAACAGAAGAGTTTTCGCGGTTTTATGGAAAAACAGAAAAGTTTTCGCATTGTGATGGAGAAGCAGCTCAGCTTTATCGGAAACGGTGAGAGGAGAAAGAGCAAGGAATCACCTGGGAAACGCGGCGACTTACCGATTCATTTAGCAGCTCGGGCAGGGAACTTGAGTAAACTGAAAGAGATAATTCAAAACTGTGCTAGTGATGAGTTAAAGAATTTGTTGGCAAAGCAGAACCTGGAGGGGGAAACTCCTCTTTACGTCGCTTCAGAGAATGGACATGCCTTGGTTGTTGGCGAGATACTGAAGCACTTGGACCTGGAAACTGCTTCAATTGCAGCCAGAAATGGCTATGATCCATTCCACGTGGCAGCAAGGCAGGGTCATCTAGGTAAGGTAAAACATGGCCATTATGTTTTTGCCTAAGGCCATTATATATATATATATATATATATATATATATATATATATATATATATATATTTATTGTCAACGTTTTTGCTACGTCAACCCATGGAGTTTAATACCGGAAAAGATAGTTTTTCGGTGTGCGTCTTATTTATTGCTTAACAGTTAGTTAAGATGTTAAACCAAAACCCAAAATCCATATGGTCCTTTATGGATTTGGAATTAGTGACTTTGGAGGTTGGCCAATTTTATGACTTTGGACCAGTCCGCAACATAATTTATCATTCGTGAACTTTGACGAATACCATTTTGCGGACAATTGATCAATCATACAACAATTTGCGAAGTTACTAAACCTGGATTTGGTCAACTGAGTTCAAGATTGGTGAAATGTGTTTTAGATTAATCTAAAGTCACCAAAGTTACGATCCTCCAAAGTCATTGAATCCAAATCCATCCTTTATCAGCCCTTTACCGAGTGAGCCGAAATTTTAATGAGTCAAGTTGTGACTTCTTTAGGAAATGGTGTAGGACATTTGTGACATTTAAACCAAATATCAAAATTTTACTTTATAATTTTACAACCATAAATTTGGCTTCAATATTTTTATTGCTTTACTTTTCAGATCGTTGTGTTGTTAAGTTTCAGAGCAAGGAGTAGAAAAGATAATTTTTACAAATGTTGCATGTATGTTATTCCATGTCTCTCACTATATCTATGACTGAGAAAAAATCTTGCAGAGGTGCTGAGAGAACTGCTGCACTCCTTTCCGAACTTGGCTATGACCACCGATTTGGCGAATTCCACTGCTTTACACACAGCTGCAACTCAAGGTCATATTGATGTGGTCAATCTCCTTTTGGAATCAGATTCAAACCTTGCAAAAATAGCCAGGAACAATGGTAAGACTGTCCTTCATTCTGCAGCTAGAATGGGGCATTTGGAAGTCGTGAAAGCCTTACTAAATAAGGATCCGAGCACTGGATTTAGGACTGATAAGAAGGGTCAAACTGCACTACACATGGCTGTGAAAGGGCAAAATGAAGAAATTCTGGTGGAATTGGTTAAGCCTGACCCTACAATTTTAAGTCTAGGGGATAATAAAGGAAACACAGCTTTGCATATTGCCACAACGAAGGGTCGTATTCAGGTACTTTACTTTTTTACAATTCAATCTATATAAAGCTTATTAGCCTTATATAAACTAATTATATAGAAAGGAAGTCTTTCTTTCTGTTTAGGTATGAATGTATAATTGTTTAGGAATGATCCGAAGTTGTTACCAAAATAATGGAATGAATTTGTCTTTGGATATCTATTTTAAATTGGTCGTTAGTGACTGCAGAATGTGCGATGCTTGTTAGCTATGGAGGGTATCAACATCAACATGACTAACAAGGCCGGAGAGACTCCTCTTGACATTGCAGAGAAATTTGGTACTCCAGAACTCGTCTCTATATTGAGGGCCGCCGGAGCTACCAATTCCACTGACCAAGCGAAACCACCTAATGCGACGAAGCAACTTAAACAGACTGTCAGTGACATCAAGCATGATGTGCAATCCCAACTCCAACAGACTCGTCAGACAGGCATGAGAGTCCAGAAAATCGCGAAAAAGCTGAAAAAGCTCCACATTAGTGGCCTGAACAACGCGATAAATTCTGCTACGGTTGTTGCTGTTCTCATTGCTACGGTTGCTTTTGCAGCCATCTTCACAGTCCCTGGTCAATATGTACAGGAGAAAACACCGGGTTTATCACTTGGACAAGTAAACATAGCAAATGATGCAGCTTTCCTAATATTTTTCATATTTGATAGCCTGGCGTTATTCATTTCTCTCGCAGTAGTGGTGGTTCAAACTTCTGTAGTCGTGATCGAGCAAAAGGCGAAAAAACAGCTCGTTTTCGTGATCAACAAGCTCATGTGGACAGCTTGTCTTTTTATTTCCATTGCCTTCATTTCACTCACATATGTAGTGGTAGGACCACACTCTAGATGGCTAGCTATATACGCTACAGTGATTGGAAGCTTAATAATGGTTTCTACAATTGGCTCAATGGTCTATTGTGTCATTTTGCATAGAATGGAGGAGACAAAATTAAGGGCAGAGAGTCGTTCATTCTCTATGTCTCATGCATCAGACCAAGACATTTTAAACAGTGAATACAAGAGAATGTATGCACTTTAAGTGAGACAAGTTATGTATGGCCTAAAAAAATGTTGAAGTGATTTTTCTAGTGCTAGACTTAGTTTGGTTTGTGGCTTGAACCAGAATTCAAAGTACTTTGTAAACATTGACTTTAAACAATCATATATTTCTGTATAATTAATTTTACATTGATGTTTTTTGCATTATGAAGTGAAGTCTATTGTCATTTTTTTTTGTGAGCACTGTTTTTTCTTCTTCCTATTAAGTAAATTAATGTAAATCATTGGAACATGAGTGTTTTTTCATTCTGCAACTGTTCATGTAACATTGGAACATGGATGTTTTTTCATTCTGCAATTGTTGTTCATGTTAACATTGGAACATGGGTGTTTTTTTAATTCTGCAATTGTTGTTCATGTTGATACAAATGACAACATATTTAGCCATTACATTATTATACCATTTGAATTCTGGGTCTTGACTTTGAGTTATTGATGAATGAGAAATCATGAGTATCATAACCTTTGTTATGCTTCAGGTTCTCAAATTTTGCATCTTTGCCATTAAATGCAAAAGTTACCTTTTTTTCCATGCACTACTCATAAGATTAGACCTAGTATTAGAAATGTGTATAAAATGGGAATATGATAGTTTGGTTAAGGGTTGCCTAATTATAACACTTTTACTAAAATGTCCCTAAGCATTTAGTTTGTTAGTTAGTCTATAAATAGAGAATTGATTTCTTGGAAGGAGAAGGAGAAAAATAGTTGGAATTGGTTGAGGAACCAAAGGGAAGGGTCGTGTGGGATTCTATTGTGTACAATTCACTTTTCTTGTAAATCTTTCTATTATTTCAATAAACTACTATTCACATTGACCCAACCAAGAACCACTAATTCTTGTTTGAGAAATTGAGCATTCTTTCAATCTTTCTTGTATCTTTTTGTACCGGTATTTATCAACTACCTTGTCACCAAACTACAATGCATCATTATCATGCCTAACTCGTACGAGTTAGGATTCTCTCAATTAATGCAAAGACAAATACTTCAAAAAGCAAAGAAAAATACAACTTTCAATGACATATTTATCCTCCATGGCCCTAAGTTAAAACAAGTAGCAAAAGCAATGGCTCCTGGTTGGAGTGCCATTTGTCTTAAACATGCATGAGTTGCACCATATATTTCTCCTCCCTCATATTATACCAGGTAGGAACTTCATGCATGGAGTATCATAATCATCATTGTGTAGTACATAAATAAATAATGTTACTTGCATACCAAATTTGATTGATTAATGAAGGATGTAGATAAAATGTGTTTATATTTTTCTTAATTGGTTTTAATGTAGTCATGGTGAGAGTTTTTACCTTAAAATATAAACAAACTTTTCATACATATCATAATGTCACATTAATACAAAGATATATAATAAAGGAACTTTCACCTGTGAAAAGTTAATAGGAAAAAATTGTAGTAAAAACTATGCAAAATCATACCCATAAGCAGTATGGGATCACCTGTCCCAAAATGGTATCCTCATTCATGTCCCGACCAATAATATTGTGATATATCATTTAAAAATACACATCAATGTTCCACTAAAAAAGTATCTATTTTTTATTGACTTTTAAAATAACATAGACACAATATTATTGGTCGAGATATGGATGAAGACACCATTTTGAGACCGGTGATCCCGTCCTAAGCATACATTGATTACTTCAAGATTTAAATATATGACACATGCAAGTAAATCTCATCTTTAATTCTTTAGAATAATTTCCAAAATAAAGAAAATTAGACCAAAACAAATACTTCGTTCTGCTTTAAGTCAACACAAAAGTTAAGGGTAGAAACTAGAAAGATTCTTCCATGTGATTGTGTTGGAAGAAAAATTCAACATTTTAGAATTTCCTTGCAATACTATACTCATCTAAGAAATTTCAGCACAATGACACAACTTTTTTCCTTTTTTCATACATGACTTTTGGGAGATATAAGATGTTGATATTTCTGTATGATTTTGAAAATAAAAGCCATTAGTTCATAGGAAAAAAATTGCAAAAATAATCCATCATTAAGACTCTACAAAAATGTATTATTTCTAGCTTTTTTGTTATAGCCCACTTTAGTAATTCAAGAGTGATGTATATTGTAGAAAAGTATTTTGATGAATGCAAAATAAATTATGTAAAAAAAAATCATCATCTTCTTGTAGTGTTGGCTTTTCGGTTAACTCATTTTAAAGGTGGCTTTTTTTCAACCCTTGTTCAATAATAATTAAGATAAAGTTTCCTATAGTAGCTTTTAGGTGACTCCGGTATTGTATTGAATAGTAATTATGCATTTTGTCTTATAGAGGAAGAATCGACCTTACATTTATTTATATCTTGCGCTATCTCTAGCATACTTTGTACAAAGATTTTGATAACAAATTTTGTGATATTTTGTTATTATCATATATCATTAAGTTAAGGACATGATTTGGTAGGAATAGTGTACTAATGCAATTATTTCACCAACATTCTTATTTTATTATATTAGTATTCAATTTTTATATATTTTATTATATACAATTAGATTATTTTTATATTAAGAATACTTTATGTTAAAAAATGTATTTATTATAATTCAATTTAAGGTGAGATAGATGGTTAATGTGCTAATAGTAATTACTTCGAATTATATGGTTTTTTTGTAGAAATTAAAAAATGTAAGTACAAAATAGGAAAATAGAAATTACACCATGATGGTAATTATTTTATATTTTGGCTTTATATATAGTATAGATACATATTATGCTCGTTTTTAATGAAGTTTTTTATTATACAAAAAAATCTTCTTCACCATACTTTTTCCTCCTAAAAGTATGAATACAACAACACACATTTCATACTAAATATCATTTTTTCACATAGTCAAAGGGGCCTTTTTTTTCAAAGCAAAAAGTTTGTACCTTCCTTTTGCATACTTATATATAATTATAAGTTGAAGCATCAAATTCACATCAATTATCTTCCTTCCTCTCTCTTAATTTTGGGAGTGCTGAACTCCCAATAATTTAACTTATATATATACATACAGATATAAATAAATAAATAAATATATATATATATATATATATATATATTATTGTAAAATTAGATAAAAGAAGGTATGAAGGATATACTAAGGGAAGAGCAGATTGGTGAGTTTCTTGAAGCATTCTGTCTTTTTGACAAAGATGGAGATGGTATGTTAAGCTTATTTTTTACTTAAATTAAAAGCTGTTTTTCATTATATTTCTTTTATTCTATCTTTTATATATAAACTCTCAATTGATATTCCATTTGAAGTTTATGAACTTTATATGCACCCCCCCCCCCCCCTCTATTTTTTTAATCTAGATTGTAACTAAAAACTTAAAAGTAGTTTAGTTACTTGATTAAAGTCACATTTCATATATGGCTTATTTAGCTATATGGTACCAAATTCATAGAGTTGTTTGAAAAAGTAGATGTATATATGTAGCTGAAATTTCTTAAATTAATGAAAATGATAATATAATACTAGTGGAGGTAAGAATTGTTCTTTCTAAAAAAATTAAAGGGTAAACTGAAGAAGAAGAAAAATAACCACAACTCCAAAAACTAGCTATAGTTTCCTAAGCTCAAATGTCAAAAGCTAAAATCTAATTTTTTTTCTCCATTGGAAGAACCATTTATTCTAAGAATAAATTTTTTAAACTTACTCCACATCTTAACCATCGATTTTAGAAAAATCTAATGGTTTAGATCTACTCATTAATTCAAACAATTAAATTTTCTTATAATTGATGATTAAGATTTGAAGTAAGCTTAAAAAGTTTACTATTTGAATAAATGGATTACCTCTCATTTATAAAAATATGAAATAAAGTATAAGTTAGTGGCAAGGGAAAAATAATTTGATGATAATATTTCTTATGTATTGGGAAAAAAGGGTTCATAACAATTGAAGAATTAGGCATTGCAATGAGATCACTAGATGAAAATCCAAGTATAGAAGAATTGAAGATTATGATGAAAGAAGGTGATATGGATGGTAAAGGAACCATGGAATTTGGAGAGTTCTTAAATCTTATGGCAATAAAGATGAAGGTATATCAAAAATGAAATTTAATTAATTATTTTTGAGTATAGTACTTTCTAGAATTAATTGATCCTAATTATTATTATGCATGTATATATTATTTGTGTTGACCAAAAAGGAAACTGAAGTAGAAGAGGAATTGAGGGAAGCTTTTAGGGTGTTTGATAAAGACCAAGATGGTTACATTTCACCCATAGAGGTTTAATTATTTATTTATTTATTGCATACTTCAGAAATATTATCTTATTTTCTTTAACAATATTGTAAAAATAAAGTATATTATATTTACCGTAATGTAATATTGGACATATAAATCTCTAGTGTTATTAATATCATATCAGTCATTAAACTGATCAAAGTATTAATATAATGATATAACGATTCATTTAGTGATTCACTAATTAAACTGTATACCGGTGAAGTTATATATATAATATATCGTATAGTAATATTAGTGTTAAAAAATTAAAAAATAAGACAATAATTATTTTCATTTTCACTAAAAACTAATTTTAAATAATAAAAAGTTAATATGACCGGTACAGTTTAATTGAAAGCCAGCTGGAAATTGGAATGGTCAATTTTTACTAACTTTGGCTAGTTTTAACATGTATGATTGTTTGACTGGTATAATTATTATATTTTACGGATATTGTGACTGATTCACCATTTGAATCGGCCAATACGAACCGACTTTTACAACACTGGAAATAACTCATATATTAAATATTATATTTATTTTCTTCTTTTAGAAACAACTAACTCTAAATAATATTTTATCCCAATATTTGAAGGAGTGAACCATATAATTGATACTCTTTATTGTGTGTGGGTGTAGTTGATGTTTGTAATGAGAACCATTGGAGTGAAGGTAACAGAAGAAGAACTTGGGATGATGATCAATGAAGCAGATTTGGATGGTGATGGTCTCATTGATTATAAAGAGTTTGTGAGGATGATGTTGTCTGTTTAATTGTTCCTTAATTTATTTAAGATAATATGTATTTACTATATATAGTTGCTATAGTGAATAATGGACACTAGATATTGAGATGAAGGAGGTATAGTAAGTTGAGAATTGATGAGGAAGGGAGAATATATATGTACTTTTAAATTGTTCTTGAATTGTTAGATGAAAATATATATGTACTAACAGTGTAGAAGTTTTTTATATTATCAATGCAACATTTATCATTCATTTTCAATCATCATTAACTCTTAATAAAAAGTAATACAAATGAATAGTGTATAATACATTTAATTTATATAAATCTTTACGCTCTCCCTGGGAAGTGTCTTGGATGGTGTTGTGGTTTTCCCATTGTTTTTATTTATTGTAAAGTGAAGAGTTATTTATGATTTTTTCTTTCTCACTAAAAAGTGAAGTGAAAAGGTAAGAGTATATCTACCTTAAAGACTCTTATGTCAAAAACTATGAACTTCATGATTTGTTTTATGGGTGTAAATATATTTTAGAATTGCAGTAGATAAAAGCTATGTTAAATGATATTTTTTAGTCCTCGTGTTTTTAGAAAAAAGTAAAAACAGTTAGAGAAATTTTTAGTGATACAATGAAATGGAGAAAAAAGAGAAAGAAGACAATATATAACAAATCCCATTAAAAATCATGACTTTGAAAACCATCATAGCATTGAATTAAACCATCATAGCATTGACTTTAGAATATAATTGGAAGACAAGGTTACCTTTTTGAAAATCAGAGCTAAAAAGAGTATAACAGCATAGGTGAAATCAAAGTCAACACAGTTTTTTATTTTACAGGATGTATTATGTGCAACAACTTCTAGATCCCGAGTTACTTCCATTGTTACCAAAGCTTGAAAATAGTCACAAATGAGATACTACATCTTGAACTAAAAATTTAAGGTAATAGTTTTATGTGTATTTTCCACTTGTAAAGTCTTTCACTTATTCCCTCATATTTAATGTGACTCAACACTTCAATAAACTCAACAATCATCTCTCAAGTGTGGGTACCACACACTTACTGGTCTTCTCCCCTTAAGCCCACCATGCCACAGTCAAACAATCGACTATGATACCACTTGTTGGACCGGGCCTCCAACCACCGGGGAGTTCCATTGTTACCGAGCATGAGAAGAATAGAGAGTCACAAACAACATCACGTCTTGAACCAAAACCTTTGAGACAATTGTTTTATGAGTTTTTTCCACTTATAAACTATTTTACTCCTCATCTCATATCCAACGTAAGACTTCACACTTGAATAAACCCAACATTATATCCGATATATTTTAGATATAGTTTACTTATATATCTTCTAAATGTTGACATTGACATAATAAAGACAATTCTCCTCTTAATTGTTTTTAAAACATGCATTTAATATTTAGCTTAACATCATGAAAGAAAGTAAGCGTTATATAAGTCATAACTCATACCAACAGTGACATTTTCTGACTTCTTGTATATAGAGAATTAGAGAGAGCCACTATCATTTAATTTATTCTTCTATAGAGAGGAAATGTCAATGAATTTATTCCTCTAACTAATTGGTAGAATATATTTTATTACCTTTTAACAACATGGTCCAGTAAAATGAATTACTGAGCTCTGCTCAGAAAAGTTTAAGGCTCTTGAAGATTATGCTGAGGCAATGTAGAATTGGAACACTCCCCAAAATTATATTCAAGAAACTTAATAAGGGTAGTAAGTGGCTATATAAGGGAAAACCTTGGCAGGCCAAAGGCAAATAATAAATAAGTATAGTTAAATATCAGCACACGAACCAAAGAAAGAAGAATCATACTCAACAAGTGTAGAAGAATGCTACATATATATTGCACCTATAACAAGATTAAAACATAACATTTGAACAAAAAGATCTGATATACCTCATGTTTAGCTATTTCTCTTTATGTATATTTGAGGCAAAAGGATTATAAGAACCTCTCAGTGGCTTTCTGAATCTTTAGATGCAACTAGGTTCCACTAAATAGAAAATTAGAAATGGGAAAGACGGGGAAATGGATTAGAAACTTTCTACTAGGGAAAAAGGAAGAGAAACACAAGAAGATTGATACATTTCTCTCTGAGAATAAGGGTGCTAGCATGATGGAAAGTCAAATGATAAGTCCTAATATGAAGCGTAGATGGAGTTTTGGAAGATTAAGAGGTGGAAGTGGAAGAAAAACAAACATGGTGGCAGGGCATAAATTTTCTATATCTTTTGACTCAGGTGATTCTGCTAAATTTCAAATCCAAGCCTTGTTGGAAAGTCATGATTCAAAGAGTCTTCCAACAATACTATCACAGGTTTCTAGATACCGAAAAGATAAAAGTGTAGCTGCCACAAAGATTCAGGCTGCCTTTCGCACATACTTGGTATGATTTTATTTTTATGTTCACGCTCACATCTTTCTAGATATATCCTTTGTTAGAGAAATACCAAAATTATTCATTTATCTTCTTCTAACAACTCTTAAAGTTGTTGGAAAAGATGCTCAAACATTTGGACTAGGTTTGTGATGAACATGCTACATGTAATTTTCAGGCAAGAAGAGCATTGCATGCTTTAAGGGGATTAGTCAAGTTACAGGCACTGGTAAGAGGCTACCTTGTAAGGAAGCAAACAACTGCTACACTGCGTGGCATGCATGCATTGATGGCCATCCAAGTTAGAACCCGAATTCACAGAATTCAGATGGTTGAAGAAGCAAATCTTCTTGGAAAACAGCCGCCACAACATAGAGAAATTCCTAACAACAAAGGTCTCAAAAGAAAAAATAAAGTAAGCCTGTGCAAAATTTTCATACAGACATCATTTCAAGATTGGCATAATATGATTGTTCAAGTAATAAACCATTATATTCAATTTAGATGTGAATAACAATGTTACTCACACACAAACTACCTCAACGTGCACAATTTTCACCATTTAATTATAAGTGATCACATCTCAGTTTTTTGTATAGTTACACTCTGATTCAACCACCACAGGCATGTCATATGAATGTGTATAGAAATAGAAGTGATGTATTACTAGCATTTTTTCAGACGTAAACCCCGTTGAAAATTCATCTTAGTGAAGCTTTAGATAGCATTTAGTGTGAAACAGAACAAGATGGAATAAGATAGAACATGGTGCTATGTTCTATTCTCTTTGGTTTCACCCCTTTTAGTGGAAACAACAAAATGTTCTATTTTTCAGTCTTTTGTCCTATTATGCTTTGTCTATAAAATAAACTAAAGACAAAATAGAACTGATGTGTTCAGTTCCATCATGCTGCCTATGATCTACCAAATGCTACCTTAGGCTGAGTTTCAGTTATCTGTTCTGCTATGCTGCAATCTAACTAACATCTACAATCTACAATATGACTACTATGTATACAGAACTCAAAAGGTATGAGTATGGATGAAATGCTGGAGGTTTTGAAAAACAGAAATGCCCCTCGAGATCATTCACATGTGAAGAGCATGGAGCATGATCCCATGACATCCTATTCAAACAGTAGGTCAGTTTCAAAACATCAACATCAATACAAGAAGAATACTTTAATCACAGCACCAAACAGCCCAGAAAACTACAGATTCATGTTTGAAATGAACCCAACAACAATAGCATTATCAACTTCTGAGCGCCACCAAGTGTCTCACAATCAATCATGGTCACCAAGTTACATGAGCAAGACACAATCTTCAAAGGCAAAAGCAAGGTCTCATAGTGAACCAAAACAACGACCCAAAAAGGGAATGAGGCACAAAAGCAAGTCTATAGAATATACCAATGAACTTAGTACCTCACTGAATGGTCCAAGGCATAGCGCATCCTCTGAGTCCTCACGCTTTGATCAAAGAAGCTTCGATCATTGGATTATTAACCACTATGGGTCAACGAAAGATGGTGGGCGCGACTCCTTTGGCAGCACCATGGTTAATAGTGATTCATACTATTGAGTTCCCCTGCT
This sequence comes from Lupinus albus, assembly GCA_009771035.1. Taxonomy (NCBI): domain Eukaryota; kingdom Viridiplantae; phylum Streptophyta; class Magnoliopsida; order Fabales; family Fabaceae; genus Lupinus; species Lupinus albus. Next base: position 683,585 of record CM020016.1, read on the forward strand.
AAAGCTATAGAACAAGCAAAAGATTCAATTATAATTTATAACGCTTGTTACCCTTTTAATTTTCCTGGTTGTAGTTCTCATCAGCTGAGTAAATCCACCTTATTTTCAACCACTCTTCAATTATGACACCTCACACAATTGTTAGGTGATGTCAATGTACTGTTATGCAGCAAGCATTTCTCATAACATCCATCTATATTTTGCATCAGATGCAAAGAGATGTATGGTAGGGTGCCAGACCACAATAGTATGATACGAGACAAAAAAATATGTTATATTCCAATATCTTGGTTCCAACCTTTCCTGTGGAACCAAAATGTAATACTTTTTGGTCTTTTTTGTGTTCCAGTCTGTTTACATAACACACTAAAGAAAACATGGCCACTGCAAAAAATCAACTGTCTAAATGTCACCATGAAAGAAAAAAGACACACAAACTCTACAAGCATGAGTGCATGAATACATCCCATGTTACAGAAGTTTAGGCACATTGTTCCTAGTTAAAAGTGTTAACTTTGAAACTCTTGCTCAACCAAATAGCAGTTTCCCTTGGGGAAACCTTTCCTGGGCCAAACGGTTTTAACAACACTCCAAGTTCATCATACCTTTCCTGCTGTAGTAATCTTGCACTAAACTCAAGCAACCCCTCCAAGGCATCAGCCCTTTGTTGGAATGATGAAGTGTCAAACTGTCGGCGGCGCAAATCTGAAGAATTGTGGCTTGATGCTCCAGCAGTTGCATTTTTATCATATGAGCCACTTTTGTCTTCATCGTTTTCCTTGAGCATGTTGCACTTGATTCCCTGCCAAGTATCAGAAGAACTAGGCCTGACGGGTGGTATACTACATACCTCCACTGTGCATTTGTCTATCATAGTTGAATCATTGCTACATAGAGGGAAGCTTGAGGAACAATGTGCAGAGGTTGGTGAAGCACTACTGATGGGAAACAATTGATCTTCATATGATGCTAATGGATATTCTGCCATCTTATCAATATGGGGTGCGTTAACTGAAATATTGGGTGAGTTTACATTGCTAGATAAAGCAATAGTGGCCCTTCGAGAAGGCTGTTGAGTGGCACGACTTTGTGGCAACGGCAATGATGCTCTGCGAGTTGTATGGACAGTTTGTTTGGTACTGTGTGAAATAGGAAGCTGCATCAATGAGTTTTAGAAAGTCAGACATCTTAAATTTGTAATTGAGAAAATAATAATTACAGGTGCAAGAGTAGTCCATTGTAACCACCTACAGAACAAAGCTGACATACTTAAGTTTGTTTCATGAATATATGCTATGACCAACATTAACTTAAAACATAACACAGGTGACATGGTTAAATTTGTTTCATGAATATACTATGTGGCAAACATTAAAACATGATGCACTCCAGTTTGCCTTACCTCCTTATGATTCTTTGACTGTTTTATTGATTTCTTGTGGGTGGCAGAAGCTTTTGATAAAGTGATTCTTGGAGTCTTTGAAATACTAGAAGTTCTGGAAACAACTGGCTTAACGTTTGACTTCACTTCATGACTATCTCCAACACACAGTTCAGCTAATCTTTGATTCAAATAATCCGGGGTACAATCTATTTCTCGGGTAGAGCATAGAGAATCTTGCTCTGCTCCAGATACACTAGGATTTGAAGTCTGACAATTGCTGAAAGAATGCCACTTATCCTTATAGATGGAAACAGAATCATCTTCTCGGTTCAAGAATCTAGTTTTCTTCACATAATTGGATTGTTGCCAATGACCTGGTAAAGTACTTTGCCTAGGGCTGTTGATTTTGAGAAGGATACTATGAACATAAGGTTGAAGGTGTGGGTGCCCAAGTAACTCTGCAGCCTGTCTCGAGCAATACATGAAAGGGAGCAAGAAAGAAAGGTTGGTTACAAAAGACCCCTTCACATCCATTACCTGATATCACTTCATAGTCTGCCAATCACACATCATTAATTCTCCCAAACAAACTAAAGTTGCTTCAAATAATGTACAAACACTAGCTACGAAGTTCAGTATAACTTCTGCACTAGCTTTAAGACACTACATTGAATTGAATTATTCAAGGTCAGAGGATAGCTTTTATACATACACTAGGCCTAAGCTCTGGATTTTTCCGCAGCATGCTTTTAATGAGACCTCGACTGCCATAAGGGAAAATATATATAAAATTAGATCAATTGTACGGTTCAGAATAGAACCACATGACTAATTCACAAGACACAAATCCCCACTTTCAACGGGCTTTGGCTTACAGTGTTAAGACAAGACAATGCGATTTGCAACTGGTAATAATAGCCAAAGTAACTACGTGACAAAAGAACAAGGACTTACAATGCACTAGAATATTTTGATGGCAGTGGAGCCACTATGGACTTACTGATCTTGATAATCAATGCTTCTATATCCTATTCAAAGAAATTAAAAGATAATTTCCGTAAAGCAAAGTTGGAAGAGAATATATGAAAACAGTAAATGTGAGCAATTTTCAAGTCTTTGAGAGATAATATAAGTGTAACCAAGCAGCTGCATGACCTCTGCCGATAATCAATTGTGAAAATCATAGTAAAACAATTGGCATAAATTCATAACATATCAAATGGAGATACAGAGACAACAAAATTGTAGATATTGATTCTACTAGTCTGTTACCAAAAATATGTGCAAACAAGGTAATGTGATGAGACTCATGACAGTCAAATTGATATACAGACTTTGGTATATGATTGAGAATAAAATGAAAAGTGGTAGTGATGTAACCAATAAAGAAACTGGTAGCACAAAAGCAGCAACCGAAGTGTTAAATATGCTCCAAGAAGATGATATTTAAACAAACCTTTTTTTAATTAAGAGAATACTTACAAATGCTTTGAATGCAGGCTTGAGTGAGGTCATTTCATATATACAGCATCCTGAATAACCAGTTTCATAGATCATGAATACATTTTCAGCTAGATAATAAAAAGCTTATCAAGGAAAAATAACCATGAGTAGTTACCCAAGGACCAAATATCTGATTTAGAACCATAAGGTATATCTGCAAGGAGCTCAGGGCACATGTAGCTAGGAGTTCCTACAACCTAAATTACAAGGCAACAACTCTTGTTGATGACAAAACATCGTGCAAAAGTTTCAATCAGGAACATAAACTCAATTTATAGATTAAAAATTTCTTACAGAGGAAGTAAGATCATCTGAAGTCAACTTTTTGGCAAGCCCAAAATCACCTGTATCATCATTTGACCATTTGTAAGAAAATTCCTATCATCTTTGTTTTATTTAAGGGGTTGTTTGTGACTTGTGAGTTGGTTTTTGGAGGGCAATGAAAGGAAAGGGGGCTTAGTTCCCATGAAATACATTTGTGAAAGGGTTCCCAAGCCTTCCCTTTACCTTTACTCCCCTCCAAAATTTAACTGCTCAAGCTCAACAGACACTACAGAAACAATAGAATTGCATACCAAGGCGTATGTTGTGATCTTTTGTCAAAAATATGTTCGAGCACTGAAAAATTCATGTAATTTTCTCAATTAGTATATGGCTTGAGAGAATATAGATGGAAATAAAAAAAACTATTACCAAGCATAAAGAGGATTTGGTTGCTAACCTTAACGTCACGATGAAGAATATGGTTCTTGTGCAAGTACTCAAGTGCCATGAGAAGTTGAACAAGCCACTTACAAAGTTTCTGAAAAATAATGACCCTTTTAGATTTTAAAAGTGCAAATCTGAATGTTGTCTGATTTATTTAAAGATGAATAATATTGTTAAAAGGAAAAGAGAGATATATAATGAAATTTGTTTATTTATGCAACAAAACATAAAAACACATAACCTCCTCAGGAAACATAACACCATTAGCTTTCTTTATAGCTTCCGCCCTGTGATACAGCAATAATGTATTTAAAAACTATCATTGGCCCAAATCCAATTTATGAAAGCAAGAACCATGTTAGTCTAGGAAAATTTTAAGAAAAGAGACTTACATATCTCCACCCTCACAATAACATATAATAATGCAGACATAGCAACCCTGACAAGTAAGGTATCAAAATATGTCAGCATGAAGCAGTTACAATCAGTTTATGTGTCATTACCAATAAGCAATAAATCAAAACTGTCCTGATAAAAGGAAATAACCAAAGCAATCATCTGGATGGGAAAATGAAATTTAAAATCTAAAGTAATAATAAAACTGTACTCGTCTGTTACTCATCGTTACTTTAAATGTTTATTGAAGATGCATACTAAGGTGAAACTGATTTAATGCTGCTATGACAAATAAAACCAAAAAATGATACATTCAGGGTTAACACCAGACAAGACCAAGTCCAATAATTAAACTTCTTTAAAAAAAATTATGATGTAACTGCACAATGGTTTATAGCAATCTTCCAATAGAAGCATATAAGGGAAAAATTATAGTAGAAGCAATTCTTGTAATTAGCTGAGCACGTAAAAAGAAGTTAAGACCATACCTTCTCTACCCATGAATCTTTATACTCCACAATAAATGGATTTCTCATTTTGGAGATGAGCTCCATCTACAGATACCCCAAAAGGAAAAAGATATAAAAAATATCTTGAACCATATCCACAAATAATTTCACATCAAACATTTTGAATCAACAAGGCTGTTAAGTTTAATGCCGAATCCATTTTGAGATTTGAAACCTCTCTCTAGGCCCATTAGCAAATGAAATTCTTGTAGAACACAGCACAAAAACATGAACCAACCTCCTGGTGTGCAGACCTACGAGAGCGCTCAGTTTGGCGGGCAAGGCGAATCTTCTTCAACACATATCTATGTGATTCAAAACAAGGTTAAACAAACAAAAAATGAATAGAAACAGGCACTGAGGTGTAAAAAAGTAATGTAGCTTTCGGTTCTCACTTTTTCTTCTCATGCTTATGCTTTACCAGAAGGGCAGACCCAAAAGCACCTTTTCCAATTTGCTCAAGTATTTCATACTGCTCCATGTCAATAATAGTAGCAGATCTCCTTCTCCAGCCTACAATTACAAACCAAATCAAGCATTAGAAGATGGTATTGAAATGTAGATATCAAGGTTTTAAGATGTGGACCGCGTCACATGATGTAACCGCAACATCACAGACTGCATTGGCTGCAACACCACAACAATTGCAATGGCGACTGCAACCGAAACACGACCAAGCTATGCGTTGAAACACCAACTGCAACCGCAATTTAAAACCCTTGTAGTTATACATCGAAAGACTACACTATCAGCAAAGTAACTCAATCAAGCATCCCATACACTTGATAACACATAGCAACACTATTTTGTTTACTAAAAGAAGGAAGTCACTATCAATTACATTGACTTATACGCCAAGGTTGAAGAACCAAGTATTCTAATGCTAATCACATTTCTTCCAAACAATCTAACATTCACTAAAAACTTGTCTGTGTGTGCTTGATGCTATACATAGTTGGTCGATCCTATGAAGCACCAATATACGTCGATATGCATATTCTTGAAAAATGCAGGAAACAATACGTTTAAGATACACATAAAATTCATAACACATAATAAACATAGTTCTGAAATTCCAAAAAAACAAATCATACTTCGTACTCGTAGAGATAACTAAATACAAAATGAAAATCATATTGTCATAAAAAATCATTTACTATTGTCCAAAATAGGAATAATATCAATCTCGTTTAATCCTTGATCATCATCATCCAGATACATTTTTTTCTTCATTCTCTATGCAATAACATGTTTTGTCTTTTGTCTCCCTACAATTATAGAATTCCACTAGGTAGTTTGAATGATATGTTTGTCTGTAAGTGCTTGTGTATTATGCTTTTCTCTCTCTTGAAATGCTTCTACATGATAGTTGAGTGTTTGAGAGGTATCAAAAAACATTTTAAGAGTATCAAAGACTATTATCCAATTTATCATTTATTTAATTATTTTAGAAAATAATAACTCGATACTCCACGAATTCGTATTAGTAAAGCATCGGAGGATATGATATCAGTATCAGATATGTGAACGATATTGAAGTATTTGTGTTTCTGATAGAGTGCAAAAATCACTCTACCAAGAACACTATGAAATTATCCTACTCCTAAGAAAAATATAAACTAAGAAACATAAAATACTTCATTTTTCATTGATTGCATTCATAGATGAACAATACACAGTATACACTATTTAAAGAAGATGGAGAAATCCTAAGATGATGATGACCCTACAAGTGTCATCATCTTACAACACTAGAACATTCTAGAAATACTAATAGTAATATCAACTATTTAATTAAATCTAAATAATCAACTATAATATCTTATCCTATTCCTTTTCTAATGATTTTTCATAACAATTATAATAATAAATATTCTATCAGTTTCATAGGCCGATCCTAAGCTCGCATAAAAGACGATGGTTATATGATAAGCAGTTGATAACTAACTTAAAACTCTATCGAATATTTACCAATCTAACATTGAATAAACTAGAAATCATCATTTTAGTCCCCTAAACGTGTAAACATGGTTTTCTATATCTCTAACTTTAATATATCAAACAAATTACTCCTTATTCGATAACTAATTTAATTGAACAGTGACATAAATAACCGATGCTCAAAATTTCAAGGACTAAACAGTAATTTTCTAAATCACTAGTGCTCACAATTTCAAGGACTAAACAGTACTTTTCTAAATCACTAGTGCTCACAATTTCAAGGACTAAACAGCAATTTTCTAAATCACTAGTGGTCACAATTTCAGAAACTAAACAGTAATTTTCTAAATCACTAGTGCTCACAATTTCAGAAACTAAACAGTAATTTTCAAAATCACTAGTGCTCACAATTTCAGAAACTAAACAGTAATTTTCTAAATCACTAGTGCTCACAATTTCACGGATTAAACAGTAATTTTATAAATCACTAGTGCTCACAATTTCAGAAACTAAAACAAGAGTTAACTAGTAATGGAAAATGAAGCAGAAAAAAAACGGTTACATAAGAAGAATTTCGGAAAATAGAAGTAATAACAGAAAAGGAAGAGAAAACAATGAATGAGAAAAGCGTAAGATGATGAAAAATGGAAAATGTAAGTACCAGAGTGAATGGAAGAGATCGGAGAAAGTGAGAAGAATTGGAAAACGACACCGTTCTTGTTGTTGAAGAAGAATGAAGAAGAAATAGAGAGAAGAGAGGAAGGTGCAGAAGCTCTTTCCGGATATGAAACAAAATGATAAATTATTCATTCATTACATTTCTATTTATACATCACTCTAATATTTTTTATTATTTCTTTTTTTACTTTTTACTTTATTTATTTATTTATTTATATATGGAAAAAATATATACGCTAACATTGTAAATTTATGATTTGAATATTGTTCTTAGTTATTATATCTCTCAAATAATTATAAAGTTTAGGAGCTAGAAAACATTTAAATTCAAATATAAGTCTAATATTTATATATTTAAATTTTTGTTATTGAGATGTGATTGATTTATATTTATACATAGTTGATATATTATCTACTATTCATATTTATATTACTTATATTTAAGACCAATAATAATAAAATATAAATTGTATATGATAAAATGATAATGTAAAAAATTCTTATATAATAATTTTAAGAATATAGGTGAATTAGTGATCATAAATTTAAGTAAAGGAAGTGGTAAGTAAGATGTATAATTGGTTTGACTCCACAACTTTTAGACTATGACTCTGGTGATTGTGACCTCCCCTCACTCACATTTTTGTTTTACATTTTATAAACAATAATAACTTAATAACTTTTTAATTAATGCATATTTTTCTTGAAATTGTCCATACTTGAAATATTTATTCATTTGAAACCACCTTAGTTTTCAATTTGGTTTTATGCATTTTTGTTTCTTTAAGTTTTACTCAATCAAAATTTATAAGGTAGGTTTTATATTACATTTTTGTCTCTGTTAGGTATTATTGATCTTAAATAAAAATAATACATTTGGATAATGAATGATATATTAATTGTATGATGAACTTTAAATTAATCGTACATAGATATTAATTTGAACAGTGTTCTACAAGATCCAAAACAGAAAATCTAGATGTGCTTACCATGATTGAAGACATTGCATCCTAAAATGAGAAAAAAAAATCAAAATATGGTAGGTTTAAAGCTAGATTAATAATTAACTCAACATCATCACACAAAAATTATAAATGTTTTATTATTAGTTGTGCTTGAGATGAAATTGTTGATGCTTACAATTTGAGGTGTAAGATGAAGGTTGGATTTTATAAATTAGATTTAATATGTTTTCAAATTTTGATTGAATTATTTGTTTTAAAATATATAGTTTCTTATAATTATCTAATATTAAATGATTGACATGTGATGTAACCATATGCAAACTCTTGAATCATAAACCTAAGAACCTCTTTTGATGTGTCCCAAGAAAACATAGGAATTGTATGGTTGTAGATGAAAATATACAACAAGAGTTATAATATTACTGCCACAATAGAAGAGACCAACATGCCCAAGGTACTGAAATTCAACACATTGAAATCTTCTCATACAAAAATGAACATAATAATAGCACTTCAAATTATTCAGCTTAAATTGTCAGAAGAAATGTACCAGTGTTAAATTTCCCATTCTGCCATTGTCTATATTCTATAAATCACTTTTTCTCTGCAGAAAAAAGTGGTGGCTGAGCTTACTAGTTTAATGTCTTCTGATATGCAACCTGCAACAGCATAAGGAAAAATGATAGTTATATGATAATATGAACATAAAACTGCGAAGTTAAGTGAGATCAAGAAAATATATGAGACCGATTAGGAGCAACGAAATATTCAGCTATATCCGCTTTTATGTTTTTACAAATCCGTTATTTAAGAACATCATCGAAACATCTCTACTTGCGTAAGTAAGGCTGAGTATATTTATTCTCCTTAGACAGTTACCAAATGCGAGTCTCATGCATTAAGCCGTTTTTTTTATTAAGAACGTCTTACCGATATTTATGTAAGTACACTTTGCCTGAAGCCTATATCCCAATGATTATTTAATTTGAGCATATTAAAAGATTAAGGTGCAAAACTTTTGAAATTGAGTGCTTACAGATGTTGAAGTCTTCAGCAGCTCTCTTATGGCCATTGTTGCGTAACATGAAGCAGGAAGAGTCATACTCAATTTCAAAGCGATTTGGGAATCTTGAGAGCTGGAGCCACAAACCGATCCATCCTGCGGTACTGTTCCTTCATCATCTGCGATCTCCTTATCATCAGGTTCAACATTTGGACCATTAACAGAGTTGTCAACCTTGGCACCATTATCAGAGGCTTCTTCGCTTTTCCCGTTTGGTGCACCAACTGACTTGAGAATTTTGTCTAAATCTGTTTCTGCCAATGGCTTATTACCATCAGTATATGTAAGTAATTCCCTGCAATTGCACACAAACAAGGACATTATTCAATGCGTTAACTAGATTAGAAAAAATTGGGTAAACATTAATGGTCTATGAAATCGAGTAGAGGGTTTAGTTGGGTATATACCATTCAAAGTTAATTGGTTTCTGAAAAACCTTCCTGTAACCTCCAGTCATACTAGTTATTGAGAATTCCCTAATAAGTAGCAATAAACCGGAGTAAGAAAATAAGAGAACCAGAAAAATAGGGCAAGATAAACAATTGGACCCATTGAGATCTGAGCTGAGAATGTAATTACATACTTCATATTATGCACACTTTCTGTTAAACTAATTCCGTCCTGAGAAATACAAACAAAAAAAGCCGACTAATTTAGAAAAATAATAACTATTTGTGGAACAGTAAAAGTTAAGTGGTTGCAGAACAAGGCAGGATGCGAAAAGTCTTGGCGAGCAACCCAAATAGAAATACAGAGTATTAGCTGACCACCGTACCATACTCCAAGAAGGTAACGAAAAGAGGAAGAGGAGAAAGATAAGTAACACGTACTTTATTTGCCAAATCATGATAAACTTTGGCACTGTCATTTGTTGGATAAATTACTCGAGAACTGCAAGATCGTCAATACATAAATGACAGGGAATCAACCCATCAAGAGAGAGAAAATGAATACTGGTTAAGAGGATCTGAATTGTATGAATCAAAGAATCTAACTAGCATTGATCAGAGAAAGCTTACCCGGGCATAGGAAGGATGACATCATCAATTGTATAACATCCTGAATTAAGAACTTCAGAGGTCACAACCTATCATACAAAGAAAACTATTAATAATCAGAATAAGGTAACATCGTGTATTATTCTTGAAGACAGACGCTGTAATCACAACAAGAGGACGTAGTGTTAGAGCTACAACTTTGGCTTAGTATTAGCAGACCACAGTGATGGGCCGAAATCAAAAGACTACCTTGACATTACTATTTTTTTCTTCATGAAAATCTCCAGAGACTTCATCTTCATTATTATTATTATCATTCGTTGCACTGCAGTCATCAACACATTCAGGTTCAACAAGCTCCATAACTTTTCCACTAGGAATTTCTTTAGAATATACCAAGTCTCCTAATACAACTTGTTCAGTTCCTGTCACCATAGAATCACATTCGAAGGTATTGCAATAATGCATGGTAAGGATAGTATGGACTATCAAGAAATGTACCAGTAGAAATTAGGAGCCAGATAAAGCAGGGTATATTAGAAAATCATTACAGATCACAACTTACCATATTTTTGCACCCTCATACTTGCTGCATGGTTCCACAAATAGCTTTGGTAACTATGTACATACCTAAACAAATAAGCAGTAATGTAAGTATAATATGAAAATAGTCAATGTTATCTTTCAAAGCATGATGCATGTTTGGTAGAGCTAGAGAAATAAGGTTATGATTATATTTAACTATGACTATAATCTGGAGGGAGAGAAAACCAATCCATCCTATTTGAAGCTTTGTAAAAATGTTTTTTTTAAATAAAAGCTTTTATGATATAAGCTAGTCACCCAAATATGTTTTAGATTATAAAAGAAGCTTATAAAAAGGATGGTCCAACGTAAGAGGCTCCTGCTTAGTGGAGTATAGGGAGGGTAGAAGTACACAGCATTACCCCCACAAGTGGAGAGGTAGATTATAAAAGAAGCTTATGATCCAAAAAATAAGAAAACAGAAGCTCTACCAAGCACAGGCTAGTATTTTTCATTTGTATTTATTTAAGCGAACTTGTCTTGAACATGACAGGAGAAAGCAGCATCAAATAGAAACCCTAAATAGCTCCCTTTAAAACCTCTGCAAGAATTTCTTTTGCATTTTGTTGACTTCACTATTTTATATTAAAAGTTTACAACAATAGAACCTTACCCTCCTTAGCTGGATATTGTGTCAAAGTAGATATTTTACTAAAACCACCAATTATATATTTTCTTTTTATTTGGGAACTTTATATAGCATTAGTGAGCCATCTACCACATATAGTGATATAGCAACATGATGGAAAAGAGCACTGGTCAATTCTGTGTCACATATATTGCACCAGCCTGACAGTCAAACTATTTTTTTTCCATCAAAACAAACAATCACCCTGAAATAAAAGTCAGAACTGACCAGCACCCCACCGGGTGGTGAGGAGAGCAAAGCAACTGTGTACCCTAGCACAAAATTCACATTGGCAATCATGCTTATAAAGATGTTGTCCCCAATTATAACAAAACTATCAGCCTTGTTATGGCATTTCTATCGTAAATAAGGAAATTGATGGACATAGAATAACATGCATGTAATCTGTAATGTGGTAATAACCCTTGTGCATGTTTTGCTTTGATTATCTTATGCTAAAAAAATGCTTTTCAGCTAAGATTCCTCTCTTGAACATTTTGATTATAAGCTTTTTCGGAAGCAAAATAAGTAATCTATACAGACACAATGGAACACTCTGAACAAAGATGCATCCCAGATTTGTATAAAATTATGTGAAATTCAAACTCAGGTGTTTCTTAAATTGAAAAGAGACAAAAGAATAAATACAAAAATAGATATAAAAAAAAGTTAAATAATGTGAAAGAAACTATTTTGGATTCTCAAAGCGAGAAGCATTTGAAATATAAAGTCCATCCTAAAGCATGAAGCAATTGAAATACTAGCAACAATGTAACGCCAGTCTAGCCAAATATTTCCTACCCATAACATATCGACATGTTCAGATGATTATAACTCACATCATTCTCAAAGTCCGTGGAATAGATTTCAGTGCCTGCTGGTAGTTTCCAGGAGACTTTTTCAAACTTTGAAGCTGCATTAGATTGGTTGACAAAAAATGATTATAACTTGGAGCAACACAGATAAGTATAGCGAGTAAACAAAAAAATATTTCACTCTTGCATCAAGTTTAAGGAAGCACAACACGCCACTAATAGTCCCGCTGAAAGAAATTCATAAAAAGATAATTTTTATTTGAAGCTTACCACAGCCCTTTCTGCAACCAAAAATCGAGGCAACTGCTTAAGCGTCCCTTCAACATCATCACTATCTTTATAGTACTTGCGTGCCTTGGCTATTTCAGCTCTTTGTATTTAAATAACAAAGTTATGAAAAACAACAGGAATCAATAGATATGTTAATGTTAACTATCATCAGTATACAATATATTTTTTATCAAAGAAGATCAGTGCACAATAAATCAATTAAGATAAGTCATTCATTATATATTATAGAAACAATGAAAAGGATATCTCCATCTCTTGGATCAAGGATTAAGTCTACAGCAACTTCCCATTCCCCTCGGAGTAAAGCAGCTCCAATAAGGTGAGTTGGCACAGAGCCACTTCCAAAACGCTGAGCACATTTAAATACAATCACGTTGATTAATTAAGAAAAAATGAAAAATAAAATAAATCCTAAATAGACATAGTCAAAAACACCACGTTATTACTTTGTGAATTTTTTCAGTTTTGACAAGATCGTGGAAGAGACAATATATAATAGAAGAGTTTACATCACTGGATTTTGGACATATAAGAATTTATTAGAAAAAAACTCATTTAAGAAATGGGGCAGATTTAGTTGGCATTCACTTAGGTATTTTCCAAAAGCCAACCCCAGACCAAAATGAAGTCATTACTGACATGAAGTTTAGACTTGAGTTCCACAAAGTAAAGATGATTTTTAACACAATGTTATATATTTAAGCCATCCATCAATGTACAGCATAACATAAGTTTATACCCTGTAATTATACTCTCATTACTCTGTGTCACAAATACACAGGGCCAACACATGTTGGAGAAAATGAAACTCGAAGACATTGTATGTTTCAAACAGTGTTTTAAATTGCAGTTGCAGTCGCGATTGCGGTCATTGTGGTTGTTGTGATGCAGATTGAGGCCGTTGCAATGAGAATTTTTTGTGATTAAAAAAATATTTTTGAATTTGATGCAGCCTGCAAAAACAGCAATGCAACTGCGTCATTGTGATTTGGTGTCACACCACAATTGTGTTGTGATATAGTAGTGATGCTATCAGGACCCACAACCGTGGAGGTCTAATCACTGAGGGAGTCACGTTGCTATAGGGCAACGAGAAGAGTGAAGAGCCAACAACATGTGAGACTTATAAACACTTCTACTCACCCATCCAATCCAATGTGAGACTTCCAGTCACACTTTAATATACCCAAAATATCTAGGAAAGATAAATTTTCTGTTGGGCCTTACAAAAATAACAATACAATAACAAATGACAAGAATTGATTAATGATGTTAGGTCCGAGTAGTATACAAGGCAGGCCCATGCATCACAGATTATGCCTTCCCAGTTGTTCAGGAAGATTCATTAAATATTTAACATAAAGGAAAAAATGTCATAATTGGTGAAATAAACACAGGCTCTGGGAGAGGGTGACTTAGAAAGTACCTGTAAGCCAAAGTAGTTAATGAAGCCATGCTTTCCTAAGGCATCAGCAGATGCTTTTATGGTATCTTCAGTATCTGAAACAATACCTCTGAGAAAATATGTCAGTGCTTAGGGTACAAATATAAAGCTGCAGTTACATCAACAATTATAAATAATCTTAACTGCAAGATATAATAGTTTAACAGAACAAAAGTGGATTTCATGCAAAGATAACACCCTCACCGCAATGTGATTGTAAACCGGTTTCCCCAAAGCTGGCCAAGAACAAGTCCTTCATTAACATAACTAGACAAAGTGCATTTATAGTTTGATCATTCATCAAAGAACTCATATTTAGGAACAATTTGCGCTGAAAATTCAATCACCTTACCAGAAATCACCTACTTTAATACCAATTAGCCTCTTGTTAAGGGAAGCTAGCTTACTTGCTTGCTTCTTATAAACAGTAACCTAGAAACAAAACAAGATCTAAACCAAATGAGGTATATACCTCTAAAATCTAAATGGACAGAAATATGAGATAAAAAGGCGAATGAATGCCAATGCAGAACATAAAAAATGTAGAAATTGAGTACTCTTTGGGTCGTGACAGCACGTTTGTCCTTTGTACCCGCAAATCCAAATGATCTAGGCTGTCAGTTAAGTAAATAACAATCAGTTAAAAGGGAAAAGTGGAAAACATTTAACAAGCTTTTATAGTAGTCAATAATAATCTGAGCAGATTGCATTTTTTTGAGGGTGGATATGCAAGGAGGAGCAGGCAAGACATAATACAAAAAAAACTGATTTTCTCCTTGGTCATCACAGATAAATAAGTTAAAGGCTTCACTAAAGACATAGATGGGAAATGAAAAGCAAGTACTCGCTAAATGCAAAAACTAGGGTAATTGACCATAAAAGTGTGACTATTACTGAGGCTATAACATTTTACATCATAAACATAAATAATAAAAGTTTGTGAACACAAAAAACCATGAAACATAAAAAACAATACCATGTTCCTTAGTTTCCAAATTGGAATGAAAAGATGGTACAGAGGCATAATACATTTATAGACAATCATAACATATAAGCAGATGACCTTGAGTTCAAAATTTGGCAAATAGAACTCAATTATTACACATCTTAAATGCCCATTAATGACCCCAAAAAAATTTATGATATTGTCAACAAACAAAAAGTACTTTTCTGTCTATCAGAATCTCTAAAGAATATAACCAACAATGAAAAAGACATACCTGGACGCTAAGCATATTTCCTATCACCCCCAATGCCTCCTGTGTATCTTTGTTTTCCTTATATAGATTAAACCTAGAAATCACATCAGTAGAAAGATTCAGCTGATAAAAAACAGAACATAAAAATAGAAAAGGGGGAATGCCATGACCAAACATAAAATGCAAACATGATCATGTTTACATACTAGCGGTTACTCCTTGTGCATAATACTACAATTAATTAACAAAATGGTCTTGCTGATCGCAATCAAGTTTTTGGACTCCAAGCCTCTCTGCTGAAGAACAGGGGAAAACATTTGGGAATTTGTTTTGTCTGAAACTATACCAATAGGCTTCATTCCCGTGTATAGAAACAGTACGATGAACCAGCGTGTCTTTTAAGTTTTAAGTACTACTTCTTGTTTAGAGTTTAGACAATTAACAAAGATATGCAAGTAACCAGTTAACAACCACTTAGGTCCTCCAAGTTAGTTCTTGAAAGTTTATAACCAAATAAGTCCTCAAAACTTTAAATGTTACATCCTTCTACAAAATTAATTGGTGACTTAATGTTACTCAGCATGCTGATGACTTGTTTGGTGACAAAATTCATCCTCAAGTACCTAAGCGGTGACACACGTATCTTTGGAGGACCTAAGTGATAGTTGACTCAAAATAAATCCTTTGCACCAATAATCTTCCTTGATGGCCTCTATATATTGTCGATCCCTTTATAAATTCACCAAACTCAATATGCTAAACTAGTTAAAAGGAGAGGGCAATATGTATGAATTCACTGCATATCATATTATCATAACACTTCTTAATCATATTCATAAAAATTAAATGAGATCAATCCACATGAAAAGCAGTCGCAACTTCACCTGAGGAACTTGCCAACATTTTCAGGCCAATCTTCTGATCCTCTGCTGTCAAATGGCTTATCACCTCTTTCTTTGCGTTTCTTGGAGTTTCTGCCTTTATCAGATTTGGACCTCACACGGATGCATTTTGATGAAGCATCTGGTCCATCGACTACGTCTGTGACAAGGAACTTCAAGTTTTCCTTAAAGAAATTATGGATAGCCTGACAGATTTGAAAAAGGATAAATTGATGGTTTTGAATTGGCAGAAAAGCTACAAAGTGGAACCATCATGCTTGCCATGATAATAGATTGAACCCAGTGTCATCTTTCTCAGTTTAACTAATTCAAAAAGTAAATTACAATGGCTAGGTACTGAACTCATAAAAAGGCCAAATACTTGAACAAATGAAGTTCAAAACAAGAGGATGCAGTTTAATATTCGGTATCTTAATCTAAAACAATACAATCTCTGGTTACAAAAATTAATCCATTTCAATGAGACACCCCACTTTCACTCAATATCAAAGAACTCACTGATACAGGCTCTTTTCATATTCTCTCAAATCTAACAAAGAACAAGGATCAGAATTTTCTCATGATTTTTAATAACATGAGATGGTTATCTTACAGAGATGACAATAATTTCTTCTCTGTATAACCATTCCTGGTAAGTCCATGCATGATAAAAGTTGTGCATATCTCTGTCCAAAATAACATTATGCTACATGTGAGGATCCTTTCCCAAACTAGAAAGCCAAAAACTCAAACTAACCGTGCGATGTGATTTATCATAATCGGGAGAAAGAACAATAGGAGGAACACTGTCGTCGTCACCAGAATTAATTTGATTAATAAGGTCTTCCAAACGGGCAGCACCAGAATCCCCAGCAAGAGACTTAAACGATTCAATTTGAGAGGAATAATCTATAATTGTTGAGTCAGATGCCTTTGTTCCATTTTCATGGACACTCTGAAAAGGAAATAAAAACTCAAATACTAATAATAAAATAACAAATCAATTATTAACGAGCCCAAGTCGTTAGATTATATTAGACCTTTGGTTCCTCTGAAGGGGGGTCAAGTGATGTCAAATGAACAACTTGTTCATCTCTGTCTACTTCATTGACAATAAAATCAGAATACCTGAATCAAATTCCAACAAAAACACATCTTCACTTATATTAAACTTCATACACGACCGGTTTATCTTGATATACATGTTCATTCATATCCAAATAGTAAATTCAGAAAAAAGACTATAATACCAAATGACCTACTTGATGTAAGAGCAACAACAACAATAACAACCAAAACATTCACTACTAAGTAAGGTTGCTTACATTGACCAAACAAAGTCATAATATCCTATCGTAAATCATGTCTATAGACAAACAATTTGCCATCCATTTGATCTATTTTCTTTATCGGATCTTCTATAATTCTTCTCGACGCATGCCAGAACTACCTAAGTCGGGATTCTACCATCTCTACAGTAAGTGCAACCTCAATTTCATTTTTAATACAATCAGCGAGACGACATTCAAAATCATACATGTCGGATATGTCTACTCATCCTACGCAACATTAGCATCTATACTACATTGAACTTATTCTCAGTTGACAATTCATCGCCGAATAATTTAGTCTCATACAACATTTCAGATCAAGTTGCGTTCTATTGCTATTCAATAAATAAAGAAATGTGTGAGAATTGAAGAGAGACAGAGACCTTTGCTTGAGAATTCCACGGAAACCAGAAAGGTTAGAAATGTAGCAGGAAATGCCTACGTCGGATTCTTCAATACTTTTCCTCGCCATAACCGTCGCAGTGGTGGTGGTGGTGGTGGCGGTGGTGGCGGTGGTGGTGGGTTTTTGCGGTTTTCTGATACTCGCTTTGTAGGGTTTTAGAGCAGAGTAATGAAGGGAGGAAGAAATTGAACTGATGAGCTTGGGCCTCAGGCCCATGGATTTAAGCTAGACTAGGATGATAATGGATGTTGATTCTTCCGTGTTTTATACGAGTTCAACTTTTGGGTTCGGGTTTGGTATAGTTAATATCATACCTGAACCTGTCATGAACCCGATTAATATATGTATAATTATAAAATTATACATAAATGCATATATAAAATCTATGTGTATAGAAATTTAACATATATAGAACATATATATACATATAGAAATATATAGTTCGGATGGGTTTTCATCGGGTTCGATTTATTCGAAACTCGATGGGTTCGAATATGTTATCATTGATTTCAACTCCGCTTAATTCGGGTTCGAATTTTGCATTTCGGATTCGGGGTTGGCTAAACACAAACCTGACCGCGACCAGCCTCGTTGTCATTCTTATATGTTGATTCACATCGTATGATATTAAGTATTTAAATTTTATATATTTCATTTTAAAATATTAAAATATACATTTGGTATTGTAATTCAATATCTTTATTATAATAATGTTTATATTCATTATTGTTTTTTTGATAAAGAAAAATTGTATTAAAACGAGCACAAAGGTGCCCACCAATACAACATAGACTACGCAGTCTACTTTGTCGAACATAAAGTTAAACAAAGTTTAGGATTCGTACACCAACTAAAAAAATAAAGACTTATGAGATACAAAAAAAGATAATCAAATCCAAGATCTAGTTTGAATAAGATCAAAGTGCACAAAACTCATAGTCTTCTCCAAAAAAATACTTAATTTCTCGTAACCCACACCGATCAAACCACCATAAACAACACATTCTCAACTAGGAAAAGATAAAGACTTATGAGATACAAAAAAAAAATCAAATCCAAGATCTAGTTTGAATAAGATCAAGGTGCACAAAACTCAGAGCCTTCTCCAAAAAAATACTTAATTTCTCGTAACCCACACCGATCAAACCACCATAAACCAACACATTCTCCACAATTTTGCACATCTACCACTTCAGATGGATTCATGGAACTTGAGGGATTCCAAAACTGAGTAAAGAGTTATAAGAATAAAAGTCTTTCCAAACACTTGAAGCAAAGTCACAAAAGGCAAATAAATGATCAATAGTTTTGACCTAATTATTGCAGAACTTGAGAACCATCACAAGAAGCAAATTGTTGGATAACTTAAATGCTTAAAAATTGGTTGCAAAAATGATGGATAAAGAAGTATCAAAAAACTGATTTGGCAACTATGTAAAAAAAAATCTCAAAATGAGGATGATGAAAGAGGAATTGTAACTAACAAACATAAATAGAATTATGAAAAACTTAGGTTCTGATCAAAAGTGGATTGAGTCACAGACACTTCTCCACAAAGTTAGAATTCTGGTTTATGTTGTTATGTTTTATTAATTTCTTAGCCTTTAATTGTTTTTGTTTATGATAAAAACTATGTTTTTGAAGCCCAACCTCATGACAACATAAATGAGATCTTAGTGGGTCATGTTGAA
Source organism: Lupinus albus (assembly GCA_009771035.1). Classification (NCBI taxonomy): domain Eukaryota; kingdom Viridiplantae; phylum Streptophyta; class Magnoliopsida; order Fabales; family Fabaceae; genus Lupinus; species Lupinus albus. Next base: position 702,998 of record CM020016.1, read on the forward strand.
CATTTATAATTGATGATTTTGATGCAGATGCCTAACTTGATTTCATGCTAATTCAAAGTTTGGAATGAGATAAATACACTAACCTTAGTTTTATTATCACACTAACATTTATGAGAGATTTGTGTTTCGGGATGGGTTGCATATGTACAAACTCTCATTTTTGTATTATAACTATTTCACTGTATGGTCATCATTTGTGGGCAACATACCTATAGTCATCAATTGTTCATTTCGTTACTTTTGTTCCTTAAAATATGTTTGGTGAAAGACTTAAGGAGATTGAGGGTTTAAATCTAACCAACTATAAAATATTAACCTACTAACATTTGTCTATAAAAAACTCTTAAAACTCTGGTCATTTTGGTGTAAACTTAAATAAGATCTAAGGAGAAAAGTATGTGTGGAAGTAAGGGTGAAAACATGTGAGACCGTCTATGAGGGGCTTAGTACCTAGCCTATAACAGGTTAAGTCAGGTCAAACCTTTTTGGTAAACAGATCAAACTTAGGCTTCTTCAATAACATATTACACATAAATAGGTCAGGCTTAGGCCATTTTATTAAGCCTAATAGTCAGACCTATGCAAAATTATTATATATTTATAAATTATTTTTTATAATATATACAAAAAAAACTAAATAATAAATTTTTATGTAAATCCACATGGACATTTAGTTGTTGAGACTTGGGCTTAAGTACATAACTCAACTCATGTAAGTATGTAATTTTTTCAATCTTGTACATAATGTGTTGAATTTTTTACCTTAACAGACCTTTAAATAGGCTAACAAGTCATATCAAACTTTTAATCAAGTCAGACATAGGCTTTGAATTTTTTGAAACAAGCTAACAGGTCAGTGAGAGAGATATGTAAGACTAAATTGTAACTTATACAAATATTAAAACATTTATAATTTTAGTAATTATTAACTACATATAAAATGCAAATACACGGTGGAACCATTTGTTATACTCGACAAATTTTAATTATTAAGTATATTGTATTTCTTTACAAACTGCAAGAAATATTTATTTCACCATCATTTTAAATTATATAATAATTTTACATCATACATTATTAGAAGCACACACAACTATTGATATTCTATCATTGTAACTTACTACAATCAGTTGGCTTAAATGACACTACTTTCTTTTGCCTATCAATACCAACGAGGAAGTTAGCTTGAGCTATGTTTACAAAGACAGGAACTCTGTCGTCTACGTTGAAAGTAAAGCACATTAAACCATCAATTAATACAAATGTGTTATATTGATTTAGCGCAATGTCTGCACCAGCAAAATGTACAATAATTTGTGGGGCTTTAAATGTAGATGGTGTGGTTTGATAACAAAACTTTACTCCTTTATTTAATGATGTTTTGATAGGAAAAGGTCGTAAATTGATTTGGGCTGCTACTAGAGACTCCAATTTATTGTAGAAATATGTTGGTATAAGAGTCAATGTTGTACTAGTGTCAAGTATGATGTTACCCGCACTGCCAAATGGGTTAACGAAATTTAGCCTTTTACCTGCCACGGTCATTCCATATAAACTAAGATAATAAGGTGAGAGGGAATTACGAGATTTAAGGGGAGTAGAGACTGTCCCAAGAGTAGACACCGTATCATTTGTTCCAGAGTATAATAAACTTGAGATATTAGGTTCGTGTGATAAGCGGTAGGAAAATTTATTATGAATTACAGTACCTAGTTGAGAGGTAAGTGATGCAACACCATTTCCTAGACCAACTATTCCAGCACTTTTAGGTTCAAAATTACCTTTGTATTCGCGACTACAACCAAATATAATATTATTTAATCCAAAACGGGAATTTTTGACATTGGTGTCAAAAGTAAATGTTTCTTGGCCAACATCTCCATATGAAACTGATCCATCCATGTATGTCTCATTGTATTGGCATTTTAAACTCAAGGAAGTTTTCTTGCAACTGTTTTCCTTTATTATCTTACATGCTTGTGAAAAACAATTAGCAGCTTTGTAAGTTTCAGATTTGGAAGGGTCGAAGATTGGATCTGTTTGCTGGTAACACTTCTTACAAGGTTTGCATTGCACCCAAACAAGGTCAGTACTCGTGTCTGAAAATGCCATGACATCAACTTTTGGAGTGCCAATAGAGAACTTCATGAGGTACTCTGCCCATCAAAGTTAGTAATTGCTGGAGCCTGTATTGCTCCATAATTGAAACCATCTTCTTGGTAGAATTGTTTAACTCGTTCGAAAGAACGATGAATGGCATTAGCCATTCTCTCAAATGGGGTTTCAGAGGAGTTGTAGAATGGAGATTTTGGAGAATCTCTATGAATGAGTTCAACACTAAATCCCTCATTGAGTGCCTCAGTTAGATACATATCACCATTGAAGGTGGTTGACAATGTGATCCATAAGACAACAAGGGCATAATGATAAGGTGACACGTTGAGTGTTGAGGTCATGGTTGAAACCTTTGAAGCTTAGATATATAGGCACCACCCAGGGTATCACCAGGGTATAAAGTTGGTAGATTTATATAGTCGGTGGCATATTCAGGACTCGAGGACATGTGATGAAAGTTGCATTAACTACAATGTTATTAAATTTAACTCAAATAGAACGGTCCAACTTAGAATGGATATCTAACTAGTTGGAGTTTCTCATCTAATCGATCATGAACAAAAATTAATATGAATCAATATCTTGACTATTTTACGATATAAAACCAATTACTTGGCCGGTCAAAACATTAATTATATTATTTGACTATTTTGTATGGTTAGTTTTATATTACTTTTATTTATCATATTTAATTCCTAGATCACACCAATTAGTCCCGTTATTTAATTTTTAATTATTTATGAAAAATAATTTCCTTTTAGAATTTTAGATAAAGTCTAAAGTCATTTATTTTCTATAAAAGAATGTTATTTTAAGAAAATCTGAAATATATTATAATACCATTATCAATATGTATTTGAATTTATATCTAATTCATTCAAAAAAAAAATCAACATTCACAAATGTTGTTCTATTGTTTTTCAATGTCGTTCGTTATCTCAACTCTCACTTTTCCAGTACTTCTTACTCACACTTTGATTTTTTTATATTAAGATGAGACCAATTATAGGACATGTGAATATAATAATATTTCAAGTTTGTTCTTAAATGCATAACATATACAAATATCTCTCTAAAACTTTACATGTGGGACCAATGATTTAAATTGTTGATAGCATCATGTAATGCAACCACAATATTGATGTTGTGATTATTATCGTAATAGCATCACACCATAATTATGGTGTGAAACCAAATTACAGTGATGTGATTGTATTGTCACGCAGGATAACCACATCACGTCATATTTGGGTCGCACCGGACCACATGAGACAATATTGAACTCAAAAAATTTCTATTTAGAACTACATAAGTATTGATTATCTATTTTACATAGGGATACTTAAGAACAAGATATAATTTTGTCACAAAAACTAATAAAAACAAGTTTTTCTTTTATAAATTAATAATTAGTCAAACAACTTAATTAGATAAACTAGTGAGTGTGGTTAGTTAGATTACCATCTTAAAATAGATAGAGGGGATGCTCAGACATTTCCCAATTTTTAATCGACCTCCAAATCTAAATCTTTAATTGAAATCCGAATTATTATAATCTATACTAATATAAAGGGAAAACACAAAATAAACACTCATTATAGTGTAATTTTTGTTTCCTATTTTGCCCTTACATTTTTTAATGTCTACAAAAAAACCATATAATCCTAAGTAACTACCATTAACACATTAACCACCTATCTCACCTTAAATAAATTATAATAAATACATTTTTAACATAAAGTATTCTTAATACAAAAACATTCTAATTGTATAAAATAAAAATATAAAAATTAAATACTTAATATAATAAAATAAGAATGCGGTTCGTGTGTGCCGACACACTAGTGATAATAATAGTAGTAATAATAATAAGTGTAACCATATATAATATCAAGATAGTGAATAATCTAACTATAATGAATTGTAATAAAAATAAAAAATGAATATGATATTATTAAAAAAAAACTATGACAGTTTTTTTGTGTGGAAAAAGTCTTTATAATAATAAATGATTATTTTTTATTATAAGATAATGCAAATTTAATGATTAATATCTTAGATTAAAATAATAAAATATGGAGGAAGTCATGATCTCACTTCTTTTTCTAAAATTATCTTTAATGGTTGTAATATGTCCCTTATATTCGATTTAGTAAAAATAAGAATATTTTAGTATAAAAATTATTATTAATATAATAAAAAATAAAAACCTCATTTAATTTAATAATTAATAAATAAGAAATAATGATAATAATAAATATTTTCTTCGCCTAATGAATACAAAATATAAATTAATTTTAAAAAATATATACAAATAATAATCATATTGATGATGGAGGGAGATGTGTGGAAAAATAATAATAAATATTTTCCCGCTATGTTTACAAAAAAAATAATCCACGTCCAAAAAACAAAACATTTCTAATTAGAACTAAGCAAGTCTTGATTCCTATTGTACGAAGGGTAGAAATGACAATGAGTCTGAATGGGTCTGAGTGGTGCATTATTCGGACCCGTTCCGTTGCTTTATTTTTGGACCCAGACCCGCCTCAGGCCCGTGCTAATACTCGTTGGGTGTATTATATGTGGTTTCCTTGGGTATCCAGCGCATCTATGGGTACCCATAAATTCAAAATACGAAAAATAATTGCAAGTAATTTATGCACTTGTGTATTAGTTTCATATGATCTTATATGTTATTTGACAATCAACAGAAGAAAAAAATACAAAACTTAATTTAAAGTTTTAAACACAACTTAACTTGATTATTAAACACAACTGGTTTTACTCAAATAAACATTAAAAACAACCTCAACATTAGGATGAAAAATTAATTTAGTAAGAATTCTTCAATTAACATAACATTATATCATACATATGAATTAACAACATAATATCATTGCTACATAACATCACAATTTAGCAACATAACAATCAAATTTATGAATCAATATGATATTATAATTATGGATTCATATGGTATTACAATATAGATTCACACGATATTATAATTATATAATTATGTTGGTATATATATATAAGTTAATTATTGTCTTATAAAGTGTGTTATTATAAGTCAATTATTGTCTAAAGTGTGTTATTATAAGTCGATTATTGTCTTTATTTGGAAAAATATATATTTAAGTTGAAAAATTAATAATCAAAATAATTTTTAAGTATAATTATATTTGAATCTATTAAGATTTTCATTCAATTTTTTCCATATACATAAAGTTAGGATTTTCCTTAACATGTAAGTACCATTTTCTAAGTATATTTGCTCCTTTCCTTAACTTTATTATTACTAGCGTGATACTATCATGCAATATTGATAATATAGAAAAGGGGAGTTATGCGCTTTTTTGTAATACCTCAGTGCTGACATATGATCCTTTATGGTCTATGAATACATTGAGCGCGTTATCCATCAACTTAAATACTCATGTAATATTTTATTTCCTACAAATGGAACCTCCAGTTACTCGAACCAATGACATCATGAACAAAAGCCATTATTCTCATGATTCGTTGTCATTAAGTTGATGTCATGGGTTCGAGTCGTGGGAGGCTCCCCTATGAAGGGAATAATAATAAAATACTACATATATATATTTTCTTTATTCACACCCTTCCATAAGAAATTAGTTTTTGAATATTTGAACTCAAATTTTTAAATGAGTATAGATTAATGGCATGAAATAATTAATTTGATGAATTGGAAATTTAGATCTACGAAAGATGGTAACGAAAACAGAAGCTACTCAGTTGAACAGCCTCGAAAACCAAGTCGATAACGGCGGTGGTGGCGCGTGGGATTACCTAACCCTTGTTCGGAACCTCAAGGTTCGCCGTTCCGACAAAGTTCTCAAGCATGGTCTCTCCATCTTGAACAACCCCAAAATTCGATCCAATCTCGGTCCCGATGGTATTTTATTAATCACTTTCGTTCTTATATTAATATCTCTTTTTCAGATTTTCAATCTGATTTAATTGCAATCAATCACGATGTGTTTAGTTCGAATTATCGAATAAACTGAATGTAGAATTTTTTTTTTTCATTAAAAAAATCAGCCTTAGAATTATGATTATGGTTTCTGCTAAACACCATAATTATGCATGTTTCAACCTCCAAAAACTGTTTGTTTTTTTAAATATTAATCTTTACCAAACACAGTATAGTAGTCTAGTAGTATAATCAATCTACCTAGATTAACCAATTAGGCGTTGGTCTTGTGGTGTAAGGCGTCATCCATAAGTATCATATTAGGTCAAATTTTTGATTTCTTACACTGACATTGTAAGGGGCAACACGCATCCCGAAAGGGATTAATTAGTTACTGAGAGGATACCCTTGATTCTACCAAAAAAATATACTTAGAAGAATTATTTGTTAGATTCACACCTATGTCTGGCATGAAAAATGATGGCCAAATGCACGAGCCTCCCACTTAATGAGGTAGGGAAAGGGTAGATGTATGCAGTGTTACCCTCGCAAGCGAAGAGATTGTTTTTACGTTTTGAACCTATGACCTTATGGTCACTAAGCAATAACCTCAACGTTGTGCCAAACACCCTCTACGCCTATGTCTGTGGCATACAAAAAATTTTTAATGTGGAATCCGCATGTATTATAGATATTTTAATTTTTGTGTTGTTATAATATGTCGGCTGCAAATTTTAGTATCCAGTGATGGATTGAAGTTTGGACAGACTTCTGTTGCAACTACAAGGCTACTTTTATTAAATGTAATTTGTGGCTAATGATTGCTTGTTTCTCCATGCAGAGTGGACTTTGTATGAGCAGGTTGCTGTTGCAGCTATGGATTGCCAATGTCTTGATGTTGCCAAGGTAATATTGATTTCTTGTTTTTCATTTTAAAAGTTGGTTTATTGTCGTTTTTTGAATGTTTAAAACCTAGTGACAATAAGATACTCCAATTTATTTTTACAAAATTACACGAAAAATATAGCTCCTCGTATAAGCCGAATTTCATTTTCTAGTTTTTAGTAATGGCCCAACCAGATAAAGCATGTAAATGTGAGATGGCAACTCATAAGTTCTACCAGGAATTTAAATTTGCTTCATTTCTATTGTTTTAATGCAGCGTAATCTTTGATTACGCTGCCTAATGTGGCTATGTCATTATTGTTTTACAATGTATTATATCGTTCTTGTTAAAAGTTTGAGGCAAGAAGTTTGATCATGTTTGCTTTTAAATTTCTGAACCTTAAAGGCTTTTGTCTTGAAGTTGACAATAATGTATTTCTTTATCAGGACTGCACAAAGGTTCTTCGGAAGAGATTCCCTGAGAGTAAAAGAGTTGGTAAGTTGACACTTCTTAATTTTATATGTTTCTCCCTGTTATGAATTTGAGTTAGCCAAATGAATAGCAGCAATTGACACAACTCTTGGTGTGACTGACTCTACATGTGACTCCATCTGACCAAAGGAAACAAAATTATGTCGAACCACCTAAACTCAGACAGTATTCACTACATGACACATAATTTATTTGTTGGGATAAATGACATATGATACATTTTAGTTGCCCAATAATGTGTCTGTGCTTCCTATATGATCATAGGTTGCTGGCAGTCTTGCAAACAATTTATTTTTTCATTGCAGTGATTGATCTGGTGGCATATGTTGTCTTGGACCCCTCACATTTATTGCTCGATCTATATGAATGATAATTTTCCGAACACAGACTGTACTGTTTTCTTGTCCTAAAACTTGAGTAATTGCATGCCCTGCTCTGATTATTGATACCCAATTCTGGCTGTCTTTAAAATTTTAGATTTGTGGGTGGCTAAAATGGATAAGTAACATTCCATTATTTCAAGAGAGGTGGCATACAAATACATTCATATTCAGTTACCCAAATAAGTTTGTCAATCCATATGCATGTTCTTGTTCCGTCTAGAAACAAATTGGTCTATCGTGGCTCAGTCTTTGTGTAAAAATTGCAGGCAGGCTGGAGGCAATGTTGCTTGAAGCAAAAGGTTCTTGGGAATTAGCAGAGAAGGCTTATACGAGCCTTTTGGAGGATAATCCTCTTGATCAAGTAAACTCACTCAACCTTATTCTGGAGAAAGTGTTGTGGTAGTTCATTGAGTTTTACCCTTAAATTGACTGAGCTGCCTAAGGAAAGAATACCTAAAGCTTTAAGCTTTTCTTTTTGGTTCTGTTGTTCTGCAGATCATCCATAAGAGGAGGGTAGCTATGGCCAAGGCACAAGGCAACATTTCCAGGGCCATTGAATTCCTTAATAAATATCTGGAAATGTGAGGCAGCTGTTGAAGTTTTATTTTCTTCCGAAATTGATGATATGAAGGGAATTTTTTTTATCGTTTATGTATGTCTGAGTTATTTTCTCATTTTAAACAGATTCATGGCAGATCATGATGCATGGAGAGAACTGGCCGAAATATACGTCTCCCTGCAAATGTAATATTTTTATTCTATTTATTCTCTTCCTCTTTGAAAAAGTTATTATCAGTATTTATTTGTGTTACCATTTTATTTAGAAGCTCCTTTGTTTTTTAACTAATAGTATCTGTCTTTCTGTTAGGTATAAACAAGCAGCATTTTGCTACGAGGAACTGATATTATCTCAACCAACGGTTCCTCTCTATCACTTAGCCTATGCTGATGTAAGTACCTTTACAAAATTTTATTAATTATTTTAGTCAAATCAAATTATTCTCTCCCCTGTTCCTTTCCTCTGATAATCGCATGGCACAGAACATAGCAAGTGTGTTGTTTGGGCCATACCAGACTGTCCAATCTAGTTATAGGACTTGAATCCTACATTGAAAGTATGTCATTCCTGTGTGGGGTTTATATGGCCCTGGGTTATCCATCCACGCAACTCTAGTTTTTTGGTTGGTTCTACCAAGGTTTGTACCAGTTACCGGTGGTGATCTCTGAACCGGTTTTCATCCATTCATCTTTGCTAATCGCTGCTCTCCATTCTGTGATTGTTGTCCATTGTTGTGGTGGTCTGCATCGACCATGTCTGTCTGCGCTGTTCCTAATATTTTATTCTCTATCGTGCTGATCTCCACCATCTGAGCTCCTCAGCAGCTGCTTGTCTTTGTTGTGGATTTGGTAGAACCTGTTTCCTTTCATAAGTGGTGGTGGTCTTGTGTGAACAGGAAATGTTAAGCACTGCACCTTTTCTATGGGCTTGTGTCCCCTTCAATTACTAAAATGATACATGTCGTGGAGATGTTTCATTTTTGTTGTTGCTCAAATCCAGAAGAGTGAATTGGAATCCCCCCCTCTCTCTCACATGCGTACAGCCGTACACACACAGATACACACACACATAACAGTTGAATCTGAACTGAATTTTTCTGGTGTGCTACCGAGCTAGATCTTACTCTTATTGCATCAGAACATTATCTTGACTCATGTTATTGCCAGGTGCTTTATACACTTGGTGGGTTAGAAAATCTCCAAACTGCTAAGAAATATTATTCCTCCACTATTGACTTGACTGGGGGCAAGAATACCAGAGCACTCTTCGGTGTATGCTTGGTGAGCTCTCTCTCCCTCTTGTCCATTTGAGTGTCTATTTTATGTTGTCCTATGGAAGTTCATGTGTGCATGAATATATAATGAAAACTAATATTCTCACACTCTTTTTCCCCATACCGTGTTTTACGCTTACTTTATAACTATCGATCAAAGACTTTTGTTTTGGAAACATAGATAGTTCATGATTAATGATTATATAGTAGATTTTAAAAGGTGTGAGAATATAGGAAGATGGTTGTACCTAGTTTTTAGTGGTTACAATGAAAGTCATAATTGAGGTCTGCTTTGGTAGATTCAGATTTTTCTTCATAGATTGTTGATTTTCTCCTTAGGAACTTGGAATTTCTGGAATCTTATTTTCGAAATTCTATGCCGAAAAATGTGTTTCTATTTTCCAGTGCACATCTGCTATTGCACAGCTTGTGAAAGGGAAGATTAAGGAAGAGAAAGAAGGATCACAAGTACAATCTCTAGCAGCCAAAGTGTTGGAGAAAGATTACAAGCAGAGAGCTCCTGATAAGCTTCCTCAACTAACAGCTGCATTAAAGAGTTTAACATTGTCTTCATGATCATATGCACTATTTATTGAAGATTTTTGTTATTTTTAGTGCACTTTTTTTTTTTTACTTTTTCTTAGATTGTTGTCAGCTTCAATTAACATATTTACTATTCCCTTGTTGTTTTATTAGCAAATGAAAATTCATGAGTTTTCTGCATTTTGCCATCATTTATGAATATTTATTTAAAGACATATTTGAGTGTGGATCCAAAAATATTATGCCATGGAACTTTCCTCATGGGTTATAAAATTCGCAAAAGTTGTTCTTGACATTCTTTTACCTTTTAATAGTTATGAAATTAGTTTTAATCTTTTTTCTTTTGGTGAAATGATTCCAGAAAATTAAGGAAAAGCAAGGATTACTACATCAATTGATAAATCAAAGAAAAATGCTACTTGCACTCTCAATTGGGACCTTGTGATAGAATTGAAGTGTAGACATGCCAAGAAAATAAAAGGTTGAATTAAATGTAACATTCAACAAATTTAAGGTGGCTTCTATATTATAAGTGTAAAGATTTATATAGAGATAATATATCATCCAACATTTATTTATATTACTTTTTGAAGAGTCAATAATTAAACATGAATAACAAACAATGCAATGACAATGTACAAAACTCATATTATTAGTGCATACATTTTTTTTCTCTTAGTTTGTTTTAGTACAAAGATGTTTCTATATTCCTCATGGGAGGGATAAATGTTTTTCTCCCTTTTATGGGGATGCTACAATGAAACAAATCCTTACATCACATGCTCCATCAAAATCACTTCTGTAATTTTTAGATTATACCATGTTAGCATCATGAAGTTGTTTGTGTCTTGCTACAATATATAAAATCATATTATTTAGGACAAATACACTCATTACACAAAGTTTTAGCATTATAACATGAGTGAAGAAACCAGCATTGTCAAAAAATACAGATCAAAATAATTAAAAGCATCATACTCTATGGACTAATACAGCTTAAATCACCATCATAACTTTTTATTGGTAGATTGTCAAAAGAAAACCAAAATAAAAGTGGCCCTTAAAAAAGTGATTTTCAATTGACATAGCATTAATTAGAAACAACACTTCCAACTTTGAGCTTATCAGCAGCTATGACATAAGAGACAGGAACCAACTTTGGTGCATCATGTGATTTTTCTTCCTCAATTTTATGTTCTACCTCAATCACCTTGTTCTTGCTCATCCCAGCATACATTTTTCTTCTGATTTCCTTCCGCACTTCCTTTTCCGACAATTTCAAATCCTTGAAGCTCTGTTCAAACTTGGCTTCATCCTCTGGTGAAAAGAATACAACTTCCTTGTTGCCGAGTTCTTCATACAGCTTCTCAATCTTTGCCTTCCAGAAGAGGCCTAATTCTGTGTCCATTTTGTTATAAGGAGTTTTGATTAAGTACTCATCAATGCCACCGGCTTTGTCTATGCAACGAAGCGCGTGGGTGGTGACTTTAATTCGGATATGCTTATCAAGGGCATAACTAAAAAGCCGCTTTTCTTGGACATTGGGTTTCCATGTTCTCCTTGTCCTATTACACACCATTAGATAAAGAACAAGTTCTCATCAATATTGTATCATTTTCTTTCTTTTCAACATAATTCAAAGGTAAAACAACTTCCTAAAGCAAAATTTAGTAACCAAAAGATAACATGCAAGTTCTGATTTGAGTTAGAATCACTAAGATAACACAAAGGGTTGTAGCTAGTGTTAGCCACATCAAGTAAGACCAATGCTATAACAAGGGTTGTAGATATAAACCATGAGAAAAAAGGCTAACAAGGAAATTTTAGAACTCAATTGTAAAATAACCACTATTTAAGAGTCCATTGCTGAAAAATTAATCATTGCTAGCCCCAGTTGGAGAAAATCTATTAATGGAAAATTATCGTAATATAATCGATCTGAACGAGGAATTTCCAGGACTCCACGTGCATCTAATTCCAATATCTCATTAAGTGAAGAACCAACAAGTAAGTCAATCATATGAATTCGAAATTTTTTTACTAGTACTTATCAAATCTTGCTCTATAATCTGATTTGGTCTTGTAGTCCAAACAGAAATCCTACTCATACGGACCATGATATTCTTTGTCTAATGGATCCACGATTATTAGTTCCTTGACTCTTCTAATTTCAAATTTAGCATCAAATATAGCATCCCAATTTCCAAAATCTAGCATCCGTAAATTTAGATGCATGCCAAAACATTTAAACACCGAAGAACATACCCAAGAAAATAAAGAAAATAAAGTGTATCGAGAATTGGATACAAACTTGTTACCGCCATCTTCACTGACATTGTTGCCAAACTGAATGTGTCGCCCAGCGAAGAGACCACGTTTTGCACGGCCCATAATAACCTTGCTTCGGGGTATGAATTTCTCCAAAGATTCCTTCACTCTCGGGGCCAAACTCTTTTCTCCAACTTTTTTGAGAACTTTGTTCATCATCTGCTTCCCTCTGAATGCCATTTCAGTACTCACTTTACTCTACAAAAAAATATTTTAAACATATAAACAGATCAATGACTTGGTGTGTATCTGGTAAACAACTTAATTAAACTCTTATTTATCCAATAAGCTCAAAAGTGATTAATTTACATAAGCATATGTAACAAGCTTATTAACTTCTAGGAAGGTCATAAACTATTTCTATAACCTATTTTCATAAGTACATTGTTAAGGTTGTTGTCTTATGACCTAGAAGTCACGGATTCAAATCCCAAGAGTCTCTTCGCTTCGGTAAAACATGTACATATATTTTATCCCGACCCCACTAAGTGGTAGCAAAGTGCATTCATAAACCCTAATAAGTTCTCTATAAGCTCTTTGTATAAAAGAACACTAATCTACCTCAGAACATGGAAAACACAAAAATTGAAAATTTACCTCAAAAACAATCAAGGCATTGAAAACCCATTATAGAACAACAACAAAAAAGTTAAAGCAACCACCTTAAACTAAGTAAGAATGCAACAATTCCACCATTTTCATGAAAAAAGAGAGTTCCCAAAAAAATGGTAAATTTTGTAACTTTAACAAGATAACAAGTTATAATGGCAATAAAAGAGATAAAAAGTGATGAATTAAAAATAATGATATAAAATTTTGAAGAATAAAGAAAAAGATGAATTGAAAGAAGAGAAAGAGAAACCTAGGCAGTGTAGTGATGAGAGAAGATGCGAGAAGGAGTGAGGTTTGAGAAATTGATGAATGGTCAAACCCACTCTGTGGGCCAATAAACTTAACATTCTCTATCGAGGTTTTGACCCATTTGGGCTCTCTCTATTTTAACAACAAAATATATTCATAGTCTAACAATTTGTTCTCAATAAGTGTCACCCATAAAAATCGAATATTGACATTTTGATTTGTGTGAAGATCTAGTCGCACCTTATATTACTAAACCAATATATTATTGGCTAATAATCACTATTAATACTTCATTATTGGGTGTGATACTTATGACATGGAATAGAATGATTATGAATCTTAAGATCAAAATATAACTCTTGATTAATAATAATTAAAAATTAAATCTTAAATAAATAATGGTGATTTTGAAATTTGTTTTTTTTTGCTTCATGACTTTGAATTCTCTAATATTCTCAAATTTTGCATAGAATTAGTTTGTCATAACTTACTTATGTGATTATTAGGAATGACTCAAGTGAGAACAATTCTCTTATAAAAACTGTGATTATGGATGATTATGCTTAAAAATTAATTATTTGTCACATTATAGTCATGTGCATGTATCTTTTAATCATGACCATTTAAATAAGATCCAATGATTCATATTAAATATTCTCCTTTATCATAATAGCGCATTGTTCTCAGTAGCTCCCTTATCCTACATTAATTTATATGCAAAGTGGTAGTCTATTGGAGCAATAAGTATAAAGAATTCATGTTAAGATCTATTACCTAGTTGAATTCTCACTTAGTATAGTCTGAGGAGGGTATATGCACGTAGCCTTGTGCTTATAAGGGAAGAAACTGTTTTCAGATCGTACGAATACTAATGGTAAACACCGAAAATCCACTTGAATGAATTTCGGTTAAACATTGAAGAGAATATGCAACAATTAAAAGTTGGCTGCAAAGTTGGTCCAATTTTTTACCAAGCAGCCATTCTTATTGGCTGCAAAGTTGTGATCAGTGGATAAGAAACTTCATCCTTGGGAACAATATTCTTTTCAATGCTTAATGAAGGACTAAAAAAAGAGATATGTCCCCATACCGATCGATGATTATCAACCCGCTAAATCCTTAGTCGACCGACGAGTATATAGATCGATTCCAAGACATGAAGATAAACAATACAAACTTATAGATCGAATTCTAAGAGACAATACAAGACATGAAGATAAACAATACTATTGTGTGAACAAGATAAGTACATCAAAATTACATTCCAAGTTACCAGAAACTTAACTACGAACGAAGAACAGAATGATAGGTGCTACAACTATTTTTTTCGCATATACGCTGCGAAGAATGATAAAGCAAATATACGTAACACCAACAACAAAGCCTTAGTAACTGATATTGCAGACTTTGCAGTAACTGATAAAGCAAATATATATATATAAGCTATATGATTCTATGCACAGTCAGATTTGTTCCATATTAAGTTTGAAACTGATATTGCAGCATTTGATAGTATCAAATAAGTTTTACACCTGCTACGCGATTTGCATCTCGGAAAAGTACAATAGAACAAGCTACAAGACTTAAAAAATAAAATTTGAAGGTTTGGTTATGAAAGATCTAATTGTAACATAATTGAACAACAATTATTCTCATGCTAGGAAGTAGAAAACATGGATAATAAAGATACGAGACGAAGATACAACGCAAAATGAAGCATGCATACATATACAAGACACGTATATAACACGATAGAATATGTTGATACAACAAATATTCATAGAATGATTGAAAAATATATTGACAAAAAGTAGCTAAACATATCGAAGTATCCGATACGATGTGTATTGGATACCGATATAACAACCATTTTGAAGTATTGACACAACATAGGCCATGGCAGACTAAAAAATGTATATGCTAAATAAACAAGAATAAAAAATGTGCTTGAATAACACATGAAACAAACTTTAATTTAAACTTTGTAGTTTTAGTAATATAGACCACAAAATTAACACTTGAAGGCGAAAATATACAGCCAATTGGAAACAATTGTCTCCGATCTGTTCAAATGGATCAGCTAAATTGCGGGTATGAGTTTAACACGGGAACGAGACAAACAAAAGGATGCAGTTTTAATCAACTGTATTTCAATCATATGGTTGATAAATCAAAACTTACTAAGAGGTATGTTAGTATCGAATTGAAGAACGACTTCGGCATCTCTACAGATTTTTCCAAGCATACAAAATAAGCGAGAAACCAAGACCTTGCGATTTGGTCTCAGAAAATCTGTCAGAGAAAGACCACTGCGGTAAATTTGCATCAGAAACGGGTTGGGTAGTCCACGACTTCTCCGCGGAGAGGCTTGTTCTGAACATAAAGACAGCATTATTTCCAAGAGGTGTACCGAAGAGCCAATTATGGACATCCCAGAAAAATTCCACTGCAAGACCATCAACAACGATAGTATGATTTCCCCGGAAATTCCACCTCAGCCGCTTCACTTGCATCACAGTTTTGCTATCTATGCGAACTCTAAGGCTCGGATCACTAACACTTGTAGTGTCACATTCAATCACAAGATCATGAATTTGACCGTTGTCACAAAATACAGTCTTCGTACTAAACAACTTCTTACCGAAAACATGTTCTTTCTTGGCAACTAAAACTGCATTCGATGGTAACGAAACAGTGTTGGTTTTCTTGAGTGCTTCATTCCTCAAATCCCCAAGAAGAAGAACCATTTGTCGATCTACAACAACTCCTACATAAAACCCCTCCAATGGTTCAGGCCCAGAACCAAATTTAGCAGACGAAAGCTCCCAATATACATCAATTTTAGAAGAACAAGCTTCTAGACTCTGACAACCTTTTCTCTTTGAGAAACCCCATGGTTTCATATCCACCTTACAAAGACACTGACTCGAAGAGTTTTCGTCTTCAAAACCAACACTGAGGCCTTGTCCCATCAAATTCTTACTCCAAGTTACAGTAATCAGACATGGCTTACCATGTATCAGGCATTGATAAACACAAGCAGCCAAATTCTGGGAAGTTTTACTTCCGCTTGAAGCCGAAGAATCCGCAACTTGAACTGCATTTTCACCAAAACAAGAAGGAAAATCCTTCATCATTGGCAAGAAGCAACTTCAATTTCAACTCAATTACCAACTCTTTTCCTCTTCTGTGGGTTTTCAACAAATAGATGATACAAATAGCACCCTCACTCAGAAAGAAATATCAGCAACTTGAACTTGAACTCTATTTTCACCAAAACAAAAAGAAAAATTCTTCATTTTTTGCAAAATGGTACTTCAATTTCAATTCAATTACCAAGCTTTTTTTGTTGTTGGTATCAACAACACTCACTCAGAAAGAATAATCAGTAACTAGAATTCCATTTTAACCAAAACATAAAAGGAAATCCTTCAATTTAGGAAAAAGGGTACTTGAATTTCAATCCAATAAACAAACTTTTTCTAATGGTAACAAAAGCACTCATTCAGAACATTCTAGAAACCAATTCTAAGACAGACATATATTAACCTTAATTTGATCAAACATTAAGGAAAACCTACCTCATCCATAGTTGGTTGAAGAAGATTGTATATTGATATTGAAGACAAATTTGAAGAATGTAGGGACTAAAACAGTTCAAATAGAAAGAGAAGCAGACAAAAAAAAAACCCAAACTTTTTTTTTCACTATGATACTAAAGATTGGAAATTTTCAACAACAAAAAATACCCAAAAACAAAAAAAGATAACATGGTTGAATATTATAATAAAAAATGCAAAACCAACCTCAGAAGGGAAGAGAAAAGGGAGAAGTGAAAAAGAACTAGAACTGTTGAATTTGTGAATGTTCCTCAAATTCCAAACTCATAAAAGCTATGATTTTTACTATGAATCAAATTAATTAAGTCAAAATTGGAGGAAAAGATATTAACTTTAAATCTTAAGATTATCAGCCAGATTATTTTTTAACAAATTGTTTATTTAAAAAATAACTTATTATAATAATAAAACTTATAATTAGATTGCCATAATAATCTGTTTTGAATAGCTTCACATTATGATTAGTTTATAGTATAATGAGAGGACAAAATCTGAGACACAATAAAAAATTGATTTTTTTAATAAAACTCAATTAAGAAATTTTATTTTTCACCAAAATCTAAAATAACTTTTTTTAGTCAAAAAAACCAATATGGTATTTTTTTTATAATACTTTTTTTGGGTTTTGTTTTGATTATATTCATATATAACATTTTCAAAGTTATATATATAATAAATCATTTTGTTATCAAAACATTCTTATTTATTTAATTTTTTTAGTGTAAAGATAAATTTATTTAGTTTTATGAATGACAATTCTAATAAACTATATATAATTATTAAAAATTTAATGATAATTCCACCTCTCAACTAATACCAACTACCACAAAAAGGCTTTATAAAAAATTTAAAAAAGTGCACAAAATCATTAATGTTTTTAGGTTTTTTTTATTATATTTATATGACATTTCAAAGTTATATGTATGGTAATTTATTTTATTATAAAAACACCCTTATTTATTTTAATTTTTTGAGTGGAAAATCAAAATAATTTAGTTTCATCAACACTTCTAAAAAAAAACTACATATAATTATTAACTAATTTAATGATGATTTCACTTCTCAACTAGTTCCAAATACCAAAATATACTTTATAAAAAGTTATAAAAAAAGTGCACAAACAAATGGGGAATCATCATTAATTGTTTTTAATTTTATTTTTCTGTCCTATTATTATTATTATTATTTTAAATAATTTAATTATACAAATAATTTGTCAAACAATATAATTCTATTATATATGAAACTATTAGCTTTCTTAGCTACAATATCGTTGTTTCCAACTAATTCTGGTAAAAAAGATCTTTGAAATATTTTTATTCAAATTAATTCCCTTATAAGATTAGAAAATGAATAAATTATTTGGTGACCTAATTTTTTTATAATGTTGACTTAAATCTTTTAAAAATCAATAGGATAACTTTTAAATCTTTCAAGACTTTTTTACCACAAAGAAACATTCAAAGTATCTCTAATATTCTAACAACTATTTTTTTTAAGTACATTATATTCTTTGTAATTTTTTTAAGGACTCTATAATTATCTCACAACACATTATAATTATAGGGTATGCAACTTAAAATTCTAATAAAAATATAAGAGTAAATTACACTCACACCCCCTGAGTTTTAGTGAAATTACACAAACCACCCCTCACTTTTTTGTCATTACACGAGCCACCCCTAATTTTGTACATATGTTACACTGACTACCCCTGCATGATATAAATGTGTAATATTTTAAACAAAAAATGTATGATGTGTGCAATTAATTAAACAAAATATTGTATATTGTGTAGACAAATTCAAATAATATAAGAGTTAATGCATCTTCATTATTTGACTCGTTATAAAATAATATTAGAGTTATTTAAACATTTATTTGAAATTATTAATGTATTTTTTAATGACACAAAAATAATAAATAAACATTCGCTTTTGTACTATTTGAAGTGTTACACAATACACAATATTTTGTTTAACTTAATTACATTCATCACACGTTTTTTCTTTAAAATATTACACTTTTATAACATGCAAGGGTAGTCAATGTAATGTATGTATAAATTTATGGGTGATTTGTGTAGGAGAGAGGGGTGGTTGGTGTAAGGACAAAAAAGGGAATGATAATTTGTGTAATTTCATTAAAACTCAGAGGTGTGAGTGTAATTTACTCAAAATATAATTACAATTTTAAAGTCCTTAAACATTATATATTCTATAATATTTTTATTACAATGTTTTAAGGACTCTATAATTATATGCTGTATAATATTTGGAACATTGGCTATTTTTATTACAATATTTTAAGGACGCTATAATTATCTTAATAACACATTTTAAGGACACTATAATTATCTTTTTGAAATTTTTAATGATTGACCATGCCATATACATATTGTATAACTTTTACAAAATCCATCATAAATAATAAAATGTTCTTTTATTTGTCAACTTTTACTAACCCACTAAAACTCATATTTTACACAAGGAGAATAAAACCTTCCATCAATATAGAAAATATATCTTTTAGAAAATATTCCATTCATACTCATAACTTGTACATCAAACATTTATCCAACTCAGATATTAACATAAGAGGTTAATTACCATATCATCAATTTCTTTTATAATTTACTAGTGTGTCAACTCACTTTTCTATTGAATGAATTGCAATTTTGCATGTTAAAAAATGAAAAAAAAAAATTATCGTGTTCAAATATTGCCTTAATCTATGTGAAAAAACAGTCGTGTTCAAATGGAAAAACTGTAAAAGTTACATGAACAAACATAAAACATAAAATGAGAAAATAAGTTATATGGTTTTTGGTAGAAAATATAGATTAATAAGGGCAAAATAAAAAACAAAAATTACACCATTATGGGTGATTATTTTATGTTTTCCCTTTATATTAGTATATATATATATTAGTATATATATATATTAGTATATATATATATATAAGAGGTTCATATGTTATTATCTTACTTGATTATATTACTATGTTATTATTTATTAATCATCATCTTTATATCAATGATATAACAAGTTACTCTATTCATGTGGATATATGAACACATTTATGATATAAAGTAAAGAAATTAATGGAGAAGAATGTTTTAATTATATGAATGATATATGAGATACCTATATAAACTTAATCAATAATTAAATCTTAATAAATTTATTAATGATATAAGTTAATAATACCAAAAAAAAAGTGAAACTGATTAATGATATAACTATATAAGAATGTTTTTTTTTTTTGCAAAAATTTGTATGGCCTCATATGTAGCATATAGTTGAAGTTAATTTCATACCAATTAATAACAAAGGCTTGCACTATTAATAACTTTGCAAAACTCATTGTCTTTAATATTTTTTCCTTGGAGAAGATCCTAACTCGAAATTTAAATTATGTTTATTTATTAAAATAATTATGAAGTATTGAAATTTTACCCAAATATCTTGAACCTTTGTGCTAGTACATTATTTTTCTTTCTCTATATATTCTTTAAGAAGATTGAATTCAAGGAAATTATTTTGCAGATATGTCATGAAGATTCCATAACTTTCTTTCTTTTGTGACATTGAAACATGAAATCTTGTGCATTACACAACCACTGATAATAAAGATTGAAGCCTCAAAATTTAAACTTGGAGTGATGCAAAAGATGAACTAATTAAGTAGCTTTTTTAATATCACATGAACTTTAGAGTGCTAGCTTTTGTCACTTTCTCTTAGGTTGAAGTTTGAATCTTAGCATAATCTTAAACTTTTATGTGTAATTAATACAAATATATTAAGAGGTATAATTGATTGAAAAATTAGAAATAAGATTGAAAATTAATAGCAATTATAAAGTTAAAAATAAGCTCTTTTAAATTAGCATAAGAAGTCCACAAGAAAAAACAAAAACTACTATGATAAACCATATGATTAAATAACATAATTAATTAAGATGAATGTTTTATGAGGAAAATAATGTATGCATGCAATAACAACAATATGAAATTTTATACGATGATACTGTATTATTCATCCCAAAACTAATTGGCTAATGAGAGGAATAGTCTAACAAATATTTACATCATTCCCAAGATAATGAATTAGACAATGTAGGACTTACCCCAAACATAAATTTACCACCAAATACCTTGAACCTTTATATGTGTACATGATTTCTCTCTCTCTATTTCTTCTTTAAGAAGATATAATGCAAAGAAATGGTTTTGTAAATGTGTCAAAAAAGTTTTTGTACCTTTCTTTCTTTTGTGAACACGTGTAGTGAAGGTGGCATTGAAACATGATATCTCGGACACTAAACAACATTGGACATGGATAATAAAGATGGAAACCTCAAAATATGGAGTGAATTAAGTAACAACTTTTAATATCACAAGTCACCATATCACATAAGCTTCAAAATGCTTTACAACTTTTTATTAAGTTGAAGTTTGAACCTTAGCATAATGTTAAACTTATATGAATAGGGTATTACTTCATATGGTGTAATAATGCCAAGCTGGAAATGAGAAAAAGAGCCTGAATATATGCAAAGAAAGTGATGAAAATCACCGTCTCTAAATTGTGTCTCCAACTCTCTCTTATCAAATCAGATTTTGACACATAATATAAAATAACATGCAATTTTAACTTTGATTCTCACAACTCATTTTTTTATAATAAACAACATAATTTAATTGGATGAAACAGAGCTGGGGACACAATTCGGGACACTAATCCCATTCCAAAAAAAGAGCCAAAAAAAAGTTTAAGAAAACGGTTAAGTAGGTCCCACTTAGTCTTTTTTTGCTAGTGATCTTCCTAATTAAGCTCTTACAACACTATAAATATGGACCTAGAGGCACCTTTGCTTTCATCCTTATCTCAAGCATTGTTGTGTTTTGTGAGAAAAATGAGTTTGAAGTCCTTTATTTTCAAGTGTTTTCTATTATGGGTGATTCTTATCTCTCTTGTGATAGCTAGTGAATCATCTAAACATGAGATACAAGGTATGAAGTTCAAACCTTACATTTCCACCCTTATAATATACTCACATGATAGAGAGATAAATTTATAATTTTTTAATTTATTCAATTCTAAAATAATAAAGTATCTTAATCCTCAATTTTTTTGATATCACGGGTTAGAATATGAATTTAGTATTGGACTCTCTTATAGTGGAGATGATCTCAGACCTTCAAATACATATATTGAGTGAAAGAAAACCTTCTCGATCTTCACCAGAACTTTGAAGACTTTAGGTCAACAGGCAAAGGGGCAAGGCCCCGATATCTAGGGGTGAGCGGAACCCAACCCTACCCGCTCACCCGGCATGGCTCGATCATGATCGAACCTGAAAAGGGTCGGGTCTCATCGGGTCTAGGGTTGGATTCGGGTTCAAAAATTAGACTCAGTCGATATTTAGAGTCGGGTAGGGACTAAATATGAACCGTCCCATAGTCACTAAATTATGATGGTTGTATGTGTCTCTGTTCAAATATATACAGAGTAATGATATTTTTTTGATCAAAAAATATCATTGATTCTCTATTTTTCATCATATATACATGTTTAATAATATATATACACATATATTATTTTATATGTCAAATTACATATTCACAATAATAAATAATATTTAGAAGACTTTATGTAAAATGCGTATACGTTATATTTAATCGGGTCTAGGATCAGGTCCAGGTTTAAAGGTTGACCCTGTGAATATTTAGGGTCGGGTTAACTCTGGGTCTAGGGTCGGGTCCGGGTTCAGATAAATAGCCCAAACAATGTTTAGGGCCAGGTAAAGACAAGCCTTAACCCGTCTCAACCCGGCCCACACTCACCCTTGCGATATCATATTTCGTTTGGGTCACAAACCCTTTAGAATGTATTTCATAATTATCCTTTATTTTCCTTTTATTTTTATCTCACTCTTATACTAACTTCACACTTTTAGTGCGATCAATAATATTAATACTTTTTTGCCGACCACAAAAAAAGTAAAGTAAACTATATATGTGCATAAATTATGAGAATTTCATTTTATCTAGTTATCAATTTTGTAAAATAATTTAGTAAAATATGTGCATAAAAGGTAGAGTACGTAAACTTTTTCTTATGCATGCAATTTACGTAAGGGAAACATTATACCTTTGATTATATTGTTGGTGAAATTGCAGAAAGTAACAAAATCGGTGGAAGTAGCATTGGATTTTATGAAAAGCAAGAAAAGTGTTAGTATTTTATTTTCTGATTTCATTTTTTAAATATCAATTATTACGTATATATCTCAAATGTGTGTGTATATATTTTATGTTATGCAGTTATAAGATCTATGAAATCGGAGTTGGTAGAGGCAAATCATAATAAGGGTAGAGGAGGAAGTGGTGGTGGTTATGGAGGAGGGATTGGTGGTGGTAGTGGCTGTAGCGGAGGCCAAGGTGGTGGGAGTGGAGGAGGAAGTAGCCAAGGTGGAGGGAGTGGTGGTGGAAGTGGTAGCGGAGGAGGAAGTAGCCAAGGAGGTGGTAGTGGTGGTAGTGGTGGTTGTGGAGGTAGTGGAAGTGGTAGTGGGGGTAGTCAAGGAGGGGGTGGTAGTGGAGGAGGTGGAAGTGGTGGTAGCAGTGGAGGATGGGGTAGTGGTGGAGGAGGAGGTAGCCAGGGAGGTGATAGTGGTGGCAGTAGTGGAGGATGGGGTAGTGGTGGTGGTAGTGGAGGGGGTAGCCAAGGAGGTGATAGTAGTGGTTGTGGAAGTGGAAGTGGGGGTAGTCAGGGAGGTGGTAGTGGTGGTAGTGGCAGCGGTGACACCGGAGGAAGTGGAAGTGGTGGTGATTATGGAGGTGGTGGAAGTGGGAGTATTGGAGGGGGTAGTGGTGGATGCGATGGTAGAAGTGGAGGAGGTGGTAGTGGAGGAAGTGGAAGTTATGGCGGCCAAGAAAGCGAGAATGGTGGATATTGAAATATGAATGTGAAGCAATAGAATAGACTTAAACATAACAAATATTAATAAGTTTTATGTTAAACTTAAATGTTGCTTCTCATATAATAAAGTTATTATCATTTTGATATACAACTATTTTAGCACTGAGAAATCAACATTATTTGATACTAATGCAACTTATGTTTATCTATAAATACATCATTAACACAAATAAATTTTCAAAACTATATATTGGTATTAACTCATACACACTAATATGGAAATTAGAACTTAAAATAGCAATATATATAGATTATGATCACTTTCAACTATGCAACAACTCAACCAGCATTAAAATAATATAGCCATGGTTAAATTCAATCTCAATCATTATTCAATAATAAGGGAATAGTTAGAATGATAAAGGAAATAGTAAACCAAGTTTTTATCCCACTATGTGGAGTCAATTAACTACACGGATCAAACGAAATCATAATATTATATTGTAAATCATTGACAAAATATTAATCTCTAAGTGTTTCTTTATCAGAAAACAAAAAAAGGTCTCTACTTTCTTGGGTTAACTCATCACCACTAAAAAAATGTGGATTTGATTCGATTAATGAATTGAATGAATATAATTGAAATGATTGAATGAATTGATTTACAAAGAAATTAATCAACTTATTATATAGAAAATACAAGAAATTTAATTTTATCTAACTCCTAACTAATTTATTTTACACATGTTTTATGGTGAAAATTATGCAAAAGATAAATGAGTTTAATCTAATTAATAGCCCAATACAATATAACCCAAAACACCATACTCTATTTCAACCTGCTTTAATAAATAATTTTTTTATAAAAAATAAAAAAAGTAATGTAGTGAAGAGGGAAGTAAATCAAAAATAAATGAAATAAACAATACGATGTAAAACTTTTACCCCTTAAAATACAATGATATGATATTTATATCCTTAAAATTAAGAGTAAAATCAACAACTTTCCTCTTCATTAATAGAGAGTAGTGTCTTTCTCCCGATTGGTGTTTTGAAGAATCCTGGTAGTGACTTTTCCAAACTGAAGAATCCTACTTCAGAAGTCCCACATTAGGCCCAAATTGAAATAAACTTATCCTTCATATATCTCACTTTACTTCTTAAGAAGTACTAAATATGGATAAATGACTCAATTGGGCCAACAAAAACATTTTAGGGCTTAAAATGGATTCATAAAAAAAAACATTTATAAACGTTCATTAAGTGTAGGGTAAACTACACTGATATTATTGAGTTATGAAATTATATAAATTACTTTTTTTTTTAAATTTATACAAATCATCATTAATTATATACATATATACTGACTACCATTGTGAGAGATATAAGTGTAACTTCTTTAAACAAAAAATGGTGACAAATGTAATTAAGTCAAACAAAATGCGACCATATTATATCATGAATATATATTCATTATTTTTTATCAGTTATAATATAGTATAAGAGTGTGATGTATATATATAATTAGAGGTGATTTGTGTATGTTTAGAAAATGATAAGTGATTTATGTAATTTCAATAAAACTTAGTGGTGGTGTGAGTGTAATTTACTCTTAAGTTTATTAGAATCTCACTTAACATGCTTTCATTAAAGTGAGATTATATTTTCTATATTTTTAAGGAACTAAATTATATTTCCTATATTTTTAAGGATTAGTATAGTGTGAGTGAAAATCTTGAGGAATAAAGTGAGTTTTTGATCTTATTCTTATATAGTTAGATATAATTTGTATTTGGATATTATTTTGGTGTATCTTTGTCATTATCTATTTCCTTAAATAGCTAATCTAATTCCCTTATGTTTATTGAATGATTAGTTTTAGTTGTGTATAAATTTTGTACCCAATATTAATTCAATGAACGATTAAGTTATTATTCACATACTCACTCTTAAGTTAGTGTCATAGCTTTTCTCATTCAGGTTTGAAAGTTTTATATACTCACTATTAACAATTAAAGTTTCAGTCAAATAATTTGTCTATAAAAAATAACATAATGAAGACATTGAACATTGAAGCATAGTTGTAAAAATCGGTTTGTGTCTGCTGGTTCAACCAGTAAACCGATCTTAATACTGATACGATATAATAATTATATCGGTCATACAACTATAGGCCAAAACTGGTCATACCGACCAGTTTCCAATTGAACCGTACCGGTCAATTTTATTTAAAATTAATTTTTAATGAAAATAAATAAATTTTTTGTTTTTTATTGATTTTTCAACATTAATGTTAATATATTATATATGTATATCTAACTTCACCGGTATGCAGTTTAACTAGTGAACCACCGGTTGAACTACTATAACACTATATCAGTACCCCTGCTGGTTTGATGACTGCTACGATATTAATAACAAAAGTTTCCAATCACCCACTCATTATATGAAAATAATGGCTGCTTCAACCTTTCTAGAAGATATTTGCATATAAGCTAAGATTTTTAAATATCTGAGAAAAAAATAACCATTCACAAAGTAAATATTCATTTTCTTTAGGATCCTTTTGTAACTTGGTTCTCAAATGAAAAGAGTATTAAGTGAAAATTTGAGAGTGATCTTAAAAATATATTAAATCTTTTTCTTCTTGAACTTTAAAAACTAACTAAAAAAGAAAAAGTAATAGTGAATAGAATGAATAAAGAATATGTAGAATATTGATTGAAACCATTATTCTTCACAATAATGATAAAGCTATTGATTGAAAAGGGAACTTTCATTGAACATAGAAATGTAGTCATTTTCAAAGTTGAACCTAACCACTAGTTGAAAAAAGATATCTAGTTTGGTGAAAAAACTTTGCAACATTATCTTTATGCTAAATAAATAATGACCATAGATTTTAATAATAATGATGAAAAGGTACATAGCTTATAGCCACTAGCCCACCCATAAAACTTAGGGAAATTTCATTAAATTTTGATAGGTATTCAATGTCCCATATTCTTAGCTGGATGAGTTTATTTAGTGGTTGTTATTTTACACTTTTATTATCTATTGACAAAAATGAAGTTAAGTACTTATCATCTTCTTAATTAACCGAAAGACAAATACTTGATTTTATTTTGTATTTTTAATACAAAAATCGTTATTACATTATATAAAAGGATAAAAAATGTTTTATCATATTATATTTTACTTTGTTTTTTATAGTATTTACTTCTCCATTAATGAAGATGATCCTTACTCATTAGTAACCTATACACTGCATGTGAATAGAAGCAGACGACTCGGTATCTGCTCCATTACTGGATAGAAAAGTGATGTTTTTACTCTTCTTTTCAAGGATAAAAATGTCATTATAAATGTAAACAAAAGGGTATACTTGTCATTATATTTTGTTTTTTTTTTACTTTCTTTTCTTAGCATTTCTCTCTTCATTAATTAATTGAGATGAATCTTGATTCAAAGCATACAAGGGTTATAAAGGACAAAACTTAATTAAAGTATTATAGGTGCTAATGGTACTTGTAGCCTATTAGAGGATGACACATGTACATTTTTTTTTCTAATTTCAAGGTAAAAAAATATTTGATTGTAAATGTAATAAATGTTACTTCCTTAAAATTATAAAAAATATACACATGTCATCTTCTAATAGATTATAAGTATTATTAACATATATGATACTTTACCTAAGTTTTGTGTAGTTATAAATGCATCCTTTATTGTTTTTGTAATTGTGAGTGGATGCACATGAGTGTTCCTTTCGGTCACATTAAAGTAAACATATGGGACACGACACAATGCATGACTTGTAAACAATCTTAATTTCATTTGTACACTTTCCGTAGTTGATTTTGTCACTACTTTTTCTTTAACTTTATTACAAAATTGCATGCTGCATACTTGAATCTAAGTGCGTGAATGTGATGTTTGGTTAATTAGATTATTTTAACTAAATAGGTTTGGATTTGATTTGTTAAGTGTTGTCTTTATTTTCATGTTTGATGTATTTATTATATATTTAAATATTGTTAAGGTTTCATCTCAAAATCAATTGACAATGAGATAAGTAGTCCAACAAATATTTAAATCATTCCCGAGATAATGAGGTAGGCGATTTGAAAGTTACATCCCAACATGTTCCTTCCACATAAGCTTGTCGAATCAGACGAATGATTACATTTGACTCATAACTAAATGACATCTTTTGGCTCATGACAACCGAAAAAAAGTTGAGTTATAGGTCTGATACCATATTAAAGTTTCATCTCAAAACCAATTGACAATGAGAGGAATAGCCCAACAAATATTTAAATTATTCCCGAAACAATGAGGTGAATGATGTGAAACTTACTTCCCGAGAAATATTTTATTTGCTATACTTATTTTTAAGGAAGAGGTTATTATAGAAGTTCATTACATCCCCGATAAAAGTATTCTCTATTTCATTTTATTATATTTTGTAAATGAATTGAAATATATATAGTATATGTCATAGGTTTTACCGTTTTTTTGGGATTCATCAAGCTTTTGTATAGAAAATTACTATTGGTTTCTAATGTAACACTATCATTCATTACTTATTTTATGTGTTAAAAGAAAATATAGAATGAATATTAAATACGGATAATGTATTTAGGACCAATTTTGAACCATCTAAAGATTTTTCTATGTTTAGGATAACTTAAAAGTATGATTTGATCTAAATGTTTTATATATAAGAAAATATAGCAAAAAAAACGTTGATTTTGTGGTGTAAGATCTCACTAGATTCCAAAATAATTAAAAAGTCAATATTCGACTTCTGAGAACAACACTTGTTAATTTTTATATATATATATAACAAGTAATAGTATATATACTCATTATATAGGTTTTTATGTGATGAATTGTTAATTTGACAAACGTATAGCTATTCTGCTTGAACCAATTACTTATGCTTTCAAATGTTAATTGTTTACTAATATTCTATTATTATGAGAACTTAAGTGTACATGTTTAAGGTTATTTTCAACAAAATCATTTGTATCTTGAAAATAAAATTGAAATATAATAAAAATAAAATTATTTCTATAATCAAAATATCTTATAATCTGCTTTGAGTAGCTTTATATTGTAATTTATGTTATAGAGGAGAAAGAAAAAGCACAAAATCTGAAACATAATAAAAAGTTGACTATTTTGATTTTAATCAAACTCAAATAGCTTTTGATTTTACACTAAATCTAGAAATAAATAAATCATTTAATTAACAATATAAAATCACTTATTTTTAATCCTACAGAAACTGCCCTAGATGTCCATGTAATTTAATTCACAATATAAATTCACTTATTTTCATAACAATATAAAATCACTTTTGATTTTCAACATATATATACATCTTTTGTTCATGTACAATATTTGATTGTCTAGTTTTATCTAACCATTACAACAACTCCTTATATTTATCAGAAAATAAATCAAAAGCTAGAAAAAAGAGAGATAAAGAGTTGAATATTTTTTTTAACTTTACTTAATATTTTTATTGCTATTAACAATAATAAGATTATTAATTAAGTTATTAATTGATTGTTAGAAGTATTAGAATAAATATAAAATATAGAACACAGAAAAGAGTTAGAAAAAAATAATAGTTGTAAATTGAATACTTACGTGTGCATGTGTTGTAATTGGCCATCAATGCACCCTAACCTACAAACATAACACATGCCCATTTTACATAGGATATAATTCGTACATATTATCTTATTATTATATTTATTAACATATATTAAGGGTACCATTTTTTAATTATTTCACATATTTTTGTAACATGTTATGGATTTATCTTCAATCATTATGACATCTCAAACCAGCTGTTTTTATTGTTGTTACGTTGTTGTTTTTTCTTCTTTTTGTCCTATAATTCACCATTGCCTATTGTCACAATTTACATATGAAAGGATTTTACTACTTTTTATATTATTAGTTATTAGTTTTTTAGGTATAACTAATTGTATCATTCTTTCTAATTAGTGTGATACTTAAGGATTTAATAGAGTTTTACATCACTAAAATAATATTTTGTTAATAAAAATACTAAAATTTAATAAACCGGTAATTTAATAATACTGATTATTTTAGAATTCTGTTATATATATTAATACTAAGGCTTGACCGAAATAAAGAAATGTATAAAGTTGAATATCGAAGTTTTTACTAATTTTTTTTATTAGTTATTAGTTTCTTTAGGTATAACCAATAGTATCATTCTTTCTAATTAGTATGATATTTAAGGATATAATAGAACTTTATATTACTAAATCAATATCTTGTTGATAAAAATATGCTTGTAATTTAATAAAATACTGATTATTTTATTTTTGAGTAATGTTATATATATTAATACTAAAGCTTGACCCTTTGATTTGATGGTAAAGAAAAGTATAAGGTTGAATATTGAAGTTTTTACTAATTTTTTAGTAGTTATTAGTTTTTTTTATGTATAACCAATACTATCATTCTTTCTAATTAATATAATATTTAAGGGTATAATAGAGCCTTATACTATTAGATCAATATAT
This sequence comes from Lupinus albus, assembly GCA_009771035.1. Taxonomy (NCBI): domain Eukaryota; kingdom Viridiplantae; phylum Streptophyta; class Magnoliopsida; order Fabales; family Fabaceae; genus Lupinus; species Lupinus albus. Next base: position 733,498 of record CM020016.1, read on the forward strand.
TGATAGTTTATTAACATTGATTATTTTATTTTAGAATACTGTTATATATATTAATACTAAGGCTTGACCCTTTGATGGTTACATAATTGGAAAGAAAAGTATAAAGTTGAATATTGAAGTTTTTAGTAATTTAGGGTAAATGTAGAATGTGAGTACATAGAATATAATTGTTTAGGTTATTGAGTGTTGTCTTTTGGTGTTAACGTGTGAATGCTTTTTCTGTACTTTTGACTATACGCCGTACGGAATCCATCACAACTAGTCAATTTTGGAATCTTCCATGCCCATAGATACAACATGCTTTATTTATTTATATATATATATAATTATTTTTTATGAGTGTAATATATGTATATTATTAGTATAAATATATAATTATATATTACTCATTATTTATAATATTTTTTATATAGTTAATGATGATTAAACATGAATAATGAATTATACAATAATAGTAAATAAAACTCATATATTGTTATTGGATATATTTTTTTATTTATATATAATACCTTTTTTATTTAAGAGGTATCTTTTATAGATTAAGTATCAATAATAGCTTGTATATATACTCTCATATGCATATTCTTATTATGGTATGTTTTTTAAGCTTTGTATTATACTATCTTGGGAACCAAAACAAAATTTTACTATTTATATGAGTATGCTAATTAACAAAAAAAAAATGTGTATTTTACTATTCATATGAGTATGCTAATTAACAAAAAAAAATATTTGTATTATATGATTAGTAATAATTTGATTTATTTGACTTATTATGAATGATGTCATTTTCAATGCATCAAATGTTAAATTGTGACTCTGATTAATGGAAAAATGGGTAGATCAATAATGTCCTACTCAAAATGTTATGTCAATCCTCATGCATTTCTGCTACAATTTTCTTGACATCAATTACATTCACTAATCATATTTTCTTGTACTCTTTCTTTTTTTACTTATTAGCATTGTCAATAAAGAAAAAGATGAGTAGGTTCTAAATTATAAATAAAATAACCATGTTTAATTTTTATATTAAACTTTTACATTTAATCTTCATAAAAAAACAAATGAAATATAGATATGTTTTCTTTTCTTACTTTTTATAGATTTATTATTGATATTAAATATATACAAAGTGTATGAGAGAAAACAAGGGTGTTACAATATGCTTAATCCAATTTCAATGTATCAACAACTCTACCAACTTTTTTGTGGTACATCTCACCCAATTTTTTTAACCAATTACACACTTTTGCTGTTATTTTATTGTTATTAATTAATAAATAATTTCCCTCAATATTTTCCAATGTAAGATAAAATGGGTGAATTTCAATGACTACATTTCCCTCATATCTATTGTCTTAAAGTTTGTATTATGCACGGAAAAATTAAAAATGAACTAAATATATATTAACTTTATATTTGTGTGAACCATAATAAATAAAATGATACATTGCATGCTGCACATATTAGGATAGAAGATAGGACAAAACTTAGGTTAATGATGCTTATAGCCTATTAAAAGGTGATATATGTTCATTTATATTATTAAGTCTTTTTTTTTTCAATTAAAAATCTCTCTCTTCAAAGTTTAGGTGGTGACTGAACATGTGTCACCTTTTAATAGGCTAAAAACACCATTTATACATAAGGAATTGTACCTAAGTTTTATCCTAGAAGATATCCTCCACCATCACATGTCCCAAGTTGGTGTATTCAATCATGTCTCGCCTAATAATACATTGTCACGTATACTATTAAAAAATCTATTCTTATGTGTCATTTCATTTCACTTAGTAAAAAAAAAATATTACGTGACATTATATTATTGGACGAAACATGGTTCTGAGACACCAACTTTCAAGAACCTCACTATCTCTCTACGCTTATTGTCAATTATTTGACAAATTTTTATTATTATCACTTTTTAGTTATTATTTATTTATTTATTATTATTCTTCTCTCTTAACTCTTTTTCTTCATGCCTTTGACTGTGTTTTGCATTGGAACAATAGAAGGAATGAGTTAAGGAGAAATCTCATCATCATAAGAAAAAAAGAGAGAGAAGAGTTAAAGTAGAAAATAAAGAATGAATAGTGTGACAGAGATTGAAGAAGATAACAGTTCTGAGTTTGTGGAAGTTGATCCAAGTGGAAGATATGGCAGAGTACTATATTTTTTCTTCTCCTAATTCTCATTCTTGTAATTTGTTTTCAGTTTGAAGTTTAATGATGTTTTTTTTTCATGTTTCTTTGTTGCAGTACAATGAAATCCTAGGAAAGGGTGCTTTCAAAACAGTGTATGAATCAAAACTTATCTCATTCCTTTATTTCTTATTACACCCATTTTCTTCTTTTGCTTTTTTTTTTCCTTAAAAAGAAAATATATTTTTTTTATAAAAAAGATTGAATTTTTTACTTGTGTGATAATTATTACATCATAATTGAAGCTCCCCCTTGTTTTTCTTCCACTTTGTAAAAATGGGTATGTGGTAATTTTTATTTATTTAATTTTTTTAGATATTTGATTTTGGTTTTGAAATTATGCAGATATAGAGCATTTGATGAATATCAAGGGATTGAAGTTGCTTGGAACCAATTGAAACTTTATGATTTTCTTCAAAGCCCTGAAGATCTTGAAAGACTGTACTGTGAAATTCACCTTTTGAAAACATTGAAGCATAGAAATATTATGAAATTTTACACATCTTGGGTGGATATTTCTAATAGGAATATCAACTTTGTTACTGAAATGTTCACTTCTGGTACTCTTAGACAGTGAGTTTTCTCTATGGAGTTGCAAATTATATATGTTCATTGTTATCATTTATGTGTTTTTGTGTTCTAATTCTTTCGCATAATTAATTTTTATTATCGAAATAGGTATCGGCTAAAGCATAAGAGAGTTAACATCAGAGCTGTGAAGCATTGGTGTAGACAGATCTTAAGAGGACTTCACTATCTTCATAGTCATGATCCCCCTATCATCCATAGAGATCTCAAATGTGATAATATTTTTGTCAATGGAAACCAAGGAGAAGTTAAGATTGGGGATCTCGGCCTCGCAGCAATTCTCCGAAAATCTCATGCTGATCATTGTGTAGGTATGCATCGTTAGTGTAAAAAAAAAAATACTGACATCGATCGATATATTTACATTTATACTTTTATTTTAATAACGAGAGAAAGAACAATAAATGCTGATTTATAAAAATATCATCGGATGTTGAACAAGGGTCGGTAATTCTAGTTAGAGCTTCATCTATTATAGTTCTATTTTCGCAGGAACACCTGAGTTTATGGCCCCGGAAGTATACGAAGAGGCATATAATGAATTAGTTGACATATATTCCTTCGGGATGTGTGTATTGGAAATGGTTACACTTGAATATCCTTATAGTGAATGTAACCATCCAGCACAAATATACAAGAAAGTTATTTCTGTAAGATTCCTCACTTTTACTTTTCCTCTGTGATAAGCTTTTTTTTGCCGATTCCGTGAGTAGCAAGATATCATTGATATTTTACATCTCCAGGGTAAAAAACCAGATTCTTTGTATAAAGTGAAGGATACAGAAGTGCGAGAATTTGTTGAGAAATGCTTAGCAACCGTGTCACTTAGGCTCTCCGCACGGGAGCTTCTAGATGATCCTTTTCTTCGAAGTGACGATTACGAGTATGATTTAGGGTCAGTAGATGGCAGATCACAGGATCACAGTCCTCTAATAAGTCAGAACCTCTTTCATCTTCATCAGAGCTATGGTAACGTCAACGTTGAATACTCAAATGGCTTTGGCTTTGAAGGAGAATGGTGTAATACTTCAGCCGAGATTGAACCTAGTGGAATTGAACTTTTTGAGTGCCATGACGATGAAGAACCCTCTGAAGATGTTGACATAAGCATCAAAGGCAAGAGGCATGATGATAACGGTGGCATCTTTTTGAGACTAAGAATTGCCGATAAAGAAGGTATGGATGCCACTTTTACTTTGTTTATACTTTATATTCGATGATTTTGTTTTTTCGTTATGGAATTGAAGTTTAATAGTCTGTGATTTAATCATGTGGCAGGCCGTATACGGAATATTTATTTCCCATTTGATATAGAGATGGACACAGCGATAAGTGTAGCATCTGAAATGGTTGTGGAACTCGACATTACCGATCAGGATGTTACCAGAATAGCGGATATGATAGATGGTGAAATTGCTTCCTTGGTTCCCAAATGGAGGCCGGAATCAGGAATCGAGGAAATACCCAAGTTTGCAAATCAACGGTTCTGTCAGAATTGCATGTCTAATCATACTTCCAGTGGCTCTCTTATGGATTTTCTTTCACATGATCAAGATGGAAAGACCATACAATTTCTTCATTGCCATGGATGTGCTTCAATGCATGGTCGGTTTGAGGAGATTACGTTCCAATCCGACGAGTGTGACAAATATGTTGGAGAGGATGCACCTAATGTTTCAACCAAATCACAATGCTTGCAGTATTTGGAGTTATGGAATCAGCACGAAAGTCGTGAACTGAGTCCAATAGAGTCTAATCGAAGCCATTCTGACAAACATTTACATAAATCAGTATTAGCAGATGACCAAGGACAGAATGTTTGGGAAAACAAGTTAGCTCCCAATGCGCAAAACTCCTTAAGAGATCTACCAGGAACTCGCTACTTCCCTACTATCCGTTCCTTACATTGCGGCATTGAGGACGGGTATGAGAAAGAGAGTACAACAAGAACTGAGATGATGGCTAAGAGCAAAATACAAAATGGAGTTAAGGGTACTTAAACATCAGTTGTTTTGGTCTCACAGCTAAACCTTGACATAGTAGAAACAAAGAGTGCAAAACATGACATAAAATCATGCAACATTCACTGATAGAAACATTAAAAGGAGTTAAGCATAGTATTCACTTGAAACATTTTGGTAATTGCTGCAATTATGATTCCAGTTATATTCTCAAGTCCTAAGCAGCAATCTCAAATTTGGTACCAAACAACCCAAAATTCTGAGGTACTGTGTTCTTATGGTGAAGGTATGGTCACTGCAAAGTGTTGTTGCTTTCAGACTTTCTACACAGGACAGTTTCCTTCACTGTTAATGTTTGTGTATATACAAGTGTATGATGAACTAGTTGATTTCTTTTTGTATCTTATGTATATGTTTATACAATCATAGAACCTACCTGATTTTAACATACCACCTTTTTTACTTTGAATTTAATGTGCATGGAGATTCAACCATAGGTAGAATTGTGTCTTAGATGATTTAAATATCTGTGAATGAGACCGTTGGAAGCTCATATAGGGAAAGTAGATCAAATGGAGACTAGTCCAATTCCTAGAAGAAAAAAAAGATAAAAAAACCATATGCGAAATGATTAAGAAATACTTAAAGATTCATATTTTGTCGATGAATATGATTTATGATAGAACATTATGTCATGTTCGATCCATGTAGCCGATTAGTGAGATAAATGTTTGATTGTTGTATAATAAGAGATGATTAAAGAGTACACTCTTTAACAAAGGGGTGATTTTTCTAAGACAAAATACAAGTATTTTAAAACAACATGATAAACATGGACAAAATACTTTCACCACTAAGTGGGGCAAGTACTTCAAATTAAGTTTATAGAATGATTAAAACTGTAAATATTCTTAAGAATTGACACTACTGTTAGCTGTACAACTAATACCATCAGTTTTAAGATCAAACCCTTTATAATGGCACCCATTCATTACTGACATTTTGGCTGCAGCTAAATATGGTCTTGCAGATTGAGTAGCAAGAAATATAAACAGTTCTAACATCATTATTTCAGTACAATTAACTATAGAATGATCCTCAAACTATGCCCCACACAACCCAATTCCAGCTCATAAATACAGAAGTAGAATGCAGAGGTATATCATTAGAATTCTATAAAGGCCGCAGAAGCGGGTAGTCTTCTAGTAACTCGCGTTCGGATAGCGTGTCATTTTCATTCTGGGGAGTCCATAACACCTCAACTGCCTGAAAGCAATTCAAGCACAAAGTGATTAGGTGACAGAAATGTACTAATAAAATTAGCAGGACTACCAAAATATAATTGATCTTACTAATATTTTGTCTGCGGGAATGGTTCCAAGCTTTTGTAAAGCTTCTTTCAAGTCTCCACTTCCATTGATGGTAGGAAGTTTATGCCGTCCTTCAGCAGCCACTAAGATTGTTATCTGATATATATAAGGACACGTATTAGAAGAAAGATATACAAACTGCCCATGGAACTTCACCGGTTTAAGCGATAACGGAGGAAAAGTTAGAAAAAAAGTGTAGTTGTGTCTATTAATTGTATAAGTTTAGAAAAAATACACCTCAAACAAATTTTCTGCCTTCTATTTCCTTTTCCACTTAAAAAAAACTGGAAGATATGGCTGTTTGGACATAGATGTAGGTTAATGGATATTGACCTTATACTAATTAGAAATAAGAGACACTACAATTATGGACCAAAAGCAAGAATCCATGATGTTAACCACCAAAGATGGGGTGACATGAATGAATTATGACAATCAAATAACTATCAAGGGAAAAGAAAGGAACAGTGTTAAATTTAAAGCTTTTAGATCTAGTAAAGAAGCTAAAAGGAATGTTAGAATTTTCCAGGACTCTTTTCACAAACTTCATCTGGGATATGACTAGACTATTGGCTTCCCTTCGGTGTTCTGCTCATGGTCCCTTTACTGGTTGTTGGCCCGACAGAGAGATTGAAATTTTGTTACCTGACTAAGTTTCTCATTTTCTAGTTGTTTTTTGGTTTACTTGTGAGAATGCCTTAACCTCTTTTTTTGTATTGTTTTCTTCTGTTCTATATCAAAAAATTGAAAGTGTTTCAAAAATAAGTTACACTTTAAAGTCATTCTTAATTCTGGGCAGTAACACAGTTACAATATGAGAATGGTTCTCCACTGGTTCAAATTGGTTTTTACCCATTTGTTCCCTTCTATTCGTTTTCTTGCAACTTCTTCGCCTTCCTCATCGTAGCAATGATTATTGACATAGACCAAACATGTCAACAAGGTTTATTTTTAAAAAATATGACAGGAACCATCATTTTACATGGCATGTAAAACCATCATTTTCAAACTCAATCACAGGTTAACTTGTAATAATATGATTTCATTATGTAACTCCCCTTCCAAAGTTTCTTAAGTATATAGTGAAAGTGTAGACCATACCAATGCTCCAAGATAACATTTTTTCATGCAGGAATAGAACATAAAAACAAAAATCAAAAAGTTATTCAGAAACCAGATCATACCACTATGTACTCGTTGCTGAATCCATTTGATCTCTGGCTTCTTGTGCTTTGCCTCTTAATATTATTCACGTTAACCAAGGTTTCCTCGTCAAACTTCCCACGTTCTTCAATCGATAGTTGGTTGAATCGTTTCTCTCCATCTTCAATATCCCGTTTCAGGTCCACCTGCAAAAAAGTTCCAAGAAATAATGCTTCAATGTTCCTTACACTTTGTCGTTCTTAATTCTACTGCATCAGGTAAGCCTCATATGGTCAATCGAGAGTACAATTCAAAGTATAAGTAAGATTTGAAGAATTTGTCACTGGTGGTGAACTCTAATATTTTCTAGTAGATATCAAATGTAATTAACATCACCAGACACTGACATTAAAGTTAAGTATTATTTCAGGGTACAAACAGAATATACTACTCTGTTATAACATTAAGCATATATGTTTTCAAAAACAAAAAAGGCACAGAAATATTTAAGAACTTTGAATTGGAAGCTCATAGCCACATCAATAATTTCTCTTTTAAACTGAAGCAACAAACTAGCATAATGTGAAATGTGGTGTTACAAGATCTCATTCGTCACAGCATTTGGTACAGTACTACACATTAATGTTAATCAACAAAAAAGTAACACAATGATAGGGCCATCCACTAAGTTGTATACATTAATGCCAAGAAACCAAGAAAGGCTTTTGGAGATAGAAATCACTTACAGATGAGTAGGCAGATATACAATAATCAGGGTGTCGAAGCAAAGCGAGTGTTGTTTCTATAGAAGAAAGTCATGTAGAAAAGTAGATTAGAATAGAAAATCATACAACAATCTTAATGTAAGCTACATTATATAACAATGACAAGTAATTCAATGTTTAAGCCTTAAGATAAATACTTCACTTCAAGATTTTCTACATTTCCTTAACAATAGATTTGACTGTGGTATGTCATTCTCGAAAGTCCAAATGCATCCCCGATACATACACATTTATTCAAGCTTTATTCATAAATTTGAATTTAAGTGTAAATCATATTAGTTACAATTAATTGAAAAATATATACAATGCTTAGATGTATTACAATATATAAACCTCAAAAGCTTAAAACTCAAATAAAGCAAAGCTCTGCAATGCATCTTATTCTCCAAAAACTAACCATGTTCACAAGTTCAGTAAACCTTACATTACAACAAAATAATAAATCCATGTGATATAAAACAGATAATAAAAAAGTGACAAAACTAACATATTTATTTAGGAGCTTCACCTGTCAATACATAGTATAAACCTTCAGGAGATGATGTATCTGCATCCTCTGCTATCTTATTCAAATCCTTCTGAATCGAGCGACCCATTCCTAACAACCCAACCTAAAAAAGCGCAGCAATTATATACATATAACTCAGAACAACACCTCGATAAATTTAACTAAGACCGATTATGTTCTGTAATGCAGCAATTTTCTGACTGTGTTTTGCAAAGCACAGTAAGCCAAAATGGTTTGTCCTAATGACAAAACTTAGTTAAAATGTAACATAACATCCATAATAACTTATCAATGTAACATGTAATAGCTGCTGCTACAGATATCATGTTTTTTCTTAGCAAATAACACTGCAAATCAGAATTGGACTGAACAAAAACATAAGTAGAATATCCTCTTTTGTCAAGCTGCATCATGTTCTGTCAATGCACTAAACATTGCCTTAAATACAAGAATTATACATAATTTTTTATAATTCTGCTTATCAAAAAGAAATCTTTTATTATACCACTAATTTGTACTACTCTCTTTTTCCACTAATGAGAAACAATCACCTCATTAAAAATAACTTGTTTTTTTTAAAACAAGTTACTTTATTTTTTAACAATAGAATTGTACATGATTTTTTTTATAATTATGTTAATTGGAAGAAAAAAACCTTCTATATAAGGACTAATTAGTACCCCTTCCTTTTTCTTTTTCGGATTTGATTGCGAATTGAGTTTTGCAGAGAAGAATAAAGGAAAATAGAAGGTTTTAGAGCCAATAAATACACATGTGAGATAACTCAGACACTTTATATTTTCTTGAAAATCAACTCGCAAAGAAATCCGTAGACTAAAAACCTTCTATATAAGGACTAATTAGTACCCCTTCCTTTTTCAGGTTTACTTGCGAATTGAGTTTTGTAAATGAATAAAGGAAAATAAAAGGTTTTAGAGTTATTAAAACATTTACATTTTCCTCGAAAAATCAACTGGCAAAGAAATCAGTAGTAGAATTAAGGCTCATAGTTGTTAACTATTTCTCATTGGTGACAAAATGAGAAACACATAATAGTGAGTATAGAAGATTTGTATGAAAGTGAAATTTGATTCATACTTGAATCTTGAGAACAGTGGTTTTCTCTGAGCCAGTGAGCACACTACCCTCAGATCGATCGGAAAGGAAACCGGAAACCAAAACAAACGCCGCGAAACCAGCCATGATAAAGAAAAGACTAGACCCAGCACCAATTCCAAACGCTGGCGCCACATAGAAACCACCGCCGCCGAACGGCGCAGGCGAATAATACGGTGCCGAGAATGAAAATCCACCGGATGACGACGACAACGAAGTTCTTGGTACTGAATAACTACCAGAAGAAGAAGATGAAGATCGTGAAGATGAAAATGATCTTCCACCAATTCTACCACCAGATGCAGCTAACGCCATTGAAGAGTTATTGGGGTCATGGGTTAGAAGCAAAGCTAACAAAAGCGTTGCTATAAGTGGTTTATGAAGTGCCTTCAATGTGTTTGTGATTATGTCTGAGAGAAAATTGAATGAGTTTTGTTTTTGTTGAGGCTTCTTATGAAACGACGATATGAGAAGTCGTTTTGAGATGGGTTTTGATTTGAAGGTGAAGTTGGTGTGTTGAGATTGTAAAAGATGATTTAGAGGGAAAGTTTTGTGTTTAGAAATGAAGTTTCTCAAAGGGGTTACTCCAAGGAACAAAGTTGTGGACATTGTCATTCTTTCCTTTGGTTTCCAGAATGTGGATAATTCAAAGAGAGAAGGGAATTTAGTGAAAATAAATGTGAAGAATTGTCAATTTTGAGGATTTAATGGACAAATATATTTCTCATCAGATTTATAATAGGAATGACACAGCGGATGGTTGGGTTTGTACATATCCAAACCTGAATATGAAATTTAAAATCCGTACCCGAACTTAGTGAAGTTGAAAATAAAGATATGATGATCGAAACCTACGGAAAACCTGAAAATAATGAATTATCTCGGTGAAGGTTATGATATCATTTCTTTTTTATCTATCATTTATATTTTCTCTTGTTTTATTTCATTTATTTTATCTTTGACGAGTCTATAGTATATAAAGTTAAATTAGAAATTAAGAAAATGATAAATGATAGAACTTTCAATCGCAAATTGAATTACATTACTTCAGGGCAGATTCCAGGTAGGTCTTAGCTATACCAAACTCAAACCCGAAAATTAAATCTAGGTAAAACCCAAACACAAAAATTAAATTCAAGTAAAACCTGAAACCAAACTCAATCACATTATATTTTCTCGTTAAATTTGGGTTCGGTTCGGGCAGGTATCACTATACCTGTCAAAACGGGCTACCCGGACGGGTTCGGGCTAGCCCGCTTTTGATTCGGGCTAAAACGGGCCGGGCTAAAAAGCCCAGTTATATTTTATGTTGCTAAAAATGAGGCCCAAACCCGCCCAAAGCGGGCTGCGGCGGGCCGACCCGGATTATTTTATTATTTACACCAATGCAAAATACTGATGCTTTTAATATGTTGTAATCGATTACGAGTATATTGTAATCGATTACAACATATTAAAAGCATCAGTTTTGCTGTTTTTTAAATAGTGTAATCGATTACCAGAATTGTGTAATCGATTACACTGTGTGAAAAACAGCAAAACTGATGCTTTTAAAGTGTTGTAATCGATTACAAATATTGTAATCGATTACATCATGTAAAATGCACAGGTCTGATTTGTTTATCAGCATGTAATCGATTACCAGGATTGTGTAATCGATTACAATGTTTAAAAAACAGCAAAAACTAATGATTTTCATATATTGTAATCGATTACGAATATATCGTAATCGATTACATCATGTAGAAAATGAGTAGACAATGGCCCGAACGGGTAAGCCCGGCCCAAGCCCGAATTTATTGTGGCCCAGACGGGTCGGGCTAAAAAGCTCGGTTTAACAAAAATACTCAAACTTTAGTACCCAAGCCCTATACTTTTTCGGGCCTTGGCGGGCCGGCCTGCTATACCCGACCCATTTTGACAGGTCTAGGTATCACAAGTTCAATTTTCATTGTCATCCTCAATTTAATGGACAAATATATTTATTATTCATATTTAATTATCATTGATTCTTAAAAAATTAATAGAAATAAATGTTGGATAATATGGTGAATATACATAAATATTTAGTAAGTGGATATTATATTCAGAATTTTTTTGAATCATCTCTTACTTCCATTCTATTTAGGGAATTTTCTTAATCTAGTGGATGAAGTTAATTATATGTAGATTATATTTGTTTTCATTTTTATGTATTAATGAAATTGAGATTATTGAGAGATAAGACATAATCTTCTTGAATAATGTTGGAGTGTGTTCTACTTATTGATAAAACTTCATTAAATTATTTTAATATTGACAATAATTTATTTAAAATGATATGTATTATATTTAATAATGTATAGAGTCGGGTTCAGGTTCAAAGATTAACCCGATGAATATTTGGGATCTGATTAGCTTTGAATCTGAGTTCAAAAAATAATTCAATCAATATTTAGGGTGGAGTAAAGAATAAGTCTTAACTAACTTATTCTTATCCTTAGGTTAGATATTCTTATTTTGAATTGTTCCTATATGGTGTGTTTGGATTTGTGAAACAAGGAAAAAATATGAATATGAGAGGATAAATTTCCTCATTAATTTTTTTTTATGAGAGTGGGCCGGGTTGGGACGGGTTAAGACTTGTCCTTATTCGGCCCTAAATGTTGTTCGGTCCATTTTTTTGAAACCGGACCCGACCATAAATCCGGAGTTAACCCGACCCTAAATATTCACAGGGACAACCTTTAAACCCGTACCCAACCCTAGACCCGATTAAATATAACGTATACTCATTTTACATAAAGTCTTCTAAATGTTATTTATTATTGCAATATGTAATTTGACATATAAAATAATATATGTGTATATATATATTATTAAACATGTATATATGATGAAAAATTAGAGAATCGACCAAAAAAGTATAATTACTTTGTATATATTTAAACAGAGACACATTCAAACATCATTAGAAAGTGAAAATGGAACGCGTCGGGACGGGTCCTGTTTGGTACCTACCCGACCCTAAATATTGACTGAGTCTAAATTTTGAACTTGAACCCGACCCTAGACCCGTTGAGACCCGACCATTTTCAGGTCCGACCACAATCGGATCATACCGGATGAGCAGGTAGGGTCGGGTCCTGCTCACCCCTACTGTGCATAACTAAAGGATTAGTGTCAAAATGTTCATCTAGTCTTGCAACTTTCATATAAACATGTATATAATACTATACTATATGAATTCTTGACATAATATTATTTTAATTTCAATTATATCTATTCAAGCATATCATGAAATCCACTAATTGTTAATAAACCCAATTGTGTGAGAGATTATTGGTCATGTTTTATGAACCTTATCTCATCCTAAATCTAAATCTATGTCCTTTTCACTTTCATCACAAAATCACAATTCTCCCTCCACATGCCACGTGGTTCAATCCCCATTGCATATTCATTTATTTCCGAAAATAGAGTAATTATGTCCTTTCCATGCCATGTGGCTCAATCCCCATTGCATATCCATTATTTCTTATTAGAGTAAATAGACAAATAAAAATCTCTAACCAAAGAATATCCTACCCAAAATATTGTAATTCTTTAAAAAAATTAGATCATCCTCTCCAAGTGCATCTTTATACGAGTTATTGTTGGGCATGTTTGTCTCATTTGGTTAGATATGATTTAAATACATGTTGGTTTATTTAGTTTTTCTCATTGTTAATTGATTTTGATATGAAACATTAATATGATATCAAAGTCAAAGCTTAATTTCTTTCGGGATGTCATGAGAAAAAAATGTTATTTAATCATAAGTCAAAAGTAACTCATTGTGTGGTCCAACAAACTTCTGCGAAAGACATGTTGAAAAGTAAATCTCACATCGTCTGTTTCATTATCTTATGCATGATTTAAATGACCATTAGAATATTCATCTCATTAACAATTAGTTTTAAGATGAAATTAGATTTATACAAATAATGATGTCCATAAAAAAGAAAGTAAGATATGGGAAAGAGCTTTAAGTTATGAGAGAGTATAATATTAGTTATTAGATTTAGACATATAATGGTAATATGTATATGTATATTTTAAATAAGATCAAATGATTCATATTAAATATTTTCGATTTTTCACAATAACGCATTGCTCTCATCTTCCTAGATTAGTCGGTACCAAAACCATTTTCCAATTCCAACCAACAAAAACCAAAACCACTTAGCCAAACCAAAAACTCCCTCTTACTCATGGCATCATCTGATCAACACGACACCGTTTTGGCCGAAGAAGACATTGACGACGACGACGAAGAAGAATCTCACGACGACCTATTACAAGAGGAAGAAGATGAAGAAGACTTAGACGACGACGTTTTACTCGACGATGATGAAAACGATCCTTCCCCTTCCACCACCTCCGTCATCGCCGTCACCATCGCCGTTCCACCTCCGATCTTACCCGCTACAACCACCCCCGACTCAAAACTCCTCCAAATCGAAGAGAAAAAACCGATCGATGATTCTCGTAAACTCTTTCAACGTCTTTGGACCGATGAAGACGAGATCGAACTCTTACAAGGCTTCCTCGATTACACTTCGCATCGAGGATCTTCTCATCATAACGATACTTCTTTGTTCTACGATCAGATTAAATCTAAGTTTCAAATCGATTTCAATAAGAACCAGCTTGTTGAGAAAATTCGAAGGTTGAAGAAAAAGTACCGTAACGTTCTTAACAAAATCAACTCCGGTAAGGAATTTTCATTCAAGAGCCCTCACGATCAAGCAACTTTTGAAATTTCGCGCAAGATTTGGAGCAATATTGGTCAAATCAGTGGTGGTGTTGTTGTTGATGATAATGTGTTGGATGAAGATGAAATCAACCTCAATCCAAATCAAAACCCTAACCATAACCCTAACATTAATCTCAATTTAGTTCAGTCTATGCCAAAATATGAGATGGTGATGATCGGGAATTCATGGGAGAAGAAACCCACGCCGTCAAGGAAGAGGTCACGGCCACGATCGGCAATGATGAGGATCGATGAGAAACCACAGGTTTTGTTTAATCATGGATCAGGATCGGGATTAGGATCGGGATCAGGGTTGAATTTGAATTTGAACAATGATCATAATTGCATTATCAATTCTAACACTGATGCTGCTAATGTTAACAATAATAAGAATTATGAGAATAATTGTAACAGTGAGCAGCAGCATAGTAATAGTGTACCTGGTTTGGTTGAAGAAACTGTTCGGAGTTGTTTGACTTCGGTGTTGAAGGAGTTGATGGGTGGTGGTGTCATGGGAGGAGGATTGTTTGGGGCGAGAGGGTTTGGATCGTTGAATTCGATGCAAATGCCGATGGTGACGCCTTTGAGTTATTTGGGTTTAGGGAGTGGTGGAGATGTGGTGGATGAGAAGTGGAGGAAGCAACAGATTTTGGAGTTGGAAGTGTACGCGAAGCGGTTGGAGTTGGTGCAGGATCAGATCAAGGCTGCTTTGGGGGAGTTGAGATCATCAGGTGGAGGATGATGAATGAATAAAAGGGCGGCTAAATGCACGAGCCTCTCAGTGCTATTTCCAGTATTTGAACTCGTAACCTCACTAAGCAGCAATCTTACCGTTGCATTGATGCTTACCGTCAATAGAATTCATGATCACGGTAGATTTTAGATTGCTGATGTTGCTTTTGTAGTGAAGTTATTGGAGTTTCATGTTTACTTCATACAGATTTACTTGGAAAATTTATCCATCAATGTTTGTTGACAGTTTAGAAGTTATAGCTTGTAATCAATAACTTTTGAGTTTTTGCTGATTTAGTAGAATGCAATAAAATGGTTTATATTTTAGGCTTTGGTACAATTTCCATGTACACAATCTACATATATATTGAAATCTTGTGAAAAATGAGAAGATGGATTGTTAATTTCTTACTAAAAGATACTTCCTTGTTAAAGAGTATAATTCAAATTTCGATGGATTGTAATATCAGATTCGACAAAGTTTTACGTTGAATATTAATTGGCTAAGACAACCTTAATCTTTTATCGAGTTTTGCTACTCATCCTAGAGGTAGTTTATGTGAAATCTCATCAGGTTATTATATAAATTGTGAGGAGCGTTGCTTATATTGGATCATTTTGACCACAACATTTGAGAATAGATTTGTTTGAAATGACAATATCGGATAATACTTTATTGTTGGTAAAGTGTTGTGAATTTAATGAGTTAACAGAGAAACAAATATCAAATCAAATAATAACATTCATAGCCAGAGGAAGCACAATTAGAGAAAAGGAAATTATATGATTTGCACTTTAATTATTCAATTTTTGGCATTCAACTAGTGATTATTGTGTGTGCCTAATTCACCCTCAAACTCTAAAAAGTTATGTCATTTTATCATCCTGGCTTTCCCCTCCAACTTCTGTTAGTGATACGTTAACCTGTTTTGCCACACTAGCATTCCAAATTAAAATGATTTAATGTTTATACATTGATCTTTAAGTATTTTTAAACTATACATAATCCACCATTGATATGTTAACCATTATTAAATTTTAAACAACAATAATATAAATAAATGATGAATAATATAATGCATATATATTAAACTCAATGAAAATGACTTAAACATGCTAGTTTTTGAAAGGCTACTAAGCTGGTTAAGTAATTTTTTTCTTCAAAAACTTAGTGCTATGAGTTGTCAATTTACCACTTTTTGTCATTCGATCTTTCAACTACAGACAATTTTATTATATCACTTGTTTTGTAACTAATTTTAGCTACAACAAGTCATATCAGCTAGTTTTCCTAACAAATTCATTATTATTAATTTCATTTTCATCCTTCTCATGAAAATTACAACTTTTTGCAACAAAATTTAGCCAACCCTTGGCAGCCCTATGAAAATTTCAACTTTTTTTGTTTTGAAGTTTATTTACCAAAAAACATTTTGTTTCTTATGCGTTTTTAAGAAGCCATGGATTTTCTATGGACTTCCTATGGTTTTAAGTATACAATCCATGGCAAAACCTTAAAATTAAAAGTATTCTATTAATGGTAATTCAAATATTTTGTTGTTGCTTTGAATCACACAAATGGTAATTTTACACTAAAACTTATTATTTTAGACATCACTAAAACTGAATTCTAGTGCCATCCCAAAAAAAAAGAACAAATAACGCATCACTAATAAAAATCATTGACAAAAATAACGACAAAGAGAAACAGGAACATTCAATGTTTAATCAGAAGACTTAAATTATAAGCTTCAGAATCTTGAAGGATTGCACAATTAGAAAGGGTGAATTGGAAACAGGATTATTCACTACTAGTTTATAGACAAAAAAGAAAGAAAATATAACATGAAATGAAATAACGATTATCTATTCACATAACATGCTAAAAGGTGCTTCCTATTTTACATGTACAATAGACATCAACCATGCTCATGCAGTAGACAGCAAAATCAGAATTTGTTCTGATTCTATATGCAAATTGTGTTTGCAAGACACAGTTTCATGTCAATAGCACTATGACTCATAAGAGTATTCATTTCAACTTAAGCAAGAAAAATGTAAATAAGTTACAGATCTCGCACCTTTCCGGTTGGTATGGCTGAAATCAAGGAAGCACCCAAGTGTAACGAAAGCATAATAACAGCACCTCCCTCACAGATTCTTGTTATCGGAAACTGTTATCACTGTCATCTGCCGATTGCATCAAAGTATCATGTAAGTGACCCCTCAAACAGATTTGGATCCTCTCAATTGTTTTCTCACAAGTGATCAATAATTGTATGAAAAAGATATAGGCAAAAGTTATTATATAAAAGGAGTTTCATAAATATCGATTGGACCCATTAAAAAAGTCCTCATGTAAACTTTCCTATAATTAACAATTTGAGGTGAAAGGCAAATGAGAGGATCCAAATCTCGCTTGAACTCGATTACCAATCATGGATGAGCTCCAATTTGAGTGAGGGAAGCGAAGACACTTCAGACACAAGGCAAATAAAATTCACAACAATCAGTATTGATTCCCATACTCTGGCATATCTCGAGGCTGGCGAGATTTAACTTGGTAAACCTTCTTCACTTGGTTATCATAATAAGCTCCCCCCAAGGCAGCGTCTTGATGCCTAGCATAAACTCCGTTCATGTCTGGTGTAATCCACTTTGGAGGTGGAATTGGAGGACCAATATTCTGCACAAATTGGTGTTGTAGATTGGTTGTTGGTCCTGAATTTTGAGGCCTCACTAACAACATTGCAGGTGCCCTTGGTGACGGCGTGGCAGATGACCTAGGTCTCACACCTTCCTCCATTGTCAAAGCAGAAAATCCACTTTTCACATTATGGAACTGGTCGTGATACTGTGACCTATCTTGGATTCTAAAATTGTGTCTGTCATTTTGTCCTCCATTGGATGAAATTGGATATCGGGGCCTAGATATCATGTCCTGGTGATGATTATAATACTGTCCATAATAACCACTTGTGTCCTCGCCATAGTATCTTCCAGATCCAGAGGGTCCAGCTGGTCTGGGTCTGTTCATTGTTTGCTCTGACCATCCATTGGATGTGTTGCCCGATCTAATATTAAGGGAGTTCTTGACAAGACGATGTGCAGCATCTCCCAGTAGAGGGCCAGCAATTGCACCAGGTACTTGTTGCCTATAAGATGAACCATACATAAAAATGAAGCAATAACTCTTTCAAAGTAAAGACCAGATTTCATAAATCAAGAACGTCACATGCTGAAAACGACTTGAGAACTTTCTAATCCAGCCAATATAGCATTCCCTGATTTTTCTTAAGAACGCTGCTTCAAGTAAATAATGATGATTCCTTCAAACTTTGTAAACAGTACCATTACCACATGAAATATTAAATTTCATTAGCATTTGTATGATTCTAATGTTTTACCCCAGACAGAAAGAATAAGAAAACTATATTCCGCCAACATAAAAACACCTCATAGGTTTAGATTATCACCTTTCTCTACCTAGCTGTCGTCGACCACTATTGTCTTCATGCCATAGCACAGGAGAAGGTTTAATATCAATTGCTTTTATTATCTGCATAACCAATGTCAAAGGAAATGTGGTTATACAATTGATTCAAAGGGAAAGAGCAGATAATTTTTTTCTTTAAAAACATAAAAATATGAAGAAAAATGTTATCATTCTAAACATGCTAACAATCTGCGCCATGTTATTAACACAAAATCGGATTATAAATAGAAAAAATGAGCCATGAAGAAACCCATTTGACACTTTATGTCACATGCTAAGAGAAATCAGCATACAAACCTTTTTAGGCATAATAACACTGTCTGGGGGTCTTGGGATATGTCTATGCTTACGAGGATTAAGATAAGTAATATTTCTGAAATTTAAAAACACTGAACATTATTAGTTCATCCAAAGATTTTAAAATATTAGACAGTTTTGAAGGCACAAACTTACAAAACTTGGTTATTCTCAATATCTTTCAATCCCTTGATGGGAGATGCCACAATGCTTCTGAACACATTTCTTTCATATAACCAAAGAAATCCATTCATCCCACCACTGCTAATATAAAACAAAACAAGTATATGAGCTTATAAAAAAACTACTCAGAGCTCATGAAAGATAATCATTAACATATTCACCAACCTAGCGTTTGCATCAATTGGCCAAACAGGTCTTTCATGTACAGGACATTTACTATACGATTGGTAATATAATAGGACATGTGGAGCCAAATCATGAGCACAACTGACATAAAGCAAATCAAGCATCTCACTATTCCGGAGCTGTTCCTCCTCCTGCATATTTTGAATCTCAACAAATTTGAGCACTCAAACACAGCTAAGAATAAGCAGGTTTACTAAAATCTTGTGCTGTAGAACATGGCTGACTCTGGGCAAAAATATGATTCAGAGTTACTGGTTGGAAACTTCTACATGATATTAAACAGATAAAAAAATGTCTCAGCTCACACCCCCAAATTGAGTAGAGAAGAGAAAATGACAACAGAGGATTAACACTAAACTAACAGATCTACTAGAAAACACCAATCAACAAATAATCTATGGATAGGAAAAAAGTTGTCGAACAAATTGCGCACAGTCCAAGATTTATGGATGATATTTAAAGAAAACATAATCACCAACTTTGATTTGACGATTTATTTATTGAGCAAGTTGAAAGCTAACAATTTTGGACCATAAATCTGATATGTCTTAAATATAAGACCAGGCAAAGAAATTTAGAAAAGGAAAGATAGGAAATTTTTCCAGACCGTTAATGTCCCTTCAAGCTTCCTTGTGGCAGCAAGCAACTTCGTTTCATTAATGAATGGCAACTTTGCAACACCCTGAAAACACTCCAACATTAATAAAGGTATAACCAACCTTTCCTCCGACTTTGTTCTAAACTATTCAAAAATGTGTGAAGAAAGAATACTACATTACCTGCCATGCAAATCGTTTGCCATTCATATCAATCTCAAAATCTGCCAAAAAAGAATTCAAGTAAAACCAAGAAAAGGAAGTACATAAGATAACAGATTACATTAATAACAGACAGCTGATCTCACCAGCAGGGTAGAATTCAACAATAGGTGATGAAGGATCATTCATCAAATCCCTATATTTTGTAGGTAGTGCTTTTGAACTGTAACAAGAAATTAGCAAGCATCGTAAGAGAACACATGAGATGGTGGATCTAAGGACAGGAGAGATGAAAAAACCTTGAAGCGGGTAGGGTCCCCATGAGCTGATCAAATGGTTTGAATGGTTTTCCCAAGAAAAAAGTTATTTCCAGATCATTTAGATCTTTAAGATCAGAAGCAAAAGGAGCATAATGGTATGGGTAGTACCTGAAGAGATAATCAATATTGAAAAACTTAAAGAAAAGCCATGGGTGATAATTCAACTAAGAAACAAAGGGGACTCCACAAACAATTCATGTCAACAACACCCAACAGCACCCAACAACAACAAAGCCTTAATTCCACTAGGTGGTGTTGGCTAACAAGCAATTCATGTCAACCAACATAAATTACTCACATCAAAGCCTGTATCCAAGACATCAAGGCATCTAGTCTATGTTGTGTTTTATTACATTCCTTGTAAAATCATGATTATAAGCTCCTGTAGCAACCTGTTAGAATCAAATTGCGAGGATGGGATTCCAGTGTGGGGTGCATATGGCCTTGGGCTCTCCTGCCACAATTGCTTGCTTTAGTGGTGGTGGTGTGGCATTGTATCAATTGATTCCAGAGTCTTACACCATATTCATGTTGGACATATTTCATACTAGACATTTCACGAACATTTTTGGACACTACTAATTGTATTCTACAACATTTTACTTATACTATTTGAATTTTTATACTGTTAGAGATGGAATGCCACAATAACTACATAAGCGTTAGCATTTTATTATGTTTACAATGACTCATGCGAATTTTTAAAACATAATTTCGCTCTTCTAACTTAATAGTTGCGCTTTTAGTTTTTTCTAATTTTATAGGCAAATTTTTTTATGGGAACAAGAAATTGCATATCTGCTGGGGTTTGAACCTAAGTGTTCACACTTTATGTCATGTAATTGACTCTTGGGGACATTTGTGTTTTTAGTCCACTTATATTAATTTTATATCTTGTATCATAGTCATGTTGTGTCCTATAATTTTTAAAATGTTGTATGTGTTTCCTAGCTAAATAGTATACTATTGAAGTATACAAATTGTTGAGTAAATATAACAATTAATAAAAGCAAGACTAACCATTGCCATGAGCAGACACCCTGATAGTAATACCGGCAAACCCAACAAAGGCCTTCCACATATTTCAAAACCTACAAGGACAACTAAGACAGTCAGCTGTCTTATGTAATAATTACTTTTTGAAAACCAGAGATTAATGTAGTTTAGTAGGAACGAGAATGTAAAATGCCCAATAAGTCATCTATTTTCTTATGAGCATAACATTCTGTGGAACTGCACAAGCACACTCTCTTAGTGAACAAAGGGATAGGAAAGTAAGATAAAAATTACAGCATGTGCCAAACATATCACTTTAAAATAAATCAGAGCAGTAAAAGCTTCTCTGGCAAATAAAATTTTCATAAGTGCAGTTACAGTACTCAGTTTTAAGTGTTGGAAAACCTAAGCAATGCAAATTATATCCATTTTATGCCATGAAAGGGAAGGGGAGCCTTAGCCCAACAGTTAAAATTATTGCCATGTAACAAGGAGATCATAGGTAAGAGTCATGGAATCAGCCTCTTGCAGATGCAAGGTAAGACTTCCAGCTATAGACTCACTCCGACCCTTCCCGACAGCCTGTGCATAACCAGAGCTTTATAGTACCAAGTTATCTCTTTTTAAGGCATGAAAGTGTATAAGCGGAAAGTCATGGCATTCAATTTAATGTTACAAGACAGACACAAAAACACATTTAAACAGCAAATTAAATTCATAAAATCAGAACTTACTACATCTTTCCTAATTTTGTCAATCTCCTCCGGATCTGATACACTAAACTTTTCAGCATAATACCTTTCCTTGTATCCAGGCTCCCCTAACTTAACCTGAAAAAATAACAAAAATTCAATAGCTTATAAAAAATCTCAGAATTTGTTTACTTGGCCATTTTATGTAGTCTGGCATTGACCAAGCTTCCTTATTCAGTTTTAACTCTTCAAAAGAATTAGACCAAAAAATAACATGTGAAACCTTCTAATCAAGAATCCACAATTTTCATGTAGCTAACAAAAGGAACGTCCAATTTCGAAATGACAGACTCTAGTCAGGAAAATAAAATAGTTATCATCAACTTGTCTTTAAGGAGGCACTCTTCAGGAAAGTAAAAGAGTTACCAAGTTGTTTTAGAAGAGCCACAAATGTAGCATACACTTTTTCCATGCATCCCAACAGTTAATTAAGAGAATAGTGTACTTCAAAAGCATAGTCAAGAAATATATAGCTCATGTACATCAATTCATGAAATTAGTTATGTGATCTTGGCAGACATAGGTGTGAATAGTGAATGACATCCCCCAGAACTTACCATATCTTTCTTATTATTATCAATCTCCTTTTGATGTGATACACCAACTTTTTCAGCATAGTTCCTGTCCTTGTATCCAGACTCTGCTGACCTAGCCTGAGAAAATAACAAACACTCAACAGTTAATAAGAAAATCTCTGAACATGTAGGTTACTTAACCATAGGACCTTATGTGATCTAACATTGGCCAAGCTTCCTGTTCAGTGTTCACTCTATATATGCATTGCACACAAAAATAGCATGTGAATCCTTCTAATTAGGAATTATTAATTTAATTTTAGCTAACAAAAGGAACATCTAATTTAAAAACAAAAAACTCTAGTCAAGGAAGTAAGAGAGTTATCATCAAGTAGTTTTCAATGAGGCTCTCACATAGTGAGGTCTGGGGAGGGTAAATGTATGCAACCTTACCCTCCAAAAGAAGAGGTTGTTTCCAGGATTTGAATACATGACCTCTAGGTTACATGGCAAGCAATCTTACCGTTGCTCAAAGGCTCACCCTCTTAATGTCTCAACAAATAAGATGGAGCAAAATGAAAATACGCAATGCAAGATGAATGGAGAACATAAATTATTTCCATATCAATAATAACCAAAGAATTTTCTTAAATGCATCAGCATGCTAACCCATATTTAAGCACATAATCATGAAAATAAGCAGAGCTTGACAGCTAGAAAGTCAATATGCACAGGGTTCAGAAGTTTAAGAATTCATAATGATTACCCCCTTCCAAAGAGAAAAGTCAAAACACAAGAAAATCATAACACCTGCTGAATCTGCTGGATCCGAACTCGTTTCTGAAATATTTGATCTTCATGAACAGCAACAGACTGGATAAAATGTTCCACTCTCTCTAAGAAAACCTGAAAAGCATAAAGACTCACATTGAAAAAAAAAATGCTAGAAGGTGACTAAAGAGGTAAGCCCAAGGCACAAAACAAGTATTGCTGGAAAAGACTCTCATCACATTCAAGAAAATATCACAACCTTACAATAGCAAACGCAAGATGGATACAACTTAATTGAATTTCAGAAAAGAGAAACTTACCTCACCAGCATCAGTAAGATAACCACCCATGTTAGTGAATTCCTTTCTATAAATATGCATTAATAAATTCACAGCCCCCTGAAACAGTAAAAAGTTTATTTAAGACAACAACACGGGCAATTACATGGAAAGGAAAAAATGCAGGTAAAGGGGTATAACATACTTTCTGCTTCAAGCTAAAGTTCAATATAACACTGCCATCCAGATGCTTACCTCTCGGATCTCTAATGTTGGCATATGGGGAAGAAAGTCATTGCCAACAAAGAAACATAGAAATGTAAAGTCATCCACTATTCGTTCAAAGTCAATCTCAAAAGGAGGATTTGGAATCTCCAATTCATATTGCAAATATTCACGCAGCACCCAGATGTTAAGGAACTGTAGATACAAGAAATTAGTTTAAAATTAAAAATCAACGGAAAAGAAAAATAAAGATTGAGTTTCCCATGCTGGATGCTAATCCTCCAACCTGATATTTTTTCTTGTGAATTGGAGTATCATCAACAGGATTCCGGTCCTCAGCTTTATCGGCTGGCTTACCACGACACTCAGATGCAAAATGGCCAACTTGGCCACACACAAAACACTTGTCCTGCTGTTGTCCAGGCAAAGTAATTACCTGTTCACTCAGGTAATTAATAACCAGGGAATCCATTGGGATCACTGAGCTAAAACCAGAACTAACACATGGAAACTAACCTCCCTCAATATTGAGAAGTGAACCTCATGCGTAGCTAAGGAGAGCATAATCAAATCAGCATCCTAATTTAACCGCCATAGCATAAGATGTAAAAATAAAGGTACGGATAAACACAACAAAACTAGATACGGTAAAAACTTTAGAAGTTGGTCAAAAACTTACAAGCCCATACAAACAGTGTCGAGTATTTGGATTAAAACCAGGAAGACTACGTTGTAATCGAATGTAATTCATTATCTTATGTTCTCCCTCGCCAGGAACATTTGAATCAGAAAGTATAACCTTCAAATAATCACCAAACGCATCCCATAAATAAATATTAAAGAGATAGGATTACTATTCAAGTGAAGAATGGAGACCAAGTATAAATAGGATAAGGTCATGTGCACCTTTGTGTTCCGCCAGCCAAGGTTGTAGTTCAATCTAGTCTGAATATAATATTGAAGAGCCACTGATAGCACTGCCATAAATGGAGTGCCAGGGGTAATGACATTTGAGTCAGAAGTCTCCGGCTTTTCTTTAGAAGACAAAAGTTCCATCTCACCCTCAAACTCTTTCCTCAACCTTTCCTCTTCAGCTTCCTACAATGTCCCATTTTTAAGTCAAAAATACTTCATCAAATAAACAGTAAGAGATCATTGTAAACAGAAGCATATTCATGTTCTTACAGCCTCAGCTGCATCTTTTGCGGCTCGGAAGCGCCGAGAACGTTGCTGATTCATTTTTGCTCTTGGTGCAACGCCATCTGAAGAGCAAGAAAAGTACATATGGTTGGAATAAGAAAGTGGTTCATTCAAAGTTAAATCAAACATAGGGAAATATCAGTCTGAAACTTAATGATACAGAACTAAGATCCTTAACATTACGGGAAGGAAGATTGCAGCCTTCCAGAAACTGGATATATGGTTTATAATTATGCAGGTTTGAATTTGGAATTTTGATACTTCTGTTTTATAAACAGTTATGCGAGCTTTTTACTTCAAAAGATCCACACTATATTTTGAATGTTCAGACCATACACATATGTTCCAACATACTAAACAACGACAACAAATACAAAGTATTTTCCCACTTGGTGGAGTCGACTACATGGACCAAACCGCATTGCAATTTTTGGAGTCTTTGCAAATGCATAATGGTGGAATTGTGGTCACATCAGGCACATTTTCCTGCAACTTTCCACAATTGCAGCAACCTCAACATAACCGCAATTGCAGTTCAAAACCTCCATCTAATATGCTCTCCATACTAGAGGCCACAATACTAAACATCGAAAATAAATATTCTCCTAAGTGGAAACCGAATAGCTAGATTTTGATACTTGATACACTTATTCATCATAATTTATAGGTTTTTGACATAGAGCTATCTCAAATCCCTAACTTCTTCACTGTGATTTCTAGTATTATATACATAACTATAAAAATAGAAAAATACAAATCATACCAATTGCAAGATAGAGAAGCTTCCTTGGTCGAACTAAGGTAAAGAGATGGTCAATGTAATCAAATATTGATTTGAATACATCATCATAGGTAGCAGGTGTTTGCTGCATTCAAATATTCATAAATCAATAAAAACCTTGCATAGCAAAAAAACAACAAGAACATAATAGCATCATAACATTGCAGAACAAAATTGAACGAGGAAAAGTGAGGTGATAAGCGAAACCGAAACCGAAACCTTTCCATCGGGGTGAAAACAAGGGTGAATGATTCCATTCATGTCGAGGTATAAGTTATCGAAATCGATTCCGTTCGGATTCGGTTTAGAAACGTCGATTGGAACCGGAGCTCCGCCGGAGACGGCGGAAGGTTGTTCCTCCACGACGTCGACGATTGATAGCGGGTAGCGGTCGGAGAGCCACCTATAAAACGCTGGAACTCCCATATTTTCGGTTCGGTTCGGTTTCGGTTCAGGAAATATGAGAGGAAGAAAAAATGATGAAGTTATAAGAAAAAGATGAGAAGATCTCAAGTGGTGTTATAATTTACAGG
Organism: Lupinus albus; assembly: GCA_009771035.1. NCBI lineage: Eukaryota > Viridiplantae > Streptophyta > Magnoliopsida > Fabales > Fabaceae > Lupinus > Lupinus albus. The sequence continues at coordinate 759,973 of CM020016.1, forward strand.
AGCTTGCGGTGGCTGACTTTTTTGATTGACTAAAATACCCTTCTTTCTTTTAAGTGCCCCTCACTCAACTTTTGAAAAACATAGAAGTTTAGGGAAAAGTGTCTATGATTATCTTATTAAGCATATCCTAAACTAATCAAAACACTCTTCTTTGTTTTAAATACCTTTCTTTTTATATTTTTGTTTTATTTTAATTCATTCGGGATAAATTTGGGGACGTATTTAGGGACAATATGTTCAAAGTTTAGATGATATAAGGAGAGTGAAATGAGAGGCGTACAATGAATGATTATTTCTTTTATTTTTTTTGGATGTATGATTGTCGTTCTTATTAGATGTCAGTTTCATGAATTGAACTATTGATCTCTTAGTCTATATAAGATTTAGTGGAATCTTACACCATTATATATATATTATTTAAGTTAAAAAGTTAAAAGTAATGAGTTTTATATATTATTTGGTTTGAGAGAAGATAAATAAGATAGATGAGTTTTAATTGTAATTTTCTTTACATTTTATATATACTAGCGTGTTGACATTCGCTTTTCTGAGTGGATTGTAATTGAGTTATATACTTTTATTACATTTTTCATAACTATAACAAAATGAACAAAACATGATTTGCAATTTTGTATGTTGAAAAATGACAAGGAGTCGTGTTCAAATATTGTCTTGATTCATGTGAAAAAACTGTAAAAGTTACATAAATAAACATGGAACATAAAATGATGAAATATACTATATGGTTTTTTTGGTAGAAAATATAGATTAATAAAGACAAAATAGGAAAAAACGAAGTAACTTTGTGTTTTCGCTTTATATATTAGTATAAATAGATAGATAAGAAGATAAGATATATAGATCAATAAATGTTCAATTTAAGGTGAGAGATTGTTAATATGTTGGTGGTTACATATAATTATATGATTTTTTGTAAAAATTAAAAAGTGTCAAGCGCAAAATAGGAAAGTGAAAATTACACCATGGTGAAAGTTACACCATATTTTGCCTTTATATATATATATATATATATATATATATGGATTTAAATATGAGATTTTTGATTAGTTTAAAATAATCTCAAGATATACATGTTTGGTCTCTATCTTTTTTATGTGATACAATAATAATATATATATATATATATATATATGGATTTAAATATGAGATTTTTGATTAGTTTAAAATAATCTCAAGATATACATGTTGGTCTCTATCTTTTTTATGTGATACAATAAAAAAGATATAATGAGAAAATTAGCATGAAGTTTAAATTTGAATATGCAAATGAATTTCTTAAGAAGGTGGAAGACTAAAATTCAAGAAAATAATAAAGTATCATAAAGATATATCTAAGAAAAAAATGTCTCACAATTACACATGGTTAAATTACATTAGTTAGAAATAATAACAATATAATATTTATGTTTTATCAGTATAAAAAATTATCTATATATTCAATAATGATAAAAAATAAATGATAAATTATAGATTGCTTTCATTTTTTTCCTCAAATAACAAAACCTATACAGTGATACTTGTTCTATTTTGTTCCCCTTCTTGTTTTGACTTGATACTCACTCTCTTATAACAATGATGAACACTGTAGATGAAAGCCAGAGAACTTTGTACGTGATTATATTCCTCTTTTATTCTCCATTATTACCTTAATTCGTATCTATTATGTCTTGATTTTTCTCCAATTACTCTATTACTATTTGTTACATCTTTTTATTTATATGACATTTGATTTTTTTTTGGGTTTGAACCAAACCCTAATTTTTGTTTTTTTATGCCATAGGTACCCATATGTAACTGGATCCTCTGTTGTTGCCATCAAATACAAAGATGGAATTCTTATGGCTGCTGATATGGGAGGTCTCTATTAATCTCATCAAGTTTTAATCTTGTTAACATCTTACATTTTTTGCAATCAATTTTATTAGCTTCTTAGTTTTAATTTCTTCTTTTATTTGTGTCTATTAGTTTGTAAATTACCTATACCTCATATTTAGGGTGCATTTGGGTAATAAAATACATATTCAAAAAGCTTTTTTATTTATAAATAATCTAAAAAGAGCTTATTGTTATAAGCTTTTAAGACAAGATTAAAAAAATGGACGGATCAATGCACGAGTTTCCCGATCGGTGGGTCTTGGGAGGGTAGATTTATGCAGTTTTTCAAGCGGCGAAGTTGTTTTCAGGATTTGAAGCTATGATTTGCAGGTCACAAGGCAAACAACCTTATCATTGCAAGAGATTCACTCTCAAGCTTCTTAGACAAGCTTATTGAAGTAAAGGAAAAAAATAGAGCTTATTGGAAATAAATAACACATTTTTATAAGCTCTTTTTGTATCCTGTTGTCATGTGCCCAAATAAGCTTTTATAAGCTCTTCCTCTTTCACCCATTAATAGCTTATTTTCACAAGCATATTGAAATAAGCTAATAAGAACTTATATGAAGGTAATAAGCTACTTGATAAGTTTATTTTCATAAGCCAAATAAAATCACTATAAGCTCTTCAAAGCGCTCCCTTAATCTGGAATCTGATTCTAATGCAAATCGCTTTTCACTAGTCTGTTTTTTTGCACAAATAAATTATGATTTGTTACAACTTGCTAGTGCTGGTTTGAGTGGCTGTTTTCTGATTCATAAATGTGCCATCTCTTCTGATAGGGTGTTTCAGGATTGGGTGTTACTCTGCATCTCATGCCAATGATGGATATAATGATTTGTTACATCTTAGTTTTCTTTCGATCAACTTTAGCTTCTTAACTGTGCCTTCATCTTGTTAGCTCTTGTGTTTCCTCTGGTAGTTTGTAGTTACCTGGGGTATAGTGTTAGGGGCCCTTTTGATTGGTTTCTTCAAAAAAAAATTTGTTTATTTTTTAATAAAAAATCACTTCTGGCATTTATATGCTTGTTTGGTTGGTCTTTATTAAATTGCTAATCTGAGAAAAAGTAAGCTAAACTTTTCCGCTTTTCTAAAAAAAACGTTTCTGCCAAAACGACCTTAGAGAATCACTTTTCCAAGAATCTTAAACATTCGGGACCTTAATTGAGCTCAATCCGGCTCTACTGGAAATTGATTTTCAAGAGTGTGTTCCTTTTCTGGATAAATAAATTTTGATTCACTATGAGTTTTGGTTTTAGTGGCTGTTATCTGATTCATAGATGTGCCATCTTTGCAAAGTTCCTTGTTTTTTACTATTGGCCTAACTTTATCTTGTGTCAATGATGTACATAATGATAGGTTCTTATGGTTCTACCCTGCGTTACAAGAGCATTGAGCGATTGAAGCCTATTGGAAAGCATTCTCTTCTTGGTGCCAGCGGTGAAATAAGTGACTTTCAGGAGATTCTACGCTATCTTGACGAGCTTATGTGAGCACTTGTATTTTTATTTATTTATAAATAATTGTTATTGAGTTGAACTGGTTATTTCAATTAAGAGAAGCACAGAAGGGTCTGCATAGTTAAATGCCCTGTATCTACTTTGTTTCCTGTGCTTGACCTATTAACTATTTCCACCCAATTGTTGATTTTGAATTGTTACTGCTGAAGCCTTACCGACAACATGTGGGATGATGGGAATTCTCTGGGGCCCAAGGAGGTGCACAACTATTTAACTCGCTTAATGTATAATAGGCGCAACAAGTTCAACCCGTTGTGGAACTCTCTTATACTCGGTGGCGTGAAAAATGGGCAGAAGTACCTCGGCACGGTATGCCTTACTTTGTCTTTTATGATTGATTCCATAGTTTAGTTATCTGCAACTCAGTTTCTGTATTTGTGAATCATATCCAGGTTAACATGATTGGCGTTAATTTTGAAGACAACCACGTAGCAACTGGACTAGGAAATCATCTTGCTAGGCCAATTCTCCGTGAGGAGTGGAATGAAAACTTGACCTTTGAAGAAGGTGTCAAGTTACTAGAAAAATGCATGCGTGTGCTCTTATATCGTGATCGATCTGCTGTTAACAAGATTCAGGTACTGCCGTGTTTCCATTTCCCTTCTTCTTCTTCTTCCCAATTTGCAATTTATCAAAACATGTAACATCAGTGAAGTCTATGAATTCTTATCTGCTAAATGTTCATCTTTCCTCATGGCTAGCATACCCGTAAGCCCCAGGTTTCAATTAGTCTTGAGTTGAATTGGTTATCAATTAACTCCACAATGATATTTAGTGTATCTATAATGTTGATTTTTTTTTCAGATATCTAAAATTACCGAAGAAGGCGCAACTGTTTTCCCGGCATTCTCGTTGAAAACATACTGGGAGTTCTCTGCTTTCAAGAATCCAACAGCTGGTGCTGAAGGTTCATGGTAGCACTCTCTATGTGAAATGAAATGAAACTTTATTTTTAACGCATAAGAAATAGATACGAAATGAGTCACCCTTTTGAATTTAATTGAGATTTGATGTTGTGTTTACATTTTTCTTGTACTTATGGTTGTTTGAATTGAATTCTATTTCATTCCAATATCTTTTTTTCCCTCCACTTTCCTTTCATCATGTCTCCTTTTCTTTCTCTTCAACTATTTGATTTGAATCAATGTGGTGTATGTTTTTGATAAAAGTAGAGGAAAATTCATCTTGAGTTGTTAAGGTTCTGTCTACCATTACATAAAATAATCACTTTTGAGCATGTTTATGTTTTTCCTCCAAGGTAAATGTATTTTTTAAAAATATAAAATAATCACTTTTGACATTTTATAATTTTTGACATATACAATAGTCACTTTTCACTTCAATTATCTTTCTTCATTACCAATTCTAATTTTATCTTAACATGGCTTCTTTATCATCTTCCTCACTAGTGTTTGCAAATTGATGGTATACTATACTGGTGTGTCTTGTGGTGTGTCTTGTGTAACACTAGTCTCGACATGTGACTCTCCTGAGTTTAATAATTTACCGAGTGTGTTACTCTTTAAATTTAAATATCCCATGCACCATTTTATTCTCTCTAGATGGTGTGTTATGTGATCTCGTGGAATTACAGCCAAAGATTCCGGTAGCTTAGTAGTAGTGGCTCAACGAAATCTTTGGTTATAAGTCTCTAGGGTCATGGATCTGAATCGTGGGAGGAAAATAAAATATTGCAAAATTACTTTTTATAAATCTTTGGTTATAAATCTTTAATTATTGTTGATAATTTTCATCTTCAACTATCATAATTACTTTTTACAATTGTTATACAAAAATGGAAAATAATAATTAATATATATTAAACTTTGAATAGTAATTAAAGAGAATTAATATTACACACATAAAAATAATTTATTATTTCCATCATATAATTATTTTGAGTAATTAAATGTAAGTTTATTGATATCACGAGATTGAACTAATTTACACACTCTGTGCATAAATGTAAGAAAATTTTGAAAAGTAGAGAAATATTTTTAACGTATTGTTTAGGAAATCATCAAGAAAATAATCTAATATATACATTTCATTAATTATTCAATCACATATCATAATACGTAATTTTCAAACATTTTATTTGTTACCATAACTTCAATTTGCTACCATGTTTCCACAATTTTTTATTATCACAAAAGATGGATTCACTTACTCCAAGAGTAAATGGAAATGACATACTCCTCATCTTAGTCCTATAATATTTGAAAATCCAATGGTTTAGATGTACTCACCAATGCAAACCATTGAATTTCCAAAAAATGAATAATCATGATGTAGAGTAGGTCTTTTTCACTTACTCTTGGAGTAATTGGATCTCTTCCCTTATTATATTATAATGAATTAATGATCTACCCTAAACTTCTTAAAATTATAATGAAAAGTTACCTTTATTCTTTAAAACAAAAAGGAAATACAACACTCTCATAATGAGTAATGGAGAAGAGTGGAACTAGTAATTATAAGAGAGACTTAATAAACTTAGGAGAAGGTTTGTTTTGGTTCCCAATCATGTCATCTAACTCTTTAACAAACCTAATCATAGCTTTTGTTGGAAGACAAATAGGCACAATTGTACCTTCTTCTCCATTTGCATTCTTATAAGATATGAAATAAATGACCCCATAAAAATCCTCACTCCCACCTTCTGCTAAACCACCATACACTGGTTTTCCCCACCCAAAATCCACATCTCTAAACCCAATATTTGTCAAATCTGACACAATAAAACTTCTAACAGTTTTATACTTAGGTCTTCCTTTAGTAACCATTAAATCTGCAACAGAATGCATATATTCATTTGTTACTTCAGATTTTGCTTTCTTTATTAATTCCACAACATACCCAAATGGATTTTTGTTAAGTTTATGTGCAGTAGTTATTGCTGCAGGGAATGCAAAAACATTTCCATAATACCCAATAGGTAAAGGAGGATTATTTAACATAGAACGTGCATTTACTACACACATCATATAAACTTCTTCATGTGATTGTATTTGCAATGCTTTTGTAAGACAGCACCAAAGACATGCAATAAGAATCTCAAACTTTGTACCTTTTTTAAGGTTTTGTGGAACCAAGTTACGAATAGCAGCTATTTCCATAGGTCCAAAGAAGAAAGATTGTTGAACTATGTTATCATCATTACATGAAATTATGGTCCCTTTTTCTTGTGATAGTTCATTGTATTCATGATGGTTGCATGAAATGTGAGGTGGGTTTCTTGCGTTTAAGAGTTCTCTACACCATATTGGTTTGATTGTAGGTTCAGTTGCTCCTCGAGCTATTTCAGCTATGGCATTCATGAGTTGTACTACACCAGTTCCATCACACATGGTGTGGTTCATAGATAATGCAAATATGAATCCACCACATTTGAGGCGTGTGACCTGTGATTTAAACCAAACATTCATAATAAATATGAGGAGGACTATGACAATAATAATTAAATATTGGAGTATGGTAGGAGTTTATGATGATAATGGAACACCTTATTATATAGTAGGGAAAAATTGTTACCAATGAGATACTAATATAAGTTATAAATAAATTTTATATAGGATAATGCTTTGTTAATGTAAATATCATCTAACATGCTCTATTAAACTAAAGTTTAATAAGTTTTAAGTTTCTCATATAAAAATGAAATTAACCAAATAATTATATGAGCTCTACCATAATGCTTTGAATTATTTTATAATATTGTGGATATGCAATTTAAGGAGTTTTATGATCGTTTCTCTGAGACAAGTATTTAGTTGGTTCTTTGTATGTCTTCTTTGAATCTAACTAATTTCTTTTTTAGTTTTGATATGACAAAACTAATTGAATTTACAAAGTTTTATCTACATGATTTTTGTTCAACAATATTGAATTTGCTTCTTTGAAAGGAATCAACAATCTTTCACATAAGTTGGTTGAAAGTGACAGACACATTGTTTACATATTAGTTTATCTTAGTTTGCAATACAACTTTAGAAAAATGTTTTTTAACTATGAAAATTGTGAAAAATAGATTGTATAATCAAATAGAAAACGCATGGATGAATGAATGTCTAGTGACATATATTTAGCGAGAATTGTTCAAGAACATTGACAAAGAATTGATAATTCAACGATTTCAAAATGTGAAATCACATAGAGATTAATTACGAAATATGTAATTTATTTGATTAAATATATTTAAAATTTGTAACTTTAACATTAATGTTTTAATACCATTGTTAGTACCAGCAAAAAAAAAATAGATAAAAATTAAATGGATAACCTGTATAACTAGAAGGGGAGAGTCAATAATTCCATGTGAAGAAGGAACATGATAAAGTTGTTGTGAGAATGGAGGTTGAAGAGTGTCACCAAATTGATGAAGTGTTATATCTGCATCAGCCTCAAGAAACAAGACACCTTCACCATTACAATCCACCATCAATTTCTTACTTGGTCCTAATTCCCTAACCCTACCAGCAAATGGGTAATAGAAAACAAGTGTTAGTGCTAATGCTTTTCTAATAACTTTAACTATATCTTTTCCTAACATTGAGGGTTCATAAGGATATATTTGTATGATTGGAACTATGAAACGAAGTCCTTGTTGATCATCTATGTCAGATAATAGTTTAGTTTCATTGGGAGTGGACATAGCTGGAATCACTAGCTCTGGCTTGCACTTTTTCACTGTGAAAACTAGAGGGGGAGATGATAATAATGACATGTTATTATGAGAATTATTATTGGTGGTGAAGAAATATAAATGAGAGAGAGTGTGTGTATTTTGTTTGAGTGAATGAGTGGAGCTAGGGTATCATTTATATAAGGAAAAAACTTAGTAAAGTACCATATGTACTAATGGTATAGGGATTAGAGGATGACATGTGAATCTTTTTGTTTACTTTCAAGGTAAATAAATGTTTGATTGTAAATCTAATAAATATTCATTCCTTGAAAGTAAACAAAAAAGGTTCACGTGTCATCCTCTAATAAGTCACTTGTACCACTAACATATATGTTACTTTACCTAAGTTTTATCATTTATATAAATAGTTAAGATGGAAAAAAAGTTGGAATATCTTTTTTTACAAGCAAAGGTGTAACTATACCTACATTCGCCTAAGCGGGAAATTCTCACTCGAGTATCTACTCTCTGTGAGTTTCTCGCTTGAGCGACAAAATAACGCTCAAGCTTCAGTTACAGGTTTATAGTTCAGATTCTCGGCTAGTTTCTCGCCCAAGCCGCTCCGATCACCTGAGCGAGAGTTATTATATGTAAGTTGATCTCTTCTTTAAACAAATTGAACTAATTTCGCACATATTAATCAAATTAGTTAAAAGGTAATTAATCACTTTGATTTAATAAAAAAAGTTAAAAATAATCAAACTATTAATTAGGGATGACAATGGGGCAGAATGAACACGGATAGTGTTTTCTCATACCCATACTCATACAGATTGTAGGATGTGGGTAGTGAGTATTTGCAGGTACCAAATCGGTTTTTAAGTTTAAATATATATTATTATATTTTATAATAATTAATATATATAAAATAATTATTACATAAATAATTTTTTTTTTGTATATGTTAAACTTAGCATTATGTTTCAATCACTAAAATTATTTATAAAATAATAATAAAATAGATAATATATAATTATAAAATGATAAAAGTGTAATATATACAAATTATATAATAATTTTTTTATAAATATGTTGGTACTCAATGGGCGGATATCATGATACTCATTCTCATCCACAAATTATTTTTACGGGTATCTATTACGGAAACTTGTGGGGTATATATTTTTGTCTTCCCTACTATTAATGAACTGATGATATACTTGAAATTGTTTCAATGTTTCCATTAATTTTAGCAGAACTTCTTGCATCATTGAAGTGAGTAAGACTCATCTCCATTAATGGAGAGACAAATACCTAAAAAAATAAAAGAAAGTTGAAGATGCAATATCACTTTTGTCATTTTTATTTAAAATAAAATTATACTTTTGCCCTTAGAATACATCGACAAGGTCGCCCATGGGTCCCCTGGTCATGTAGGTATTTTAGAGATAGCTCTAATGCTCTCTTGGGATGTTTTGCCACTTATTTGTGCATTGAAAACTCTCTTTATGCAGAATTGTTTTATGCTATTCTAGCCATCAAAATAGCTTATACAAATGGTTGGCACGTTATATGGTTGAAATGTGATTCTACTCGGGTAGTGGACATATTTAATGGCAAAATTCCAACTCCTTAGAGATTAAGTAATTTGTGAGATTAATTAGCAGCTTTTAAAGTGCATTCTAGAACTGACTCTTGGTGGGATCATGCTCCTGTTTTTTTGTGAGTGGTTTATAATAGGAATAGATTATCCTTACCTAACTATAGGTTTAAGAATTTATAATTTTGATTCTTTAATATATATATATATATTTGGGTGGTTTATCGTCCTTTGGCTTAAAAAAAATACCAAAAAAATATTAAGGGTTAACGGTCATATGTATATATATATAACTATCCAGAAAGACCAAAAACTTTATTCAGAAGTGTTCAATTCTTAGGAACGATATTTATTCGGAGATATAATCACATACATCAAAAGAGATTAATTTCTTATTTATAAGGTGAATACATATTTTTGGTAGTACAAAAAAAAAAAGTACTAGTATATATTAATTTAAGCCATTATTCATGTTGAAATGTTTGTTGATATTTTTCATAGATATCTGCTGTATTAAGTTTCAATGAATGAGTGGAAAAAAAGGCTTCTCGCATTTATGATTGGGCACACTAGCAATTGAACTCAAAAAATTAATTGATAATATTGAATCAATGATATAAGTGATACATAACTTCGAAACATATATATTATGGTAAATAGTTTTAAAATCTATACTACTTAAATCAATTAGCTCCATGAAGCTGTTTATTTATTTTGTGGATTTTGTTATTCATGTATTTTTTTTTATATTTTGTTATCCCATATCTCATGTTTTAATTTTTGTTTTTGGATTTTTTATTCTCACGTCTTGAGGTTGAGTTCAAAATATCAGAAGGCATTAGATTGTGTTAAAAAAATTCAGAAGACAAATTTTTTTCTTATTTGAAAACAACACTTCTTAAGATGATATACAGAATAATTTTCTATCTCCTTAATCTTAATACTAACAAGAATCTTTTTTAAAGAAAAATGTTAAAATACTCCTGTCTCTTGTTTTAATTATAAGAAGAAAAAACATCTATATTTGTTGACTTAAATATAAGTAAACTTAATTATTTTTGTAGTTTTTAAATATCACTTTTAATTTAAAACAATTTTTCATATATCACATGATGAATTGTAATTATAGTTATTTTTATATTTTTATTGAAGATTCTTGTTAGTTATTTCAACTTAATTTTTATATATTTTAATGTTAAAGTTTTTTTTAATGTTTGTTAGATTAAAATGAGTTGTGTTTAATAGTCAAATTAAGTTGTATTTAAAACTTTAAATTAAGTTTTATAACTTGTCTAAATAACATATAAAATCGTAAGAAACAAATAGATAAGTGCATAAATTACTTCTAATAATTATTTTTAATATTTTTGAATTTATGGGGACCCAACGATCCGTTGGATACCCAAAGACCCTTTGATAGTATACCCAATGAATATTAACACGGGTCTGGGGCGGGTCTATATTGTCATCCCTACCTGAGAGCAATATTTTTTGGGATATACAAACACGCATCCCGAAAGAGATTAGTTTCTTACCTAAAAGGAGAGGGATACCTTTGATATATATCTAGTGAATTTTGCTACTATGTTTTAATGCGTGATTATTGGCTTAATAATGACGAAAAAGTCAACATATTTTCGTTTTTCAGTTTTAAATAAATTTAGAAGAGTTTTTAATGTGTGACTATTGGCTCAATAATGGCAAATAACCATCCTATTTCTATTAATAAAACAAATTGAAAGGGTTTCAAGTGATTATTTATTTATTTAACATTTTAATGAGGAGGTTTTATAGACAAAGACCACATGTCAAATTGCCATTCACTTTTGTTTTTACCAATCAAATAAAAGTAAAGATTTCACACAATTCTTTTTGTGATTCTATTAAAATAAAATAAGTGTTTTGCTCATGTGTCGGTAATAAAATTGATGAAATAATGGTATATATTGTAGAATTTATACCCAAAACTATTTTCTAGGGTACCTTTAGTTTTTATTAGGTGAAATAATTATTGTTAGTCAATTATGAGTATTAAATAATTTTTTTGCGGATTATTAAAATTATTGTTGTATTTTTATCGAAAATTATATATTTTTTAGGTTTCCTGGAATAAAAAAATATTCCACTTAAAATTTTGAATTCATGACCATGATTAAATTCAAATTTTGAAAAAGCAATAATGGTTTTAAAATATTTGGAATCTGAATTTCTCTTAATATGTTGTCTCTATTTTTTATAAAACGTGTCAAAATCACCAATAAATGTGAGAAAAATCACACAATGAAAGACATTTAAAAAAGCAAGAAAAAGTATTTGAAAATCAAATTGACTGATTACTTATTCTCTCTACTCTACAATTATTTTCTTTTATTTCAATCACTATTTTCCAAAGGGAACTCATATCATGTAATCTTTGAACTACTTACTTTCTTATAATTATCATTAGAGAATAATTTATCTCATCATATCAGGAGATAACTTATCTCCTCCCGCTAGTAAAAGAATGACATGTGTATTGTTTTGTGTAGTTCTAGAAATATTTTTGTAGAAAATGATTAAATGATACACATGTCACGATTTTAGTGGTTAGAGGAGATAACTTATCACCTTATATCAGAAGATACATTATTCTCTTATCATTATAGTCTTTGTTAAACTCAATTTTTTATATAATAAATACAATAAATTTAATGTAACTTTTATAGCATTAGTCATCTCTAACTTCTTGCTTAAAGTGATTAGAATGTATATGACTAACATCATATCTTCGATTGAAATTTTGTAGTACGATTATGAGTTGTGTCGTCTCTAAGTTCTTGCCAAAAATGGGAAGAAGATCTACGACCAAAATCATCTCTTCATTACTAGTTCTATTTAAAATTACTTATATATTTTTAATTATTAAATGAATATAGTGAAATTTTTATAGTCTGGATATGATTCGCGTCATCTCTAACTTCTTGCCAAAAGTGGGAAGAAAGTCTATGACGAATACCGTCTTTTCGATATTAATTCCACTAAATTGAAGTAAATATTTTTTAAGCATTTTTTGAATCAAACCAATCAATTAGTATTTTACCAAGAATTACGCACGATCAAGATTTAGTATTGTCAGATACAAAATAAAAAATAATATTTATTTTAATAAAACAAATCAATGATATATTTAATCCATGTAATTAGCTAGAGTGTCATTTTATTATGAGCGGACAAAATGCTAATAGCTTTATCAATTCATAATTGACTCATGAGTTCAAAGTTCTTATTGAAAAGACTATTTATCTTAAATTGATCTCAAAATTGTTACGAAATAAATAAATTCTATTATGATGAAGTGTGATGGCCTAAATGGTGGATACATTCATTGATTGATTTTGACATTTTATTGATTAGTAGATATAGTAATTGAAAAATATACTCTCTCATTCTATATCTTTTGATGTTTAATGTTACGTAAATAGTTTAGGAAATTACTAAATGATATAGAAATATGATACAATTTGACTAAAATAAATACATTTAATACACATTGAAAACTTGATTTAAAAGAAAGAAATATGAGTAGCAAATAAGGATATACTTGGAAAGGTAAGTATAAATATGTATTGATTTCCAAAACATAGTTTGGAATAACATGAAAAAATTAAAATATTAAAAGATATGAAATAAATGGAGTAACAATAATGTTAAAAATTTCAAAAAATGTCATTACTTTATATTTGTGAATGTTGGAAATGATGTTTTTTCATTTTCAGATATTCCGAAAACTAAACTTATATTTTATGAAACATGGAATGAAAACAACAATGTAAACATATTTTCAACCTCATTTTCTGATTTCATTGAAAATGGAACTAGAAAAATGCAATTCACCCTAAATTTTATGCTCAAGATGTTTACTTATGTAACAATGTTAAAGATGAGGTGTATTATGACTACTTTGAGGAATGAGGATGAATTTGACTAAATCCTTAATTTGATTAAATCCACAATATACGAGTTTATTTTTGAATAATTTCAACTTATTATATATTGGCTTTGCAAATTCAATTAAAAAAGTTAATAAATTTAATTTTTTTAAAATAAAATTATTTCAATTTTAGATGTTATTATAACCATGAAAGCTAAATCAATAATATGCAAATAAATTCAAATGATATTTTTGTTTTATATATATATATATATTTCTTCACATTACATTTATCATCTATTTGGGTTGCTAATATTCTTTATATATACTAGCGTGTTGATTCACGTGTCTGTCAACCCGTTTTTTTATTGAATGAATTGCAATTTTGCATGTTAAAAAATGAAAAAGATAAACTATCGTGTTCAAATATTGCCTTGATCCATGTGGAAAAATTGTCGTGTTCAAGTGGAAAAATTGTCGTGTTCAAATGGAAAAACGGTAAAAGTTACATAAACAAACATAGAACATAAAATGAGCAAATATGTTATATGATTTTTTGGTAGAAAATATAGATTAATAAAGGCAAACTCAGAAACAAAAATTACACCATCATGAATGGTTATTTTGTGTTTTTTCCTTATCTGGTAGGAAAAATATGACAAAATGAAAGCAACATTTATTTCAACACCCTCAATGAAAAGATTTTACACCATACATAAGAAGCGCACATGTAACTATTGATATTCTATGATAAAAAATTCCTACATGAAGTTGACTTAAAGGACACAGTTTTCTCTTGCCTATCATAACCAATGAGGAAGTTAAGTTGATTTATGTTTCCATAGATGGAACCATCTTTGGATGGGGTGAAAGTAAAGCACACTAAACCCTCAACAAATTTGTAAAAAGTATTAAGCCTATTCAACACAATGTCTGCACCTTTAAAATGTACGGTAATTGGTGGGGTTTTAAATAATTCCATCGGTGAGGATTTATAACAAAGTTTTATTAATGGAGTTAATAACTTTGGGACAGGAACACGCTCTGAATTGATCTGTGCTGCTACTAGAGGCTCCAATTTGTTGTAGAAATCTTCTGGTACATATGTCAATGTTGTTCCCGAGTCAATTATGATGTTACCAGTAAAATTACCAACTAAACCAACTTTCGTTTCGAAATCTATCCTTTTACCTGCCACACTAATTCCCTCTAAGGTAAGATAATAATATGTTTCAATAGAACCAGATGCAAGGGGAGTAGAGACTGTCCCAAAACCAGACACCACAGCATTTTCTCCAAAGTTTAAGAAACTTGTGGTATTACCTATGTATAATGGTACCAAACAATATGAGAATTTGTCATCAATTACAATACTTAGTTGAGAGGTAAGTGAGTAAGCACCATTTCCTAGACCAATTATTCCTGTAGTACTAGGAACAAAGTTACCATGGTTGTTGTGACCACAACCAAATATAATCTCATCAAATCCAGCATAGGAATTTGTAACATTAGTGCCTAAAGTGAGTGTTTCAAAGGCAACATCTCCAGTTGAAATTGATCCATCCTTATATGATATTTTGTATTGGCATTTTGATTCCCCGACACCACTCTTGCAACTGTTATCCTTTATTAATTTACACGCTTTTGAAGAACATGAAGCAATTTTGTATGTTTTGGATTTGGAAGGGTCAAATATTGGATATGTTTGGTTATAACAGTTCTCACAAGGTTGACATTGCAACCAAATTAGGTCACTACCCGTGTCAGCAACTGCCATGCCATCAAAATTTGGAGTGCCAATAGAGTACTTCATGAGGAATTCTCCATTTATGTTAGTTATTGGAGCCTGTAGTACTTTATAAGCACCATCTTCTTTTGGGTAGAAATGTTTAACTCGATTCAAAGAACGACGAATGGCATTAGCCGCTCTCTCAATTTGGGTTTGAGAGGAGTTGTAAAATGGAGATTTTGGAGAATCTCTATGAATGAGTTCAACACTAAAGCCACCATTGAGTGCCTCAATTAGATATATATCACCATTGAAGATGGTTGACAATGTGATCAACAAGAACACAAGAAGACAGTGATGAGGTGACATAGTGAGTGTTGAGGTTGAATTCTTTCAAGCTTAGATATATATATATATATGCACCATCTACGTATTACTAGGGTCTAAAGTTGGTTGATAAAACTTATATTATTTAATGATATTTTTTTAACTTATTTGTGGAATTTTGTTATAGTCAAATCTTTTTAGTTCATTATTTAATTAGGTATTTGTGTAATAGTACTTTTTTTATTTAAATTTGAAGTATAAATTTATGAAATATAAAGTTAGTTGCTATTATAAATGTTTTAGAACTTTTGGATTTAAATTGATTTAACTAGTCCAACAATGATCTACTAATTTGATTATTACTTATTCATAATGTATTAGACTATGTCAGATGAGTAAAATGAACCGATGGTGCAAAAATATTAGTATAGTAATACATACAATTTTTTCTAGGGTCTGCATACCCTCCATATAATGTGCCTTTGCCCCTATATACACCAAATAGAAGGAATGTTTCTAAGATTTAAATTCATGAATCAATGTCATTACTTCCTTAATTAATTGTTCCATAAAAATAATAAATAACTTTAATTATATTATTTGACTGTTTTATAAGGTAACTTTTATATTACTTTGATTTATCATATTCAATTCCAAGACTATACCATTTAGTCTCATTATTTAATTTTGACATTACTTATGCAAAATCATTTCTTTTTAGAATTTAAGATAGAAACTAAAATCATGTATTTTCTAAGGAACCAGGAACATACCTTTAAGGAAGTTATTCCATAATTAAAACTTCGTGAATCCATTTTCTTTTTTATTCTTATTCTAGTTAAACTTCCGTCACACATTCATTATTGTATGAAGAGTAAACTTAACAAAACAAACAATTTAAATATATCATATGTTTTTTTCTTCAATATATATATGTGAAATTTGTTTATGTGGCTAAATTATATTTTATATAAATATTAAAACATTTTTATGTAGTAAATAATAATTAAACACATATCAAATCTATTATATATTCCAAATAAATAAAATTGAATCATTCAATACATTAAACCATAGTAATCATTAACTATTTATTATTTTTTTTTTACATAATATGAAAATACATAAACATGGAACCATAGTTATGAAAATTGTACAATAGTTGTCTATTCAAGTGGAAAATCAATGAACTAATGAACTAGTTCCCGTATATGTAAAAATAATAATTATAGCATGCAATCATATCAGTCAAAATCAGTTGGTTATTCATTTAAACTGTATCGATTATACGAGCCAACTTTCATTTATAATTTCTTTCTTAGGTTGACTTAATTTTTACCAAATTATTATTTTGGAGGATTGAGCACACAACCAAAATCTTTGTTTATACTTCTAAAACATGGTCTACCACCAAATCACATATTTTATTTTAACAAATGATATAAGTGTTATAAGAACCGGCTCGAATGGCCGGTCCAAACGGTTCCATCATAAACTGGTCACTTGACCAGACCGAGCCTCTCATCTAACCGTTTTTGTATCAAAGTTGAGATGACTCGATTCGACTTAGTTTAAGTCTAAAACCAATGACATAGATGATTGGAATGACCAAGAATCAATTTTTTTTTTTAAATAACCAAAACTTATCCGTGTTATTTGTTAGTTTATGTGATAGAAAAATATTAGTTATTTAATTAAATTTTAAACCTATTTGAATGTTTTTGTTGCAATTAAATTAAAGTATAAATTTATGTTGTTTGATAATGTTATTAAATAATTTTAGTTGACATTATATGAATTTTTTAGAACTTTTAACCAATCCTACCATTGATTCATTGGTTCAATCAATGACTCTTTGACCCAACATCATAACCGAGCAATTGGCTGGATCAAGTTTAATAACACTAAATGTCGTAAATAAAAATATTTATCATTAATTCTTTATTAGTGTTTTCTAACATTAATGTTAGTATAATATATATGTATACATAATATCATTCGTATATGATTTAATTAATGAACTACTATACCATTATATCAATATAGTTGGCGATGACATATATGATATTAATGAGACTCCATAAAACAAATTTGAAAAACATTCATATTCCTTTCTTTAATGAATTGCATCTAACCCATAACCAAACATTATTTCTTTCCTTATTGACTTGTTTTTTTAATAATGAAATGAGAGAAATGTTCAAATAGGGGTCATAATGATTTTGGACGAGTCCAAGTTACTTCATGGACTCATCTCATTTATTTATTTTTGGACCTAAATCCCATGTTATGGAGATATTCGAAGGATTCTATCACACATAAATATTTAAAAAGTATTTGTAATAATTGCGAGAAACTTATGTAATTTTTGACACTTTTCCTATAATATTTCCTATTTATTATATTAAGAAGAAGAAATATTAAAAAATTACGAAACTTAATTTAAATATATTTTAAATTGTTGATTAAATACAACTATTTTTATTCAAACAAACATAAAAACGAAGTTACTAGTTGAATAATATGATTGAAAAAATATTTTGTAAGAATTATTTAATCAACATAAGATTATACCACGTTATAAATTAACAACATGTGAACACTTAATTTTGTCCAATCCAAGATAATTTTAAGAAAAATTACAACTTTCAATTCAAAATTCTCACTTTTTTTATTAAAATAAAATGTCAAGAAAGCTTTAATTTATCACTTATGGACTCCATAGTGGTGGGTACCATTTCAAAGTATTTCCCACCCAAATTTTCGTTTCCCATAAAAAGAGGTTTCCGACTACAATTTAAAAAAAAAAAAAATCAAATAATTATTTCATGTTCACTTTTGGGTTTACAATAATTTTTGGACTTCCTTAAAATTATTGGAGTATTTTTATTTTTGGGTGTCTAGGAACCATAACTTGTCCAATTTGGATTTTAAATTAAGAGCGAAATTAAATTTGATTTCTAAATTAAAATGCAAAATTGAGATAAAAGTTTTTTTATATTATCAAATCTCCTTGATTTCCAATTGGAGATTTTATTTTGTTTTAAAATCATGTATCACAAATAATGAGTTGGATCTAGTGGTATAAGAACATATTAATAGGTGGATCAAAAGATTAAGAACACATATCAAAAAATGATTAGTTCCTTAATTATATGCAAATTTTTTTTATAAAGAGAAAAAAAAGTTACCAAAAATATCCCTTTTGAGTTCGTGCTTTTTCACTCTGCAAAATCACAGTGGCAAGCGTCAGATTTCCAAAAAAAATTCAGACAGAAATATATTTTAGAGTCAAGTGGAAATAATATATTTTATATATGTAAGTTCTGAATGATCAATTTATTTTAACTAATATATAATTAATTAGGAGTAATTTACAATAACATTAGAGAATATTAATTGGGTTTGAAAAGAGTTGTAGAATGGAGATTTTGGAGAATCTCTATGAATGAGTTTAACAATAAAACTACCATTGAGTGCCTCAATTAAATATATATCACAATAAAAGAATAAAAGATGGTTGATAATGTGATTAATATGAAACAAGGATATATTGATAAGTTGACATCTTTAGTATTGAACTCATGGTTGAACATTTTGAACCTTAGATATATAGGCACCCTAAAGGTGGTAAAATAACAAATAAAAATAATGGCATTCAAATAGTAAATAACAAATAAAAATTACAATCATTCAATATAAAAAATAATTATTAATAATAAAATTAACAAATAAAGCCTTATTAAAATTAAATTGGTAACATTAACAATAGTAAATACAAAATGAATTTTTTGTAATACTTTCACAATTTAAAGTATAGAAAAATATAAAAAAAAATAATCACATTGAGGAGGAATGAAGAGTCATGAGTATTCATTTCTTTTCTTTTAACTAATCTTTTGTGTGTTTGAGCTATGCCTCTTATATTCCTAAGAATAAATAAAATACATCCATCAAGCGAATATTTTCTACCAAAAACTACATATATTTCGATTCTTTAATGTAAATAGAGATACATAATAGCAACTTAAAATTTTATTAGATAATTTTTTTATTTTATTAATAAATAAATAAAAAGCAAGCAATTTAGGATATAAGTTAGTTTATGGATTAGTGAATGTATTACTTTATATGGGTGGATGGGAGACTAACACATTACTCAACCCATAATTGACTTCTGAATCTAGATCACTAATTTAAAGACTAAAATAATTGTAGTAGTAATAATAGGAGAAATACAAATAAAAATAATAATAACTATAAGCGTAATCATATATATATTATCAAGTGAGTCGATAACCTAAATAATTATTGATTCTAATAAAAATAATGAATGAATATTGTGTTGATAAAAAATAAATGACTATGATAGCATATTAGAAAAATATATTTATAATAATAGATAAATTTTTTATTATAATGTAATGCAACCTTAATGACTAATCTCTTGAATTAAAATAATAAAAGAAATCATGGTTGTGATGTCACTTCTTTATCTCAAATAATCTTTAAATGATCATTATTATTATTGACAATTTGAGCTAAGTATATAGAATCTACCTGCTCGTCTGCACTTGTAGGACAGACAAAACATGAAAATATGCTCATCCGTCCTAAAATGCTCGCCCAACATGCTTTATTCGCTCACAAGCATATCTAACGGGTAAAACAGGCGGCTCACACACATTAATGAAGAAAGTATTGAACATCAAATGTATATGTATTTTTCAAATATGAGAAAATTTGTCCATTTTATTATATATGCATTTGTATATCACATGTAAGAAAATATTATCATTTTCTTATTATATATATGCATTTGTATTTTGTATATTATATTTATATATGCGTATGTAATGTTCCTTTTGTATGTCATTTGTAAATTTTGTGCCACACATATTTTGTATTATATATATGCATTTGTATTTTATGTATTGTTCCATTTGTATTAATGTGTATTATAATAATACATTTGTATATTTGTATGCAAATTATATATTATTTATTTTGTATGTCTAGTGTATATATATTTGTATATACTTTTCTATTTTTCTAGTTTTATTCAGGGAGGCCCACAATCCCACCTACTCATGTTTAGGATAGGCATAATATTTGATGTCCTGTTTAAAAATGGGTGTATCCATGCTCGCCCTAATTTAAGCGGACATTCCATGAACATAGATAGGATGGATAAAGCAACTCTAATTGTCAACACAAGTCACCATACATAACTTCTATCTGATTTAATATATAGAATAATCTTTCAATATAAAAAATATTAATAATTAGAATAATAACTAAAAGCCTTTCTTTAAAAACTAATAATTAGTAACCTTAGTAATATGGTAATAATACATAAGTTCTTCGACCATAGATAATAAATACAAAATAAAATTGAAATTAAATAATTTCATAATTAAGTTTAAAATATAAAAATAACAATCACATTTAGGATGAATGAAGAGTCATGAATTATGTATGACTATATTCCCAAAATAAATAAAACACTCCTAACTAGCGAAACTATTCTACCCGAAATTATGTATGCCTTGACTCCCTATTTTACATAGAGACGAATAAAATTTTGTCTAACAAAAATCAATTTTTATTTTATATATAAATAAACAATGAAACAATTTTAGTGTATAAATTACACTATGCAACAAATGAGGGTATTACCTTAATATAGTTGAATAGATATTAACATATTCTCAATCCAAATCGACTAATAAATCTAGATTTCTAACTTAAATGTTATAATAATTATAATAATAATAATAATATAATAATAATAATTGTAATCATATATAATATCAAGACAGTCAATAATCTGAATAATAATCAATTTAGATAAAACATAATAAATGAATATTTTATTAATAAAAATGAATATAATAATTTCTTTAGAAGAAATCTTTTTAATAATAAGTGAAGATTTTTTATTATAAAATACTACTTAGTTAATGATTAATCTATTAAATTAAAATAATAAAAGTTGGGTACGAATCATGATGCCACATCATGTTCTCAATTTATCTGTGAATGGTAGTGATATGTCCATCCTATTCAATTTAAAAAAAATATCACTTTTCAATATAACAAATAATTATTAAAAATAAAACTATCAAATAAAAACCTTTCTTTAAAAATTAATATTTCGAACCTTACTAATAATAAACTTTTTCTTGAATGATAAATAATGAATAAAATAAAAATAAATATTTCTCAATTAAAATAATAATACAAAAATAATCATCATATTAAAGATGAATGAAGGATGGTGAGTAATTACTTTTTTAAAGTCATCATTTCAATGATTGTGTCATGTTTCTTATGTTGTTAAAAATAAACAAAACACAACCAACTAACAAATAATTTCTATCTAGAACTTCATAAGTTATGATTTTCTTTGAGATACATAAACAAGATAAAATATTCTGAGGCAGGAAAAAGATATTTAAGAAACATAAGTGACATCATGATCCTTTTTTCGCATTTTATTATTTTAATGTAAGAGATTAATTGTAAAGTTTACTATTTTATAATAAAATCATTATTTATTATTTTAAAAAATTATAAGAAACTATCCTAATCATTTATTTTTATTAACTAGATACTCATTTATTAGTTTTAGTAGAATTGATTATTATTCCCATTATTAAATATATTGATATTAAATATAGTTACACTAATTATTTTTACTATTAATATTAATATAATTATTCTAATATTTTAGTTAGAGATATAGATTCAGAAGTCAAATATTAATAGGAGAAAGTGTTAGCATTCCTTATACCCATATTAAGGTGTTACTATTTGTGTTTACTAATTTATACAAAAAAGTTGTTAAATCATATATAAAAGAAAAAAGTATTTTTTTTATCTAGAAAGACTTTACATTGCTTACATATCTTTATGTACAATAGATAATGAAAACATACATATTTAGTGAAAAAAATATTTTAATGGTTGGGTGTGTCTTGTTTATTTTTTAGAATATAAGCACTAGATAATAATCGCTTAAATGATGAGTGTAAGAAAAGAAATGATTACTCACGATCTTCCCCCATCCATATCATAATTATTATTTTTATATTTTTTACTCTGAGAATATTTATATTTATTTTGTATTCAGAATTTATTGTCAAATAAAATATTTATCATTATTATTAATGTTACAAAATTTTAATTTTTAAAAAAAGATGTTTATCTTTTATTTTTATTATTAATAATATTTTTTTATATTAAAAAAATTATTTTAGTTAATTCAAATAAAAATGACATACAATTTGTGAATTATAGTGACATCTTGACCCTTTCTCTTCCTTTTATTACTCTAATTTAATCCTTAAAGCCATATTATTTTATAATAAAAAATCTCCATTTAAGAGATTTTTTTCTAAAAAAACTTTCATAGTTATTTTTTTATTAATAAAATATTTGTTTATTATTTTTAAAGGAGTTGATTATTATTCAGATTATATCGACTATACATGTTATTATTATATTATTATTATTATAGAAAATATAAAAAAGTAGAAAACATATAAAAAGAAGTAGGACCGTATGTGGTTGAAACGGGAAAGTCACATAAATTGACACTCACCAAAGGCACACACAAACCAAGGCTTGACATTTACATAGAAAGTTAGAAACCAAGACACTTCAAAATATAAATATACACATATTTGTTTATTATGTTTTCTATTGTTTCCTGTGTCTTTTTGTATTCTGTGTGTGTTCTCTACTTATAGGGCTAAATGGACGCGTGTTAAAAAATCATCATATATTAATATGAAGTTTTTTTCAAAGAAACTATCATAGTTATTTAATTTTTATCAACAAAATATTATTTTTTTATTTTAATTAGAATGGATTATTATTCAGATTATTGACTATATTGATATTATATATGATTGCACTTATTATTATTATTATTATTATTATTATTATTATTATTATTATTATTATATGATTACCTTGATATTATATATAAGTCCTTCCTTCATCCTTTAGTGTAATTATTATTATTTATATTTTAAACTTAATTAAGAAATATAAAAATATTTGTATTTATTTTGTATTCATTATATCATTAAAATATATATTTATAATTATTATCACAATACTAATTATTTTGTTCATTACTTAAAATAACTTGTACCTTACATAGAAAATAGTGACAGACAAGCTAAGTTGTTTGCTTTGCAAGTTACTTATGTGGTGGAATTTTCAGGTATTCTAATAGGGTTGTAACTGTTTGCTTTGCAAGTTACCTTGAAATACAAGATGCTCTTTATTCAGAGTTATATTCGGCTATGAAGGCAATATATATAACCTACAAAAGAGGTTGGCAGATGTTATGGTCGGAGTGTGATTCTAGCTTGGTGGTGGACATTTTTAATGATGTATCAAATGCTCATTGGAAGTTCCAAAATGAGTGGTTGATTTGCAAACGAGAAATATCACATATGAACTTTTGTATATCTCTTTTAGGGAAGAGAACTCTTGTGTTGATAAGCTAGCCTAATATGACATTGTTTTAAGGAGAAACTCCAGTTGGTTTAATTTGCCTAACTTTCTTAGCAACGAGTACCATAGAAATATGTTAGGTTTGCCTAACTATCGTTTTCGCAATTTGTAAATGTGGCCCAGACGCAAGACTTTCTCTCGCCTGAGCGAGAGTCAACCGCTCAAGGGACTGTCCAAAGATTATGATCCAAACTATCCGAGGGTTTCTGTAACACCATAAATTTAAGTCTTTAAAATTATAGTATTAGTCCTGGGATTCTCGCTTGAGCGAAAGATTCTCGCCTGGGCGAGAAAGACTCACTTGAGAGGGTGAAATTCTGGGTTATACTGGAAGATTCTCGCCTGAGCGAGGGTTGGCTCGCTTGAGCGAGGAAGGATCAACTGAGAGGGTGAAATCCTGGGCTATACTGGAGGATTCTCGCTTGAGCGATGTAACACCACGAATTTTCTGATTTGAAATTATGATTTTTATGAGTTTTTATTTTTAGAAAATGAATTTTCTGCACTAACTAGTAAGGAATTTGGCTAAGCCACAGTTAAGTTTTAGCTTTGTTTGATTATTTCCTATTTTTAAGGGAAATTTTGATAATTTCAGAGACAGTGGGTTCTGGACCACTGTCGGGGATAAATTCTGCTCGATACGGCTCAAAAATGTGATTTTGAGTTCCGTAACTCGGAATCGAATTCCGATCGCTCCGTTGGCTTCGTAATTTCATTTCGAGTCAATCTAGACCCCGAGTGTACCCATATATATTTTCTAAATATTTTCACTCCAAATTCTGTGTTTCGAAGTTCTAACCGTAAACCAAAATCGGGAGATTGTATATTTCCGGACGAAATTATCTGAAGATGTTCGGACACGACTTTTATTGGGAAATTACATCATATCAATAAAGTTGGAAGTCATCATTTCATGAGCCACTTACTTGTTACACAAGTAATGCAAAAGCTTCCAAAAACCCCTAAAACACTCAACAAATCCTCTCACTCCACCACCATTAGACACATCACCTATGCTAGTCTAAAGCTACTTACTTTGCATTAAATTTTAGGATTTGATGAGGGTGAGGCTCTCCTATAAATACCTCACCCCATCCTCTCATTTTTACACTAAATTTCTTATACAAACTAAGGTAGCCTTTTATTTTATCTTCTTCATCTTCTTCTCATACTTCATAGAAAGTTATGAGCTTTTATTATTTTGTTCATAAGTAGAGTTTATATTTGTTCTTTAAGTATTTTATGAAAGCATAAATAAAGGGGATGATAATAAAATCATATGAACCTTTATGTAGTTTTTGACTTTTGTAAATCTTGAAATTTCTTCCTTGTTCTTAGATGGAAAAACTATATCTTTGGACAAGGTTAGATGAGTTATTTATTTGGAAATATTAGAAATTATTGTTAGTATTTGAATATGTTTAAAGGTGATGATTTTAACATCAAAGGAACCTTTAATGTGTTTAGGAAAAAGTTTGTAGTTTATTCTTGAAAGTTTATGATGTTGATGAGTTGTTGAAAATATTTCATTTTTTGGATAGTATTATGTTTTAAAAGTGGTTTACATATTTTACTCTTTGATTCCCAAGTTAAAATAATGATTTGGGATAAAATATGATTTATTAAAGTCTTGACTTCATAAACTTAAAGTGTTATGAAGTTTTAGATATTAAAGTAGTAGAAAGTCTTACATTATGATTTATTTTCATGACCATGAAAATAACACTTACTAACCCTTGAGGTTTTTTCCTAAAATATTAGGAGGTGTTAAGATGTTCATAGAAAATTGTTGTATTTATTTTAGTTGACTTACTTTAAAGTGGTAAGAATAACTAAAAGATGTTTAATGTAAAATATTAAATTAAGAGTCATTCTTTTTCATGACTATGAAAATAACACTTACTAACCCTTGAGGTTTTTTCCTAAAAAAATTAGGAGGTGTTAAGATGTTCATGAAAATTTGTTTTAGTAGTATACTTGAAATAATGAGAGTTACCTAAAAGTCTTGACTTTATAAACTTAAAGTGTTATGAAGTCTTAGATGGTAAAATGATTCAAAAATGTTGAATCTTAGTTAAGTGAACTTACTTTAAAATGGTAAGATTTACTTAAAAAGTATTGATTTAAAAATATTGATTTTGTTTAAATTGACTTACTTTAAAAAGGATAAGTCTAGCTTAATAATCTTATTTTAAAAAGGTTAGTTTTAGTAAAAATGTTTTACTTACAAAAATAAGATTTATGAATTATCGGAAAAATGCAATGAAGTGGGAATACATGTCTAGAAAGGTTCTGTCTAAGGAAAGACTTGGTATTTAAGGGTGTCTTTATGACCCACCTCTCTTTCCTGGGAACTAGCCTGGTGTATATCCACAGATTACGACATAATTTCGGTACAAGTTTTATTGAAAATTTTACTTAAAAAAGTATTATTTGATTGTAAGATTTTCGATGACAAATGATGATTCAAGGATATTCAACCTTGAATTGGATGGACGAAAGCAATTAAATTCATTTTAAATCGGAAGTTTTATCTTCGCGTAAAAAGTTGTTTCGTAAGTATAATAATTATCGTCATTTAACTAATTAACGTTATTTTAGCATAACGAAGAGTTCGAGAGGAGAACGGATCAAGTAAGCTCACCTGCAAACAGAGAACCTAACGACCCGACACACTCAGGTGAGAGAGAACACATCGCGACATAGTGGTGTCCGAATATGGCACCCGGACCTCCAAACTATCTCAAAAGTTTGGAGTTGCCCTGAGTATTAAGAAAGCTTGTACTTAAGCAATTGCATGTTTGTTTGGATTAAGTACAACAATATTTCTTATACCGATTTATGTTATGTTTATATATGCAAATACCATGTTTACTCTTGAATTATAATGTTTGAATGGTTATTATGGGAATGATATGTATGTGATAATTTTGAAATACAAGGTTTAAAAACATTTGATATAAATGAGAAATATCGGGTCCCATAAGAAGCATTCCTTTTGGAGCGGACATCCTTTAGGAGATGTCTTAAGATGGGCCGATTATATAAAAGAATGATTAAGAGTTCGGATTTTGCTAACTTCGGTTAGAGAGCATATGCATTATGAATAACAAAGTAGTGGAGAGGAAACATTACAGGATGACGTATGAGCACTGAGATGCAAGGAGGGCGACTTTGCTTGACGGTGGTTCGTCAACAAAGCCTTGAGGGAGAGTCTAGGTGAGACGAGTCCCTTGTATTCCTAGGAGAGGATATCCTGTTGGATCGGACAGTTCTCACAGCGCAAACTAGACAATCTCTGACGACCCCTCGATTTGCAATCATGATCGATGAGAGGGATGCCCAGAAAGCGTTGCTACGACACCGTCCTGTTATGGACAGTTCCTTTGGAACAGATCGATCATTCATCCTTGCGAGGATGTTATTTATTTTGGTGCGTACAATCGGCTTGGTATGGGACCTGTACTCTCGGTTGTTTCCGAATAGGCTATTTGGGTGGATAATGGTGTAAGGTGGATGAAATGACATAGCATTCATACATTGCATTGCACGAACGTTTATTTTTATACTTGAGATATAATCATTATTCCTCTTTAGTATTGTGCATGTGAGATCCATGATATATTAATTACGACGATATATTTATATTGTACGATGACTGTATATTATTATGTGATTTGTCAGATGATTGAATTGCATGTTATGAAAAGTATATTTTTGTCTGAGTGTCCTATTCAGAGTAAGTCCACGCCGTCAATGAATTTTGTTCATTAGATGTCTTACTCTCTCTACTTGTCTATTCTTGTACTTGTTTATAATTTGGACAGATGGACGGGAACTCTACGCGTATACGGAGATCCCTTCCCGACCCTCCAAGCTCCTCGTTGGAGCCGATGGAGGATGAGTCAACTGAGATAGAGGCTGAGGCGGATGCTGACGAGGATGGAGTGTTAGAGCTGGTGAACATAGAGAGTTCCATCGAGGTGATAGAACTCTCATCCGACTCTGGCACAGAGGAGGATCCCAGTGAGTGTTCTAGAACTCCTAGCAGTGCGGTATCTAGCCGTTGAGCTATGGGTTTGTTGTTCTTTTTGTTGTGCATGTTTTGGGGATGTTGTGTAGTATAGCATTTTGATATGTTAGTTGGGCGATGGGTATGTTCCGCCACGATTAGATATTTTGTATAAATACTAACTGTTGAATGATGAAATAAATTCCAGGGAAGTATTGTATCATTCCAGTTACCGTTAGGTAACAGTTAGTGATTTCCGCATAGTATGTTACTTAAGGTGATGTCCCGAAAAAGAAACATTTTAAAAAGGAAACAATATTTTTTCATCACCAATTAAAAAAAAAAAAAAAAAATTTTACCCATTTTTCCGCATTAAAATTAAGGTGTATTTTTCGGGGCGTTACAAGCGAGGGTGTCTCGCTTGAGCGAGGGTGTCTCGCTTGAGCGATAGATGCCTCGCCTGGGCGAGAGTTCCCTCGCCTGAGCGAGATGGTCAAATATGAGTTTTTAAAATGGGCGGGATTTTATCGCTTGAGCGAGAGCCCGACGAGATAACATTTATTAGGGACCCCCAAACACATTTATGAGGGATAACCTAAAGAGAAAAGAAGATAGGAAGGGTTTTCAAGAGCAAGAAGTCTTAGGAATCATCTAAGAGCTTGAGAAGAGGTAAAACTCTTGATTTTAACTCTCTTCTTCCCTTTGAAATTCATTTTGGGTATGGTAGATCTCTTCTCAAGATGTGTAAAACCATGGAAACTCACCCTTTTGAGTTATGATTCGTTTTATCTTGTTTTTATCTTGTAAACTCTTAGTTTAGAGTTAGTATTTCAACAATGGAAAGAGTTTGTGGGTTTATTCATGAAAACCCCAAAACCCTAAAGTGAAAATGTGGTTAAGGTGGAAAATGGGTAAAATGCTAGAGGTAGAAGATGATTAAACCTTCTAATGTTGAAATATTAGATGAATATGTATGTTTTAGATGGTTGTAAAATTATGATGAAAGTAGTTATGAAACATGGAAAATATGATGAATATCTTATATGGTTAAATGATGTTATATAAGTTGTTTATGTGTTATTTGGAGTAAATGACTAACATTATTGTTTTATGGTGGGGGATAATGAAAGATCCTGAGGTCGGAGGAGGTAGCGAAGGAACTTGCAAAGTTACCCAAAACCAACCCCGACACGTACCAAGGTAAGGAGAAGTGATTAATAGTATATGATAATAGAAAATGGGTGGATTTTCTGATTATGTATATGATTGTGTATGAATTTCCCTACGTGGTATTGTGTATGACTTGCCCTACGTGGTATTGTGTATGACTTGCCCTACGTGGTATTGTGTATGACTTGCCCTATGTGGTAATGGAAAGGTAAACGTACAAGTGGAAGGTAACGATATGAAATGGTATTGATGAATGAGGTGACAAGTGTAACACCCCAAATTTTAAGTATTTAAAATTATAGTATCAGTCCTCGGATCCTCGCTTGAGCGAGAGTTACTCGCTTAAGCGAGAAAGGTTCACCTGAGAGGGTGAAATCCTGGGCTATACTTGGCAATTTTGGGTAATGTAATCGATTACACAGTCCTGATAATCGATTACATGATGATTAAAAGCATCAGATATGTACATCTGACACAATGTAGTCGATTACACCATGTTGGTAATCGATTACATCGCGACGATGCCTCTGTAATTTACACTGTGTAATCGATTACACACTTCTGGTAATCGATTACATCGTATTAATGTAATCGATTACACACTTCTGGTAATCGATTACATCGTATTAATGTAATCGATAATGTAATCGATTACACCATGTTGGTAATCGATTACATAGCGACGATGCCTCTATAATTTACACAGTGTAATCGATTACACTATACTTGTAATTGATTACACTTATCGCAGTGTCTATAAAATAGAAACCCAAAACACATTTTAGGGTTAGAACTTCGAAGAGAAGAGAGAGGAGAGCTTTTCAAGAGCAAGGAGCCTTAGGACTCATCTTGGAGCTTGAGAAGAGGTTTACTAACTCTTCTTCTTCCTCTCTAACTTGTTTTGGGTATGTTGGATTTATTTTCAAAACATGAGAAACCATGGAAACTCATCCTTTAGAGTTATGGTTCGTTTTATGTTGTTTTTATCTTGTAAACTCTTGGTTTAGAGATAGTATCTCAAGAATGGAAAGGGTTGTGGGTTGATTCATGGAAACCCCAAAAACCCTAAAAGTGAAAATGTGGTAAAAGGAGAGAATGAGTAAAATGTTAGAGGTAGAACATGAGTTTATCCCCAAATATTGAAATATGAGATGTTATGCATGTTTTAGATGGTTGAATATTGATGATGAATATTTTGTATGATTAAATGATGCAAAATAAGTTGTTTATGTAATATTTGGAATAAATGACTAACATTGTGTTATGTGGTGGGATGAAAATAGATCCTAAGGTTGGAGGTGGTGTCGGTAGAACTCGAGAAGTTGCCAAGAACCAAACCCCAATACTCACCAAGGTAAGGATAAGTCTTTAATTTTGCATTTGAAATAGAAATGTGTATTTTCTGGTTATGCAAAGATTAAGTTGTAAATTACGCATTTAGTATAAACATATATGGGTGTGTTTATATTAAAGATGGCGTAGATTTACGGAAAAGGAAAATGTGGGTATTTTCTGGTTATGAAATGAATAAGTTGTAAATTGCGCATTTAGTATAAACATATATGGGTGTGTTTATACTAAAGTAGGCGTAGATTTACGGAAGATGGAAAACGTGTGCGTTTTCTGGTCATGCAATAATTATATTGTGAATCACGTAGTTAGTATAAACATATATGGGTGTGTTTATACTAAAGATGGCGTGGATTTACGGAAAATGATTGATGGTGAATTCAATGAAAAGAAAATATATTTTTAGCCGACCATAAATGGTTAGCGACTTCGGCCCGAGTTTACGAGGCAACATTTCGGCCCGAGTTTACGAGGCAACACTTCAGCCCGAGTTTACGAGGCAACACTTCGGCCCGAGTTTACGAGGCAACACTTCGGCCCGAGTTTACGAGGCAACACTTCAGCCCGAGTTTACGCGGCATGTTTTCTTTATAAAAGAGATAAGAATTTGTTTTTAGCTAACCCTAAAGGGTGTAGCGACTTCGGCTCGAGTTTATGTAGCAACACTTCAGCCCAATTTTACGCGGCATATTTTCTTTATAAAAGAGATGAGAATTTTTTTTTAGCTAACCCTAAGGGGTGTAGCGACTTCGGCTCGAGTTTATGTAGCAACACTTCAGCCCGAGTTTACGCGGCATGTTTTCTTTATAAAAGAGATGAGAATTTGTTTTTAGCTAACCCTAAGGGGTGTAGCGACTTCGGCTCGAGTTTATATAGCAACACTTCAGCCCGAGTTTACGCAACATGTTTTCTTTATAAAAGAGATGAGAATTTGTTTTTAGCTAACCCTAAGGGGTGTAGCGACTTCGGCTCGAATTTATGTAGCAACACTTCAGCCCGAATTTACGCGGCATGTTTTCTTTATAAAAGAGATGAGAATTTGTTTTTAGCTAACCCTAAGGGGTGTAGCGACTTCGGCTCGAGTTTATGTAGCAACACTTCGGCCCGAGTTTATGAGGCGTGTTTTATTGGTAAAAAGGATGAGAATCTTCTTTTAGCTAACCCTGAGGGGTGTAGTGACTTTGGCTCGAGTAATGCAGCAAGATAAAATGAATTTCGGAAATGGTTTACTAACCCTTTTTCTAATGTGGATTATCTTATAATGACGTTTATTGAATTAACGACTTACTCCTTCGTGTGTTTTGTACTTTTGTCATTGATAATCCCATTGCAGGTAAATAGATGAATGAAGTATGCTAGGTCGGGAGCTTTAGGAGCTTTAGACTTCAGATTCACTATTTATGTTTTTGTATCTTAAATGACTACTTGCGGATTTAAATGATTGTAATCATAGCTAACCATTAGTCGAATATTTGTAACTGGGTGTATGATTATTTCGGAGAACTATACTTATGGGGTCTCATTATCCGTGAGACATTACGAATATGAATTATGTTTTTCTGTCAAATCAAGTGTAGGTGATTATGGAATTTGAAAGTATGATAGTAAGTGTAGAAAAATGCATGCAAAAGAATTAAAATGATAAAAAATTTCAAGGGTAAAAATCGGGTCGTTACAACCTGAATACGTCGAGGTTTTATTATTTCTCTCAAAATTAATGTAAGACTTATGTATTTCTGGGTTGAAAATGTTTGCTAGTTGCCAATGTTTTTTTTATTGTTAGACATTTTTTATTAACAAGATAATACTCCATTATTATTTTTATTAGAATTGATTATTAGATTTATTTTTTACTAAAAATATATTCATTTATTATTATTTATATTTAGTCAATTCTAGTAAAACAATAATAAATTAATATTCTGTTAATAAAAACAAATGACTATTAACATTTCCTTAGAAATAAATCTTTTCAATAATAAATAATAAATGATGATTTCTAAATATAAAGTAATGCATAATTAATTATTGATCTCTTTACTCAAAATTATAAAGGTGTAGGAATGATAATGATGTCATTTCATTTTTGAAATTATTTTTGAATGATCATAATATATCACTTCTATACGATTTAATAAAAAATACATTATTTTAATATATATTTTTACCTAAAACTATATAGTTTTGATTTCCTATTGTTCATGTAAAAGATAATTTTTTTTGCATCAATTGTGATGTTATGATATTAAACTATGATGTTATGCTATTAATTCAAAATTGTGATATAATATTATATTGATTAAATAATTCACACTTAATAGATTTTCAATTATAATTTTTATGCTTCTTTGAATCAAATTAATTGTGTTTAATCAACAATAAAAATTGTGTTTTAATTAAGTTCATAATTGTTTATTATTTATCTCATTTTCGTCGCCTAAAATAACTTTTAGTTTACAGAAAACAAGACAAAATTATATAAGTTGTTCATAATTTTTTTTAATATGTTTTGAATTCCTGGGTACAGATAGATATCTACATTGAGTACTCAAAAATATGTGAGTGACAGAGCTAATGAGTATCCAAGCAGGTTTAGTTCCAAGAACATTGATACAAGACTTATATAGTTCCTGATAGATAATGTTTGCTGCGTGTGTTTTATTTATTGTTATGTTAGTCATTTATTTTTTATAATTTCTTTAGAAATTAATCTATAGAATAATAATTAATAAATGATGATTTATAAATATAAAATAATACATACTTTGTGGTTGATCTCTTAAATTAAAATAATAAAAGGCATAAGAAGGGCTATGATGTTATTTATTTTTTCAAATCATCTTTGAATGGTTATAGTATATCACTTTTATATGATTTAATAAAAAGAAAAATATTATAATATAAAATAATTGTTAATCATAAAAATTAAAATTAAAATCCATCATTAAAAATTAATAAGGATTAACATTAGTAATAATGACAATAATCAACACTTTATTTAACGATAAACAATGAATGTAAAATAAAAATAAAAAATTTATTATTTAAATATAAAATATAAAAATTTAAAAATAATAATCACATTAAGGATGAATGATGGTATTAGGTATTCAATTCTTTTCTTCAATTTACCATTTGAATGGTCATGCTACGCACTTTATGTTCCTAAAAATAAATAAAGTACACCCATCTAACAAATATTTTTCTATCTAGAACTATGTAGTCTTGATTCTCTATTGCTGATGTTAAATATTTGTTTATCATAATTGTAATGTTTTGTTGTTAATTCAAAATTGTGATGTAATTGTATTTCGGTTAAATAATTAATAGTAAATAAAATTTCAATTATAATTTTGAAATAGTGACTTTGTTTTTTATGTTTATTTGAGTAAAAATAATTGCTTTTAATAGAAAATATAAATTGTATTTTAATTATGCTTTCTAATTTATATTATTTTTCTCATTTTCAACAACTTGTAGTTTATAAGACATCGTAGCACTTTGCCATCTCTATTTGAATATTTTCTCAAAATTGATAAAGGCAAGAAATTGAAAAAGGAAAAAAATATGGATCACTCACACCTCATTAGATAAAGATAGAAATAATGCACCAAAAAAACAATAAAGCAGGGAATTTAATATATCAATTAATTTTATAGAAAAACAAAGATTTCTTTCCTTTTTTGATTAAATACTTCTTATTAAATAAATTTTTGATCATGTTGAAATAGTTCTTTTGTTCTATATATTTGTATGACTGAAAGTAGTTGTGTTTAATGGACAAGTTAAATTGTGTTTTATAAATTTTTTATTTTTCTCTTTTTGATTGCTTAAAATAATATGTAGGATTATAGGAAAAAATGACACAATTGCATAAGCTATTTGCAATATTTTTAATATTTTTTGAATTTCTAGTTACATGTGGATACACAATGTACCCATAGATCTGCGAGTAGTAGATCCAACAAGTATGCAAGCGAGTATAGGTTTAGAAACAAAAGAACTCGCTACAATCCAAGTAAGTAATGCGCTACATAGACCTATGAAGACCTATTGCAATGTCTATTTGAATAGTTCTCTTAATATCAACAAAGGAAAAAATTGAAAAAGGAAAAAAATATGGAACAATTAATTAATTAATGGCAATTATCACTGGCAAATGGCTGGATTCAGATGGATTTGGGTCCTAATGGATGAATAGAAAGTCATTAGCCAATCCAAATAAATTCATTTACATCACATTTTAAATTAACCAACATATCCATATCCAAATTTAATGAATGAATTTGTATGGGTTTAATTTTCTTTCATTTAGATGGATTGTGTATAATTTTGCCAGATCTAATGACAATGACTTATGAGTTTAAATCTTAGAAACATTCACTTCATTTGGGATATAAAATTGTATAGATCTACCATCTTTAGACCCTTGTGATACCAAGCATGATGCCTATATATCTAAGCTTCAAAGTTTTCGACCATGACCTCAACACTCGACATGTCAGGTTATCACCATGTTCTTATTGTCCTATCGGTCACATTGTCAACCATCTTCAATGATAATATATATCTAATTGAGGCACTCAATAATGGTTTTAGTGTTGAACTCATTCATAGAGATTCTCCAAAATCTCCATTCTACAATTCTTCTGAAACCCAAATTGAGAGAATGAATAATGCCATTCATCGTTCCATTAATCGAGTTAAACATTTCTACCCAAAAGAAGAAGGTGCCTATTATGAAGTAATACAGGCTCCAATATCTAACATAAATGGAGAATTCCTTATGAAGTACTCAATTGGCACTCCAAGTTTTGATGTCATGGCAGTCGCTGACACAGGTAGTGACCTAATTTGGTTGCAGTGTCAACCTTGTGAGAAGTGTTACAACCATACAGATCCAATTTTTGAC
This sequence comes from Lupinus albus, assembly GCA_009771035.1. Classification (NCBI taxonomy): domain Eukaryota; kingdom Viridiplantae; phylum Streptophyta; class Magnoliopsida; order Fabales; family Fabaceae; genus Lupinus; species Lupinus albus. The sequence goes on from CM020016.1 coordinate 795,558, forward strand.
CCTTCCAAATCCAAATCATACAAAAATACTCCTTGTTCTTCACAAGCGTGTAGATTAATAAAGAATAACAGTTGCACGAAGGATAACATAGAATCAAAATGCCAATACAAAGTCTCATACAGGGATAAATCAGTTTCAAGTGGAGATGTTGCCTTTGAAACACTCTCTTTAGGCACTAATGTTACAAACTTTCATGCTAGATTTGATAGAATTATATTTGGTTGTGGTCACAACAACCGTGGTATTTTTCTACCTAAAAGTACAGGAATAGTTGGTCTAGGAAATGGTGCTACTTCACTTATCTCTCAATTAGGTGCTCTAATTGATAACAAATTTTCCTATTGTTTGGCACCAGAACCTAATATCCCAAGCTTATTAAACTTTGGAGAAAAGGCTGTAGTGTCTGGTTCTGGGACAGTCTCTATACCCCTTGCATCTAGTCGTTCCCCTACATATTATTATCTTACTTTGAAGGGAATGACCGTGGCAGGTAAAAGGGTAGATTTCGAAACAAAGGTTGCCCCAATTGATAAATTTACAGGTAACATCATAATTGACTCAGGTTCAACATTGTCCCTTCTACCAATAGATTTCTACAATAGATTGGAGTCTCTAGTAGCATCACAAATAAAATCAGAGCGTGTCACTGACCCAAAGTTATTACGCCCACCACTAAAACTTTGTTATAAATCCTCAGCATCAACACTTAAAGCCCCACCAATTACTGTACATTTTGCAGGTGCAGACATTGTATTGAATCAGCCTAACACATTTTTCAAATTTGGTGATGGTTTAATGTGCTTTAATTTTAACCCATCCAACGATATTTCCATCTATGGAAACATTGCTCAACTTGACTTCCTCATAGGTATTGATAGGCAGACGAAAATTGTATTCTTTAAGCCAACTAAATGTAAGAAGTTGTAATCATAGAATATCGAGAGTTAATAATAATTATGGTACAATATAATGAATGGTTCAACCGTGTATTTGCATTTCATATGTAGTTAGTAATTACTATAAATACAAATGTTTTAATATTAGTATATAAATTATAATTTAAACTGAAGGATCTCTCTCACACATACACTATATATATATATATTTTTGAAATGTCCAATTGTTTGATTTACTAACATTTGACTTTTACAAAATTGAATTAATTTTCTAAAATCAAAATAATTAACTGATACTATATTATATTTTAATTATTAAATATATATATTATATATATTAAAGGAATAAAATTAATGAAATGAACAATTCATGACTATAGGTAATAAGATTATATAGTGAAATAGTTGTAATACCAAAATAAGAGTTTGTACCCATGCAACCCATTATCAATCAAGTCGGAAACTCAAATCTCTCATAAATGTTACTCTCAGAGTAGTGTATTTCTCTCATTCCAAACATTGAATTAGAACGAAATTAAGTTAAGCCTATGCATCAACAATCATCAATTATAATTTAAAATCAGGTTTTTGAATATGATCAATTGTGGATATCCAATTTTGTCGTGATGATAACGTGATGATTTTTTTTTGAAATTGTTTTTGAGCTAGTTATAAATGTGTTTTTTGAAATGAAAAAAAACGGGCCAGTCAGCCGCCCTTCTAGCCCTACAAAATATGGGTTGCATTGACATTTTGAGCCCTTTTACTAATAGGGTCGGGTCGTGTCAGCCTATATTTTGGCGGGCTAAAGGAGGGTCGAGCAGGACCGGGTTAGGCTGACACGTATTGCCACCCGTAGTTGCATTACATGATGCGGTCCACAGTTTAAATCATTGGTCCCAAATTTATAGTTTTAGAAATATATTTATATATATTATGCACAACAAACTTTTAATATTAATTATATTCACATGTTATATAATTGGCTCTTTTTAATAAAAAATCAAAGTGCGAGTAAGAAGTACTGAAAAATGTGAGATTTGAAAAAGTGAATGAAATTGAAAAGCGTTTGAACATCATTTATGAATGTTTATTATTTTTTGATGGATTTGATATTCATCTAAATAGATGTATGTATTGATACTAGTATTATAATATATTCCATATTTTCTTAAAATAACATATTTTTTTAGAAGAATACATGATTTTAGATTTTATCTTAAATTCAAAAAGGAAATTACTTTCAATAAATAGTTAAAAATTAAACAATGGGACTAAATAGTGTGATCTAGGAATTGAATATGATATATAAAAGTAACCATATAAAACAATCAAATAATATAATTAAAGTTATTGGTTCTTTTCATGGAACAATTAAGTAATAACATTGACTCAAATCTTTGAATCATTCTTTTCACTCGGGAATATAAGACTGTATATAGGGGTGGATGCACATTATAGTAAGGGTATGCGCATGCACACCCTCAAAAATAAATTCCATGTAATATTCATATTGCTAATATTTTTGCACCATTGATTATATAAAATTACATCATTGTCACCCATTTTCTATACTATAATACATTATCAACAATATAATCAATGTTATTAAATTCAAATCAGTCACCGAGTTACTCAGAATATTGTGTCAATAATCGTATTAACGGACTATTGGTTTGGCTAGTTAAATCAATCTACATCAAAAACTTCAAAAACATTTATAATACTAACTAACATTATGTTATAATTTTATACTCCAAATTTAAAAAATATATTCCCATTACATAAACATCTAATTAAATAATTAACTAAGAAGGTTTTACTATAACAAAACGACAAAAATAAGTTGAAAATTGAAAAAACTTTAACTAGTTAAAAATAATTTTAACTAAGAAGGTTTTACTATAACAAAAATAAATTAAAAACATCATATAAATTTTATGTTTTAATCACAAGAAAATTGGACAAATAAGTTTAAAGTTTAATAAAATACTAGCATTTTGTTACAAGATAACCCAAAAAATGACCAAAAAAAAAAATAACGAAAAAAATAACTAAAACCAATTTGAAAGCGTAACATTCTTTTTCATCCCAAGAGGACATCCTTTCAACGTTTTCTTAAAAACAAATAGATCATTTAGGCCGAATTGATGGACCGAGTCACTGATTTTATGTGTAAAATAGTCGAGGTGTTGGTTCATATTGATTATGGTTCATGGTCGATTAAATGAGCGATTCAGACTAGTTAGGTATCCATTCTAGGTCGGACCATTCGTTCTAAGCTGAATTTAATAATATTGTAGCCAATGCAACTTGCACCCTATGTCCTCGAGTCCTTAATCTATTACTGAATGTATAAATTTACCAAATTTAGACCTTGGTGATATCTGGATGATGCCTATATATCTAAGTTTCAAAGGTTTAAACCATGATCTCAACACTCAACATGCCAACTTATCACTATGTCCTTGTTGTCCTAGGGATCACATTGTCATCCGTCTTCAATGGTGATATGTATTTAAATGAGGCCTTCAATGGTGGCTTTAGTGTTGAACTCATTCATAGAGATTCTCAAAAATCTCCATTCTACAACTCCTCTGAAACCCAAATTGAGAGAATGGCTAATGCCATTCATCGTTCCTTCAAACGAGTTAAACATTTCTACCCAAAATATGATGCCAATTATAGTGTACTACAAACTCCAATAACTTACACAAATGGAGAATACCTCATGAAGTTCTCTATTGGCACTCCAAAATTTGATATCATGGCAGTTGTTGACACAGGTAGTGATCTAGTTTGGGTGCAGTGCCAACCTTGTAAGAAATGTTACAAGCAAATAGATCCAATATTCGACCCTTCCAAATCCAAAACTTACAAAGCTGCTCTTCGTTGTTCACACGCGTGTAAATCAATAAAGGAAAACGGTTGCAAGAAAAGTTCCTTTAATTTAAAATGCCAATACAAATTGATATACGGGGATGGATCACTTTCATCTAGAGATATTGCGCAAGAAACATTCACTTTTGGCACTAACGTTAAAAAATCCTTTGTTGGAATTGATAATATTATATTTGGCTGTGGTCACAACAACGAAGGTGTTTTTGGACCTACAAGTGCAGGAATAATTGGTCTAGGAAATGGTGTTACCTCACTTACCTCTCAACTAGGTGCTGTAATTGATGACAAATTTTCCTATTGCTTGTCACCGGAACGTAATATCCCAAGTTTATTAAACTTTGGAGAAAAAGCTGTGGTGTTTGGTTCTGGGACAGTCTCTACACACCTTGCATCTAGTCGTTCCCCTACATATTATTATCTTACATTGAAGGGAATGACCGTTGCAGGTAAAAGGATAGATTTTGAAACGAACGTTGCCCCATATGACAAATTTATGGGTAACATCATAATTGACTCGGGTACAACATTGTCCAATCTACAAACAAATTTCTACAATAGATTGGAGTCTCTAGTAGCAGCACAAATCAAATTAGAGCGTGTCACCGACCAAAAGTTATTACGTCCACGACTAAGACTTTGTTATAAATTTTCAGGATCTGCACCTACAGCCCTACCAATTACGGTACATTTTGCTGGTGCTGACATTGTGTTGTATCACCTTTAACACATTTTTAAAATTTGGTGATGGTATAATGTGCTTTAGTTTTTACCCATCCAATGATACTGCCGTCTATGGAAGCATGGCTCAAGTTGACTTCCTCATTGGTATTGATAGGGAGAAGAAAATTGTATCCTTTAAGCCAACTAAATGTACCAAGCTATAATCATAGAATATCGATAGTTTATAATTATTATAATTTAACTTGACCGGTATCTCTCACACATAACTATAAATATATATATATTTGAAATGTCCTTTGTTTGATTTGATAACATTTGACTTTTACAAAATTGAATTAATATTGTAAAATAAAAATAATTTAGTGATATTATATTATATTCTAATATATATATATATATATATATAAATAAATAAATGTAGCAAAAGTGTATTACTTTCTCAACCATTTAGAATATATTTAAGTTTACACCAACAATGACCATAGTTTAAGAGTAACCATGTAATCATTCCTCAAACAAATTTAAAGTAAGAAAAGTAATGAAATGACCAATTTCATGACTATAGGTAATGAGATCATATAGTGAAATAGTTGTAATACTAAAATGAGAGTTTGTACATATACAACCCATTATCCATCAATCAAGTCGGAAACTCAAATCTCTCATGAATGTTAGTCTCATAAACTCAGAGTAATGTGTTTTTCTCATTCCAAACATTGAATTAGCACGAAATCAAGTTAGGCCTACGCATCAACAATCATCAATTATAATTTAAAATCAGGTTTTTGATTATGATCGATTGTGGATACCCAATTTTGTCGTGATGATGACATGATGATTATTTATTTTTGAAATTGTGATTGAATTGTTTATAAATGTGTTTTTGAAAATAAAAAAACGGGCTAGCCCTGCCAAATATAGGTTGAGCTAACATTTTGAGTCATTTTAGCAATAAGGTTCGGGTCGTGTCAGCCCATATTTTGGCGGGTCGAAGATGGGTCGGGCAAAGCTGGGTTGGGTTGGCCCGTATTGCCACCTCGAGTTGCATTACATGATACGATCCACTATTTTAATCATTGGTCCCACATGTAAAGTTTTAGAAAATATTTATATATATTATGCATGTAAGAACAAACTTTTAATATTAATTATATTCACATATCCTATAATTGAACTCATTTTAATAAAAAAACCAAAGTTTGAGTAAGAAGTACGGGAAAATGTGAGAGTTGAGACTGTGAATGAAATTGAAAAGTAATAGAACATCATTTGTGAATGTTTTTTTTTTGATGGATTGAATATCCATATAAATAGATGTATGTATTGATACTATTATTATAACTTGCGTGTTGACAGGCCCTATCGGGCCTATCAACCCGTTTTCCTATTGTATGTAACGTGTATTTTATACAAAATAAATTGGAGTCTCTAGTAGCAGCACAAATCAAGTTACGACCTTTGACTATCAAAAAATTAATACCTGATGGACTAAAGCTTTGTTATAAATCCACACCATCTACATTCAAAGCCCCACCAATTACTGTACATTTTGCTGGTACAGACATTGTGCTAAATCAACATAACACATTTGTATTATATGATGGTTTAATGTGCTTTAATTTCAACGTAGCCGACGAAGTTTTTGTCTTTGAAAAAATAGCTCAAACTAACTTCCTCGTTGGTATTGATAGGCAAAAGAAAGTAGTATCCTTTTAAGCCAACTGATTGTAGTAAGTTAAAATCATAGAATATCGATAGTTGTGTGTGCACTTCTAATAATGTATGATGTAAAACCATTATATAATTTAAAATGATGGTGAAATAAATATTTCTTGCGATTTGTAAAGAAATACAATATAGTTAATGATTAAAACTGTCGAGTATAATAAATGGTTCCACCGTATATTTGCATTTTATATGTAGTTAATAATTACTATAAATATAAATGTTTTAATATTAGTATAAGTTACTTTCAGATTAATCTTGATACGTCGACAATTGACTCTATATTTTCAGCTTGCAATGGGCAATGGAGCCCCCAAGTTAAAGGGGTCCTAATTGCTGCAATAATTCACACAATTAACACGGTCTGGTTTTGTAGGAACCATAGAAGGTTTGAAGATAGAAATGTTACTTTCTTGCAGGCTAAAGCTAGAATCAAGTCAGCAACAGCTCTCTCTGGGAATCACTCCAAGCTATTGACAAATAACTCGATCCTTAGTTTTGTTATTCTGCGTGAGTTTAATATCAAGCCTAATTTCCAGAAAGCTCCCAGAATTAAGGAGGTGATTTGGATTGCTCCTATTGTGGGGTGGATAAAGATCAATACCGATGGTGCTGCTCATGGTTCACCAGGCCCTGCGGGATGGGGCAACATTTTTCGTGACTTCAATGGAGCTTTCAAGGGTGGTTTTGCAGATTTTTATGGAATAAATGATTCTTTGTTTGCTGAACTTCAAGCTGTTTTAAAGGCAATTGAAATTGCGTATCATAAAGGGTGGAATGATATTTGGCTTGAATGTGACTCGACCACGGTGGTGAATATTTTTAATGGGAAATGCTCTATCCCTTGGAGATTGGCTAACAAGTGGAGGTCTTGCAAGCTGTGGATTTCCTCCATGAGATTCAAGGTTTCCCATATTTTTAGGGAGGGTAATATTTGTGCGGATAAATTAGCTTCTTTTGGTGTCTCATAAAAAATCTATACTTGGTGGGATGTTACTCCTAGTTTCATATGTGAGGAGGTTAACAGGAATATGTTAAGCTTACCGAATTATCGGTGTAATTTCTTGTAACTCTCGTTCTCCTGTTTTCGTTCGTTTTTCTTAATATATTCGTTTCCTTGGTTTTAAAAAAAAATATTAGTATAAGTTACAATTTAGCCTGAAAAATCTCTCTCACTCCCACACATATATATTGTTTTTTTTTTTTTGAAAAGGGCATAGTTTGATTGTTAACATTTGACATTCACAAAATTAGAGGCTAAATCATATCTTAATGAGGAAGAATAAAATTGTTAATGATTTGACTTTAACTAAATTGAATTAATTCTGTAGTATAAAAATAATTAAGTGATAGTATATTATATATTAAATAAAAATATATTAGTTTTTCATCTACTGTCCTAAGATCTGGTAAGATATAGTGTTGAATATGAATTTGAAGTGAGAGATAGAGAGATGTTAACTGAGAATAAGAAGAAGATGAAGAAGAATGATAACATTGAAAATGAAAAAATAAGAAAATGAAGAAGAATGGTAACATTGGAAATGAAAAAATAAGAAGAAGATGAAGAAAAATGGCAACATTGGAAATGAAAAAATAAGAAGATGAAGAAGATATGGTAAGATGGTAACATTGGAATGCTAAATGCAAGATTATAAATATGGAAATAAATAACTTATAGTGTATAAAATTAAAAAACATGGGAAAGGGGATTGTAGGTAGTCAATGAACCTATTTATCTACGGTTTGTGAGTCCAATGTTTTGATCTTTATCTCAATAATGGGTTCTGAACTTTCAGTTCTACTATTGCTAGAGATTTTTTAGTAACATTACTTCAAATATTAATTATACATCTCTTTCAATTTTACCATTTAGTACTCTTTTTTAAATTCAAATATTAACCATCTATCTCTTTCAATTTTACACTTTAGTACCATTTTTTAAATGTAACTGAAAAATTGGTCTTGCATTTTTTTAATAATATTACATTGTTAGATAGATTAAACTTAGAATATGATGATATGAAACCTCAATATGAGACAACTTTAACTCCTTGGTGTTAAATGTTGAAGCTCTAAATTTATATATTTTGTAGACTGAGTTGTGAATTGTGTCATTTATTTATAAATTTAAATATCTACATATTTGAAAAAAAATTGTTATATATATGTAAATATAAGCATGTATGTCTGGTTTATTCGGTATACGGTTTAATTATTGTACCACCAGTTGAACCACTGTACCACTATATCAGTACCTAGACCGGTTTAATAACTAGTACGGTTTTAATAACATTGCTTTGTACAAATCGAGGCCTGACGACACTAACATTCTAAATAGGCAGATTCACATTGAAACTGAAACACTTCTATATTGTGTTTTATATGTGTTTTATGAGCAAAGATCTTCTGTACCATTATTTCTCTATCTCTCTATATTAAACCAATAGGGTCTTGACACCTAAATAAAATTTATATGTAATTTTATTTATCTTCTTTCAAAAAGCAATAACAACATTAATTGACATGATTTTATTGATTTGATATAGAGTGATAGAGAAATAGTGGTATAGAAGATCTCTCCTCGTATTTTATGCGTGCTTTTCTCCTTCATTTATATGGCAAAATAGATGCATATTAAAAAATCATCATTTATTATTATAAAGAAATTTTCTAAAGCAACTATCATAGTCAATTATCTTTAATTAACAAAGTATTCATTTACTATTATTATTCATATTATTGGTTATGGTTCTGTTATATCAACTAGTAATATGACAAGATGTAGCAAAGTTTGTAGAGATGACTCTGGATTTTTGAGTTCTACAAGAACCTGGATACCTCAAATGTTCTATGAGGTGAGCTCTGAGGGACAATGATCTGCTGTCTCGAACCCTGTCTTCAAGCCCGTCCCACACCAATAAAAAAATGACATGTTAATTAAAAAATTAAACATTCATGATTTTTCTATTTTTACTTCATTTTGATTGGTGCGGGATGAGCTTGGGGACGGGGTTCAGGACAGCAAATCTTTGTCCTGGGGAATCTTATGGCTCCTTACTTTAGCTTGGAGCAAAGGTGCAAGGAAAATTATTGTGGAAAGTGATTCTCTAGCGGTTGTCTATCTTATTAATAAGGGTTGTGATACGAGTACAAGTTGTTTATGTCACTTTTCTATGTCACTTCTATGTGTCACCAATTACAAACTCACAATTATGTTTTGTTAACTTTTGGTTAGTTATTATGGTGCAACTTTAATTGACATGTCAAGTTGTAACCGGTGGCACATAGAAGTAACATAGAGAAGTGACATAGATAATTTGTGTTCGTTGTGATAGCTTTTATCCTTATGCTTCCTTTGGGGAGAGATTGATATAGGATTGGTTGGAAAGGGATTGGACTCTTCGTTGTTCTCGTATACTTCATGGTTGATTAATTGTTTTTATTGAAGTGTACTTTTGGTCTCGATAAATAACTAAAAATCAATTCAATCCTTATATCTCCAATTATTTCGGGTCTGGTCCTCAGTTTATTGTTATTATAAATTTATAATACTATTTGTTTGAGTTAAAATGAATGGACTAAATTAAGAATTAATAATTTTTTGATGGGTGGTTGCCCTTCCAACAAGTATCTATCACAGAAATCAAAATTTGTCGTCTTTTTAGAGATTTAGCGATGTCTTACACTATTAGACTAACATCTTGTAAATTTTACCCTTGGAAATGTCTCTACAATGTAAATGTGAAAATTATGCTTCATTTATGTGTAGTTTATTTATGTAATTATAAAGTTTGTGCAGGTGCTAACCGTAACTTATGTGGTCGTGTTGACGGTAATGGAGCATATCTATCTTGAAAAATGGGAAAAAAAGAACTTTTGCTACATGAATAATTAATGGCTACATTTTACACACACATCTTTTCAAGTTTTATTGGGGTGTTAAGCTTACAAAAAATAAAATAAAAGAAGAAAGTAGTGCAAAAATATTACTAATATTAACAAGCAGTGTCAATTTCCACTAGACCCACGATTGAGACCTGAAACTACCACTATTTCCTGTGTTATTATATTCTCCATTAATATAGAAACAATTGTTTCAAAAATTAAAGGAAAATTAAACATTCAAATATACATATATTCTTTTAATTACAATAGAATTATATTTTTCCTATTACAAAACAGGAGAGGAAAAAACATGTACTTGTCTCTCCTTTAATTAAGGATCCTAGTTCCTACTTCCAACTTGTTTGGTGAGACTCCTATGTCATAACACTGTGGAATCATAATGTTTTTTTGTAGATACTAAAATGATAATTTTTGTGATGACTTTTTGTTCTAAATTTACGAGTTGTTATAGGACTAGTTTGCAAAAAAGAAAGAACATTTGAACAATTTATATTATTTTTATATTTACTTAATCAAGTTATTTAGACATTTCAAAATAGATGTGAATAATTTAAAATGTATAATGATATTTTTTATTTGACCCTAATAAATAAGTGTCAATACTCAATAGTAGGAATGACAATGAAACATACTCACCCCATTCCTATCAAAGTTGGGGAATATGTGCCTATTATTCAAAATTATATTCACTCATATGTATTTTTAAAAAAAAATATATATATATAACATGCATTAATATACATCAAAAATTTCAAATAAAATAAAAAACTTGAAAATTATTTAACCATTATATTGTGGTGGGTTCCATGTGAAAATAGGGGGAGTATTTACATTCCCAAACTCATTTACCTATTATCTTTACAATGTGATTTCTGATAGAACACGAAAGCAATACAACAACAAAGAAAACAAACAGAAAAATGAAGGAATTGTAGAAAGTTCAGAGGTTGAAGATGATGAATAGTAAACTTGTTATTCTTGGAAAAACTGACTTTTAAAAACTTACAACTACCTTCTATTTATAGAAGGTTCTCAAAGTAACTAAACAACCCAATTAGCTTAATCTAATCTAGGCCCAATGCTTAATCTAGCTAATTTACAATTACATTTAACATTCCCCCATAATTCAAACTAGCTAAGCTAACAACACCAAGCTGATTTTTTTGTCTTTCGAAGTCAATTCTCTTCAATGGTTGTGTGAGTAAGGCAGCTTGTTGTTCCATTGATGTGCAGAATTCCAGCTCCAAGTTCTTCTTCTCAACTTGGTCTCTCAGGAAGTGAAACTTGGTTTCAATGTGCTTACTTCTACCATGAGAAATTGGATTCTTGGACAAGTTGATTGATGATTTGTTGTCCATGAAAATCAGCATTGTTTCTTAAACACACTCCCATCTCCTTCATCAATGCTTGCAGCCACAAGCCTTGACACTCTCCTAGGCAAGCTGCTATATATTCAGCTTCACAAGTAGAGAGAGTAACCACACTTTGTTTCTTAGAGCTCCAACTTATTGATGCATTTCCTAGCTTGAACAAGTAGCCACTAGTGCTTTTTCTATCATTTTTATCTCCACATCAATCTGCATCTGTAAAGCCATGCATCACTCCTAGTTTCTGCTCTTCTTTGTTAGGAAACAAGACTCCATAGTCAAGGTTACCCTTTAGATACCCGAGAATCCTCTTAGTAGCTTGAAGATGTGAAACTTTAGGATTCTCCATGAACCTGCTTACCACTCCTATTCCATATGCTACATCAGGTCTGGAATTGCATATGTACCTTAAGCAGCCAATCATTTGCCTAAATAGAGTTGTGTCAACTGCCTCATCTCCTTCTTCTTCTCCTATGCTTAGAGTTGTTCCAACCTCAACAGGTGTGATTGAAGGATTGCAATCAAACATATTGAACCTCTTAAGTACCTTTGTGATGTACTTCTTTTGGTGCATCAAAATGCCTTCAGTTGTTCTGATAAATTCTATCCCAAGGAAGTATGAAAGAGTCCCTAGATCAGACATCTCAAATTATTGCTTCAATCAGATCTTTATGACTTCTATCTCATGCTCATTGCAGCCTGATATAAGCAAGTCATCCACATGCAGGCAGATTATGACTGAAGCTTCCCCACTTGCCTCTTTTATGTGGATGCCATGTTCATTCTTGCCTCATAAACTCGGGCCGAAGTGTTGCCTCATAAACTCGGGCCGAAGTGTTGCCTCATAAACTCGGGCCGAAGTGTTGCCTCATAAACTCGGGCCGAAGTGTTGCCTCATAAACTCGGGCCGAAGTGTTGCCTCATAAACTCGGGCCGAAGTGTTGCCTCATAAACTCGGGCTGAAGTGTTGCCTCATAAACTCGGGCCGAAGTGTTGCCTCATAAACTCGGGCCGAAGTGTTGCCTCATAAACTCGGGCCGAAGTGTTGCCTCATAAACTCGGGCCGAAGTCGCTAACCATTTCTGGTCGTCTAAAAATATATTTTTCCTTCCATCGATTTGCCATCAATCATTTCCCGTAAATCCACGTCATCTTTAGTATAAACACTCCATATCTGTTTATACTAATACGTGATTTACAATATAATTATTGCATGGCCAGGAAACACACACCTTTTCCATCTTCCGTAAATCTACGCCTACTTTAGTATAAACACATCCATATATGTTCATACTAAATGCGTAATTCACAACTCGATCATTTCATAACCAGAAAATACCCACATTTTCCTTTTCCGTAAATATACGCCTACTTTAGTATAAACACACCCATATATGTTCATACTAAATGCGTAATTCACAACTCGATCATTTCATAACCAGAAAATACTCACATTTTCCTTTTCCATAAATCTACGCCTACTTTAGTATAAACACACCCATATATGTTCATACTAAATGCGTAATTTACAACTTAATCTTTGCATAACCAGAAAATACACATTTTCTATTTCAAATGCAACATTAAAGACTTATCCTTACCTTGGTGCGTGTTGGGTTGGGTTCTTGGTAACTGCGCTAGTTCCACCGTCACCGCCGCCAACTCTAGGATCTTTCCCATTCCCACCATACAATCACAATGTTAGTCATTTATCCAAATATCACATAAACAAATTATATTGCATTATTTAACCATACAAGATATTCATCATATTTTCAACATTAGAACGTAAACTCATCTTTTACCTTTAGCATTTTACCCATTTTCCACTTTAACCACATTATCCCTTTAGGGTTTTGGGGTTTTCATGAATCAACCCACAAACCTTTTCCATTCTCGAAATACTAACTCTAAACTAAGAGTTTACAAGAGAAAAACACATAAAACGAACCATAACTCCAAAGGATGAGTTTCCATGGTTTCTCACATTTGGAGAAGAGATCCAACATACCCAAAATGAGTTTAAGAGAGAAGAAGAGAGTTAGAATCAAGAGTTTTACCTCTTCTCAAGCTCTTAGGTGAGTATCAAAACTCCTTGCCCTTGGAAAAGCTCTCTTCTCTCACCTCCCTTCAAAGTTTTTAACCTTAAAATGTGTTTGAGTTTCTGTTTTAAAGAGGTGTCGTCGGGTTGTAATCGATTACCAACATGGTGTAATCGATTACAACGTGAAAAATGCGCATATCTGATGCTTTTAATACGATGTAATCGATTACCAGGAGTGTGTAATCGATTACACTGTGTCAGATGCACATATCTGATGCTTTTAATACGATGTAATCGATTACCAGCAATGTGTAATCGATTACCAGCAATGTGTAATCGATTACCAGAAATGTGTAATCGATTACCAGCAATGTGTAATCGATTACCAGAAATGTGTAATCGATTACACTGTGTCAGATGCACATATCTGATGCTTTTAATACGATGTAATCGATTACCAGCAGAGTGTAATCGATTACCAGCAGTGTGTAATCGATTACCAGCAGAGTGTAATCGATTACACTGTGTCAACAGTCCAAAATTGTCATTTCTCGCCCAGGCGAGAATCCTCCAGTATAGTCCAGGATTTCACCCTCCCAGCTGATCCTTTTTCGCTCAGGCGAGAATCTCTCGATCAAGCGAGGCTTCCAGGACTGATACTATATTTTTAAAGATTAAAATTTGGGGTGTTACAATTGAGACCCGCGATTTTAAGACCCACTGTTAGATGAGTCTGGGTCCGGATAATAAGACACCAGACCCGTGGGTACCCGAACCCGCTATTTCTTCCTATATATATATAACAACTTAATTGTAATATCATGTTAATCTAAATTGTAATAATATATTTATCTATAATTATAATATCATATTAAATCATAAATGTGATTGTTATGTTATTAAATTGTGATGTTATATTATTAAGTAATGATATTATTTTGTTAATTCATATGTATGATGTAATGTTATGTTAATTGAAGAGTATATACTAAATGAATTTTTCATCCTAATGTTGAATTTGTTTTTAATGTTTTTAGAGTAAAATGAGTTGTGTTTAATAGTCAATTTTTTTTGTTTTTAATAACTTAAGTTTTATATTTTTTTCCTTCTGTTTATTGTCTAAATAACATATAAGATCGTATAAAACAAATACTCAAATGCATAAATTACTTATAATTATTTTTAATATTTTTGAATTTATGGGTACCCATGGATCCGTTGGGTACCCAAGGATCCGCGGGTAGTATACCCAGCGGGTAGTATACCCAACAGGTATTAGCATGGGTCTGGGGCGGGTCTAGGTCCAAAAACAAAGCATTGGGGTGGGTCTGGGTAATGCACTACCCGGACCCATTCAGACCCATTGTTATCCCTATGTATGATAAAGGAAGTGTAATGGTATGTCTTTAATGAATGGATACTTTTGATTATTTCCGCATTTAAATCATGAACATAAGTGATATTTGTATGCTCACAAGTTTTCCAAATCATTTAAGTAATATATTTCAAAAGTAATAACTTGACTTCATGAATAAAGTTTTAAAAAATTTGGGTTACAAAATCGGGTCCTTACAATCTGGGTTGCGTGTTAATGCAAGACAGGAAAGTCGTTGCTTATGCTTCGCGGCAGTTAAGACTGCATGAGCAAAACTACCATACTCATGAATTGGAGTTAACTGATGTGGTCTTTGCCTTAAAGATTTGGCGACACCATCTCTATGGTGTAAGGTTTGAGGTTTACAATGATCACAAGAGTTTGAAATATATGTTCGACCAGAATGAACTGAACATGAGACAAAGAAGGTGGATGGAGTTTCTAAATGACTATGATTTTGGTCTGCAATACCATCCTGGAAAGGCTAATGTGGTGGCAGATGCTCTAAGTTGAAAGTCACTCCATGTGTCCACATTGATGGTCCATGAGAAGAAGTTGATTGAGGAGTTCAGGATATAAATTTGGCAGTTCAAGTCAAACCCCATAGTATGATTTTTGGGATGCTCAAGGTTACAAATGAATTATTTGATCAGATCAAGGAAATGCAAGTAGAGGATCAAGAACTAGTGGCCAAACGAATTTTGACGAGTAATGGGAAAGAGAAAGAATTTGAAATAAAAAATATATATAACATGCATTAATATACATCAGAAATCTCAAATAAAATAAAAAACTGAAAATTATTTAACCATTATATTGTGGTGGGTTCAATGTGAAAATAGGAGAAGTATTTACATTCCCAAACTCATCTAGCTATTATCTTTACAATGTGAGTTCAAGTTTATTTTAGCACTTGTAAAAGTGAGTTTTTCAAGTGGAAGTTGGGCCATACTCATGTAACTAGCATAATAGTTATATCTTCATATGCATAGTAGACACAATATTATAAAAAAGTTAAAACTTTGTGGAAATATTTAAACATGAAACTCTTCAAATAGTACAAACTTTAGTGAAAACTTAATAAATAGGTTTGGTTTTTTTTGTTACTCTCTAAGATTAGATGTGCAATCACCCAATCTTAGGGTAAACGAATTTTCCCGCTTATAATTTTTTTAATTTAATTTTTATATATCAAATATGTGACTCAATTTTTTTTTAGTGCAATTTTTAATTAACAAGCATAAATTAGTTTATTTCAATCATATAACTATTAGGTTTAGTGTTCTAATTCTAAACTTGATGCATAAAAGAATCAACCCTCTTCCCCTTAGATAAAGTATTATAAAAAAAAGTTAGAACTTTGTGGGAATATTTGCCCATTGGACACAAAAGTTGTGTTTATCAATAAGAGACCAATATCTCAAATATGATCATAGGTTTAAACATGAAACTCTTCAAGTAGACATACAAATCTAGAGATCAAATTCTATGTTTAAATAAAATAATAAATAAAGCTTCTTCCACTTAGATCAAGACATATATCTTATCCTAACTATATTAGAGACAATTAGTGATTCAATATTTATTTGTGTTTTGGTTCTGAGATTTTTGTTTGTGCTTCTATAAGAAAAATACTTAACAAATTAAGTATATAAATAACACTCACATATAAATTGCATTTTTTTCCTTACATCTAAAGTACATTTAACTGTTTAGATGTTCCTAAAAATTGGAATTGAAATACGTAAATCTATAAATATATAAATAGTAAAAAGAAAGAACTTTGTTTACAATCTTAAAATTAATTAAAACCATAAAAAGGAGATAGATTTTTTTGGTGAATAGAGAAGGAATATTTTAGAAGACATAGATGTCATTGTCATTGGAGAGTTAACTTATTAGCTAAGAAACTTATGCATCTTCCCTTTTTTCACCATTTTATAAAGTTTTTTAACGTATTGAAATTCCTTCACTCTTAGGCTATCTATATTATATTATTATAAGAGACCCCAACAAATGTATAAAGAGTAAACAAATTAAAACATTCATATATATATATATATATATATATATATATATATATATATATCTTTAGAATTACATACCTTATCTATGATCTAATATATCCTGTAACATTTATATAATCACTGCCATTTATAATGGATCCTTAACTAGGTGCACACTAAAAAAACCTTCAATAATTTTCATTATACAGAATCATTTATTTCAATATCAATTAATATCTACATGAAATGTATGTTTGTTAGGTAAAAACCCATTAAATTGATAGAACATATGAAAAAGAATAATGTAATATCTATGTACTATTAGTATAAAGATTTATACACAATCAATATATAATCTATCATTTATTTATATTACATTTTTATTAAGAGTCCATCACGATATAAAACATGAATAACAAATGATACATTAACTCTAAAAAAACAAGAGTATGGAGTGAGAGAATAAAGAGAGAAAAGTGATAGAAAAAAGAAGCATATGCCCCCTTCTTAATCTAGTGGCCAAGGTGGGAAGTAGCAGCCAGCTAATTCATTGAAGTTGACTTTGCACCAACCTACCATTTTCCCTACAAACAAAAACATGTTAGTTTAGCTCCTTATACAACTCACTCACTCCCACTCTTTCTCCACTCTTTAAAGGGAAGGGGGAAAAGATTGATATATAATTTTTTAATTAATATATTATATTTTGATTAATTGGGTACAAACTTATGACTATGCATGAGAACATCATATTCTTGTAACCACTCTTATTTATATAAACAATTTTATCATTTCTTTCTAAGAGACTTGTGTTGGAAAATAATTCTCACGTCGCGTACCTTATTGTCTTGGGAATTGTTTAAATACATAATGTATTACTTCTCTTATTGCTAATTAGTTTTGAGATGAAAACTTAACAAATTGTTATTATATGAGTAAAGATGTTATGTCCCCAAGTTTGTTCCAATTCTATATCTTGGGTATAGATGATCCTTGTTCTGGTTATATAAACTCTACTACCCAGTACACAACTCAAACCAACCACTGCCCCTTGCGACAAACAAACTCATTCACTCTCAAAATCTTACAAAAACAATGGAATTTGATAGGCTGGGACCCTCCGATCCAGGTGGCTCTTCCCACCGCTCCACCGCACCTCTCACTAAATCAACCACCAATTCCTCCTCTTCCTCAGGAACCAGTAAAAAGAAACTCACCATACTCACAGTTATCGCCGCCATCTTAATCATTACCTCCGCCGCAATCTCCGCCACTCTTGTCACACTCAACCGCTCAAGAGCTCGAAATCAAACCTCACCGGAGCTTCTCCGCCGCAAACCCACTGAAGCAATCTCAAGAACTTGCAGCAAAACTCGATTCCCAACTCTATGCATTAACTCTCTCCTTGATTTCCCAGGCTCCACAACCGCCACCGAACATGATCTCATCCACATCTCCTTCAACATGACCCTCCGCCACGTCAGCAATGCTTTCTTTGCATCATCTACCCTCACCAACTCCTATCCCGAAACCACGACGATAGACTCGCGCCAGCGTGCTGCATACGAGGACTGTCTCGAGTTACTCGAAGGGTCCACAGACGCGCTGGCACGAGCTCTTACATCGGTCGTGCCGCTCTCAGCAGCAACAACAACAGAAGTAGCTGCTGAACGCGGCTCGACCGATGATGTGATGACGTGGCTCAGTGCTGCGCTCACTAATCATGACACGTGTGAGGAGGGGTTCGAGAATAGTAACGGGTCTGTTAAGGATGAGATGATTAATAATTTGAAGGACTTGTCGGAACTCGTGAGTAATAGTCTCGCGATATATTCCGCGAGTCAAAGAGATGATGACGATTTCTCTGGAGTTCCAATACAGAACAAAAGAAGATTGATGATGAACATAGGAGAAGAAGATAATGATAATTTCCCGAGATGGTTGAATGAACGAGATAGGAAATTGGTGAGTTTATCGGTATCGGAGATTCAAGCGGATATAATCGTGTCAAAGAATGGTAATGGAACGGTGAAGACAATTACTGAAGCAATCAAAAAAGCGCCAGAGCATAGTAATCGCCGATTCATAATTTACGTGAGGGCAGGAAGGTAAATAATTCATTTATTTATTTATTTATTTATGTTTTGGTATTTTAATTAGTGTGATAGCATTATACTTTTTATTTTCATGTTTATTTACAGTAATTTTTAATCTGTTTTTTTGTCTAAATTAGTCTTTAAGGGGATTTTAAAATAGTTGTTAATCATTAAGTAAGTTTTTTCTATTTATTTGAGGCTTTTTTGGGTAAAACTATGAAAAAGTGTTTCTTTATTCCAAAAGAATTTTATTTTTGGTTGTTTAGTAAATAATATTTTTAATCAATTAGATAAAAAATTAATTAATATTCTTAATCTTTTTTTGTAAAGAAGTCAATAGGACTGTATTAGTATTTGAGAAAAAATGTATGTAATAATATAATAATGTCTTAGTAAGTTTTATATATTTTAGTAGTAGAATTGAAAATATGAACAATTTGACATAATTTAATTACTCTTTATTTACTAGCATATGCAGTAAATAAATAATAAAAAATGATTGTAAAGTTAGCTTTATTTCTTTTGAAAAGTTTCTTATTCTTAATTCTTAAGGACACATATCTATGCATTTTCTGTAAAGGACATACTTTTCACTTTCTTTTTCGAGGTAATGAAAATAGCACTTTTTCTAATGATTTATTGTTTTTATTTAAACTAACTACATAATTGAAGTGACGGTGATATGATTTGGATCATGAAAAAAAATGAATTATTATCGTATAAAATAAGATTTCCCTATGCATGCATATTTCTAACTGTAATCATGTGATTGTTTTGACTTTTGATTATGGAATTTTATATTCTCCTATAGTTTGTTTAGAATACTATTTATTTATGCTTACAGCCTCTTAAATTATTTTAACATTAAATAAAATAAATTTTTATTAGGTGTCGTGTATATTTTTTATATATAGATTCCATGTGACTTAAATTGAAAATGGATTTAATTCAATTAAAAGAGGTCAATTATATTGGGTTGGGTTGGGTTGAAATTGATTTAAGAATGAAAATATGATAAATTCACATTGCTAATCTCACTAAATTGGATTTTATCTATTGCTAGAGATTGATTGGTGAGAGTTGAAAAAAATAGAGATAGCAAAGTGAAGAAGCGTAATGAAATAAGTTTTTATTTGTGAACATATATATTTCTAAAGAATATGAGACTAATTAGGTTCTGTCGACTCAATTTAGTTTATGATTTTATAAATTTGATGTTGAATCGAAATTAATCGGATTTAGATTTGATTAACCAGGTAGAGTATGTTGTATAAAAAACTCGATCCGATTAAAATACGATTGTCAGGTTAAATAGGATTGTCTCCTTCAAATGAAAGAAGTGCATCATATATATATATTGACTAAATAATTATATTTTTGCTAGAAAAATAACTTTTGTTAATGTGACTTTTAACCAAATAAACCAGAAAAAGTAATATATATTTTTATTGTTTTATGGTAAGGGAATAATAGCAATAGATAAAAAGGGTATGAAAGCATGTGCACTAATTAACTTTAAATGTTTCAGATATGAAGAGAATAACTTAAAGATTGGAAAAAAGAAAACGAATATAATGTTGATAGGTGATGGAAAAGGAAAAACTATCATCACAGGGAGAAAGAATGTTGCTGATGGCATGACCACATTTCATACTGCAACCTTTGGTAAATTAAATTCCTTTTCACTATATACTATTGCTTTATTTGTATACTTGTCAGAATCTAACACCGATTCAAACTATTGAATTTTCCAAGATTTGATGGCTAAGATGTGGAGTAAGTTTAGAGTTAATGAATCTCCTTTTTTTTATAAACAATTGAAATTGATTAAAGTATTATATGTTTGATTCATATTAACTAACTTACATCTTCCGACCAGTTATTTAAATTGTGGACTGCATGCGACTACAATATTGTAGATGCAGTAATCACTGTAACCACATTACACTGTAATTGTGATGTGATTTTGAATCACAATGATGTGACTGCATCGGGTTGCAACGTAACCGCATCAAACTGTATTTGGAGCGTATCGAATTTAAAAATATTGTTTTAATCACAAAATAATTCACAACGCAACAGTCGCAAAAGTTGCAGTAATTGCAACCGTTACTGCAGTCGTGATCACAACCATAATTTAAAACATTGGTTCTAGCATTGTGATTGAAAAAATCACATTGGAATAGCTAACCTCGTCATAAAAGGAATAGTCTAGAATAAAGGATTATTGTGATGTACATAAAATTATATATGTAACAAGTCAATCTCAAAGTCTTTTTGTTAATAATATTATCCTTTAATAGAAATAAGTTAACATTAAAGTTTGAAAGGAATTAAGTCTTTGAACCTTTTAGGAGATATATAAAGCCAAAAAAAATAGGAAAAATTATAACCACCTTAACTTAGAGGAGTAAATATATATTTAATTTAACCTATAATATAAAACTTTAGGATGATTATTTTTGTTTGAATCAGTAATAATATATATTTAATTATATAACCTATAATATACTATTATTGATTTGTGTTTATATTCTTTTTACTCAATTTATTCTTTACTTTTATATTCTTTATCTACTATATTATATTAATATAAAACTTTACATTAATCGTATAAAAATATTAAACTCCTAGAAATTTAGGATGATTATTTTTTTTTTCTTAAACAAAGCTACCATATTGATGGTGATATGTAATGTCATCAATGCACACATTATTGTGCCTTAAAATATGGTTGCACATGAAGGTACCCCCAACTTTCTAATTTACTAATATCATTTTCAATGGAAGTTGCAAATAGTAATAGAGAAAAAGACGTTTCCACTCATAGCTTATGAGATTTATATACTCTTGTTGTATTATTCATTATCCATATTTTATCATCATTGATTCTTCAGAAAAAGGTAATTCAAATATTAAATAATGAATAATATAGTAATTATATATAAATTTTTACACTGACAATGCACGAATATTACGATAATATACATTTTTTATGCAATTGTTGTTGCATATATTGCATGATTGGACACTTTCATGTATTCCACAATTATTTGAATGTCCAACTGTTGCATCAAATTTTGTTTTCTTAGATCCCAATAATTAATGATTCATTATATTAGAATATAAATAAGTTAATATAGGACACAATACGAGGTATATTTAAAGATTAAAGATTAAAAAGAACTTACAAATGCATTAAAATGTTTTTATGTTGGTTTTTTTTTAATGATGTTTTAACTATTTGTTGGTTAGTTGTTGTTGGAGTTTAAAGTAACCTGACTCATTAAACATTAGTGTTTGATTGTGATACTTTAATTAAAGTGGAAATGCTGGAATCTTACACATTCTCTACCTTCATCAAAAGTTAGTATTATTCACTACTTGACTTTTATTATCATAAGTGGTTTTGAAGCAACTAAAAATAAATAGTTCATAATATTTATACAAAGTAAAGATTTATACACAGTAACTGAATAATCCATAATTCATTTGTATTACTTTTATTTAAGAGTCAATGATAATAAAATATGAATGATGAATCATGTAGTAAGAATGTACAAATTTCTTACGAGCCATGATATCATTACTATGGTCAATTCAAAATTTTATGTATTCTAACATTCTAATCATTAGATGAATTAAAATATCACATGATTTGTGCTTAAAAATACAATAATTATATGTTTAGTTAACATAATTTCCCTATAATTGCTCCATTTAGTTATACTTCTAACTAGATTCGTTTTGCAGCCGCTAGTGGCGCTGGTTTTGTTGCACGAGACATTACGTTTGAAAACTACGCTGGACCAGAGAAGCACCAAGCAGTGGCTCTCCGTGTTGGAGCTGACCACGCGGTGGTGTATCGATGTAGCGTCATTGGTTACCAAGACACATGTTATGTGCACTCCAACCGTCAATTCTTCCGCGAATGTGACATTTATGGCACAGTTGATTTTATATTTGGAAACGCAGCCGTAGTTTTTCAAAAGTGTAATTTTTATGCTCGCAAACCCATGGCCCAACAAAAAAATACAATCACAGCCCAAAATCGGAAAGACCCGAACCAAAACACAGGTATATCCATCCACGATTGTCGTATCCTACCCGCACCGGATCTTGCTACGGTGAAGGATAGTGTCCCTACCTATTTGGGTCGTCCATGGAAATTGTACTCTAGAACCGTATACTTGTTATCCTACATTGGGGATCATATACATCCCAATGGATGGTTGGAATGGAATGGAGAGTTTGCATTAGACACATTGTATTATGGAGAGTACATGAACTACGGGCCGGGTGCAGCCATAGGACAACGGGTTAAATGGCCTGGATATCGGGTTATCACATCAACTGTGGAGGCTAACAGATTCACCGTGGCTCAATTCATATCCGGTTCGACATGGTTGCCATCCACAGGAGTGGCTTATTTGGCTGGGTTATCCACTTGAATTCTAGCATAGAACATGGTTACAAACTTCACACATACCCAATTGGGCAAATGACTTTTATTTTTGTAGTTACTACTTTATTTTAACATGGCAAAAATTGTAGCTTTTTTGCCTTAATTTTTTCCTCAATGATGCTAATAATAGGTGTTATAAGCTGTAAACAATGCTTTATATATTAGTTCCTTTTCCCCTTTGGATGCCAATCAAAAACATTGTAGTTGACTCAAGAAGTTTAGCATCAATTTTTTCAGTGATATTATTAAGAAAAGGCAAGGACAACACATCACATGACAAAGCCCTAAAATATAAGGGTATAATTTTGACATTATTTGTACCAAATACTGCACTACCATAACATATTATTACAAATATAAGTAACTCATAAGTGATAAACACTATAATGGAGTTTATCTATTCACAAAAAACTATACACAACCACATTCTAAATGTTCCACTTAATATAAGTGTACTTTCTAAGCACACCCTCTTTAAGGAAACCAAACTTTTTCTGAGACCCTCAGAAGCCTTGTTTTATACCGGATTAAAAGGTTGTACAATGGTCTTAGAGTTGTACATGTATACTTTATCATAAATCGTGTTAATTGACAAAATATTGATATCGAAATATTTCCTAGTCATTTTACGTTTTTCCTTTGTCACCCTTTTCTCTTGAAAAATACTTCTTCAAAAAGAATTTGTTTGTTTATCAAGTATCTTATGGATCAAAAGATAATGTTAATAATAATTTTGTGCTTTATAAGAGCTTTAGTATCAATTCTATGCTTTACAACTTCTCCAAAAACTTAGTTTTACACATTAACCTTTCAGTGCAAAAATGTGAAGTAGATGTAAATGAGTTGCTCATTGGGTTTTATGCTTATTGATAATGATTTACTATAGAAATATGTTTAATAGTCCACAACTTATAAAATAACAAAAGTTGCTTCTAAAAATGGAAGAACAAACACATCTGACAATGTTTCTCAGTTTAGTCCCACATTGCTCAAAGTATGTGTACAAATTTCTGCAAGCATTGTTAAATAAGGAGCAAGTAGGAACGCTAAAAAATACTTACCTGGATGGGGTCAATGGGTGATCATTAAGGCCCATGGCCTAGGCTTGTGACCTCCATTGCACTTAGGAGGGGTGCCTGCCTAAGGTCTCCCTAAATGAGAGAGCCTACATCATAATTTGTGACAGTGGGGACCTGTGTTCGCGCGGTCCCTCCCAATTCTAGTTCTAATTTTTTCTTTTTCATTTACTATTGGAGTACTTTGATCCCTTATCTTACTATAATAATGAATATAAGTAATTCTCAATTTTATTTTAACTATTTCAATCTATACTGAATCTTCATGATAAAATGATGTATGTATTGAGATTGTATGAGTGTTTACATTATCTTTGTATCATTTAACATTTATATTTAATCATTATTAACTTTTAAAGATAAGTAATACAAATAAATAATGTATTAGCTGTGTATAAATATTTACACCGTTAAACCGATATTACATTATTCTAATAATATACAATGATCCATTTTATTTGGACATAAGCCAAATCTTTTGAGTCTAACTTCCATAATCATACTACAAACATCATTCCTTATTTGTTAAAAGATGCCTACAAGCACCATTACCAATTTCATGCATCAATATGAAATCTAAGCTCCATCATATACAATGATTTTGTTCTCCCAAAAAATATGTTTTTAGAAGAAGATTTTACATGTGGACCTTGACTTCAAAGAGTGTAGTAACTTTAAATAAGTTGTTGTTGAATAATCCACAAAGATGAGAATAACACATACCAGTTGCAACAATTGAAGGACAAACAACTGCAACAAAGTTTGTTAGATTAGTCCCACATTGATAAAGTGTACATAAAGAACTCAACATGCATTCTATAAATAAGTAGCGAATAGCAACTCTCAAATTACTTACCTGGATGGGGTCAATGGATGATCAAGAAGGTCCATGGCTTAGGT
The DNA here is from genome assembly GCA_009771035.1 of Lupinus albus. Lineage (NCBI taxonomy): Eukaryota > Viridiplantae > Streptophyta > Magnoliopsida > Fabales > Fabaceae > Lupinus > Lupinus albus. Next base: position 820,999 of record CM020016.1, read on the forward strand.
TGGTGACCTCCATTGCACTTTGGAGGGGTGCCAACCTAAGGTCTCCCCGAGTGGGAGAGCCTACATCATAATTTGTGGTAGGGGGCTTGTGTTCGCGCAGCCCCTCTTAAATTTATTTTAAAGTTTTAATTTGAAGTTGCATACATAATATTGATTTTTACATTGTATCATTTTAATGATTATTGACTAATAAATAAAAATATTATTTTTATACAAATTTGATTACTAACTTAATTTATAATGGAAATCTAACATGACATTGCTTGTAGTTATGATGACTTATTTACTTATAAGTCTGTGGCATCCAAAATACTTATTTTCACTTGGAGAATCAAACAAAACAAATTACATGAACTATTGACAATATGTATCATCATTAAGAATCATTAGATTTATGGTCTAAAATCATTAAGAATCCATGTTCTTTCAATTCTAGGGTATGCTGCAAGCAAAGTGAATCCTTATTAATGATAATGGAATAAATGACAGTGCCCTAGAACTATGAGGGTAAACTAATTTGAAAATGTTTACTTCGGGAAGATATTCCACATAGTCGGTCTTAAATCCGGATAAAGGGCAAATGTTATTTTAAGCAATTAACAACCAACATAAAACTTTGTAGAATTTATATGATATAGAAAAATTTTCCCTTCTCGAAGATAGAGCCAATCATTTGTATTCTCCTATTCACTTTAGGTAATTTGGATGAACTTCTTCAGAGTTCAAACTTCAAACTATGATGATCACTTTATTGTTTTGAACATGTTTATATTGCATTTTCTCACAATGGTCAAATTGCTATTCCTTTAATACATCACTATGATCTGAAATTCAGAATAACATGATATTTATCTTTCTTGAATTACATTTGCTCACTATGTTGAAAAATGTTTTATCTTGATGTTCTTCGGTTGAAAAATAACTTTTATCACATTGTGTGTGTTTGAATGAATGAATTGATTAATACAAACAACAATAACAAATAAACAGAAACAAATATCCTAATAAATGGTTTATGAGTTTTGTGCATAATGATAATCGTTAGTTCAAAGATAAAGGAACAAAAACATAGATATAAATGAACCAAGTATGTTTAAGTTAGTCCCACATCATTCAAAGTACATATGTGAAGCTCTGCAAGCATTGTATAAATAAAGAATCAATAGCAACTTTATAACATACTTACCTGGACGGGGTCAATGAGTGATCATGAAGGTCCATGGCCTAGGCTTGTGACCTCCATTGCACTTGGGAGGGGTGCTTGCTTAAGGTCTCCCCAAGAGGGAGAGCCTACGTCATAATTTATTGTAGTGGGGACCTGCGTTCGCGCGGTCCCTTCCAATTATAGTATTAAGTTTAATTTCTATGATTCAATAATTTGAAATTTGTAATTCATATTTAATAGTTTCCTTTAATGATCATCCATGGAGAATATAAGAAGAGTTGTGAGGTTAAATTAAGATTTGTATAACAAAGATGTATTTGTCTAATAGTGTAATATGTGATCATCCTAGATATTCACATATTGCACTACAATGATCTATGTTGCCAAATATTGTGGAATCTATGCAACATAAATATTGGAGAGAAAATGTAATAATATGAAATTTGATAAATTAGGAAATACATTACATCATGTTATGTTTATAGCTTATATACAATTTATGAACTTTGAAAACCAATAAGATGTTGATCTAGTGGTATAAGGTCACATTAGATCCTCAAGATTACCAAATGTTCAAAGATTTGACTCATGAACAACACTTGTTGGAAGGGACAATTTTACACCCCGAAAGAGATTAATTCCTTACCCATAAAGGTAAGAAGATATCCTTTACAATACAAAAAATTATAACTTTGAAATGCAATTTTTGGAAAAGGTAGCCACAAGTGGCAAGGAGATTAATCCTATGTACCAGTAATAAAATGTAAGCATACCTTCATTACACCAAAAGAAAAAACTAAAGGACTATTTTTTGTTTTCATATATATTTCATTATTTCCCATTACTAATTGCCAAAGAGTTAAAAGGCTAAACAATGAGTATGGTTTCATTTCAGGGATCTGAGAGTCAGTTACAATATAAACAAGAAAAATACAGATAATTACACTGACACCGGTCTATCATGAACCATTCTTCAATTGAAGCTAACCTAAAATTCTATCAACATCCAAAAAAATATTTGCTCTCACCCAGATAGATGAACCATCCGTCTAGCGATTTACGATTTACACTAATAGATGATTCATCTATCTGGGTGAGAGTAGCTATTCTTTGGTGCATATAGAATTGTCCATGTATTAGCTTAGTTAAACCAATGCCAGCTTTTAAAATAAGAGCACAAAGTGAGTTGCTTTACATTTCATTGCAGTAAATTTTTTCTTATTCTATTTGCATAATATCTGGCCAGAGTAAATAGACAAAAAAAGAACTAACCATTCTTAATGTTCAAGACAACAAAAATCTTCTGTTTAACTCTGCCCTATGAGCATCTCAAAAATTAGAAAAATAAATAAAACACAAACAAGTATTCGGAAAAACATTTCATTTACTTGGAAATGGTTGCACTCTTGTGCATTGTGAAGCTTATCAATCAGAACCAAATAGAACAGAAAAACACTGCAGAGAGATCCATTCTACCATATGTAGCCACTTGAAACAGATCAGGCTTCATAGCTGTTTAATATTTAACCTCTGAATCACTTCAATCCTTTCCGCAGCACCTTCATAAATAAGTATCAAGAAGCATAAAGTGATCAATTTTGGAAAACTATTCATAAAGATAATAATACACTTTTTGGGACAGAAGATGTTCTCTCGTTTTTCAAAAGGCAACCTAGTGCTGTACTTGTAAAAACCCCGGCAATGTACGGGGTCTGGAGAAGGGTCGGACCCACTATGTGGCCTTATATTTAGGCATCTTATAATGCATTTGCAAAAGACTGGTTCCACTATGTGGGTCCTTTGTAGGAAAATTATGTAAATGAAAATAGATGCCGAGGAGAAAGCTGTTTACAAATAGACAGACAATGGTTTTCAGACTACAATACATAGTCAAACACCGAAGCCATTTTCTTTAAAAAGATAATACAATTGCAATGAGAAATTTAGTCTCAGCATAACTAATGGAAAAGTAGTTAACTATCAGTAAGGAAGGAATTCTGGAAACTTTTGCTTCGCCGTGTACGTTTATATGGTTAAGTTCGTCTACGGTGTAAAAAGTATGCAGAGAAAACCCAAGAATTTACAACTAGCATGGACAGACAGTGTGTTTCGCTTGTCTAATTAATGAACAAGCAACTAACAACTGAAAACTATTAGTAAACAATTCAGTGTATAAGAAATTGAAGGGGGGAAACAAAAAAATGGAGCAAAATTAACCTTTTATATCTCTTCTTTGAGCCACATGGGCAAGGTGCATTCCGGCTAATTTGTCCAGACTGAGCCAAATTAGACCGTGCAAGATCGAATGGAGTTGAACCGACCATCTTTTGCAGCTAGAGAACATAAACAAGCCTGGTTAAACTCAAATTCAATGTCCCCACAAGAACCAAAGTAATATATTTGACATGGTAGAGTAAATTTCTTATGTAGCTGCATATACCAATACATTCACATATACCAAAGGTAATAAATAAGCATCTCAGTGACTTAGTTTGCATTAGATATAACACAAATACAAATAATGAGAAGCATTAATTACATCACCAAAGTTTTTTGGCATTGGTTTTCCTTCGTCTTTTAACTTTTGTATCTTCATCTGAGCTTCTTTAGCCCAAGTGAACTTTGCAAGTGCATTCTCTACGTCAGCAATTGCGCAGTTACAGTGTTTAGCAGCTTCTTGCTTTTGTGCTGTCTGGAGGTTCTGGAGATCACGAAAAACATAAAGTTAAAAATCACGAGACGGGTACCTAGTAAAAACCAAAACAATAAACTATCATACAAACAAGAAATATTATAAGAAAAAATGATGAATGACACATTCCTCAGGTTTGACTTAATTAAACTCTGCAACAACGCTACTGTTCTATAAATTAAACCCACTTCCTTTCGTTGTCATTACACTTATCCCCTTGAGGTAAATACTGTTATTATGCTTAAATACAGTCTAGGAGATAAAGTGTAATTAAACCAAACCAAACCTCAGCAGACATGGATACAATATGGCATAGACACCAGATATAGCAAATTTAAAAATAACTACAAGATAGCACATGGCTTCGGGTCAACAACAACAACAATCAAGTCTTCGAGTCTGTTTGCGAGTTGAGTTTTGAAGAGGAAGAAAGAGAAAGGAAGGCTTCAGAGTTATCTCACAAGTCTATTCTTCTATTAGGACTTCTAACCGTCCACACATGTTGAAACCACATAAGGTGTGATTCAACCATCCGAGCTACCCAAACTTTCTCTCTAATGTATCATTCTTAATCTTATTTTCTCTAGTAGTATACTCATCCAAAACAACATTATCATCTCAGCTACAGTTACTTTTCAACACATGTTTTATACATAACTTGTAAATTTACAAATCAATATAAAATTAAAAATCCTAAATCCTAAATCGAAATAGAAATTGAAAAGTAAAGTCACTAAAAACATGATAAACTACACTAACTCGAACTCATGAGGTCAGGGACTTATAGCCAACGATTCCATTGAGTTTGCTACCGCTAACTCCGGGACTCAGAATGATGGCTCGGGGACTTAAAGCCGAATATTTCATTGAGTTGCTAACAGTAAGCTAATTTAGCATCATCCAAAACAATATTTCCTTCTACGCTATAGTTATATGGTAAATTTACAAATCAACATCAACTTAAAAAATCTTAAACCAAGCTAGAGAAATTAAATTTGAAAAGGTAAAATCACTAACAACATAATAAACTTAAAGTTTTAAAAGAAAATGTTAATTATACCTCACCAGTAGGATCAAAAAGAGCGAGAAATCGAACAATAGCTTCAGATTTCTCAAATGCAGTATTAAACGTAACTTCACTACTTCTTCCAACTACGTATTCCTTAAATGCTCCTATTCTTCTCGCATTCTTCATTTCATCAGCAAAACCTGTTATCTCACACTATTATATCATAACAATAATAATAATAATAATAATTAATAATAATAAAAATGAAAATTGAATTTCAAAAATGGATGTGAAATTACGAAGAAGTGTGAATTGATGAGAAGAGATTTGTGATATGTCTTCTTCAGTAGTAATAGGAGTTTTTTGGCCTGAAAAGACGTTTTTGACCTTATTAATCCATGAAGGAGAATTGAAGTGAGGTGTAGAGAAAAATGAACGGTGATTAATGGAAGAATTGAAAATGATTTTGAAGCTACGAAATGATGATGGTGATGATGCAGCAGCCATTGATGGATTTAAAGCTTCACTATGTTTCTTCGTTTTGCTTCTTATATATGCAACGGGTTGAAAAAAAAATAAAAAAAAATGTCTAAATGGGCTAGTGATGGGTCTTTATTGATTGGCCCAAGTAAACTCTAATATTTTTATAGAGAAAAAAATATGTATCAACTGATTATGCAATATAATTATATATTCATTCGATTTAATTTAGATTTATTCACTAATTCAAATCATTAAATTTCTTTATAATTGATGTAAAACTTACACTTAGAATAAGTTGATCTCCTCCCTATAATAATTGTACATAAATCTTTTATAAAAAATGATATATCATCCTAATAAATACTCTTATTAATCTTCTTACCCACAAGAAAGAGGAAAGTGATATATGTCACTTGTAAACCGATCACTAATAAATAAAGTATGACTTTGTGACATATGTCACTTTTTCGTAGACAAAAAAATTAGTAGAATAATTTAGTATGAGGATATAGTATTAATCATCTACATCTTTTAACATTGTTACAAAATTCATCACATTTAGATTATTTGTATATCATGATAATAATTGATAAAAAATATATATGACTTGTAAACCAAATATTAATAAATAAAGTATTACTTTCACTTTTTTTAGATAAGAGGACTAGTAAGAAAATTTATTAGAATGATATAACATTAATTTTCTAATTAATTAGAATCTTCATATTATAATAAGATGAAAAGACGATCGTGCCCCACTAATTAAAAAGGAAGAGAAAAATGGGTCAAAGGATCTATGAGAATAAAATCCAAGACCCATAATTACATTACATTTTCACTTCCTCCATTCTCTCTCTCTCTCTCTCTCTCTCTCTCTCTCTCTCTCTCTCATTTCAATTCCTCCATTTTCTTTCTCTCCCTGAAACTTCATCCACTACAAATTAGAAACAAGCTCAAAACTGCTTCAATTCTCGTCACTCTTCACGGTTTGGATTCTCTTTCTCTACCTTGATTTATATTATTTCTCTCTTTCTTTCAATTTCAATTACATATAAGTTGGTTTTAGCTTATGATCGGTTATGTTTCTTATCTTTTTACCTGTTTTTTCCCCTCTATAGGAACTGATTTTTGAATTTTTGGTGTATTCGATAGTTTCAACGAGCTCAATCGGTGATTGATTACGTTAATTGTATAGCTATGGCTTTTGGATTTACATTTGAGTTTGTTTAGGCATTTTGGTTTTTGAATTCATATTGAAAATAATCATCAATTAAGGGCCAGTTTGTTTAGGCTTTTCAGAAGAAGAAAAAAAGTGATTTTTGATTAAAAAATATGTTGACATTAACTTTTCTCTTTGGTTAGTCTATTTCTAAAAAGCTGAATAGAAGCTATATTTTCCAGCTTCCAAAAAAAATCACATTTTTAGAGTATCTTAGAATCACAAAAACAAACAGTTTGTTTAAGCATTTTTGAAATAAAAATGATTATTTTGATAAAAATAATCACAAGGATCAGTTAAAACGTACATTTTGTAGAATTATAGTATTTGTTATTTTGTATTTACATACACTGCTGAAAAACATAACATCTTCAAAATTTAGCTCGACTTAAAAACATTCCTTGGGATTGCATATCAAGAACTGCTCGGTTATCCAGTTATGCCTAAAACATTTGTATGTCTGAGTTCGGTGGAAGTGTTTGGATATGTATTAAACTTTCCCCTGAGAGTTATTCTGTAACCTTCTTTGTTAAATAAATGGTCATAATTAATAAACTACATCATCTGTTTTTTTCTTTTCAACACCATCAGAAATGTTCCTAAGTTGAATTTCTTTATTGGAATTGCTCTATTTAATTTACTCCTGGGTATACATTTAATGTTATGTGATTTATGCACTTTCATAGTTTTCGCGATGCACCGCGTGGTTAGTGTGGGTAACACAAACAACAACAATTCAAATCGCCCACGTAAGGAGAAGAGGTTAACATACATTTTGAATGATTCTGATGACACAAAGGTGAACTCAATATTTCTTTATTTATTTTACTTTATTAAAACATGCAAGTTTCATGGTTGCTTCTTGTAATTGGATACTTATTCTTACAAAAATTTTGTATCAAAGCCTGCCAACTGTTTGAGACTTATGGTGTTCTTAAAATAATAAATGCAGTTTTTACTCACTTAATTGAAAATATAATTACAATTGTAGAGTCAATCCTCATTTTGGTCCTCGGAAGGTTTTCGGAACATCAATCTAATCTTCAAAATAGTGAGACACCAAATTGGTCCTCAAATGAAATCTTTGGTCACCCAAGATATCAATTTGGCCCTATAAACAGTGCTTGGAACTTTGGACTATTCTTATTTCAAAAGTGTCATATGGGGACAAAATTCTTGTAAGAATCTTCGAGGACCGAAATGGAGGTCTACTCATTTTTAATATTGTTTTCTCACTTTTAATGTTAGAGTTAGACTCTTTGGTAGTTTGCATATTTCTCACTTTTATTTTATTTCAGTTTAAAGCATTAACTCATTTATATAATTAAGTTTGTTGCTGGCCCATATTAAATGCATACAACCATTGCATACACCTTAGCATACTTTTTGTCTCTCCAACCATGCAACTTTTCTGCAACAATTGCACAGAGATCTCTGCAACTCTATGTAACCCTCACTGGAGATGCTGTTAGCAGCACTGTCTGACTACATTTTAATTTGACAATTGGTTCTTTTATGCAGCATTGTGCAGGCATAAATGGTTTGGCTGTACTTAAGCATGCAGTATCTGATGGGTCTGATTATCTCTTCACTGGGAGCCGTGATGGCAGGCTAAAACGTTGGGCACTTGATGACGATGCAGCAACATGCTCTGCTACCTTTGAGTCTCATGTGGATTGGGTAATCCTTATCTTGTTCTTTTCTAATTTTCTTCTCCACCATTTGTTAGGTGACATTTAATTTAATAACCTCACAACACAACATTGTTTCTTTACCACTTTTACTTGATGAAGCTACATGTGAATGGATTTTTTGTATTCAGTCCCCCCTACAATGGGTTTTTAAGTGGATTCATGTTAATAATGCATTTTTTAAAACTTTAATCCCCAATCTCAGTGGCCAGATCAAAAAGTTTAAGAAAATATATGGTGCAGTATGGAGATCTTGTTGCCATTTTATTTGCAAAGCATTTCTCAATCCTGGATGATCGATGTTGATTATATTGGACCTTTATGTGATGTTTGGTTGAGATCAATATTATATTTTTTAGTCTTTTTTCCTTCAAAATATATTTTTTCTCTAATTATTTTGTATTTCTAGAAAATGCAGCAGGTACTTTCTTGAAATCTAGCCAATCCTTCATGCTCTTTATGTCAATGTTCCCGAGCCTAAAATCATCCTTAAACTTTACATTTTTCCTTAAACTTCACAACCCTGTTTGGTAAACATTTGATTTGTATGCACTAGATTAATAGGGAATGGAAATGCTGAGTCCTTCATACCCACAAAACATGGTGCCTTACAATTTAAAACATGTGCATTACGACTAAAGTTATAGCAATATATAGATATTAATTTATGGTTACAGGTTAATGATGCTGTTATTGTTGGTGATAATACACTTGTTTCGTGTTCTTCAGATACGACCCTTAAGGTTTGTTGCTTGCTAGCTGTTATTTTTTCCATCAATCGCAGATTCTATATAATTATTTACTCCTTTGTTGTTTTTTAAACCAATGTGCTGAGTATTTGTGCCAGACATGGAATGCTTTGTCCAATGGAACATGTACTAGGACGCTCCACCAACACTCTGACTATGTTACATGTCTCGCAGCAGCAGGAAAAAATGTAATGTACTTCAAACTTTCTATGCACCCTATTAAGCTAATCAATTTAAAGGTTCATTTTCTTGTTTCTATATAATCCATTTTCTAATCCTTTGATAGTGTATATGCATTTTAGAGCAATTTTGTCGCCTCTGGTGGCCTTGGCGGGGAGGTTTTTATATGGGATCTTGATGCTGCGCTTGCTCCGGTTTCTAAGTGTAATGATGCTACGGTTGATGATTCTTCAAATGGTACGAAGGGTTCTGGCAACTTACATACTGTCGGTTCAAGCAACAATATATGTGTGCACACTACTCAAACAGAAGGGTACATTCCAATTGCTGCCAAAGGCCATAAGGAGTCGGTTTATGCATTGGCAATTAATGAAGGCGGGACAGTTCTTGTCTCTGGTGGCACAGAAAAGGTACAATGTGACTTTGATGTTCAGATATATGTTCCGGCTTGTTGAGGCTTTGGTTCATACTTTTGGAACTTTTTGCTTGAACATAGTAGCTTGAATTTCATTTGCTAGATTATAGGATGTTGTCTCTGAACATAAGAGCATGCTTTATCTATGCGTCTTTTTTGTTTTTCTAGGTTGTGCGTGTCTGGGACACTAGATCTGGATCGAAGACTCTGAAGCTAAAAGGGCATACAGATAACATCAGGGCACTGCTGCTAGATTCTACTGGAAGGTATGTGGATATCTAAGTGAAACATGTTTCTGACATTAGCTGCAACATTTTTAACATTCATTAATGCAGGTATTGTTTATCCGGATCTTCGGACTCCATGATAAGGTAATGGGTCATATGGTGTTATAAGCATTTTTAGTTGTTTTGTTGTGTTATGTTGTTAACAAATAACATGTCCATCTTTCCTCGTAGGTTGTGGGATATAGGTCAGCAGAGATGTGTGCATTCTTATGCAGTTCATACAGATTCTGTATGGGCACTTGCCAGCACACCGTCATTTAGTCATGTTTATAGTGGTGGGAGAGACTTTTCAGTGAGTGCAGCTTTCCATTAAAAATAACATTGATATTATGTTTTTAAATGTTATGACTTGAGTTTATGGTACATCTCCATGCTCTGATTAACTTGTGAAGCTCATTTTGCTAACGATCTATCTTTTATATCATAAGCTATACTTGACAGACCTGCAAACGAGAGAGAGTAGTTTGCTTTGCACTGGCGAGCATCCTATTGTTAAATTGGCTTTACATGATGATAGCATATGGGTTGCCTCAACAGATTCTTCAGTTCACAGATGGCCTGCTGAAGGATACAATCCTCAAAAGATTTTCCAAAGAGGAAATTCTTTTATAGCCGGAAACTTGTCCTTTTCAAGAGCAAGGGTGTCGATGGAAGGATCTAGTCCTGTATGTTACATTTATTTCTGAAAAAAATCACAATATTAATTTTCTGGAAAAATCTACCCCTGCATGTTAGATATAAATGACATTTCTTAAGGCATGGTTTATAATAGAACACAATGGCGTTGTTTAGTCCATTTAGGCAAATCCACCTAGTGAAAAAAATCTTGGTTGTTGTTTATCTTCAGAGTGTTCTGTTGCTTGGGAACTCATAATACCAGTTGCATATATACATTTAAAGATGAAGCATGTATTTTAAACATCCCATATTAGTACTACCTATTTGAGGATATGATGGGGTTTGTCTTGTACACAGGTTTTGTTTGCTTTTAGTTCTTTCTATTTTTGGGAACTAATATTTGTATTTTGTTGTCAAAATTGTAACTGTTCATAGGTTCCTATATATAAAGAACCTACCTTGACTATCGCGGGCACCCCTGCAATAATGACATATGAAGTTTTAAATAATAAGAGACATGTATTGACGAAGGTAATCGCTTTTGTTTTCTGTTGATTTTATTATGCCAAAATATTAATATGGCACACATTCTTCTGCTAGTCTTTTTCTGTTATCTTATGAACTGATATATAACTTTTGTTATAGGATACTTCTGGTTCAGTGAAGCTGTGGGAGGTCACTAGAGGTGCCGTAGTTGAAGATTATGGAAAGGTGACAACTGGTTGTATTTTCATTTAGTAACTTGTATGACAATCTGTTTGCTAGGGAGTAGGGAGTAAGGAGGGAGCTTGGCATTATTGTTTGATATTTGTAATAGTTTCAACTGTATCATATTGGACTCATTTGTGAGTTCATAATAGCTCATGCTTTACCTGTGAACTATTTAGGTTTCATTTGAAGAGAAAAAGGAAGAGCTATTTGAGATGGTATGATTACTGATTTACATCATGAATTTCACTTTTAATTATAGTTTTTATTTGGTAGCATAACATTGATGATTTATAGTAGTTTGGTAGCTCTGCCTGGCTTTTATTTTTGTTAAATGTTTTCCATTCTGCTTCAGGTTAGCATTGGCACATGGTTCTCTGTGGATACCAGGTTTGGAAGTTTGTCTGTCCATTTGGAAACTCCCCAATGCTTTTGTGCAGAGATGTATTCAGCAGAGCTTAACATTGCAGGCAAGCCTGAAGATGATAAGGTATTGCTTTGTTGTTATAACTGCAATTTACCAGCCTTTATCTTAAATTTCTTATTACAATGAGTCTGCTCCTAGGTTTTGGTATGCCATAACAATTAGTATTAACATTGTCCAACTATTTGCTTGCTACTATTGACTACAATTATTGATTTCAACTTTATACAACTATTAATAACAACCATCTTCTTCTACGTGGGGTCCATTGCATTCAGTGGCACATAACCATCGTCCTATGTTAGTCTATATGCTTGCTTAATTTGGAACAATTCCAGTCACGATAACATGAATGCATTTAAATTATATTTCTGTTGAACTGACATTGGTCAAGTTCCATTATGCTATGCTTTTTTTGATAATTACTTCCATTATGCTATGCATACCATGGCATCACTAGAATGTTCCCTGTAGTTTACTATCAAGTGTCAACTATCCAAATCAATGCTTGTTATTCTGCAGGTTAATTTGGGTTTGGAAACCCTTAAAGGGATCTTGACTCATTGGTTGATAAAACGAAAGCAAAGAATGGGATCCCCAGCTCCAGCCAATGGAGAATTGTTATCTGGAAAGGATATTTCTGCTAGAAGTCTTGCCCATTCAAGAACTGTTGCTGATGGTAATTCTGAGAATGACGTTATGGTTTATCCTCCGTTTGAGTTTCCAGTCGCTTCTCCTCCTTCCATTATTACGGAGGGCAGTGAAGGAGGTCAATGGAGAAAACGAGTTGCAGATTTAGATGGAACTGAGGATGAGAAAGACTTCCCCGGGTGGTGTCTGGACTGCCTTTTGAATAACCGGTTACCTTCCAGAGAAGCCACTAAGTAATTTTTTTATCTGCATCTTCATTTTTGTCTCTAATTAATACATTAGAACATGTTTGGAACTGAAAGGAAGAAACCACACTAGTTGCAATTTGCATATCTTTATTAATGTAGCATAGTTGCCTGATATGACAATTATATTTTTTTTGTTATAGGCCTCCGTCCTATCTTAAGCATATTCTGATGATTCAAAGTTGCAGCTATCAATTTATAATTGTTTTCTAAATGAGAACTTGATTCTAGAAACTCTTACGGGAGTAATTTATACTTGAATCCTAAAAAACATGGTGGTACTTAAAATAGTTATTATAACTGACATCAACTGTTATATGCATAACAAGTCACATGAATCTTTTTCAGTGGCATCTATTTGCCTGGTTTTATGGATTGACCACATCATATTTTATCTTTTTTTGGCATTTTAAATGGTTATTGCCCTCAAATTGTTGGATATGTTTTCTTGATTTTATAAATATGGAAAACAAATGGAAAATTGTTGATGATTTTGATTGTTTCAGTAAGATAACAATCTTTTAGTTTGATTATCATAGGTCTCTGACCAGTTATATAATTTTCTCTCTAACACAGATTTTTGTGTTATAACCTTTGCAGATGCAGTTTCTATTTGCATCCATGTGAAGGATCTACAACCCAGATCCTCACACAAGGGAAGCTAAGTGCCCCGCGTATATTAAGAACTCACAAGGTATATTTTGGTCTTTACTAATTGACAATTTGGAAATGATAATTTCATTAATAACTTTCCTCACACATGTTGTTTAACTTTGATATCATTCTTATTTTTTTGTTGCTTGTGTACAATGCATTTCTGAATGATCAACATAGCTTCTTACTTCTTTTTTTGTCGGTATAGGTTATTAATTATGTAGTAGAAAAGATGGTGCTTGACAAACCTTTGGATAGTTTAGCCAATGGAGGTTTTGCCCCTGGACTTGGTGCATCACAGCATCAAGCAGTTGGGGATGGATCTTTCCGATCGGGATTTAAGCCTTGGCAAAAGCGTAGACCTTCTATTGAAATATTGTGCAACAATCAGGCAAGTTATATCTTCTTTTCAATGCTGTGCTATGGCATTGTTTATAACATAGTCTTCTTCTAGATGCTGATAGTTGTCCTACTCTTCAATTCATGCATAAACCTTCTAGAATCTTAATGCCACCCTGGTTGCCATTTTTTGTTTATTATTTCTATGTATGTATTCTGGAAATCATTGAGGAAACTTTATAACCTTAGAATTGTGTTCTTCCTACTGCATTTTCGAACATGGTTGCATTTGCAAAGTCACAAGTTTCACTGACTTCTAGAATCCATGTTCATGATGCAGGATGAATTGACAAAATCTTGACCAGTAGCTTCAAATGTGGTTAAAATGTTTTTGGTCTGGTTATCCTGAAAACCAGTTCAATATACCTTATACCTATAATACTCTGACTTGTAACAAAATAGTTCAAAAATTTGCACCTCACTCAAACAACAATTATTAGTCATGTTGTAGCTTCTCTTCACTGGATATATGATAAGATGAGCTCATAATAAGACTTGAAACCGCTATGTCGTCAGAGACTTAAATGCTTAATCTACTCTGCTTGCCTGCCCTTGTTTATAAACATGAGTTCTTATATCATACCCTCCTAACAGATTATTTAGCTGACCCCGCCTAGTGGGATAAAGACATGGTTATTGTTGTTATATTGTATGATTATTTCGATGACAATAGTTCCTTTTTTCGACGTTTTGTTTGATTGACAGCAGTCTTTGTTTTAATGTGATATTGTTTTTCGTTGAAGTAATGTGCATTTAGCCAACTATTTGGATTATTTCCAGGTTTTGCCTCCTGATATGAGCTTAGCCACAGTGAAAACTTATGTATGGAAGAAAAATGAAGATCTGGTTCTACATTACAGAGTGGTTCAAGACAGGTGACGACAAATTGCATATGCATCAGAGGTGGGTTATCCTGATATTTTCATAGACTTTAGCAGCTACAATATGATATTAAGCTTTCATTTTTCCAGTAATTAGGAGCAAAAAGATTGTGTTAATTTTCTGTACGATTTTCTGCACTGAATTTATCCCCTCATTCCCATGTCCGGTACTTATTCAAGGGTGTGCAAGGGGAGCACATTTGCTGTCCCAAGAAGTTTGTCACAGAATGTGTCATTTGCTGTAATCAATTAAAAAATGTATTTAAGTCGAAAGTTTAAGGATATAGTGTTTTTCTGATCAATCAAAGTAATACTTTTGTGGTACAAGTACAACAAATGTGCTCCCGAGAAAGAGATATTACATTTTGTTGTCTTAGCAATATTTGCAGACTTCATTTCTATTAATACTTGCTGGTTTTCTAATGATTTTGTGTAGGATACTTCTGAGAATTTAATCTTCTTGGGTCGCCCTGCATTCACGGTGGCGCCATAAGATTTCTGTAAATTCTGAGCTCTCATTTACCATGAAATTTTTCTCCATAATTGCTTGGACAGTTTTTTTTTATATAGAGAACTGTTACTATAAATTTTGAATAATTATCTAGCTGGTGTGCATACTTTTTCTTGATATGGTGGAGTCATGGATGTTCTGCACCTAGATATTGACTCTGTTGAGAATTAGTGGGGATCATAATATTGGGGTGTTCTTCAACCAGTGAGTTAATTTAGAGATGACAAAGAAAACATTGTACATTTGAATTGTGAGTTAAATAAATACATAACCATTGAACTATTTAATCATTATTAGCAATGACATTGTTCGATTTATGTAGCCGATCACAGATAGTGGAGTATTTAATCATTATTCTCATTCGTTCAAATTAGTCATTAATCTGACTGTCTTTGGGTCCTTTTTGTTATTTCCTTGTGTGTTTGTATATTTGAGAAAATTCAATATGCAATTCTGAAAATGAGGCAATTTTAATAAGCTAGTAGCTATGACTATGTAATTCTTATACTTAAAACAAACATTTACTTGGATTGGATTTGAATCTTCTAGATTGTTTTTTTTTTCTTACCAAAAAAATTCACAGATCTTGATATGGTAAAAAATCTTGGTATCTACTCTTTTTCTTTATATAACTTCAGAGAAAATATGAAGTGGAAATAAATAATATTTTCTTAAAGAATAAATGTGATTAGGAACAGGTGGATAGCACAATATATATTAAATACCCACCTGTGATATCATTGTTATTTTTGTACGCTAATTCATTTTCAATCTGGTATAGGAAATTATAAAGAAAGTCATAGAGCTTGTTTTTTCTTCCATTTATGTATTACAAGAGAATGAATTTTCTTGCTCTAAGAGTAAGTTTTTTATATTTATTTCAAATTTTGTCATCAATTTTAAAAATTTAATGATTTAGATCTACTCATAATTTAAACAATTGAATTTTTTTAAAATTAATGGCTAAGATGTGAAGTGAGTTTTTAAAATTACCTAAATACAAGTTACTATGTTTGATAAGATTATTACCGGATAACTTGTAAAATAGTGAAAGTAATTTATTTGATGCCTTTATGATGTGATACCTTGAGATTTTAAAACTTTCCATTTACTCTCCTTCCAACCCAAATAAGGAAAGAGAAATATATATTTTATTATAAGTGAATAAATATAATAATATTTTTAATGACTTTTGAAAAAATGCTAGCATTTCAATGAATATTACCTCAAAATCCAACTCATTCAATTGTCATGAAGAGTTTTCTAAGTATGGGAATTAGGAACCAAATGTAAATGGTTCTTCTAGAAAAACTAAACATAAAATTAGTGGTTCTTTTCTTTTAATTTAGTTTCACTTGTTAATAATGGGTTCGAGTGAAGTTCAATGCTAACTAATTTTCCAAATCATAGTTACTTCAGTTAAAAAAATTCACCAACTTTCTATTGGGTTTATAAATTCAATCTTATATTGCTCCTTAACTCGAATGATGATATGTTAATACATTCATATATGTGAATATGAAAAATGAAACTTTTAAGTCAATTTACATAGAAGATTAAATTTAATTATCTACTCATATTACAATATAAAAAGTATATATAATAATAAGCAAAATGGACAATTATTTTATCTCGAATATAAACAATCTAATTTAAACTAATTCAATTTAAACTAATTCAGTTGAGCATTTGTATGTTTTGAATCAAAATAATTAATCTGTATTGATTAATTTTTTATCATGCGTGAAACTAGTTAAATTTGCTTGTAAAAGGAATTCAATGAAGTATATAATTATATATTTCATATGTATAAATTTAAAGAATCTGTTTATTCATTTTCTTTTAACTAATTTTATTTATATATGTGAAATTACTTAAATTTGCATATAAAAACAACCAAATGAATCATATGATTATATATTTAATATCATGATTATAAATATTGTATCATATTAAACAACTCAACTAGTCAACAATTACATATTGATATAATATGACAATTATAACTAACATATAATTAAACCGGTGAAACCATATGATACTATACAGGTCAAAATACACATATATGAAATTTTTTCATATTTTTAAAATGACAACTTTAAAATATTTATTATTTATAACTTCTTAAATCATTTCAATAGATATATATTAAAAATAAGAATATTTATAACCTGTTATATATACCATATTAATAACATTTTTAATAATACATATTTATGTTAGTACTTTTTTATATCACTATATCCAAACTTTTATGAATATAATAACCTTGAATATGATAACCTCTACCTTATTATGAAAAGAGAAAAAGATATATCATTGTCATTCTAAGAATTATTTATAGTTTAGTTCAGTATTCATTATTCATATATTTAGATTATTCATTGTTCATTATCGAATTTTATATAAAAATAATATAAATAAATGTTAGATGATGTATTAATTGTATATAAATTTTTACACTATTAACACATAAATATTATTCTTAATGGAAATGTTTGATATATAAAATCTAATTATATAGATACAATTATACATATACAATTTTATACATACATTTTCCCAAAATATTCTTTCACAATATTAGTAAAAACACTAAAATCTTAAAGAATATTTAGAGCTCAAGAATCCAATCATTTAACCTTTTAATCTAACTATAACTATCATAGTTATAAAAATCGGTTCGTACCGGCCATACAATTATATCGGTACGGTACTACAATTATATCGGTCATGCAATTATATCAGTTATACTAATTGGTTTTCAATTGAACTGTATCAGACGATTTTTATTTAAAATTAATTTTTAATGAAAATAAAAATAATTATTGTTTTTATTAATTTTTCAAAATTAATGTTTATATTATATAAGTATATCTAACTTTACCGGTATATAATTTAATTAATGAATCACCGGTTGAACCAACTATACCCGATCCTATATACATTTTGAGTGAATTTATAAATGTCCCCAAAGTCTATTATTACGTATAAAAAGACACAGTACAAATAGAACTGAAACACGACAACAACAACTATTGGTTAGTTAGTGTCTGTAATGGCTTCTTCTCGGTTAACGAGTTTCTTTGTTTCACCACTTTCTTCACCAATCTCACTCAACACTCACCGTTTTCTTCTTCATCATCATCACAACAATACTCATAATCATAACAATGGTGTATCTTATTCTCTACTTCTTCATTCTCATTTACACCAAAATGGTTCTTTTTTACAACCAATAATTCAACAAGATACGAACTTCAACACTACTACTAATGATTCTGAAGAAAAAGAAGAAAAACAAGAAGAAGATGAAGATTTAGCACCACTTTGGAATGATGGGTATGGAACTAAAACTATACAAGATTACATTGCTGAAGCTAAAGAGATGAATAAGCTTGATAATGGTGCACCACCAAGTTGGTTTTCTCCTATTGATTCTGGTCCTCCATTGAAAAAATCTCCTACTCTTCTATATCTACCAGGTAATTTATACATACATATATATATATATATATATATACTTTATTTTATTGTGTTTATGTTTGATATGAATAAATGGTCAAAGTAGTTTAGTATTTATTTATTTCTGATATTTTGCTACTACCAATTCATATTCATCAAGAGGTGAACTTCACTCTGCAATGATATGATTGTTTGCCTTATGATATAGAAATCGTGAATTCAAATCTCGGAAATAACTTCTTCGCTTATAAGAGTAAGGTCAAATAACTTCTTCGCTTATGAGATCGAGTAAGGTCGCAGTTAATTTTAATCTTTAGGGACTAATATGAGGATGTTGCTTCTTTATGGACTAATGCTACTATTTACTCTAAATATATTGTAGATTGAATCAGTTATAGTTGATTATTAAATATGTGCAATGTTAAAGTTTCTTGAGTTTAATTGATGCAGGGATAGATGGTACAGGATTGGGCCTCACTTTGCACCATAAAGCTCTTGGGAAGTATGTATTAGTCTTATTATTTCACTCATTTGAACAAAGTAAATCGGTCAAAGAGGCACGATTTGGTTGGGGATTTCATTCCTCCTAGCATGAGAGAATTCCAATATGCAAGGGATGAAGTAACTGGGTAATTTGATTTTCAACTTTTGTGCCTCTCCATGTAGTTCTCATTCGAAAATTGGTTAGTTAATGTCATAGGACTACTATGAAATATAGAGAGCTATTACGAAATCGTTAAAAACGACTTAGTTAAATGACATTCCTGAAGACAATTTACGATAGAACGCATTTGATCTATCTAGCTGATTTCACCTAAACGAATGGTAATGGTAGGCTTAAAAAGCTGATATTATGCATACTTCGATGATAGATTATTTCGTTCTGCTACGGGAGCTGCAATGTTCTCAACTTTGGAGGATGGAAAGATTGTGGAAGGTCTCTCTGGTGTCCCGGACAAAGGCCCTGTCTTATTTGTTGGTTATCACATGTTGATGGGCTTAGATCTTATCCCGCTCGTAGATCGATTTTTAAGCGAAAAAGGCATTATGCTTCGTGGTTTAGCCTATCCTGATCTGTTCACAGAAGTAGGGGAGACTTTGTCTCCTAAATTTTCTATAGTTGATTGGGGGAAGATACATGGTGCAGTGCCTGTTTCAGCAGCCAATATTTTCAAATTGTTCTCAAAAAATTCACATGTTCTCCTATTTCCCGGCGGTGTTCGCGAGGCTCTCCATTTTAAGGTGCATCAAGTTTTTCTTTCACAGTAAAAAGTGCCATAAAATTGATATTTTTCATGTCCTATTTACCATTGTAGTAGTTTTGCATATAGTATTTTCAATGTCCATGCCCATGCATATACACATATAGTGATGATTATGGGTCCATACTACACAAAAGTACCATAAAATTGATGTTTTTCATGTCCTATTTACCATTGTAGTAGTTTTGCATATAGTATTTTCAATGTCCATGCCCATGCATACACATATAGTGATGATTATGGGTCCATACTACACAAAAGTACCATAAAATTGATGTTTTTCATGTCCTATTTACTATTGTAGTAGTTTTGCATATAGTATTTTTAATGTCCATGCCCATGCATATACATATAGTGATGATCATGGGTCCATACTGTTGTTACCGTAACTTGCAGCAATTCTAAATGGCACGAAATAATTTTCAGTTTCTTTTGCTTGTCAAAGTTTTACTTAGATCAGCACTGAAAGTTGGTATGTAATGATGAGTCTTGTTTTGGCTTTAACACTGATTATGGTCCTATAATTGGCAGGGGGAAGAATATAAGTTGATTTGGGCTGATCAACCTGAATTTGTGAGAATGGCAGCACGATTCGGCGCGATAATCGTGCCCTTCGGAACTGTTGGTGAAGATGATCTTGTTGATGTAGGTTTCTTTTCCCTTTGCAGTTTCTTCATGCAAGTACTTAGGATTAGTTGCATTAACTGTCACAACTAGCACTAGTTATAATGCTAATACCCATAATAATTTAGATTGTGTCTTCAACATGATATTCAAGTGTGAAGTCACACATTGGATATGCGGGGAGGAGTAAAAAGAGTTTATAAGTAGAAAAGACCCATGAAACTAATTTCTTAAGGTTTTGATTCAAGACGTTGTGTCTCACTTGTGCCTCTACAATCTTCTCATACCCCGGTAACAATGGAACTTCTCAGGTTGGAGGTTCCCCGTCGCAGTCTGGTTCAATAATATCATCATACAGTAGATATACGTTACACAAATCAGTTGAAAATTCTTGCTATAGTATATTGATCAAGAGAATATAATGCTATATTATAGTAGATAACAATGAATGCTAACAAGAGAATAAGAATGAGAAAAAATAGCTTTTTTTTCTTCTTGTAAAGCTTGATATTTGAGTAATAAATAGTACTTACGTTTTGACTGCTTGCATATTACAGATACTTCTTGATTACAACGACTTAATGAAGATTCCAATAGTCAATGATTACGTCAAAGAAGCGAGTCGTAACACTAATAAGTTTAGGTAATTATTATTCTCCATCATCTCAAAATTGTGTTATTCTTTTCTCTATGTTTGTTTCCATTTGTCGAAAAGGGTTATAGTACTTCTCATTGTTTTAAATTGCGGTTGCGGTAATGATTGTGGTTAGCGATTGTGGCCATTGTAGCCGTTGCAATGCGGATTGCGGCCGTTGTGTTGTGAATTATTTTGTGATTAAAACAATATATTTGAATCCGATGCGGCTTGATGGGATCCAAATACAGTTCGATGCAGTTGCAACCACATCATTGTGATTCAGAGTGACACCTTAATTGTGGTGTGATGCGGTAGTAGCAGTCATCATAACCGCAATATTGCGGCCGCATCAGGTGATGCAGTCCGCAATTAAAATCAGTGGTACTACATAAAATTGTGTGGACTTTTTATTTACGTGCAGAGATGAATCAAGTGGAGAAGTAGCAAATAGAAATGTATATGCTCCAGTGTTGCTACCAAAAATAGTACCAGGTAGATTTTACTATCTATTTGGGAAGCCTATAAAAACAGAAGGAATGAAGAATTTGCTGAAAGACAAAGAATCTGCTAAGAAACTTTACCTTAATATTAAGTCTCAAGTTAAAGAGAATATAGATTACTTGCTCAAGAAGAGAGAGGAAGATCCATATAGGAATTTGATTAATAGGAAAATATATGAGACATTTAATTCTTCTGAAACTGATCAAATTCCTACATTTAAGCCATGAAAATTAATGGTTGATACACATGCATTATTATTCTTGATGTAACAATTTATTTGGAACGTGCATGAATGGTCATGATTATAATAAAAATTCAGTATCATTTGTTTTCATGAAATTGTATCTTATTTGGAACGTGCATGCATGCATGCATGTTCATGAAAATGAGAAATTGTACTTTAGTTGGTCTAGTAATGTAAAATTCATTTCGCCCGTAGGATGATATAAATCTAACGATGAATTTTAGTGGGCCACCGGTTTTTAAGTTGGGTTAGGTTCGACTCTACCAGTTATCAAATTGGTCAGGATATTGGTATATCGGTTTAACCGGTGGTTTATTAATTAAATCGTATACCGGTGAGGTTAGATATACATATCTAATATATTAACATATTAATGAAAATGAATAAAAACAATAAATTTTTTATTTTCATTAAAAATTAATTTTAAATAAAAATTCGGCTAATATGATCAGTACGGTTCAATTGAAAATTGGCCATAGTTTTGAACGATATAATTGTTGTACAATACTAATATTGATATTGATTTATCAATTTACCAGTTGAACCGACCAACACGAAACATTGATTTGACTATATTTATCTATAATTTCATTAGTTTAGCCAAAGGGATATGGATTAGAAGGAATGGCCCATGAGCCATTAGTTTTGGGATTTGAGTTTTTTTAACAAAGTGTTTAAGAATGACCATAATAGTAACCAATATGTTATAATTATTCTTATTTGACTTTTATTAGTTTTATACATTATTTTATAATTTATTACAACTTTCTATGAAATAAGAATACTATTTACATTTTTCTACAATAACAAACATCATTCTTATTTTTATTTTAAGAATTGTTCTTATTTAAGAACAAAATTCAGAAAATAAGTTTACAACGTGAAAAAAAAGTAAAACTGTTCTTATTCTCTTAAGAATGACATTAAGAACAACAATTATGATTGCTCTAAAATTCTGTTATTTTTTAAAATGCCAAAAATAAATTATTTTCTATTTGGCATGTTAACTTTCCTTATTTCTCATTACCAACTTCAAACTCAATAATAAACCGCACCACGTAAGAACTATTATCAACAATGTTGATTTTGTTTTACATGTAACAACCTTCACAACATACAATATAATTAGCATAGTAGATTATATATAAGAAATAAAAATATGTGACATTTTTCTTTAAAAAAAACAATACCATACATGTCCTTTCGGTTATATTTGATTATTTAAGGGTTTTTTAATCATTAATGATACGTGTAAAATTATAATATATGTGTGAGTATTTGTATCTTTTCACATATGGAAGAAATTAACAAGACTTATGCGTTTAATAAGATGAAAATCTATAAAGGAATTTTTATGAATAATAATAGCATTGCATTTGTCACGTATAAGGTTTTCACAAAATGTCATGATGAGAAATAAGTGATTCTTCTAAAATTGAAAAAAAAAAGAAGCTAAGTTTATAAGTCATAAGCTGAAAAAAATATTAAAACATTTTAGTATATGTAGAATAACATTACAATTTCTTTTTTTTTCTCTATTTTACTTTATTATATATTCATGATTATTACCTACCTGAGATTATTAGAGTCAACAATATTAACAATAATATAATAAAGCTAGCTATTTTAATAATGACTTTCTCTATACACAAAACTTAAATTTAAATATTAATTATAGTTTAATATTAATGCATTACCATTATAAAAAATGCATTAAAATATAAAAATGGAGAATGTCATACATTATTCATGAGTATCTTAAGAATTAATAAATAATAATTAAAATCTGATCAATACATAATATATCGACCATTGAAAAATTCTTATATTATTGATACATAAAATATTAAATTCTATAAAATACTAAACTTTATTAATGGTAATAAGTTAAATCAATAATTAACATTCATCTATAAAACTTATAATTATAGTAAGAAAACAAATTTTTAATGCTTTTTTATCTGTTACAAAAAGCTACTTAAAATAAAATATTACATCATTTAGTAAGACTAGTTATTTCTTTTTTTTTTTAGAAAAACATGTATACAATTTTTACATTAATGTATTATCCAATTGAATGATAACTGTATATAAATCCTTATAATATTAGTGCATAAGAGTGTGGTTCTCAAAAATCGAACCTTTAACATTTTAGTAAGTAACTAATATTGAAGTGTGTAACATCTTCAACAAGTATCATTCACAAGAATCGTGTAACTTGGTGTATATGAATGGGACTTATACCTTATTAGCAGAAAATAAAGTTACACGTTATGCTGCTGAAGCCACATAAGTTTAAAACCACATGATTGTTATCTTTTATATGTAACAAGTATATTACATAAGTCTCTTCCATTTGTGTTCTTCTTTCATCTTCCACTGTTTTTTTTTCTGTTCTCAACACCAAAACATGTGACTTTCTCTAACACTAAACAGTAAACACTTTCCTACTTTTGATGTTTTATATAGACAGACAAAAAAAGTGGTCCTTTTCCTTTTAAGATTCTAAATTTCTAAGCAAACAAAAATAAAAAAAAAGTGTTCTTTTTTTCAGTTCCAAATTCCAAAAGCAAAAGAAGTTTTTTGAGTTATGGCTTCTTTGGTAATGGGTTTTTGGGTTTCACCCGTTTCTGCTATAACCTTAAGGAGAAGTATAAGGCACAAGTTTATAGTTAAAGCTCAGAATTTTGATGGTGTAAGAGACTCAACTGTGTTATCATCTGAATCAGTTAATGGAATAACTTCTTCTTCTTCTGTGGTTATTGAAAATGAGACACATAAAAATGGTTCTTTGTTGAGTACTATAGTTGAAAAAGATAAGATCATTAGTACTAGTACTGATAATACTGTTTTGGAAGAAGAAAAAGAAGAATTGACACCACTTTGGAATGATGGGTATGGAACTCTTACTGTAAAAGATTACTTTGTTGCAGCTAAGGAGATGAACAAGTTTAATGATGCTGGTCCTCCAAGGTGGATTTGCCCTCTTGATTGTGGTCACCCCTTGAAAAATTCCCCCACTCTTCTCTTTCTACCAGGTAAATAGTTTATACATATATATATATATGTGTGTATATATATATTTGTGTGTGTGTGTGTATTCTGCATAGGTGAAATGAGAAAAAATGTGATTGGTGTATGAAAGATGAGTATTATATTATGTTCTTGTTATTGCTGATGAAAATTGTTCCTTCTGTTAGTTATGTGTTGAGAATGGATGGAGGAATCAAAAAACATGACATGAGACTCGTATCTAATCAATTAAGTGAAGAACCGCATAAGTGAGCTTAACATTGTAATTTGATCTAAAACCTTTGAGGGATTTGGTTTATATGTCTCCATTTGTTTATGTAGTCTTCATTTTTTGTATCATGTGTCTTTGAATGTGCATTTCATAATTCAAATTAGTCCTTCATAATTTCCGTTGAATGATCGTGTACATATTCATGATAACTTCCATTGTCCAGGGACTAAAATGATCGGTGTCGTATCTCTTGGCCTAACTTACCAATTATTGCAAATTTGATTCGTTAGTCTTAGGAAGTAAATATCACATCATCTGTATTTTAGTATAAGCTATGGTGGGCCTTTGCATAATCCACGACTTCGAGCCGAAAGAGCTATTGCATAAGAGGGCATGTTAGTTAAAGTTTCTTGAATTTATTTCATGCAGGGATAGATGGCACAGGATGGGGCCTCACCTTGCACCACATAGCTCTTGGGAAGTAAGTTGTATTTGTTCGTGCTTCGATAACTTAATGAAAACAATCTTTTGAAATGGCATTAGTTTAGAAAATGTTTAGTCTGCATGATTAGAATCCACACCTTGAAATTTTTATCTGAAATGTTATTACAGTTCAGTGACACAATGGTCTGAAATTTTCGCCATATACAGTTCTAATTGAAGGTTAATGGCAATGTTTAAGCTTCTTGGACACGAAAAAAAATTCCTTTAACTCTCTTATGCTGCTCATAGTTCAGTACAAACAAATTCAAATTTGGCATTTTTCTAGTGTTGTTCAGAGAAGTTATTCGATTTACTTGCATGTAATGTTTCGTTTTCTACAACGCAGGGCTTTTGAAGTACGTTGCTTGCATATTCCTAGCCACGATCGAACTCCGTTTGAAGGTCTTTGCCTTTTTACATATGCTTTTGTCAACTTTTGGAAGTTCATCTGTGTTGCTGTTGAGGCATTTAAAAGATTCTAACTTCAGGTTTTGATTATTGTTTCTAGCAACAAGCAACTTAGTTTTGTTGTATGCCAGGAATAATCAAGCGCTTCTGAATTATCGCATGCTTCAATATTTGAGATTGCTTAATTTGAGCACTTCGTTTTATCGATAAATCAATGTAACATTCATCATTTGAGATCTATTTCTTCTGTCACTTGCAAAATGATTTTCTCATACAATATGCTTTGGTCATTGCAGGACTGATAATTTTCTATTGAAAATTAAAACGATATAATGTTTACTCCTTTTAATTACGTACGAATTCGGATTTCAACTTTCTTGTTATATTGGTGTCTAATATTCGAAGATAACAGCCCAACATATTACTAATTCTTCCACATCTGATATGCAGAACTCTTGCATAATAGTAATTATTAGACCATCGAGCATTACCGATAGAAATTTTTTAATATAAAATTTAGGTAGGTGAATAAATTTCAATATGAAATGCTGCATGCCATGATTAGAAGGTGCTATTATTATCCATACTTATACTGTTTTTTAATATTATGAAGGACTGGTGAAACTTGTTGAAGAAGCTATAAAGCTTGAGTATGCTTTGTTTCCAAATAAGCCAATTTATCTGGTAGCCGAGTCTTTTGGCGGATGCCTAGCACTTGCTGTTGCTGCTCGGAATCCAACTATCGACTTAGTATTGATATTAATCAATCCAGGTGAGTCTATGAATGCTGTCCCCTTGTTTCGTCGAATTCGTGTTAGTATTTATTTGCCGATGTATTGTCAATACTTTACTAAAATCTGACAATATACCTTTCGACCGTAGCTACATCCTTCGGCAGATCTCAGCTGCAGCCTTTGTTTCCTATCTTGGAGGTTATGCCCGATGAACTGCATGCAACTGTTCCCTTTCTTCTTGGTTTTATTATGGGTAAATAATCTATTTCCTCAATACTACAAGTGTTATACTTACTTTTCCGTAGCGATATAATTTATTTTCTAATGTCATGCATAAATATTCTTTTCGCGTTGATAGTTTAACTCTTCTCGTGTTGATAGTTTAACATGGGATCGGTAGAAGCTTGAGTGATAGAGGTGGTGAATGCAGTTTTTTTGTTATTAACTTCTCAATTAAGTCAGATAGCAGAGTTTTCTTGTAAATCCTTCTTTCTTTCCTTCTCTTTTTCGAAGTCATTATCGTAGCCATCCAAGGTTCCATTTTGACAAACACATTTCGAAATCTAGAGCTCGCTCTAAGGTCGAGTTCATTGATGACTGGTTATATAGGACTCGATAACATTACAATTAAGATAAAAAGTAAAATTATAATGTAGTGTGCAGTTTTTCTTGCCTCTATAAGAGTGTCACTCTACCCGCGAACTATATGTATGATAAATCTTCATAGCTTCTCCTTGGTGTTCTACTGAAGGCTTTTTCAAGAAGCCTTGCTGCATAAGTTATTTTCATTTTGCTCGATGTATCTTGAATTTTCTATTCGGGGATGATACCTCATCCCGCTCCTAACCGGACTTTTCCTACTTTCTCTCTTATAACGATTATTTTCTTATATAAGTTTTCATTCATATACGTTGCTATATAATCTCGTGACTTCAGGTGATCCAGTAAAGATGGCATCAGTGAATATTGGGAATAGTCTTCCTCCGACAGAGAAAATTGAAAAATTGTCAAACAACCTTACTGGATTGCTGCCATATCTATCCGTGAGAATCGTTAGATATTATGTCGTTTTGCCACCTTTTTCTTCACTTTGTTACCTTCACGGCTATGTTGCATCAGATTTTAGTTTTGGATTAATTGAACTGTGAATCTATGTTTTACTTTGTCTGAACTATTGTCAGGAACTGGCTGATATTATACCACGGGAAACTCTTCTTTGGAAGCTGAAACTTCTTAAATCAGCCGCTTCATACGCTAATTCACGTCTCCACGCTGTTAACGCTGAAGTGCTTGTGATTGCTAGGTTCTGCCTCACTCTAGATTTCTCGGCTCTCATAATAATATTGTGCACTTCTACATGTGTGTATAGTTTGTTTCTCGGTTGGCCGATTTTTTGTCATCATACTTCAAAAAGTTGCTCCTAATGGCCTCTCAAATCTAGAATAGTACATATAACATACCACAAGAGTTATGCCAAAATAACTAACCTTAATATTATATTCTATTTATGTCAATAGTATTCTATATGCATTTGTCACATAATCAATATTGGTTGTTGCAAATTGAAATTGACCGAGTGTTACATTCTAGTGGCGATGATAAGATGCTTCCAAGTGCAAATGAAGCTCAAAGACTTGGCGGCTTATTGAAAAACTGCAAAGTTCGAAACTTTCCGAACAGAGGACACACCCTTCTATTGGTATGTGAAATGAACTGATATACTTGCTTTCAACTATCTTCATACCTTCTAGTGGATGAAGACTAAATGTGACATTTTTTTATAGTAACTTCTAATTTTTACCATCCGTGAAACGAGTAAATAAACAAAAGCGTTTTTAAACCGCTATATTCTGCATAACATCTAACATGGTACTTTCTGCTATGGGAGGGCCTCACTAGCTTCTTATGATAACAACGCTTTCTTAGTTGATTAAATGTATATTCTGGATGACGGTGCAGGAAGATGGTATTGGTCTTCTGACAATCATCAAGGGGACTTGCATGTACCGTCGATCGAGGAGGCTTGATTTGATCAAGGATTTCATTCCTCCCAGCATGAGAGAATTCAGATATACAATGGATCAAGTAGTTGGGTAATTTGATTTGGCAATTTGAACAATTGTTAGTTTGTGTCTTCGTTGTATTTCACATGCATGGGCGAGACTCATGCCTTGTTCTAAAATGAAAAACAGATCATATCGTTGATCCATATCGTATAGATTCGATAATATTTTACTTTGGTTGTCGACTGCCTAACACAACTTTCACCTTTTATCTGGGCTTATTGCCAATTATGTATAGCATCATGCACAAGGAAGACCTTCATTTAGTTCTTAAGTGTATGTCAGGGAAAACGCGTAGATCAGATGAAGGATAATCCAATAGTTAAGAGATAGAAGGAGACCAAGAAATAAAAACCTACCGAGAAAACCGTTGAAAAACACTTAGTGCTCGATAGCCTTTCTGAAGACTTTGTTTATGCTAGAACTCTATGACGTATGATCTATGTAGCCGATCACACCTAGTGGGAAAAGGCTTCGATTATTGTTGTTTCATATTTTTCTTTAATAATATAAGTTACACATGTTCCCAAACAAATAAGAATAATAGGCTTGAAGTTGATATGCTGCTGATATGGATTGCAGATTATACCGTTCTCTTATTGGATCTGTAATGTTCTCGACTTTGGAGGACGGAACAATTGTGAAAGGTCTCTCTGGTGTTCCGGATGAAGGCCCTGTCTTATTGGTTGGTTATCACATGTTGGTGGGGGCGGAACTTACCTCAATTATAGATGAATTCTTAAGTCAGAAGGGTATCATGGTTCGGGGAATAGCGCATCCCGTGCTGTTTACGGGGAGATCGGAGAGTTTATCTTCCGAGTTTTCTATTGTGGATTGGGTGAAGGTATTTGGTGGAGTGCCTGTCTCAGCATCAAATCTTTTTAAACTGTTCTCAACAAAATCACATGTTCTCCTATATCCCGGTGGTGCACGTGAGGCTCTTCATTATAAGGTGCGTCGTGTTTTCTCTACGCTTTGTTCTTGTTCAACCAAGAAAAATCGACACTATCTTACTATTCAGTCATTTTATGCTCTCGCAATTTACATGTGTAGTTATATAATTGAGATAGAAGTTCATAAAATTGATGTGTTTCATGTCCTATTTCCTTAGCATTTTAGACACATTTGTTTATTACTTCTTGCTGAAGATATAGGAGCATAGGAAAATTCTATCGATTTGAACCGGTAAATTTGACTCACGGTTAGGCGCACGCACTCACCAATGCGCACACGCTACACCTATAGAAGGGAAGCCACACAAACTTCGCCCTCGGAAGGTGATAGCGAAATTTGATCCGAAAACCTAATGAACTACAAACATCTTAGCACTTTCTATTTAGACACATTTGTATGGGTTAGTTTTGTGGGGGAAAAAACTATATTTAAGTATGAACATTAGTAGGTAAGTTTTTATGTTAATCAAATATCCTAAGTTTCATTGCATTTTTCAGAAAAGAGGCATGGCTATGCATTAAAACATATAATGGAGATTGAGTCCTTACTGCAACAATGCCAATTTTTGTCACTCTATTTTTGGTCTCATTGATTTGCAGGGGGAAGAGTACAAGTTGATTTGGCCCGATCAACCGGAATTTGTGAGAATGGCGGCGCGATTCGGTGCTACAATTGTGCCATTTGGAGCTGTAGGTGAAGATGATATTGCTGAAGTAAGTTTATTCTATATACTTTTTTTCACCCATGATCATTTATATTACCAACTCTGTTTGAGTCAAATGATATATCATCATATAGTAGATAAACTCAATGAAATTCCTTCCTTTCTTTATTTGAATCTTTGCGAGGAATATAGTGCATTGATTTTTAAATCTTTCATATTCGTTTTACCTGCAGTTTTTTCTTCGTCTCCTTCTATCTCTAGAAATTGGACTAATATTCATTTGATCTACTTTCCTTGTCGAGGTTTATAACGGTCTACTTCACGCTCTATGACAGTTTAATGGTAGCGAGTCATGAGAATAATAACTATTTGTCCCGAGTTTATGGGTTCGAGTCGCGTTAGGCCCCCCTTTGTGGGGAATAAAATACTGCAGGGGTATTTACGCTAGTGTGGGTGACACACTCAATATATTCATAGGCCCAGGGGGCCGCATGTCACGACTATGGTGTTTATAACACATTGAATTTAAAGATAACATTACTCTCATTACCTCTTGAGCTTTGATTAATAGTACTTCCATTTTGATTACACTCTTATGCTTGAATATTACAGATACTTCTTGATTACAACGACTTAATGAAGATCCCCATAGTCAACGATTACATCAGAGATTTGAGTCGCGACACGAATAAGATTAGGTAATTATTCTCCATGCATGCAAAAAAATGTACGTACACACTTTCACTGCATCATCCATCATGTTTAATCACAAAAAAGTAATACAAATGAACGACGAATGATATATCGATATTGTATAAATGCAGAGATGAATCGAGCGGAGAGGTAGCAAACACAAATCTATGTGTCCCAGTGGTTCAACCCAAAATTCCAGGTCGATTTTACTATCTATTTGGAAAGCCTATAAGAACAAAAGGAATGGAGAATATGCTAAAGGATAAAGAAGTTGCAAACAAACTTTACCTTAATATTAAGTCTCAAGTTAAAGAAAATATAGATTACTTGATCAAGAAGAGAGAGGAAGATCCATATAGGAATTTGATTAATAGGAAAATATATGAGGCACTTTATCCTTCTAAAAATGATCAAACTCCAACATTTAAGCCTTGAAAAAATGGTTTTATATATATTACATTATTCTTCATCTTATATGTGTTGGAAGCTTGTATACACACATTGTTATCATTATGAATAAAAGAAGGGTTAGTGGTTTATTTTACAAACCATTTACCTTCATTGATGTTGAGAATATATTATCATTGAACAAGTACTTGATTTTACTTCTATTTTTAATGACAAAAGTGTTATTCCATTATATATAAAAGGATAAAAATGTTTTAACGTTCCTTTGTTTTTTGTAGTACTTATATCTTAATTAATGGATACTCATTATCATTATGCATGTCTTTTAAAATGAACCTAAACATTTTATTGGGTAATTAATAAAAGTATAGGATATTCTTTTTTTTTTTAAGGGTGGATGAGATAACACACTTTTAAGGTTTGAATTTTAACTTTCAATTGATTGAATTTGAATAGATAACGAGTATCAATAAGACATTGGTATATAACATTGCTAAATCCCAGAAAGACTAAAAGATTAAATGTTTGATTTCTGATAACGACATTTGTTGGGAGGAGTAACCAAACAGTTGAAAGAAGATTAATTCCTTATTCATAAAGTGGGTGGTAGTCTTTCACAAAAAATTCAACTCAATCCCTAAATTTTTTATATATTATATTGATGATCCATGAGCTTATGAAATAGGCAATTTAGTTTTTGACACTCTTGTCAATCAATTTGATATATGACATTAGTGGTAGTTAGTCAACGTTAATGGAACATCTTGTAACATGCTATGCTAAGTACTAAAATGAAAAATCTATGTGTAAGTATCATTTAGATATTAGTTTGTCTTATTAAATTATATTTCAAGAATAATATTTATTGACTTTAATTAAATCCTAGAATAAATTTTAAGTTGTAATTTGATGAGATTTTTAATCATATATACAAATTTTACCGTTTTTATACCAAAATGTTAGAAAATTCAAGGGAATTGTGTAATTCTTTAAAGAAAACGAACTTGAATTAGGGATAGCTATGTTTGTGCTTACCGAATCATGAACTTGAAATTCCAAACTCAAATCCAACCTCGAACATAGCGGGGTTTAAAAAAAGACTACCATCTCCACCTTTATTGGGTTTCGGGTAATCCAAGCTCGTATCGAATTGACTTGAAACATGTATATTATCATTTAAATTGACATATTTACACTAAAAACATTTATTATATAAATTAGTTTGAATGGGGTTTAGAGTCAAAGATTATCTATACTAAACACAAACTCATAACTCATATTGATAAATAATAATCAAATTTTCAAACTTAATTATATATTTATGTATTTTGAAATAATTAATATAAGTAAATACTTGAATAATAATATATATTATATGATAATTGATAAGCTATTATTACATTTATGAACACCACATGAGTACTAACATAATAATGCTTCCCTTATGCTTCACTCCACAGAAAACGAGAATAATATTTCACTATTTTCCCCTCAATTTCTCATGAAAATTTCTCAAATGATTAAAGAATTAAACTTTATCCTATTTTAAACTTCACCCACAAATTTTTTGGTTCATCTTGATCTCTCATACCCAGATCCTCTCTCACTGTTTTTTTTTCTGAACAAAAAGGTCTTAATCTTATTCCATGCTTCATGATTTCTTATTTGTTTTCATATAAATTGTGGTTTGATTTTGTAATGAATTGATTCTTGAGCTACTTCAGTTACTACTGCATCCTCTTTTTTGGTGTTTATAGTGTTTCTTTTTGTGGGGTTGTGATTTTTTTTACTTTTTGAGATTTATTTGTAGCTTTTTATGATTATACTTTTATAGTGTGTATGTAGATTTTTTTCTGAAAATTTTACTTTAACATAATATAGAAATTGTCTGAAATTACTATACTTGTAGTACTACCAAATTCATATAGAAATGAATTCATTTTGATTATGACCAAAGTATTCACTTTGAAAGAGGAATTTGTTATTTGGTTATGTTTATTATTACCTTCAACTCATTCTTCATGTCATCAATAATGCTCTAGTTTCTGTTGGTTTTCATAGTTAATTTTCATGTTATAATTTGTTGTAAATTGTTTATATGCACACACGAATCAAGTAAGAGGAATGGTGTTATGTAGATGAAGGATATGTTTGATTTCTGGTATTATATTGGACAATTAAGAGGCTTCCTTATTTTTTCTCGATCTTTAAGGGTCTGTTTGCGAGTTAGTTTTTGGAGAGTAAGGGAGAGAAGGGGAAAGCTCGAGAGCCATGAAATACACTTGTGAGATGCTTTCAAGCCTTCTCTTTCCCTCCAAAACCAAACTCCCAAACAGACCCGAAGGGTCCGTTTTCGAGTTGGTTTTAGAGAGAAATGGAACTATGGAAGGCTTGAGAGCCTTGAAATACATTGTGAGATGACTCTGAAGTCTTTATTTTCCCTCCAAAACCCAACTCGCAAACGGACCCTAAAGTGTCCGATATCTTTGCATGAGATTTCAGGCTGATCTGCGTTTTTCATACCCACTCCGTTTCAAAATAACTATCATATTGGAGACGACATTTTTGTTTCTTTTCAATTGTTGCTTCAAAATAACTAAATCTATTTTCTTATCTTAGGCCTGTGGACACACTTCTGTACAAAAATGTATAAGAACCGGTTGCAAGAATTGGCTCAAAGAAGCTGTTTTAATTTGCCAGCTTATTCATGTATCCGTGAAGGGCCAGATCATGCTCCTCGTTTCAAGGCAACCGTTAACTTCAATGGAGAGACATTTGAAAGCCCTACATTCTTCTCTACTCTTCGGCAGGCAGAACATGCAGCAGCCGAGGTAGCTCTTAACACTCTTGCAAAACGAGGTCCCTCGAAAGCTTTGGCAGCAAGAGTTCTGGTGAGCTGTTACAAAAAGTCTATCACCCCTTTCTTTTCCTAGCTTGCACTTGCACTTGTTTTTCTCTTCTCTTCAAAATTGCGAGCACTTGATTCATTTGTCAATTGCATAATTGTCTATCCTTTGTCATTGGATAATGGATATGAAGTATGTGTTAAAAAATCTGCACTTGTTGTTTTAGATTGTATGGAATGAAATGTTAAAACGGATAGTTTCGTACCGAAAAAGTTTAAGATAGATGGTTTAGTGGAAGAAGGAGACCAATAAATAGTTCTTTACAAACGGGATAAATGATAGAAGCCTAAATAATAAGCATAAATAACCGCATTTGGCGAATTTATAATTCATTGAAACACATTATTATTACTCTGAAGAAGAAGCAGAGTGGGATGAATCATGTTATTCTTCCCATACAATGTAGATAGTTTTCTATTTAAAAGGTTTTTCTTTGAATAAACTTTTGGTATTTCGATATTTACAGGATGAAACAGGAGTATATAAGAATTTGCTCCAGGAAACTGCTCACAGAGCTGGATTAAACCTTCCTGTTTATACAACTGTTCGATTTGGACCAGGTCATGTTCCTAACTTCTCATGTACAGTTGAGATTGCAGGATTGCGTTTTTCTGGAAACCCGGCTAGGACCAAGAAACAGGCTCAGAAAAATGCTGCATTGGCCGCTTGGTCTGCCTTGAGAAAATGTGAGCATTTTTCTGCTGTAATTTTATCTTTGT
The DNA here is from genome assembly GCA_009771035.1 of Lupinus albus. NCBI lineage: Eukaryota > Viridiplantae > Streptophyta > Magnoliopsida > Fabales > Fabaceae > Lupinus > Lupinus albus. Next base: position 855,989 of record CM020016.1, read on the forward strand.
TATATGTACATGTCCAATTTGGAGACTTAACTTGAAACATTCTCTGTTGAGAAACACAACATACCACCTTTCGAAAACTATCCACTTTCTTTCTTTTTTCCCTTCCAGGACTTGACTATTTATTCTTTTCTTTTTTTAATTTATATCCAGTGTCGGAGAATCATTTATCTTCTTCAACTTCATCCTCATTTTCTTCGGAGTCTAAAGGCAATGAAGAACAGGAACAAGTCATCATTGCTCGGGTTCTTGCAAGTTTACATCCATCCGAGTCGAACTTTTCAGAAAGTAATCATCAACATAGATTACAAAACTGCACTGCAACATCTTTGGTGTCAACATATCCAATTCCGAGAATGTATCCAATGTCATGCCAGCATTCTGGAATCTCCAGTTTCTCCCCGGAGGTGGCACTGTATCAGATTTGGCATCAAGAACAAATTATACAGCAGCAAAATCACCTGTTGGCACTAACCATTCCACCAACTATTCCATCTGCTCCACATTTTTATCCATTTATGCAGTCTGCTCTCCGGCCAGACCACTGTCTTTATATTCCATCTACGGAGTTAGCATCAGTTCCTGTAGGAACAAACTTCTCTATAGCCACATCAGTGCCATCGTTTTACTTCTCGAACCAAATTGTGCCCGAGTTTAGCAGGGGCAGATCAACGGTAACCATTAGAGAGATACAAGAGGAAAAGGCAGAAGACCCCCCAGCAGCTCCAGAAGATGAGACACAGAAACACGGTCACCCTGGAAGCCGAAGTAGAAATGCTGAGCCGGGAGAACGAAGAGGGAAATCTGAATGGTCTTCTCAATTGAACATGAGTTCTGTACACAGACCAGTTATCTCTAATCCTAATGCACATTCACAAGCAAGTACCAACAGAAGTTTTAAACCACTACCAGTAGGTGCATCTTCCATGGTGAGAACCATGGGCCCTACTTCAGCGCGTTATACACTGCAACATAGAGAAGTACCTCTTGATGTTGGTTCAAGGATGAGAACTGGAGTACCAAGAAGTTCAGGCATGTTAAGATCACCTACTCCTGTTTTCATGGCCCCTGCTGTGAGAATCAGATCAGTAGTTCCAGTATGCTCAGCTCCTCCAAGGAGATCCATTGCAGAAGAACCAAAAATAAAGGAAAATAATTTTTAATATCTGAAGACAGTGATGTCAAGAAACTCAGACCCTTGCAATCTTGGAATATAGGTATAAAGATACATGATTACTTGAGAAGTTAAGCTAGTGCCAAATAATGTTGCTTTTGGAGGTAATTATTGGAAAAGAATCATATTTCCTTGATAATTATATGTAAAAAAAAAACGGTCTAATGCATGAGGTTACCATCTAGTAGAGTCAGCAGAGGGTAGATATACGTAACTTTACTCTCACAAGCGAATAGGTTGTTTCCAGGATTCGGACCCATGAAGTGTATTTATCTTTGGATTTAAGATCTTCATGCACTAGATAACATTGAGAGGTGAAAACTATTGTATTTTTTAGATATGTTTGGAGTCTCCCATTGTCTACCCTTCAAACTTGACATCATTTTTCACATGTGCATTGCCATGCAAAATTTATTGCACCATCCAATAATTTTCCATGAAAAAACACTACTGCTACTACTTTCTTCTTGGGTTATCAATTTTCTCTTCTTGTTGTTATGCTACCAAATACATACCGGAAAGGGTTGTTAGATCCTGAAGAGTCCTCGAGTTGTTATCGAATGAAGTATTAACGATAATGAATCCATTTCATATCTTATCTGATCAATTTATTACTACTGTTGTTTTTCATCTTCACTTTCTCATCTTGAAGATATCACTCACTTTTGGATGAGCTTCATCCTAATTTTGTATACATCATGCAAAACTCACCACTTTTTCAGCCATAGTGCCTTGGTTTGCATAACTTATTGTACCTTCAAATCTTCAATGTTTCAACAAAGCAAATGTTTACTATCATGTAAGAATTTGATATATAGTCCTAGCTACTACTGACACAACTTGATCAAAACTTAAATTTGGTGTTTGCAGTGATTTAAATTGTGGACCGCATCACCTGATGTAGCCGCAATATTACAGTTGCGATGGCCACCGCAATCGCATCACACCGCAAACCTTCATTTTGAACAGTATCAAATAAATTGGATGATTGGCATGCCAAATTGATATTTGTAAAAACATTTCATTGGCATCTTATATTACTTAGGGTATTATGAATGGCAAGTGCCTCAAGATTACAAAGACTCCTCGATGAAATGTCTCATCAGGATGTTATTGAGGGATAAAGACTTAATTGTTGTTGTATCATATTCGTCTATGGCTCGAGAAAAACAAATGTAATTTGAAATAAATATGAAAACACATATCTCCAAGATCATACTGCAAAGTAAACAGGAAATAACAATGATCATCAACACAAATTTATTCAGAAGTACAGATCAGACTAAAAACATGAAGAGGATATTATTCCATAACACTAAAGCTTCTTCATATGACCACCCATGTTTTCAAACTTCATGCAACCCAAGGAAGTTTATCCCTGCAGACCAATAATACCTAACAACAACAAAAAGAGGAGATTGGTACATTCAACTAATGTAAACAACCAAAATAAATCTTCAATGAGTGATAGATAGTCTCAAGATATTTAGACTCTTTATACTCACAAGAAAAAAGTAAACTTTAGGAAAAACTTCCCTAAGATGAGCTTGTCTCTAAAGTTAAAAGGTTAAGAATTTATCTACCTTAAAATCAATTTGTGGGCTAAGAGCATCAACCCTTAGCATACACTTTATATGCTAAGGATACTTTTTTGTGATTCACAACATTTTATTCATCCACCTTTTTATTTTTCTTGCCAACCTTTTTTGCCTTTACCATATATGCCAAGTATAGTGTAAATACTAAGTGGAGCATACTTTTTGAGGTAGCTGCAATCATCATATGCTAACTAGCATAAATGCTAAGGGCTTACTTAGCACACATCCATTAGCACAGTATAGGAGATCCTCTAATTTTTCTAAGTAATTTTTCAAATCAATGGTGGATATATTCTTGCTTCACTTTAGAGACAAGATAACTTTAGTGGAGGCTTATCCAAACTTTTGATATTATACATGTAACAAAATGTGAGACAAAAACAACATTTACTGTAGCAGACTATGCTTACCACAAGCTACTCTGCCACCAGCGTTTCCAGTGGCTTTGCTAAGCTCATGACCACCTACACAAGAAACCCTTGAATATTAGCATGGAGTAAGCCAAAAAAATATAGAAAACTTTCACATGAAAAAAGAATAGCTCCAAGGTGTAAGGAAGGTGAAACAAAATTGTCAAAATGTTTAATTTTCGGTCATGTTAACTAATGCCTTATGGGCACTGATTAAGGATTTAAGAAAAAATAACTTTGCTTTCAAAAAGTAAGCTTAAAATTTCAAAACTTTAACTTCACTTTACCATAAAAACTTTCCCTTTTTGCTTACTTAATTAACCAAGGCACGTTGGTTAGCATTCTCCTTTAATTTATGAACATAAGGATGATCAACGAATCAGATACCAAGAAATAAAATCGGTTAGCGAATACCTTTCCCAAGATCATCAGGATCAGCATGGACAACAACAGCCCTTCCAATGATGGAGTTTGGTCCAGTGAGAGGGATCTGCAATCATTTCATAACTTGTTATAAATTGAAATTTTCAAACCTTGGTGTCAATCTAGACGAATTCATCAGAGGTTTTGTTTTGACAAGGAGATGAATAACATACCTGATTGTCAGTAATAGAGAAGCTGACAGTTCCTGAGTTATACAGTAAGAGAAAAAACATTTTAAAATAAGAACCAAACAAGCATACATTTAGACATACAAAATAAACAAGTTCTTTTAGAGATAAACCGCCACCAAAAAAGAGAAGTAAGTGATCTTGTTTATCAGACAAACAAAGGAACAAAGCTATACCATCATCGCCGACGTTAATATTTCCAAGATCACCAGCATGGCGATTCTCATCCTCAGGGGCACCATGTTCCTTGCCATTAGGATTGTAATGTGCTCCTGCACAAAAACAGGAAATCAAAAGCTTGAGCTATATGGTACTAATATCATTATAAATGATAGAATTCCACAGTTTAGTGAATTTTAACAGAATTCATTCCCATGCATGGAACTTTTAAGAACATGAAGTATAAAAACAGTTATATAACCTACACAAGAAGAAAAAACACCTCTCGATGAAATGTTCGACTCTATTTTCATCATGTATGAGAGAATCCTTATAGGGGGTGATCGCTTACATTTTCACATTTGGAGATTTATACACACAAAATTAATGCAAGACTCCACACACCTCAAAAGGGCCCACTATCTAAAGTTTTTTGTATCTATCTCATTCATCACATGAACAAGTCATCCCAAAGTTTGATGATTAGATGATCCATTTACAATCAAAGTGAGGATTTATAACGTGCACCAGATCACTAGTGCTCGAGGATTTAAAAAAATGATACTGGTTATCGTTCAAGGTCTAAGGAGTATACCAGTTGACAAGCATCCGTTTGTGGTGTCGCCGAGGGCATGGACATGAAAGCCATGGAAGCCGGGCTTAAGACCCGAAAGAGTTCCAGTTACAGTGGTTGGACCTAGTCAATTCACAACATATATTATGTTATTAGAAACCGGAACATATAATCTCGAAGAAGTTGGAAACTTACCATTCCCTTCCTGATTAAAGTAAATAGTTCCAGTGACACCCTCACTGCTGCCAAGAACTGCAACACCTTTCACCATTGTTTAATGTGATCTGAACAAAACAAAAGATACTTAGAACAAAACAGCTAATAATACCAACAAAAAGGTAAAAAAGTGTCAAGAACAGAGTTACATTTACATTGCAACCTGAAAACAAAAAAAAATCTCAAAAACCCCAGATATAAATCTATTCAAATTTTACTCAAATTCCTCATGTTTTAATATTCCAAATGAGAAAATGAATTTAGAACCCATATAATTTTTTTAACAAATTAAAAGGTCACTTCCAAGATGAAAGTTTGTTTTGTTGAGCTTTTAAAAAGCCAATAATTATAATTAAAAAAACTAAAATTCAGCCTTTTTAAGAAGCAATATTATTACTTTTTTGCAAAATCACTTTTTTAACCTCAAAACAAACAACCCTTTAATCAATTAACTGCACACACAAAAAATGATCATTATATTATAAAATTTTCCAAATTCCAATAAGCATCTGTTTGCTTAATAGATCATCCCAATAATAACACAATAACATAATCCACAAATCACTCAATAACTCAAAGAAAATAAATATAAATAAAAATTATACTAAAAATTATTGTAATCATAGTGAACTCCAAAAACGAAATCAGTGTATAAAACAACCAATCTATGTGAAATTAGTTTATAGTTTCAACATCCAAAAAGCAATAAAAGAACATCACAATCCTATAACACCAAATTATGCGATCTGAACATGATTATGATGATAATAATAATAATAATAATAATAATAATAATAATAAAAAGGAATTAGCAGAGAAAAAAGAGGGAAATGGAAAAGGAATAGAAGAATTACCTCAGGTCGTCCCTTAAGAGTAAAAAGAATTATAAGATTTGTGATTTCTCTGTGTGGAAATCAAATGTTCTTTCTTATTTTATAGAGAGATAACAACACAACATGTGATGCACCAATCACCCCCACCTACCAAAGTTATATCGGCCGATTTTCAATTGAACCATACTCTTAATACTGAAAATTAATTGTTTAATGAAAATAAAATAATAATTGTTTTTTATTGAGTTTTTAACATTAACGTTAATATATTATATATGTATCTCTAATTTTACTGGTATGCAGTTTAATTTGTAAATTAGCAGTTGAACTGATATACCACTTTATCATTATCAGTACCACTACTGATTTGATGACTGATCCGATATTAATAACATTACGGAAAATTTCCCAGATTTTATAATCTTTTACTCTGAGTTAGGATCCTCGATATACCCAAAACAAGAGAGAATAAGTGTAAAAGTGACACTTTTATTCTTAAAATATAATATAATGACTTTTTTATTCTTATAAATAAGTGTAAAAGTGATCACTTGACTTTCCATAAGTTGATAAGATGATTTCCTATTTCTTCTCTACCTACACCTAACCTAGTCATCTAATTCATTTCATATAATTCTCTTATATCATTATTTATTGAGTTAATTACACTCACACACCCTGAGTTTTAGTGAAATTACATAAATCACCCCTCACTTTTTTGTCATTACACGAACCACCCTTCACTCTTACACAAACCACCCCTGATTTTATACATATATTAACTAACCACCCCTGATTAGATATAAGTGTAATATTTTAAACAAAAAACGTGTGATGAGTGTAATTAAGTTAAACAAAATATTATATATTGTGTAGACAATTCCAAATAGTATAAAACTGAGTGTATTTTTATTATTTTTGTTTCATTATACAATATATTAACAATTCTAAAGAAATGTTTATATAACTCTTATATTATTTTTGTAATGAACCAAATAATATAATTATTTTTATATTTTTTGGATTTGTCTACACAATATACAATATTTTGTTTAACTTAATTACACACATCACATGTTTTTGTTTAAAATATTACACTTACATCTCATCGGGGGTGGTTAGTGTAATATACGTACAAAATTAGGGGTGGTTTGTGTAAGGACAAAAAAGGGAGGGGTAGTTTGTGTAATTTCACTAAAACTCAGAGAGTGTTAGTGTAATTAACTCTTATTTATTCCTTTTGTAATATTATTATATAAATATAATCATTTAATTAATTTATTGGGTCTACCTCCACCAAACCTCATCATCTAATTCAATTCATATAATTCTCTTATATCATTATTTATTCCTTTTGTTAGTTTGTAATATTATTATATAAATATAATCATTTAATGAATTTATTGCATAACACTACCTTATATTTGTGAGCTTATAGTTTGTAGGTGTTGGTTGTTTGAGCTTTGTAGCTTATGGATTTGAATTTGTATATGTGAATAAAATTGATTTCGTAATTAGCTGAAATTTGATAAATGATTTGAAAATAATAATTAGTTTTTTTAGTTAGGGGTAACTAACATAATTTTAAGTCTATTGAAACGTAATAGTGAAGGTTTTTTTTGTTTGTTATGTTAGATATATAGGTAGAATAAACATTAAACCCATATAGATATAGACTAGTGCCATTAATTCCTTTGTCTCTAACATTTTAAATTAAATTGTGGTTTTAATTATATTATATTTAATATAATTGTGAAAAACTATTAAAAAATGCGAGTCAATTTTGAATCGAAATCTTTTTTAGAAAGATATATAGAAGAGATTCATTTACAAATCTATACTTATGAAAACACAAATTAAACTAGTTGTTAAAAGCATATTTGAATTTTATAATAATAAGAATAATGAGTATTTAATAATTAAACTTTGTATACATGAGATTAAAGTATAGGCCATGTTACTCAATTTCATCCAATATGGAATAAATGTGTTAAATTGAGTAAAGTTTGATAGAACAATAAAGTTGAAGTGTGTATCAAAAATCAGTACGGCATGGCATTTTGGAATTATCACCATCTGGATCCAATTCTTTGCGAGATTCTTCCCACAATTGTGTTTCAATACCCAATTTCTTTATCTCTGCTATTCCACGCTCAACTGCATGCACAATTCAAAGTAACCATGCGTTATGAGTATAATTCATTAACACATCAGCTTAATCGATTATCGAGATAGTTAAGTCAGTTAGTTGGTTAAACTTGAATAAGTTGCGATAATTGATTATGATGTATAAATAATCGATCATGATGGGCCTTAATATTGAAGTTGTGGTGACTATCATAATTACGGTGTGACTCCGAATCACAATGATATGGCTGCATCGGGCCACAACACAACCGCATCGGACCGCATCAGGTCGCATTGAATTAAAAAATATTGTTTTAATAACAAAATAATTCACACTACAACGGCCACAATCCGCATCACAATGGCCATAATGATCACAATCGTAGTAACCGTTATCGCAATCGCGACCACAACCATATATTAAAATATCTGTGTAAATAGTTAAGGGATGGAGTATATACCATCAACAGCAACTTGTGAGGTAGGTGTCTTAGAGTTATGATTGATCCAGAACTGTAAACGCTCATCCGCAATGTCAGGTTCTATTTCATGCCTTTTTGCTCTCCTCCACATATATGTAAGCCAAGCCTAAACCAAACATCATAGATAATCAAAATGGAGAAAGAGACATTTTGATGATAATGAAGAAACACTATGAAAATGTTGCTGCATGTACCTGCTTAAAAGATACATCCTCAGTCTCCTCCTTGCTTAACTCTAAAAGCAAACATGCAAAATAGAAGTAAGTTCCAAATATAAGCTAGTTATAGACAAGTTTGAGAAAGTGATTGTGTGTGTTTTAAAATGTATGTGTATGTTAATGTGTGATAAACTCATGTATGAAAAGCTAGTCTAGTTGGATAACACTCCAGTCCTAACATGCGATCTTCGGGCCCATGAATACACTGATCGTGTCACCCATCAGCTTAAATATCTCTGCAGGATTTTACTCCCCACAAAGGAGAGCCTCCCGTGACTCAAACCCATGACCTTATGAACAAATAGTCATTATTCTCATGAGTCGCTACGATTAAGCTGTCAACTGCATGGGACATTTAAGTTGGTGTGTGACACGCTCAGTGTATTAATGGATCCCGGGGTTGCATATCAGGACTGGGGTGTTATAAGTTGCAACCCATATCTTAATTAATACTTGTTTGGTAATTAATAATAACATTAATACTCAACTTTGTATCACATCAATGTAAATGAAAAATGTGACTTATAAAACTTACCAAATGCATCACACTGCCCTTCAATTGGTAGCTTCAAGTCATCTACACCAAAAAATCAGGACAAGAGTCAGAATACATATACATAGAAATCTTCAATATTCACAAGTTAAGGAGCATGTAATCAATCCACATATATAAAAAAGGGAGAAATAACAAATTTGCACATAATAAAAGTGTATATCCACTATCAAGAACAAAATGAATTTAAATCACTCCATATAACATTCCTCATTAATCATAATATATATATACATTGCATGTTTCTTGGCTAAAATTTGCAATGCATGCATGAATATATATATTATAAAGCTTTGCACCTGAAAAACCAGCTTTCAGTATATTTGGTCGCCTATGTTGAGCCATTGCAACTGCCAGTGCTTCTTCTACCTTTAAAACAATTACAGAGAAAGAAAGCCATTCATGAGAAACCACTCGAATTCTTCATGGTAACTAACAATTTCCATTGAATACTAATGAAAACACTGCTTAAATGGCACAGGTCTTCGGTTTGTAATCTCCGCGAGCTGCATATATGTTGATCAAGGTTTTAAATTGTATTTGCAATTACAGTTGTGATTATGTTATGTTTAGCGCAATTGCAAAAAGTGCGGCTGATATGTCGCAATTGTGGCCTTGATGCAATTACAGCACAATATTGCAGACCGCGATTGATAAAACAGTATGCTTAGAATGCAAATTATTGCATGAATTTCATATCAAGTCTCTATTAGTTTGGCATGCCATTTCATTCTCTCATTAAAATCTTGACTATGATAGAAATTCAGTGAAGAGGTATCTATATGGGACAATGCAACTAAATAAAGGGTATAATACACAGTTTAGACACCTTTAGTGAAGTCAATTCCCTTAAACCTTGCTCCACAAAAAGCATGTTTTCAATATTTCCTTCTCCAGAAAGTTCATTCAGCTCTCTTTGAGCTTCTGTATCATCAAAATCATGGTCTACAACGTAGTACAAAAAACTGAGGATAGTTAATCACTCCAACTTATTGTCAAAACTTTGTAACTGCCAGTAGCTAAAAACAACTAAGGTGCAAAAATCCGGTGAGGCATACCATGTAACTTCGGTACAAATAAACAACTAAAACAGAAGGAAAAAAAAACCTGTTTCTTGTTTAGCTTTCTCTCCTGCAGCTAATACAACTTTGGATGGATCAGGGGAGAAGGAAGACCAGTATTTGTATTTTGATTCAGCAATCTCTGCATGAATACCTGAAAAGAATGTAAGTCATTGATAAAATGGAAAATGTTTTACCACATTGATGCTCAAAAACATTGGACAATTTCAATTTTTATAATGAAAAGATAAGTATTTCTTGAACATCAAAAGAGAGATATTTGCTTCTTTTTTTTATGTTGGTAAAGTATAAAGATGAAATAATACATCGAATTATAGTTTCTCGAAGATGAAATTACCATGTCGAACACATAAGCCCCAATACCGAGCTAGCCAACACCTCTTTAAAGCAACCTCTTCCTAAGAGACAGCAGAAAATTATAAAACTATGAATAAGATATTAAACTAGAAACTTCGATATCAAAATTAAACTAGGCAAAAATAATATATATGTTAAACACTAACCATTTCTTCGCGCGAAAGTATCATTCGTTGAGTCATGAGACGCAGCTTTTCCAATGCAGTTGTGGCCTCATCCCTTGCAACCTGATATAAAATATAAGAAATTAGATGAATTCTAAAAGCATAATATGTTTCTAAGCATTAAAGTAAGCATAAGAATTTGAAGCAAAAACAATAAAACGTACAAGCTAAAATGCTGGATACCTCAGCATCAGCCCGAAGTGTTGCATCATCTACAAAACCTCTATGATTCTTTGATGCATTTCTTAGAGCAGCCTGAAAATGGAAAACTACATTCATTACTTAACTTCCTAACCAAACTTTTCTAAGAGGATGAAATCAATTCTCAGATTTTCAGACTTCACAGCTCAGGAAAAAGCTCTTCAAAAATGAGTTTTAGTTTAAAGTGAACAAGTAAGACAGTTTATACCTTTCACTAGTTAAAGTTTTTTACATACTCACTATACACTCAAAATTATTCTTGAGAAGTCTTATGTTACTGTTTTTTCCTTCTACCAACTTTTCACATTTGTTCCTATATATTAAACAACACTGTTTATAAGAGACAATATATTATGATCATACCTGTTGCCTTAGTTAATTATTTGCCAGTAATAGAATATACCCGAAACTACAAGGAATTGAAACATCTTCTAGCACTAGAACCATATAATGCATACTGAGAAGGAGAAAGAGAGATAACCTCTCTTTGCTGCAGTGCTGCTTCTTTCCTGAAGAACAAAATCAACATAATGTCATAATCATAGTTATCTGGTATGCGGTACGTGATTCACTTGGTATGCAGTTCGTCAGTTTTTATATTAATTTTATGAGATTTTTTTTATGACGAACCCGATATGTGATATGTCGTGATACAGTGAATTCGATATGTAGTACGTAAGGTAATGAGAAAATCATATAACTATGGTCAGAATACTAAAAATGAGTGAAGAGAAATTGAACTTATCTGGTTCCACCTTGTGGTTTTGCTTAAGCTCACATTACTACATATTCCTCTATTTCAAAAACAGAAACAAAATTACACCTAGCTTGACATTGGCCTTTCTTATTAATTTCAGTTAATCTTTCTGCTGCAGATATATTTTTCTTGAAAAAGTGTATCAGGTTAAACCAATTCATGTCAATGCTAAACTTGCCTGCTTAAAAGGCGAGCCTCCAAAGTTACTCCTTCTCCAAGGTTAGCAACCTATGTGAAAAGCATACAAAAAATCAGCTATAAGTAATAATACTTGCATGATCTCACATTCAATTCTAATAAGAGTAAAAACCTATGATAGTATCAAAGTAAAATGTCCATACTGGTTGTTCCCTAAATGTATTACCTGTTGCTCCAGCTGCCTAACTCTTGACTCAGCTTCCTCACACCTCTCCTCTGCAAGTCGAAGCTGTGGATAGACGTATCAAAATAGTGTGCCAAGAAATAAAAAAGGCGGCTCAGTGCACGAGACTCCCACCAGGTGGGGTCTGGGAAGTGTAGATGTACATAGCCTTACCCTCAATTTGCAAACAAATAGATTGTTTCAAGGATTTAAACTCATAACCTCCGCCGTTTTGAAACAAATTCATTCATTATGATTCAAACTTTTGTAGTATCAACCTTCAGCCATATTTCACTTAAGTGACAAAGCAATAATATTCATGACAGTGGTAAGTGTTTCAAAAGATGAAAGCAGAGGTAACATGATTCTTTCTTCCACAGTGTCATGTTATAACTTATAAGCAGAAAGTAAGAATCTCAAAATCTGAGCATCTATTAGTTAAAGATGAACAAATTAAACTGTTCTGTTTTATCACCTTTTCAATCAGATTGTCATTTTCTTCTTGTAGCATGTCAAGCTGCATTGAAATTTACATTTCATTAGTAGATTCCTAGAAAGAGGTAACCAAGGAAGTGTTGAAGAATAATAAATGTAAGTGCAATGAAATGAAACAACTACAACAACAACCGAGCCTTTTCCGACTAGGTGGGATTGAAATGAAACAACTAAAATAAGAATTAAAACACATGACAATAATAATGCAAGTATAATAATTTTTGGTCAAGATCCGGCACTACATACCTCGTCCTCAAGCTCCGTAGTAGGACGCTTCTGACTTGGAGTTTCTCTAACTTTCATACTCCCCAGATCAAGTGACAATCTACATTGTCATCAAAAACACATTCCATATATAACATAGATGACAATCATCCCTAACTTTTTGCCATGCAATTTGAACCCATTATTAAGAAAATGTGGAAATTATCATTAGTTGTCCTATAGTATATATATTAATTGGAATTGAAACATAGTAAATAAGCATGAATCTGAAATGTATTGATTGGAACTATTGATTCAGTTTACTTATTATAAGACCTGATAGTTTTAATTGAAGTATGCATACTTTAATTCATAAAACTATAATGTGTTACAAGAAATTGTGTTCAGATAAAACTTCTATGCAATTTAGTCTCATTTCTTATAAAAGGAAATGTAATATCAAACAGAAACAGCGGTAGCCGAGTACCTCCGGTCTTTTCTAATATCAGCAGGAGGTTCTATTGGAGCAGAAGAGGTAGGCCTTAGTGTGATGGGTACACTAGACGGCACCATCGGAACCACCTTCGAAAGTCCACTATGGCGAAGTGATCGAGCAGATGGAGGTTGTTGAGGTTGATCATTGTATGCACTGATGGGTTGAGGCGAGCGAGTAACGAGTATCGTACGAGCAGAGGGAGACAAATCTAAGGTTCGGTTCGTTGTTATTGGACGAGCAGAGGATGGTTGCTCTACAATGTAATTGACAGGCGTCGATGGTCGAGGTGGAGGTGGAGGTTGCTCAATTGTAGCATTTACATTTGCATTCGCATTTGCAGTTGCAGCTGCAGACAGGCTTGATCGAACACTTGATATGGCTCTTACCGATTGTGGTTGCTCCTGAGCGACGCGAACTGACTAATAGAAAACAAAAAAATTAAGTATCATCATCAACTTCTTATTACATTATAACTTCAAGGAATGCAACATAAAGAAGCAAATTACCACAGGAGATCGCGATCTCGTAGACGGAGGCTGTTCTGGAGTAGAGCGAACTGTCTAGTAAAAACAAAAAACAACACGAAAAGGCGATTTCAATGAAGCACTACTCTCTTCTCAAGTAAATGCTCAAATTAGTTCTTAAAGATACATAATAAGTTATTAGTCCATTTTCAACCATGGAATCATAAAACAATGATTGTGCACTTCATAGTTCAGATTAGTTTCTATCTAATCCTATTTGAACTAATTTAAGTAACAAAAAATGTCAAGCAAACAATCAATACCTTCTAGTAACTTTCATGTTAAGTAACTTTTACATTGAAATACCAGATATACCTCAATACCTATCTACACTTACACTTATATCAGGATATAGTTTCTATATTTGGTGTTCCATTTTAGGTATTCAAAAAAGTTTTCCAGATTTTTATGGACTAATCTCAAAGTAAGTAGCATTTAACTTGAAGGAACGCCACACAACGAAGCAAATTACCGCGGGAGATCGTGATCTTGCAGATGGAGGTTGTTCCGGAGTAGATCGAACTGTCTAATAGAAAAAATACACAAGGAGGTTTCAATGAATGAAGCACTAATTGTTCTTGAGTGAATAATCAAAATTAGTAAAAGATAAAGAACAACTTAATAGCACAACCATTACTTTCTTCATCACATTAAAAATAACAATCTAACATTTCAAATTCAAAATCCGCGAATCGACATTACCATTGGTGATCGCGATCTTGCAGATGGAGCTTGTTCTTGAACTGCATGAATTTTCTAATAGAATGACAATAACATCAAATTCAAATAGCTTCATTCACTATGCAATGTTAGATAAAAGAACATACAATCTATTCTAAATATTGATGTAGGAAGTGATACAAATTGCGATATAATGATGCATCAATGTAAAAAGTGACAAAAATAGGTAGTTAGTTAGTTACGATAGGAGAACGAGGTCGTATTGGCCTTGAACCCCCGAGACCAATGCTTCCTCCGCTGCTAATCGTGGAATAATCAAGAGGAATATCATCATCATCTTCATCGTCATCATCGATTGAATGCGACATAACATGTGCAAGTCTTTGCGCGGCGGCTTTGGTGGCATTGTTTTGCGCTCTCCTTATATTAGTCATGGCAGGTGAGCCAGTTGAACCTGCACGTGAGTGTCGGTTCAACGGCGACATTGCCACCGGTGATGTTGGTGTCACCGGTGTCCTTGTTGAACTCGATTGTCTTTCATATATTCTGCGTCGATCCATCGTCTAAACCAATTTAAAAATATATATATTAAGAAGATAAAATGGTTTATGATTGAATTTTATGTAACTTGAGAAACAAGTAACTAATTAAAAAAATAATGGTAATTGAAATTGATGAAGCATCAAATTTGTAGTAATCATTCTGCATTAATTGTTAATTATATGTCATTATAAGATAATGGAATTGAATGAAAAGTGAAAGAAGAAATGAAGGGAATGAAATGGTTAACAGAACAAGTGGTGACGTGGATCTCTGAATCCTTCTATTTTGTAACGGTCTCCGATTTTCTTGTAATTTAATAAGACCATTGCCTATTTCATAATTTCACATTTTTTGTTCTTAAATTATTGTTTTTATGATAAAAATAATAATAATTCTTTTCATTTTTTAAATAATTATGAGAATCTACTCACATCTTCAAATTATTGTATGATTTTAATTTTTTTATATATAATTGAGGTGCTTCATTTTATAAAGTTTTATGTAGTAACATTCATAGGAGCAAATGGTCTTTTTAAATCATACTTAAAAATGTAATTTTTTTTGTAGTACCAACCATTTTTTTTTACCTTTTGAAAATGAACTAATGTCTTTTGGAATAAATAACTATGCTTCCGACAAGTGTCCATTGCATGAATCAAATTATTAACCTTTTGATTTAGCGGGATCTTACACCACTATAAAAACATGATTTTTTTGGTACTACTGAATGATACATACCTCACATTTTGAAAATGAACTAATCTCTTTTGGGATGTGTGACTATCTTAAAAAAATCACTCTTAGGAATCGAACTCTTGACATTTTGATCATCCTAAAGATCTAACGAGTCTTTTTAAATCATTGACTTAAAAACATGAATTTTTTGTAGTACCAAACTATCCCCTCACCTTCCTTTTTGACAATAAACTAATCTCTTTCATGGTGTGTGATTATCTCTCCCAACAAATATCGCTCACAGGAATCGAACTCTTAACATTTTAATCAATATTGAATATCTAGTAAGGGGAGGAATCCACTTACTCCAAAAATAAGTGAAAAAGATATACTCCACATCTTAAATGATCATGATATAATAGACAATAGCTATAGAGAAAAAAAGAAGTATAAGCCCAATTAGAAATGAAAATAAAGGCCCAGTTGTTGTAGGTGATGATGAAGTAACGTGCTTTTCCACTCATTTTCCTTCTATAGAGTTGAAGAGAGAAAGAGAGAAGAGAGAAAGAGAAAATGGTTAGAGAAGTATCAGAGAGTTGCATAGATAACTTAATAAGAGAAACAATAGATAGTTATTGTAATCGATTCTATGCCGATAAGCCTGATCTCGCTGCTCGCAAGATCGAAGCAATTGGATACCAAGTCGGCCACCAACTTTCTGAAAGGTCACTCTCCTAACATTATCGGCACATTATTTATTATTCATTTGTATAATTTTACTTAAAAGTCGGTAAAAGTCGATACATGAATGTTGAATGATGTATTGATAATGTAAAAGTTATGTTTTGTGACTCTATATAATTGATTGCCATGAGACTCGTGAGTTTGGGGAAATAAATGTGGAGTTTAATATTTATGTATTTTTTATATTGTCGATATTCAATTGTATTATTACTTGTATCGAAGTTAACACATGAATGTTGTTGAGTGATGTATAAATAGTGTAAAAAATTATGTAATTGATTGCCATGACACTCATGAGTTGTGGAAAATAAATGTAGTGTTTAATATCTATGCGTTTTTTACACTGTCCGTGCACATCGTGCATAATTCATTTGTATTACTTGCATGAAGGTTAACACATTAATGTTGAATGATATATTGCTAATGTAAAAGATTCTTATATTGTCAGTGTATAGATTTGTATTACTTGCGTGAAGGTTAACACATTAATGTTGAATGATTTATTGGTAATGTTAAAGATTCAAAACGGGTGAGTTCATAGTTAAACTCTTAAACTATGGGGTGTGTTTTGACACTAAAATTTCAGGTATACCATGGACCGGCCTCGATTCAGTGACCATTTGGAAGCCATCAAGTTCATATGCAAGGATTTTTGGTCTGAGCTCTTTAAGAAGCAGATAGATAACTTGAAGACAAATCATAGGGTGAGTTCATAGTTAAACTCAATTGATGGTATATATCGATTTTTTTTTGTATTTATTGGGAGGTTCGTCGGATTTGCTTTCGTTGCAGGGAACCTTTGTATTGCAAGATAATAAGTTTCGCTGGCTCGCACACATGTCAGTTGATCCATCTTCTGCTCATAATGTTAATTCGGCTGACGATAATTCTTCGCCTTCAGCTGAAAACATAGCAGCACAAGCAATGAGCATGCATCTTTATTTCCCATGTGGGATCATTAGAGGAGCTCTATCAAACTTGGGAATTCCTTGTGCAGTTTCTGCAGATATATCAAACCTTCCAGCATGTGTGTATCTCTCTGACTCTCTTTCTCACAAACATACATGCACATAAGAGAAGTAGTTTTAGGGAAGAAAAGATTTCCTTTTTCACTATGAATGTTTTCTAGAAATATTGTATGCTTCTAAGTTCTAAGTCAAGTAACTATCATCTTAAATTGAGTCTCAGAGATGTGATGAGAATATCTGATCTATTTGGTAAAATTTAAATGGGGTCCGGTCAAGTGGTTATCTAATGGCTTCCAACAATAAGGTTGTGTTAAGAGTGTATGTTATTAAATTTTGAGTGTCATTGGTAGATTTGGGTTATAGTTATGCTGATTAAAATTATCATGGGTGTAGTCGTTTGTGTGTGTGTGTTCAAATTGTAGAGGTAAATCATATAGCACGGTGGGGAAATTGAAGGATATGCAAACCATTTGATTCAAGCAGAAGGTGGATGAAATGGCGAAGTGATTCAAAGTGTCATATGCAATAGAAAGGTGTCACTAAAACTTAAGAATTTTTTTTACCGGACAACTGTAAGACTCACAATGTTATATGAGACTGAATGTTGAGAGGTAAGATGTCAACAAGAGGATAAACTGAATGTAACTAGCAAGGATGAGAATGTTATATTGGATGAGTGGACACATCAAACAAGACATAATTAGGAATGAATGCATTAGGGAGTAATTTGGGATAGCTTCTATTATAAAAAAGATGGTAAAATCGCGCTTTAGGTGGTTTGGGCATGTGTGGAAGTGGTCGTTAGAAGCCCTAGTAAGGAGTGTAGACCAAATGAGGTTAGTCCAATTTATAGAGGCAGAGAGACCAAGAAAAACCATAGGCGAAACGATTAGGAAAAATTTAGACATCAATGCTTCAGTCTATGTATTCGATTCCACCTACTAAGACTTGTTGAGATAATTAGAATATTGTTTAGATAATTTGAAGACTCTATATCTGATTAGGATTAAAAATATCATTATCAAATCATATCTTGTATTTATGTTTCTGATTTTATTAGCTAAAGTTAAGGGATTGTGGTATCTATTCCTTGTTATAAACAGTGTCTCATTCAAGTTTAAGAGAGTGGATATGTATTATTATTATAAAGGGATATGTACAATTAATTCATAAGATAGATGGAATTTAAAAGAAAAATAAGTTAGGAATGAGTAGCTTAATACATTAAGGTGTTCAACTAAATGTACTCTAATTTGTTATTTGCTATATATTAATAGATTTAAACAATTAAAGTAAGATGTTTGAACTCAGAGTATAGATATCAAATCTTCTTTGTTTATATCTATCACAGTATTCTGATTCTTTTGGTTTGTGTCCAAGATGCATTTCTAAGCATCTTTCTGCATGATATGAGGTAGCCAAATAATATTTATAACTAATATTATACTTGTGTTAGAAAACTTTGCTTTTTGCATGATTTGCTCTGATAAATTTCCTTTTCTATATCATTGAGCAGGTTCATTTGTGATCCGTATAAAAGCATGATGATGGTAGTGGAAGCATTAGCATTGTTCAAAACTATGCTTTGATATCTGCATTTTCTGTAATGTGAAGTGTTTCTTTGATATCTTTTAAACTATCAATTACAAACTTGGTTGTATAGGAAGGTTTTCTGAGAAAGGTTATGTGCTTCATATGCAGATTATGTGAAGATCATGGTAATAAATATCATGTTTCCTCACAGGTTAAGGTTCTTGATGTAATGATGTTGTGAAATTTGTTGTAAATTTATCACTCTTTGTATGGAATGAATATAATTGTATAACATTCTTTTACCTTATTTGATCACCATTTTGTTAGGGGCATGGCTTCTTTATTGGGTGAGTTTGTCTGCCTTATAATCTGAAGGTTAAGGTTCAGCGCAATGGTGAGTTTGTCTGCCTTATGATCTGGAGGTGAAATCCTCGAAAAATAACCTATTCACTTGCGATAGTAATATTGTGTACATTTACCTTCTCCAAACCCGACTACGTGGACTTTGTGTTCTGTGCCGCCTTTTTATGGTAATTCAGTCTGATTTAATAATTTGCCACATTTAATTTTAATATGTAGTCACATGTAGGATTTAGGGATTTTGCATTTGGATTGCACAAACAAGTTGGGTTATATAACTAAATACATCCAACTAGTGTTATTAATATCGTACCGGTCATTGAATCGGTAGGGGTACTAGTATGGTGGTATATCGGTTCAATCGGTGATTCACTAATTAAACCGCATACCGGTGATATTATATATATAATATATTAACATTAATGTTGAAAAATTAATAAAAAACAATAATTAATTTTATTTTTATTAAAAAATTAATTTTAAATAAAAACCGACTGATTTGACCGGTATGGTTCATTTCATGTGTATATAAACATTTTTTTCAAGTGTTTATGTTCAACATCTTTTTGTTTAGTATAACTAAGTCTATGTTATTGAATGGGTAAGTAATTAATATTATCCAAACTTAAAATCATAATGAGTGATATAAGATATAATTCACATTACCATCATTATATATGTATAATTAACGACTTCACCGTTGAACCAAATAAAAGTGGTCCCTGCAAAATATTTGTCATATTTTGAATTTCGCATGAAACTCACAAATAGGGACATGCGAAATTTCCCAGTGATTTACACTACCAAAAGACAACATCAAATAATAATTTCAAATACCAAACTTTTGAATGAAGAATAGTGACCATATTTATATCCTTAACTAATCAACTTTCTTTAAGTAATATAAAAATATTATTTTAATTTTTTTAATTAAGTTATATTTTTAATTCGACCGAGATACAAATAGGGACATGAATGGTATAGAAATATGGTACATGCAATTAGACCTGTCAAAATGGGCCGGGTATAGCGGGCCGGCCCGCCAAGGCCCGAAAAAGTATAGGGCTTGGGTACTAAAGTTTGAGTATTTTAGTTTGGGTATATTAAAGGCATGATGCTTTTAATATGATGTAATCGATTACAATGTACTCGTAATCGATTACAACACATTAAAAGCATCAGTTTTTTGCATTGGTGTAAATAATAAAATAATCTGGGCCGGCCCGCCGCAACCCGCTTTGGGCGGGTTTGGGCCTCATTTTTAGCAACATAAAATATAACCGGGCTTTTTAGCCCGGCCCGTTTTAGCCCGAATCAAAAGCGGGCTAGCCCGAACCCGTCCGGGTAGCCCGTTTTGACAGGTCTACATGCAATGAATTTGTAATAATCAATGTTACTCTTAGAACGTGTCAAACTTTAATATAACTCCTTCAATTCAATTCTTACTAGGAGTGTCAACATTATTCTGTTTCCTCTCATAATCGTAGATGCAGCCCCCAAATGCTCTTATAAAAATCAGCTTATAAGATCACTTGGTCCATTTAAATTTAAAACTTTTGATTTGAATCGTTAAGGTAACTGAGTTAATCAAAAAATAATTTTAAAAAATAATCAAAATGACAACATTTGAGATGAAAAAATGAAGTAATTTCAACTTATTTATAGTTATATTATTCATTTGTTAATTTACGTTCTAGCAAAATTTTAGTTGTTTAATTAAACTTTAAAATTATTTATGTATTTTTCTTGCATAAAGTATTAAACCTATGTTGTTTGATAATATTGTTCAATAATATTAGTTTATATTATGAATTTTGTAGAATTTTTAATATAACTCAAGTCAACTGATTCAACTATTGACCCATCAATTCAACCAATAACTCACTGAGCCAATACCTTAATTAAGTAATTGACCAATCCAAATTCAATAACACTAATTGCATTGAAAAAATATTATGAATTTCAGAGTTTTGGCAGGGAAATTAAGATTAGAATTGAAACTACATGAATTGTATTAATAAATGAATACCAAAATATAGTAATATTTTTTAATATAGTAAGGCTCTTTAATTTCCCTATCTATAAATAGAACCTAATGAATAAAGATTTTATTACCCATACCTTCCAAGTTTCTTCCTTCAATAAATTACAATAGAAGTAACGCGTTTTGAATAGATATAAAATCAGAGGAACACTATACCAATTTGATATTTCACTAAGAAATTAAGAAATTTGATTATTATTGTATTAATTGGAATTTTGAAGAGAAAAAAAATGGGAGGATGTTTTTCAGATTTGAGAGGAGGGAAAGAAGGTGTCGGAATAAGAATTGCCGATATTAATAATG
Source organism: Lupinus albus (assembly GCA_009771035.1). NCBI lineage: Eukaryota > Viridiplantae > Streptophyta > Magnoliopsida > Fabales > Fabaceae > Lupinus > Lupinus albus. The sequence continues at coordinate 877,433 of CM020016.1, forward strand.
ATAATGGTGGTGGTGATAATGATGCGGTTCGCCATTTTTATATGGCACAAGGGTTTCCAAAAATGTTCACACCACTCCAGGTTCTTTAGCATTATATTTATTTTTAATTCTTTACTTTAAACTATACAAAATGTTAAGCTTATAAATTATTTGCTTTCAAAATCACTACTATTATTATTATAACACTAAATAATGTTGTATACAATATACCGGATTAGAATCAGGTTTGTACTTACTGAATCTCGAATCCCAAATCTAAAACATGAATTCAAACTCAAACCCATGAACTCATCCAAAATATATATTTATATATATATATGTGTATGTATAGGTTTTGTAAAATTTGTGTGTATGTATATTTTATATATGTATTTTGTATAATTTTATAATTTTGCATATATTAATCGGGCTTGAGGCGAATTCGAGATAGGGTATCAACTATATCAAACATGAACCTGAAAGTTGAACTCGAGTAAAACCTAAACTTAATTACATTAAGTTTTTCCTATTAAATTCGGGTTAGGTTTAGAAGAGTAACCACAAGTTTAGTTTTGATTGTCATGAGACATGTCTCCGTCCACTCTACATATTATTATTTGTCCCGAAGGATTTTTTCCCCTATTTATCTGTATTATTGTGTATTAATTATTAATTTATATGTTTAATGGTTACATACAGAAATGATATAATTGAAAAAAAATACAATAAATATCATGGTTTTTTATAATCAATTACATTTGTTAATAAACATATTTTTTAGGATGGGACAAATAAGTTAAAAAAAAAATATAAATAGATAGTAAATGATATATTAAATGTGTTTAAATTAAATGGATGTAATCTATGAAGACATTAAATTTTTGTTTATGATTGATACAAATGTCAATCTTGAGATTTATAAAATCCTCAAAACATTTAAGTACAGTAGCATCAGTATTGTATTGGTTATCTTATTAGTCAAAATTCAGCTCCAAACTTTCATTAAGGTGCTACTTAGTTAAAAAATCATTTAAAATTTTATAGCAATTACGGTATGATGCCAATATAGCGGTCAGCATAATTGCAATTATAGTCGTATTATATGATGCAGTCGGCAATTTAAAATCATTGTTAAAATTAAACTCAGTGGACAAATATTTATGGTCTTTTTACTCTTGTGCTGCAGTTATCTCTATCAGCATCTAATTTACTTGATCGGGACATTGCATCAAAGGTATATATATTATTCTTATGTTTATTTATCTGTGACCTATCTTTTTCTTCATTAAAAAACTTTTGAGTAAATTACAATCACACCCCTGAGTTTTAGTGAAATTATACAAATCATCCATCACTTTTTTTATTCTTACACGAACCACCCCTAATTTTGTATATATGTATTACATTCATCAAACGTTTTTTCTTTAAAATATTACACTTTTATAACATGCAGGGTTAGTCAGTATAATATATATATAAATCTAGAGGTGGTTTGTGTAGGAGGGAGGGGTAGTTGGTGTAAGGTCAAAGAAGGGAGGGGTGGTTTGTGTAATTTCATTAAAACTCAAGGGGTGTGAGTGTAATTTACTCACAACTTTTATATTAGCCTCACTAGATATCCATATCGTGTGTTACGAGACAATGAGGTTTGGAGGATACATGTATTAGTCTTATCTCCGTAAGTGGATATACTATTTTCAGGATTTGAATCTGTAACCTCATGATTACTAAACAATAACCTTAAAGTTATGCCTTATATTCACAAAGATGGTTGTCATTTGTCAAATTAGCATGTTGAATTATTAGTCCTGACAAGTCAACTTGCAGAATTGGATTCCTTTCTGGTACTGGACTCTCCTGGTACGTGAGTGGAGTTGATTTTCAAAAAAAAAATTAATTTAAAAAATGTTAAAATTTGGACCATTGAAATTTTGTTTTTGACACATGTTATAATCATAGGTATACATTGGCCTCTCCTGTAATGGAGAGGATCCAAACTCCAACTTGCAATATTTTATAGTTGAAAACCACAAATTAATATGTTCATACTTTGTTGCATGTAATGGAGTGAAATGATGATATATGACATCTAAAAACTTTTAACAGTTTAGATTTTAAATTAATTTTAATTAAAATTTTCTTTTAAATCATCAAATTAATATGGACCTCATATTCTTGTACAGTACGGTACAGAAGATCGCAACTCATTCCATTAGAACTCCACAATTAAGTGTGATGAGATAAGAGTAGTATTAGAATGACCTTGCGTTGCACTAATGGTATAAATGGTTGATTGTTATTACTTTTTAACTTAAATCCCTTTTGTTTAAATTTGATTTCAGAGTGATCCAATGGTTGTTGTGTATTCAAAGAAAAAAGATGGAATAGTAGAAGAGTTAGGTAGAACTGAAGTTATACTGAACTGTTTGAATCCACAGTGGATACAGAAAATTAATGTTATATTTCAGTTTGAGATTGTGCAACAACTAGAGTAAGTGTTATCATTCATCTATTATGTTCTTTGTCTATTCCAATATAAAATATGTTCATTTACTTCAATATATATTTATGCAATGATTTTTCTTTCTTATGAACTTTTTTGCTTTTGTTTCAGATTTCATGTGTATGATGTTGATACACAATATCATTGCATTCCCACTAAGGTTTGTAAATCATAATAATAACTCTTCAAGTTTATATTTTATGCTTAATTTCAAGTTAATATTTTATGCTTACTAAGAACATATATACTTTTGCAGGCACTAAAACTGAGAGATCAAGATTTTCTTGGAATGGCCAATTGCACTTTATCAGAGGTCAGTAATACTAATATGTCCACTATTTTATGTGACCTTTTTCTATTAGACTGATAAAAAATGGTGGCTCAGTGCACGAGGCTCCCACATAATGGGGTCTCGGAAGGGTATATATATATATATATATATATGTACTCTGAAGCATGGATACGTGAAACTCTTTCACGTGTCAGTGCCAGACATGGATACGCTCCAATTCGTCATGGATACGTGTCATGTGTCATTGCCGGACATGTACCCGACACGGATACGCTTCGATTCGTCATGGATACGTGTTCATAGAGTATCCAAAAATAATAAAAAAATGTAAAGATAAGTATATGAAACGTTTTGGAAAAAAAATTAGGACAGATAAGATACATATCTGAAATTTTTTCAACAAAAAACTAGGATATATATGATATGTTTTAATCAAAGCATCCCAATAATCAAGGAAAATACCAAACACACTAATGAAGGATAATGATTTGCAATTTCCATTATACTTTCTACTTTGGATATTTAGATTTACACATATAATTTTATCATATTTTATATATTTTTTACTATTTTATACACGTATCCCTGAGCATATAGTATCCTATATTTTAGAAAAATGTGTATCAACGCATCTCATACAATACACGTATTTGTATCTTTGCTTCATAGTATACACAGTCTTACTCCGGAAGCAGGAGAGGCTGTTGTTACACTAAGATTATGGACATTTTCTTAAACTGGTGTCTCTTCTGTGTGTGGCAGATTGTGACTAAACAAAGCCAGAGGTTAACCTTAAAGCTCCAAAGCAAAAATGGGTATAATGGGTCAAGAAACTTAGGGACACTTAATGTTCATGCTGAGGAGACAATTTCTTCAAGAAATGCTGTTGAGATGATATTTAGTTGCACTACCTTGGATAACAAGGACATTTTTTCTAAAACTGTACATATTCAATATCTAGTTACATGTTCTCTATTTAAGTGCATATTTATTTGGAGAAAACTTACTTCTAACATTGGTATATATGACCTATTAGAGAATGACTTGTGGACCTTTTGGTTTATTATCAAGGAATGAACATTTATTAGATTTACAATCAAGTATTTTTTGAATTTCAAAGTAAATAAAAAAGTCCATGTGTCATCCTCTAATAGGTCACCTATACCACTAACACTTATGATACTTTACCTAAATTTTTTCCTATTTTTTTCCTTTCCTGAAGTTCTACATAATATTTTGCTTGTATAGGATCCTTTTATCAGAATATCAAGAATTGTTGAGAGTGGAGGTTCAGTTCCTATTTGCAAGACTGAAGTTATTGACAACAATTTAAATCCAACATGGAAACCACTTTGCCTTAGCTCCAAGCAGTTTGGAAGTAAAGTAAGTGCAAAAAAATATTAAAAAGATACAAGGTGTCAATCCCATTACAACTTGTAACACAGGTCCATACAAGTAATAGAAAAAAATAACGAATTACAACCAACAATATTTGTAAACTAGACTCAATATCTAATTTGAATCATATCCATAATCTGGATATAACTAAAAATTATCTCCTTAAATATTGCATCATTCCTTGTTGTCCAAAGACACAAAATCACAGTAAACCATAACATTCTCCAGATAGATATCCCTTTATGAAATTTACACAGAGTTGTGCAACACAAAGAAATCCACAGCTTCTTATTTATAATACATTTTATGCAAAATCATGAAATTACTGAGATAATATCTATGTTATTTCAGTGTAAAGATTTATACGTAGACACTATATCATCTGTTGTTAATTTGAATTATTTTTTTGAAGAGTCAATCATAATTAAATATGAATAGTGGATGATTTAGTGACAGTGTATAAAATTCATACACTTTTTCTCTTGTTTATCATGAAAACAACCATGTAAAGCTGCATACATATATCTTATATTGAGATTATGGATATGATTCAAATTAGATATTGAGTTTGATTTACAAATATTGTTGGTTATAATTCGTTATTTTTTGCACAATGGTGCAGTGATCTTATTACTTGTCTTTGTTGCAAGTTGTAATCGGATTGTCACCCCTCATGCCTTTTTAACATTTTTGCTTATCAAAAAATATACCTTACCTATATCTCACTAAAGTTTTTATCAGCATACTTATGAAGTTTCCAATTGTTTTTAACTTCTATGCAGGAAAATCCACTGGTTATTGAGTGTTTTGATTTCAATAGCAATGGAAATCATGTACTTGTTGGGTAATTATGCATTCCTACAATTTCTTGGGTTTCATTTTCTACTTCACAGATGCTAAAACCATATTGATACAAACAAATTTTCTGTCATCAGTAAAATGCAGAAATCAATAGTGGATCTTGAAAACCTTAACAAAGAGAAAAAAGGTGCAAATTTTGTGATACCATCCTCCAACCACAGTGAAGAAAAGGTTTTCATTGACCCATGCAATATAATTACATTTTGGTTCTACACTTTTTACATACATAACTTCATACTGCTGAAAATGTGTTCATTATAGGTTCTAAAGGGTAAATTATTTGTGGATCAATATCATGAAATGGAACAATTCAGTTTTATTGATTACATATCTAGTGGATTTGAATTGAACTTCATGGTTGCTGTAGATTTCACTGGTAAGTAGAAGTAATTCTAATAAATGAATTGTTGATTACTAATTTCATCTTTGTAGTAGCTTTTTCTAAATGCTTCAAAATTTGTGTAGCTTCAAATGGAAATCCTCATCAACCAGATTCTTTGCACTACATTGATGTATCTGGAAGGTTAAATTCATACCAAAAGGTAAGCTTCATTCCTTTTGTCAATAAAATTATTATAAACTAAATTGGTTCTTCTGTACCAATTCGTGGTTTTTTTGCGAATTGGTTCTATACGTGGAACAAGCTAGATTTTTGACTACAGTTTACGTTAAAAGAAAGAACAATTAAAACAAGAAGAATAATCGGTAATGTATACTCGCTTACAACAAACAGGAAAGAATTTTATCTTGAGTGTTTCTTCTACAATGAAGCAAAAGTTGATTCAAACCTAGAAGAAACAGAAATAGAAATAGTGGTGTAGCGAGCTATAAAAACCCTACTTATCAATAGCTATAGTAATAATATAAGTATAAAGAACATACCTAACATATCAATTAAATATACTCATAAAGAAAGGCTTATCTTTTTTATATTGACTTAATTGAATAATAGGGTAACATTATCTGATTCATTAAAAAAATGTGTTGTCTAATGAAAATGGTAATAACTTGTAGGCTATAATGGAAGTTGGGGAAGTTATTCAGTTCTATGACTCTGATAGGCATTTTCCTGCTTGGGGCTTTGGAGGAAAGACATATAGTGGTACCATTTCCCACTGTTTTAATCTCAATGGAAATTCAGGTGGCTCTGAGGTTAGAGCCTTTTTTTGGGTACAATGTATCTTTCTTTATTCATACGCCTGCATCGTGCCGCAACACAACCACATTGGACCGCACAGGCCACATCGGATTTAAAAATATTGTTTTAATAACAAAAATAATTCACACCACAACAACCGCAATCCGCATCGCAATGGCCACAATGACCATAATTGTTGTAGCCGCAACCGTTACCGTAATCGCGACCGCAACTACAATTTAAAACATTTTTGATAATATTTTGGAGAATAACTAACCTTATATGTATTTCTCTATTTACTATGAGGAGGAGCAACAAACTTCACCTCCATGATATATATATATATATATATATAACTTGTATTTTACATTGTATCCAATATATACTCACCTTCTTTGTTTCAGGTTGTAGGAATTGAAGGCATAATGGATGCTTATACCAGTGCTTTACACAATGTCACTTTAGCAGGACCCACTTTATTTGGCCCCATTATCAACATGGCTGCAAAAATGGCTTCCCAATCCCTTTCATCATTTAACTGCACCAAGTACCATGTATTGCTTATCATAACGGTGAGGATATATTGTTTCTAGGATTTTAACCCATGTGTTGAGAATTAAGTCTCATGTCGACTACCTCATTATCTCAGGAGTGGTTTAAATACCTGTTGGCCTACTCTTTCTATTGCCGATTGGTTTTGAGATGAAACCTAAATATAGTATCAGAGTCAGAGCCAAACTTATTTCCGGTCGTCGTGGGACAAAAGATGTCCTTTAGTTATGGGTCAAATGTAACTCTTCGCTTGGTCCGGTAGGCTTACGTGGAGGGGCATGTCGGGAAGTCAGTCCCACATCGTCTACCTCATTGTCTCGAGAATGGTTTAAATACCTATTGGGCTACTCCTCTCATTGCCAATTGGTTTTGAGATTGAACCTTAACCCATGAACTCATGATCATTAAACAATAACCTTACCGTTGTGCCAACCCATACACATGATTGATTCATTACTTGGATGAAACCACATATTTGAGAGCTTAACAATCAAATGCCTTTATCTTTTTTATAGGATGGAGTAGTGACTGATCTTCAAGAAACAATAGAAGCCCTAGTGAAAGCTTCTGATCTTCCCTTATCTATTCTTATAGTTGGAGTTGGAAATGCTGATTTCAAGAGCATGGAGGTCTATCTTCTTATCCTTGTCCATGTTTTCCTTACACTACATTTAATCATTTAGTTGCATAGCAATGTTTTGTTTTCATAATAATGAAGGGAAGATAGTAACTAATAGCTAGAGATAAAAATAATCACATGTATATATTGGTTTTGCAGGTTTTGGATGCTGATAATGGGAATAAGTTAGAGAGTTCTAATGGTCGTATAGCTACAAGAGATATAGTGCAGTTTGTTCCTATGAGAGAAATACAAAGTAAGTATCATTTGCTTCTCAAGTTTAGTTATAAAAAAAATCATATTTTGAGTGTTATTAGTCTTATAACAAAGTTTAATATGTTATGTATAGTGTTACTCTATATTCTCTCAACTCCTGATATTCAAAACAAGTACGTCTTCTATTTCATGTTTTTTTGGGTCGGGATCCTCGCCAGAACTGAAGAGGTAATACGTGAAAAATAAAGGGAAAAAATAGTATGATATGACAATTTTATCGTTTAGATGTAATGTGATGACACTTTTGTCTCTAAATGCAAAAGTAAAGACAATAACATGCCTCACGAGTACTAGAGGTGACTCTTTTCCGATTTTTTATGCCGTTTGCATAGGACTGTAATGTACCAAAGAAAAACATACTTATGCATACTCTATGAAAGAAAAAAAAATGTAGAGTGCAAGTGTTTAAATTGTTTCATTCATATACAGGTGGACAGATCTCAATTGTGCAAGCTCTTTTGGAAGAATTACCTGATCAATTTTTGAGTTTCATGAGAAGTAAGGACATCAAGCCACTTCCTTATAAATGAGTGGCAGATCGTAGGGTTCATGTAAGGAAGGTTGCTTAATTTACTAGGAAATATGAATAATTATAAAATAAGTAGTGAGACCCATCTTAGAACAATAATAGAGTTGTACTATTGTGGATGCTCTAACAAGCTCTTGCTACTTCCATTTAAGGACAATAATAGAGTTGCACTGTTGTAAATGTTGTAAGAAAACTCAAATAATTATAAGAAAAATGAATGGTTGCATTGTGTTATGATACAACTGTACAAGCTAATGAACTAAGTTTACAGGTTAATGTTTAAGTGTGATTTAAGCTAACTAAAAAATTTGTTACCTTGATTTGGTTCTAGTATAAGCTAAAAAATATGGTTTAAATCAAACACGAGTCGAGTTTTAAGTTAAACCATATATAATCGAGCATAATTCTGAAGTCCTGCAATATTTCATAAAGATGGTTTAAATCAAACACGAGCCAAGTTTTAAGTTAAACCATATATAATGGAGCCGAATTCTTAAGTCCTCCAATATCAAAACAGTTGGGTCATCTTCTGTAGAAATTAAAGCCTCCCAAAGTGTTCAGTACAATCAAGAAACTGCATTAATTTACTGCTTTTCCACTGTAACAAATGATATTTACATTTCCCTCCTGGAACATGGTACCACAAAAGGAAAGTTTCTGGAAAGCTTAGCAATATCCTGGAACACGGCATTAACGTTAAAGGAATCATCAAGGGAGGTCCAATTCCGATTACAGATCTGAAACATCGATAGAATTCTCTATAATGTCAATGCAGGATCCTACAGAATTTCCCATGGAGATGGCCTCGGCGAGCTTAGCTCGAGCTGCTTCATGTCGACGCAAGAGTAAGATCGTGTTTAGCACGGACCATCTAACTTGAGAATCTACCTTCTTCTGTGTGAAGCCAAGGCCTTTAAGCAATAAATCCAACTACCCAAAATTACCGAAATCGCGATTAGTAATGTAAATGTCTTGTTAGCTTTCCCTCTGTCATGACTAAGTAAGTTAGAAGTACATAAACATAAACCTGTCTTATGTCATTCAAACCTCCTTCAGCAAATCCATATATAAGGTACTCAGTTGACACACCAGCCAGTGCTATACATGAAAATCTGTTCAGTGTCTAATTATAAAAAACATGTTTTGTTAGATAATTAAACTTTATAATTTGAAGAGAATCATTTATCGCAATTCGCAAATTTATTAACATCGAAAATTAGAAGCCAGTTCAAGACAGGAACATACAGTAGCTGATACTTTTCCTGCATTAACCTGCATCACATAGAAGGTGCTAACGATCACATAAACCGAAACAATCGTGCGAGAAGTCTTAATACAGGTGCCTCGTTGTTACTCTCTCAAACACACACACACACACCTTAAAACTAAACCGAGTACTCACATTGGAATTTATGAAGTGAAAAAGCATATAAGCTTACTTCTTCTAGAAACTCAAAATCGACAAATGCAGTGCCTGCTTGAACATTGAGAGATCCCTCGTTCTTGAGAGCATCCAAACTAGAAATGGTATAGCTTTTAGGAAGAATTCCTACCAGATAAGCAACTAAAAAATGACCAGCTTCATGCTGCATAATTAAATTGTTATGGTCACTTCATGGTCTTTAAGATGCACAATAAAATTGTTTTTAAGTGCTAGCATTAGAAATAAGAGGGTGTCATGAGTCTAACTTGAATAACCCTTTGGTGGTATTTTCGACTGAAACTGTGACCAATTGTATCAATAACCAAATTACCAATACCTCCATTAAAAGCAACCTGCAAACAATGAATACAATCTTTTAGATGCAAGTGTTCAAGCAGCATGTGAGTGAACAAACATGAATGTAATGGAAGTCTGAGAAACAAAGGGTGTAATATATTACGATTCTGCAGTTAAACCTTTCATTCATGTTGAAAATTCAAATACGGCTAACGAATTATTAACGCCCCCAAGCAAACCAGAATTACAGAGAAAGCGAAGGAGAATAAGCTCGGCCAAGTAGATTACCGCATCTAGTGTCCATAGAAATAGCAGTCCGAGCGATATATAAAAGATTTGCTGCGTAGAAATTCCGAAGGTGTACCATGCAGTAAGCCCTCCTACAATAGTGGCAATCTGCAGGTTTCTCTCTATTGAACCAAGAGTTGTATCCACTGGAGACAGAAGAGATAATGGTTCTATTCCATTTAGCTTCAATTCATCCAAAGTGTAAAGCCTTTGAGGCACCTGCACATGCATTCACTTTTCACACAATAAATGGTGCACATTTCGAAAAACGAATAAACACAGCATAATTTAAAAAATAAGGACAGTCCAGTACACGAGGCTCCCACTTAATAGGTTCTGAGGATGATATACGTACACAGCCTTACCCCTGCAAGGTCAAACGAAAAGGCTGTTTCTAGGATTTGAACTCGTGACTTCATGGTCACTAAGCAACAACCTTAGCGTTGCGCCAAACTCACCCTCTTAAACATTGCATAATTTGATTTATAAATTATAATGCTAACATCCATGCCACATGAAGCAAATAGCATTACTTGGTTATAGATCAAGTGAAAAATCAATTGATCTCTAAAATTGATATCATTATCCAATTTGGTCTCTGAGATCATGAAGAAGAAACAAGTTTAGTATCTGACTTTAACAATTATCAATCAATTTAGTCTCTGACATTAGTGCACACCAAAGTGTGTCACATGATAGGTTAAGACTTAAGTGCTAGTTTAGCATGCAAATCCCTATAAAAATGAGGTTGTTGATTCTTTAAAAAAGACTACCGAAAACAAAAGAAACAACTTTGCAGGGACCAAATTGATAAATTGGACCAAATTTCACAAACAAAGTTTAGGAACTAAATTGACTAAGGGTTGTAAAAGTGAGGGACTAAATTTGCTTTTACATGATATCAAATTTCAAACCAAACAAATGATTTACTCATCATAACTATGAGTAATATTATATTCTCATACTAAATCTTCATATCCACAAAAAAGTGACATATGTCACAAAATGATATTTTATTTATTATAATGATTGACTTACAAGTAACATATGTCACTTTCTTGTGGTCAAAATTAATATGATGATTTAGTAGGAAGATATATCGTTTTCCATAGTTTTCTTTCAACCAAACTAGTGAACATTAACAAGTAACAAGACTAACCTGTCTGGCTGCACCAAAACATCTAAGGCCACCAGGTTTACCTTGAAAATCTTTGACAAGTGTAAGAGCTGTTCTATCATCCCCTTTTGTTAGTTCCTTATCCAATTGTTCTAGTACTTGTTTCCTACAAACCTCAACCTTGGAACAACATCGGATTCTGACCCTTAATTCATAAGAAACATGTTTCAGTTGTTGGGGATATGAAGGTGATGTTAGAGACATACCCACATACTGGATCAATCCCAAACTACCCATTTCATGAAAATTATTATCATGGGTCAAGTGGAATTATCTCTCAATAAAGCCATTTTTGTGCATTTTGCATAACATGCTCTCTTCACCACATAAATAAGATATCGCTTTTTTTTAGAAAAAAGAGGAAATATAATTTACAATCAATTTAATTTCTTTGTTCATATTTCAATATTTTTGGCTTTAATAATTTTAAAATAATAAGACTACCTGATTTTCTAATAAAAAATATTATATCTTTAGTTTTTTTAACTTAACAATTTTACACGGGATAGGATATGAATATATTAGTTGAGAATAAAATTATTTAAATATATACTAGCATGTTGACCAATAATATTGTGTCCATCAACTCGTTTTTCTATCATTTGTAACATGTTCTATATACAATAAATGAATTATGTTAAATATATTATAATTATAGTTGAATATATTATAATTTACAATTAAATATATTATAATTTACATTAGATTATATGGTTTTTTGGTATAAATTAGAATACAGTAAAAGTAAAATAAGAAATCATCAATTACACATCGGGTAGTTATTTTAGGTTTTGATTTTATTAATAGTATAAAATTATATATATAGATTAATATAGAAATATATTATAATTTATGTTTTGGTTTTAGTAAGAAATATATATATATATATAGTTTTTAACATCCAATTAATAATATTGCATCAAATAAATGTGTTGTTCAATAATCAATTAGCATAAAATCAAATAGGAATTAGTTACTTACTTGTGCACATGAAAAATATCATTGCTTATATAAAAAACATCACCAATTATATGATTCAATAGAACAAATAATTCAGATTATAAATTACCAATAAAATCCAAAACTTGTATATTACAACTGAATCAAAACCATTTCTAGAACATTCTAAAACTCTTGAGAAGCAGATCCAATTTCACCCTTTCCCTTTCCAACCTTCTTCGGAAGCAAAGTTTGATGAATATTCGGTAACACGCCACCATTTGCAATAGTCACTGATCCTAAAAGTTTACTCAATTCTTCATCGTTTCTAACCGCAAGTTGAATATGACGAGGAACGATTCTATTCTTCTTATTATCCCTAGCAGCATTACCAGCCAATTCTAAAACCTAAAAAAACGAAATCAAAATCGTCAAAAAACCTAAATCTGAGAGAAAAATTTGAGAATTAAGAAATTGAAATGAGATAAAAACGAACCTCGGCGGCGAGATATTCGAGAACTGCAGAGAGGTAAACGGGAGCACCAGCACCAACACGTTCAGCGTATTTTCCAGCTTTGAGAAATCTAGCGATTCTTCCAACGGGGAATTGAAGACCAGCTTTCTGAGATCGAGAAACGGATTTTGATGCCTTTGGTTTTCCTCTTCCTCCCTTTGTTGATCCTTCTTTTGAACTCATTTTCTTGATTGATTAAAGAATTTCAAAACCCTAGAAATTGTGATTTGGTGAGAGAGAATAGTGTGATGGAGAAGAACAAGTTTGATTGGTTTATATAAGGTTTTGGAGTTTTTGGTGATTGGTTGAAATCATAAGACGCGGATTGCCAACGTGGCATCATGAATAAGATTCGTCGCGGGAAAGTGTTTTTTTCTGTTTAATTTTGAAAGATTAAAAATAAAAAGGAGGTGCCTGATTGGGCCGGGTTTAGATTCAAATAACTTGAGTCCATTATTATTTATTATTTTCACATCAATTTTGTAGACATCCCCTCAAAATTTGAAATATTACACTTGATATTTACTAATATATATTGTTCTTTGCTGAGTAAATCTGGTGGACCGGAGTTTCGGCAAGGAGTCTTCTCATAGATGCTTGGATTTAGCTTGGACCTACTGGTGGAAGTACCTGAAACTGTGATCTGACGATCAAGTCAGTATGAGATTGTATAGGAAGTAAAGAGCAAGTATATCAATAAACAATATAGATAGATGATAATTGATGTTAATATCTTATACTTCCTTGTGGGGGATTCCCCTATTTATAGTGGTGGGATAAACAAAATAGCCCATGAGGCATACTGTCGGAGTGGGCGACCATCTGGCTTGTTAGGGGTTGATTTTCCCGTGTCAGGTGAGCGTAGCAGGGTCGTACTACGTGCATAGTTGACTTGTAGCTTGTAGTAGGTCTGACAACCGTATTGTAGACCGTCCTTTATCGTGTTGGCATGAGGTTAGATGAGATTTGTAGGTGGCGTGACAGAAGTTGTTGGCAACCTGTTGGGAGGAATGTCGAGGAAGTGGCTCCCAAATCGGTCTGTCGTGCTCGACCATTAACAAGGTATGTTTTGAAAGCCTTAGCTCTGGTATATTCGTTTATTGGTCAGTCGGGTAGGACGTCAACCCGATCTATCAGGTTTGATTGGTTGACCGGGTGGAACATATATGACATAAGTAATGTTATGATTAACTAAAATCAACAATAAGTGAGTCAAGTTGCTTGGTAAAATTTTAAAACTAAGTATACGGTTCTAAATATTTATAGAAGGTTAGTTAAGTGCATAAATGTTGAGTCACATGGCTAATGTTTGATATTCCCGGAATGATATTGGATCAATTTTTCACGGTTCAAATTGATATACACAAAAGTTTTGAGTTACCAAAATAAGTCTTTTTCTGGTACGTTGGAAACTAGAAGAGAAAAGACAAAAGGCAATATAAAGAAGTGAGATCCATATCAAGTTAAGATTGAGAATCAAGTAAAACCGTGGTCCATATGTTGAACGTTGTAGACGAATTTGAGCCTATATTTGTCATGAAATAGTTTACTTCTCTTACAACAAACTTGACATTAACGACCCAATTATGAGATATCCAAGTATGAATATTTGTGAGTGAAGTAAAAAATAATTACGACAAATTTGAACTCCTTCAAAAATAATATGCACTACTTCGAGACAATCACTTTCTAAAATAACATTTTTAAAACCTAATTTCCTAGCATTTTTTAAACCTATTTGCTAAATAAGTGATCCTACACCAAAATCAGTCCAAAGCTTAACTACCGTAACGATCATAATCACAAATATTATCATTCCCTCCCATTATACTCACCACTCCCTCCCATTATTATACTTGTGCCTATGATGTAACCATCAACATTGAGTTTTACCAATCCTAAGTTTGGGCAACACCAATTAACCAAAGATAAATCATTCTTTAAGATGACACAATGCCCAAATCATTCTTATTGATACATACATTTTTTCCATTGAAAAGTGGGTCCCACAGAAACAGTATTATTTGGATTGTTATGGTTTTACTTGCCACTCCCTTTAACATTTTAGCATTTGTTTAAAGGCTTCTACTAAAGTGCGCACATTGTCCTTCTTATCCTTCACCCCACCACCCTATCCGTATCATAATCACACTTTTCTTCTATGATCTTCCACATTTATCAACCTCTCTCTCCTTTGTTCTGTTCTTTCAAATCATAATAATGTTATTTTCAACTTTGTCTCTTACAATTATCTGAAACACTAACACCAACCATCTCTTACACATGGCTGGGACTAACCAACTTAACCTCAATGACTCCAAGGTTCTTTCTTTCCTCTTTTTCCAACTTCTCTTTTTCCCTTCTACTTATTTCTATATCTACTTCGCTTGTTTTAATTGTTTTTTATTGTTATGGGTCTTTTGTTTTTTTTGTCATATATGAGTTATGATCCTCTCCCACACATATATATCTATTTGATTACAATAAAATTACACTTTTGTTATTGTAAAAAAAATAGAACATGCATTTGTATCTCCATTAATTATCTTCATTAATTGAGAGTATACTAATTCCTCATATATATATATATATATATATATATATATATATATTATTAATAAGATGCTTAATGATTTTAATACTTTTAATGTTTATGGGTCGAATTAGTATACTCTTCGTTAATGAATAGACAAATGTATGTTTTTCCTTTGTTTTTAATGTTAAAAGTGTAATTTCATTGTAATTAAAGGGATATGTGTCATTCAATGTTACATTTTCCCTTGATTTTTGAAGCAATTGTATGATCCTAACTCTTATGGGTCTCTTTGATTTTAATGTTTATGAGTCATTCCATATATATATATATATAGAAATGATATATCCTCCTACTAAATCCTCATATTAATTCTCATACCCACAAAAATGTGACATATGTCACAAAGTGATACTTTATTTATTAATAGTTGATTTCCAAGTGACATATGTAACTTTTTTGTGGGTATGAGGATTAGTAAGAGTTATATCATTACTAATATATATATATATATAACCGACCCATGTTAAAGTTTATTGTTTTTTGATGTTATTGAGGATGTGGGTTGTTACTTAAATGTTTTTGTGTTGGTTTTGACACTTCCCACTTTTTTGATTGGATCTTCAATTTATTGAATTTTAGTGGAACTGCATCTTGTACTAATTTTATTCTGAGGAGAAAAAAAAAAACAAACTTTATCAATAGCCATACTTGGTGATAGGGTCTAGCTACTACTAATCACATTCTAAAATATTGTGTCCTTAACAAAACTACATTCTCTGCTATTTGAAAAATCTGAGAGGATTCAAATCCTTTTATTTGTGCTTGTCAAAAGCTCTGATGTAAGGTGAAGAATTCTAGGAAATTAAGCATTTCATTAGTTATTGGTTGTTATATATTATTTATGAAATCAACATTCAATAAATGCTTGACAATGCATTTGATTACCATACAAATCATGCAGGCTACTATAGGAATTCCGAATTTGCAACCCCACCCAGCACGATTAATTAAGGTTTGGTTGTTGTTGTTTTTTCTGATAATGGTCTCGTTTCTATTTGATGTAGACGGTGGTTCCGCTAAATATGTGGATACTCATTTCCAATTTTAAGTTAGCATACAATCTCCTTCGCCGCCCTGATGGGACTTTCGATCGCCATTTAGCAGAGTTTCTCGATCGAAAAGTTCCAGCCAATGCCAACCCTGTGGACGAAGTGTTCTCTTTTGATGTTATTATTGATCGTGAAACCAATCTCGTAGGTCGAATTTATCGGCCTGCCAAGGAAGAACAACACCATGTGAGTATTGTAGACCTTGAGAAACCTACAACAGCTGAGGTTCTTCCTGTGATCATATTCTTCCACGGTGGAAGCTTTGCACACTCTTCAGCTAATAGTGCTATTTACGATACTCTATGTCGTCGCCTGGTTGGGATTTGTAACTCCGTGGTCGTCTCGGTGAATTATAGACGCGCCCCTGAAAACAGATATCCTTGTGCTTATGATGATGGGTGGAGAGCTCTGAAGTGGGTTAGTTCTCGGTCTTGGCTCCAGAGTATGAAGGATCAGAAAGTTCATATCTACTTAGCCGGTGATAGCTCGGGTGGGAACATCGTTCACCATGTTGCATTGAGAGCAGTCGAATCGGGAATTAAAGTGATGGGTAATATACTGCTGAATCCATTGTTTGGCGGGGAAGCAAGAACCGAATCTGAAAAGCGTCTAGACGGGAGATACTTTGTTAAAATTCAAGATAGAGACTGGTATTGGAAAGCTTTTCTTCCAGAAGGGGAAGATAGAGACCATCAAGCTTGTAACCCTTTTGGCCCTAATGGTAGAAACCTTAAAGGAATTCCCTTTCCCAAAAGCCTCATCGTGGTAGCCGGCTTAGACCTCGTTCAGGATTGGCAATTGGCTTATGCGAAAGGGCTCGAAAAAGCCGATCAAAATGTTAAATTACTGTTCCTGAAGCAAGCAACAATTGGATTTTACTTGTTGCCAAATAATGAGTACTTCTCTATTCTCATGGATGAGGTAAAAGATTTTGTGAGCTATAACTAGGCATAGGCTTAATCAACTTTTGCCAATATTCATAAGGGGGAAGTTAGAATAATAGTAATAGCTATGCTACTTAACTTTCTGTAGGACCATAGTCCCATGATTTGGCACTTCTATGTCTATGGTATTGAAATGTTTAGGTAGTGTTTTTTCTATGACAAAGGGAGCTATTAACCTATGACTATGTTTATGGAACCATAAGAAACTAAAGATTACTCACTATGACTTCAAGCCAAGGAGGGGAAGACAGAATATTGTGAATGATGACCTATATCAGTGGGTCTTGTCTTATAATTATATATAGGTAATTTTGGAATACTAAGAAGGAAAGTATCAAATAATATTATGATGCTGTATGATTTATACTATGATCTATATTAATATAAGTTTGGTTTAAGACTCTTCAACTCTTAGTATTATATTGGGTTGTCCTTACCACAATCTTCTCTACCATGTCTTTGTCAATGTAAATAGAATATATATATATATAGTTTGAATTATGTGTCTTATATTATGTTCTCTTATGTGTGTACTTTATATAAATGGATGCATATAGAAAAAAGTAATATATTATTTTGATTGATAGATTATTATAGTGAATTATAGTCATTAGAACAAGTAAAACTAATAGTCATACAGATTAAGGATGTGTTATACTTCCTGGTCTATAATATAAGAGAATAAAGTATCTCCTCATACCAGAAGATAACTTACCTCATCCAGCCAGTAATAGTGTCATGTGTATTGTTTTGTTTAGTTTTAGAAATATTTTTGTAGAAAATGATTAAATGATACATATGTCACGATTTTAGTGGCTGGATGAGATAATTTATCTCCTTATACCAGGAGATACATTATTCTCAAAAGACATTATTAGTTCCAAACATTTAAATCTAAACTAGGACAAAGTAAAAATTTGTATTATTTTTTTTATAAAAGAGAGGTACTTCAAAGTACCTTATATATAGCAAAGGAAAGGGTAGTGGAATCAAGAAAGAAGTGATTAGAACATTGTATCATTTAATCATTCTCTACAAAAAATCGTGACATATGTATCATTTAATCATTCTCTACAAGATAATGATCTCTTGATAATTTTTGGGTTCAACTCGAAACCTATGAAAGTCACTCTCACATTATGCATTGAGCACAATCTCTAAACAAGATTATTCATGTTCTATTGATTTAGGTAGATTGAACTATACAAGAAAACAATCATCATTGATGAAAGTACAAGTTTTAAGAAAATAATAAATATTTCGTTCCCCACTAATTTCTTTCAGGCAAGGAAGAAACAAAACTTGAAAGGGCACACACCATAATAAAAATGTGGGGTTTAGCCCAGAAAGGTCTAAAACCACTTATTAAAAAAGAAAATTACAATTATTCAGAAATTTGGAAGAAAATCGAAAAGTCGTCTGACCACACGACCCCTAGACCGTGTTATTTCTTCACCGCTTCACACATTCTATCCTCTATGATCAAATACCAACCTTACATTTTCATCATTACTTTTAATGATTCCAAACATTAAATTGAAAGTTAGAAAAGATTAAAACGTGTAGTAGGGTAACAAACAAGTGGCATTGCCAACCCTACAGAAAATGATGACCCTTCTTCCATATTAACCTTATCTCCACCTTCAACTTTCCAATCAAAACATTGAACCAAACTTGCTATTATCCCTTGTATCACCCTTAAAGAAAGGGACTCTCCAGGGCACCCTCTCCTACCAAACCCAAATGGAATATACCTAAAATCATTACTACTCATTTTCACCATATAATCACTACCTTCTAAGAACCTTTCTGGTATAAACTCTTGTGGATTATTCCATGCTTTTGGGTCCCTCATAATGGCATATACATTGATAAGTGTTCTTGTTTGACCCTTTATATTATAGCCATTGATGTTACAATCTTTTAAAGATTGTCTAAGAGCAATAGGAGCTGTTGGATGAAGTCTTAGAACTTCTTTTACAATAGCTTTAAGGTAATGGAGTTTGGGTATGTCTGATTCGTTCACTAATCTGCATGTTCCAACAACTGAATCAATCTCTTCTCTTAGCTTTTTCAATACTTGTGGGTGATTCATAATCTCTGCCATGGCCCATTGTGATGCTACAGAAGATGTTTCTGTTCCAGCAAGAAAAATATCCTACAATTTTCCACACAACACAAATAACAAGGCAAAATATGTGTCAATGTGGTAGAAGTTTAAGTATAGTAAAAATATTTATTTTATAATCAGAAGTAGTTAAAAATGACAGAATGATAAATCAAAATAATAATAAGGATAAATCTATTTAAATTTTTTAAACTTACTTCACATTTGGATTTTTCAAGAATTGATGGCTAATATATGAAATAAGTTTAAAAAACGTACTCAAATAAATCTTCTTCCAATAATAATTAACTAAATAAATATAAAATTATAAATTATAGTTAAATTTAAATAAAACCAAACTAATTAATTTAATATTAAATAGAGAATAATGTATCTCCTGGTATAAGGAGATAAATTATCTCCTCCAGCTACTAAAATCATGACATGCGTACCATTTAATCATTTTCTACAAAAATATTTCTAAAACAAAACAAAACAATACATATGTTATTCTTTTACTGGCGGTAGGAGATAAATTATCTCTTGATATGAGGAGATATTTTATTCTCTATTAAATAATATATTGTTCTATAAATCTAAATATATCTATCAAATATTCATCATTTTTCTTGTTAGGTGGGGTGGGGATATGATTTCTATTTAAATAAGGAAAATGGTAGGTACTACAACACTAGTAGTTAAGTGATTAAAAGGTGGGGCAGATTTTTATATACTAAAAGGTGATGTAATCAATACATTAAAGAATTGTATATTTAATTCCAAACTAAAGTTTATATATCTTTTGTTGATTAGCAAGATCCTTTGAATCAAAGTTTCTATATACTAATTAATAAATTATTATACAAATTCTATCTTATGTTTAAGTATAAGTATAATGTTCTTTACAGAGTCTAGTGTTAAGGTGGTGATGTATCATTAGTTAAAGTGCATCAATATTTAAAGACATTAATTGTATGTTGTAAATATGTGTACAATTAAAATTAATTGACACCTTAGATGATACTCATATTTACGTTGTATATCATGATATGTCTATTCTACATCAAATTATGAGATAATATTTTGATAATGGCCCACATTAACATCAATTTATAATTGTCCTCTATGAAGCAACTAGTTAATAAATGCACTAGTTAAAGGCTTATATGTTACTAAATTATATTATAACCACAAGATATGATTAAATAATATGTGTGAAATAAAATAAGAAGTCACTAGCTAATAATTACCTCAAAGCAGCTTATTTAGTATGAACGCATTAGTTTTAAAATAAGCATACTTGTCAAATATCAACAATTGCATTATTTTTTATCAAATATATTACTTAACTTTTCATATCTTTCATCTATGTTAATGATAAAGAGACAATTTCTTACCTAACATTTTCAAACAGTATAAACATTTTATTTAGGTAAGTATGAGTGAATATAGAAGTATCTCATGTGTTGAGATAAAACTAAAAAAATATTGTAATAAATGTGATTTGTTGTCTTGGTGCAGGAATGAAAAAAGAGCCGGTCGGGGTCGGGTTTGTGCTTACCCAACCCAAATCTTAAATTTAAAATCTGAACCTGCACCCGAATTAAGCGGGATTGAAAACAATATTATCATTCCCGAACCCGTTGAGTTTCGGTTAACCCAAACCTAGTGAAAACTCGCATGAAACATATATTTATATATATAGGTTCCATATATATGTCAAATTTCTATTTATAACTTTTATATATGTATTTATGTGTAATTCTATAATTTTACAAATATTAATAGGGTTCAGGATAGGAACTGTACCAAACCCGAAAGTTGAGCTCGGGTAAAACCCGAATCCAATAACATCGGGTTTTCCCCGTTAAATTCGGGCTGGATTTGGACGGGTACCCACAAGTTCGGTTTTCATTGTCATCCTATCGTGTTGTTTGAATATGTTGTAGAAAAAACATAAGTGACAATATATGACATGGCTGATGAAAAAAAAACTTACTAGGAAGAATGCCTTCATATCATTCCTTGTTAACTTCACTTCAGCATTTGGATCTCTATAAACTTGTAACATAATATCCATCATATCTTTTGTTTCTCTTTGAGAAACCTCAATTTCTTTCTCATGTTCCTCCAATATACCCTCCAAAATTTGATCAAACTTTCCTACTATTTTCACAAGCTTTTTACCATATCCAAACAAGTCCAATTTTCCCAAAGGTCCAAACACCTCACCCATGCTCAATTTAGCTCCAACCTCCAAAAACTCCTTAACCAAACCATGAATCTCTTTAGCATCATTATCTTTTTCATCAAAACATGTTGTGCTCATAGCCATCCTACATAGTATATTGTTGGTCAAAGAAGTAAGTTCCAAACTCAAATTAGATGCTTTTCCTTCACTAGAACACACCATCAAAGATTTCAAGAGTTTATGTTTCTCCTCCTCTCGGATATGCATGAAGCAACTAAGCAATGAACTTGATAGAAGTTGTGTCATGCATAACTTCTTCATGAACCTCCAATAAGGTCCATAAGGGGCAGTAGTGAAATAAGAACCTTTATATAGGAAGTACTCACAAGATCCAAAGTTGGGTCGGTCACAAAAATTAAGATCATGGTCTTTCATTACTTCTTTTGCAACTTGGAAATTGGATACAACTATGCATGTTGAGGCACCTAAACGAAGCTTAATTAGAGGACCATATTTGGTAGCTAGGGTTTGAAATGACTTTGGTATTACTGAGCCTAAAAGGTGAAGGTGACCAATTATTGGAAGTGATGGTGGACTAGGTGGGGGTTGAATTTTGGTGCTAGAATTCTTGGTTCCTGTGCTAACATACTTAACAAGTAAAGTGACAAGGAGCAAAATTAAGGATGAGGAGAAGATGTAGAAGAAAACACTAGCACCTTTAACTTCAGCCATGGATTAGTTTAGGGATATATATATAATTTGGTTCCTTTTCTTGGAGTTGAAACACTTTGCTTATAATGAACAAGTAGTTTTGTCAAAAAAAAAAAAATTAGTATAATCAATGTATTCTCTTACACTATGGTTATACCTAACAAATGTTACTCACAAGAGTCGAACATTTGACTATGACCTTGTACGGTATTTGAAGATTATGTAAAACCTTTTACCACTAGACAAATGTCTCGCTGGTGGAGTTTTGTTATTTTTTTTTATAAATAAAACTACTCAATATAAAAACCAACAAATTATGTCTGTCCAAACAATAATCCATAAAATCTGCCTGTATTGTCAATCATCAAATCAAAAAATATTCATACTGTGTAGGAGTGACTTAAATTATAAAAATGCTAGTTGCACATTATTTCCTTTAAACTTTTATTTTGCATACCTCATGTTGTAAATGAGAATTTGCTAGCTTTTCTACACTCTTGTGTTTGGATATATATCTAACAATGAGCATAAAGAAATGAAATGAGGTGAATTAGAATTAGATGGAACAAAACTACCATTCCACTATTTGGGTATTTTTTTGGAGTGGAATTAATTTTCTACTATATTGTTTAGAAAGTGGGTGGAATTATAAGGAATATTATTTTATAGCTCACCCAACCAAGCTCTAATGTATCAAAATAGGGTGTAAAAATTGTATCATAAAAAGAATTGTTGTTTTGCTTTAAAGGAATGGAATTTGCAAATTCCAACACTAAAAATTGTATACCCCATATGTATCAATTATACATACTTAACTAATTTCATATAACCACTTTGAATAATAGAATTATGCAAAATTCAAAGTTAATTAATAATTACATGAACATTTAAAAAAAGTTTCATACTATTTTTAAGGTTAAACAATAATTGATATATCATGTGATTATACCTGTCAAAACGGGCTACCCGGACGGGTTCGGGCTAGCCCGTTTTTGATTCGGGCTAAAACGGGCCGGGCTAAAAAGCCCGGTTATATTTTATGTTGCTAAAAATGAGGCCCAAACCCGCCCAAAGCGGGATGCGGGCTGCGGCGGGCCGGCCCGGATTATTTTATTATTTACACAAATGCAAAAAACTGATGCTTTTAATATGTTGTAATCGATTACGAGTATATTGTAATCGATTACAACATATTAAAAGCATCAGTTTTGCTGTTTTTTAAACAGTGTAATCGATTACCAGAATTGTGTAATCGATTACACTGTGTGAAAAACAGCAAAACTGATGCTTTTAAAGTGTTGTAATCGATTACAAGTATATTGTAATCGATTACATCATGTAAAATGCACAGGTCTGATTTGTTTATCAGCATGTAATCGATTACCAGGATTGTGTAATCGATTACACTGTTTAAAAAACAGCAAAAACTAATGTTTTTCATATGTTGTAATCGATTACGAATATATCGTAATCGATTACATCATGTAGAAAATGGCCCGAACCCGAACGGGTAAGCCCGGCCCGAGCCCGAATTTATTGTGGCACGGACGGGCCAGGCTAAAAAGTCTGGTTTAACTAAAATACTCAAACTTTAGTACTCAAGCCCTATACTTTTTTCGGGCCTTGGCGGGCCGGCCCGCTATACCCGACCCATTTTGACAGGTCTACATGTGATGTAAAAGAGATAAAAAAGGAAAAAGAAATATACAAAAGGAAAGTGGAGAAGAAAAAATATTAAGAATGATAAGGGTTATAATAAAAAGTAAGCATTGTTATAAAAAATTTATAAGTAAAATTTTATTTAATTAAAATAGTATCAAAGGTACAATAATTTATATGGAATAGTCAAATGTAATTACAAAAATACAGCTAAAAACTAGTCTAGGAATAGTAAGAAGTTAAACAGTCACATGACTTACAATTCTATTCGGAGTATGACATTACTACATATTCATTATTATTTCCTTGAATTCAAAACCATGATTTCGCCTTCGCAATCTCGAAGATTTGCTGAATAGACTTCTTGTTAGAGTTGAATATGACATCATTCCTTGCTAGCCAGATTGGTCATATTGTTGATAGCCATATGATGCTCTAGAACTTTCTACACCTTTTATTGATTGATAGGATCATGTACATTATGAAATGTCTTCTCGTATCTTGAGGAAGAAATTTTTTGAACATAAGCCAATTATATATCTTTTGTCAAAGTTGGTATGTGAACCTGCATGATGAGAATAGATGTTGGGACCATGTACATTAGTTCAAATTCTCACAAAAAAGGATGTATTCAATCTCCAAGGTAGGGACCATGTCTAGACTCCGTTCAACCAACTTCTTGATTAACCTATGGTTGCATCACTTTCGAAGGTAAGATTATAAAGTTTATGGTACATGACATCAAGTTTTTCAGAATCTAACCACTTGTCGAGCCAAAATCTGGCGTTTTTCCTATCCCCCGCCCTCATATTAATATTACTCCAAAACAAGTTGCTATCATTGAGAGTCTTTGAGTCTAGTCTACATAGGTTTCTAATCTATAGTGCATTTTTCTTAAAAGGGATATGTGTATTACTCCTGCCCTCCATCTTCTATATTTGGACTCCAAAATCCTACACTAAAGGTTATCTCTCTCGTTTAACATTCTCCGTCAAAATTTCCCTAAGAGAGCTAAGTTAAAGAGTCGTATATCTTTTACTCCTAGTCCACTCTTAGATTTTATTTTTCACAAGTTCGCCCATTTCACCTAGTTTATTTTCCTAGTGCTTTCGGACCCACAGGAAGGAAATCTCTTTGGACTTTTTGAATACAATGTACGAATTTAGATGAAGCCTTATATATAGAAAGACATCACGTACACTGAGAAAGCAGTTAAGACAACATTGACGCTAACTGAAAAATTGGTCAATTAAATTACCAAATTAAGTTGTCTGAAATAAGTATAAAGAGTTTTCAAATCCACAATAATTTGCTTAATAGGTCGTTCAAATAAAAATTGTTATTCTAAATTTGTTTTAATAATTAATTTTGATTGGTTTTGTTATTCAAATAAACTAATTAGATGAATTAATAAAATATTGGAATAAATTAAATATGATATGATTAGAATTTATTATTCACTATCCATAAACACTTGATTCAACAACCCTTATTCACCTACTACGATTCTTTCACAAACAAGATGAGACTACAATGGTATTAATTGTTAATGTCTTAATAAAATTAATAGCTTATGAATAAAGATTTATGTCTAACAACTTTACTCATAAAATGAAGAATTACGACCCACAAACAAAATTCTACGTCCAATAACTATGTTTGTAAAATTGAGAATTAGTGGAACACCTTAATGGTATTAATCGCTAATGTTTTAGTCATTTTAGTACCTCATTAATATAACTTTATGTCTATCAACTACACTAATAAGATTAAGATTTATGATTCGTTAAATCACCTCTATGTCTAGAAACTATGTTAACAAAATTGAGAGTTATTAGTTGTTCATATAGCTCTATGTCTAGTAACTATACCAACAACATTAAAATGTGACCTATTGATACAAATCTATGTCTAGAAATTATACAATATATGAGATATTATAATGAGAATTTCTTTATGCATTCACAATCACAATATCATACAAAAGGACTGTTAATCTCAAGTAAGCATTAAGCACAAAAACAACTTATAAAAATATAACATAATGAATATACATAAATATGAATCAAAGTGTATACATAAAGTAAATGTTACATTTAATCTCAACAAGGAAGAAGTTTAGCAACACATTTTCATGGTAACTAAACACCAAGATATGAAAAGAGAGATTAAGCTCATGGGGGAATAAATTACCTCCTCAAAGAGCACAAACTAATGCTTCTAACATTTATCCCTTGCTTTCACACCTCAATTTGAGCTAAATTAGCCTAAGAACTAATAACTTTTTAACACAATATGTTTCTAACTCAAAGTATATCCCAAATGCCCAATATGAGCCTTTTTAAAGAGTTTGATTTTTGTAGGATTTGCTCAGTGTAGGGATTGCACTGAGCTTGGCGCTTCGTATAGCCGAATCTTGACCTTTTATCTAGGCAAGATGTACTGGATAAAATTGCCATGTTTTACTGGGTGAATCCAGAACAGAGAGTACAACAAAATTTTGCTTAGCGCAAGGTTTGCGTTGAGCGTGGCATCTGTTGTCTGTAATTTTCGCTCAATACAACTCCTGCACCGATCTAGTCTTACTACTTTGTCAAATCCGTTGGGCGTGGCTTCTGCGCTAGACAAAGACTACTCTTCTCTAGAAACTTGACTTTTTGCATTGTTCCCCCAATTTTGGCACGCACAAACACTTTAAAAGTTAAAATCAAACAATACACATAATATATTTAGTTAAAGAGCAATTTGTCGACATTTGGAATAATTCATGAGTTAATTTTAAAAAAAAATTGATGATTAAAGTATGATATTTTGACACTTATCAATTGACCAGAATGACTGGACTTTGAAAGGAAATGTTATTTATTTTTCAAGATGACAGTCTTGCCTTCGGTTTCTGTACGAGAGTCTTCCAAGCCTTGACTCTTCTATGATTAATTCCCACCAGTATTCCCAAGTAAGAAAAGGCTTCAGAACTGGCCTGACAGTTCAAGAGTTCAGAAAGTTTGGTAGTTTGGACATTTGTGACGTTCAACCTCATCGATTTGATTTTTCTAAAATTTACCTTGAGACTCGATGATAACTCAAATAATCTCATGATACATTTCATGACCGAGATATTATGTGAACATTCTCCCATTAGGATGACATCATCAACAAAGTGTAATAAGGAGACATCTCCCTCGCTGAGCCCCACCTTATAAGGTTTGAATGTGCCTTTTGAGTAGCTTATCTCATTAGTCCATTTAAACCTTCAACAACAATTAGAAATATGAAGAGTGATAAGGGATCACCTTGTCGTAGACTTCGTTCAAGAGTGACCTCTTTTGTAGGGCTTTCTTTATCATGAACGAAAATCTTTGTTGTAGTAATGCATTCCATAATCTCTTTTCTCTGAGTATGACATAAGGTGTCTGAGTCCAACAATTAATGTTTTTTTCTTAAGAACATTCTAGCACCCGAGTCTAGCAACATCGTAACATTTTGGTGTGTGAATGCGACAATTTTTTCCAATTAAGAACATTATAATGTCTGAATCTTGCAACATCATACCATTTTGGCGTCTAAGTCTAACAATATCTAATGTGTGAAAGTAATTTAATTGACCACCTCTAACAATGTGATTATGAAAGTATGGTGCATGCCTTGTATGTGTAAGAGTACATCTTATGATGCATGAGTATTACTTAATTTTTTAAAGTTTTAAAATATGTATGTCATGACTTATGTATAATGCATGAGAGTAGGATATGTTTGTCTGATGAAGTGGTGTATGAACCTGAATTTGATCTTTTGTTTTTATTCATTTGTCTTCAAAATTGCTCTTCAACACCCTTAAAATATTAAAACGTTTTTTGTTGGCTTCAGTTGACATAGCTATTGTTGAGTTGCTTGCTTTCTAAGGTCACTTTAATCCTTCGAGGAACTACCATAGTTTTCACTTGGCGATTCAATTAAATTGCTCTAGTGTCTTTCAGTAGATTTGACAAGGATATTTCCAAACAGAGGCCCTGACTCAAACTACTTCATAAAATTGCCCCAACGTGAAAATAATAAGTCTTCCTTCTAACGGTGTTCATTTAAAATCCATATTTTTCCCATAATACCTAGCGTAGGTACATGTCGGAAATCTCCTTTTTACAATGATATTAAGTCACATTTGAATATTTGCTTGCCGATAATCCGACTTAGCACCACTCTCATTTTCTTAGGTCGCCCTTGCGGGTTTTCAATGTAACGACCCGATTTTCTACCCTTGAAATTTTTTTATTCATTTTAATCATTTTGCATGTATTTTCCTACACTTACTATCATACTTTCAAATTCCATAATCACCTACACTTGATTTGACAGAAAAACATAATTCATATTCGTAATGTCTCACGGATAATGAGACCTCATAAGTATAGTTCTCCGAAATAACCATACACCCAGTTACAAATATCCAACTAATGGTTAGCCATGATTACAAACATTTAAATCCACAAGTAATCATTTAGAATACGAAACATAAATAGTGAATCCAACGTCTAAAGCTCCTAAAGCTCCCGACCTAGCATACTGCATTCATCTATTTACCTGCAATGGGATTATCAATGACAAAAGTACAAAACACACAAAGGATTAAGTCGTTAATTCAATAAACGTCATTATAAGATAATCCACATTAGAAAAAGGGTTAGTAAACCATTTCCGAAATTCATTTTGTCTTGCTGCATTACTTGAGCCAAAGTCACTACACCCCTCAGGGTTAGCTAAAAGCAGATTCTCATCCTTTTTACCAATAAAACATGCCTCATAAACTCGGGCCGAAGTGTTGCTACATAAACTCGAGCCAAAGTCACTACACCCCTCAGGGTTAGCTAAAAGCAGATTCTCATCCTTTTTACCAATAAAACACGCCTCATAAACTCGGGCCGAAGTGTTGCTACATAAACTCGAGCCGAAGTCGCTACACCCCTTAGGGTTAGCTAAAAACAAATTCTTATCTCTTTTATAAAGAAAACATGCCGCGTAAACTCGGCCCGAAGTGTTGCTACATAAACTCGAGCCGAAGTCGCTACACCCCTTAAGGTTAGCTAAAAACAAATTCTCATCTCTTTTATAAAGAAAACATGCCGCGTAAACTCGGGCCGAAGTGTTGCTACATAAACTCGAGCCGAAGTCGCTACACCCCTTAGGGTTAGCTGAAAACAAATTCTCATCTCTTTTATAAAGAAAACATGCCGCGTAAACTCGGGCCGAAGTGTTGCTACATAAACTCGGGCCGAAGTGTTGCCTCATAAACTCGGGCCGAAGTGTTGCCTCATAAACTCGGGCCGAAGTGTTGCCTCATAAACTCGGGCCGAAGTGTTGCCTCATAAACTCGGGCCGAAGTGTTGCCTCATAAACTCGGGCCGAAGTCGCTAACCATTTCTGGTCGGCTAAAAATATAATTTTCCTTCCATCGATTTGCCATCAATCATTTCCCGTAAATCCACGTCATCTTTAGTATAAACACTCCATATCTGTTTATACTAATACGTGATTTACAATATAATTATTGCATGGCCAAGAAACACACACATTTTCCATCTTCCGTAAATCTACGCCTACTTTAGTATAAACACATCCATATATGTTCATACTAAATGCGTAATTCACAACTCGATCATTTCATAACCAGAAAATACCCACATTTTCCTTTTCCGTAAATCTACGCCTACTTTAGTATAAACACACCCATATATGTTCATACTAAATGCGTAATTTACAACTTAGTCTTTGCATAACCAGAAAATACACATTTTCTATTTCAAATGCAACATTAAAGACTTATCCTTACCTCGATGAGTGTTGGGTTTGGTTCTTGGCAACTTCTCGAGTTCCACCGACACCGCCTCCAACCTTAGGATCTCTCTTCATCCCACCACATCACACAATGTTAGTCATTTATTCCAAATATCACATAAACAACTTATATTGCATCATTTAATCATACAAAATATTCATCATCAATATTCAACCATCTAAAACATGCATAATCTCATATTTCAATATTTGGGGGTAAACTCATCTTCTACCTCTAACATTTTACTCATTCTCTCCTTTTACCACATTTTCACTTTTGGGGTTTTTGGGGTTTTCATGAATCAACCCACAACCCTTTCCATTCTTGAGATACTATCTCTAAACCAAGAGTTTACAAGATAAAAACAACATAAAACGAACCATAACTCTAAAGGATGAGTTTCCATGGTTTCTCATGTTTTGAAAATAAATCCAACATACCCAAAACAAGTTAGAGAGGAAGAAGAAGAGCTAGGAACAAGAGGTTTACCTCTTCTCAAGCTCTAAGATGAGTCCTAAGGCTCCTTGCTCTTGAAAAGCTCTCCTCTCTCTCTTCTCTTCGAAGTTTTCACCCTAAAATGTGTTTGGGTTTCTGTTTTAAAGAGGTGTCGTCGGGTTGTAATCGATTACCAACATGGTGTAATCGATTACAACGTGAAAAATACGCATATCTGATGCTTTTAATACGATGTAATCGATTACCAGGAGTGTGTAATCGATTACCAGAAATGTGTAATCGATTACCAGCAATGTGTAATCGATTACCAGAAATGTGTAATCGATTACACTGTGTCAGATGCACATATCTTATGCTTTTAATACGATGTAATCGATTACCAGAAGAGTGTAATCGATTACCAGCAGAGTGTAATCGATTACCAGCAGAGTGTAATCGATTACACTGTGTCAACAGCCCAAAATTGCCATTTCTCGCCCACGCGAGAATCCTCGTCCAGGATTTCACCCTCCCAGCTGATCCTTTTTCGCTCAGGCGAGAATCTCTCGATCAAGCGAGGCTTCCAGGACTGATACTATATTTTTAAAGATTAAAATTTGGGGTGTTACATTCAACCTATTACTCTTTTCTTTATGTCTGCTTTTTTGCTTTTCTTGTTTTTTTAACACCCTTAGGCGTGACATTCTTAGGTGCATCTGAGTATGGGTTACCTTCAAAGCTTATAGGTCATAATATAAGATCTTGCATTCGTTTGGTTGAGGGATTTTTATTGATCCATGATCAACAACTTTAGTACTGCCCGAGTTATGGGTTTGATAGTGCTTTCCACTTGAGAAATGAGATCAAGATATCAACCCAATAAATTGCTAGAGTTTGATATGTTGGATGTCATTCTTGTATTCATATTATCATTATAGGTTTAATTCATGGGGCTTTGGATAAATCCAGTGTCCCAATTTGATATAATAAGAGTTATCTTTCTGCTCAACTTGTTCCTATAGACTTAACCCATAATGCCTCGGACAAAATCACTTCAAAACTGCCCTAGTTCGCATTGGTTTCCATTATTCCTCATGCTCTACTTCATCTTCACTTGACATGATTCTTACTCCAAGCACAACTCTTTAAAAAGAAATACTAAAATAATGATCATGTAAATTTGTATTTTTTTGACTTTGAGTGATGATGATGAGGATTTTTAATCTAAATTTTCTTAGATTTAATGGATTCAGTATTTCTTTGCCCTAGTACCTATGTACCTTGGGCATCAAATCCTCAACAAGGTCTTTTAGGCTTGTATCGTGGTCTGATTAGAGGTTTCCAAGAAAAGAATATAAAGACTTAAGTAAGTGTTTCTGAAACCCCTTTCTACTTTCTCCTATTTTCATTGGTATATTTTCAATTGTTTTCTTATAATTAAGAAGAATTTATGATTTTTTTTTTGTGATGGAATGGGTGAAGGCCTAAGATTATGGCAGTAATCTTCCCCGGTGGTACGTTATGAATAGTTATTTTGATAATCATTGATAGTGCATTTTATTTACTATGGATTTTGTGTGAGATATTTAGTAAGGATTCTTAAGAGACTTTTTGTATATTTTTTTGTTTTATTCTTTAGAACTTTGGTGGAGGAATGGTTTTTTTGTTTGCTTTGGATTTTTATCCTCCAGGTAAACTAGTGTTTTGAGATAAAAAAAATTTTTGTTTTTTTATTAATTGAATGTCAACGAAAATAACCGAAAGACTACCCTAATCATGTTATTGATATTTTGCAGGTAATTTAGATGAAAAAAATATTCTTTCACAATGTCTAAGTTCAAAAGAGTGGCTATGGATATCTTATTAATGTTTTGGATTTACAACTAAGCTCATAAATCTAATAATTCAAAAATGTTTCAAGTTTGACTCTTTTATTTAATGAGATCAGCTTTTAGCTTAGGTTTAACTCGTTTGATTCATAAACCAAATTTATCAACCTAATAGTTTGCATAAATACAATTAACATAACCCAATTTTTTTAAGAGTTTACACTTCATTGCTAAGACTCGCATATCTGATGATCCACCGAGAATTGGGTTACAACATAAGTAGAATGGAATATCTTGGAAGAATATGATTTTTAGAACGAAGTATAGAATAAAAATTTGCATGATCAACACATTAGTATATACTTGTTAAAAATATATGAAGGGGAAAGTAAACTTATATTTTTGAAGAAAGGAAACATGGGTGAGAGAATGAGTAATTGAGATTGACTTGGACATTTTTGGCCCATGTATCTTGGTTGTAGACAAATACATTATGTAATTGTAATTTTCTTTGTCTTTCAGAATTGCTTAAGTCGAGTTTCAAAATCATTCTTCAATTTATGAGTGCCTTTGGCAATGTATTTGCAAAACAAATGATTTTTAGTTATGCATGAGTGCATGAATTGAACCCAACAAAAAAATTTATCCATCTTTCCTAGATTAAAATGCAATCTATAATTTAAATGATGAATGAAACATTATTGTTGACCTCATATTACTTCACATATATCTTAAGAAGTATTTGATTTATTTAAGGATACATGAATAGTATGAGAATGAAATTTTCTATGCATATGATAAAGGAAAACGAGTGAGACGTAGTTAAGGAATGCATGCAAATGTTTTTTTTTCCTAATGCACGAGGCTATCTATTATATGATATATTAAAAATGTTAGAAGAAGTGTGAAATGATTTATTTTTTGCTTTTTTTTATGATAATGGATGAGGAGATTTTTGGCAATGAATGAAATGAATACGTTGAGATAGTGGATTAGAATGCATAATACAGTAATATGTGAAACATTTAGTTTTTTTTTATGAATCCATGCATGCTTGAATAATGTATTTTCATTTATGACTAAATGTATGTATGGATGAATGAAATTTGCTTATGCATGAATATAATATGGAATGATGTCCTTTCTCTCTACTTATGTGTCTTTCATGTGTAATGTTTTAACCATAAAATAATGTCAACTCTAAATCATATGAAAGAATATAAGGAAAAGAATTTCATTTCTCTTTCTTCTTATGTCATGTAGGTTATTATTCGTCGATGATCGAATCACTATACTAAGATACAACATAACCCACTTTATTTCACTTACGATAAAATAGATTATGCATTACTAATTGACGCTCTTACATCCTTTATTAGTTATTGTTCACATGTTAATGATTAATTATTATTAGATAAAAGTTATTTACATGTGTGTTGAATGATGTGGTGATAAAACTTTATACTAGTTATTAGCATTAATTAAACTCTTATTTTAATAACCTTTTGAAATTATTAATTTATTTCTGTACGTTTGACTACTTTATAAATTTTATTTGTTCATTTTTTAATATTATTATTTCGTTTTACTAATATTTATAAATTATATTTTTTTAATATTATTTTTAATATTTAATTAGTATTTATAAATTCAATTTTTAGCTCCCTAATATTATTTTTCATTCCACTAATATTTATAATAAGAAGATGATGGAATAATAAACATGTAAATGTAGAAATATAAATTAAGATGATGAAATAATAAACATGTAAGTGTAGAAATATAAATTATTGTACTACTGTATAAAGGTTTTTAAAAATATTAAAAGACATAAATTGTGACTTCTTATAAGGAAAATGATAGTCAAATAATAAGTATGTTAAAGTATTAAATAAGAGTATTAAAAATAATAGTTAAATTTAAGATTCTATAAAATAATCATAAACTTTATACTTTTGTAAATAGATATCATGAAGTATTTTTTCTTCCTAGTTACCCCTTAAAGTTTAATTATTGGTGGAATTGGTCTTTGCAGAAAAATAATGTTAAATTGAAAGCAATGAAATTTTTAATTGGAAATCTTTAGTTACCCCTTAAACGCCATTATTTTCAACAAGACTAGACTTTCCATTAACTACATATTGGACACTGTTAGGGTAAACGTTTGGCTTTGGATTAAGAACATATTGGGGTAGAATTTTCCTTTTACTCGGATTGGCTCTCTAAATCTCTTCTTTGTCTAAATATCAAGTTGTAACCTTTATTTTCTTTATTCTTTATTTGGCTTGTGACATCTTCTTCTCTCTAATAAAATTCTTTTGCTGATACAAAAAAAGCAATGAAATTTTTAACCATTGCATTTTTTTAACATCGACTGATACTTTTATTTTATTTTTGTATATATAGTAATATTATTGTATTAATTATATTACTTTTAACTCTATAATTTACTTATTTTCTTCTTCTTAGTCAATTTTGTATTTTGATGGCGATTTACTCTGAATATCAATGCTGACTAACATGTATTCTTGCATTCCTAATATTGTGAGTCTGATTGCAGCAATTTCTCTGTTATCTATGAGTAATTTAATAATAAATTTATACAGGGACCAATTTCATAAACGGATAATGTTTAAGGGGTAATTATGATGAATAAAATAGTTAATGATATCTACTTGCAAAAGACATAATGTTTTGGGGGAGGTGAGTGTATTCTTTTAAACAAAAAGTATGGTAAGTGTAATTTGCTCTTAATTATTATACATTAGGATAAATTTCTCATTTATAAATTTAAAAGTTTCTAGAAGAAAAAGAAAGTTAAGAAACATCCTAGACAAAATGATTAAAAATGATTTAGATATTCAATGATTTGTAATTATTATACAATAGGATAAATTTCTCATTTTTAAATTTAAAAGTTTCTAGAGAAAAAGAAAGTTAAGAAACATCCTAGACAAAATGATTAAAAATGATTTAGATATTCAATAATTTGTTAATGAACATATTCACGATAGAGTATTATACCTTTATTCGACACATATACTACACCCAGTTGAATTAAGATTTTGATTATCGTTTATAAGAATATAATTTGGCTGAATAATTATTCACAAACTGAAATCCAGAAGGTGAATGTAGGGAGGAATGCATGAATCTAACTAACTTATATTGCATTTCTATTTTACAAGTAATTAATTTATTTTTATAAACAAATTAGACCCATTCAATGAATGGAATGAAAGAAATTTTGAAACTCAACCAATTACCTTAATATTCACTCGGATTATAAATAATCACATTACACTATGACAATTACATGTTTCACATTCACAATCAATTCATTAAAAAATATTCATCATGCAAGGTGTTATTATCACTTTTTTCATGTTATCTTTTGCTACATTTTATTCATGTAATGCAAGGCTATTATTAGATGCTGTTTCAAACAAAACCATTTTCAATGTAATTGAATATGGTGCTGTTGGAGATGGCCTCACTGATGATTCTCAAGTAAAGAATTGTTTAACTTCTCTATTTTTTTACATTCATAAATTATTTTTTCACGTAAGAAAATGCAGTAATATATGACAATTTCTAATAAGTTTTCTAATATAATATCTCAAGTTTTAAATTTACTTATTGTGATTATAATATATATAAGGCTTTTTTGAAAGCTTGGAATGGTGCTTGTGGAAAAAGTGATTCTGTTGGGACCATTGAAGTGCCATATGGAAAAACGTTCTTGTTGAAGCCTCTACTTTTCAATGGTCCATGCAAATTTTCTAAGGTTTATTTTAAGGTAAAAATGTGTGACACTTACATTATGATAAATTGATTTTTATACATATATACATGTTACATCTTTTGTCTTATTTTACTATGTCAAGGTGCTATTAACTTCCATTTTGGATTATTTAAACATTATATGTGTAATTTTGTAATTGTGATGTTTTGTAAATAATATATTGAACTATTCACATAGTGTAAAAATAGATATATATATATATATATATATATATATAAATAAATAAATAAAAGTATATAGATATATGTAAATAAATAAAAGTATATATATATATATATATGTCCACCTATTTTTACACTATCTGATAGTTGAATATATTTCGTAATTAAGTGAATACAACATGCACATGTATTTCTAAGTTTATGAAATATATAGGATAAAAATTGGAATTAAAATTATTATTTTAATTATAAAATGTAAATAGATAAGTTATTAAATTAGAATTTAAAAACATGAAATAAAAGATATTTTTCTTAAATTTATAAACATTAAAATAAAAGTATAATTCTGTGATTCTTTATACTGTTATAAATAGATTAATTTTTTATTTCTGCAATATAAGATTTGACTATAGTCCTCTAATCTATAATTTCTAGACTTCAATTAGTAATACATCTTATATATATCTTTAAATCTTCTATAAATTAGGGGTTTAGATGATTATGTTTTAAAATAAGATTTTCTACAATTAGATCATTACCCTTTAATTTGTTAAGGTTTGATATGATGTTATGTAAATTGTAATGTAGTAGTCGGTTCTTCTAGTAAATTGAAATCGGTCCCTATATAAGTATGATAAATTAATTATACAGATCATATAATCATATTGGTTAAAACTTGTCATACTTGCTTATTTTTTCAAATCGTACCAGTTATATTGGGTGACTTTTATTTAAAACTATAATTTTTTTTTTATGAAAGTGACTTATTTTTAACTAAAATATTGTTTTGGAGGATCTAACACACAATCACTATTAACATTAATGTTATTATAATATATATATATATATATATATATATATATATATATCTAACTTTACTTATATCTGTTTTAATGATTAAATCATCGGTTGAACCATTATATCACCATATTGGTATACTGACTGGTTTGATGACTGATATAATATTAATAACATTAGTTTAATATTAAAAACAACCGACAATTGGAGAAGCAACCTAACATATATTTAATCAATGTTGAGGGTTCCTTACTCAATGTCTATGAGAACTAATATACAATGTGACTTTCTTTGTTTTTTATATTATAAGGAATGTTGTCACATAACTTATGTAAGGATAAAGTATTTAGTTAGGAATGACAAAAATATATGATTTGTAGATACTCACAAAAAATACTTATAATAGGTAACCACAATAATAGTTCATAGATGAATATGTTTATTGTGATAATCATAATAATGAACTTTAGTGACTTAACTATAGTGATAAGCATATGATATCCATATGTTATTATTCATGTAAAAATTACTTATATATATTAATTACTATAAAAATATATAATTAAAGTTGAAAACACATTGGATACTCGACATCCTACTACGCTTACAATGAGATGGGCGGTGTGAGACTTGCTTCCCAACATGCCCCCTCCACATAAGTCGCCGAATTAGGTGAAGTGTTACTTTAGACTCATAACAAAAGACATCTTTTGGCCCATAACAACCGGAAATAGGTTGGGCTCTAACTCTGATACAATGTTAAGGTTCCATCTCAAAACCAATTGGTAATGAGAGGAGTAGCCCAACAGATATTTAAACCATTCCCGAAACAATAAGATAGGCGATGTGTGACTTACTTCCCAACAATATTGTTGAACAAACTAAATAGATATTTCATTTCCACACATATATTTTTTTACTCCTAACCTTTGTTTTAATATGAAAATATAAGCTGGAAGGAAACATTGTTGCACCAAATAGCACTGAAGCATGGACAACGAGTGAGGACAAGACAAGATGGATTGAGTTCATCAAAGTTAATGGTCTTGTCATGAATGGAAGTGGACAAATTGATGGCCAAGGCTCTATTTGGTGGAAAATTTGTAAAGTATGTTATTTATTATTTGAGAATAATGTATATCCTCGTACCAGGAGATAATTTATCTACTTCAATCAGTAAAAGAATGACATGTATTGTTTTGTTTTGTTTTAGAAATATTTTTATAGAAAATTATTAAATAGTATACATGTCACAATTTTAATGGTTGGAGGAGATACATTATTCTCTTCTTACTTTATTTCAACATTCTTAAACAATCTTATATATTTCGAAAATTTTGTTATAATAACAAAATTTATTGATTTTTATTTTTTTCAGGATGATAGTTGCCAAAGACCAAAAGTAAGATATAATAGCTAAAGGAATTTTATTTGTTTGTGAAATTTCTCATTGCTAATTACAAAAGGAATTCTTATTTTATGTGACAATTATTTATTTTATTGTTCAGGCTCTATCTTTTAAAAGTTGTATTAATCTCAAACTAAGTGGGATACATCATATCAATAGTGCAAAGGGTCATATATCCATAAATAATTGTAATCAAGTTAGAATACAAAATCTCACTATCACTGCACCTGAAGATAGTCCAAACACTGATGGTATCGATATTAGTGAATCAAAGGACATTGTGGTCCAAAATTGCACCATTGCCACAGGTAAGAGGTGTACAAATATTTTGCACATCCAAATATATATATATATATATATATATATATATATATATATATATTTATATGATGAGAAATTGAGAATGTTTATTTTAATAGGAGATGATTGTATTGCCTTGAACAAGGGTGCATCAAATATTAACATTACTGCTATAAATTGTGGACCTGGCCATGGTATAAGGTATATAGGAAATAGATTATCATCATTGAGATTTTTTATATTAAATTGATAAAATAATTTAATGGTAAAAAATTTCTCATTTTCTCTTATTTCTTGTTGTCATGTGTTTCAGTGTTGGTAGTCTTGGAAAAGGTGGAGGTTATGCAACAGTAGAAAATGTATATGTTGGTAATTGTAGTTTCTATGGAACAACTAATGGATTGAGAATAAAGACATGGCAGGTAAAAATACAAACATCTTATGTAAATATATATTTCAAATTCTATTAAATTATTCAATCATGTCCTTTATTATGAAATTAATTTCACTATTCGATTTTTACAGGATGGATATGGTTTTATAAGAAATGTCACGTACCATCAAATTAGGCTTCAAAATACAAAATATCCGATAATTATTGACCAAAACTATAGAGATTATGTACAGGTAATGCATATTTTTTAATTTGGTTCTAAATCTTCTGAATTAAATTCATCTATGAAAATATTTTTTATAAGGGTAAAAAGAAACAAACCCTTCTAACAGTCTCTTTATAATTGGAGGTAAGACTGCGTACATCTACCATTCCCAAATCCTATTAAGAGTCTATTTGTGAGTTGAATTTTGAATAAGAAATAAAGGAAAATGAAGGATTTGGGGCATAGTTATAAAAATCGGTTCGTGTCGGCCGGTTCAACCAGTGAACCTGTATTAATACCGGTACGGTACAACAATTATACCAACCAAAACCAATCAAAATCGGTCATACCGTCTTGTTTTCAATTGAATTATACCGGTCATATCAGGTCGATTTTTATTTAAAATTACTTCTTTAATGAAAATAAAAAAAGTTATTATTTTTTATTGATTTTTCAACATAATATTATATATATATATATCTAACTTCACTGGTATGCAGTTTAATTAGTGAATCATCGGTTAAACCGCTATACTAGTACCCCTACCAGTTTGATGATTGGTACGGTATTAATAACACTGATTTAGAGTCATCTCAAAATGTATTTCATAACCCTTAAATCTTCCATTCAACTCTCTTCCCTCCAAAATTCAACTCGAAAACCATAATTCAGATACTCGTAAAAATTTATGAGTACTTTTTGTTAGAAAACCAGAGAAAGAGAAGAGAGAATTCAATGAATAATGCAGTGTTTTCTTATTGAATCAATCAAAGAATGTACTTTCCTTATATAGCAAGAAAGTCAACTAACTAAACTGAATTTTAAACTCAAACTTTCTATAATTGGCAAGTTCTATTTTATTCCTTCTAATCACTAAATCTAAATCTAAAACTACTTAGCTTGTCTAATGTTAATCACAACACTTTTCTATAGCAAAATTATATGAAATAATGATGATGCAGGACAAAGGACTTGAAATAATTAATGTGACATACAAAGATGTGAGTGGAAGTTCTGCTAGTAGTGTTGCAATTGATTTGAGTTGCAATTCTAGTAAAGGATGCAGAAATATCATCATGGATAGAGTTAACTTAACCTCAGTTTCTTCATATACAAATGTCACTGCTTCATGTAGCAATGTTAAAGGACAAGAAACTTCTGTTTCACCTAAAGTGTCTTGCTTGATGGAAAAACCACCTAGTACTCTTATTGGTTCTACATATTATTCACTCATTAAAAAAATGGCTTAAAGTTTGCATACCTTTTATTTAGAATAAGGTTATGCTTTTTTCACTTTTCTATAAAGTTATAATAAAGAATATATTTTCTAGTTACTAATTTCATTTTTATAAGTTACAATGAGTGTGTATATTACACTTGTAATTATAACTCATCTTTTCTATAGATTAAAGAAGCAATTAGTCCTTTATAAAATGGTGAGAAAATAGTAAATGATATGTAGAAAACATAAAATGTGATATAAAATATCAAGGAACAAAAAAAACGAGACACATTAATGATTTGAGGATATTTGATATTAAGGATTTGAGAATATTGTGTATAAGGGTTATTCACCAAAATTTCACATCCTTTGTTGCTGAAATATATTATGTTTCTATCATAGACAATGCAACAATGAATTGAAAGTAGCTTTTGTGCTAATAGTACTATTACATAGAGTAAAGATGTAATCAAAATGAGATATTCTTCTGTCAATATCACCGCCATAATCAAATCAATGTAATCTACAATATTATCGGTTGTAGTCTTGCTTCTGTCAAATACCAAACTAATATCAAATACATTTTAGATACCAAAAATATACGGCGCTCCAATAATCATTTTTGTTCATAATTAATCTCAGTTTTCTTAATTAGCTAGTAATTAGAAAGAGAAATATATATGGACGGATAATGTAATAGTTTTTTATATTGTTAGTGCGTCATTTATCATTCATATTTAATCATCATTAACTGAAATCTTAAATATATAATGCAAATGAGAATGAATGATGTATAATATATTAATCGTGTGTAAATTTTTACACTGACAATACACAAATATTATGTTCTTAATTATAACTCATCTTTTTTTATATAAAGAAGCAATCTTTTATAAAGTGGAGAGAAAATAATAAATGATGGAGGGAAAATATAAAATAGCATATCAAAACATTTTAGATGATATTTAATACTAAGGATAAGAGACTATTTAATAAGGGTAAAGTTTTTTTTTGTTGCTAAATAGTCATTAATAGTTTATTAAACTTCAAAAAAAGACATATAAAAAGAAAAAAAACAATAAAAACAAATAAATATTAACCAATGGAGCCATCACATGTGATTGATTAGAAAAATATTTAAAAATTCCATTTTTAATTAAACTACAATTTTCAACTAATAATTAATACATGTCCACTCACTTACTTATTTAGTAAGTCATAGATCTTCTCTGATATGTGACTTTTGCGGGTGAATATACAAACAAAATATTATCAGACATATTATATATCATGTTTAAAAGATTAATATGCTATAAGATTTTTAAATAGATCTAAATTAATGTCTTTAAATTGACTAAAATATTTGATTATAAATAGAATTATTTAAGATAAATAATTAAAATTTATTTTGTATATATTTTTTATATTCAAATTTCACCCAAAAAAAACTGATTAAATCAAAATATTATAATATAA
The DNA here is from genome assembly GCA_009771035.1 of Lupinus albus. NCBI lineage: Eukaryota > Viridiplantae > Streptophyta > Magnoliopsida > Fabales > Fabaceae > Lupinus > Lupinus albus. Next base: position 919,338 of record CM020016.1, read on the forward strand.
ATATTATTATAGTGAAATTAAATAAGTTGGTTCATTAAGTTTAATAAATATTTTATATAACGTAGATGTTGATATGTTAAGCTAAATATTTTTTTAAGAAGTCTTACTATAATCTATTTAAGAAAAAAAAATATGGTAAAAAATGTTAGGTTATATGTTTCTAATATGTAGTCAAGCATGTTTCTACTCCTAAATATAAATACACATTATTATTTAAAATTTATTTTTATATTACTATATTAATATTTTATCATTTATTATGTAAAAATTAGATATAAGTTATCACCTTCTCCAAAGAGAATTTTTGCAACCTTAAGATTGTTACAAAATATTGTTAGTGGAAACTAAACTTCCTATAACAATTTTTGGGGAAATGTTGAGGCTACAAATCTGAAATTTGAGAGTTTGCTTCCTCTTTGTCCTTCTCATGATTGTTTTTTAATTTATTTTCAGGGAGGGATCCACTTACTCGTGGAAAAAATCCAATGGTTTGAATTGGTAAATACATATAAGCCATTAAATTTTTCAAAATTGATTGACTAAGATGTATAATAGGAGTTTTTCACTTACTCTTGGAATAAGTGGATTTCTCCTCTTTATTTTTTGGGCTTGTAGGTTGTAGCTCGTTTTAATATTACTAAAAGTTTGCGGCCAATCTGGATCCGTTTATTTATAAAAAATGATATTGTATATACACTTCAAAATTTATAAATATGATTAAATATTATGTCTAGTGACAACTTTACATACATTCATGTTAATACTGATATAACTTTATCACAATATTATTTAGGTACGCACTAAAGACATAATATCACAAGTTATTAACTTTATTCCTAGCATCATGTTAATATAAATAAATAAACAATTATTTTATAAATTTAAAAAATTACTATATCAAAGAACACTGCATAATTACGATCATAATAATGAGAAAGTACATTATATTAGTAACATATATTCTCATTAAAAAAAGAATCAATTGGCCTTACTAGACAATTGCTTTTGATTTCCTCCTTAGTTGACTTACTACACAATTGTCATTGATTTGTTTATTGTGGTTGTATTGTATATACGGTCTAGTCTAGATCGGTATACTTATAATTATTAGAGGTGAAACCAAATTAGACTAACTGTTTTTAAAAAAAAAAATCAATTAAACCATATTTAATTTTTACGATTTCAGATTATTTTAGATTGATTTTCAGTTTTATTTTCGGATCAGTCTGAATTTGAGCATCCTTGATTATTAATATTATTATTATATAAAAAGCATAATTTAAAATTTTTTGGAAAATTCATCAAACCTACTTTAATTTAACATTGCAAAATTTATAAATTAAAAAAAGCAGGGTCATTACCTATTTCTAAAAAAATATGATTATATGAACAATTTTGAGTAAAATAATTAATACAATAAGAATATTTGTTTATCAAAGAGCAAATAAAGAAGATAAGGGAAGAAAGTATGGATAAGAGATGTGTTTGAACCCACTAACTCCAAGGGTCGTTATACCCTTAATTTATTTGCTTTAAAATTTAATAAAGAAAAAGATGCTTTTTATTAGTATTGTGTCTCAAAAGAGTTCAACTTTTTCTTTCATATTTCTATGTGCAATAGGTAAATTAAGGCGATGAAATTACGGGTTGAGAATTGATTAGTTGGTTTTTAAAGAAATAATTTATTATTTTTGTAGTTAAATGAAATTAATAGCAAATATAATATATTGATCATGAACCAATTTCCTTCTTCGAGAGCATAAAGGAAGATATAACATGAGTCATGGATTGATATTAAAATTCCAAAAATCTAATTATTATGGGATTAAAATCTAATAAACAATTTTAAATAATTAAGATAAAATGAAATATTTAAAAAGTGATATAACTCCCCTTAAGAAGTAATTTTAAATAATTAAGATCAAATTAAATAACACATATTCTTAAAATATATTCCATTTATAATTTAGGCATTGATTTGAATTATATGATAAATTATTCTTTCAGAGGAAATATGTTTAATTGATTTGAATGCTATATAAACCACAAAGAATTCAAAATTCCCTAATTAAATAATAAATTATACCTCTCAATAGACATTTAATTAAGTAAAAAAAGATAATATTTATGTGAAATAATATTTCATATTTAGATAATTTCTAATATACCTTTATATACTTTTGGGTAAGAATTACAATCAATCCTTTATTATATCAAACCTTTATTCTAAAATCCAAATACAACTCCTGAAACCTTAGTTATAATCATACTAGTCAGTTCAGCTCATATAATGATCCTAATATCTATACCATGTGACAATTATATCAAATATGTAATTAAATTAATCGAAATTTGTCAAAATCAGTTTATACATTTTTCAAAATGACATATTAAAGATTCAAACTTAAACCTAATAATTATTTTTAACATAATAACCTTTAAACCATTTCAGCAATTAAGTTATTTGTTGAAAATAAAATATTTATATTTGTTATAAAATATATAATTAAACCAATATACAGCTTCATTAGTGTACCATTGATCGACTATTACGACTATTGTACCATTATACTAGTACTATGATGATGATATATTAATAAGACTCTTTAAAACAACCCACTCTAATGATTTTCCTTGAAATAGTACGAGTGTTCTATATCATGGATCATATATTGATTTTTGAGTTTTTATGATATATATGGTCTAACTTTGTCTTTCTATCAAACTAAATCCTTATTAATATCTGAAATTTGAATAAAAGAATAGAATGATATCAATTTTAATGGATTAGATGATATATCAAGAATCAAAGTTTTTGGAATAGACATTTTTTATTAAAGGTAGATGATAATATCTTTTATTAAATGAAATTATTAGCAAAGAGACCACATGGTTGTTAACTCACCCATAAGCATAAAGAAAATATGACTCAACTATTAAAATCTGAAAAAAATAAAAAATTAATTAAAATATTTAATAAAACATTTTTAATTATTCTATTACTATTACATTAATTAATTAATTAATCATTCATTAATTTATTAATTATTTTTAATTTAATTTGAAACTCAACCAATTACCTAATATTCACTTCGATTATAAATAAGAGAATAATGTATCTCCCGCTACAAGGAGATAAGTTATCTCATCCAGCCACTAAAATCGTGACATGTGTATCATTTAGTCATTTTCTACAAAAATATTTTTAAAACTAAAAAAACAATACACATGTCATTCTTTTACTGGCTGGAGAAGTTAAGTTATCTCTTGGTATGAGGAGATACATTATTCTATATATATATATATATATATATATATATATATATATATATATATATATATATATATATATATATATATATATATATATATATATATATATATATATATATATATATGATAAAGTGATACTATATAGTTAGGGATATAATGCTTAAAGGATAGAAAAGATAAAGATAATGATATGGTCTTAAATACATTATGATAAATATTATGATAATTATAACCAATTTAATCAAAAGTCAAAAAAAATATAATGTTATAATAAATAATATAGCAAATATTACTTAGTAAATTATTATAAAAAAGATAAATAGTGTAGTTATATTTACTGAAATTTCTCATGTAAGTGTTTCTAAGATTACGAGTAATTCAGTTTTATCATCAAAGTAGATGAAATAGATAAGATCTAAGATCATCACAAAAGAATAAACACATATGATATCTAGATAATCTTAGTGGATAACTTTGTTAAGGATTAATCCAAATAATTAGTGATTATAATATAATATACCATCAAAAATTAGTTTAAGATAAACGTTATAATAAATATAACAATTCAAATCAAAACAAGACAAGGTTATTAAAATAATCATCCAAAGATGTACAACTCATCTAAAAAAATATATTTTTATTAAGATAAGTCTACAAAAGTAAATCAAGATTTTTCGCTCACTTATTAAAATGATAGAAAATTGTGGGAATTACAATTGTACCATTATACTAGTCCTATCATGATATATTAATAACACTGTATGGAACAACCCACTCTAATGATTTTCCTTGAAATACTATGAGGGTTCTATACTAGGAAGTGCCACACATGGATCATATATTGATTTTTGAGTTTGTATGATATATGTGGTCTAACTTTGTCTTTCTATCACACTAAATCCTTATTTATATCTGAAATTTGAATAAAAAATAGAATGATATCAATTTTCATTGATTAGATGATATATCAAGAATTAAAGTTTTCCTAATAGACATTTTTTATTAAGGGGAGATGATAATATTTTTTATTAAATAAAATCATTTACAAAGAGACAATTAATTAACATATTTAATAAAACATTTTTACTTATTCAATTACTATTACATTAATTAATTAATTAATCATTCATTAATTTATTAAATATTTTTATTTTAATTTGAAACTCAACCAATTACCTCATATTCACTTGGATTATAAATAATCACATTACACTATGAAATTTTCATCTTTCAGATTCACAATCAATTTATAAAAAAATATTCATCATGCAAGGTCTTATTATCACATTTTTCATGTTATTTTTTGCTTCATTCTGTTCATGTAATGCAAGGCTATTAGATGTTGTTTCAAGCAAAACCATTTTCAATGTAATGGAATATGGTGCTGTTGGAGATGGTGTCACTGATGATTCTCAAGTAAATATTTGTTTAAATTCTCTATTTTTTTACATTGATAAATTACTTTTTCAAATTTCTAATAAGTTTTCTAATTCTCAAGTGTTAAATTTACTTATTGTGGTTATAATATATATATATAAGGCTTTTTTGAAAGCTTGGAATGGTGCTTGTGGAAAAAGTGATTCTGTTGGGACCATTGAAGTGCCATTTGGAAAAACGTTCTTGTTGAAGCCTCTACTTTTCAATGGTCCATGCAAATTTTCTAAGGTTTATTTTAAGGTAAAAATGTGTGACACTTACATTATGATAAATTGATTTTTATACATATATACATGTTACATCTTTTGTCTTATTTTACTATGTCCAAGGTGCTATTAACTTCCATTTTGGATTATTTAAACATTATATGTGTAATTTTGTAATTGTGATGTTTTGTAAATAATATATTGAACTATTCACATAGTGTAAAAATAGATATATATATATATATAAATAAATAAATAAAAGTATATAGATACATGTAAATAAATAAAAGTATATATATATATATATATATATACCTATTTTTACACTATCTGATAGTTGAATATATTTCGTAATTAAGTGCATACAACATGCACATGTATTTCTAAGTTTATGAAATATATAGGATAAAAATTGGAATTAAAATTATTATTTTAATTATAAAATGTAAATAGATAAGTGATTAAATTAGAATTTAAAAACATGAAATAAAAGATATTTTTCTTAAATTTATAAACATTAAAATAAAAGTATAATTCTGTGATTCTTTATACTGTTATAAATAGATTAATTTTTTATTTCTGCAATATAAGATTTGACTATAGTCCTCTAATCTATAATTTCTAGACTTCAATATAAATTAGTAATACATCTTATATATATCTTTAAATCTTCTATAAATTAGGGGTTTAGATGATTATGTTTTAAAATAAGATTTTCTACAATTAGATCATTACCCTTTAATTTGTTAAGGTTTGATGTGATGTTATGTAAATTGTAATGTAGTAGTCGGTTCTCCTAGTAAATTGAAATCGGTCCCTATATAAGTATGATAAATTAATTATACAGATCATATAATCATATTGGTTAAAACTTGTCATACTTGCTTATTTTTTCAAATCGTACCAGTTATATTGGGTGACTTTTATTTAAAACTATAATTTTTTTTATGAAAGTGACTTATTTTTTACTAAAATATTGTTTTAGAGAATCTAACACACAATCACTATTAAAATAAATGTTAGTATAATATATATATATATAATTGGAAAAGCAACCTAACATATATTTAATCAATGTTGAGGGTTCCTTACTCAATGTCTAGGAGAACTAATATACAATGTGACTTTCTTTGTTTTTTATATTATAAGGAATGTTGTCACATAACTTTTTATGTAAGGATAAAGTATTTAGTTAGGAATGACAAAAATATATGATTTGTAGATACTCACAAAAAATACTTATAATAGGTAACCACAATAATAGTTCATAGATGGATATGTTTATTGTGATAATCATAATAATGAACTTTAGTGACTTAACTATAGTGATAAGCATATGATATCCATATGTTATTATTCATGTAAAAATTACTTATATATATTAATTACTATAAAAATATATAATTAAAGTTGAAAACACATTGGATACTCGACATCCTACTACGCTTACAATGAGATGGGCGGTGTGAGACTTGCTTCCCAACATGCCCCCTCCACATAAGTCGCCGAATTAGGTGAAGTGTTACTTTAGACTCATAACAAAAGACATCTTTTGGCCCATAACAACCGGAAATAGGTTGGGCTCTAACTCTGATACAATGTTAAGGTTCCATCTCAAAACCAATTGGTAATGAGAGGAGTAGCCCAACAGATATTTAAACCATTCCCGAAACAATAAGATAGGCGATGTGTGACTTACTTCCCAACAATATTGTTGAACAAACTAAATAGATATTTCATTTCCACACATATATTTTTTTACTCCTAACCTTTGTTTTAATATGAAAATATAAGCTGGAAGGAAACATTGTTGCACCAAATAGCACTGAAGCATGGACAACGAGTGAGGACAAGACAAGATGGATTGAGTTCATCAAAGTTAATGGTCTTGTCATGAATGGAAGTGGACAAATTGATGGCCAAGGCTCTATTTGGTGGAAAATTTGTAAAGTATGTTATTTATTATTTTTAGTCATTGTATTTCAACATTCTTAACAAATCTTATACATTTCGAAAAATTTGTTATAATTAACAAAGTTTATTGATTTTTATTTTTTCAGAATGATAGTTGCCAAAGACCAAAAGTAAGATATAATAGCTAAAAGAATTTTATTTGTTTATGAAATTTCTCATTGCTATAGAATTCTTATTTTATGTGTATATTATTTATTTGATTTTTCAGGCTCTATCTTTTAAGAATTGTACAAATCTCAGCCTAAGTGGGATTCATCATATCAATAGTGCAAAGGGTCATATATCCATAAATAAATGTGTTCAAATTAGAATACGAAATCTCACTATCACTGCACCTGAAAATAGTCCAAACACTGATGGTATCGACATTAGTGAATCAAACGACATTGTGGTCCAAAATTGCACCATTGCCACAGGTAACAGGTGTACAAATATTTTGCACATCCAAACCTAAAGAATAATGTATTTCCTCATACTTGAAGATAATTAAGGATGACAATGGGTACCCACAACGGGTTGGGTCTGAGTTCATGTTTTGGACTCGTAGGTAATTGAGAACCGCGATTTTAAGACCCGCTGTTAGATAGGTCTGGGTCCGGGTAATGAGCTATCCAGACCCGTTACTACCCGAACCCACTATTTATATATATATAGCAACATAATTTTAATATATGTTAATCTATATTGTAATATCATATTAAACCATAATTATAATATCATATTACTTCATAAGTGTGATTGTTATGTTGTTAAAATGTAATGTTATGTTGTTAAGCAATATTATTATATTGTTAATTCATATGTATGATATAATATTATGTTAATTGAAGAGTTTTCACTAAATAAATTTTTCATCACAATTTTGAACTTGCTTTTAATGTTTTTTTATTAGTAAAATCAGTTTTGTTTAATATTTTAAGTTGTGTTTAAATAACATATATGATCGTAAGAAACAAATACACAAGTGTATAAATTACTTGAAATTATTTTAATATTTTTGAATTTATGGGTACTCATGGATCCGTTGGGTACACAGAGACCCGCAGGTAGTTTACCAGCTGGGTATTAGCACGGGTCTGGGTCCAAAAATGAAGCAACGGGGTGGGTCTGGGTAATGCACTACCCGGACTCATTCAGACCCATTGTCATCCCTAGAGATAACTTACCTCCTCCCGCCAGTAAAAGAATGATATGTGTATTGTTTTGTTTTGTTCTAGAAATATTTTTGTAGAAAATCATTAAATGGTATACATGTCACAATTTTAATGGTTGAATAAGATAACTTATCTCTTTATACTAGGAGATACATTATTCTCATATATATATATATATATATATATATATATATGATGGGAAATTGAAAATGTTTATTGGTGTGTGTTTATTTTAATAGGAGATGATTGTATTGCCATGAATGAGGGCACATCAAATATTAACATTACTACTGTAAATTGTGGACCTGGCCATGGTATAAGGTATATAGAAAATAGATTATCATCATTGAAATTTTATTAAATTGATAAAATGTTTCATTTTCTCATATATATTTTTTTTGTCATGTGTTTCAGTATTGGAAGTCTTGGAAAAAATGGAAACTTTGCAACAGTGAAAGATGTGTATGTTAATAATTGCAGTTTCTTTGGAACAACTAATGGATTGAGAATAAAGACATTTCCAGTAAGAAGATAATCATTATCCCTAAATATATATTTCAAAATCATTATCGTATTATCTGAGTTTTAGTGAAATTATATCAATCACTTCTCCCTTTTTGTTCTTACACGAAACACCACATATATTACAATAACCACACCCAATGAGACATAAGTATAATTTTTTTAGCAAAAAAAACATGTGATGTGTGTAATTAAGTTAAACAAAATATTGTATATTGTGTAAAATATGCAGCAGGTATGGTTACGTAATTAACTCAGGGGTGTCAGTATAATTAACTCTTATATCTATCAAAATTTTCAATTGTTTTTTATATTCTGGAATTAATTCTACTCTTCTTTTATACAGAATGGAAATGGTTACGTAAAAAATATTACATATAATCAAATCAGATTTTACAATACCAGAAACCCCATAATTATTGACGAGAAATATAAAGATATTGAACAGGTAATGCATTTCTTAAATTTGGTTTTGAAACTGTACATTTTTTAGGATGAATTCATTTATTGAAGAGTAAGTTTAAAAAACAAACTTCACATAATAGCCATACGTTATTGGAAAATCCAATGATTTGAATATGTGAGTATATCTAAACCATTTTCCAAGAATGTGTGATATCGAGTATGTTTTTTTCACTTACTTTTGGAATAAATATACCCCTTCCTTCTTTTTTTTATGAGGGAAATTCACATCATGGTCATTCATTCTTGGAAAATCCAATGATTTGAATGAATGAATATATTTAAACCATTAGATTTTCCAAAAATGTGTGACTATGATATTGAGTAGTTTTTTTCCACTCACTTTTGGAATAAGTATACTCATTCCTTCTTTTTAATAACTACTCCACATCATGATCATTCATTCTTGGGAAATCCAATGGTTTGAATTTGTGAGTACATTTAAATCATTAGATGACTAAGATGAGAAATATGTATTTATTACTTACTCTTGGAATTAATGAATCCCTCCCTTTTCATAATGATAGTGAAAGAAAATAAATTCACATTTTATTTATTGTTTATATTATAGGTAAAAGGATTTGAAATAATTGGTTTGAGATACAATGATGTGAGTGGAAGTTCTGCAACTTCTGTTGCAATTGATTTGGGTTGTGATTCTGGTGAAGGGTGCATTGATGTCATTATGGATAAAGTTAACTTAACTTCAGTTTCTCCAAATGATAAAGTCACTGCTTCATGCAACAAAGTTAAAGGACAAGAAACTTCTGTTTCACCTGATGTGTCTTGCTTGACAAAGAAGTTATCTCTGTACTAGAAAATCCAATACTAGATCTAGATTTCGACATATGTCATAAAAATATTTAAGGGTTTAGAATTCTCGTTATTTTTGTATTAAATAAAGAGAATAATGTATCTTCTAGTATAAGAAGATAAGTTATCTTCTTCAGCCATTAAAATCGTGACATGTGTACCATTTAATCATTTTCTACAAAAATATTTATAAAACTAAACAAAAAAATACACATGTCATTCTTTTACTCGGCGGAGGAGGTAAGTTATTTTCTGATATGAAGATATATTTTATTCTTTAGAAAATCTTTTACCCTTATAGTGTAGTATTAGAGAACCCAATTATTGGTTCTCACATATCATTATATCAATAAAATAAAACATTGCCTCATATTTTGTATCCTTTTTTATTTTTTATTAAGATTATGTTTCTTTTACTTTGCTACAAAGTTATAATAAAGAATGTATCCCCTTCTTTCTAATTAGAGAAAGAAACATGAATGGACCCACAATGCAATAGTTTTATATATGTATTATTTATTATTTATATTTAATTATTATTGTAGATTTGACTCTTAAAAATGGATGACAATAAAAATCAAACATGCGGTTACCTGAGTTCAATTTTCGAGTTCGGGTTTAGTATAATTGATATTCTACCCTGAACCTAATTAATATATATATAATTATAAAATTACACATTAATACATATATAAAAAGTACATATATATATATATATATATATATATAAATTTGACATGTATAGAACCTATATATATAGAAATATATGTTTCGTGCAAATTTTTATCGGGTTTGGGTTATTCGAAACTCGACGGGTTCAGAGATGGTATCATTGTTTTCAACCCGTTAATTAGGGTTCGGATTTTGGATTTCGGGGTTGAGTATGCACAAACCCGACCTAACCCACCCTGTTGTCATTCCTACTCTTAAATGAATGATACAATATAAGGATTGTGTGTAAATCTTTACACTCGCACCAACAAGACATTTGTCTAGTGGTTTAAGGCTATGCTATATCACTAGAATGACCAAAAGTCAAAAGTTCGATTCCTCGAAGCGACACTAGTTTGGAAGGGCAGTCATTCACCCCGAAGGGATTATAGTTCTTTACCCATTGGGTGAAGGGATACCCTTAGTAATAACCAAATAAAATATTTACACTGACATTGCATAAATATTACACTCGTAGTTATAACTGGTCATTTCTATTAAAAAAACAATCTTTTACAAAAATGGAGAAAATAATAAATGATGCATCAAAAATATAAAATGTGATATAAAATAACATATTAAAAGTTTCTAGATAATATTTTATATTAAGCATAAGAGAATATTATATATAAGGATACAGTTTTTTTTGGTACAAACATAAAAGTGAAGTTAATAAATAGTCATTAATACTTTGTTAAACTTCCAAAAAAAGACATATAAAAAGAATAAAATAGTAATAAAAAACAAATAAACATTAAACAAGGGACTAATAGAATTGTTTTTCCATAAAATATATCACTTCATGTGGTGTCATGAAATATGATTGGAAAAAATGTATCTAAGTTAAAAGTTTAATTATTAAGTATTTTTTTGCCAATAATAATTCATGTCACATTGAGTAGTACACATTGTGGGACAAAAGATATATTCCCGTAATCTAACGGACAAAACTTATATATAATATCATATGTGTGGTTAGTGGATGTACATATTTTATCCTACAAAGTGTCACTTGCCAAAAAAATACTTAAAAGTTAAACTTTTAACTTAAATAAATATATTTTTCAATCAATCACAATTGGCAATATAAGGAAGGAGTGACACATTTCTTTGAAATGAGACGAGATGTGCTTCCATGGTTTGAAGGTATTCTATTAACAATTGACACATTTCCACTCACTTATTCTATTAGCTACTATTAAGTTGTTATTTTTTTAACCTTTTCTCCCCTTACTGGCTTTCATCAAAAAGAGTATAGTCTTCTACATAGTGATACTAAGATACATCTCCATCAACCCCACAAATTAAAACCCTGCCCCATGTACTGAGAGCATCACATGCACCAGAACTGCAAACACAATCTCACCCCAAGCCACCATGTGTCCTCTCTATCGGAACAAATGAGACGTTTGAGCGTGAAATGAAAATACTCCAAGTCGGCGCAATACAACTGCAAGAGTATTTATAAGCCTTAAAGTACACTCTTGCAGTCTAATTGCGCCGACCTACAAGTTCCTGTTCTAATTGTTGGCCAGCAACACAAGGATCTTGGTACAAACTTAACACTATGCTTGTATGATGCATAGAAAGATCTTGGTCCAAACCGAAGAAGGAACAATAATTAGAGTAAGCAATTATAAACCTTACACTTGTAGGTTCCCAGAAAATTAACAGAAAATCTAATATAATTCACTTTAAGACACAACATCCATACCCAGGAAACAACACCAATAATTACAAAAAGGAATGCATTTCAGATCAAACAGTTAGATTCATCACCTAAACTTCTAACCTTGTGAATCAAGTTTGAAGTAAATATGCAATAACAGAATACAAGGGCCTGCAACACCCAATTTCTAGTTCCATTCCAATCATGCAAAGTAATTCTAATTGTTGCTACTGAATACTGCAAAAATTAAAAACAACAGCAACAAAGATATGTAGTTATGCACCATAATTTCTCACTGCATTTCTTTTAACCTTTTCTAATCAGAGATTGAAAGCGAGCATAAGCAAGTAGAAATAACAGACAAGTTAAAACAGGACAAAAACTCATTTGTTGCGGGCTTTTCGATCAACAAATATTAAATTTAATTTCCTAAAGTCAGAGTTCATGATATAACTCAATTACTTCTTAGTGCTACAAAATATAAAAATCTTAATCCTAATACCAGATCAACTTTTCTAAGAAGGAACAACGGTCATTCAATGTCCTTTAGTAACATATGCAGCAGCAAATGCCGCAGCCAAAATTGAAGCTCCCGAGGATACCATAGTCCATAAGCTTTTCATTTTATGTGCCTCGTGCACAGATTTCTGCAGAACTTCAGATTGTTGCTTCATATCAGCCAAAACCTTCTCAACACAATCTCTCCCCTCCTTCAGCATTTCAACATTCCCTTCTATCTCCTCCTTCTGTTTCACCAAATCCCTAATCTGCAGCATCAACTCCTCTTCCTTCTTCACATATATCCCAACTTTGACTTCCAATTCCAGAATCTTTCCTCTCATCAACTTCTCTTCCTTACGCACATCATTCAAAGCCTCGTTCACATTGGCCAACTCCAAATCCATGCTACTGATTTTCACCTTCTGCGAATCATTCACCTTTGAAATCTCATCCTTCTCCCTCATAACCAAATCCATCTCCTCCTTCAATTTTTCAATCACCACCATCGACTCTCGCAAGCTCCTTACAGCCGAATCCCTCTCCACTGTCACTTCCCCGATCACTCTCTCCTTCCGATGCCCTTCCTCGATTAACTTCTCCCCATCCAATCTCACATTCTGCAACTCTTCTAGAAGCCTTTTGTTACTATTCTCTGCCTCTAGAAGCTTTTCCTTCAACTCTCTCGAGTCCCTTACGGCCGAATCTCTCTCCATTGTCACTTCCCCGATCACTCTCTCCTTCCGATGCCCTTCCTCTGCTAACTTCTCCCATTCCAATCTCACCTTCTGCAACTCTTCTAGAAGCTTTGTCTTACTGTTCTCTGCCTCTAGAAGTGTCTCCTTCAACTCTCTCGAGTCTCTTACAGCCAAATCTCTCTCCACTGTCACTTCACCAATCAATCTATCCTTCCGAGACCCTTCCTCGATTAACTTATCCCCTTCCAATTTCACCTTTTGCAACTCATCTAGAAGCTTTCTATTACTATTCTCTGCCTCTAGAATCTTCTCCTTCAACTCTCTCGAGTCACTTAAAGCTGCATTTCTCTCCACTGTCACTTCATCTATAACTCTCTCCTTCCGACCCCCTTCCTCAATTAACTTCTCCCCTTCCAATCTCACCTTCTGCAACTCATCTAGAAGCTTTCCCTTATCATTCTCCGCCTCTACAACCTTTTCCTTCAACTTTCTCGATTCCCTTACAGCCGAATCTCTTTCTTCCCGAACCTCCACAATCACACGCTCTCTCTCAAGCCCTAATTTCTCCCCTTCAACCCTCACTTTCCGCAACTCATCTAAAACCTTATTCTCCCTATTCTCAGCTTCTACAACCTCATTTTTCAACTCTCTCCACTTACTAACAGCAGAATCTCTTTCACTCATCACTTCTTCAATCACCTTCTCCTTCCTCAACCCTTCTTCCATTAACTCCTCCTTCTCCGATCTCACTTTCCGTAACTCTTCCAGAACCTTCTCCTCTCTTATCTCACCTTCTCTAACCTTCTCCTTAATCAAATTAGCATCAACAACAACACAATCAAAATCAAATTTCAACTTATCCCTCTCTCCACTAACCTCACTCAATCGAAACTTCAATTCATCAATCTCAAACCCTAACTCCGAAACGACATGTTGAATGTCGTTTTGGTCAGAAGAGAAAACAGAGGCAATTTCTTCAACACGTGACTTAATGAAAGCGAAAGTTATAGATTTTTGTAACTCGGAAACGACATTGTCGTCTACGATGTTAAAGAGATTAGACTCTAACGACTCAACTTGTTGTCGTCGTTGAGTTGTTTCTTTAAGAAGGAGAGAGTTAAGGTTTTTGAGAGTTTCAAGTTTGGTGTTGTTTTCTGAAGATGTTGGTGGTTGAGGTTGTGAAACATTTTCTTCATGGCGTTGTTGTTGTTGTTGATGATGGTGTTGTTTGGAGTTGTTGGACATTTTCTTTTTTGCCATAGTTGAGAAGTGTGAGTAATAATACTGATACAACAAGATTAGGGTTTTTTTATGAATGGATGGTGTTGTGAGAGATAGTAATAATATATAGGGAAAGATATACACTCACTATGAAGTCCACGTCATCCCTTTTTGAAAAATGTTTAAATTAGTGTGTAAATTTAAACTATTAGATTTTCAAAAAAAAAATAGATGATTAGGATATCAATTTTAAGAAAATTTAATTGTTTAAATTAATAAGTTTTTACTAGAGCGCTAAGTTTTCCATGTTCAATGGTTTAAAATTTACTCTGTGAGTAAGTGGATTCTTATTTGCTTTTTAGAATTCAAATTTTAAATGTTGGGCCCAAAAAGCCCATTTGATGTTTAGGTTTGGGAAATGGGGGAAGCTCCCATATTAAGCTATTATTCCTACGGCTACAGCTTTCAACTTCTCTTTGTAGAATTGACTGTGAATTCAATTTCAAATACCTGTAGATGATAAGTGACCGCACATATTGGGTTAAAAAAAAGTATCATATAGTGATACAAGTAATATATTAGAGTATGACATGTGGACCTTTTTGTTTATTTTTAAGATCAAAAAAATGTTTGATTATAAATCTAATAAATGATTCTTCCTTGAAAGTAAACAAAAAAGTCCATATGTAATCCTCTAATAAGTCACTTGTACCACTAGCACATATGTTACTTTACCTAAGTTTTGTCCTTAAAAAAATAATTCTTTTTTTATATTACTAAGATTATCCTCTTACCGTATTTTAATCTTTAGATAAGATTTCTCTACTAATGATTTTTGGAGTGTATGAGTATTTTCTAATAAGTGTGGCTCGTAGATATCAAATCAATGACTTTTTTCGTCATGTTTAATCTAACGAGGTCTTCTAATAAGTGTTCGTCTCATTAGCATCTCTTGTGCCTCTGTTTTTTATTGGTTAAAAAATATAATTAAATTAAAAGTTTAATGATTAAATATTTTTTGACCAATTGTAAGTAATAATATATGGAGTGACTCATTTTATGAGAGATTGTCTCTAAAACTGATTATAGAATATAACTAAGATGGAAACAATAACTTTTCCACGTGTCAAGTATATAATATATATAGTAGGGACTTAATATGTTTATTTTTTTAAGGTATAACATTTAAAAGTATGATGTCACATATTATCTTATTTTAAAAAAATTACTCAACTATAAGATTTTAAACAAGTCCACATATATGCCTTTAAATAGGCTAAAAACTTGATTATAAATAGATTTATTTAAGATTAACAATTAAACTTTATTTTGTATATATTGTATATTCAATTTTTTAAAAATATAATTATATTATAATATAAATATTAATAGATAATATAATTAAATAGGTCGATTGATTAGAGTTAATATGCATTTTACTTAACTTAATAAATTATTTATTAAGCTAAATGAAGTCTTTAAGATGTCTAAGCTCTACCTAACATAGTATGTAGGCTTTTAATAGGTATTTTAATATGTTTGTTGGTACTATCAAATGTATCATCTTGTATTTTGGGTAAGGAACTAATCTATTTTATTGTGCATGGCTGCCCTTTCAACAAATGTTGCTCATAGGAATTCAATCACTGGCCTTTTGTAACCCTAAATATAAGTATACATGATTATTTATTTGTAATTTATTTTGTATATTACTTATTCAAATCTTATTATTTATTATGTAAAATTAAATATAAGTTATCACTTTCTAACTGCAAACTTTATTTCTTTAAAAAATAATGCTATTGAAACTAAACATCCTATAACAATTTTTGAGGGAGTTTGTTTCCTCTTTGTCTTTCCCTATGATTGTTTTCTAATTTCCTTTTGCGCTAGTAGGGTGCAACTCCTATTATTATAATTAATATTATTAATTTATCAGAATGAATCACTTATTTCAATAGTAACTTCACTTTTAGAGATTAATTTTAGAGAAATTTAATAGTTTAGATCTACCCATTAATTCAAACTATTAGATTTCTATAAAATTGATGACTAAGATGTGGATGAGTAATCAGATCCTTTCCCTTAATTTATTATGTAAAAATAGTAATTTATAAATTTTGGAAAATTTATCTAAAAGTAGTTTAACATTTCAAAATTTATAACTTAACAAAGCAGGGTATTGCTGATTTCTAAAAATAAATCTGATTGTTTGAAGAATTCCAATTAAAACAATTACTAAAATAAGAATGTTTCTTTATCAAATAGCATATAAAGAAGATCATGCATGAAATATGAATGATAATTGTATTCCTAATCATCTGCCATATTGTGATACTACTATGCTAACTATGTGGACCTTATGTTGCACTCTTATTTTTATTGGTTTCATGACTTAGAAAAAAGTTAAATGAAATTCCAAAAATGTCTCAAATAATTGAAGTTGTTACTATAATATTTATGGTTAAGATATAAAAAACTCTTTTTATACCCAAATTGAAAATACAATTATTGATTTAGAGTTATGAGTTCGATAGTCATTATGGATGTAATATATATTAGCATCTTGTCCCCCATATTAAAATGATAGTTTTGTTAACTGCCCACATCATTAAAAAATTAATAAAGTGGAAGATAAAAAAAATTATTATTTTTCATTACAATAGTTTATCTTGCTCCTACGTATTTCTAGGTACAGTAGGGAAATAAAAGTTATCTATTTCTTGTTTTAAAATTGATTAATTGTTTAGATTGATTTTTATTAAAGAAATTATTTATTATTTTTTAATTAAATGGAATACATAAAAATAGAATGCATTGTTCACGAAAGGCCTTCCCACTACTACAGCGGAAAGGAAAATACACCACGAGTTATGATCGGAATATTAAAATTCAATAATTTTTTTAGTTATACGATTAAAAACATTTAAGAATACTTAATTCAATTTAATTAAATGAAATAAATAGAAAATATATTGCATTAGTTGTGAACAGACATCATGCTTTGAGAATAGAAATAAGATATTGTGTCAATAAAAATATATTAATCCAATTAATTATCTAATTAAGAATATTTAAAATATATTAATTATTTTTATTAACTAAAATCATTAACAAATGACAGCATTAACTGTGAAATGATTCTCTACCAATGTTGTCATAACCCGACTGAATTGAACTTGATGGTCCGATCGCTGACCATGCTTAAAAACAATTGTGATTTGTATTATTAACGAATTAGTAGTTGAACCACTGTGAATTATTCAAAAGCATAAAAGATGATAAGAGAAAACTTGTAACCAAACTATTAAAATCCATAAAACAATTACTTAAAAAAAATTATAAAACACTTTTACTTATTTTTTTTATTATTACACTAATTAGTTAGTTATTCATTAATTTTTATAAATTAAAGTTATGTATAAAAAAGAAATACTATTTTATTTCTATAAAAAGATGGAAATTGTTAATAAAAATAATGAAAAAGAAAACAAATGGAAAAGAAGAAAATATAGAAATAAATAAACAGTTGTCACATGTAGAGATGGGATTGACACTGTTGACAAAATGACAATCAATCAATTGTGTGACAATTGGTAAAGGAGACAAGCCGAAAGCACAAAATTAGGGATGACAATAGGCACGAGCAGCACATGTAGTGCATACCTATGTTTATACTTACACTATTTGTAAGTATTCGTGTGGGTAGTGGGTATCTGCAGGTACCCATCATTTTTCTTATTTTAATTATATTTTATAATAATTAATCTATAAAAATATTTTTTATTTAAATAATATAATATGTATACGATAATTTTATGATTATAGTAATATAGTCAATTTTATTATGAAGTAATAATAAAATAAACAAATATAATGTTAAATTAATAATAACTAAGTATAAAATATTTAATTAAAATATATACCCCGGTATCCGCATGTGTATCATGATATCTGTTTTCACTCATAAGCTATTTTTGCAGGTACCAATTGCAAGTATTTTGATGGGTACCAACGAGTACATGTATTTTTGTCATCCCTACACAAAATACAATATTGGATATGGCAAACGAGAAATTCTGAAAAGAGCACGTGACAATGGAATAAGCCCGCGCTAGAGCAACATTGCAACTAATGAACAATAGAATGATATGTGTCACTAGAGATGTTAACATAGGTTATCCATACGGTTTCAGGCTAGCACACACCGGGTTCGGGGTAATCCAGGCCGAACTAAAAAGCTCGGATACAAATTATGCATAGCAAATTATATCCCAAGTCCACACTTAGCGGGTTGCGGGTTATGGAAGGCCGACCCACATAATAATAAAATATAATTATTTAAATGTTAAGATATTTAATCTATTTAAAATATATACATATATCATATGATATTAATGTATAGTTTTTTAAGACACTTGTTATGTCAAATTCAACAAACTTATAAATATAATCTCTTGTGTTTGAGTTAAGTCGTTATGTCAAATCCATGTATATAAATTTTAACACAACATATTTATTAAATCTTTCATTTGTATTGAAATCTTACTTCATAACAAAATATAATTTGTAACTTCATTTTAATAATATAAATTTTTGGACACTACAAAAAATAACATCATATTGGTTTATAGTAATACTAGTATAGACTCAAGTTCATAATAAAAATCTATATGTCAGATTATATCCATCATTGTAATATATGATTATTATGTTTTACTTTATGTTTGAAGATATTTTGTATGTTCTTTATCAACACTTTCATTGTGAAATATTATGTTAAATTTACTTGTGTGAAATTCTCTATTGTAAACATTTATGTTGTCTTTTAGTTTTGTATAATTTAAATCTAATTAAATAAACTATTAAGAAAGGAAAAATAAGATTTATGTTGTTTAATGTATTTTCATTTGATTTGATACTCTATTTTGTTATTATGCTTAAAATGATATTATGTAAAATGAGAAAAATATGATAATGTTTAACTTTATAAAATTATTGTAATTTATAACACAATATCTATTTTTTATTTTTTATTAATTTATTTTGTAAAATAATTTTCACCTAAAGCTAATTAACAAGCCAAAGGTCTCTAAAAAATAAAAATAAATAAGGAAAAACGGGTAGCCAGAGTCCACTCGGATAAACCCGACAAGAGCCCAATTTTAATATAGTATGGTCAGATTGGGCTAAAAATCCAGGATTCAATAAAAAATACTTAATATCATACCCAAACCCTATAAAATTTTGGGTTTTGACGGATCAGCTCAATTCACCCACCCATTTTGATACCTTTATATGTCATTGTTCTTAACACTAATCACGAGACAAAGTCACTTCTCTCATATTCGCTAGTTCTTTACAGCACCAATGTGCAAGAGATAGACAACAAACCTAATGATTGGACGCACCATTTTCCGTGGTGTTTGTTGGTGCACATAGGACAAAACACCACAAGCCCGTAAAAAAATTTCTTCTCTTGTTTCTTTATTTAAAGAGCATAAAAGTAGATATGACACAATCCATAAATGAACTATTAAAATCCAAAAATAATTACTTAAAAACTTTATAAACATTTTTACTTATTTTATTACTATAAAATTAATTAAATATTCATTACTTTTTATAACTTATTAAGTTATGCATAAAAAAGAAATATTTTTCTCTTTAAAAAAAAGTATTAAAAAATAATAAAAAGAAGAAAAAAAAATGGAAAACTAAAGAAGGAAAAATACATAAAGTAGTCATTTGCTGATGGCGCCAGCACACAAGAGAAAGGTAACAAACCTCATGATCGGACAAAAAAAAGACATAATCAAGCTAGAGTTTTTTTTTTCTCTATTTAATAATTAGAAATAGATCAGATTAGACCAGACTTTGCCTTAAATAAATCGAACTTATATAACATATAGGAGTCTGGGCATGACCTATTAGTCTGGTTAAGAAAAAATTCAAAGTCTAAGTATAACCTGTTTAAAAGTCTGGCTGACCTGTTAGTCTGTTAAAGTAAAAAATTCAACACATTATTTACAAGTTAGGAAAAACTACATACTTACATGAGTTAGGTTATATACTTAAGTCTAAGTATCAACAACTAAATATCTAATTATTAAATAGTCTAATCTCTAAGTCCTAGTGGATTCATATAAAAAAAATATTATTTAGTTTTTTATACATATTATAAAAAATAATTTATAAATATATAATAACATTTAATAGGTCGGTCTGTTAGTCTTAACAGATTTTTTAAAAGGTCTGAGCCTGACCTGTTTAGATTAAGTAGCCTATCAGAGAAGCTTAAGTCTGATCTATTTACCGAAAAGGTTTGATCTGACTTATTATAGACTAAGCACTAGATCCCTTATAGACATCCTAGTCTGTTTCCACCGGTTACAATGTTATTTATAGGTCCAAATTACTATATTTTCAATCAAATTACATTTGATTTTATTTTCCACCCACTAATATTTTGATTTGGTTTTAAAACAAGATACGGCTAACAAATGGAATGTATCTAGTCTTAAAAACACTAACTATTTGTATTGACCAATAGTTTTTTAACTCCTCCACAAATAAATACTTATTTTATTGTCAGTTAAGTTCATTATACAATTGAAAATTAGTGTTATATTTATTTTCCATCCATTATTTTGAATTGGTTTCAAATCACATGGAAATAAGTTTTTTTTATATCGAGCACCACATTCTGTTATTTTGAGAGTAATAATATCGAAATAAGTTTCCTTTGTAAATTCATAATATTGTGAGAGAGAAATTAATTATACTTACAATTCTCTCATCAACTCCTCTATACCTCGTTTGTGCTTCTCAATATGGATACAATTATTTTGATGCTTATTGTGGTTTTATTATGGGTAAACAAACAATAATTATATTAATAAACATACTTTTATCATTCATAAAAAATAATGATAATTATACAAAAATATATAATAATTTTACTAAGAAAGACTCGTCTTCCATGCCTCTATTCATAAAAGCGCAGCCATCCGATCAGCCTGATAAATGATATTTGCATATTTTGTTGGAGGGTAGAGGTTGATGTTTTCTTTGGCATCTCTAACATATTTTCCATCATAAGTTCTAAATTGTCTATGACTCTTGCTGATAGTTTTAAGTATATAATTCTTGTAATCTTCACCAACATCAAAAGCCGACTTGAAAAATAAGTACAAAGGTATATCATTCCAAATTATTCAAATTAAATTTAGTTGTTGTTATATTAATAAGTTAAAAGATAAGAAATACGAATCAGTTATAGGTTAAAGTAATTTATTGTTATATCATTCAAAATGATATTCTTCATACCAATCAACATTTTACCATTCTAGTTATCTAATGATATTGTCATCACTTATCGAATAACAACTACAATGTAGCTCACAAATATATTGCCACCATTCATGTTACATGGTTGGCCTTTCATGTTTCATTTTATTTCATTGTTAGCTTCTGATTTTTTCTTCATACACAAATAACTTCTTCATTTTGGTCATCCCACATGTGCCTTTCTTAGAATCCATTTTTTATTTGCAACAAACAAACTTAAGCTAAATGTTCATGCAAAGAAGAGAAAAACCATTTCTCAACTCACAGAGATGACAATAACAAACACAAAGTAGATTATTTAAGTTTGAATGTTTATGCAAAGGAAAAAGCAAAAAAAGAGGAAAAACTCAGACTTTTTGTTGAATGTTAAGGAGTTGAGTTGTTGAATATTGTGGAAAGTTGAGTTGTTGATACTTAGTTACGTTGATGTTGAAGTTTAATATATCGTTATGCTTATGGATGAAGAGTCAGGAGCGGAAGGAGTCTATCTCTTATTCAGAATGGATCACTAATCCTATTATTAGTCTAAATATTATTTTGTAATTTTCCTTTATCCTTGTAAATATCTTTCGTTTCTAATAAAATTTATTTGCAGATAAAAAATATATATAAATACATTCAACAACCACTACAACAGTTTTGACCTATGTCAATGGCTGAAAATCGTTGCCAAAAAGCAAAAAACTGTTGTCTTTTCTAAATGCAACGATTTTGTAACAATAGTAGTCTGAAGCGTTGCCTTTAGTTTAGATCACAATTTTTGACTTTTAGCAACACATATTTAAAATTGTTGTCTAAAACTCGAATAGGCAATGATTTTGTTTAATGTTAATGACAACGGTTAAAAACCAGGGTCTAAAAGGATTGCTAAAAACTGTTGTCATTTTATTCATAGGCAACGGTTGTGGAATCGTTGCCACTGCATATAAATGCAATAGTTTAAAAACAGTTGTCATTGTGGGTAAAGGCAATAGTTTAAAAATCGTGACAACAACTATAAAACCGTTGTCATTGTCTCTTGTGTCCATTTTGGTACCTTTTTTTTAAATAAATTTGTTCATTTAAAATTTTAATTTAAAGAAAATAATTGACACTATTTATATCAATATTTATCAAAAAGTTGACATTATTGATCAATATTTACTTTCATGTATTTATATAAAAAATAATTGACATTAAATTTTAGGAACTTGAAATTAATAATATCTTCAAATGTATCAGCTCTATAGCTAGGTTACATGAAACACCAATATTTAAAACATGCCATTCAATAACGCTCACTATACAAAACGCCCTAGAATATGTACACTTTCAATCATGTTTGCTTCAGTGAACGCTGTTAAATCTCTACGTCATGAAAACAACAATGCCTTTTTCGTTGAACGATGTTGATTGTATATCCCTTATCACATTAATAATACTTGCTTTACCGAGTGGTGTTGATTCCCTCTCCTTACATTTAACAATGTTCAATACACATACATTGTTGAATGGGCATTGCTAAATGCAAATTCTAGTGTAGTGTCCCGAAGCATTTTCGGCTCCCACTTTCTTTCCATGGTACGAGAACTGATTGAAGTAACTATATTGTGGGGAATTCGAGAATTGGTAGCGGTAGCCATATTGTGATAATTTTGAGAAGAATTGGTAGTGGTAAACATATTGTCAGTGTTTCGAGATTGTTTCTTACATTCCAATAAGAATATGAAATAGAGAATTTATGCTAGTGAGTGATAAATCTTTGATGCCATAATTAGTTGTTGCAAGCCATTTACAATACAAATCTTAATGGCATTTATTTTACTTAAGATTGTAGTATCTATGTACTATAAGTATAAATATTTATAAACATCATTCACCACTTGTTTGCATTAATTTTATTTAAGAGTCAATGATGATCAATTAAAAATGAACGGTAGGTGATACAATGATAGTGTAAAAGTATTTTACCTATCAATATATACATCGTTTTCTCTTTATTTAAATAGTTTTTTATATATGTTTATTGATTAAATATTTTTTTGTATAAATCTTTACACTTATATTCACTCTATAATATAAACTCTACATATAAAAGATAATTAATATGTTTTTGGGTAACATTCTGTATAAATATGTTAGATTAATCTATGGGTGTGATTGAACATCAAGATATATCATATTGAAATGGACAATATATATTATATAATAAAATTTATAATTAAAACAGCTTAACGATGTAACAAATCTAGTTGATATATTGCATAGCTAAATGTACCAGCTTTATTTTGTATTCTTCTGAAACCAGGGGAACAAGGTCTATTCATATTTATTCTACAAAGTTTATGAATCAAGTTTTTTCTTAAATGGTAATAAATCGAATTAAAAGACAAGGCTAGAGTGGACAAAATTGTATATAAAGATAAAAATACTACATATAAATAGAAATGTAAATATAAATAGTGCTTTAATTTGTAAGCATATTAAACATAAGTGATGCTTTCTCTATCTCCATATCAATCAAATCCTAGAAAATGACCCTCCTGCCTCAAAAAATTGCTTCTCCACCTACACTCAAATTAAGAAGCAATAATAATGTAAGAAACATTAATAAGATATATATATATATATATATAACAATTTCTTATGAATTTATACATAGATTAATATATAATATTCATCTCTTTACCTTCAAGAGAATCTCA
The DNA here is from genome assembly GCA_009771035.1 of Lupinus albus. Classification (NCBI taxonomy): domain Eukaryota; kingdom Viridiplantae; phylum Streptophyta; class Magnoliopsida; order Fabales; family Fabaceae; genus Lupinus; species Lupinus albus. Next base: position 944,010 of record CM020016.1, read on the forward strand.
AGCTTGATTTTCACCATGCAATACTCTTGTTTCAGTTGTTGAAAACTTGCAAAGCACCTGAATCAATTAATAACAAGCCATATGGAGATTTTTATTTAAAATATATCACCAATTAGACATGATTTATTTATAAGAAAAAAATATTTTGGGGTCTTTTTTCTCATAAATACCCTTTTTTATGAGTAATACTAGAGAATTACTTCGCAAATAATAGAGAATAAAGTATATATTTATGTTAAGAGATAAATTATTTCATTCAGCCACTAAAATCATGATATTTGTCTTACTAAACCACATTCTACATAAATATTTCTAAAAATTAAAAAATAGAACATATATCATAATTTTAATAGTCGAATGAGATAAATTATATTCTGATTTGATGAACAAGGGTAAAAGAAGGTGCAAGGAAAAAATAGTTTTAGAATATCATTATTCTTTTTTTAATTAGTATCTTGGAGTATAAAATTTTTGTATGTTGAATTGTTTGGAAGTTTACCCTTCAATGTTTTGTTTTGCTCATTATAATAGTTATTGAAGGCAATGCAGACTTTCTGAAGTCTCTGTGCACCAATGCTGTATTTCATAATAAATCAATCACCTTATCAAAATTATGTATAGAAGCAACATATAATATAAGCAATCTAATAAATGAAACTAATTTCAAATTTCCATATGTTTCATCCCAATGTCTGGACCAGTCAAACACCTGCCGACTCATAGGACCACAATCAATTATCAGGTGATTAAGATCCAGCCTTTGAGACTGTCGATCATGTCTAAGTGACCGACCTAATTACGAAAAATGATGACAATGATAAGATATGATCAAATCAACACTTACAAAATTACATGCATCTACTAAAAGAAGTTTATGAAGCATGTTAAATTGATCATATAAGAATCCCTTTAAAAAGAGAACACAACATATATCATCAAATTATCCCACTCAACTTAGCTTTAATTACAAAACATATACTCACATTGAGACATAGATAAACATAAAGAGAAAACAAATACAAGAATGTTTGTGATGTACGAAACTGTGTCCCGAAATAATGAAAATATGTCATGTATTTAAAAAATTAATTATTCATTATTATTTTTTGTTTTTGTTTCAATATCGTTAATCCATAACATGATTTGAGACACAGTTTGATACAACATATTTTTGCTTGATGAATATATAGCTTAATGTGTATGCAACTGAATCACAGAATCCATTGTTGTTCTCAAATCTTCTTAAGGTACATAATTGGTGTGGTTATTCTCTTTGTTTATTATATAAACATTATATGTTTGTATTTCATTTCAGTCATTTATATCTCATTAATTACATTCCAAATCAACCAATCATTTATGGGCATTTTAAATGTTTAGTTACTTTAAAATAAATTAACATTTTACTCCTGAAATTTATAATTTTACTACACATTTTATTTTTATGGGTTTTCTTATTTTGTGTGTGCACATTTTAAGGATTACAATAAATGAAATCATTATTGAAAAACTAAATATATCACCTTTTCATAATCATAAAGTCATCATTTTTTAATAAAAATGTAATTCTATTAGAATTCTTGACATGTTTCCATGGACACACTAAAAAACTTAAAATTACATCCATCAACAACATTTTCCTTATAAATAATAAATTATAATATAATTTAAATCAATGCCTAAATTAGGAATGAAATATTATTAGGACATTGTTAGTTAAGTATGTCTTTAATAATACCATAATATTTAAATTCAGTTATCAATTAAATAGTAATATCATTACTTCATAAAATACCTAGTTTATACTAAATATTTAAGAATAATTAATACCGCATGCAATAATTAAGAAGTGATATAACTCACCAGAAACAATATTACTATTAAGTATTAACTCATTTCAAATGTCAATATGTCATGTTTATTCTCAAATAACACATCTCCTTAAAATACTAAGTTTTTAATAAATAATTTGAAATAATTAAGATCAAATGAAATACTTTTTTAAGCAAATGTATAATTTCATCCGATATATAGAAAACTTCAAGGAAGAAATTGGTCTTGCTTGGGCGACAGGCTCCGCCTCGGCGAGAAACCCACAAAAAGATAGATCTTCAAAGTAAGAATTCTCGCTTGAGCGCTAACATTTCACTCAAGCGAGAGACCCACAGTAAGATTTGTCTGCCTGCTGGGAGATGACGTTTGAGCTTGATCCTCTCGCTCAGGCGAGATACCGACTCCAACTTAGGCGACAGATACCGCTTAGGCGAGAAACCCACAGAAAGATAGATCTTCAAAGTAAGAATTCTCGTTTGAGCGCTAACATGCATTTCGCACAGGCGAGAAACCCACAGGAAGATTTGTCTGTCTGCTGGGTGATGACGCTTGAGCTTGATCCTCTTGCTCAGGCGAGATACCGATTCCAGCTTAGGCGACAGGTACCGCTTGGGCGAGAAACCCAAAGAAAGATTGTTCTTCAAAGTAAGAGTTGTCGCTAGAGCGCAAACATCTCGCTCAGGCAAGAGACCAATAAAAATATTGAAAAGTGATATAACTCCCCTTAAGAAGTAATTTTAAATAATTAAGATAAAATGAAATAACACACATCCATGAAATAACACACATCCTTCAAATATATTTCATTTATACTTTAGGCATTGATTAGAATTATATGGTAAATTATTCTTTTAGAGGAAATATGTTTAATTGTTTTGAATGCTATATAAACCACAAAGAATTCAAAATTTCCTAATTAAATAATAAATTATACCTCTCAATAGACATTTTGGTTAAGTAAAAAGGATAATATTTAAGTGAGATAATATTTTATATTTGGATAATTTCTAATACACCTTTATATACTTTTGGCTAAGAATTACAATCAACCCTTTTGACAATTATATTAAATATACAATTTGTGTATGAAAGAATTTTGTGTTTTTCAAAATGACATATTAAAATTTCAAAACTTAAACCTAATAATTATTAACATAATAAACTTTGAACCATTTCAATAATTAAGTTATTTGTTGAAAATAAAATATTATATTTGTTATAAAATATATAACTAAATTAATATACAATTTTATTAGTGTACCTGATTATCATATCATTATACTAGTTCTGTGACCATCATATTAATAACATTGTTTGAAACAACCCACTCTAATGTTTTTCCTTGAAATACTAGAGTGTTCTATAATAGCAAGTGTGGTACATGGATCATATATTGATTTTTGAGTTTGTATGATATATATGTTCTAACTTTGTCTTTCTATCAAACCAAATTCTTATTAATATCTGAAATTTGAATAAAAAGTACAATGATATCAATTTTCATTTATTGGATGATATATCAAGAATTAAAGTTTTCCTAATAGACATTTTTTATGAAGGGGAAATGATAATATTTAACTGAGATTGTTAAATTAATATTACAGTAAATTATGCTTAATGAAGAAAAAAATAACAATAATAGCAGGATAAATATTTCTTAAATCTCTTTCAGATACTTTTAATTTGTGTGTGAATTATAACTTAGTTATGAGGAAAATCTAATAATTTAAATAATTGAATAGATTTGAACAATTATATTATCATAAAATAAATAATTAAAATATGGAATAGATTTTTATAAGTGGAATCCCTCCCGATCACTCAATTAGTTTTATTTTTATTAATATAAATCTTCTCATATATGTTGTAAGAAAACTAATCATATACCAATCACGTACATATTGATATAAGTGATAGTGATGTAGAAAACTTTATACTACTACGTAATTAATTAATTATGTTATACTTTCCATTAAGGTTGCCTTAATTGAAAAATAATCCTAAATCCGTGTTAAACTGGCACACGCAATGAAATTCTTTTATAAAATTTAAAATAATTAACATGCAAATATCAACTATTTTGAAAGATAATGTTTAATATCTATGTTATTGCAAAAAATAATTACGTTGCTATTATACTGTCAACCATATATATTATTTTATGTAAGAGTCAATAATAATTAATGAATAATATATTATATTATTAAAATATATCTTACATTATACGTATAAATTGATAGGTAGGATTTTAGAGTTGGTAACACATCATAATGACACAAACACTCCAGTCCTGATATGCGGCCCCTTCCATCTCCCGAACTCATGAATACACTGAACGTGTTATCCTACCAGCTTAAATACTCCTGCAATATTTTATTCTTCCTAAGGGGAGAATCCCGTGACTCGAACGCGTGACTTCAGGGACAAATAGTCACTATTTCAGTGAGTCCCTATCATTAAGCCAAATGTGGAAGACTTGTGACGGTGAAATTAATAGAAGATAGGTGTATGCACATTTTATATAATTCTTTATGATTTTATGATAATCTCCACCTCAATATTACAAATCATCATAAATAAATACAAGTTGTGTGCAATAAAACAAAAAGATAAAAATGAACATCCCTAAAGGATAAGAATGCTGAATCTCCATCCTCATCTTCTCAACATTGGTATTGTCTTAAGTAAAGAATTTTGGCTTTTATAGTTCAGCAGTCATTTTAGACTAAATTCCTAATGTGAAACTTATTATGTTTTGATATTTATACATTTGTATTAGTTTTATAAGAGTCAGTGATAATTGAAAATGAATAATAAATTATACGATAATAGTGTATAATAATCTAATACATATGAAGTTAAACCAAATTTTAGGGTTGACTCATTAATTGTATAATAGTCTAAGAGAAAAAGATATGTGCATAACAATTTTAAAAAAATTATATTATCATTACATCATCTATCATTCATTTTTAATCATATCAACTCTTAAATAAAAGTAATAGAAATTAAAAGTAATACAAAATATATATTTATACATATTAGAAGCCATCCACGTGGAACATGCAGCCCATGAAGACGGCTTTACCTTTGAAAAACAGCAACTTATATTCATATTCCAACACTCATCTTCTCTCATTGGCTATCTCTATTCCACTTCACATTTTGGTCAACAGAGACACTACTAGCCACCAAACTTAAAATATAAAGAATATATTACACTAATCTTCCATTTTTACATATATATAAAAAATCCTATTTTTTATATATATTATATTGATTATCCTTGCCTAATAAATAAGTGTGTTCTTTTAAACAAAAAAAAATATATAATAAATGTAATTAAGTTAAATAAAATATAAGTATATTATAGAAACAAATTCAAATAGTATACGAGTCAATACATTTTCATTCTTTTTTATTCGTTACAATAAGGGGTAAGCATGAGCCGGGTTGGAAATGATTATGACTTATCCCTTATCCGACCCTAAATTGGCCAGATCATTTTCTGAATCTGGACCTGACCATAGATGCGAAGCTAACCCGACCCTAAATATCGGTTGAGTAAGCCTTTAAACTCGAACTCGACCCTAGACATGACTAAATATAATACATACTCACCATAAAAATACTAACATACTAACATTTGCCTATCAAAAAAATAATGCATACTCATTTTAGATAAAGTTTTCTCAGTATTATTTATTATTATGATATATAGAATTAATGATACTTTCGATAAAAAAATATGCAATTAATTTTTACACATTGAATAAAGACACATACAAACATGATGACTGAGTGACCATCGGACGTGCCGGGTTGGGTCACATTTGATCCATGCCCGACCCTAAATATTCTTCGGGTCTAACTTTTGAGCCCGAAACTGATCCTAGACCCGATGAAACCCGATCCTATTCAGGTCCGACTATAATTGGGCCATGTCAGGTGAGCGGGTAAGACCGAGTGCTAATTATATTATAGTATAAGAGTGATTTAAACAATATATTCTTAGAATTATTGATACATTTTGTAAAGAACCAAAAATAATGAAAATGTATTGATTCGCATACTATTTGAACTTGTCTCCAAAATATGTCATATTTTGTTTAACATAATTACACTTATCATTTTTTTATATTAAAATATCACACTTATTTCTTATTCAGTAGTAGTCAGTGAGTGTAATGTATATATATAAATTAGCAATTTTTGTAGCCGTAAAAAATGGAATGGTGATTTGTGTAATTTTACTAAAATTTAGAGAATATCAATATAATTTATACAAATATAAACTATAGATCACATGTCCCCAAGTCTATCCTCATTTGATATCCCAATTAGTATATTTCACTTTATTTATTTAACAATTTTTAATTTACCATGACATGGTTGAAGACAATTAATCTTTGTTCAATTAAACAAATAATGGACCCCACTTAGTATTATGTTTAGACAAATAGGTAATATGACTCACTAATTTACTAGTGAATAGGATGAAATTCTTAAAGTTCATCCTACATATCATGCATCTAAAATGTTACATGTGAAAGTTAATCTCATGTAATTCCCACAAATATAATATTTAAGGGGTACTTTAAATTTGTTGAGTCACCAAAATATTTATATCTTATCGGCATAAAGATTTATATATTATCAATATTTTATCTATTATTTGTTTATATTAATCGCTTTTCAAAAAAAAATCAATAATAAATTAAATATAAATAATGAATAATCTTTTATAGAGTATACAATGCTAAGATGAGTCACATCTAAGATGATATATATATATATATATATATATATATATATATATATATGTATATATATGTATATATATGGGAGGAATCCATTCATAAGAGTAAATGAGAAATATATGGTTTGAAATGGTGAATACATCTAAACTATTGAATTTTTCAATATTGGATTATTAAGATATGGATTAGATCTTTTCCACTTACCTCCCTCATCTATATTGTTTATAACCTTAATAATATGTTTGAAGTTTGAATCTTGAACCTCTGAATTGTTACATAGAACACATACAGAATCATGGGCATGAAAAGCACAGAACCAACAATCCCACTTTCAAGTCCTTTACTTTCCAGAAACAACGTTGAATCCAACCATGAAAATGATGAAGAAACTTCTTCTGTACCAACTATTCTTATTCTCACTACCCTTGTTGCTGTTTTTGGTTCTTATGTTTTTGGCTCTGCTGTAAGTTCCATAGATCAAGTTTGACTTCATAGTTCAATTATATCATTAGTTTAATACTTATTATCATAGTTAACTTTGATAAAAAATGATCATAGTTCATATTGAATTCATGGGTACTAATTTTTTATTTTGTTCTTGAAGGTGGGTTATTCCTCCCCTTCTCAATCTGGAATCATGAATGACCTCAATCTTGGTGTGGCCCAGGTTTCAACTTTTTTCAATCATGAATATATTGCTTAGGGATTTGGATTTGATGCATTCAATGTGTCAAGACACTTTACACGTTGGTCTAGTCGTTTAGTGGTGTAAGACCCACTAGATTCTTAGATGTTATATTAGGCCAAAGGTGAAAGGTTCTTATCGTGAAAGCGATAATTGTTTGGTGGCGCATCCACACAGCCTGAAAGAAATTAGTTCCTTACCTGTAGTACGAGGTGATATCCTTGGTCTAGTGGTGTAAGACCCACTAGATTCGCATATGTCATATTAGGCCAAAAGTGAAAGGTTTGTATCCTGAGAGCAACACTTGTTTTAAGGGACATCCATGCAGCTGAAAACAGATTAGTTCCTTACGTATAGTATGAGATGATACTCTTGATTATATAAAAAATGTGTGAGACTTTTGAACTTAATTTTCGATGAAACATGTCCTTTTTTTGGTGTCTTAAACTTATGACTGAAGATGACAAAACCCTTTTATTTTTAACATATTCAAGTTTGTTTAGTACAAAAAATAAGTGTTTAGTTCAGGTGATTGTACTGCTCTTTACCAATAATGTTATAACATGTGTAATTACTCGTCACTAAAAAATAACATGTGTTAATAGTTAAGCATGTTATATTTTCAATGGAAAACAGCATGAGGAGAACCTAAATAGTAACTCCTAAATTTGTTAGGAGCCTTGTGGTACTACTTTGGAGTAAGGATCTAAAATGAATGATAGCTTGTCAATGAAAACTAGCATGTTTAATGGTTAGACGTGTTATATTTTTATTGACGAACATCATCACGAACATGAAATTCATTTTTCGCATTTATGCAGTATGCAATTTTTGGTTCAATACTGACAATTGGAGCAATGATTGGTGCCATTGCTAGTGGTAAAATAGCAGATTACACAGGTCGTCGAGTTGTAAGTTTAGCCGATCTTATGTATTTCTCAAAGGCCATCGATTTCTCTAAGTTTTATTGTAAATTGAATGTTACTTCCCTTCATCTTTTCTTATTCTGCATTTTGCTGAGCAGGCCATGGGATTCTCTCAGCTATTCTGCATATTTGGATGGATTGCCATAGCATTTTCTAAGGTTTACCATTAACTTATTCTATTTCATTCCTAAGTTTAACCGAGTTTCTTGTATGCAACTCCCTCTGGTCAATTTTATGTGTTGTTTAGTATAATAATGAAACATTAATTGTTGGCAACAGTGATTGGCACAATTAGTAAGGAAGGACCATGTCAAACATGTAAGTCAGAGTTTGATTCCTGCCAGGGTTACTCATTAAGCCTAGAAGTTTCGTCGTGAGCCTAGAACGAGACAACCACCCTTGACCCGAAATTTTATGGACATGAAAATGGATTAATTAATTTGTAGAACCGTAGAATTATAGGTCACTAAGATTCTATCAGTTAAATGTCCTCATCCGACGAGATTTCCGCAAGTTCAGTTATTGACATTTATCATTTGATACCTGTTTGAAGGTTGCTTGGTGGCTTTACATTGGAAGACTTTTGGTAGGATGTGGAATCGGCCTTCTATCTTATGTGGTAATTGTTGTAACTCGGCTTTACTTGTCATAATTGAAGTTCAAATTATATTCAATCGCACAACAAATACAAATGGATAGTTTCCTTTTCGATAATAGGTACCAGTTTATGTAGCAGAAATAACACCCAAGAATCTCAGAGGGGCATTCACTGCAGTACATCAGGTAAAGAAATACTATATTCTCATTATCATGTTAATCTTGTGTGTATCACTCTGTCACCGATTTTAAATCCTCGTTTGGTATTCTTTTGACAGCTAATGATTTGTTTGGGGATGTCGTTAACTTATCTTATCGGAGCATACTTGAATTGGCGGATCGTGGCTCTAATCGGTAATGTTCTTCTTTCTGCTGTTCTTGTCACAAAACAAAATTAAAATATGTTCCATGTAACTCACATTTTTCGGTCTTTATCTTAGGGACTATTCCATGTCTTATACAGCTTTTAAGTCTACCCTTCATCCCAGATTCTCCGAGGTGGCTGGTGAGTTGTTCATCATGGCTGGTGTAAGTTCATTGTTTGCGCCGTGTCTTGGACTCAGCTCATACAAGCAACTGAAATATTTTATTACTTTCGTCAAATGAGTCAAGACAAGCCAGTAGACAAATATATCACAAGTGCTACTTTCATTCTCATGCAGGCAAAGATTGGTAACATGAAAGAGAGTGATTCTGCTCTACAGCGCCTTAGAGGAAAAAATGCCGATGTTTATCAAGAGGCCACAGAAATTAAAGTATACAATAAGTATTTGTTCATTAGTGTTTCTTTTGTGTTACAGTCTAATTAGGAAGCAAAATAAGGGAACTGTTGTTATGAGCATTAGTTGTTCTTAGCTGAATGTAATAAAAGTTCAATTCCTTTGTTCTTTCCGATTCGATTTATTTTCAGGGTATAACCGTGCTGTGAAAATTCTGAGATTCGATTTATTGTACTTTATTTTTGCAGGAGTATACAGAAGCCCTTCAGCAGCAAACAGAATCTAGCATTATCGGCTTATTTCAAATTCAGTATTTGAAGGCACTTACTGTGAGCTTTCGAAACTAGCCTTATTCGTGCAGCCGATCTTAAACTTGTGAAGACTCTTATGCTATTTAGTTAATTGTTTAGGTTGGAGTTGGCTTGATGATACTGCAACAGTTTGGAGGGATTAATGGCATTGTCTTTTATGCAAATTCTATATTTATCTCAGCTGGTATGTGCCGGTCCTTTATTATGCGAATATCTTATATATAACTAATGAGATTAATATATTCACACGAAAGCAAATATCTTATCTATGACAGGGTTTTCAGAGAGTATTGGAACAATTGCAATGGTTGCTGTTAAGGTTTTTAATTCTCTTCACACAATTTCATCATATCTGTCTGCTTAGTGCTGTTGTATACGATGAGAAAGACGCTACTTTTGGCGAGTGTACCCTTCAATCGGGGTCTCTTCACACAATTCCGTCATTTCTTTGTTGTAGATTCCAATGACAACTTTGGGAGTACTTTTGATGGACAAATCCGGAAGACGACCACTTCTGCTGGTAAAAATTTGAGCTTTTTATTTCTACTATTTTGTGAGTAGTTCTGTAAATTCCGAATCCACGATTTTGACTCTTACACAGGTTTCTGCGGTAGGAACATGCCTAGGATGCTTCCTTGCAGCCATATCATTCTTCTTGCAGGTTCTTTTAAATTTTAATAGAATAATCTGCTTTAGTAAGTTCTTTTTAAAGTGAACTTTTTTCTTTAATAATTATGCTTTCGAAACGCAGGACTTACATAAATGGAAGGAAATCAGTCCGATTTTAGCGCTTGTCGGCGTCCTGGTAATGCTTCTGCTATTATTTGCATACATGAATCTTTGACTATATTGTTAAATCACAGTATTTTAATTTCAAGATCTAAGTATCTGACTTAAATGGACTAATTCACTGTGTTAAATCACACTATTTCATAGAAGATTAACACATTTGCTTATTTAATAAGTTATTGAAATTAAATAAATTCTAGCAAGAACTTTTATGTTATGCCTCTTTCATTCTCAGTTTTCCTTGAACTTGTATTTGCTTTCATGAGTTATTATAATTGGTTTTAAGATTTGAAAGTGCCTCTGAAGTTAAAAGTTTCACTATAAGAGTTCAATTCTTTCCTCTCTATTCATAAACCAAGATAGATCCTTGCACAAACATAGCATACTATACAATTTACATGATTAATTATGATAGTTAACTAACTAATTTTGATACTTACATAATAATCAATTATGTGATTGTCCTGGAAAATAAGCCGACATCGTCTACCTCATTCTCCAAGGTATGATTTAAATGTCTGTTGGGCTACTCCTCTCATTGCTAATTGGTTTTGAATCAGACCCAAAGCCAAACTTCTTTCCGGTAGTTACGGGCTAAAGATGCCCTTCAATCACGACTCATATTTAACCCTTCACCTAGTCTGACAGACTTTTACGGAGGGGACATGTTCGGAAATATATTCCACATGGTCTGCTTCATTCTCATAAGCATGGTTTAAATATCTCTCGGACTTCTCTCACTGCCAATTAATTTTGAAATGAAACATTAACCGTACATGCACTAGGTTTATCCTCTCAAAGTTACTAATAAGTTATCAAATGACAAATAAAAGGTATACATCATTTGTTTAATTCTTGTAATTGAACAGGTATATGTAGGATCTTACTCACTAGGCATTGGAGCAATTCCTTGGGTTATAATGTCTGAGGTATAACTTCTATATAAGCTTATAAAATAAATATTGTAACATAATAAATCCTAAGATAATGTATGGTTTGATATATTTTATTTTTGCAGATATTTCCCATTAATGTTAAGGGCTCTGCTGGGAGTTTTGTTACATTGGTTAACTGGTTATGTTCTTGGATTGTATCATATGGTTTCAACTTTCTCATGAGTTGGAGTTCTTCTGGAACATTCTTAATATTTTCTATCATATGTGGTTTCACTGTATTATTTGTAGCAAAACTAGTGCCAGAAACTAAGGGATGTACACTAGAAGAAATTCAAGCTTCTTTAAATTCATACTCAACAAAGAGATGAAACAAAATTTCATGTATTATTCCTCTAAGATTATTATTTTTTCTTTTCAAAATGGTAATAAAGTTATTTTTTATATGTTATTATACCTATGATTATTTATCTTTTACCAACGACTTTCTACTGTAACTAATTGTCTCATGTAGTGAATGTAGCAAGTCTTAATATACTAAGACAAATTACATTGATTTTAGTATTTATAAAATTATATCAAATTATCAAATGTATGTTAAAGTTTGCAAATTATATCACATTATACCTTAAGGAAGATAAGTGTAATGGTAATATAAATGTCAAGAGGTAAAATATAAATATAATTTTTAAAACAATATATGTTTTATTCGTAATTAAAGAAAATGTTAATATAAGTTTCTAATGTTAATATAAGTTTCTAGTATGATTATTTTAAGAGAAATATGTATGTAACTTTTTCTTATATCATCCATCATTCATATTTAATTATTATTGACTTTTAAAAGAATTAATACAAATATATACTGACTATATATAAATTTATACATTGATAATATATATATTATTATCTTATTATATAAATCCCATTAATGCAAAACACCAACCAGACAATTCATGCAAGATTAAAGCAATGGTCGGGAGAATCACCGATCCATCTATTCATTCAAAAATTGTTAAATGGATTGGATATGATTATATATTTATTAATTTTCCATCCAAAAAAATGTTAAATCCATTCGATATCAAAATTTCTAATTGGATTATTTTGGATCCATCAAAATTTTATAAAGTATTATATCAAGGTTAAACACAGGTCCCAATTTCGAGATTGGACTCATTCCAAATGTCGAGGTTAGGTATGGGTCCAAATTTATGGGTTAGGGTCGAGAGTCGGTTTCAAGGTCAACTAAGGTTTCAGTTACAATGTCAGGTAGGTCGTGATTTTTGGATCTAATCTAATCCATTGCTCCAGGGTCAAAATTGTGTCCCAATTTTGGAAATGAGTCTAGGATTTGAATTCGGGGTCAGATTAGACTCTCGATTTAAGGCTCGATCCTAGTTTAGTCGAGGTCTTGATTTTTGAGTTGGGCCTTGGTCCTGAGTTTAGGGTTGAGCCCAGGTCCCATATTCTAGGTTTGAAAAATACCCTGATTTACTAATCAAACCTAGGTCTGATGTTGTGATGAAGATCAAGTCTCAATTCCGGGATCAGGATATGGTCTCGATTTTTGTGTCAAAATTGAATCCTAATTTTGGTATAGGTCTTGTGCCCTCTTTTGGGATAGTCTCGAATCATGATTTCAAAATTAGACATATGTCTCAAATTCCTATTAGGACATGGTTTCTATTTCCTGGTTGGAATGAGATTTCGACTTCCAAGCAAGACTTGGACCCTAATTTTGTGATCAAACACGAGTCTTGAATTTCGAGTTGGACACAATCCCAACTTTGAGATAAAGTTCAAGCCCCAAATGTATGGTCTGTTATGAGTTCAAATTTTTTAAGCTTTAATATAAAAAAATGTTTGCAATGTATATACCAGTTTTTGAAATGATTTATTTATACATTAGTAAAAGAACATTTGATATTTTGCTCTACATTATTTCAAATTTATTATCACATGTAATTATACAATAAACTTAAACATATATAAATAAAAAGAATTAATAAATCATTAGTCTAAAAATTCAATTACTATTTTTTAATATAATGCCATTTTTCTAGTAAAGAATATAATGGGAATTTCATTCATATAATGATTATCAGTGATAGATCTTCATCAAAATTTTAAGTGGGCAATAATATTGAATTACAATTTATAATTAAAATTAATTGAATAAAGAAAATATAAAGATTGGACAGGAGATAAAATTTTCAACTATTTCTTTTTCAATAAAAATTATTATGTTATTTGCAAGAAATTCATCTTCTATCTTATTAATTATTATTTTATGTTATTGTATGTGCCACATATTATAATTTAAAATTTTAATAATTAATTATTTTTATGATCAAACATAACAAATGACACATGAAGTGACACACTTTTTGGCCTCTGATGACTATGCATATTCAAATTTAAATATAATAACGTATATCAGTAGCACAAATATGATTTTCTGTATTCATCAAATTATAAATAACATAAAATAAATGTATTCAACAACACATCCGGTCGATATATTTTCTATATAATTATATCGTTAAATTCATGAAATTGTATTAGTTGTTGTAATGAAACTATAATGATTAGAAATATTTACTAAAAAGGAAATATTTAAATATAAATTTTTGGTAAGTGGATTACAATAATAAATAATATTTACCAAATTTTAAATAAATTGTTAAAAACTCATAATAAGAAAGTCATTAATAATCACACAAAAAAGTTGAATTCAATCAATAGCTAGCAAAACCAACAAAGAAAACTTATGTCGAGTCAATCAACCAATAACAATCACACAAAACGACGTTTGATCAATGCATCGCTAGAGGATGACAAGTAAACATTATTTCAAGTAATTAACAAAAAAGTCATAGATGAAATTTTATTGTGGTTTTCGGTAAAATCACTCCTCTAATTTAGGTGTGTATGTAAATCGTGGAAATCCCTTATCTCAAGCTTTGAATATGTCAACAAAAGTACCTTTACCCTTCAACCACCGATCCCGATCTCTACTTTCATCGACTATTAGAGGTTGATGGTGATTTGAATATATTATAGACTTAAGACGTCTCTCTCATTGCGATTCTTTATCGTAAACGTATGTGGACCTATAATTGATGACTCACCATTCAAGTTGGGTCATGAGGCCCAAATTGTTAAATGTGTGGCTCTCATATGACCACGTTTTCAAAGCTTCCTTCACAAGTTTTTTTGAAAACTTCCTTGGCAAGCTTTATCAATCTTGCTTGCTAATTAAGTTTGCGTTTACTTTCCGGCTAAGTTTTTAATATCTTTGCTCTTAAGTCTTCTATATTTTATCACTTCCATTTTCCTATAAAAGGGCAACTCTATGAAGTGCAAAAGGCATCAACACACAATATTAGATTTACTTCATATACACATATAGCTAGTGAATGTATTTTGGTGAGATTCTTGTTCCATTTGAGAGAGAAAAGTATTGAAAGAAATTACTCTTTATCCTCATTATCATAAGAGGTTTTATTGTACTCTCATTTTGACATAATGAAACTTTGCTAGTGATCACGTGTGACTTTTTACCTCTCACATTGAAGGGTAAAATTGGTAAGTTAATTATTTAAAGTTGTTTTCACTTTATAAATGTTAATTTAAGTAGCTTTCAAATGCCACAAGCTGATTCTTTTAACAGATACAAGTTTCCTTCTGTTTTTGTTCAAACAACTCTAGTAGCTCGTTAATTTAGTTAAAAGGCTAGAAGTTATTTGAAAAGCTACAAGCTTGTATTGCTGAACAATGTCATGTCAACAATGATAGTTCTCATCCATGCGAATTTTTTTTCGTGTTTCCCTATATTTAAGAAAATTATTATAGTATTTTTATATTTAAAGTATAAAATTAATTTATTTCTCTTATAAAACATTTAATGAATAAATTAATTAATTCATTCTTTGTAAAAAAAGGTTTTATTAAATTATGATAATCAAACCTATATATAGACACAAGAAAGTGATTCAAGTGAGAAAAAAAGTTATTATGATAAATGATAAAAATTAATATATAAATTATTGGAATTCATTTGAATGAACAAGATTTAAAAGATAAATTCATATAATTTTTTAAGTGATTATTTTACCATTTTTTTTAATTGTACTAATTTATGTATGGTATAAATAAATTTTCAAATGAAATATAATGGTCCATGATATTGTCTACATAAATGACTATTAGAAATAAAAGTTTGATAGTAATTATATAATCCCTTCAAAAATTTATGTATAGTTATCTTTTAAATTCTCATTATTCAAATGAAATTCAATGGTATGCATATTCAATTTTAACGATTTTTCCCTTGTATCACTTTATTTATATATATATATATTTATTGATTATCATATTTTAATAAAACTTTTTTTTTCCGTAAGAATGAATGAATTAATTTAATCAATAAATATTTTATCAAGATAAATCAATTAAATTTATACTTTAAATATAAAAATACTGTAATAATGATTTTTTTAAAATACGGAAAATATGGAACACAAAAAACTGGCATGAATGACAAGTGTTATTGATTAGCATGGATATTATTCGACAATTCGAGCTCAGTCGATAAGTTACTAGAGTCATTCGATAAATAATAATTGAAGGAAAATTGTATCTTTTAAAAAAATGAGTCTGTGACATTTGAAAGCTACTTGAAGTAATATTTATAATGTAAAAGTAGCTTTCAAATAATACAAAAGTCAATGTTTGTTTATTATTTTTGTGTCATTACAAAATACAAAAATAATTCCAAAGATATTTTTAAAGAAATATTATAATATTTTGTAACGAGTCAAATAATGAAGACACATCGACTCTCATATTATCTGAATTTGTCTACACAATATACAATATTTTATTTAACTTAATTACACATATAACACATTTTTTGTTTAAAATATTACACTTTTATATTATGCAGGGGTAGTCAGTGTATCATATGCACAAAATTAGGGTGACTTGTGTAAGGACAAAAAAGGAGGGGTGGTTTGTGTAATTTCACTAAAATTCAGGGGTGTGAATGTAATTTACTCTTATAAATAAAATACTAAATAAAGAAATGAAAGTTTTGATTTTAAATTATTTGTCTATTTAATTACTCTAATTAATAATAACTATAAAATAATAGATATTGTATATATTTTTTAGTCATTTTTATAATTTTAGTTAGTTATAATCTAGTTTTATCAAACAACTCTACTTTAATAAGTTAACTGTCCAAGCCAGAAGGTATAAATTCACTACAAGTTAGTTTTGCTAAATAGGCTCATGAAAATGAAAAGGGAAAAAGATTACTCATGCAATGGAAAGGGAAAAAATACTTTTTATGTGTGGCTATCGTTCTATTTCCTTTCTTTTCAGTATACGTATAATATTTATACATTGTAATTGTAAAAATTTATATATAATCATTATTTTATTCACCATTCATTTGAATTATTTTTTTTAAATTTAATAATGATTAAAAGTAAATGATAAATAATACACTTACAATATATAAAACTTTTAGTCATTCATATTTATCATACACTTTGGATTACCTTTTCATTACTTAATGATATATATAAACATTTAACAACAAATCTAATATAATTAATAGATGATATATATTAATTACCTTGTGATTTATAATGATATATATAAACATTTATCAACAAATCTAATATAATTAATAGATGATTGTATTATTTGTGTGCATGTGCATCTCAATAACCTTGGATTATTAATATCCCACTCTTGTCTCATAGGCACTCCTGTAAAAAATCACACATAATTCTAGTATTAAACCATCATAAATCAATACTCAATAAATTAATAATTTCTATGAACTAAATAAAAAAAACAGGTTCAAAGTGTGTCAATATACAAAATTTGTCATTCAGAGTTAGCAAAAAAACCACAAACCCAATAAACAACTTAAGCTTGGTTTTTTATGAATTTATAAAATTAATAGTTTTTATATATGTAAATAGGGAGGTGCTAAGTGCAAATAAAATCAACTAATAGCAATTATTATTACGGAGAAAATTTAATTAATATGAATTATTAAATATGATGAAATCATCAAAATTTAAAAATATATACACATGAATTTTTAAACAATCATATTGACTAACTCTTAATCTTAATATATATATATATATATATATATATATATATGACTCTAAAACTAATAAGTTATAAATCCCATATTTTAAAAATAGAAAATGACATTAATCCGATTAGAAAAAGAGTTACAATAAATCAAGTATATTTCTCCTAACTAAATAGTTGTTCCATTCTTTAGACAACAACTTATATAACCATTCTTTTGTCAATGTTAACACCTTTTTAAAGTTTAATATAATTACATTCATTGATCATTTTTTTATATTAAAGAGTAAATTACACTCACATCTCCTGAGTTTTAGTGAAATTATACAAACCACCCCTCACTTTTTTGTCCTTACACGAACCACCCCTAATTTTATGCATATGTTACACTGATTACCCATGCATAATATAAAAATGTAATATTTTAAACAAAAAATGTGTAGTGTGTATAATTAAGTTAAATAAAATATTGTATATTATGAATAAAAATTCAAATAATATGAGAGTCGATGCATCTTCATTATTTGGCTCGTTACAAAATATTATAAGATTTATTAAAAAATATCTTTGGAATTATTTATGTATTTTGTAATGACACAAAAATAATAAACAAACATTGACTTTTGTATTATTTGAAATTTTACACAATATATAATATTTTGTTTAAATTAATTACTCACCACACGTTTTTTGTTTAAAATATTACACTTTTATAACATGCAAGAGTAGTCAGTGTAATATATATATAAAACTAGGGGTGATTCGTGTAAGGACAAAAAAGGGAGGGGTGGTTTCTGTAATTTCACTAAAACTCAGGGAGTGTGAGTGTAATTCACTCTATATTAAAATATTAGACTCATTTACTCAGTATAAATAGTCAGCATAAAAATATATATTTCTCTTAAATAAATAGTTGTTCCAATTTGTTTAAAATTTCATTAATGACCACATGAACACTTAAAAATCATGTGTATTTGTACCTTTTAGATATTCATTATTCAACTGAAATTCAATAGTCCATTTTTTTGTCGGCAAAAGATAATTTATTAAAAAGGGGAATAATTACAAGAAATTAAAGAAAGAAGAAAGAAAAAAATATAAAACAATGTTGAGACAAACAAGAGAATTAGCAATCCAGTCGAAATATAGAATAGAGTCCAACCCCTTTAAAACTTAATCCTTCAATAATCAATTTAATTGTTATTATTTAATATAATAACAACTTTTTTCACTTGAATCACTTTTGTGTGTGTATATGTGTATATATTGATTATCATATTTTAATAAAACTTTTTTTTGAAAGAATGAATGAATTAAATATTTTATCAGAGACTTCAATTAATATTATACTTTAAATATAAAATACTATAATAATGATTTTTTTTAAAACAAACACATAAAAATATGGAGAAAAAAACTCGCATGGAAGATAAGTGTCACTGGTCGATAAGTTACTAGAGTCATTCGCTAAATCAAAATGGAGGGAAACTTGTATCTTAAAAAAAGAAGAGTTTATTGCATTTGAAAGCCACTTATCAATTTTACCTTTCAAAATTTTAAAAGATTACATTAGTTATATATCCCTAACTAAAAAACCCTATTACTTTTGTTGTCTCACCTTATCTCACACCATACCTTATAAATATATAAAATATTATATATCCAATTATCCAATTATAAATAAAATATCAAAACAATTTATTGAAAATTTTGATTTTAAATTGTCTATGTATTTAGTTGCCTCAATTAATAATTATTTAATCAATAAATAACTAAATAAATAATAAACATTATCTTCGTTCTAATTTTAGCTAGTTACAAATTTAATTTTACTGAATAATTCTATTTTAATAAGATACATAACTACAAGATCACATTTATAATTACAAGGTCATAATTACAAATTAGTTTTGTTTAAGATCAATGTTATTAAAACCGTACCGGTTATCAAACCGGTTAGGGTACTGGTATAGTGGTATAGTGGTTCAACCAGTGGTTCAGTAATTAAACCGCATGCCGGTTAAACCGGACATACTTGCTTATATATATATATATATGTAAACCTATAACAAAAAATTTCAAATAAGTAGATATTCATATTTATAATCCATATTCATAATTTACTTCAAATTCACACAAACAAACAACATTAAGTCTTTAATAAAATCAAAGTCTAAAGTACAAAACATATATTTATCCAAAATTATCACTTAACAAACGCAAAATACAATTAAATGACCAAAATATCAATCATTGAAGTTGAAGAATTGAAAATTTGAAATTTTAAAAAAAAAAAATAATAATGTACAAACCAACCGGTTTAAACCGGTTTACTGGTTTTTACCGGTTTTGACCGGTTCTATTGCTTATGCGGTATAACATACGTACCGTACCGGTTAGGGGTCCGGTTCACCGGTTTTCCGGTTGAACTGGCCGGTACGGCACGGTTTTCAAAACTTTGTTTAAGATACTTGATTTCCACAGCATTCACCACCAATCATATCATATGTTAATGACATATTTTGAATGAAGGAATGAATGTCTCGATCTTATATTTTCCAAGGCTAAACAAATCTATAAAAATACTTACATGGGCTAAGAAAAAGAATGTACATTATTTTCTATAATAAAATTGATTTAATATTAAGTATGAGGTACTCAAACCTATACTTTTGAACCAAACCCAACAGATTAGAAGGAAGGATTTTGATTGTGTTAATTAATTATTTTTTATAGATTTTGATATAAAATCAAAAGTTATTTATATTTTTAAAACTCAAAATAATCAATTTTAGTTTGTTGTTGTGATTATAAAGTAGTCTTAAATGCAAACATGTTTCATTGTATCATAAGTGCTTTTTTAATAAAACAAGTGATTTTTGTTGAAAAATAATTTCTAACAAGTACACTCTAAATTGCTATACTCCTCATGCATAAAGAGTGGGGTGTGAAGATTACTCATGCAATGTAAAGGGAAAAGATACTCTTTTTGCGTGGTGATTGTTCTATTCCTTGGGTTCGAGCATTGAATGTAGATCACGTGTTCCAATATTTGATATTATGTCTCAATCTAATAAAAAACGCTAACTAATTAAGAAAAAATTGTAAAAACAGAAAATAATTTGTTTTTATTACTTGGTAGAATACGATTGATTTGGGACATAAGGATATAATTTTTTTTACTGACATGCTATCGTTATGCTTGAGGATTGGCATTCATGTTTAGCATGTACGTTGGATTATCTTTTCATTAATTAATGATATTTTTTTTTGGCCATTAATTAATGATATATAACCATTTATCAACAAATCTAAATAATAAATAGATTATTGTATTGTTTATATGCGTGCCCATCTAAAACACCTCTCTCTATTTCAAATTGGATTCATGTAAAAAAGCACACATCGTTCTAGTAATAAACCATTATAAATCAATACTCATTAAATTAATAATTTCTATGAACTAAATAAAACAAAACGGGTTCAAATCAATGTTATTAAAACCGTACCGGTTATTAAACCGGTTAGGGTACTGGTATAGTGGTACAGTGGTTCAACCAGTGGTTCAGTAATTAAACCGCATGCCGGTTAAACTGGACATACTTGTTTATATATATATATATATGTAAACCTATAACAAAAAATTTCAAATAAGTAGATATTCATATTTATAATCCATATTCATAATTTACTTCAAATTCACACAAACAAACAACATTAAGTCTTTAATAAAATCAAAGTCTAAAGTACAAAACATATATTTATCCAAAATTATCACTTAACAAACGCAAAATACAAATAAATGACCCAAGTATCAATCATTGAAGTTGAAGAATTGGTGAAGAATTGAAAATTTGAAATTTAAAAAAAAAAAAAAAATAATGTACAAACCAACCGGTTTACCGGTTTTGACCGGTTCTATTGCATATGCGGTATAACATACGTACCGTACCGGTTAGGGGTCCGGTTCACTGGTTTTCCGGTTGAACCGGCCGGTACGGTTTTCAAAACTATGGTTCAAATTGTGTCAAGATAAAATTAGTCATAACAAAAAAAAAAACCACAAACTTAAGAAAACAACTGAAGCTTAGTTTTTTTATGAATTTCGAAAAATAGTAATATATATATAGGTATTATTGGGAAGAAATTCAAGTAATAAAAATTGTTATTGTGGATAAAAGATAATCGATACGAACCATTAAATAATAGTTAAGATTAAAAAATATATGAATATTAATTTTTTATGCAACCACATTATTATTAACTAACACTTAATCTTATTTGAGAGTCTTTTTTATTAGTTTGAATAATTCTAAAAAATAAATTTTTTTACTAACTGTATTCACAAAATATTAGATTATCATCTTTTTTATCCCCGATAATTCGATAATTTTGAAAAGCATAATTACCACTTAGTTTGATTGAGAGGGAGAAGAAGAGACAAAAATTGGAATAAAAATATCATTTGATTCTCCGATCTTCAAAAATCTTACATCTATACTTCTATACTATTAATAAAGCCAAAACCTAAAATAACTACCCATCATTGTATAATTATTAATTTCCTATTTTGCTCTCACTATATTCTAATTTCTACAAAAAAAACCATATAACTCAGTTTTATACTATTTATAAAGTCAAAACCCAAAATAACTACCCACAATGGTATAATTATTAATTTCTTATTTTGCTCTCATTATATTCTAATTTCTACCAAAAAAACCATATAACTCAATGCATCTATACTATTAATAAAACCAAAACCCAAAATAACTACCCACCATAGTATAATTATTAATTTCCTATTTTGCCATCACTATATTCTAATTTCAATCAAAAAACCATATAACTCAATGCATCTATATCTATACTTCTATACATACTATTAATAAAGTCAAAATCCAAAATAACTACCCACCATGATATAATTATTAATTTCCTATTTTGCCCTTACTATATTCTAATTCTACAAAAAAAAACCATATAACTCAATGCATCTATACTTCTATATTATTAATAAAACCAAAACAAAAAATAACTACCCACCATGATATAATTATTAATTTCTTATTTTGCTCTCAATATATTCTAATTTCTAAAAAAAACATATAGTTCAATGCAAATTATAATATATTCAACCACAATTGTAAATGATCGAAAATCGGGTTGACAAGCACGACAATAATACATAAAAGATTATATAGTCTAGATATACCCTGACTTTTGTAATATTTTACCCGTTTAAGTATATCTTTAATAAAGTTGGGTTTTATGGATAAAAAGAAATATAATATAGATATACATATTTGATTATTTAGTATATTCTAGATTTATTATTCTAACTATATTTTTTTGAATTCTTTTGAGGTGAGTCAATATTTACACATTATCCAAATAACCTACTTGCACAACAACCATCAAATTCAAAACCCTACCAACCATCAAAATCAAAACTCTCACCACCTCACCTATATATATATATATATAAGTACACTCAATAGTAGAACACTACAACCTAAATCCTAATCAAAACACCTTCATTCCTTGTATCTATTTTATTTTTCCTTGTGCCCCATCAATCATTAAATTCCTCAAATACTATTTCTCCTTCATTCTCCACCTTTTCATCATGAAAGAATCAATCCCAATTGATTCACTAAAGAAAATGTTTCCATTTCTAATGCTTCTTCACTTTTTCTTGTCTCATATTTACAACCTTATCACACAAAACTTCACTTCTTTTTTCTCTTCCCTAATAAAGGAAGAGAAAGAAGAAGAAGAAGAAAGTAATAAGGAACTTCTTCCTCCATCACCACCACCACGAAACCTAGATGAGGTAGAAGCAATTCTAGGGTACAAGTTTAAGAATAAGTGCTTATTAGAACAAGCATTCACACACACTACATACAATAAGCACTTTTCCTATGAGAGATTAGAGTTATTGGGTGATTCTGTGCTTAACATGTTGGTGACAAAGGAACAGTTCTTCTTGTATCAAGATCTTGGTCCAGGTTGGTTGACTCGGTTACGTGCTGCAAATGTGGACTCAGAGAAACTCGCACGTGTGGCTATTAAACATGGCTTCCATCACTATTTGAGACACAACAAGCCTATACTTCAGAAACAAGTAAGTCTTTTGTTTATATAGTTGTATCGGGAATAATTTAAATACATATTAGGCTAATCTTATCATTGTCAATTGGTTTTGAGTTGAAACTTTAACATGTTATTAGAGACAGAATCCAACTTTTCTTTTCGGTTGTCATGAGCCAAAAAATGTCATTTAGTTTTGGGTCAAAAGTAACCATTCGTCTGGTGGGGGCATATTCTATCCACACCGTCTAACTCATTATCTCGAAAATGGTTTAAAAACCTATTGGCTACTCTTACCAATTGATTTTTATATGTAACCATGCGGGGACATGTGATATTTGTCCATGGTTATAGTAGAATGATTTGGTGAATTAAAAGTTTATATTTTTTTGAGAACAAAAAATTTATATATTAATATTAAGTGTAAATAGAATTTTAATGTTTTAAAAAAAATGTATAATCTTATAGCTCTATAGTTATTATCTGCATTAATATGCAAGAATACATTGTATATTAATATAATTTAATTTAAAGCTAGTGCATAAGATTAATTTTAATTTAATACTCAATAAATGAATTGAAAAAATATGAAGAAGTTTTATGGTAAATAAATTGAAGCAAACAATATTCACACTATTTTATTTGTTGTTTTGAACTTTGAATTAGAATTAGAATTGTTTTAGTATAACTTCTTTTTTTGTTTATTTGTTAGATCAACATATTTATGGAAGAGATCTTAGAATACCCTTTGCATTCCAATGGGTTGATTGAAGTGCCAAAGAATTTAGCTGATATTGTTGAATCAATCATTGGTGCTGTCTTCATTGATTGTGGCAATTCATTTGACACTGTGTGGATGGTACTCTAAATTTCTATTTATCTCAATTTTTTAAATAATATAATATAAATATGTTATCTTATTGATTTCTATATTCACACTGGTTATATCATTTTTTTACATGTGTAGTAATTAATTTTTGCTTAAACTCTAATCATTCATATCCTGTTAATTAAAATAATATTTCACAATCTTTTGTACATTCAATGCAAAATATGTATTATTTCATTATTAAAGGAATATATTATGATAGAGAGAAGAATCATATTTTCATATATCATTTAGTTAGAGTTTGTTTGCAAGTTTATCTTTGGAATGGATGGAAGGAAATAAAATGAAAGACTTTAGAGTCATTTCATCATGACTTCCAATTATTTTTCTTTCCTTAATTACCCTCCAAAAATCAATTTGCGAACAGACCCTTTGTTTGCACAATTTTGGATTTTAGTCTAAGAATAATTTATTGTTATATATTTAAATTAAGTTACTTTTTATTTTACCTTCTAACTTATCAAATTAAAGTGAGTGGATACTTTCTAACTTATATATCAAAGAGAAAGGATCATTAAGTAACACAAAAAAATGTTCCTTAACCTTAATAGAGTGTTAGTGTAAAGCAAAAGGTTATATACTACATGTTTGAACTTCCCTTAATAATGTGGACTACTATTTTACTTGATTGATTACATGTAGTATATGAGTTTGTAAGTCTCACATCGCCTAACTCATTGTCTCAGAAATGGTTTAAATATCTGTTTGACTACTTCTCTCATTGACAATTGATTTCGAGATAAAAGCTTAACATTCTTTAAGATAAATATTTCATTTCAATGTACTTTTTTAATCATTACTACTTTTTCATCTCTAGCATGCAAAATTATAAATGATTTTACAATGACACCTCTTATAAATTAGCATGATTTTTTTTCCAAATCTTTTTATATACAACAACTTAGAAATATTCTCAATGCCTTTTTTTAATTGAAGTTTATGAATATGATATTATTCATGGTATGACTTAATCTTTGTTTTTTTTTGCTTTTCTACACAGATTTTTAAAAGTTTGCTGGAACCTATGATTGATCCAAACACTCTTAAAATACATCCTGTGACAGAACTTTATGAAGTGTGTGATAAAATGAACAAGAAGGTTCAATTTGTAGATTTATGGCAAAAATCTAGAACATTCCTTGTTTTCATAGATAATAAGCTAGTTGGGAAAAATATTCATGATACCAGGAAAGATATCGTACAGAATAGGGCAGCTAAAAATGCTTTAGATAATATTGCAAAAGTCTTCAATAGTGAGTAAAGAAAATCTATGTGATTGATGATGATGCAATGTTTTATTTGTAATATTAAATAAAGTTTCTTTAATAATCATACAATAATGATGGGCTATTGGTTGATGTAATGTTAAGTATTGAATCATTTTAATATTCTCTTTTTGAGGGGTTGAAATTTTAATTATATTGTTACTCAAAATATGATAGAAATATGACGATAACAATTAAGGTTTGTTTACGAGTTGAATTTTGGAGAGGAATAAGGAAAATAAATGTGTTAAGAATCATGACATACATTGGTAGATAATTCTAAACCTTTCTTTTCCATTCATTCTCCTCTAAAACTTAACTTGCAAGCAAACTCTTACTTAGGAATGACAACATGACAAGTCGGGGTTAGGTTTGTGTTTACCCAACCTTGAACTGGAAATCCAAAAGTTGAACCCGAATTGAGAAGAGTTAAAATTAACAATATCATCATCAAATCCGTCGAGTTTTAGGTAACTCATAGCCGACAATAATTAGAAAAAATAAATATTGCAATTCAATTTCTAAATTAAACTGCAAAGAGTTCATGTTAATGTACTTCAATTTATGATTTTTAATGTTTAATAATAGGACTATTGAATGATGGTAAAAAAAAACTTTTAACACTAAGACATCAAGACACTCATTATCACTATCAAGACACTCTTTATTCAATTTATTACTTGGGACGGGTTTGTGGCGAGTTCGGGATAGAATATCACATATATCAAACTCAAATTTGAAAATTGACATCGGGTAAAATCCAAACCCAATAACAATGATTTTAACCAATTAAATTCAAATTGGATTCGAGGTGATACTCACAAGTTCGGTTTTCATTACCATCAATATTCTTAATAATGGTATTATAAAGTGTGTCTATTCCTTGTGAGTGACCTATCTGACTATCCCAACTTCTATTTCAACCAAACTCCATTTTGTATCGGCCGGTTCAATCGGTAAATCAGTAAATCGGTCATAATACCGATACAATAAAATAATTATATCGCTTATACAATCATATTGGTCAAAACTGACAAAAAATTGTCACACCAGTTGGTTTTTAATTGAACTGTATAAGTCATACAGTTAATTTTTTATTTAAAATTAATTTTTAATGAATTTTTTTATTGTTTTGCTATTGATTTTTAAATATAATATTGATGTTAATATTATATTTAATGTCTTTCTCATATTGATTTTTATTTATTAATTTCTCATATTGATTTTAATTTATTAGTGTAACTTTCTAATATTTTTAGTTTTTATTTATTAGATTGATTTCATTATTGGATACTAGTTCTTTTATGAATTTAATGGAATACTATTTTTTAAACTTGATTTAGATGAGAAATCATATATAAAATTTAAATTTCTAATAAATTACCCTAGCCATGTGTGAATTTTGATCATTTAGATTATCAAGATCACCCCACAAAATTCAGTTTTTATAGTTAGCCTCCAGTATTTAAAATTTGGATTTGTTCTTGATCCCACTCATTATATTAAAATTTACAGGCAACTCCAAAATCTAATTTTGATCAAATCTAAAACTCTAGCTCCTTCAAATGTTTTATTATTAAATATAACGATTTCTCGTAAGCCAAATTAACCAAACTCATGCCAAATTAGAAAACTTGTACGTTTCTTCTAACTCTGCAATCAAATTTAAAAGCAAAACATATAAATCAACGACTTTGTTTAGGGCAACCACACATATATTTGTAGGCATGAAAAAATATGATTCCATATTTAATCTTAGTATTTTAATTTTAGTATATCCTCATATCTTCTGTTAAGATTATAGTTAAGATTACAGTTAAGATTACGATATGATGTCATCTAAAAGTGTTGTAACAACAAAAAGTAAATAAATTATTAAGATATATTAAAACTAAAGATTATGTACAATTAATTCGACTTGATGATAAGATTTCACTTGATTGTGATTCAGCTACTTCACATGCCCTCCTGTCTTTGTAACACTATGTTAGTTTTTTTTATCGGCAAATGTTAGTATGTTAGTATTTTGTTGTGGGGTGAGACTCGAACCCCAACCTCTTTTATTTTATTCGTTAAACCTTTCATCTTAACCACCTGACCACCTTATAACTCCGATAACACTATGGTACTTGCATACCATTTTAACACACTTTGTTGGTTGACAATGATTTGGTCAATAATTATTGTTTTTTTTTCCTTCTTTGGTTATAGTGATTGCTATTTTTGATATCATAGATTGATAGTGACATGCAAAATTATTCCATTTTAAGAAGGGACCTACCTTTTCAATGTTTGAAAACAAATCTTGACATATCATGCATATTTAGGAGAGGGTTTGCATGTACATGTGTTTCTATAATGGATCAGTTGTTCTAAAATAAATATGTCACTATGTTCCTAGTTAATCAACTTTCTTCAAGTAATATAAAAATATTACTTTGCATTTTTAGAATTTTTCATTTTAACAAATTGTCACTTTTTCATTGGACCGGTACTGAAAATTGAGATAAGAATGAGGAAAGATGATCCATATTCCATTTGTTTCACCCCCACAACTCACTTCATCCTATTTATTAATTAAAAAAATTAAGTCAAATTTATCTTCTACATTGATTGAGTAGTGTATTAATTAAACTAGTACTAACTATTTGTTCTTTATGAAATCTCTTCCTTCTTCATTATCCTTTTCTTCTATAGTAGAGGAAAGTATTCGTATATATAGGTTTTTTGAGCTATACGGACCTTTTATTGTCTATTACCAACAATTTTCTAGTATCACTAAATGTCAAATTTCTTGTAGTGTACTTGCATGTTTGGAAGGGGAATCTCGTGATATGTTAGTACCTATTTCTATGCTTGTCGTCAGGTAAATCATCAAATTCCAACATAGTTTTTTAAAAATATCACTTATTTTCTCAATCTGTCAAGGTTTCATCCTAAAACTAATTGACAACGAGAGAAGTAGCTCAACATTTATTTAAACCATTCTCGAGATAATGAGGTAGGTGATATAAGACTTACTTCCCAACATGCCACCTCCACATAAGTCTGTCAGACCAGACGAAATGTTACATTTGACCCATAACTAAAAGATATCTTTTGTTCCATAACAATCGACAAGAAGTTGAGCTCTGACTCTCATACCATGTTAAGGTTCAATCTCAAAACCAATTGGCAATGAGATGAATAACTAAAGAGCACCTATTCAAAAACTCATTTGACATTTCTACTATTTCAAAACAAGTTATCTTGAGAATGAAAATTAGAAGTTTGAATTTGTTATGCTTATGCAAGTTATCAATCATGCATGAAGATGTTATTGTCTAATCTATCAACCTCGTGACTCCAAGATACCAAACATCTTAGAAATTTCTAGATTAAAAACATTGAATATAAACTACTCCACCAAGAATCTTCATTGTGTTGTTGGTTATTTGATTTGAAATCTCGTTAAAATGTGATCTCCAATATGATTGTAATGTCATTATGGAGACTCATAGTTATTGTTGGAACTTGTGTTGTTGTGAAAATGAAAAAACTCACAAGTCCCACATTGGAAGATTTAGAACGTGATCTTTAAATTACAAGGACCTCTATATCTAGGATCAAACTTAAATTTTGGGTAATGTATCATAGTCCCTTTAAGATAGAGGCTAGGGTAGGTGGAATAGTCAATAAACTAGAATTTCCATTTACCTCAAAGATATATCTTGTATTTCATGTGTCCTTATTCAAGAAGGCAATGAGAAATTATAAGGTGGAAGAGATCTTGCCACTAAAAGAAATTTGCCATATTCCAACAAACAGTTTTAGTGACAAGAATTAAATCTGTTGGTATAGATATAATATACATGCATATGTAAAATAAATGATGGATAAAGAAGGATATAAGATACCTATGGAGAAAAAGATAATTAGTAGTAGAAGGGTCATTTGCTAAAGAAATGCAATTGCTAGCACAAGATTAAAACTTGTAATTAACATATTATTTCTTTGTAATTTTTGAAATAGATACAATAATTTTGCATAGTAAGCTAATTTTAGGTTAGCTTGTATAATTTCTTTTTATATTTGCAAGACTATGTTAATTTCCAATATGGATGAAGTTTTATTTTATTTTCATCCATGTATATATTTATTTTATGGTACCTTTAATTTATAATTTACTCAGCATTTTATAATAAAATACTAAATTAAAGTTAAAATATGTAAATTCAGGTTTTACTCCCATTATGTGGGTATAAACAAATTATGGTTTGTCACAATAATTTATTCTAATAAAAAATAAACCATGAGTAGACTTTATATAATTATACCAATGAAATATGACTATGAGTAGATCTTATACAACAAAAGATAAACCATGGGTAGACCTTATACTAATGGAAGATAAACCATGAGTATAGATCAAAATATATACCTACGAAAATAAAAGGGTAGGAATAACATCTTATTGATGAGGTATATCTACGAACACTTTCGTCGATCCATCACCAATAAGTCGATATATCTATGCTTTTATTTCTGTAGGTATAAGTTTTTGGCTATAACCACGGATTATATTTCGGTAGTATAAGATCTTCCTATGGTTTATATTATGTTGGTATAAGGTTTATGCATGGCTAATCTTGGATTAGAATAAATTGTAGTGAGGAATAAATATATGCATCAATCAAAATAAAATAAAACTTCATCCATGTTGAAAATTAACACAGTCTTAAAAATCCTTGCAATTTGTAGGGTATGTTTTAAATTACAATTCACAATTGTAATTATGGTAATGGTAATAAAGTTTTGTGAGTCTTCATAATGACATTTATGATGGTAATTTGGACCATATTTTCACGGGATTTCAAAAACAATAACAAAAAAACAATGAAGACTTGAAGACTATAGATACATTAGTTTATATTCTATGTTTTTAGTCTAGGAATTTCTATGATGTTTGATATCTTGGAGTCATGAGGTTGATAGATTAGACAATAACATCTTAATGCATGACTGATAACATGCATCAACATAACAAATTCAAACTTCTAATCCTAGATAGTTAATTATCAAGATAAATTGTTTTGAAATAGTAGAAATGTTAAATGATTTTTTTTGAATAGAGGTTGTTCGAAAAAATTATATTTAAAGTTAAGAAAGAAATTTAGGAGAATAAGTGACACTCCAATATCTAATTATAGAAATTGTGTTTAAATTTGATCAGAATTGATTTTATATAGGGTCTTATGAATCAAACAAGAGAAGAAAGAAAGAATTGAATAGGGTCAAAAAGAAAGAATGCATCAAGATTTTCTTATTGAATTGAATTCTTGCACAATAGCAAAATATATAGTATATATATATAACAAAATTGACAATTGCTTAATTCACAAGCTACCTTTACACAACAAATCAACTAAAGTAAAACACAATCCTGAATCACAATATTTAATTCCATATGCTACACATGCATCACATTTTACTATTTGCTTTGTTTATATTTAATTTATTTTTTAAGAAGTTATGTGTTAAATAGTAAGGCTTATAATATTTAATTTGTTTATAGTATGTACTTTATTTATGTATATAAATTTAATTAATATATATATTTGAATTAATTTTAAATTGTGATAATTTGAAAGAGATGTGGTAGAAAATAATGTAGACAATTTATAAATTCAAATTTACAATTAAAACCACAATGAAGAATAATATTTTTAATATAAAATAAAATTCCCATCTTTAGAAATGAATTTAAAAATGAAATTCCCATATTTAATATAACTAGAGAATCGATTGTAATTTTGTATTGCTAAGTATAACTATTTATCCTTAAAATGAAATTAACTTAATAGAACAATCTAAGTATAATTATCAATAGTTGTGATTATAATAGAAAATTCTTATTCTGAACTGGAAATGATTAAATAGAAATGTTGGAATGTAGATTATAATTTCATATTCATATTTGACAATGAGTACTAATTATGAATAATATACTTAAAATTATCACCAAAAAAACTTTGCATTAAGAAATTACCAAAGATTATAAAGGATATGACGTGGTATATTGAGGTTGGTCAACAATATGAAAGAAGCAACATTTTCCCTATTTTAATCTTCGTATAATGTATAAACTATATTTCATTATATGTTTATATATAGATGTATGCATCTCCTTAGTAAATGGATCCGATTTTTGACCTTAATTAATTTCATTAAATAATCAAATATTGAATTAATTTTTTGTTATAAAATTGATTATCATTAGATTAAAGAAAGTGGACAGGAAATGGAAAGAATAAATTTGAGAGGAAATACACGATATACATACAAAATTGCTATACGAATATTTATAAATCACTCAGGATATATGCATATACACACAATTGTTTCCAAATATTTTCATTTTTAATATTCTCCCTAAAAAGTAATAAAATAAAAATGTCATGTATCATCAAAATTCATTTTAACAAAAATTAAAATATTAGTTTAACATTGAACTCTTTTAATTTCATGCTTTCCTTTTCCAACTTTCAACTCAAAATGACTTGATGCAATTGGAAAAATAGCACTAGAGATTCGACAAATAGTAAGCAGAAACATGCAACCCATCTGAACCTCGTGTCTATTCAGGCAACCACCGAGAAAACCGCGATAGACGAGCGTCGGACGATGACACAACATGTCCGGTACTTTTGAACGAACTCATATATGAAATTTTGTTGTGGCTTCCGGTGAAATCGCTCATCCAATTCAAGTGTGTATGTAAGTCGCGAAATTCTCTAATTTCAAGTTCCGATTTTGTCAAGAAGCATGTACATCGTTCAAGTATTGATCCCAATCTCCGCAATCATCGATTATTGGGGATTGATTATTATTTGGATCACAAATTTTTGTTGTCTCCTTCTCTCAGATCCATAATTGATAATTTGCCTCGACCCATATTCGACGACTCATCGTTTGAGATGTGTCTTGGTGCCGAGATTGTGCAATCATGCAACGGATTGATATGTTGGATAAATTATGAAAATGATAATTATGTTAGATATTTGAATCCATCAACCAAAATTAAATCTCAATCCCCACCATGCTTTTATCACCCTTGGATATTTGGTGGTATTGATGAACATTGTTTCACTTTGTTTGGTTTTGGATATGATCATATCAATGACACTTACAAGACCATCGCAATCTATTGTGATCCTATTGTTAAGAAGACAATGGTTAAGGTTTATGAATTGGGTGTTTCAAGATCTTGGAGGGATATTCAAAGCCTTCCATTTTTTCCATGTTCCAATATAGATACTTATAGTGAAGATTATGGAAAATTTGTAAGTGGAACTCTTAATTGGTTAAGTCTTTGTTGTGATAAATATCTAGTGATTGTTTCTCTTGACATTACCAATGAGACATTTAAGGAGATTTCATTGCCTAATGTTGTTACTACATTAGACTATATTGAAAGTCCTAAGTTGTGGGTTTTAGGGGGATGCCTATGTCTTTCTTATGACTTCAATAAGGCACATTTTGTCTTGTGGCAAATGAAACTATATGGAGTTATAGAGTCTTGGAATATATTTCTCAAGATTTCTTATATAGACATTGGGCCATATTATCCAAGACCCTTGTTCATGTGGGACAACAATGAAGTAATGTTGAAAATCAATGAAGATGGAAGGTACATTGTGTATAACCATAGATATGATTCATTAAAACAAGATTTGGATTGAAGGGGTTACTTACATTGAGAGCTTGGTGTCACCCTACAATGCTTGTGTTAACTAAAATTTGAAGGTTTGTCTTCTCTTTAAGGAATTTACTAAGTGTGGTTTATCTATTTTGTACATTGATGAATCATGCATGTTTTCCAATCTTTCAATATTGTGAAATCTAGTTTTTGCATGAGAAAATTGATATTTAATCTAGTGTACTATTCATTGAAGGTTTAATTGCTTCAAGCATTTTATAATTTCAAAATCTAGAGAGTATCTACATTCATCTCATACAATATTTCTATGCATGCATTTTTATGTTGAAAAACATAAAAATAACAATATAGTTTGTGGATAATAATGAATTCAAATTCCTAAGTTATCCACAAAGTATATTTTTATTTTTATGTTTTTCAACAAAGAAATGCATACCAATATTGTATTAGATGAATGTAGATACTCTCTAGATTTTGTCATTATAAAATGCTTGAAGCAATTAGACCTTTTTAGATCTATATATATATATATATATATATATATATATATATTATGCATGTTACCTCCTCAATATGAATTCCTAGTCAATTTTACATATGTGCATTTTCTTCTTTGCATACTTATATTATGAATTCAACCCCTCATTATACTTTTTAATGAGTTGAACTTTCACTTTTACTCCTCTTATTTTAAACAGGGCACTTATTCTAACCATGACCTATCCAAATCCCTTTGATATATTCAGTGTTTTAAATTGCGGCTACAGTCGCGATTGTAATAACGGTTGTGGTTATTATGATTGCGGTCATTGTGCTCGTTACTATATAGATTGTGGTCATTGCGGTGTGAATTATTTTGTGATTAAAACAATTACCGTCAGATACGGTTGTGTTGTGGCCCGATGTGGTCACATCATTGTGATTCCGAGCCACACCGCAATTACGGTGTAATGCAGTTACGTTGGTCACCACAACCACAATATTGCGACCGCTACAGGTGATGCGGTTCACAATTAAATCACGAGATATACTTGTTGTTTATGGGTGACATAACAAGTTTTCAAGTCTTTTAATTTTTACATTAGAAGTATCATATCTTTTTTCTCACTTAGGGTTTCCTAGAAGTGTTATAGATCTACCTGCTTAACCATTTAACAGTGTTATATGAAAATGTTAACAATCATCTCTACACATTTTCAATTAATGTGCTTCAACACTACAAATTCTTCATCAAATTTATTAATTACAATATTTAGTCTAGATCAATTTTATCTTCTACACAAATTAAAATTAGCATTAATATCCAATTGTTGTTTAAGAAACTCTTCCTCTTTCATTATTATTTTCTATTTTAACATTATTTTTAAATTACTATTTAGTATTGTGCAGTGTTTTAAATTACAGTCATGATTGCAGTAACAGTTACTGCAATTGCGGCCATTGCGATGCGGATTGCGGCAGTTGCGGTGTGAATTATTTTGTGATTAAAACAATATTTGCAATGGGCCTGACACGGTTGTGTTGTGACCCGATGCGACCGCATCATTGTGATTCAGAGTCACATTGCAATTGCAGTATAATGTGGTTGCGGCAGTCACCACAATTACAATATTGTGGCCGCATCGGATGATGCGGTCCGCAATTTAAATCAGTGACAAAGTTCTCATTTTCACAGGAAACAATTATGGTGCCTCACTTCCAATTGGAACAAGGAATGCTTTTGGATGTTATTGACTGAAGAAGGGAACAACTAAATAGGGCAAATACTTTCTATATATTGTAATTCCATCACTATGCATATTAATCTTGTTTTATTTTTATATTTTGGGGTATAAACTTACTTATTATCCCAAAAGTTAGCTCAGTTTGTAAAACTATGACAAAGTGAGTTCTTGAGTTCAAACTCGGAAACTACGAGTATATATTTTATTTGGCTATAATGAAAAAATTTGGGTTTTAGTTAAAATGAAACATATACCCTAATCTTATCCACAAGTTTGGTTTATTTTTAAAAAAATCTAAATTTTATCCTCATTATATTTCCCTAAACTTATATTGTATTTTAAATTTTGTTGGTCGTTCCTCTCAACAAAGCAATTTTGTTGAGGGGTTTCTACTTGCTACACATGATCTTTGATGAAAGATTCTATCGGAAGAGAAGAAATCATGCATCAAGAATTTATAACCATTATCACTTCTCAAACATTTTAACTTGGTGTTAAATTGAGTTTCTACATAAGAACCAAAACTCATAATGAGTTGTCTAACCTTATTACTTGTGCTTTTATGAAAATGATCCAAGTAAATCGTGAAAATTAATCTACTAAAGTGATCATACATGTCCTCAAACAATGAAGAAATAGAATAAGGACTCCAAATATTAGCATGCAAAATATTAAAATAATGAAATAAAATTGATTTGTTATTAAAAATGGGAGTTTCTTTTGTCTTCAACAATTGCAAATCTCACAAGGCATATCATTGATACAAGGAGGAATGATTGAAAATTGTCTAGCTAGAAAGAGTTTTCATTACACAATGAGATATTTAACTAAAATGGAGATGCCAATGATCAACATTATTAGAACTAATAGATGCTTGAAGATTATAGTTAACAAAAATTCGTTTAGGTTGATAGAGATCTATCACAAACAAGCCTTGATGCATTTTATTTCCATTATAAAACATATTGCCATTATTCCTAAAGGGATTTATTTATGATTGAATAGCTAGGGCTTCAACATAATTTCTCAAATCATGTGTTGCATTCATTTGTCTTTTATGTTGCATAAGCATTGAGAAAACTTCCCTAATTTCTAACAAAGTTTCAATCATCATAATAATCTGATAACTAACTTGCCCATATTGCTCATTTAATCATTTTAAAAACCAAATTCATATTCTTTAGAGGTTTTAACCATTTCATATTCTCAATTTCTTTCCGTAGAATCTTCAATTGAGTGTAATAGTCATAAATTGAGAGATTAATGTGGTTTAACTTTTAAAATTCTTCTTCCAACTTTAGTATTGGAAACATATCACCTAGTGAAAACCTTTTGCATAGATATTTTCAAGCCTTTGTTGCACAATCAATCTATAAATTTGACTTCACAATTGATTCTTCAATAGAGTGTTGAATCCAGGGTAGCACCATTGTGTTGCGCTTTAACCATTGTGCATATAGAGATCTTGAGAAGGAGGGTTGAGAAATGTTATGATCAATAAACCTTAGTTTGTTCTTTGATTACAATGCAAGCTTTATAGCTCTTGACCATGTTAATTCTTTTCATTCATAAGAGGAGAAACAAGAATGAGAGATAGATTTTTATTCGAATTTAGAAACTAAGGATTAGTAGGATTGACAATGAAGTCATCAAAACTCTGATTCACCATAGCTTGATAAATGGATGAAATTCGAACGAACTTCGGTTAGGAAGAAGAAGAATTGCTTGAAAAAGCGAAGAACAAATTTTCTGAAGGAAAAGGAGAATATAAAAGACGTTTTCTTTGCTCTGATATCATCTTAAAAATGGAGGAGGAGGGAAAAGGAAGATGAGAGAAAGTTAAAATATGGAAAATAATCCATTCTCATTTAATTGAACTTGACAAGGAGAACAAGTTATTAAATGCTTACACCAAAGGCAAAAACTTCTCTAGCCAACTTCTAAAATTCTAACTATCACATGTGCAAGGCATATCCAAAATAAATCCTTAGAGATAAAGATGAAAATTAGTTAAGAGATAAAAATAGGTTAATTTGTTACAAGAGAAATCATAAAATTCTAGTTATTCATACAACACTACATAATTTAATGGGAATGGGTGTTGTTATTGATCCTATGTGTTTTGTAATAACTATGATATGAGGCTACACATTTATTTCTTCATATATAGTTGCTATATTCAAAATTTATGAATGTAAGTCTAATTCTAAGTTTGGTGAGTAAATTAATATTTCTCAATGTTTGTCAACAATTGGATCTGTGTATTAAATTGCATTTAATGATCATAATTTTTGCTACAATATTATGGTTCCATAACGTTTCAATTTAAAACATTTATCACATAATTAATATTACCCATACATAAACTAAGTGAGCCTATAAATGGTTACTTAGCCCTCATCATAAAGTTAAATGGCCAAAGATTATAACACTATATAATTTATGTGCAACATATATGGGTATAACACCCACATATGAATATCAACATATGACTATTTTTTATTCTATTTAAAGTAGTAATTTATGTGTATATAAATAGTACTTCTATTATTTTATGTGTATATATTGTAGTATTTCTATTATTTTATGTAAAAAAAACTATTTGAATAGTAGCTAAATAATTTTGTGTGAGTTAAGTATTTAAATAAATTTATGAACCCTTTTGGAATATGAATGTGTAGTTACTAAAATATATTTTACAAATAATAATGATTTTTTATAGTTGGAGATTACAAGAAGTCCCCTTTTAGTTCCTTTGAATGATTGCTTGTCTTGACCAAAGAAAAAATATATTGTATAGTTTAATTCTAATCCACTAAAGTAACATACTTTGATCCTTCACCAAAAAAATTTCACCTTATGGAGTTATCATTCTGTAATTTAAATCATAATATTATATATAAATTTTTATCTTATACAAAATTTAATAAAGACAATTTTTATAAATTGACCAATGTATTAAATTTATAAATTTAAAACAATTTTTTAAATTAAATGTTATATAAAAAATTAGTTAATACATCATGTGGAAATACTATTAAGTCTTAATAATAAATAAAATACATGGAACTAAATAGTTTAAGAACATGAAGATCTGAAAAATAAAGTAGGTATATGCAGAAATACTGGTACTGTTTTTCTTCAACGCCAATCGTTTCAGATTAATGTGTACCTGAATTCACCATCACATGTAGTACTTGCTGGGTTTGTGATAAAAAAATCTTATAAAATTAAGTGCAGTTAAGTATATGTTAGCATTGTATACCTATGAAGTATATATATGGATACGTGTATTGGATACAATATGTATTCGATATGTCGATAAGAATTTTTTTAAGTAATGATACGATACGTTCAGGGTTATGTGTATAAAATAGTAAAAAAATATATAAAATATGATAAAATTATGTGTAAATCAAAATATCTTAAGTAGAAAGTATAATGGAAATTGCAAATCATTATAAATATATTGGTATTTTCCTTGATTATTGAGATGTTTTGATTAAAACGTGTCATATATATCCTAGTTTTTTGTTGCAAAAGTTTTAGATACATATCCTATCTATCCTAATTTTTTTTGTTCAAAACATTTTAGATATGTATCTTAATTTTTTTTAATTTTTAGATACTCTATAAACACATATCTATGACGAATCAGACCATATCCATATTGGATATGTCTGACACCAATATATGAAGGAGTTTCACATTTGAAGAGTAGTTTACCATAAAAGTTGAATTACATATAATATCTACCACATATGAGTTAACTATAAAAAGACAAGACTTATTATTTAACCATATGTTAAAATTCATCTCCAACATTGTCATTATAGTCCACCCAACTTTGATATATATATATATATATATATTCATTAACTCTATGTGTAGTTGTGGATAGTAAAAGCATGGTAATGGAACCAACCCAATTTTCAAGTCCCTTGCTTTCCAATGTTGAAGGACAATGTCAGAACAGAAATTGTTCTATGCAACCTTTTCTTATACTTAGTACCCTTGTTGCTGTCTTCGGTTCTTATGTTTTTGGTTCTGCTGTAAGCTCCTATTTACTACTTTTTTTCATTTAGAAACTGAATCCATCAAAATTCAGAATAATCAATGAAGTATTGTAACATGAGTCCTAATGAATTTTTCAGGTGGGTTATTCATCACCTTCTCAATCTGGAATCATGGATGAGCTCAATCTTGGTGTGGATGAGGTTTGGGCTTTGAATCATAAACCTTTGTTTTGTCATTTATTATTAGTTGAACATTGAACTTGAATTGATAACTATTTGTTGTTCAATGACTATGAGGTCACTGATTTAAATCCCGTAAACAGTCTCTTCGTACAGATATTTAAATCATTCCAGAGACAATGAGGTATGCGATTTGAGACTTACTTCCCAACTTGTCCCGTCCACATATGCCTGTCCGAGTAGCCTAAGATGTATTTAAACCATTTCCGATACAATAAGGTAGGCGATGTGAGACTTACTTCCTAACATGTCCTCTCCATATAAGCATGTCGGACCCATAACTAAGGAGCATCTTTTGACCAATGACAAATGGAAAGAAACTGAGCTATGACTTTGATATCATGTTAAGGTTCAATCTCAAAACCAATTGGATATGAGAAGAGTAGCCCAACAGTTATTTAAACCATTCTTCAAGACAATGAGGTAGGCGATGTAAGACTTACTTCCCAACAAATCTAACCTCCCCATACCTCAGTAAGTGAGAGGCTCGTGCACTAGGCCGCTCTTTTTTATATTAATGTATGTGTGCCATTAAGTGAAACTCTATGCATTTATGCAGTACTCAATTTTTGGTTCAATATTGACAATTGGAGCAATGATTGGTGCCATTGTGAGTGGTAGAATAGCAGATTATGCAGGTCGTCGTGTTGTAAGTTTCGCGATTTCGTGTATTTCTCGAAGCATGGCTAAACTTATATGGAAAGTTTCATGTTCATGTCTCTCTATTATACAAAAAAAGAACATGGAAACATAGTGAAAATGTATTCAAATTAACCAACAACAAAAAATCAAAATTCCCATAATAAATTCCTTAGCTTATGCATATAAAATTTAACTTGAACACATGTCTTATCTAATGTTCATTTTTTCCTCTGTTTATGCAAAACAGGCCATGGGTCTTGCTGAAGTATTCTGTATCTTTGGATGGCTAGCCATAGCATTCTCAAAGGTTTACCATTATCATTGATTCTCTATGTATCTTACATTTTACTTCCATTAGTCTTAAAAAGTCATAGTCCAGGTAAAATTGCATATACTACTATAGTTAGAATGTGGTTTCATGCGGCCTGATGCAGTCCAAATATGGTCTAATGCGGTCCAATGTGGTCCAAATATGGCCCGATGCGGTTGCGTTGCGGCCCGATGCGGCCATGTGATTCGGAGTCACACCGCAATTGCGGTG
This sequence comes from Lupinus albus, assembly GCA_009771035.1. Lineage (NCBI taxonomy): Eukaryota > Viridiplantae > Streptophyta > Magnoliopsida > Fabales > Fabaceae > Lupinus > Lupinus albus. The sequence goes on from CM020016.1 coordinate 984,755, forward strand.
TGACACGGTTGTGGCGATCACCGCAACCATAGTATTGCGGCTGCATCAGGTGATGCGCTCTGCAATTTAAATAATTGGCGCAACTAACTAAAAATCTACCAGTTCAATGTCCTGAGTTCATGGTGTTACATAGAATTCACTTGTTTGATATTTAACACTTGATGCTTGTTTGAAGGTTGCTTGGTGGCTTTATGTTGGAAGAGTATTGGTAGGATGTGGAATGGGAATTCTATCTTATGTGGTAATTGTTGTGACTCTTAATTTTTAATAATTTTTCAGTTCAACAAATAGAAATGGATAGTTCCATTTCCATAATAGGTACCAGTTTATGTAGCAGAAATAACATCCAGGAATCTCAGAGGTGCTTTCACTGCAGTTCATCAGGTAAAGGCATAAAGCAATACAATGTCTACTAGTATCATTTTGCATTTTGTTCTCATTGCTTATGTACCAACCAGTGTTTTAGTTGCGGTTACTGTCGCGATTGTGATAATGGTTGCAATTACTGCGATTGGGGCCATTGCGATGCGCATTGTGGCCGTTGTGATGTGAATTATTTTGTTATTAAAACAATATTTTTGAATCCGATATGGTCTGATGCGATCCAATTGCGGTCCGATGCGGTTACGTTGTGGCCCGATGCAGCAGTATCATTGTGATTCGGAGTCCACCGCAATTGTGGTGTGATGCGGTTGCAACGGTCACCACAACCACATCAGGTGATCCAGTCCGCAATTTAAATCACCAGTACCAACCAATGTTTACAGATTTCAAGTATAGATTTACTTTGAATCCTTATTTGATGTTGTTTTGACAGTTAATGATATGTTGCGGAGTATCATTAACTTATCTTTTCGGAGCATACTTGAATTGGCGGATTTTGGCTCTAATAGGTAATGGTATTGTTTTCACAAAGATGTAACTAAAATGGTTTGAATTTGATGAATTTCTTATATTTTCTTGTCATTATCTCAGGAACTATTCCATGTCTTATACAGTTTCTAAGTCTACCCTTTATTCCTGAGTCTCCTAGGTGGCTGGTAAGTTGTTCATGGCTACAACCCGCACAAGCAACCGAGAAATTTTCGTTACTTTTGTCGAATGGTTTGAGACAAGACATGCCATTAGACAAACACATATAAGTGATAGTTGCAATCTTTTATAGGCAAAGGTTGGTCACATGGAAAGGAGTGAATCTGCTTTACAGCACCTTAGAGGGAAGAATGCTGATATTTGTCAAGAAGCTTCTGAAATTCGGGTATGTAATAACTAATAAGTGTTTCTTCTTTTGAATTGATTCCAATTTTTTATACATTGTAATTGTTTTGTAGGAGTATACAGAATCACTTCAACAACAAACAGAAGCTAGCATTATTGGCTTATTCCAATTTCAGTATTTGAGATCACTTAGTGTGAGATTTCTAAGATGATTTTGTAACACTTCAGTCCTGACATGCGATCCCCGGACCCATGAATACACTGAGTATGTCATCCACCAGCTTAAATACCCCATGAGTATTTTATTCATATGACAGCTTAATGGTAGAGGCTCATGGGAATAACGACTATTTGTCCCTGAGCTCATGGGTTCGAGTCGCGGGAGGCTCCCCTTTGTGAGGAATAAAATACTGCAGGGGTATTTAAGCTGGTAGGTGACACACTCAGTCTATTCATAGGCCCGGGGATCGCATGTCAGTACTTGGGGTGTTACGGGTCTCATTCATGCACCCTATCTTAACCTTTTCTTATGTTATTTAGTGACTTTGTTAGGTAGGAGTTGGCCTAATGATACTACAACAGTTTGGAGGTGTTAATGGAATTGCTTTTTATGCAACTTCTATATTTATATCTGCTGGTATGTGTACATATTTTTTTATGCTTCTATCAAATGAATATGAGAATATTATTTATAACAGGATTCTCATGAAAGCAAAAATTCTTACCTATGACAGGGTTTTCAGGAAGTATTGGAACTATAGCAATGGTTGTTGTTCAGGTTCTTAATTCTCTTCATACAATTTAGTCCTTTCGGTCTCTATGTAGCACTTACCCTTCAAACTGGTTAGTATATTGGTATCCGATACATATCGTATAATATATATGTACCGTCATATTTCGCTATTTGTCCTCTATACATCTTTCAAATATTTTATGATTGTTTCATATGAACATATCCATAGTGAGCCATATCCGTATCTTGTATTCATATTGTATCCGTGATTCGAGGATGAGATAGATGGCACTAGATGATTCTTCCGTTCATTCCTAAGTCTCTTAACACTATTCTGTCATGTTTGTCTTTATAGATTCCAATGACAGCTTTGGGAGTACTTTTGATGGATAAATCTGGAAGAAGGCCACTTTTGCTTGTAAAATGGTTCAGCTTTTGTTTCTTTCTTAATCTGTACAATAAATACTGAACTCAAAATGTTTACTTTTATGCAGATCTCTGCATCAGGGACATGCTTCGGATGCTTCCTTGTCGCGCTTTCGTTCTTTTTGCAGGTTCTTCGAATAACAGAATCTGTTCTATTAAATTGTTCTTCTCATTAGTTATTTTCTAAGATTCAGTTACTTGGGCTTGGAAACTATATGCAGGACCTACATAAACTGAAGGAAGTTAGTCCCGTTCTGGCGCTCGTTGGTGTATTGGTAACGATTTCGCAACGGCAAATGTTTATGCATCAATGCACCATTTGTTTGAATATTTGGCTGCAATGAGAAATCTCATGAATTTGATTGAACAACAAATCAGAAACTTAAATTCATTATTCTGTTCTATCAATCTGTAAGAAGGATAATAGACTATATTACCTAATCTTTTGTGTATCAATTGAACACAAGAAATTAAGTTCTAAAGATAAAAACCAATTTATATGATAGTTTACAGAAAAAGGGAATTTAACTTTTGGATTTTGAAATGACCAGGTTTATACAGGATCTTTCTCACTTGGCATGGGAGGAATTCCTTGGGTTATAATGTCTGAGGTAGTTTCTTACCACTCCTGAAAAAAAGAGCAGTATTAATGAGCAATTGATTCGGACAATTTGTCGCAAAACATGATAACTTTATGCACGAAGTATGTGTATTTTTTCGTATAAACTTTCAAGTGACCAAAAGTTGTCTGAATAAGTTGTTCAACTTAATGTTATTAGTATGACTTAGAAGTTGTCATGTTTCTATTCATTACGTAATAAAGAGTCAACATGGTTGTTAGGAATATTTCATACAATCAGTTATGTGATGCTCATTATGCCATTCAAGTAGGAGTTTTTCTTTTCTGCATCAGTTTTCCTTACTATGTTGTATAAATGATGTGTTTTGTTAATGAATGAAAGTAAGCCTTCTACGTTGTTAAGGTTTCATCTTAAAACCGATTGACAATGAGAGGAGTAGCCCAACAAGTATTTAAACCATTCCCGAAACCCATAACTGAATGGCATTTTTTGGCATATGACAACTGGAAAGAAGTTGGGCTCTGGCTCTGATACCATGTTAAGGTTTCATCTCAAAACCAATTAGCAATGAGACGAGTAGCCCAACAGGTATTTAAACCATTCCCGAGACAATGAGATAGGCGATATGGACTTACTTCCCAACATACGTAATGCATTTCCTTTCTGTACTTTTGTTTGCTACATAACCAACACTTACATTTTCGAATGAAAATTTGATCATAATCACTTTTAAGCTATAATGAATAATCACTTTTTTTTCTTCTTCAGATATTTCCCATCAATGTGAAGGGCTCTGCTGGAAGCCTTGTGACCTTAGTTAGCTGGTTATGTTCTTGGATTATATCATATGCTTTTAACTTCCTCATGAATTTGAGTTCAACAGGTAGCTTCAAATTTCACTATCTTGATCCATTGTTCTCTAACTTACCCTTAAAAAAAGGGCTTAAAATCTGAAAGGACAAAAATTGAGAAAAGCAATAACATTCATTGATTGTTGTGTTCTGTTTGTTTTTTACTAGGAACATTTTTCATATTCTCTAGTATATGTGGCTTCACTGTGATATTCATAGCAAAACTAGTTCCAGAGACTAAGGGGCTTACACTAGAAGAAGTTCAAGCATCTCTTAATCCATATTCAACAAAGGGATGAACCATGCAACAAAATTACATGCATAATAAATATTCTATTATTTTTTGTTCTAATTTAAAATTATTGTGCTATCAATTATTATTGTCCTTTATATAATTGAATCATTGTTTAGTATTGTCATATAGTTTATATATAATTGAAATAAAGATTCGACATGTGGTAAGTAATATATGAAGTCCTTTAAGACCTATTAAAAAGTTAACCAAAAAAATATATTTTTCAGAATTTATGTAAGACATCATTTATTTATAATTTACTATAAGAACGATGCATAAATATTAGTGACACTCAAATTCTAGTTGAATTTTATTTCTGTAAACTTATATTTTTTCAGATTAGACATCTTAACTTTGGACCACTTTAATATTTAATATTCAGATATAAAATATTACATTATAAAAATATCCAAAGTATATTTAAATTTTAGAAGTTACAATGCATTAATCTGAAAAGTGATAAATGGTTTACTCTATTATATATCAATGTACAAATCTATTTAGAAATTATTTGATAATCACATCCATGGTTGTGTATTCTAGCTCAAAAATGCAACATGGTCCTACATAGGTTAAAACATAGAAACATTAAAAATGTCGACAGTAAGGTTCGAACCTGCGCGCGTAGCCCAACAGATTTCAAGTCTGTCTCCTTAACTACTTGGACATATCGACATTTACTTCAACCTACTATGCCCGTTAGTAAACTAGGCAATAGCATAACTCAATGAATTCATGATTCATGCATAATACCTAGGCACTCCATAATTTGAAACAACAACCTAGTTAAAAAAAATCACTTTATTAAAAACAAGTTATCATAATCAAAGGGAGTGACATGAAATAATAGGTATACAAGATTTTTTGTTTTTGATATGTACTCCTCTCCACTAATGGAGACAAGACATAAGTGCTTCAAAAAACAAAGGGAAATATAACATTCAATAACATATTTATTATTTTGATTACAATGAAATTACATTTTTACCATTAAAAACAAAGGAAAAACATGTATTTGTCTCTTAAGGGAGAGGATCTTAGTAAGGATTTTTTCTCTTTCTCAAACCTCACTCTCAGAATGCAAGATTCCACCACATTCTTCTGAAACAAATTCACATTACTATTAAGTTTCATAAATAAAAAACATATCTTTCCACTTTAACTGAATGTGGGTCTCTCTTGTTTTCCTCAAAGACAAAGTAGAGATTGTCTTCCACTCACTTCAAAACCCAAAAAAAATTTGTAATGCTAAAGTGTCCTCAATCTCATTTTCAAGTACTTATGTTTGAATTTTTTCTGTTAAGGTGTTTTCTCACTTTCACACCCATTATAAAATATATATATATATATATACACTACCAATTTATTAGTTTTATATAATGTTAGTGTATTATTGACTATTCATCTTTAATTATTATTGATTTTTCGGAAAAAAATCCAAATAATGGTAAATGATATAGCAAGTGTGTATAAATCTTTACATTGATAATATATAGATATTAGACTCTTATTTTATAGCATCAAATATATGTTCCTAACCAATGTTGTGATAACCGGACTTGAAAACGGCTCCGTTTTGTAGTCTTAACCGAATAAGTAATTGGACCGCTTTGAACCGGAGAAATTCCGGTTCGACCATGCTAAACCCGGTTAAAACGGAATAACCTGGACGATTCACTTAAAATTTTAAAAAATGGAATATTACTCTAATGTTTTGTTTTATTTATTTCCAAAAAGATAGATATATGTTACTTGAATATAGTTATATAAAATTTTACATTTATTTATCTTTATATATATATATATAAATTATTAATTATATTTAAAATCATTTGGTCCGACCGGACGGCCTAATTGTTTAAACTGATTAGACCTAATACGGAAGCTCTTCCAGTTTGACGTCCAGCTAGCTCGAGTTGTTCTTGACTTTTAAAAGTGATGTGTAATATTGGGTCTACATAAAATATAAAACACTATTGAAGGTTTCAAGTTAGTAGTGTTAAAGTGTGGTATGTGATGAGGGAGTGGAGGGTACTTCTTCCACTACAGCAAAGGGTTTGTAGTAATGGAATTTTGAAGTGGGTTTTGGTTTGGGTATGTTTTTGTTTCCTTGTTTTCATGGTTGGACCAAAATCTAAATGGAAGTTGAAAGAGACCTCTCCTACATGTTCTTCATGTGAGTGTTATTGCTCTTCACCTGAAGAATCTTATCTAGATCTTTCTGGTAAGTTTTATTTTTCAGTTATTATTTAAACATCAAACTTGGTTTTCAAGTGAAACAGAAAATAATTTGTCGTACATCTAAATCATTGAATTTTTCAAAAATTGATGGCTAAGATGTGAAATAGGTTTTTTCCACTTACTACTGACGTAAGTGGATCCCTCCCCTTATAACATTGGGTGATGTATTATACATTCTTTTTTAGGTAGAACATTGTTTTTTATGAATACTGAATGTAGTCAAATTTTGACGTTGCGATATGGTTGTTGCTTAGTAACTATGAAGTTACGAATTCAAATCTTTGAAACAGTTTCTCTGCTAAGTGAGAGTCGTGTGGACTGGGTCTCCCTTTTAATAATGGATGTAGCCAACTCATTTTTGTAATTCAATCTATAATCCATACATGTTTGGTTTAGATTAATGATTAGTGGTCTTGAAATGTTGGATCTACCTCTTATCTTAAAAGGGAAAGAGAAATTTGAGGCATGTTAGCATAAGAGCAAATGTTTCTATTAAAATCTTTGCATTTATTTACTGTATTGATAGTTTTGTATATGAGAATAAAGTATCTCCTCGTATTATGAGATAACTTACATGCTCCAGCCATTAAAAGAATGACATGTGAATTGTTTTGTTTAGTTTTAGAAATATTTTTGTAAAAAATGATTAAATGGTACACATGTCACGATTTTAGTAGCTGGAGGAGATAACTTATCTCCTTATACCAGGAGATACATTATTCTCTTTGTATATTTGGCTAGTTATTTTCTTCCTGTTTTTCTTTTCTATAGATATTTGTGTAGTGACTTTTATGCATTATTACCAATTTTGTCTATGTTCAACTTACTTCTCTCTTTTTGGTATATGGAAGGGTATCCCTCTCAGGAACTAATCTTTTTCAGGGTGTGTCTACCTCTTCCAACAAATGACGCTCATAGTAATTGAGCATTTGACTTTTTGATCTATCTTGAGATCCAATCGGACCTTATACCACTAGACCAACGCCTTGTTGGTCACCTTAATTGTCTTATCACAAGTCAGAACCTCATGTAGTTGATGAAATTAGTGATTAAAACAACAATCCTTGTACACATTGTTTGCTATTATGAGAGAAAAGACTTAGTATTATTTTCCCTTTTTTATTGTACTTGCAGAGTGTGGTAAAGATGATCCAGTTATATATGAGGAAGTGAAGAAAGATATACTAACTATGCTATCAGAGGAGCTAAATTTGCAGAAAATTGTAGCAAATGAGACATTGGAACACACCAAAAGGTTAATAATGGATACAAGAAAAACCTTTTCACATTACCAAAAGGAAGCAGAAAAGTGCAATGTGGGTGTGGAAACTTGTGAAGAAGCAAGGGAGAGAGCAGAGTCAGAACTCATTGAAGAGCTTAGGCTTTCAACCTTGTGGGAAAATAGAGCTCATGAATATGGGTGGAATGATATAGATTCCTTCTAACATTGGTTAAGCACTTAATTCGATTAGATGTCTGATATAATTATTGTATCGTAACAATATAGAGTCTGATTCACCAGATTCCAATTAAACTGACCAAAACGGTCCTCGGCTGATTTTACGGAACCTCATGGAGTGAAGTAAAATTACATATTCTTGTCACTTAACTAAGCATATGCCTATCATCTTCATGTCTCTTTTCAAACATCTACCAATTCCTTATTTTTCTCCTCAATCAAATCAACCAATGCTGAAACAACTTTCTCATTCTAGTAATGGGAAAAGCATTTTTACACATCAAAACAGAGACACTTTCACTTTTGATGCATTTCTAAATGCTGTGTATATGAATAAATAGAGATAGATATATATGGTATCGATATTCGAATACGAATACGCTTTATGCGCTATCTTTTCTTAGCCATGAATGGATTCTTATTCTAGATCAAGGTAGAATATCAGAAACAAAATTCCCATAAAACTGTCTCCTTCAATGAGGCAGTTCATCAATTCTTATTGATTAGAATCATTCACTACAATTATGGAAACACATAAAATTATCCAAAATCACATGGGCAAAAGCAAAAAGATACAAAGTGGCATTCCCCTCTTTCATTCTTTAGGGTCCATTTGCGAGTTTGGTTTTAGAAGGGAACAAAAGGAAATGGAAGACTTCAGAGTCATATCAGAAGTATAATATTTCATAGCTCTCAAGTCTTCGTTTCCCTTCCCTTTCCTCCAAAACCGAGCTCGAAATCGAACCCTTAAGGAATGCATAATGTTTTGTATTACCAACATAACTTGGGGTATTGGCTCCATCAAGTCAAGTATACACTATCTAATACTGCAAAACCAGCTGCAACACCACCTTCATCAGATGATGATACTTTTGTACGCATCAAATAGCCGCTTTGGTTATTCAAAATCACCTTATCCTTATTCCTGCAAATTCCATTCATCGATGGTAAGCATTCAGAAAATTTATGCATCGAACTGTGATAGATAAGTAGCCGACCAATGTTACCTTAAATAAGTGCTGTAAATCCCAAGTTCTGAAATAGTATTTTCCTTATGTAAGCTTCCATTTTGTATCAATATTGCTGCAGAAATTTTTGGAAATAACCTCTGCATGAGTATGTAAGCTGCATCTTCCTGAGAACCTGCTTTCTGCAAATTTTGGAGGGTTTCCCTCACAGCATCGCCGTAAATATTGTTCCCTGAGAAGTAATTACAGCTCATTAAGTATGTTTCTCTCATTTTCTCTACGTTTTTTCGACAAAGCTAGAGAGCGAAGAAGGTCCAATCAAAGTTTAGGTGTATAAAATACCTCCTCCTTCTCTTTGGGGCTTCATCACAAATAAATCTGGCCTTTCAATTGCTTTTCTAACAATATCTGAATCATCCAAACTCCACAGTCCTGCAAAGCATTTCCGCAAATTTCCAATATCGTCTTTGTTGTCGAGGAACCTGCTTACAGTTTTAACTCAGATTTAGGGATGGTCAACTCCATTGCCACACTCTGATTAACCGTAATATACAAGATCGTAATGAACTACTTTTGGCTAGGCTAGGATAACAACCCTATTTTTTTTTTCCTTTTTTGGGACAAAAGAATAAATACTATTAGAAGAAGAAGAAATAAGAAATTACTAAAGAAACAGATGATAAGATATCCCCCTTGATGAAACATAAAAGCAAACAAAAAGGAAATCGCGTCAATTCAGACCTCTCGATGTGAACTCTCACGGTTACATTCAAACTAAAAAAGCATAGGACCTAACTGAATTGAATGTGGTTCTAACAAGATAGGAAAATGATTGAAGAATGGATGAGATAAAACTTCGAGTTTACTAAGGAAAAGAGTCTAAAACAAACTATCCAAGAGGATACAACCTTATCGTGCTTAACCACTCGAGGTATGAATTAAAGAGCAGGAAGTTCCGAAGGTTACAATCGCACTTCACATGATAACTAACTCACAATTGAACATTGCACACTTTGATTTTTTAAACATAGCGTCTCTGAATTGATTATACTGCTTTCAGAGCATAGAGGATGAAACCAATTTCGAAGATATGAAAAAATATTAACTACAAAAGATACCTCTCAAGAACATTGGGTTTTGCAAGTTCTTGTTGAATCTTCTTGGACCCAACCAAATGATAAGATATTGAAGGACATTTGACAGCAGAAGATTGTTCCATCAGTAGCCTAGCTCTCCATTCCTACAAAATATGGAGCAAGATATATTCATTCTACATAAGACCCTTTTTTTGATAATCCAATGTATATAAGACCTTAATATTAAAATATGAAGCAAGTGTAGCAGGAAATAATATTATGGTAGTAGAAGATAATCCGTGAGATAAAAAGGAAGAAGAAAAGTAAATCAGATCCAGTTAAGTTCAGAGAAAAACCTAAATGTACCAAAAGTAAAAAAAACATAGATAAAGACTTTACATAGTGATGTCATGACAAACCCATGTTATACTGAGCAATCTCTAATGAGTTTTCGATTATGGAACCGAATTATTTAAGGAACAGATATTCATATGACAAACCTGTTATACTGAGGAACCATTAATGAGTTATTGCTTATGGAACCGAATTTTTAAGGACCGGAATTTAATATTGCTTTTCTTTATAAAGAACTCGACATTTATAAGCCGAAACAGCTAATTACAAAAGAGGATAGTTATTATGAACAGCAGAAAACTGAACTCAAGTTGCTCACTGATTCTGAAGGATAATCAGCTGGCGTATACCCAGCCCTAAAATAAATAACTGCAATACGCTGTCCATCCCTGCGAGAGCCAATAAATTTTTTTACGATCAAACAAGATATCATTTGGCCACAAACTATAGCAGAAACACGGGTTTTCAAGGCAAAAGGCTACATACACAAGAAGTGTTCCATCTGGTAGAAGTTCCCCTTCTTGATCAACTTCAGCCAATGTCTTTCGTATGGTTGTAATACCATGCGTGTTATAAAGCTGAGGAAAATTACCAGCAACCAAAATATGTACCAATGATAAAAACGACAGTATTTTTCCAAATGCTAAAACATCTCTTCATATAAATCAAAGAGCCTGCTTAAGTATACATCCATTTGATAGCTTAAGTATACGAGTCAATGAGTCACCTCTGCTGGGTGGAAACCTTTTTGTCCTTTTGTATTATAATCACTATTAAAAATAAGAAAAGGATATCTTTCTCTAAGAGAAACAGAAAGAATATGTTGGTCGTACATGTTTCGTTCCTCGGCCTGAACCACAAACAATATCACAGCCCTGTATATATCGATTCAGAAATAAAGCATAAGAACAAAAGCGGAAGCAGAAAAAAAGTGAAAAGGATTTTTTTTTATTTTTTGCAAACTGACCTGGGTTGATTAAATTCAGTCCAAGCTTTAGCTAAGGCCTCTGCATACTGACTGGCAGCCGAATTGGCAGGAACTTTTTCGGAATTTAGTCCAATGATTTGTCCATAGTGAGAAAGAACGCTCCTGGAAAACGAGCAACTAATATTAAGATACCATTTGACAAAAAAGTTTCCCCTAAAACAAAAATACCATCAGAGTTCATATGAATAACTTCAATATGGACAAATATTCATTAGTAGTACCCATGCATCTATTATATGATCTCAAAATAAACGTTGGTTTATAAGCAATCAAAAACTTAACGGATCCCTAACGTATACATGAATCGATATGGATCATGAGAAGTCAAACATCAAACTTGAATAAATCCACGCCTATAATTGAACAAAGAGCTGAAAACATTAATTAAGAAAATATCAATTAGAGATGGTAGCAATACACAAAGTTTGAAACATATACCTGTGAAGTTCACTCACTAGACTACCAAGACCAGCAAATGAAGAGGAAATAGTGTTTAGCTCTACTTGCAAAAGTGATTTGGTCTGTTCATCAAGCATGTAATCTGAACGGTGTAATCCCAACCGTATATCCTATTAAATTATAGCAAGAGAAAAAACAATAGCAGTAAGTTTTTTTGACTCACTGAAAAACAACAACAACAACAACAACAAATTTATATCTTCACCCTCAACTATTTACCAAAGTGAAGATAATTTACATGTAGTATTTCTGTTTTCTATATATAATTTGTGGGAAAAAACATGTCACATACTAAAATTTTAAAATAACTCTACTATATCCCACACGATATAGAGTATGAGCTTAAAGTAAGTTACAGTGAAATAACATTTGAAACTGTAGTAGTTCATTTTGTACTAATAATATAACTAGAGTGAGCACTAAAACGGATCTGGTCATAATACTTTTGGTACAAGTGTCGTGCTAAATATACACTTACCTCCTTTTTGTTCATCTCTAGCATCTTGGAATGAATATCTAAAAGTCTAGAGGTAAATTTGTCAGCCTTCTTAGTTCTGCATTGAGATGAAAAGACTCATTACATCCTATTAAAGTTTCAAATTAAAACGAGTTTAAAATGGGGTCATTTTTTAAGTGTTAAAGGTAACCACAAAATATACATGATAGAAAAATATGAAGTACTAAATTGAAGAATTCCAAGGGGACGTAAGTGCTTCTTCAATCTAATGCAAGTAATTATTGAAAGTTGAAGCTTGAAAAAAGAATGCATTATGAAAGAAACAGCAAATACAGTAAAGCATCCACCGGCGAAAACTTCAATGCACTCTTTTTTATGGACCAAAAATCGAGTTGAGCATTGCATAACAAGTAGCAAAAGGCAAAATTCTACAGATTTTGCAAGTATCTTACCTGGAGAGAGATTCCTGGAGGAATTTTCCATCCAAACTCACACAATCAACTAGTTCATTAAATATAGGGGCCAATTCAGACGCTTGCCTCCAATGACTTTCAGGAAATTGTGTGGGTAATAAGGAAATCGGGGCATGCACCAAACCCACACCAGGAACGCTTCCTGAGCTCTATAATTCAAACAAAACACATCGATCGTTGACATCAAATTCAACAAATTATCAAGGTAGCCATATAGCCAATGCCTACTATATTTTTAAAAACAGTACCATATCAAGTTTCCATACACACTGATCGAACCGAGTTCATCTACAACAGTGGAACTAGCATTGTTTCCATACACAAGGCTTGAACCTTGAACCCAGGACCACACACATATCATATATTGGCAGTTATTCATAGATTTTAGTAGGTGAGAATAATCCTTAACTAGGAATCTAAGAGCATGTTTGATTTAACGAAAAAAATAAATGTTTTCCTTAATATTTACAACTATATCTGACACTTTTTTCTTCCATACTCACTGTTTTTTTTATTTATTTATTGATAAATATTATAAGAGAGTAAAATATCTTCTCATACCAAGAGATAACTTATCTCCATAAATCAACTAACACGTGTCTTATTTCTTCTTTTTATAATATATTTTAAAATGAAACTTCTAGAGTATAGAAATGAGACATGTCAAACAATAAGTGGATTTAACGACATAAGTTATTTTCTGGCATAAGGAGATATCATGGAAAACAAGCGTGAGCCGCGGTGTAAAGTTGTTACTTATCGACTTAGATATCACAGGTTTAAATCCCGATAACAGCTCTTGCAGGGTAAGACTTATTGACTGAGATATCATAGGTTCAAATCCCAATAACAGCTCTTGCAGGGTAATACTTATCGATAAAAATATCACAGGTTCAAATCCCGATAACAGTGCAGGATAAGACGGTATACATTTATCGATAATCGGTTTTATACATAATAGCGCTCATTTAAATACGATTACTATTACTAGGTTCAATTTGAGAAACACTAGTGTAAATATAATAATAAATGAATAAGGCAATTAGAAAAAGAAGAGTGAATAACCTGAACAGATTTATGAGCAACAAGAAGACCATGAAGTGAAGACCAAACAAGAGAATCATAAAGAATATTTTGAAGAAGTTGTTGATCAATGTGATGATAATCATTCAATAAAAGTGAAGAATCAACATCATTAGCGTTAACAGACATGATGGGTTTAAGAAGATTATGTTGTTGTTGTTGTTGTTGTTGTTGTTGAGACATGAATCTGAGTGTGGGACAAAATAGAAGGTTTGATTTTGATTTTGATTTTGATTTTGAAGAATAAAAAGAAGAGAGAGAAGGATTGTAAGTAGAGAAGAACCTTGTCCAAGACCAAACACCTACTCCCATTTCACTTTCCTATGTCTTTCACTAAAAAGACAATCAAATTCGATACTACTCACATAGGAATATAGGTGGAGATTAAATCTCCATTATATTGGTATTCCGTTATCCCAATTAATTAGATATTGTCACATAAATAAATAAAATTAAAAATAAAAGATAATATTTTTATGTGAATGAATCTATTTGTTCTAAAAGTAAATTTTTTAAACTTGTTCCACGTATTAGTCATCAATAGGGAAATTCAGTGGTTTAGATCTACCACTAATTCAAACCATTGAATTTCCTTAGAATTGATTGCTAAAATGTAGACTAAATTTTGGGGTAAATCACTTCCTTATTTTTATATTATTTATTAAAATTTGATTGATATGGGATGAAGAATGAGAATGATAAGTAATTTTTTGAATGGATTCATCATATATTAAGAAAAATATATTAAAGTATTTCCTCAAGATATAAATATATTATTCATATTTATTATTATGAATATATTGCTTTTATCATTACTAGCGTGTCGACAGATACTTCGTGTATGCTGACCTGCATTCATATTTTATTATATCAAATATCAATTTTTATATATTTTATTTTATACAATTAGAATGTTTTTATATTAAGAGTTTTTTATGTTAAAAATGTATTTATTATAATTCAATTTAAGGTGAGATAGATGGTTAATGTGCTAATAGTAGTTAACTATGATTATATGATTTTTGTGTGTTTAGAAATTAACAAATGTAAGGGCAAAATAGGAAAATAAAAATTACAATATGATGATAGTTATTTCATATTTTGTCTTTATATATAGTATAAATATAGATTTTATATTCAATGTCTGAGATGTAGGAAGGATTCCCAACCATAATGAAATTACAATTTTGATATTAAAAATAAAGAGAAAATATACATTTATTTTTTCATTAATGAAAATAATCCTAATTTTGTGTCTGCAATGTTATACATTGTAGGGGTGAGCGTGGGTCGGGTTGGAAGGAGTTAAGGCTTGTCCTTACCCGGCCCTAAATGTTGTCCGGACCATTTTTCTGAACCCGGACCCGACCCTAGATTCGGAGTTAACCCGACCCTAAATATTCACAGGGTCAACCTTTAGACCCGATTAAATATAACGTATATTCATTTTACATAAAGTCTTTTAAATATTATTTATTATTTTGAATATGTAATTTGAAATATAAAATAATATATATGTATATATATTATTAAACATGTATATATGATGAAAAATTAAAAAATCAATGATATTTTCGACCAAAAAAATATCATTACTCTATATATATTTGAACAGAGATGCATACAAACATCGTGAGAAAGTGAAAATAGGACGGGTCGAGACGGGTCTTGTTTGGTCCCTACCCGACCCTAAATATTGTCCGAGTCTAATTTTTGAACCCGAACCCGGTCTTTGACCCGATGAAACCCGACCCTTTTCAGGCCCAACCACGATCGGGTCATACCGGGTGAGCGGGTAGGGCCGGGTCATGCTCACCCCTAACACATTGTAATTTGGTCCGTATCCATTCAGATCTTAGGTTGTAACCCGTGAGAAATATTGCTTGTAAAGGTTAAGGTTCATGTTAGGCACCAGAAGATGATGAGATGAAGCAATAAAATCCGTTGGAGATGCAAGTCAAGACACAACCACACAACCCTTGAAGAAAAAACCACTTCCTTGCTTGTGTAATAGTGCTCTCTCAAGTTTATGTTACCCCTTACATTGCATTCTTTAGTAGGGTAGGACAATATAATACGTGATATGTTACCTTATCAAATACTAGTAGGTTACATGTATATTCAGTAGGGACGACAATGAATATATATATATGTAGGTTTGGTATAGCTGATACATACATCAAACCGATTAATATATGTAAAATTATAAAACTACACGTATATAGAAATTTGACATATATATAGAACCTATATATATATAATATATATATATAAATATACGTTTCGAACGGATTTTCATTGGGTTTGGGCTACTTGAAACCTGACGGGTTCAGGAGTGTATCATTGTTTTCAATCCGCTTAATTCGGGTTTGAATTTCGGGATCAGGGATGGATAAGCACAAATCCGACCCTGACTCGCCACGTTGTCATTCCTAATATCTAGTATGGCTCATATACGTCTGTGTAGTCATTTCTAGTGCTGCTTCTTCTAAGTTTGAATCAACTTTTATTTCATCAGAGGAGAAATACTCAATGATAAAATTCTTATTTGTTTTTTGTAACTTATTCATATAAACGAAAGTACTTTATCAATTCTTCTTCTTTTCTTTTACTTAAATTCTATGCAAAAATCCGATTCGTTCCTTAAAGAAAACCAGTTCGCAAAAAGAACCACAAATTGATACAAGAGAACCAATTCGCGATTCTCTACCAAAATGAAAGAATTGTGTTTCAATGGGTGAGACTATACGCGACAATAAGATTGTTTGTCTCCTAACTCGAAGATCATTAGTTTAAATTCTAAAAGCAGTCTCTTTGCTTATAAGTGTAAGACTGCATACATATACTCTCCCCAAATCGAAAGTTAAATGCAGTGCAATGCACTTCCCTTTATGTATAAGTGTCACTCTTGAATATAAGGATAACATGGTAATTCAAACATGGAATGTTTTCTTGGCTTTAAGTTGCTCTTTTCCACAATCTAAAGCAAGATCTTTCTATTTTTTGGTTGGAACTCCACGTTAACTATTTGAAGCAACCAATTGGGTATGAATGAATACATAATATAAAAGGCACCGAATCATTTTCCATCATAAAAGTGTATACTTTATACATAGGAGTGAAAACTAAGTGTCATGGCTACAAAAAATGCTGTCTTTCAAGTTGTCTTATTTTCAATATTTTTGGCTATAGCAAATTCATTTCAGTTCAATTACCCTACAATCTTCAACTTTGGTGATTCAAATTCTGACACAGGGGAACTTGCTGCAGGGTTGGGCCTTATACTTACCCCACCTAATGGACAGAATTACTTCAAAATTCCATCTGGGAGGTTCTGTGATGGCCGTCTCATAGTGGATTTTCTTAGTAATAATACCTTACTCCTTTATTCAAATTATTTTGCTTATGACTTAAGTCTCGACACAATAATAAGATTGTTTGTCATATGACTTGGAGGTTTGTTGGGAAGTAAGTCTCACATCCCCTCCCTCGTTATATCGGGAATAGTTTAAATACTTGTTGGACTACTCCTCTCATTGCCAATTGGTTTTGAGATGAAAACTTAACATGGTATCAGAGCTAGAGCCCAACTTCTTTCCAGTTGTCATAGGCTAAAAGATGATCTTTAGTTGTGAATCAAATGTAACCCTTCGCCTCGTCCGGCAGGCTTATGTGGAGGGGGGCGTGTTGGGAAATAAGTCTCACATCGCCTACCTCGTTATCTCAAAAATGGTTTAAATACATGTTAGGCTACTCCTCTATTTGCCAATTGGTTTTGAGATGGAACCTTAATATGATATTAGAGTCAGAACTAACTAAAATAGTTAAGCTAAATGCTAAAAGATAGTAAATTATGTATATAGCCTTTATTTTCATGGAACTAACTAACCTCATGACATGTCCTAGTGCTATAGATTTACCTGATAGTATCATTTTGCTCTCACTTTAATTTACTCTGTTATTATCCATACCAAATCATTAATTAAAAGCTACATTTGATTTTGGTTTTAGTGCATACATTTATTGTTTACATGACTTAACTTCAAATGCAAGTTTAACCCACCAAACAAATATACATTGTTTACATAGATGTCACATAATTAACTATATAGGATATGGATGAGGATCACCTGTCCCAAAATGATATTCACATTCATGTCCCGGCCAATAATATTGTGTCACGTTATTTTAAAAGTTCAATCATGAATAGATATTATTGGCTGAGACATAGATGAAGACACCATTTTGGGACAGTTGATCTCCATCCATAACATATGCTTGAAACACAAGCAAATTTGGGAAGGCTTAAAACCTCTACTTCCCATAGTTACTAGCCATGGCCACCAAAACATGTATCCTTCAGATTCTGAGCATCATTACCATCTGTTTAACTTCTGCCAAATCCATCCATTTCAATTTCCCAGCAGTTTTCAACTTTGGTGATTCAAACTCAGATACTGGCACACTTATCTCTGCTGGCATTGAGAGCCTTTACCCGCCTAACGGACAAACCTACTTCCATGTACCATCGGGGAGATACTCGGATGGCCGACTCATCATTGATTTCTTTAGTAATAACAATTAATAAATCTCGAAAAACTTTTTTTGTTAATACTAATAGATTGCGAGCCTCAGCGCCCTGGTAAGGTTACGAGGTCGTGGATTCAAATCTTGGAAACAATCTCTTCACTTAAGAGGCTGAAGAGCCTCGTGCTTTGGGCTGCCGTTTTTTACTAATATGATCTCTTTCCTAATGATAGTTCCATGTGATTTTGGTTGTTTTTTGCAGTGGATGCAATGGACTTGCCTTTCTTAAATGCCTATCTGGATTCACTGGGTTTACCAAGTTTTAAGAAAGGTTGCAACTTTGCAGCAGCAGGTTCAACTATTCTTCCAGCTACAGCATCATCCATTTGTCCCTTCTCCTTCGGGATTCAGGTTTCTCAGTTTCTCCGATTCAAAGCACGAGCTCTTGAATTGCTTGCTAAAGGTCTATGTTACAGTAATCAACTGTCTTCAAATTTGACTAAGTTTCATTGTTTTTTCAGCTGCATAATTAAGTTTTCTGTCTATCTCAT
Source organism: Lupinus albus (assembly GCA_009771035.1). Lineage (NCBI taxonomy): Eukaryota > Viridiplantae > Streptophyta > Magnoliopsida > Fabales > Fabaceae > Lupinus > Lupinus albus. The sequence continues at coordinate 1,003,495 of CM020016.1, forward strand.
TCACTCATGTCTTAGAATGATGTTTTCAGGCAGGAAATTTGATAGGTATGTCCCGAGCGAAGATTTTTTCAATAAAGGTTTGTATATGTTTGACATCGGACAGAACGATCTCGCTGGCGCATTTTATTCGAAAACATTGGACCAAATCCTTGCCTCGATTCCAACAACTCTTGTCGAATTTGAAACTGGAATCAAGGTTGGTGTCAAATTATATGCTTCTACCTACTCTTTCCATAATCATAAAACTTCCGAAATGTTCCATTCGAAGAATTTCCGAAATGTTTCTTACTTTGTTATTTGTCTGCTAGAAATTGTATGACCAAGGAGCTAGGTACTTTTGGATACACAACACAGGTCCTCTTGGATGTTTGCCTCAGAATGTTGCTAAATTTGGAACTGACCCATCAAAACTTGATGAGCTAGGATGTGTTAGTGCACATAACCAAGCTGCTAAAACATTTAACCTGCAGCTTCATGCTCTCTCAGCTAAATTACAAGGCCAATATCCTGATGCAAATGTCACATATGTTGATATCTTTACCATAAAGTCAAATCTTATTGCAAACTATTCTAAATATGGTTAGTGTTTCAGGCTAAAAGTATACTTTTTGCCTCATTTCAATTCTATCAAATTCATTCCTTTTCCCTTATTCTTTTGACAAATATATGACTAGCGTAACACTTCAGTCTTGACATACGATCCTCTCGGTCCCATAAATACACTGAACGTATTATCCAACCGCTTAAATACCTTCGGCAGTATTTTATTACTCACAAATGAGAGTCTCCCGCGACTCGAACTCGTGACCTCGGGAACAAATATGTGTTTTTTTGTAACACTCCAGTCTTGACATGCGACCCCGACCCATGAATACACTGAGCATGTTAGCCATCAGCTTAAATATACCTCTTGCAGTATTTTATTCCCCACAAAGGGGAGTGTCCCGCGACTCGAACTCATGACTTGATGGACAAATAGTCATTATTCCTATCATTAGTCGCTACCATTTAGCCATAATAAAATGGCATTCACTCATGTTGTCCTTAGTGACTATTACCATTAGTGACTATTTGTGTTGAAGTCACGGGTTCGAGTCGCGAGAGGTTCCTCTTTGTGGGGAATAAAATACTGCAAGAAGTATTTAAGCTGGTGTAACATGCTCAGTGTATTAATGAGTCCGGGTCGCATGTCAAGACTGGAGTGTTACAAAAAAAAAAGGCGCTTATTTGTTCTTGAGGTCACGGGAAGCTCCCTTTGTGGGGAATAAAATACTGCAGGATCACATATATGACTGAAGTTAATTTCTCTTCTATCATGGTACAGTAAAATTTGTGTGATTATGTTGGTGTGCAGGTTTTGAAGAACCTATTATGGCTTGTTGTGGATATGGAGGTCCACCATTGAACTACGACAATCGAGTTTCTTGCGGGCAAACGAAGATCTTCAATGGAAGCACAATTACAGCAAAAGCTTGTAATGATAGCAGTGAGTATATAAACTGGGATGGAGTTCATTACACAGAGGCTGCAAATAATTTGGTCACATCACAAATTCTTACTGGAAAGTATTCTGACCCTCCTTTCTCTGACAAAATGCCTTTTCTTCTCAAGCTTAAGTTCTAAATTTCTACTGTGTTTATTGTTATCATTATTTCATTCTTTATCTATTGGTATAGTGATTGTAACCATTCTACCTCTTCAATGGATACATAATAAAGATTTATTCAATTCACATGCCAACTTTTAGATACATAATGACTCTTTGTACATGAGATTACGGGTTTGAGTTGCGGGAGACTCCTCTTTGTGTGCAATAAAATAGGAAACGGATCCTCTCCTGTACTGGAGGGTCCAGTACAGGTTGAGATTGTGACATGTGGCTTTTTACATTTTTTAATGGTATAGATTTAAAGTTATTTTTAATTAAAAAATAAGTTTTAATCTTTAAAGCAATCTGGGCCTCATATTCCAGTACTGGACCCTCCAGTACTAGAGAGGATCCCAGCCCAATAAAATATTACATGGATATTTAAGTTGATGGATGACACATTCAATGTATTCATCGCCATGAATCTTTTATAATATATAATTATATTTATATATTACATATAATAAATAGTGAATTTGAATAGAAGTTAATATGGAATTGATTAATAACTGATAAGAATGAATAATCCGGTATGTGATTAAAATGGTTTTGTTTTATCTTGAAATGGTAATACAAAATTGCAAGGTCATGATCATACAAATAATGGAAGTTACTCTTTCAACATTATATACATAGTTGAATAATTAATGTATTGAATTCTATGTTTTTTTTATCGTAGCCACATTTTCTATCCTAAAATTTATATTACTTTATTTACCTCTTATTTGAGTATGAAATTGTATATGAAATGATACACATCTTAGAACAGAATAGGTATTTTGTTTTTTATTAAGGGATGAAGAGGTAATGAATAGGTATACATTTTTTTTAATTTTGATTATGCTTTTATTGTTCCACTTGGTGTGTGGTATGAATTGTTTATGTGTAGTAAGGACAAAATGAAATAGATAATGCTAACAAGTGACCTTATAATATTGTTGAAGGAATTAAAAATTGTTATTGAAAATGATGATTTGACATCTCAATAAATGTTACTTCCCCTCGTCAAAACTAGTTAACACAGACTCAATATAAAATCTCTTATCAAGACATAATATATATGTAGTTAATTGTTTAGGAAATAACATCATTTATATAATATTTATGTAGTTTTACTGTAAAGATTTATACACAGTCAATGCATTATTCATCATTTAGTTATATTATTTTTATTTAAGAATCAATAATAATTTAATATGATTAATAAATGATATAGTGACAATATAAAAACTCATGTTATTGATACTAGTGTGTCGACATGCACTTCGTGCATGCCGACCCGCATTCTTATTTTCTAATATTAAATATTTCATTTTAGAGAAATATATCATTTTTTTGTATTGACTGTTGTACATGATATTATAATTTGTGTAATAAAAAAATATGAAAATGAATTTTGATATTATTAAAACCTATATTAAAAATTACATTTGTGACTTGATATTTTTTATATATGTAACCTATATTAAAACCTATAATTTTGATATTTATTTTATTGTGTGGTAAACATTGTAATAATAGTTAATTAGAATGACAAAATAGACAATAAAAAATTATACCATGTAGGTAGTTATTAGAGGTTTTGCCTTTATATATAGTAAGTATATATAGTATAGTTGTAATAATAGATAATTAGAAGGGCAAAATATGCAATGAAAAATTATGTCATGTAAGTAGTTATTAGAGGTTTTGCCTTTATATATAGTAAGTATAGATATAAATATACATATTTTCTCTTATATTATTGATGTATACCCTTAAATATGAGTTTGATATCCTTAAGTGTAAAAAATTAATTATATATATATAATTTTAGATGACATATATGATCTTTTTAAGTTTTTGGGCTATTTTACAACAACAAAAATGTACGCACAAATAATGTAAGAATTTTTTATAATTTTAATGCATGAACTACCATTTATTTTTAATCAAATTAATTCTTAAATGAAAGTAATACAAAAAAATGATACATGATGCACTGATTGTGTATAAATATTTAAACTATCAAAATATAAATATTACACCCAATTATAACTTAGTGTATAACTCCTCTTACCCAAAATAAGTTGAAAATCCAACAATTAATGCACTAAATATGATTTTTTTAAGTTGAAAACCCAAAATAAATGTATTTTTAAAGAATGAAAATTTGTTTTGAAATATACCTTCATTTATAATTTCATGATTATTTTCAATAATATCTTATGAGAAAAGTAAATGATAAAAGATACCAATAAAGTTTAAAGAATAAAATAGGTAAGTAAATATTATTTTTACTAAATTTAAAAAAAATAGTTATATTTCAATGTGATTTTTCTCTTTCTTGAAAGAACAATTACTTACAAAAACATAAAGTGACATAATTACATAGATTTGCACACAAAAATAAACATGGTAACACCTAGTACTCACAATAAATAAATATCATAACCATTTAGGCACGTGCACACAAAAAAAACAAAACTATCCCTTCAATTCATAATCATTATCTTATAAAACAAAAAAACAATGATCTATTTCAAGGTTGTGTTGTTAAATCTTGTTGAGTCAGAATTAGAAAGTTGAGTTTTTATTATTGTGATTGTTGAAATAATAATAATATCAGAGAGAAAATTATAGTGATGGGAGATAGTGAAGTTATTCATTCATGGTCTGCTCCTAGATCCCTTAGTACTAGTCTCATGTATTCTTTTTCTCAGGTATAATCTTACCCACTTTTTATTTTTCATTTTTTATTCCAGATTTTCCATTTTTTGCATGTAAAGTTGCAAACTTTGATATATAATATTGAGTTGATTAAGATGGTTGTTTATTAAGAATTGATCACAGTTTTTACTTTTTAATGGGTTGTGATTGGTAAAAAAATGGAATATGTGTTAAATTTTCAGTATCTTCATATTTTTTTTGACTAATTACAAGCAAGTTTGTTGCACAAGGAGCAACATAAACTATGGTTCAGGGGATGTTATCCATTTTGATAATTGTTGTACTGTGTGCAGAATTGATGTTTTCCTTGTAGGATAACTTTACATAACTCATTATCTATGCAAACTCTTGTGTCACTCGATCAGATTGGTCAGGAAAAAGAAATTATTTTCTTGATCGATTAGAGCGAGTGGCGCAGAGGTTCGCATAGATAGTCGTTCGCGGATGTTATTTGTGTCAACACAATTATTCTTGATTGTGCATTGCTATTGATTGAGGATGGCTTGAAAAAATATGCTTCTGATTTTGGTGTTTCCGTGCTTTTATGGCTTGATATGCTTGCCTGATTATCGGTGTTTCATTTGTGGTATCTAGAGGGATGACATGGAAGTGCTGGATGAACCTCTCTATGCACATTTTCTTCGGGTAACAGGTCTTGATAGACCCTACAGAGAGGTGGTGCTCTCCAAAATGGTATGTTTGTGATTTTCTTGTGCTACGACTACTGTGTTGTTGTTTTACAGTTTAGCTTATCTCTATTCACCGACTCACTGTTGTTGCTTCTTGGTATGTTTAAGATGACTGGCTCTTGTGCTGAAGGTTTTAAATTGTGTCTGTGACTCTGTGGTTATGTTGCATTTACCGTAATTTCAGAAAATGTGTTTGCAATTGTGGCTGCAAAGATATCGAAAACCCCAATGTTGCAGCCTTAGTTGCGATTGCAGATCATATTTTAAAACCGTGTAGTTGTGCTGATACACTTCTTCTTTGATTATATTTAATTGTCTGTTGCACATTCTCTTATTTTACTTCATACTGAAATGTCGGTGTTTCAATTGTAACAGGAACCTGATGGAAATAAGGTTGTTAATGACATAATTTTTGGTCCAGGAAGGAAAAAGTACAGATTCTGTAAGGTAAAGAACATATTGGTTTTTCACGGAAGCTCTGTCTAATTCCACTCTTTCAAGTCATGCTTTCGTACATAAATGATATAGAACTTGTGTAATAAATAACTGATAAGTCATCTAAACCTAGATTTTTGTTGATTTAAACTTCGTGATTTATCGTTACTTCACTGTCTGCAGCATATGTCTAAGCAACGGTTACAAGGTTTGACAGATGAGCTAATGAAGAAAGGAAAGCACTTCATTCTGATAAGAAATCCTCTTGACATATTGGTAAGATGTTCTTCACTTATTAAGTTAGTTACGCATATTGTTTTTCGTAAGCACGTGTAGTATTGGTCCAAAACATATGGATCTATCTACATTCTACACTGAAATTCTTTTGGCTTGTGAAAAGTCTAAGAATTTCATGTTAGACTTACGAGGTTTTGCAAATGCTTCATTAGTCTTACTTGTGATATTCGGTTTTATATACTCCACTCGTCACTGACTAATGATTCTTGTATGCATCACCTTATTTGTCCAGCCATCCTTTGACAAGGTTGTCCCTCCGTCTTTCTTTGAGTTGGGTTTGGCAGAGCTGGTTTCTATATACAACGAGCTTCGTGAGATCGGAAAGCCACCACCTGTTATTGACGCTGCAGAACTTCAACAAGACCCTGAGGTATCACAGCTCTTCAAGCATATGCTTGATTCCTATCACTTTTGGTTTAATGGAACAAGATGAGGATGAGCATTTTTTATTATGTTGCATCAATATCATAATCTTGTTAAATTTGCAGACTACTCTGCGGGGTCTTTGTGATGATTTGGAGATTCCTTTCCAACCTGCAATGCTCAAGTATGCAGATTTATTTTTTCATTTTAGAATATTCAATTTTCTCCCCCCGATCCAACGAAAAATAAAAGATTATTAAAAAAAGAGAGTTGGGTTTATTGCCTGAAAAGTGAAATAGGTGGATGGATGATCTATGTATTGTTGAAACTCAACTTATCTTCCTTTCTTTAATGCTATCAAAAATAGTGATTTTATTTCTATATTTCATATGGTGACTATCTACATTTTGTTTATATTCAAATATGTTGATATCGAAATCCCATGTGACGTCTTTTTCTAGTCATCCTTTTTCAACATTTTCAAGTTGCCTTCGTCTAAGAGTTGGGTATTTTTGGGACATCCAGTTATTGGAAACTTTTGTTGAGCCATCCGCCGAGTTATTATTAGTTTTTTTTGGTAATGCTAGACCGATCATGTGGACTTGGTAGAGGCCCCCGAGTGAGTCGTCTAGATGACACCCGGACGGGGCGGAGGTAGGGGGTGGGGGATAAGGGGAGGTAAATTGGGACGAAGATCATTTGCGGAAATTGGACCGTGCTATTCTCCCTGTATGTCCTAAACTCTTACCAAATGAGCTACAAACATGAGACCCGTTAAGTTACTACTTGGTATATAGAAGAATGTTCTTATTATTGATTTCATGCAGTAATTATTTTGCATACATACATGACAAGTTGACAATTCGAAAACTTTACAGTTGGGAGGCAGGTCCGAAATCAATAGACGGCGTATGGGCCCCTTGGTGGTATTCATCTGTACATAAATCTACTTGTTTTAAGGAAGCAAAAAAATATCCTCAGGTATGCAGTTATTGTTCGTGCTATGCTTCCAGTTTAATTTCTTTTGTGAGAAGCCGAGACTGTTACTTGATGCTGTATTGTTATTTTATTTGTAGCCATTTCCCTTTTCTCACTACGATTTGTTGGAGCAAAGCTTACCCCTTTACAATATGCTTCGGCGCCATGTGAAGAGAAAGTCGTCCCTTCTGAGCTCGCCTTTACCTCCTCCAAATCTTCCAGTTCCCGCAAACGAGAAATTGCTTGCTTGGGTTGGTGATGAGATTGTACCACGTGATAGCGCAAAGGTACTTGATTGTATGACACTTAAAGTTCTGATGTCAGTAGAATAAGGCTTCTAGTTTATGTGATTGGTGTGCATGTTCCCATGGTTTTTAATTGTTACCCTGTGATCCATCAGGTTTCTGTGTTTGATTCAGTTGTCCAAGGAGGTGACTCGGTTTGGGAGGGTCTTCGAGTATATAACGGAAAGGTATTCAAGCTTGAGGAACATCTAGACAGGTATTCATTTTACGCATGCTATGTGTGTTGCATCTCTTACTATATGCTTCTCCTTTTCCATATAGTAACAGTTATCCTTACCTTTTAACATCATGATTATAGTTATCTTTCTTTATATTCCTGTCATTCTCACATTCTTCTCATAAGGCACGTACATTTCGTGTAGTATTCGATGAATCAATTCACAAGATACAATAGTTTCTGCTTGGTTGCATTTTTCAACGAGCAATGCTATTTTATAAGAACTAACATACCATACCAAATGATTACACATAAAATTCATCAACCGGAGTTTTTTAGTGCAACATTTTTAGTGCATTTCTCATCAACGAATGATTTTTTAGTTTGTTTTTTGCTATTTGATTTGAGAGTGTAGGTGTTTTCAGTTATGTTACATCCTTTTCGGTTTCATCAGTTTAAAACTAAACCTGAAAGTCACATATTATATACTGTTAATATAAGATTTTATCCGTAAAAATATCTGCTCTCCGTCATTGTTATCGATCTTTGACATGTCTTGCTTCTCATCAGGTTGTTTGATTCAGCAAAAGCCTTGGCTTTTGAAAATGTTCCAACTCGAGATGAGGTGAGTTCAAGATACATTTAGTTCAGAGTAAAGCAAATCGCTAGATGCCGTTATCTTTAGTCTTGTTTAGTTTAGCATCATAATGAGTTCCGAAATTTGCAGATTAAGGAAGCAATATTCAAAACACTAATTAGAAATGGCATGTTTGACAACTCACACATTCGGCTTTCTCTTACACGAGGGAAGAAGGTTTTACTCAGTCTATCTCTCACTTACCATTTCAGTTTTGTAAATTCTTCAAAGCTAATAAATACTTCTTATATTCTTCATAATGATAAAAATATGCCAAGGAAACTGCTGATTCGGCTATTCTAGGAACTCGGTGATAATCTATGTTTCATGAGTGATTTTACAAAAATGGTTTAGAAATTGTTAATCATATGTAATGCTATGTAGCAAGTCATATTTTAACCGACATATAAAGAATGCACTTTTTTTTTTCTTTGTATAGGTTACTTCTGGGATGAGCCCGGGATTCAATCTTTACGGGTGCACATTAATTGGTAACTTTCATATCCCTTCACTGCTGCACCAAATGAGTAACAATGATAATGAGAATGGCATAATATATTGCACATTCAATCATATGCAGTACTTGCTGAATGGAAGCCCCCGGTTTATGACAATACGCGTGGTATAGTTCTTGTTGCTGCTACAACACGCCGTAATTCACCAAATGTAAGTTCCTTATCGGGAAGTGATGTTATTTCTTTTTTAATTATTTTTGAGTTACTACTGAACATTCAATCCTATATTAAGAGTAAATATCTCATATTTAGTACTAATGCCACTTTCTTAGAATCGGAATTTGGGAATCAACATATTGAAGAAAGAAAAGTGTTATTTTCTGATTCCAAGTTGGTCCTGTAACTTGTTTTTGTTTCATTTTAGTCCTACCGATACATTTTTACTCAACTCTCATTTCTTAACTAAAATTCGCAATTTTGGTCCTACCGATAAAAATATACAAAATCCCTCTACTAGTTTTACGAAATTGCACCATTAAAAAATAGATTTTAGACTACAAATATAACGAAAAAATAACTTATAAGACCCGAAACATAAAATAACTTAAAGGATTAGTTTGCAAAACAAAAAATAACTTAGAGGACCTATTTGGAACAAAACACTTATATGACTAACTTGAAATCAGAAAATAACTCGGGAGGACGAATCTACTAGTTTTGCCTAAAATGTATTTTAAGCTATTTAATTTAATTTTTTGTCATCAATTTTAAGCTATTTTTATTGATGATTTTCTTGCCATTATAATAATATTTGAAAGTGGCATGTGATAGATATGGTGGATGTAGCCATAAAAGAATGAGACTCATTCAAAGCCAACATAATTTCTCTTTGTTCAATCACTGCTTTAGATCATTCATTTGACTTTGTTGCTTCTCCTTTCTTGTTTTCTTTACCAGAATTTGGATTCAAAGATTCATCACAATAACCTCCTCAATAACATACTTGCAAAGGTATTTTCTTATGCTCCTCAACATTTTTACATGTAATAATCAACCAAATGTATTTCGATTTTGGCAAGGATGGTTATTGAGTCAATCATGAATTTGACATGTTAATCCTTAGACTAATGTCAACATAGAACTATATAGTATTGTGGATAATTTAATATCAGCAAATAAACACAATTTCTGTTTCTTATCAATGCATGTATGCTGTCAATTTGCTTTGGTGTGTGTACTGATGGTGGCGGTTGGTATGATCATTGCCACGAGCAATTATAGCAAACTAGAATTTGATTAACTGGTACAAACATGATAGGAACCATATTTTTGTTGCGCCGTGCCATTCTCAATGATATTTCTTGTAACGTTGCGTAAATGTTATCATTTGACCTGGTGCAGATCGAAGGCAATAATGCGAAAGCAGATGATGCTGTCATGCTTGACCAAGATGGTTATGTATCTGAAACCAATGCAACTAACATGGTATATTGTCAAAAGAGCCTTTGTTCTTGGAGCCTAAGCTTTCGGCCATTGATATACGAAACAAAAAAATGAAATAAAATCTCAGTATGAATGACTTTGAGATGATGACTAATCATTCAAATCAATGCATGGATGAAAGAATATGAAATCATTTCCCGACAGCTGTAACATTTCGGCAATTATGTTGTTTGTATATCTTCGCCTTAAAGTCTCACAGGGTGACAACATTGTTTAGTTCTCTCTATCTGAGAAAGATCATGGCCTTTTCTTTTTGCAGCAGGGTTAGCTTGCAACAGAGAATGACTACATCTAATTATTCGGAAAACTTCAACTTATCTTGTTGCTCTTCTTTGTGCAGTTCATAGTTAAAAAGGGTCGCGTTTTAACACCCCATGCCGATTACTGTCTTCCTGGTATTACACGTGCAACGGTAAGTTGTGTAAATCAACCCAGTATTTTAAACCAATTTCTTTATATAAAGTAGCATGTGTGTTCAGATCCTAGTATAAGATTGCATACGAGCACCGATTTCATTTATGAGTATCACTTTTCAGAATGTTATTCTGTTAGCACAACTTTTTTTCCTAGGAAAGAATAGCAGAGGGTATGTTTATATCGATGGAACTCTTCTGTTTCGTAATTTCAGGTAATGGATCTTGTGGTGAAGGAGCATTTAGTCTTAGAGGAGCGCAGAATTAGCTTATCGGAAGTGCACACTGCAGACGAGGTTCACAATCACATATAATATCGCCATTTCGAACAAAATTCTAAAGACATTTTGTTCCGATATCGACTTCTGTCACAAATTTATGACCCCTTATGTATATATAGGTACATATATAATATTCAAATTTATGTTGAGTTGTGACAAGAAAGCTGTTTTGCAGGTATGGACAACAGGAACAATGGGAGAACTAAGCCCAGTAAGTGACTTATTCCTTTCACATCAACTACACAATGATTAGACACATGAAAAGAATGTACACTGTTATTAACGAGATCAAAATGGCGAACTTCAGTAGAAAAAAAGACGGTAGAATCGTGCCTTAGATGATTTGGACATGTGTGGAGGAGACTGTTAAAAGTCTCGTAAGAAGAGTAAATCAAATGGAAGTTAGTCCAATTCCTAGAGGAAGAAGGAGACCAGGAAAAACCATAGGAGAAACGATAAATAAAGACTTAGAGATCAATGTTTTGTTATTGAACATGATTTGTGATAGAGAATTATAGTGTCATTCGATTCATGTAGCCGACTCTACCTACTGATATAAAGGTTTAGTTGTTGGTATTGTCAACACTCGGAACGATTGATTAACAAGAATAACATAAGCAATAATAAATGATGATTGCAATGGCCTAGCCGACCCTACTTAGTGGGATAAAGGTTTAGTTGTTGATATATGAAAATGTCACAATATAAAAGTTGTGTTTTAATATGTTTGCAATGACCTATGTTAAGTATTAAAACATTTTTCCTCTATTTTAATATGTATGCTTCTATGTTAACCTTATATTAATTTTATATCTTGTATCATAATTGTGTTGTATCGTATAATTTCTAAAACTTACCGTATACTCGTATCCATGTTTTGTCGGATTATTAGCCGAAATGATGATTGTAAACTTTGTTGGATACCTCATTTAGGTAGTGAAGGTCGATGGTCGCGTAATTGGCAATGGAGAAGTAGGACCAGTGACTAGAAAATTGCAAGCTGCTTATAAAAAATTGACAGAACAAGAGTTTGGTGTACCTATACCAACATACCTTAAGCAATGAAAGGTATAACATTTTCTCATTTCTGCTTTTAAGCCAAAGGAAACAACTTTTACACTTTGCAACACTAAATTTGTTGCTCTTAATTTTTTCCATAATCACTTTTTTCCTTTCCATTTTTTCCAGTCTGCTTGGAAGTGAGTGGAAGTTGCTGGCTCACTATGACTGTGAGCTACATAATCACTTTTTTCCTTTCCATTTTAAGCCAAAAGAATAAAAATGTATTCACTTTTGGCTTTTCTTGTATTATTGCATAATGCTTATAACATTTTCACAATAATCTGTTATTATGTACCCTTTATGAGGTACTAGTAGTTGTTTGATGTTTGGAAATAAACAATAATGTTACTGTTTACATGTCTATGAGCACTTTGGTAAATACTTTGCGCAAGTCGCAACGGTAAGGTTTTTGCTTACTGACCATAAGATCATGAATTCAAATATCAGAAACAACATCTCTATATGTGAGGGTAAGTTTTTGTACATCTACCATGTTCATGTTCAGACCTCATTAAGTGGGAGTCTCGTCCATTGAGCTATCTGACAGTTTTTATATCAATTTTGTCACTATTAAATAAAAAAAAATTGTATAAATCAATAAAGTAATCATTTGTATAAATTGATTAAACACATTTATCAAATATTACCTACTTTTTCTCATTTTATTGGGAAAATATGTCAAAATCTATAAAGTAACCAATGCATAAACATACATAAGGCTATTTTTTTGTATAATAAATATGAGACTTTTTGTTGTGCCATACTATTGTAGATGTATTTTTTTGAATACATGAATGCACATAAATAAAATCAAGTGATAAATATATATGATGTTAAATACAAATTTCAAGTTTTGTTAATCTAATTTTATACTTCCATTGATTTGTTGTGTTGCTTCTGCCTTGTAGGATTGCCGATTGGTTTTCGGTCCAGAATAAAGAGAAGAGAAAGACTTTATAACTCTTTCAATTACAAGTGTATTTCATGTTTTACATAAGTTTTCCCGAATTTTTTTATCGGCATTTCCTTCTAAAATTTAACTAGCAAATAAATCATTAACATTTGAATTTAATATTATTTGGTATGATGTATAAGAATCCAAACAATAAGCCTCGAAAAATTTCAAAGAATAAAAGGGTTGAGGGATCCAAAAGTTATAGGTTACAATATATTAGTTTTGGTTAAAACTTCACATTCATAAACTCAACATGTAACTTCATTTGAAACTTTACATACAAATATAACATTAAATAAAAATTCATCAATCATGTGAACCTAACATAGGGTATATACTTAAATTCACTTTGGTTCCTTCAATTATTAGTGTATGTCTTTTCTACTTTTGAGGTGATTTTCATTGTTTTAGTAAAAAACTTTATCTCTTTTTGCTTTATCCTATTTCAACAAATAAAGGAACTCACTATCTCCATAATCTATGCTATTTCTTAATTTCTTTACACCTTTACCATAAGTGTTCAGAATTAAGTCTCACATTGCTTAGTTCAATGTTTCAAGAATTGTTTAAATACATGTTAAACTATTTCTCTTATTGTCAATTGGTTTTGTGATGGAACCTTAACAATAAAATCATATTCGATATTCATGCAATGAAATCCTAACCTTGGTGTCTCTTTTTGTATGTTTTCTATAATTTCCTTAGAACTTAATTCCAAGACCAATCTTTATGTCTTGGTATAAATGGTACTTAATAACACTTTTTTGCTTCATGCCCTTTCTTTTTACTAGCAAACTTTAAAATAAGGGGAGGGATCCACTTACTCCGAGAGTAAGTAGAAAAACACTTACTCCACATCATGGCCATTCATTCTTGAGAAATCCAATGGTTTGAATTGGTGAATACATCTAAGCCATTGAATTTTTCAAGATTGGATGGCTAAGATGAAGAGTAAGTGTTTTTTGGAGTAAGTGGATCTCTCCCCTTAAAATAATATACTAGATAACAGTATTATTAATATTGTATTGGTCATCAAACCGACAAAGGTACTGATATAGTGGTATTGCGGTTCAACCGGTGGTTCACTAATCAAACCACATACTGGTGAAGTTATATATACATATATAATATATTAATGTTGGAAAATCAATAAAAAATAATAATTATTTTTATTTTCATTAAAAATTATTTTTAAATAAAAATCGACAGGTATAACCGGTACAGTTCAATTGAAAACTGGTCGGTATGATCGATTTTGGCCGGTTTTAACCGATATAATTGCATGACCTGTATAATTGTTATACTATACCAATATTAGGACCGATTCACCAGTTTACTGGCTGACACAAACCATTTTTTAAAACTATAAGTTTAGATTGGAATCATTGAATACATGTTACTCACAAGAAAATGAGAAGATACAAACAAAATGGTGCAATAGTTGGAATCTTCTAAAAGACAACCTTGGAGGAATTTTTATTTATTATATTTTGTTGGGCTTCACAAACTTTTAAGAATCTAACATTACATAAATATGGAGAGGAGACATAACATTTGCATAGAAAAGGACATAAATTGCACAATCATCATCTCATTTTTTTTTATAGTTTTGATATTTGAAATTTACCATAAGTTGGCTTAATGCTTCTTATTGAAAGACTAGTTTTCACTAAATAATTAATCACACTTTTTTCATTATTTTCAAGATTTTGCGAGTTAAAATTTGGAAAAGATTGAAAAGAATTGGAGACTTCAAAGTTATGAAATTTTTTGTAAAATAATTTTAAAACCTTTCATTTCATTTTCTTTGTCTCTCAAGCTCAACCCACAAACGAAGATTTAATCGAGAATTATCTGATCCTCATCTTTAACTACTAGTCAAAGATTCCAAACTAATCAAACAACTCTCCTATGCATACAAAAGTTGAGTGCATATTAAACTCATCAAGGGGAAAAGTTTTTTACCTAGACAAGTTACTCTATTTCCTAACTCAAATCACTCAAACAAGAAATTATTCATAAAAGGGTCTTTGCTTTTATAAATTGTTCATACATGTTTAACTTTCCTTTTTAATTTATTTTTGTGAACATGCATATGTAATGTAATGTAACTTCTTGATCCTATTGATTCTGCTATTGGCTTGAATATATTAGATGACCCCACCACATTCCAACTTTCTTTCATTTCTTTTACATAGGGATTCCAACAAACATCATACACTTTTATTTTTACAATCAAATTTCAATTCCTTATTCATTTGCATTCTTTTACTAGTATATTGTAATTTATAGAAGAAAAAATTGTAACAGCAAAAAGTGAAAAGAGAATTCCATGATGTTATCATATAATATATTACACTTAGATATATTTGTTTGAATGTTATCTAATACAAACATTTTATTTGGGCTTAAGATTGACTATGTATGGAGGAGATCGTTAGAAACATCAGTAAGAAAAATATATCAAATGGGGTTAGTCCAATTCCTAGAGGACGAGGAAGACCGAGGAAAACCATAAGTGAAACGATTATGAAAGATTTAGATATCAATACTATGTCAATAAACATGATTTATGATAATAATATGAAATATGATGTCATTCGATCCATGTAATTGACCCCACTAGATTCAATTTAGTCATCATTGATAATAATTAAAAGGATGGATCACTCCATTTTTGTGTGTGTTAAACATAAAAAGTTCAATGCAAGCATAGAAGCTTCTTCCCCCGTAATGCAATTTCTATATGTAGAACTAAGTCTACTTTCCTTTCAACTTTTTGCTGCAAGTAGTATATCACAACTTACCTTCTTTTGAACATGATGCAAAAAGTGACTTATTATTATGAGAGAGAAAATGTATCCACCAAAATTGTATAAGTTTTGTACATTGTCATTGTATCACACACTTGTTAATATTTCATCATTGTTGACTCTATACAAAAATTAGTACAAAATGAATGATAAATGATATATTTTCCTACTATATTCTTCTACTAATTCTCCTACCCACAAAAAAGTGACATATGTCACTTGTAAATCAATCACTAATAAATAAAGTATCACTTTATGATATATGTCACTTTTTTATGGGTATGAAAATTAGTAGGATGATATATCATTTTCTTATATATTACAATAGAACCTCTTCTAATAGTATAGTTAAGATTAATCAAATATAAATATTGAGTTGATGTTTATCTTATTTCAGCTATATTGTGGATATGAAACAAGAATCAAATTAAGGTTTTTGCATAAATGTTCAGAAAAATGTTTCAATTTGACAAAACTACCTAGTGAAATTGGTCATAATGTGACTCCACTATGTCTCTAGTTAGGACATTATCATGTTTTCAATTATCATTCAATTGCAATAGAACTATATAAAAATTAGGACAAGTGAATAAAAGAATTAAAAATGGACTAAAAAACTAGTATGTAGCAATCTCTTGAAATTGTTTAGGCTCTTTCATTCAAAGTTATTTTAAGAGATTCTCAATTTCAGCTTGTTTGAGATTGATATATGGTTTACCACTATCAAAGCAATGCAGGAGGAACATATATCATGTGTCCCGAAACTTGTCCTCGTTCTCTGTCTCGACCAATTAAAAAGTATTACCTGAATAAATAGAAAATTCCTAAAATCAATATTTTTATATTACTTGGTGAAATCTGATCGACTAAAGGCATAAGGACATAGTTTTTTTGAAACAGAAGATCTTTGTCGGTAGAAGTGACCAAACACTTAAACATGTCTCAAACACTACACTACAACCTTCTCTACCTTGACCCCATAGGAAAAATAAGAGAAGGTAGAGAGAGAATGAGAACAATCCAAATTAGCTAGCGGGCTAAAAAGACAAACGTAAAAAGGAACACGGATCATCTGTCTCATTTATGTCTCAATTTCATATTCTGGTCTAATGAAAAAGTGACATTTCAATAAAAAGAAGAATTATAAAAAAACAAAATAATATTTTTATATTATTTAGAGAAATATGATTGATTTAGGATATAAAGACGTAATCATTTTGGGACAACTGATTCACACCCGTAAAGGGAATGAACCAAAAAACTTCCTCCAACTACAATGAACCAACATCAAGGCTAAATCACTATGTTAACAAAAGGATCAACATGAGTTGCAATAATTAGGTACAACTTGAAATAAGATATAAATTGGGACAGTGCACGATGCTGACACCTATTATGATTCATAAAGAGTAAAAATACAAACTTTACTCTAAAGTAGAGGTTGCTTTCAGGATTTTAACGTGTAACTTATGGGCCCCATAGTAATAAACTTACCATTAGGCCAAAACTCAGCCTGAGAAATATTTATCAACCTAAAAGGTTTTCCTAAGTTGAACCCAAAAAAATGGGGCAAATTGTTTGAAAAGTTGAGATCTTAAGTATTCAACATTATTACTGCATCTTGTTGAATCCTATTCAGCATTTGGTATACAGCTTCAGCTATCTCATCCACTGTTCCAAGGTTACAATCATCTTCAACCTGCAACAAAATTTTCAATAACACCCTTTATTTATTTTTAAGCACTTAATTTCAATGAAAGTGAGAATAAACAAGGAACATGTTGGATCAGACTGCGAAGTTCCATTGTTATGGGATATGGGAAGAGTGTAGAGTTACAACTGAGACACCACGTCTTGAACCAAAACCTTAAGGCATTAGTTTCAATGGACTTTTTTACTTATAAACTCTTTTACTCATTCACTTATATCCAATGTAGGACTTCACCATTAAATAAATCAAACTGAATAAAATACAAACCTTAACACTGAAACAATAGAGGACAATTTCCCCATTGGAATTAACATTTAGATGCAAGATTGTGAGATGCATTCCATGCAAACTAGTGATTATTTTCAAAAGCTGTTTTGGCCTTTTCTTTGATCTTATTTTGAGATTTGCATGAGTCTCCACCATTGTAACTTCTATATCAGCAATTCCAGACTTAACTTCACTCACTTTCTCATTCATGGTTAGAGAATTTTCACAGAAAGTAGCACTTGTTGAATATTGTGGAAATGTGAAGAAATCAGAAAAATACATGTTTTTACTTGCATCACATTTATCATCTACTATTTCTTTCTTAGCACCAAGAAATTGTAGCTTCTGCTCAAGCTTCTTAACAAAGTTAATAGCACCTCCAACTATAGATGCTTGATCACCCTGCATTCATTATTCAAAACACAAATCCACCGGGTAAACCGACTACATGAATCGAATGACATTATAATCTTCTATCACAAATCATGTTGATTGCCAAATTAATCCGAGTTGGTTCAAAATTAATCAAACGACACTACATATTTTCTTGGATCAAAATTTTTCTATATCGGAAAATCGCATTGAACTCCAACTAATTCGAGTTGAATCGGGAACACCCATTAAAATGAACAAGTTCTTTTAACATCAAAGTTTTTTCATACAAAAAAAACTCTGACTCAAGATATTTCTTGCATCAACAATAAGTTTTTATCCCACTAGGTCAGGTCGACTACGTGAATGGAATGACATCATAATACTCTATCATAAATAATGTTGATTGCCCAATTAATCTGAGTTGGATCAAAATTAATAAAATGACACTACATATTTTCTTGGATAAAAAAATTTCTATATCAGAAAATCACATTGGGCTCCAACTAATCTGAGTTGAGTCAGGAACACCCATTTAAAATGACCAAGTTCTTTTAACATCTAAGTTTTTTCATACAAAAAACTCTGACTCGAGATATTTCTTACAACAACAATAAATCTCTATCCCACTAGGTCAAGTCGACTACATAGATGGGATGACGTCATAATACTCTGTCATAAATCACATTGATTGCCAAATTAATCTGAGTTGGATCAAAATTAATCGAACGACACTACATATTTTTTTGGATCAAAAATTTTCTATATCGGAAAATCGCATTACTCCAACTAATCTGAGTTGAGTCCGGAACACCCATTTAATATGACAAAGTTCTTTTAACATCAAAGTTTTTTCATACAAAAAACTCGGACTTAGAGATATTTCTTACAGCAACAATCAAATCTTTATCACACTATATCAGGTCGAATACATAGATGGAATGACTTCATTATATATATATATATAAGGTATAAGCATGTTTTGGTGAAATGGAAGAAAAAAGAGAGTTATGGAAGTACCCTTTGAACATAAGAATGAGGCATGAGAGAACGAAGAACAGAGAGATAGTGATTCATTTGTTTTCTTCTGTTACGTTCAACAGCAATATGAGTCATTCTCTGATTCTCAATATCTTCTTTGTTTCTTCTGCTTTTCATTCTTCTCCTCTTTGGCCTAGAAATCACTGAAGAAATTGTTGAACTATCTAACAACTTGTTAGTGTTGTTGTTGTTGTTGTTGACTTGATCTGAAGATATTGGAACATCATCATTAGGAACATGCACTTCATCAATATTCATATGTGGTATTAACATTGATGATGATGATGATTCTACAAAAGGGTAATTATTTTCTATATGGTTTTGTAGAAAAGAAGTAATAATATTAGAGGCTTGTTCATCATATTCATGTTTTTCAAGGTTGTTGTTGTTGTTGAGGTTTTTGTTTGATCCATGATAACTAAAAGGGTATTGTTGTGATTGTTGTGAATACACCATTGCTTCTAGTGCCATATCTCTTACCCTATCTCTTTCTCCATCAGGCAAACACATTATAGAAGAATAAACTAAGTTGTTGAGTTCTCTACCCTTAGGAGTGTTTTTTCAAGTTTTTAAAGGACTTTTGTGAATATATATACAATTTGGACAATGCTTTGCACTATCTGTGATGAGGAAAGTCTCACGCTATCGGGGAGTTCCATTATTATAATATTAAAGAGTAGAAAAATATAAGTGATGCATAAACAAAAGGGAGAAAATCTATTGACTCTAAGAATAAGTTTTCAAATCTTAGCCATCAATTTTAGGGAAATCTAATGCTTTGAATTAGTGAGTAGATCTAAATCATTTGATTTCCTAAAATTAATAGCTAAGTTATGGAGTGGGTTTAAAAAATTTACTCTTGGAATAAGTGGATTCATTCCCTAAACAAAATTGTAAGACAATTGTTTCATGAGTATTTTCTATTTCTAAATTCTTTCATCTCATTAATCCATTATTACGGTAGAGGAAGAGTAGAAAGACATATGTAAAACATAAATAAAGCTTTAAGACAATAATTTTGAGTCTTTTCTATTTATAAACCCCTTCATCTATTCACTCCTATCTAATTTTAGACTTTACAATTAAATAAATTGAAGATATAACTATATACTAGATTTAGTGAGGAGACAAAAACAGATAAGTTTAAATTAAGAGAAAAGGGAAGAGAGAGAAGAAAGAGAGAGGAATTATTGGGTACCTCACTTTTGTGATTGGAGATCACATGTGGTGTCCCGAGTGTGTCTCAATCTAATTAAAAATTGACACATAATTAAAAAGAAAATTAAAAAAATATAAAACAATTTTTTTTACATTACTTGGTGCACTGTGATTAATCTAAGACATAGAGACACCAATTTATTGAGACGAGAGATCCTTGTTACCCAACAATGATCTCTATGTGAATATGGTATATTTGAAAACCAATTATATAATGAGTTCCCTTCCACACACAAAAGAGGAAGTATGTAACAAAATTTGTGCATCGAATGAACTACATAAAACAATAACAACTAACCCTTATTTTAATTAGGTGACACATTCTAAATCTAATCCCATCATAATATTTTATCATATAATTATTTCAATCTATATAATTATTTCAATATATAAAAAAAAATAGTTTTATCAAAGTTTTAGAGTTAAATTTTTTAGTTTACATCTATATCTCTTATATTTATATATATTGTTTGGTATTAAGTGTATGATTTTTACATCCTAGATATTCTTACAAAAAATTATTATATTTCTAGAATAAGTCAGCAATCTTTGATCTCGTTATTTTCACATCTTTTTAAATATGTAAACTTTAAAATATGAAGTTATTTTTCACTTCAAAATCAAAATCAAAGAAACAAAAATGACCCACAAAAATATAAAGTAAATTAACTTCATACGGAACTTCATAGTAATAAAAAAATACTTTAAAAACATGATGTATTAGCAAAGTGTATAAGGTATTATATAATGTCAATGATATGAAACTTTTGGTTAATTTGGTGTACAAATTAGTCTTCTTCCATCTACAAATGTTTAGTGGTTTTTGTTGTTGTGAAATGTGGTATAGTTGACAAACTTTCATTTTCTTATATGCAGATTGTTGACATATGCATAATTGTTGAGAATCATTGTGCCTAATGATAGAACTACATTCATGAAAGTTTTGATATAATTAGTGTTGTTCTTATGTTATGTGTTAAATGGAGAGAGTTACCTGAAATTCTCTGACACTTAAAGTCAGTATATATTAGAGATATGAGAATAGATAAAATATTATAATATGCAAGAATAAGTGAGTGAAAGTTAAAATTAAATGTTACTTTCTTATGGGCGAGTCACTTATTTATAGTAAAGAGATGCCTGAAATATTATCTAATAGAGTCATTATAGAGTCATTTTATTCATTATAGAGTCATTTTATTTTCTTATTTTATTCATTGTTGGTTTGTTATATTATTCATTATAGAGTCATTTTATTTTCTCTTTCATTATTTAGATTATTATTTAAACTAGTGAGAATTTAGAAAGTTTTGATGTTAGGGAGTGATTGAGAAAATGAGAAAGTTAAAATATATAAATAACACCAGTTTAATTATTATTGATATAGAATTATAGACTTTTAATAATGTTGCATTTTATAAAGTAGAATATATATTGAAAGAGAAAAAGATGTATCAACTGATACTGTATGATTTTTATGTATTATTATTGTATCATTCATTATTTATATTTAATCATCATTCACTTTTCAAAACCAAATAAATGATGCATGATGTAGTGTTAAGTCTTCACAATCCATTGTAGGGGTGAGCAGGACCCGACCCTACCCGCTCATCCGGTATGGCCCGACCATGATCGGGTCTGAATAGGATCGGGACTCATCGGGTTTAGAGTCGGGCTCAAGTTAAAAATTAGACCCAATCAATATTTAGAGTTGGGTATAGACCAAGCATGACTCGTCCCGACCCGTCCCATGGTCACCCACTCATGATGTTTGTATGTGTCTATGTTCAAATGTATACAAAATAAAGATACCTTTTTTGTTTTAAATATCATTGATTCTCTAATTTTTTCCATCATATATACACGTTTAATTATATATACATATATTATTTTATATGTCAAATTACATATTCATAATAATAAATAATATTTAGAAGACTTTATGTAAAATGAGCATACATTATATTTAATCAGGTTTATGGTCGGATTCGGTTTTAAAGGTTAACTCTGTGAATATTTAAGATCGGTTTAACTACGAGTCTATGGTTGGGTTCGGGTTCAGAAAAATGGCATAACCAACATTTGGATCGGGTAAAGACAATCTTTAACTCATCTCCACCCGACTCACACTCAATCCTAGTCTAATGGATAGATTTTACACTAATAACCAAAATTTCTTTATTGTTATTTCACCATCAACCTGGCCACCCTATACTATAGTCTATGGAAGCAGATAAACATTCAACATAGTTATTGAGAGAGAACAAACTTAATCATTATCACTTTTAATCCTTTTCATTCATTTCACAACATTGGTGTGGGTCTTCCTAATTAATTAATGCTTTATTCCCTCGTGTATAAATATTAATTAATTGATAAATATCCGCGGCCATTAAAAGTACTCTAACTACACTTTCAAAAATTAAAATAAATTCATTGCTTTTTCTCTACCATTGAACCAGACCCACGTGCATCAATTTCAGAAACAATCTCCAAAACTTTAAACTATTTCCTCAAATATATATATAAAAGAGTGAGTTGTAACACCCAAATTTATCCTCCTTGAAATTTCTCGCTTGAGTGAGAGAATCTCGCCCCAAGCGAGAGAGCCCGTGTCTGGAAACTTAAAATATCGTGGGCTTCTCGCCCAAGCGAGATATTCTCGCTCGGGCGAGAGTGCCCAACTATAAAAGAAAAGAAAGGGTTTCACAAACCCTAATCTTCATTTTCTTTTCTCCCCTTTCACTCCCAACGGCGGCTTCCCATAGATTCCGACTCTTTCCTCCTCTAAACCTCAAAACACATCAAAACCTCTTCCTCTTGCTTTTTAATGGAACATTGGAGAGCTTTGGAGATGAAAAAGCAACAATGGAGGTTGAAGGAGATGTAGCTCTTTGCGGATCCATGGAGCTTACGCAACCTAAGGTGAGGGAGAAGACCATTGTGGTCTTAGAGTATTTCATTAGAGTCATCATCTCCGATTTCCCTCAAGAATCGGAGCATGTTAACGGATAGAAACTCTCTCGGGTGTTTGTGGTTCATATGAGAATCTTTATTTTATATGAGGATGTATTAGCCATAAATGTTGAGATATGTGTGCGGGGAAAACCGTTTATTTAAGTAAAACGCAGTATGCTCATTTATGGTGATACACCGTCATTAAAGATGGTTCTAACGTTAATGTGTATATGATGAGTGATATTTTATGTGTGGCTTGTTTATGATAATGGTATGTTATGGATGGTTGATTTATTATAACACATTTGAGTGTGTTTGTAATAAGGATTGTGAGATGTATGTTTAATGACAAAAGTAGAAATTGTTATGTTGTGTGATAATGATTGAGTATGAGTTATGTATGGGCGTAAATATAAATGAGTATGTTGTGAGTGGTTGATTGTTATAAACATGTATGAGTGTGTTTGTAAAATGAATGTGTGATGAGCTGTTAATGTGTTAAAATGGACATGAGTATATTTATCTAAATGAGTATGTTATGAGTTGTTGATTGTTATAAACCTATATGAGTGTACGTGTAACGATGACTATGTGATGAGATGTCAAGGTGTTAAAATGGATAAGGGTATGTTTGTGACAATGAAGGTGTTGTGTGTTATTTTATGGTGATAAAAGAGTGAGATGTCTTGTGTTGATTGTGTACGACATGGATGTGAGTATAATGTGGAAACTCGACCTGCCCGATGTGGTATGGGTATTACTCGACATGCCCGATGTGGTATGGGTATTACTCGACATGCCCAATGTGGTATGGGTATTACTCGACCTGCCCGATGTGGTATGGGGAATTACTCGACCTGCCCGATGTGGTATGGGGATTACTCGACCTGCCCGATGTGATATGGGGATTACTCGACCTGCCCGATGTGGTATAGGGATTACTCGACCTGTCCGATGTGGTATGGGGAATTACTCGACCTGCTCGATGTGGTATGAGGATTACTCGACTTGCCCGATGTGGTATGGGGAATTACTCGACCTGCCCAATGTGGTATGGGGATTACTCGACCTGCCCGATGTGGTATGGGAATTACTCGACCTGCCCGATGTGGTATGGGGATTACTCGACCTGCCCGATGTGATATGGGGATTACTCGACCTGCCCGATGTGGTATGGGGATTACTCGACCTGCCCGATGTGATATGGGGATTACTCGACCTGCCCGATGTGGTATAGGGATTACTCGACCTGCCCGATGTGGTATGGGGAATTACTCGACCTGCCCGATGTGGTATGGGGATTACTCGACCTACCGATGTGGTATGAGGAATTACTCGACCTGTCCGATGTGGTACGGGGATTACTTGACCTGCCCGATGTAGTATAAGGGATTACTCGACCTGCTCGATGTGGTGTGGGGATTATTTGTATGGTGCAGAATTGTTGAAAGAGATCAAAGGTAAATTACTACGGAATGTGAATGATGTGAAAAGTGTATATTCAGGATGAAAATCATATGCATGCCATATGATATATATTATGAGATGTATATCTTATAGGGTGAATATGAATGATGAGAAATGAGTATGTTTGGATGAATAAAATATGCACACTATATCACATATATATTATGGGATATATGTGTACTATAGGGTGAATATGGATAATATGAGATGAGTAAAATATGCACACTATAGAACACATATAGTATGAGATATATGTGTACTATATGGTGAATATGGGTAATATGTGTTGATTGGTATATGTTTATCATGATTGATGTTAGATGTGTGTGGTTTTAATACTTTAATGTTATTACTCCATGTAAATTCACGCTACGGTCGCCGTAGTTGGTTCTTACTCTCTCTGCCTTTCCTTGTATGTGTTATGTATTTGAGTTCAGGTCATGGCGGTAGCGCATCGGATGCTTGCGGATGAGAATATATGTTTGAGTAGTTGTAAGTTCTAAATGTTGTAATTGAGTAATGCATGTAATATGAAGAGTATGTTAAATGAGATTTATGTATGAGTAATTTTCCCCTAAATGTATAGTTAGGATATTAGATGATTTAAAAAAAAGTATTATTGAGAATGGATAATTGTATCTAAATTGTGTAAGTAAAAGGAAGTGCAATGCCATGTTTTTAATGAAGTGAACGATTGATTGTTTCCGCACCTGAAAGATGAATTGAACTTATATATATTCAATCAGGTTTTCCAAATCGTTCGAGTAATGTCTTTTAAAATTAATCACTTCACTTTCATGGATAAGATTTTAAAAAGAATTTTTGGATTACGAAAATCAGGTCCTTATATAGTGAATTGAGAACAATTTTCTTATAAAAATAGTGAGAATAATAAATATGGACATTACATCATATATGCTTAGAATTAAAAGTTAGTTATTGATCACATGATAGTTATGTGCATGTATTTTTTAATCTTGATCGTTCAAATAAGATTCAATGATCGATATTAATTATTCTCATTTCTCACAATAGCGCATTATTCACATGTGAGTCGCTATATATATATATATAGGGGATGACTCAAGTGAGAACAAATCTCATATAAAAACAGTTAGAATAATAAATTTGGGCCTTACAACCAATCATGAATGGTTGAGATTAAAAATTAGTTATCGATCACAAGATGATCATATACATCTATTTTTTAATCTTGATCATTCAAATAAGATCTAATTGTCTATATTAATTGTTTTTATTTCTCACAATAGTGAATTGTCCTCGTTTCTTAAAATAATGAATTGTTATCACGTGAGTCGCTTTATATATATATATATATATATATATATATATATATATATATATATATATATGTATATGTATATATAATATGACTCATGTGAGAACAATTATCATATAAAACTATGAGAATAATAAATTTGGGCATTAAAACCAATTATGCATGGTTGCGATTAAAAGTTACTTATTAGTCACATGACTCATATGCATGCATCTTTTAATCTTGACCGTTCAAATAAGATTCAATGGTCCATATTAATTGTTCTTATTTCTCACAATAACGCATTGTTCTCACGTAAATCAGTATATATATATATATTAAAATATATATGCATATGACTATCATGTGACCAATAACTAACTTTTAATCTTAATCTTCTTCTACGGTTTGTTGTAAGAAGTAAAACCTAGATTTATTGTTTTTTATAGGAGAACTATTTGCTATATATATTTGTGAGTATACAAGCAAAATCAAATTTATTTTCCTTTAGAAAACTTTAATCAAATTCTTACCTACCTACTTTATGTCACCATCCAAAATAGCTTTGAGAAATTAATATAATTGCCACAGTGAGATTCCATTCACCTTCAACAATTTTTCTCAATGCTTTTAGTGATTCCATATCCATGTCATAGGAATTAAAGCTTTCTCAAATTTTCTAAAACTTATTTTTTAAGGGAAAATAAAATTAGTAACTTAAGAACAAACCTTTTAAGACTTCATTAAAAATACTCTCTCAATTCTCAAGTGAGCATAATTATATGTAGATAGAATTCTGAAGTGAAGTGAGTTACTTCTTAACATGCTTCATCCATATAAGTCTGTCGGATCAAGCGAAGAGTAAAAATAATGTTAAAAGGGGAAAATGAACGTGACAATATATATTTCCAATTTTCCTATAAACCAATTTAATAAGCTAATTCCCTTTAAAAAATAATAAGTTAAATAAATTAAAGAGCTAAAACCCTAGAATGCAAACACATTTTAAGCTTGCATGTTAGTGTGTTTGGACTTATTCAAAACAAACATATCTTTTCTTGCTTTGTGATTCTTTGGATATGACATAAAGAACTTTGTCATCATTCATTTGGAATAGAACCCAAATACGATTTAGATGCAGTTGTCGATCATCTCCAGTATCAGAAAGAAAGGGGAACGAAAAAAATAACACGATCTTCTAATACTTTTATCTTTTAAATATAATGAGATGATATTTTTATCTTAAAAAGTAAAATTGACAACTTTCATCTCGAGTATCGGAAATGATTCTACTTTTTGTTTGTGTCTCCCCTATGACACAAAACTGAACCCTTACATAACAAAATAATGCAAACATAGTTCCCTCATTCATGCAAGGGTTTCCATCTCAAAACAACGGCTTACTAGACAAAACCATTTTTTTCAAAAGCTGAAAATTCAAAAGCGGTTTATACATTGAACCAAGTAGACTTATATGGACAAAAATGACAAAGAATACAAACATGTTCATCCCTTCTATTTGAGGTAGACAATAATATTAATATGGGAGGGATCAATTTACTCGAATAGTAAGTTTAAAAAACTTATTTCACATCTTAGTCATCAATTCTAAGGAAATACAAATGTTTAAATTAGTGAGTAAAACTAAACTGTTGGATTTCCCTAGAATTGATGGTTAAGATGTGGTGTAAGTTTAAAAAATTTACTCTTCGAATAAATGAATATATTCCCTATTAATATTATTGGCATGCATGTTGGAGAATATTAATTGAGAATAATATGTATCATAATTTATACAACAAAATTGACATGACCAATAATAGGTCTTTATCTATGATTGCATGATGTTTCACCAAATCTTAGATCCTAAATTAAAATTAATATATTTTCTACCATAAAATTTAGGTTTTATATATGGATTATGCCACAAAATTAGTGTGTGATTTTGTAATTTTGTTGTTGTATGGAGATGAATATAAGGTATTGCCAAAATAATGTACATATTTTATTAGGTAAATTATGTATTTTTTTGGTTATGTACTATTTTGAAAATAACATCACAATGTGATAATATAAAACCATTCTCAACTACCTAATAGGTTTAATATTTTTATAAGAGTTTGTTACTCACATAGTTCTGAACTTTTATGTTCAAATGGGTAAGAGTTCTTGGTAATAAAAAAACATTTAAAAGTTTAATTATTGTCATGCATCCTTATTATTGTTATGTTGTATGTGCTTACTATAAATTAATTAATGAGTCAAATTTAATTACTATTATTTTTATATACTCAATTCATCATTCATTTTTTATGTATTAATCTTCATTATATCTTAATTAAAAATATTATACATGAATGATAAATGATATATTGATCATGAGAAAAGAAACTTTTAAATTGTTAATGTGTATATATATTAAACTCTAACATATAATTTAATATTTATGCATTGACATTATAAAATTTCTTTATATTGACGGTGCGTTACTCAATTATTTATGTTTTAATCACTATTGACTCTTAAATAAAAATAATACATATGAGTGCTAAATGACGTTCTAAAGTATAAATATTAGATTCTATATGAAGGGTACTCCTCATCCTATAGGTAAGGACAAATATATGATTGTCTCTCTCAACAAATATCGCACCCAGAAATCGAAGTCTTGACATTTTGGTCTATCTGAGATATATGTTTCTAGGATTTGAGCTCTCGACCTCCAGATTACAAGGCAAACAACCTTACTGTTGTGTTGAAGATCACCCTCCAACCTTAGAAACCATTTACCCTCAATTAACCAATAATAGTTTCACTTATATGATAATTTAAGGAAACTTAAAATTAAATTTATGTATTGGTTAAAACATACATTCTTCCTAATTATTAAATTTAAATGTTGTCTCTTTCCCTCCTCTAGGCCCTAAGAGAAAGTACTTATTACCTAGTTTTGTTTCACTAATTACTATTTAGTAATTTCTCATCATGATTAATTTAATAATGATAATAATTGCTTCTTTGAACCTAAACAAAATTCCAAAATTACATAGGGGCTAAATATAAAAGAGACCTAGATGAAACTTTTTCCATAGTCATGTCCATTCATTCATTTGCATGTTTGTTTTTTGGGGTCCCATAATGAAGTTGACATTGCAAATATTCTTTCTTTTTATACATAAAGTTTAGGATGTAGAGGTTAATAAGATAATAAAATTCATTGATGAAATTCCCTATCTATTGAGATTCCTAAATTTGAGTTCAATTATGTAATTATTATGAGCAAAAAAGATTGAGTAAATGATCCAACTTCATTCTTTTTTATTCTTCTCCTAAATATCTCTCTATATGGTTAACTATCTATTGGAAATTGTTCATATAAGTGGAAATATATACGTTATTGCATAAGGTATAACCCACATAACTTAAATTAGTTCATAATCTATGCTTTGTGATTTAATTAAAACTAGTCCTCATGCAACAAAAGTTCAAAATGTTTTAGGTCCACAACTCCTACATTCATCATATGCACCAAGCTAGGAACTAGGAAGATAATACAAAATTAGAAGCTAAGAGTTTAGGTCCACCACCAAATTAATACAAAGTTTTCACATCAAGGTAGATATATAACCACCTTTGACACCATCATAACATGGCAACAAAATACAATGTTAATGTTTTATCTCAAAATCAATTGACGATGAGAGGGGTAGTCCAACAGATATTTAAACCATTATTGAGACAATGAGGTAGGTGATGTGACACTTACTTCTCAACATGTCTCTTTCACATAAGTCTATCGGACTACGCGAATGGTTACATTTGACTAATAACTAAATGACATCTTTTGGCCCATGACAATCGGAAATAAGTTATTATCTATCTCTGATATCATGTTAAGGTTCCATCTCAAAACCAACTGGCGATGAGAAGAGTAACTCAGTAGGCATTTAAACCATTACCGAGACAATGAGATAGACGATGTGAAATTTAATTCCCAACAAACAACACATAAAATTTTAAAAAATAATTCAGGCAACATAAAATCTAGACATTATCGTCAGATTAATAATTGCAAAGATTTTTTAAGTCTCCTAAACACCCAAAGATAATGAACTTTTATATGTTTTTTTAATCCAAAAAGTTAATTAGTTGTATAGGATTTTAAGATGGTTGTTTTTTTATTTATAATTATGTGTATAATTTAGCAAATTTAATATATAATTTTTTTAAGGTTTTGAAAAACTATATAGGCAAATATTTTCCGATATGTATGAACACATTTTGGAAACCTTATCTTAAGACATTTTTATATATGATTTTCCAAAACCTTCAAAATTAGATATTAAAATTGCTAATTAAATTATTAAATTTAGTCTACAATTTTAATATAATT
The DNA here is from genome assembly GCA_009771035.1 of Lupinus albus. Taxonomy (NCBI): domain Eukaryota; kingdom Viridiplantae; phylum Streptophyta; class Magnoliopsida; order Fabales; family Fabaceae; genus Lupinus; species Lupinus albus. Next base: position 1,033,904 of record CM020016.1, read on the forward strand.
TTTCTTATAAATATAAAAACAACCACCTTAAAATTACGGGAAACAACTTTATAAAATCCTAACCAACAAATTCATTTAAAAAAAAATTAAAAAATCACATTGCCCCAACCAACTTTTCATATGTATTTTAAAAAAATAAAAAATAACTTTGAGAATTTGATATGGACTAAACCAACTTCTCAAGTGAACCAAAAAAATATAAATCTACCCACAAAAATGTGTAATTATTTTTTTTTGAATACTAAAATAAATTACCCTCCATTATAATCAACAATGTTTGGATATAATCATAACTAAGTTAAGATAACCTATGCATATCATTTTCATTTTATATGTAAAATTAATTTTAACTATTTAACAAACTTTTACTTATATATGTAAGATTTTATATGCATTTCTGTTCCCTTATACACTTTCCCTTTCTCAAAATTCAACTTGTTTCAAATTAAATAAATGATATTAAGTAACAGAAACACTTCATCTATGTTTAGCAAGTAGAAAATAATTTCAAAGAATGATCTAAGTAAATAATACTTTCTTTAATTTTAAAGAAGATTTAGTATAAGATATAATTTATGTACATATAGTTAATCACATTATATATATTATAAAAATAAGTAGAGGTGAATTAATTGCTACAAATAATTGAGTGAGGTTGGTTAATATTAATGTGGGTATAGCTTATGAAGCATATAATGATGATGATCAATGTGGCCCATGGCTTGAGGGATTCAACAAACAACAAATTGCTACTAAGCTTTGGGTGGAATGGGAATTCAAGAATATATAAGCATAATTAATTAAGTATTAAGATTAATTATACAAAGGATTTTTCTATTTTTTTAAGTTACTGTTTTAGTTACTTACTATTAGATTTCTGATTTAATTTGTTGTGTGTGTCGATCTATCTATGTATATGTGCCTAAGGTTAGAAACAAGTCAAATCGAGTCAAACATGTGATTACCTCGATTCAGCTTAATAAGACTTTTCTAAGTTTAAAACTTCACTCGAAATTGCTACAATCTTTGCTTCTACCTTGAACTCGACTCGCTGAGTTTGTGAACTCTTCAATTTTATACATTGGATCGAATTAGTTTAGTCCATCAAAAACTGGTAAGTATTTATTTAATGTGTATAAATATTAAATATTAAACTAAAATAGAAAAATGTTGTATCACATGGAGATGTATTTAAATGTTCATTATATATAATATTGAAACGACTTATAAACGAACCTAATAATCATTTGGCTTAAGTTTGACCTGTTTATTTAACAAACTCAAATTTTTTAGTTCAAATTTTATTGAGCTGAATAATAAGTCGAATTTCGAACAAATATCAAGTTGGTTTATGGTTTATTCCCTCACCTTATGGGTAAAAAACTAATCTCGCTCGTTATGTGTGTAAATGTCTCTCCAATAAGTAACATTATTAGAAATCGAATCATTGACTATTTGATCTATATTAAAATCTATTGAAGTCTTATATAATTAGACCAACGTCTTGCTAATATATCAAGTTGGTTTGATTCGTTATTAGGCTTACACATTCCTATAAAAAAAATTAAAAATATTACTTGTGGCATGGGTCATTGGGGCAACTTGGTGGTGCATTTACTACATTAGTAACATAAACAACCAAGTTCCAAATGGGTCCAATCATAAGCCCACAAAGGCAAGGTGAAAAATCTTTTTTTCCCATGTCTCTTTCTCTCATATAAAATGATTTTACTATTTCTAATTGAAAGATCCTAACTATTTAAATTCATCTTCGAATAATATTCTCCACCATTGCTCTATACCCTTCACCAATATTACTCTCATCCTTATCTACTATAATGGTTGTTGTCACATATTAGACTATACCATCATTGATTCCATCACCATATAATGGCATATTATTGTACCATTAGTGCATTGGGTGATGGTAGTTGAGTTGGTAATAGCCTTACCAATAACAACAATAATAATCACATTAATCATAGTAATTAGGATGATGATGGTTGTGTTCATTGTAGCGGTTATGTTGGAAATGGTAATGGTTGAAGTGTCGGTTATATTGGAGGTGGTGGTAGTTAAAGTGGCGATAATAGTTTATCAAGATGATATTAATAGTGGATATATACTTTTTATACCAAAAATTAAACTCATACAACAATAATTTTATTATTTTAAAAATCGAGATGACCCATTTTTAAAATACGTGGAAAAAGCTCAAAATTTTAAAATACGTGGAAAAAACTCTAAATTTTAAAATACGTGGATATATAATTTTTGAAGGTTTTGAAAAACTATATAGGCAAATATTTTCGGATATGAATAACTGCCATGAAAGTAATTACGACGATGATGGTTATATTCATCGTGGTGGTTATGTTGGAGGTGGTGGTGGTTGAAATAACGATAATAGTTTTCCTTAAGATGATATTGATAGTGAATATATAATTTTTAAACCAAAAATTAAACACTTACAACAACAATTTTATTATTTTAAAAATTGAGATGACCCATTTTTAAAATACGTGGAAAAAGCTCAAATTTTTATAAATACAATTTTAAATTAAGAAAAAAATACAACCTCTCAACAATGTTAGGTGAATAGTTAGAAATATAAACAATTAGTGTTATATAATCTACTTCAACTAGTAATAAAGAATAAAAATTTTGTTTTGATTACAAATTTCTTAAAGTGCTAAATATACTTATATACATGGAAATCGATTTCAAACAATTGTTATGGTGAGAAATGAAACATTTAATATAAATTATTGAATCTTATTTAAATGAGTAAGACTCACACTTTTAAGTGATCATGTGATCAATAACAAACTTTTAATCATAACCATCCATTTGAATCATTTGAAAATTGTTTTATATGATATTTGTTCTAATTTGAATATTAACATTTAAACCTTATAGTTTTTATATGAGAATTGTTCTTATTTCAATTACTTTCAATAACATTACTGTATTATATAGAGATGTTCTTATTAAATGTTTGGTTGCATTTTAGTGGATTAATATCTTGCTAATTGATAAGAAAAATTGCCATATGTACCTCTTAAAATATTTTCCTAATTCAACAAAAAATAACATTATTACGGATTCTTTTTGGTCAATATTCATTTCTGAATTTTTTTGACCCAATTCATTACATCTTATATATTTATGTCAAAATTAATAATTTTTATATTTTTAGAATGGCATAATTATCGTGCTTGAAAGAACAATTTCTCCAAATATATCACGGCTCTTTAATAGTGCTAGAAATCTTTTTAATTAATTAATAGACAATAAATAAATCATGCATGTGAGATCCAATCACAAAGTCTCAAATAATAACTCAGCAACTACATTTTGGTTTTTAATTTTTTCTGCATATATTGATTAAAGTTAAATTAAAAACTAAATTTGTTTATTTTAAAGTATTTTAGAACATTTTAATCTATATTGAAGATTATTTTGAATTTATAGTCTATTTTTGAATGCTAATTTAAATTTTTATTATAATTGGTATAGTAGGAAAAAATAAGTTTAATATGTATATAAGAGCATCCATAATGGTAATGAAAAACCGTTCATAGCGAAATAAACACGTTATTCGTCCAAATTTACCACCGGAGATGTGTTAATGGGTATTGCATGAATTTAATTCAAGAATACGAGTATAATATTTAAGTATTAAAAATTACTTTTGAGAGCATTAATACAGAACTAAATGAAGAGTAACAAATAGATTATACCTTACGATTTGAACCCCATTAAATGAAAGTACCAAACATTATATAGTATTGGGTGAATTAAACATTTATGACAACCTACAATTGAAAGATAGACTTTACATGACAATTAGGTTAGAGTGGAAAAATAGGACAATTCTGTTTCAATGTCATTTAGGTGAGGTCGTAAAAAATGACCTCATATACATCACACTTGTGATGCAACAAAAAATATTCAAAGGAAATGTTTACATGCAACTTAAAACATTAATATCAAAACTTATTTAGTATTCATATGCTTTGCAACATTGGAAGATGAAAATTCATAGGAAGATTCTATAGGGCTTTGAGGCAAATCCAAATCTAACTCACCCCACATTCTCTTGGCAGAAGTTATGACTTCAAGGTGGTCTCGGTCATGTTCAGCAGTAAAAGACACAGCCTACCACAAAATTCAAAACATTTTTTGAATGAGTGAACATATAGGAATTACATTTACATTGATAAATAAGTTAATAAAAGGTCTATGAACACACAGTTTTTAATTGTTGGGAATCATTGGCATCCGACTTTTTTTTTCCCAGTTTGAAAGTGGAGGTTGTTGGACAATATCTCATTAAACGTTAATAACATAAATTTAAAAATAACAATGGACTAAATTAGAATATAAAGTAATATAAATTACTTGAGGTGATGGTAACTGGCGTTGTCCTTCACTGAATTGGTTAAACCATAGACGCAAAGAAGAAAACCTACATACAACACAACAATAATAAAAAATAAATTCACACAATAAATTTATATTCTAATTTCACATAATAAATTCACCCAAAGAAAAAACTGCATGTTGAAGATTAAATTCACTCAAATATTGGTTTCCATGCTATACATTTGCTTATACTTTGCAATGTCATTTATTTCTTCCCCAATCAATAGCTTTGATCCACACCATGAACTTGAAACTATTGTTGGACAGTCACCTATAATTTAATGAAATGGTACGGCAACCGAATTTCAATTCAAAAAATTTAGACACGAGTTTACCCTTCTAAATAACACGCCCCAACAAAATGACACTGTATATTTTAGAAAGTTAAAAATCAAAACAGTAGAACTACTACAACCTTTTGTTTTCTTGACTTTAGCATTTGTTAATAAAATGATCATTGGTTCACCATTTTGCCGTTTTTTGTAATAATTGATAAATTTCATCGCAAGTGAATGTCATTGATTACATGTAATGATATCACCGCTGAATAAGACCAATATAAATTCAATATTTAAATATCAAAATACAAACAAATATAAAGACAAACGTAAATATAAAGACAATAAAAAATTTCAACATTAACATGAAACCACCTTACCAAGAATCTATCAGATCATAGGTAACTTTCTTTAATTTTGTTTCTGTTTGGGAAAAAATGGACTTGTATTCAACTACACTGATAATTTCTACAATAGGCATAAGAAAATAAATTTATTTTATCTATATATATAGGGAATTTGAGAAAACTAAATAAAAGTATTTGAGTACGAAAACGTATAATGAATTTGATCTAACCTATTAACAAATAACTTAAAAACTGTCCAGCTACAATTTCAGCAAATTTTTTGAATTCATGTTCAAAAAGAGGAATAGCAAGACATATAAGTCATTCTACTATTATATTGGCATTGAACTCCATCTGATAAAGATGGTCGCAGGCCTTAAATTCACAATCATTTAGCATCACATCAAAGTTTTGCATCATATAAGTATCATACTCCACTAAATAATGACGCCATCGATTAAAATTTTCCTTTACAACGGAGACTTGAATTTTGTGCCCCTGAATATCATAAAAAATGAGTAATTTCTTAAACAGAAAAACATACCTTATAGTCAAAATATGACTTATTTTACCTTTGAATCCATCAAAACCATCTCTAGATGGCCAGATTTGGGTGGTTTTTGAACAAACCAAAGTTTCGTTATTCGAACAGCTATTTTCAAAAAATGTTTGGAATCATTCATATCAGTGATCATATCGAAGGGGTGTGAAAGAGACATTATACTATCATATAAAAAGATAGATGACATTGTTAGACAACAAAAATTGAAAAGGATAACATCATGAAAATTTGTTACATTAAATACTAAAGCTTAAAAGACGCAGTTTAGTCCTTTAATGAAAGGAAAAGAATAAAAATGAAACAAAAAGTACAGTTTTATGGAAGAAATGGTTCATGGTTCAATGTGGGAAGGGTAAAATTATGTTGTTAACCTCTTCCTAATGCTTTGTGGTTTTCAAAACAGCAACATGTTTTACTGATTTTAATTTGGTAAACAACAACTTGTATAAGGGTAAATAAGAATGTTAAGGTCATATTTCATATAGGTTAGCTAATAATAAAACTACCCCATAATATACAGACCTTCTTATTTTTGAAGATGTGACTCTCAATGTAAGTCTCAATTGGATACATAAAAATACAGTTAAAATAAAACGGGGAAAATAAAAAATGAAAACAAAAAGATTATAAAGCTTAATAACAGATGAAGGAGATAAAAAGGACCTGTAAAGGTGACTCCATAACCCTATAATGATTATTCTGTAAAATATAACCATATTTGTCAAAACAGTATAATAGAGATAGTGAATGAATCATTTTATATAAGTAAGGAGCAGAAATATATGCAGTAAAAAACGGTGAGGATATCCATTGGGATGAATTTGATGTAACCATATTTGTCAAAATAGTTTGAATAAATAATATGAAGACGACAAAACGGGTAAAGTAAAAAATGAAAACAAAATGATTATAAAGCTTCATAACATATGAAAGAGATAAAGAGAACCTGTAAATATGACTCCATACCCGTAAATGATTTTTCTGTGAAAGAGAGTCATTTAATGCACATACAGAGCGTCAATTAACATATAATAATCATCATTTTCTACATAAATGATTTGTGGTTTTCAAAACATCAAACTATTTTGCTAATTTTAATTTAGGTATAGATAAAATGTACATACAGAAAGTCATTAACATATAATGCACATGCATATAGTCAAATAACATGTAATATAAAGACATTGATTGAATCATTTTGTATACAGAGAGTAAACTTCATAACATTTTTATAGTAAAAATAGTATATCTATACAGAGAGTGAACTTCATAGCATTTTTAAGTTGTAATGAGTAAAATAAAATGTAATAATCTACATACATGGAGTGAAATAACATACAGTTGACATATTTGTAAGCAGTGAATGAATTAATTAGCATAAAATGGACATACATGGAGTCAAAATAACGTACAGTAGTCATATAATGAACAAACAATTAGTGAAATATGATATAAAACAAAATAGTATGGACATACAGAGAGTCAAATATAATAGATATACATGTAGTAAAACAACATATGGGGTGAAACTGATGTTATTTGTAAGCAGTGAATGAATGAGATAGCATAAAATGGACATTTCTATGGTAAAAATAGTATTCTATATATAGAGAGTGAACTTCATAATATTTTTATGCAACTAATGAATCAAATAAAATGTAATGGACATATTTGGAGTCAAAATAACATACACCAGACACATAGAGAGTCATATGTACATACGTATGGGGTGAAGTTCATATAAACCAAAATAGTATGGACATATAGAGAGTCATCTTCATAACTATAATATTTATTATAAACAAAATAGTATTTTTGAAATAAAAATTCAGAAATGTTCACTGTTCCGTCATTGTCGTCTTCGATGGAATACAAAGACGAAAATATTGGCCAGTGATAAAGGATTAAAACAAATTCAATGTAAACTTCTCGTTCAATTTCGTCTTCAACATGCAAAATGTCTTTGAACCGAACATCACAACGATAAATATTATGAAGAATAAAAACGGAGAAAGTGAAATATGAAAAACTCTGGTAAAAAATAAAGATATAAAAAAATAAAGCATTATAACAACTTCAATGTAAATTTTCCCATTCGATGTCGTTTTCAACACATCACAATGTTAAATATTATGAAGACGAAAAACGGAGAAAGTGAAATATGAAAAACTCTGGTAAAAATGAAAGATATAAAAAAGATAAAGCATTACAACAACTTCAGCGTAAACTTTCTCATTCAATGTCGTCTTCAACACATCACAGTGATAAACATTAAGAAGATGAAAAACAGATAAAGTGAAATATGAAAAACTCTGGTAAAAAAATGAAAGATATAAAAAGATAAAGCATTACAACAACTTCAATGTAAACTTGTCGTCTTCAACACATCACAGTGATAAATATTTTTAAGACGAAAAACGGAGAAAGTGAAATATGAAAAACTCTGGTAAGAAATGAAAGATATAAAAAGATAAAGCATTACAACAACTTCAATGTAAACTTTCTCATTCGATGTCGTCTTCAACACATCACAATGATAAACATTACGAAGACGAAAAATAGAGAAAGTGAAATATGAAAAACTCTGGTAAAAAATGAAAGATATAAAAAGATAAAACATTACAACAACTTCAATGTAAACTTTCCCATTCGATGTCGTCTTCAACACATCACAATGATAAACATTAGGAAGACGAAAAACGGAGAAAGTGAAATATGAAAAACTATGGTAAAAAATGAAAGATATAAAAAGATAAAACATTACAACAACTTCAATGTATACTTTCCCATTCGATGTCATCTTCAACATGTCTGTGAACCAAATTTCACAGTGATAAATACTATGAAGACGATAAAACGGGGAAAGTAAAAAATGAAAACATAATGATTATAAAATTTATTAACATATGAAGGAGACAAAGAGGACCAGTAAAGCTGACTCCTTTAGAAAAAAATGATTACTCTATGAAGTATACCATATTTGTGAAGAAAACTGTGTAATTGTGAAACCTTTAAAAATAGTATCGCAAAGAAAATGGAGGAAACACAATGGAAAAGAAGATCGACAATCGTCTGCACCTTCGACCACAATGAACCATACATTACCTTAACGAAGACTTGTTGAGAGAGTGTAAGAGTTAGGTTTCACCAAAATGCGATTATGAGGGTGAGAGTTTTTGAAAATGAAAACATGAAGAGTAACAGTTATTAAAAAAAATAATGAGAAGAAATACAAATATAGACATGCATGAGAAATGAAGTGGTTCATCTTAAATGAAATGAAGAGAAACAGAGAGACGAAAGAAAAGAAACGAAAAGTTTGGTTTTCTAACGAATAGAGGAAAGGAATGAAAGGAGAAGAAATGAAATGAAAAAAAGATAATTTTCTAGAAGAAACTGTTCAGTAGAGAAAATGGGAAGGGTAAAATTACGTTGTTAACCTCTTCCCAATGTGTTGTGGTTTTCAAAACAAAGTTTGTTTTAGTAATTGTAATTTTGTCATCATTACTTTCAGAAAATTCAGAAAAAAGTGTAATAATTGTTACGCCAAATGATCGAAATATCCCCAACATTCAAAATAAAATAGAAAGAAGCTTTAGGACATTATAGTAAAATAGAATTATTAATATTTACTAATAAAATAATTATTGTTGACTTATTTTTTATTTTTAATTGTTAATATAATTACTTTTTTATCCCTGTAAAAAACAGGTGTCAAGAATATGGAATTCTATAATTGTAAATTTGCTAGCCTTTTCAATTTTTATATAGTAATAGATTTTCGAACGGTAAGCTAAATAACCATCATTCTTAAAGTTGTGAATGAGAATTAAAAATGGAAAAAAATTGTTACAACGAAAATAGAGTTGCATAATTGGAGTTAAATATAAATGTGAGATAGGTATGTGGGGTCAATTTAATTACTGAAATAGAGTTGAACAATCGCAAGTAATTTTGGGTAAAATAGTTTAAATTGTTGAAAAGTGTAAACAAATATAAAATAATCAGTTAGAACTATTTAAGAACGAAAAAAATGTTACACCATTGTGGATGCTCTAAGATTTTTAAGTTATGCACACGAAAGAAAAAATGAATAAATGTTTAAACGGACAAATGAATGATGGATGAGATTTACTATTCATGTTAGAGTTGTGATAACTGGACCAGACTGGACGGTCTGATCGGTTCGACCGCTAACTGGACTTGAAAACAGCTCCGTTTTGTAGTCTTAACCGAATAAGTAGTTAGACTGCTTTGAATTGGCGAAATTTCGGTTCGACCGTTCTAAATCCGGTTAAACTGGAATAACCCGGGGAAAAACTAGACGGTTCACTTAAATTTTAAAAAAAATGGAATATTACTCTAATGTTTTATTTTATTTCAGTCCAAAAAGATAGAGAGATATTATTTTAATTATATAAAAATTTTAATTATATAAAATTTTACATTTATATATAATTATATATTTATAGATAAAAATTATTAATTATATTTAAAATCATCCGGTCCAACCGGACAACTTAACTATTTAAACCGGTTAAACCTAATATGGAAGTTCTTCTGATTTGACGTCCGGCTCGAGTTTCACAACATTAATTCAATTCATGTTTAATTATTACTAAATCTTTAAAACATAATACAAAATGAACTAGGTATGGTTTAATAATTTTATTATTTTATTTATGTAACATTTAATAATACACTTTATGGGTATAAAAAACTGGTGAATAAATATGATATGAAATTTTTTTATATAGAGAAACATATTCAGTGTAGTTGTAATTTCTCTCATTACAGAAAAAATGCATTCGTTTCTGTACAGAGCTAACGTGTTATTATCCTTCGCCATTACGATTCTAGGTGTTGTTTGCGCCATAGCTTCTTTCACTGATAACTTCAACAATCCTACACCTCATGCTCAAGTCAAGGTTCTCTTTCTTTCTTTTACTTTTTGATATTTTCCTCAATTTTAATCACTTTTATTTGATTCCAATTTTTTCATAATTTTTTTCATGATTTTAGGTTTTGAATATTAATTGGTTCCAAAAACAACCTAACGGCAACGATGAGGTAAATAATTTTTATTTTTATTGTTAATTTTTGTCACTCAAAATTACTACTGCGCTGATTATTAGGTTTTGCTAGGTTTTCTCAGATTTAGGATCGGATCGGGTTTAAGTGGAACAGTTTTATGCATTTTTTCATTGTATACTTGTCAATAAACATGATAATTAATTTGATTTCAGTTTTATAATGTATTTATTAGTGTTTATTCTTAAATTAAGTTTGTGGTAATTGTCTAATGAATTTAGTAGCATAATTAGTTTGTTGTTTTGGTTTTGGATTTTTTGAGATAGGGGAGATCTAATTAATCTATCCTTCAGTATAAGCAAGTTAAGAATGAATGACCTTTTGTTCCGGTTTTTTAGAATAAAAGGGTGGTGGTCCAATACACGAGTCTCTGGTCTGACCTAGTGAGGTCAGAGGGTAGATCTATGCAGCCTTATTCCCACAAGAATATATATTAAAAATATGTTACAGATGATGGTTTTAAATTGTGGTTTAAGGAAATACGGCTGCAATTGCAATTTAAAACAGCGATGTTGCAGCCACAATTATAGTTGAGGACTGGAATTTTAAACCCTGGTAGGGAGGATAATTTGATGGTTAGAATATGTCATATTGAAAAGGTTTGCAATGATATGGGAACATATTGAAATGAAGGTGAAGGGGTAAATGTAGATTGACATGCTGTGTGCCTGTTCCAACTTCCACAGATTGAAAATGTAGTTCTTGTACATGTTTGAAACTACTCAAGAAAGTCAGAGATGCTTGTTACTCTTGTGGTGCTTCTTGTCCATAGAAGGCGATTCTTCACAAGCCTAGCATGGCAGAATTTTATGTTTACTTATACTGTGTTATTTGCACTCAAAAAGATACAGTTTGTCATATTATATGCTGCATGCTATACATTTGTCGTGCACATATTTATCTGCATGTGATATGAATTTGTAGCTGCATATTGTATTATGATCTTAATATGTTCATGTGTCATAAACCACATCATTGTTATGCATTTATCTGATATTGAAATGTCATCTTTATTCATCGTTCAATTTGCTTTTCAAATTTTGCAGGTCAGCATGACACTGAATATATCAGCAGATTTACAGTCACTTTTCACATGGAACACAAAACAGGTTCTTGACTTGAATTTGCATTTTTCATTATAATCGATTTTTGTAGTCTGTTCTTCCTTTGCTTCTTGAAAAGTATGGGTGTTTCCGTGGGAAGTAAAACGAGATGGGGAAGAATGAAAATGCTTAATGTTAATAAGATGTGATGCTGTCTTGTTCTATTATCAATTTTGTCTGCTCTTCCTCTGTTCTTCTGTATTGGCATGCGTCTTAAGGTGCCGTACCTATTATAAAATGCTTATTATTTCTGAAGTACTTCGCGTACAATTTTGCCTTTCTTTGCACTTCTATGTTACGTGTGAATTGTTTTTCTATGGATGTTGTGTAATTATGTAATATAATGCACATGATCCTAATTTCTGATTGATTAATCTTCATTTTGTTATCTAGAATTTCATGGCTGTCCAGGACTCAGCTTTGCCTCTTTTTATATGTTTGCAGGTCTTTGTCTTTTTAGCTGCTGAGTATGAAACTCCAAAGAATGCCGTGAATCAGGTTTGGTTTGATTCGTTTCTTTGCATCTTAGTTTGAAATATATACATTTAAATTGTAAGCTTGTTAGCTCCTTACATAGGAAAGGGTAAAAAAATAAGCCATATTAATGGAGGGGATTGATGGATCTCGATTTTTTATTGGTGATGGGCATCATAGTTTGTTTATACCGTTCATGTCACTCTGTTAGCAATGCTATTGCATAACTGCCATCTTTACATATCAATCTCTCTGGTATATTTTGCTTAGGTCCTTGAGTTACTTTTTTTTTACAGATATCCCTGTGGGATGGTATCATTCCTTCTAAAGAGCATGCAAAGTTTTGGACTCATACTTCAAATAAATACCGCTTCATTGATCAGGTACAAAAGCTCTTCAATCGGTGTTATGATTAGTAAGAATTGCTTCAGATTCATTCGGAACCTAATTTCGGTCTTTTTGTTCTTGTTCAGGGAAGCAATTTGCGTGGTAAAGAATTCAACTTGACTATGCACTGGCACATCATGCCCAAGACTGGGAAAATGATTGCTGACAAAATAGTGATACCAGGTTACAAATTGCCAGCAGAATATAGATGATACCTTCATAAATCTTGTTAATTAATGTTATTTCTGTAACTTTAGCCTGTTTGGATTATACAATAGAAGGCTTAGCTCAAAGAACTAGAAACAGGGAAAAGGGATTCTTCTTTTCATGTTTGGAGAAGTGGAATTAATAGAGTTTGAATACTTGAACAACCAAAATTTTCTTCTGGTCTTGTCGTCAGTTATTATATCTTGCATCCGTCTGAACTAAAAAACACACTTATAAAATCCGTACCGGCGGTTCAGCTGGAAAACTGGTTCATACGGTATGACAATCATATCGGTCATGCAATTAATCCTATCAAAAACTGGAAATATTGGTCAAAACCGGTCAAGTCATATCGGACAGGTCAAAACTGGTTTGCATATGAAAAAAAATACTATTTTTCAAAATGACATGATAAGCATTCAATATTCAACCTTTTTAGTTTTTAATAATTGAGCTATATGTTGAAAATAATATTTATATATATAAATCAATTGATGTAATTTAATGTGTGAACTATTGGTTGAATCATTGCACTAGTAATAACAACCATAATGAACCCTTATTATTATTCTTGATAGCCTTTTGGAAGTTGTGACTCAATCCAGATTTTCAAGTCACACCCCATCTTCTTTTCATGTTCCAAATGTTCGTTCATATGGTTTGGGACATGAAATTAACTAAGAATGAAACTTTTTTGGATGATAAATAATTTTTTGTGGTAGACTTGTATTGTAATTAAAAAAACTGGTTAAATAATCTAAAATGTAAAAACCATTTTTCTTTGGGTACTTGTATTTATTCATAACCATTTTATTATTTGAGATTAAGGTTGCAATCTTAAACGATCAAACCAAAAAAGGGAACCAAATTATATTTGATTGGTTTTTGTATTTGACTTTGGTCTGAACCAAAACAATGAATGAAGCTTTCTTTCCCTTAGGTAAATTTACTTGTCTCACACACATTCATATGAAAGATTTAAATCTGATTCATCATGATATAAAATGTTTACCCTTATCAATAACTTCTATTATTTTCATATTTATTCAATTATGCATTAGACACACATCTAAGCTATTGGATGTGTTATAAAAAAATGGTATTTTATTACTATTTAAAAATAATTTAAATTTATGTATTTAAAATATTTCATTGCATCACACAAAAACAATTATATTCAAATAATATAAATTTCTTTTTTGAGAGGGTAATTTTTTATAAGAAGAATAAGACCAACCTTTTTTATACCAATAACAATGTCATTATTCTCATTTATCATCACGAGTATTCTTAACAATATCAATATCATTTAAATAAGAATATTCTTAAGGAGAACATAATTACAAAATAATTAAGTGTTAATAATACTGTATAGGTCATCAAACCAGTATGGGTACTAGTATAGTGGTTCAATCCGTGAAGTTATATATATATATATATATAATACATTAATATTAATGTTGAAAAATTAATAAGAAACAATAATTTTTTATTTTAATTAAAAAATTAATTTTTAAAAAAGTCGACCGCTTTGACTGGTACAGTTCAATTGAAAAGCGGTCGGTATGACTGATTTTGACTGGTATAATTGCATGACCGGTATAGTTGTTGTATCGTTCCGGTATTGAGACCAGTTCACCAGTTGAACCGACTGACATAAACCGGTTTTTACAACTATGCAAAATATTGATATATTATAACAAATATAATAAATGACCCAAATAAAAAATCATTATTTATATATATAAATATTCATAATTTTAAAAAAATAAAATAAAGTAACATTTGCGAATAGAATTTAGCTTTTAGAACACTAATAACAGTGCAAATAGTTAGGTTCTGAATTTCTGATCAAGAAACGATCTTCTTTTATGTACTTCCTTCTCTCTGTTCTTTTCTTCATTCATCAAATCTTCTTTTTCTTTTCTTATTTCTTTCTCAAACCCTAATTTTTTCTCTGTTGTCTTCAGATTCTTGTACTCAAAGAATTTCAAAAAAAAAAAGTTTTTTTGTGTTCGACCCACTTCAATTCACATGCCATAGATCTTTGAATAAATCATAATTGATGACCGTTTTTGAATTTATCTTATTTTTCTTCATTTTGATCCCTTTTCAGGTTTTGTGTTCTCAGTGTCTTCCAAGTACAACATCATCAGCACCTATTAGAGAAGGTAACAACTCTTGTATGTGATATGATTTTTTCTTTTAGCTTCTGAATTTGTCTATGTTTTATTTATTAGTGATTTTTTCCTCTTCTTTTTAAAAATGGAACAATATTTGTTATTTTTTGTTCAAAAGGAAACAATTTTTTTGAGCATTTATAATACCATATCCTATTGCTGTTTTTTTTTATTAGAAATAGTGGAAAGTGAAAGTTTTTTCCTTTTGTGATGTTTCCTTGTTTCATGAACATGGTTGAAACCATTGGAAATTTTGATAATGAATGTTATGTTTTGCCATAAATTTGCCAAGTGATTTTCCATAAGGTTCTTTAGTTGAATTTTGAGATTGTTATGTGATTTTCTAATGCAGTGTTCTCAATTATGGAAAACAGCACAGTTTTATGTAGGAAAGATATGCATATCCTTTTGATAGTTTGTACCACAAAGCATGAATATATTCATTTCAGTCCAACTAATTCTTATGCACAATTGTTTCCTAAGCACAAAAAACAACCGATCTTACAAGAAACATGCGTTACCCAACCAACAGTTTATGTAGCAACCGGATCAACACTTCTTTAAATCGAATTTTTTTGGTCTTTTGTGGGAGATTTGTGGATCAAAATTGATTTTTAGTTTACTTGGTAAACTGTTGATTTTGTAAATGTTGCTTTCATATACGTGTTTCTGGTCACAAAGGTCTAGTGTTTGGGATACAAGGTGTATGTATGAATGAGTAGATTGAGTTGAATGTTTTATGCAAGAAAAGAAGATGCTTGTTTCCGGTGTAAAGAACTAGAGATTTCGTAGTTTTCCATTACTGCAAATAATTGAGTTCATGACTGCTTTAATGATTGCGTTGTGCATCACACTTGGGGTTATATTTACTAATAAATCGACTAATTTGCTTCAATGATTGCATGGCTTGTTTTGATCGCGCATGTTGCGTAGGCATTGACTTGTTAGATTGCACTTGGAACAGAATGGATCATCAAGGCCATGGCCAGAACCCAAATATGGGGGTTGTCGGTAGTGGAACTCAACTACCATATGGTTCTAATCCTTATCAGCAAAGCCAAATGACCGGGGTACCGGGATCAGTTGTTACGTCTTCTGGTAACATGCAATCCAGTCTTGCTTATCAGCATATTCATCAGCAACAACAGCTGCAACTTCAGCAACAACTTCAACAATTTTGGGCAAACCAATACCAGGAGATTGATAAGGTTACTGATTTCAAGAATCACAGCCTTCCCCTGGCAAGGATCAAGAAGATTATGAAAGCAGATGAGGATGTCCGAATGATATCAGCCGAGGCACCGGTTATATTTGCAAGGGCATGTGAAATGTTCATACTAGAGTTAACCCTGCGCTCCTGGAATCACACCGAGGAGAACAAGAGGAGAACCCTTCAAAAGAATGACATTGCTGCAGCAATCACAAGGACTGATATCTTCGATTTCTTGGTTGATATTGTGCCTCGTGAGGACTTGAAAGATGAAGTGCTTGCATCAATCCCAAGAGGAACAATGCAGGTTGCAGGGCCTGCTGATTCAATTCCTTATATGTGTATGCCACCTCAGCATGCACCACAAGCTGGAGCTCCCGGCGTCATAATGGGCAAACCTGTGATGGACCCAAACATGTATGCTCAGCAGCCTCATCCGTACATGGCGCCACAAATGTGGCCACATCCACAAGACCAGCGACCATCATCTCCCGATCATTAGCTGCTGCGTTGTGGACTCGTCTTGAAAACTTAGGTGAACTATATGCCGTTTGAGTTAATGTTTCATTTTGAAATTTTCATTTGAGCATGTTACAGTAAAATTTCACTCTCCATGTCTTCAAATTAAACTTCCCTGGTTCTTTTCTTAATGGAGTTTAATATTCTAAAGTGTGAGTTTGGCGTAAGGGTAAGGTTGTTGCTTAGTGACCATAAGATCATAGGTTCAAATCGTGGAAACAGTCTCTCCACTTATCGAGATAAGGTTGTATACATCTACTCTCCTCAGACCCCACTAAGTGGAAGTCTCGTGCACTGTGCCACCCTTTTGGAATTTAATAATCTGTCAATAGTTAAAAACACAGAAATAACAAATGAACTCTGCTTAGTTTCAACCTAAACTTTTTTCTTATTTGACAAGCTTATATGATCTTTTATACCCTTAACTTCACGGTTATGGATCATAGTTCCTTTGGTGTCTCACATTGCCTACATTTCCTAGCTCGCAGATTATCGGGCACTGTTATCAACTGAGAATGTCAAACTGAATGGTTGGGGAAGGTGGTGGATAGCAATCAGAAAGCGTAGCTGATAGTTTACTTGCGATGCAGACTATAAACATATGTAGATAATGTGGTAGTTAAAACTTTATCTCTTGTTAAGTTGTAATAAGACACTGTTTTACTGGTTTAGTTTTCTTGTATTCAGATGATAGCATTTAACTTACATTGGATAGTTGTGTTTTTACTTGAATTTCTGTTCTTTGTTAACACAACATTTTATGCTCTTGGTGTTTATGTTGTCCATCTTTTCGTTCTCATCACATGCTTCCTTCATCATTTTAGCAGCATCTATGTGCTTCCCTTAGTAGGAACATTGTGAATTGTGTCACATATAATCTATGTTATGGATCATGTGTGGTGTTTACTAGCCGGTACTAAGCATTGTGAGATGACTTTTAAGCCTTCATTTTTCGTCCAAAACTTAACTCGGAAACAGATTCTTAGTGATAGGACTGATTGACAATCTTGATGAAGGTTGCAATACATATTTGCAAGTTATGAGTACACTCAAGTGTACCAAATATTTTTCAATGTAATTAATCATGCATAGGCTTTTGTAGCCAATTAATGCAGTCAATGTAATTAATGCAGGTATATTTGATAATTCCTCTCAATGAAATGATAAAAAATTCCTCTGGAGACTCAATGGAATGTTTAGGAGTGAGTCTCATATTGTCTATTTTATTCTCTTATGTATGATTTAAATATTTATTGGAATACTCGTTTGTCGAAAAATGCCCTTTAATCATACATGATTTGAATAATGATATCATAGCCCAATTTATTTCTTATTATTATGAGTCAAAAAAGATGCTTTAATCATTGGTCAAAAGTAACTCTTTACCTGATGTAAAGTCATATAATCGTAAGCTCATTCTCTTACACATGATTATCAATTGGCTTTAAGATTAAACATCATGTTTCATGTCTATAAATCAGTGTTATTAATATCGTATTGGTCATCAAACGAGTAGGGGTACTGACATAGTGGTATATCGTTTCAATCGATGGTTCTCTAATTAAAACGTATATCGGTAAAGTTGGATATATATATAATATATTAACATTAATGTTGAAAAATTAATAAAAAACAATAATTATTTTTATTTTCATTAAAAAATTAATTTTAAATAAAAATCGACTAGTATTATCGGTACGGTTCAATTGAAAACCGATTGGTATGACTGGTTTTGACCGGTATAATTGTTGTACCGTACCAGTATTAGGACCGATTCACCGGTTGAACCACCAGGCACGAACCGATTTTTATAATTATGGTATAAACATACATGTGTTGAACTATGGATCATTAACATGAATACAAAGGATTAAAAGGGCTCTAGTATGATGTAATAATTGGTCCAAATTAAGTTACAAATGTAAGCAGTTATTATTGTGGGTAATCCAAACCATTCATTCATGGGTTTAATTTGTTGTTAGTTGTTAGCTTGCATGGCTGCCACGTGGAAGATCAAGCACTTCATACATGTCACTATTTAACTATACATTACCCCATTTTATTCTTCCATTATCTTCAAACTATATTCTCCAACTTTATCAAATTCAAAAACGTGTTGTGTTGTTGCCTTCAGAACTCAAAACTGAGATCATAAATTCACCATGGCTTCTTTCAAACTTGGTCTCTTCCTCTTTCCACTTCTCTTTGTTTTCCTCTTACTTTCTATTCCAGTGCACTGTGGTGGTACTTTCTATATCTCTTTTCTCTTTAACACACTTGCATGCAGTTATTATTATGTATCATTTATGTTAATGTGTGTCATTCAAAGAGAGTTATTATTTCAGTTAATAGTTATTATACATGCATGATAAATATATAACCCAATTGAATAAATAATACATGGTTTAAGTGCTTTTTATTAATTCATGCAAATACTTAGAATTCTGAGATATTATATGTCTCTTCAAACTGTTAATTTATTGAGGAAAAGGAGGAAAATTTCTATGGTTATGACTCTATATATGTATTGATGGCAAGAGGGAGGGTCACAAAGGAGTAAACAATATATGTAATTACTTTATTATCTTATTGAATTTAGATTTTCGATTAATTTGGTAATTAATGTACCTTGATTTGGTGAAACATTGTTGTTTTTTGTTGTCTTTTTTGAAACATTGTTGTTTTTATTCTCTTTTTCCTAGCTAACAATTCTCCTAAAAAGTTATTTTTACAAAGTGTTAGGGAAGTAAGTCCTACGTCGACTAACTCATTATCTCGAGGATGATTTAAATATTTGTTAGATTACTTGTTGGACCGTCTGATCCCAATAGGTATGGTGGTGGTGATACATCCAGATCCAAGAGCCCAGTTATTGGGCTCAGAAACTTATTCTCTTGAATCTGGATGTAGCACCACCAACAATCCTATTGGGCTCAGATGGTCCAACACTACTCTTCTCACTCTCAATTGGTTTTGAGATTGAACCTTAACATTTTATTAAAACAAGTTCCATGTAGGAACCTTAACACCAACATGGGTATGTGTAAAATTTCCAAGGGAATGGAATAGAATCATACTAGGTTTTAATCATTATTTGAACATGAAACTTATTTTTATGCATGGAATCATATACCTAATGATGATAACTATTATTATTTTTTGCAACCCTTACAAGTTCATTCTCATTTATACTAAGGTTATTATATGCATTGATTTTTCATTATTAGATGAAGAAGAGAGTGTATTTAAAGGAATCAATAGCTATAGACAAGTTCAGAAACTCACACCCTTTAACAAAGTTTCAAAAGCTTCTTGTTTAGCTGAAGAAGTTGCAGAAGAACTTGAAGATGAACCATGTGAAAATGTGAATCAATATGCACCAAGTCTTACTTCAAGTCCCAAAATCCCAAACTTGCAAAAACACATTAACAAATGTGACATTAACATTAACACTACCACTGATGGTGTAGTTCTACCAGTTTGTGTATCAAAATTGGAACCAACAATTGTGCTTTCGAATTACACTCATACCGATCGATATTCGCGGTATCTTAACAATTCGGTTTATACTGGAGCTGGGCTTGGTTCTGAGCATGATTGGATGGTTCTTGTTCTTACTACTAATACTACTACAGGAAGTTTTTCTGCTTCTTCTGATGCTGCTGGTGCAATTTCTTTGCTTGTTAATGTAACTACTTTGATGGGGTTTTTGATTATGGGTTTGTTCATGTAGGTAGAATTTTACTTGGATTTTTGTTTCTACTTGTTGTAAATGTTGTGTGGAAGTGGTTTGTATGATGGTGTTGTTTGTGTAACTCTTTTGTAGTTTCTTTCTCATATGATTATGTTGGGTATTCCAAGTGTGAATGAAGAAATCTCATATTGTGTAAAAATGGATAAGTTGAAGAACATATAAAGCCTACATGACCTATAAACCTAAAGCCTTAAGATTTTAGGTCAACATGTGATGTTAAGTCCATTTATATGCTTTTTTTACTTAGTTCATGGAAGAATGATAAGATGAAGATTTCCCGATGATAATATGCTTCGATAATATGCTTTTAGTTGATGAGTCATAAGTTGTTATTGTGATTAAATTGTTAAAAGGTGTTTTGTTATGCATTTTGATCTTATAGAAATGATTAAGAATATTCTATAATTGTTAAAGTGTTTATTGGAAAATTGAAAATATTAATTCTTAGTTTGTTAAATGTATCTTTGCAGCCAATGGCAATGTGCCTGCTTATCAAAGAAGAGATTGCTATCAAACTACTTTTTTGTTTTTCACTCCCTAGTAATCTGAACAATAGTGTTTGTACATGGGGCTTATAATAAAGTGAATCAAATCAATATTCATTCAAAAATTAACTTGTTAAATAAATTAGAAGAGTGAAATTTGAGGTAAATAAATGAATCAAACTTGAGTAAAATCAATTTAACTCGTTAGGTTTATGAGTTATTTCAATATATATAAATATAAACTTGTATATATATATATGAACATGTGTATATACATATTGAATATTTAATTTTATATATTAAATAAATGATCTGATAAACTGAACAAAATGACAAAATGAATTGTTCTAAACAATTTGTGAATTCTTGACGAACCAACTCAATTGGAGTGGAAAAGTCAAAGTCAACACTTCATGAATTTCAATCAAGCGGAATTCGAGCTCAAAATATAACTTGTTTTAAATTTAAGTCCAGAATTGAGTCGAGCAAATCTTATCAAGTTAAGCTATGATTCGATCAAGTTTGGCTCGTTTTCTCGTCCTAGATTTATGCTTTAATTTCTTTTTTTACATAAGAAAATCATATTCCATAACTCAAGTTGGAATTGTCCACTTAGAATAAGTAATGTAACACAATCAACAAATGAAGAAGTGTATGTAGCATAGTATCCTAAGCAAAATTATTTGGATATGGAAGTTTTTTTTTGCAATCAATAATAATAATATTAAATAAGATTATATTCATACTTACGTTTTAAGTTTTAACCCAAAAATTAAATAAAATTATCATATTAATAATTTAAGTTATTTTTTCCTCACAACTCATTTTTTTTTCTTAATTAAAATTTATAACCATCTCATTCAAAAAATCATAAATAAATTAAATGATGGATATGAAAGAGAGAGTGAGAAAAAGACATGACCCAAGTTGAAAATAAAAACATAAATAACCTAATTATGAGTATTAACTAAAAATATATTATATAATTTGATACATAGGAATAGGATACCCTAGTTAAACCCTTGCGCCTCCAATAGCATTGAAAAAAGATAAGAGATTCAGAAAGAGAGAAGAAGAAAATGTTAGATATCAATCTCTTCAGAGAAGAAAAAGGTCACAACCCTGAACTCATTCGCGAATCTCAACGACGCCGTTTTGCTAGCGTTGATCTCGTCGATGACGTTATCTCCCTCGACAAAGAATGGCGAAAACGTACTCTCTCTCTCTCTCTCTCTCTCTCTTTCGATTCGATTCGATCATTTTTTTGTTTGTTTGTTTGATTTGAACTTTTTTAGGTCAATTCGAGTTGGAGACACTACGCAAAGACGTCAATAGGATTAGCAAGGAATTCGCTAAAATCAAGATTGTGAGTTTTACTTCCATTTCACTCAAAAAAAATTTGGATTTTAATTTTTTGTATGAATATACTTCAAAAGTTGTTTGGATTAGTTGTTAGATTATTTTAATCACTGATTTATTATGATCTATTACAATAGTGTTTGGATATGTTTGCTTCACGAAGATTTAAAATCGAGAATAGTTGTTATTGCGAGAACAATGAATATTGAACATTGAATCTTATTTGAATGATCATAATTGGAAGATAAATGCATGTGACATTTTTTAAGTGAATGTGACCATATTTACTTGGATGTGGTTGGTCATTTTTACATTAATTGTATCATACATTCTTTATGATGAACCTAGTGAATTTTGTATACATATAAATGAGAGAATCATGTAACTATGTATCTGACTATTATACAAACTTTTAAGCTTAGTCATTTTGTACTCCAGATTTATTGTTTCTCAGTGGATATGTCCTCTTTTGTGTAAAAAATTACCTTTACTAGTAAAGTGTGAAGTTCTCTGTACAGATTAGTTAGATTTGTTTGGTAGTTAGATTAATAATAAAGTTCTTTCATGTAAAAAACCACTTTCTGTAATTATTTCTGTGGCATTGAATGTGAAAAAGCTGATTGATTTCTAAATAGTCTATTTAGTTTTTTGAATAATGTTGAAAAACTTTCAATTTCTCAAAAAACAGCTTTTTTTTTCCTTAGAAACTGCTTTCACATGATTAGTGAAGTTCACTACTATGTTAGATTAAACTTGAAACAGATTTTATTTTATTTTATTTTATATTGTATGGAATTAATCTGAAGTTCTGAGCTGAACTTGCACTCATGCAGTGTCCTCAGTGAAGTTCACTACCATGTTAGATTAAAGTTGAAACTATTTTTTTATTTTATATGGAATTAATCTGAAGTTCTGAACTGAACTTGCACCCAGGCAGTGTCCTCTGTGGTTTTCAGATGCCAAGTCTTAAGATTATAATCATACCAATTTTTTGACTATTTTCTAAAATAATGTGATCAATACATACATGTCTTTGATTACTCGGATCCATTCATATCTTTTTATAAGCAATGTGTTTGTATTAGGCCGGTGGGGATACAACTAAGCTCAGTAGTGAGTCGGAGGAGACTAAGAAACAGATAGCAGCAAAAGAGGTTGAAGTTCGGGATGCTCTCAAACTCTTGAACTCTAAATTAGAAACCATTGGAAACCTTATCCATGATTCTGTTCCTGTTAGTAATGATGAGGCCAACAATGCTGTGATTCGAACATTTGGTGAGAAAAGAGTTGAGCCTAAACTAAAGAATCATGTAGATCTAGTTGAACTCCTTGGAATAGCAGATTTGAAGAGAGGTATTGTTTTTATTCATATCATCTATAATGCTTTGTTTTTTTCACAAGTTTATGCTGTTGTGGCTCCTTATTCACTCAATATATGGTAATCCTCTATGTCATGGTGGTTGATACATAACAGGAGCTGACATTGCTGGAGGCAGGGGTTTCTATCTTAAAGGAGATGGAGTTCGTCTTAATCAAGCTCTAATAAACTTTGGCCTTGATTTCTTGGAGAAAAGGGAATATACTTTATTGCATACTCCCTTCTTCATGAGAAAAGACATCATGTCAAAGTGTGCTCAACTAGCCCAATTTGATGAAGAACTTTACAAGGTAAATTCCATAAGTAGATGGGTTCATTATATTTCCACAGTTTAGTGATCTAGTCTATGTCAATTATGTCGGACTAGTGCTTGTCTACATTGCTTGAACCACTAGTTAGATAATATGTTTAATCTTTTAGTGTTAATAGCCCTAATCTATTCTTGCATTGAACACTGTTCATAATTTTCAACTGAGCAATATTGAGTATTTAATATGTAGGTAACTGGCGAAGGGGATGACAAATACTTGATTGCAACAGCAGAGCAGCCCCTTTCTGCGTATCATTTAGATGATTGGATCCACCCTACCCAGTTACCCTTAAGGTAATATTAATTTAACATTGTATGTAACATTGTAAAGCACATTGCCTTTAACTTTGGAAATACTCTTTTGGCAGATATGCTGGATATTCATCATGCTTTCGTAAAGAAGCTGGGTCTCATGGTCGAGATACTCTTGGAATATTCCGAGTTCACCAATTCGAGAAAGTGGAGCAGTTTTGCCTTACTAGCCCAAATGATAATGCATCATGGGAAATGCATGAGGAGATGCTAAAAAATTCGGAAGATTTCTACAGAGCAGTATGTTCCAATCCATTATTAAGCAACTAAAAATTGTTTTACTTTATGCCTCTGATATGAGTTCCACACTTCAGCTATCTAATTCGAAAACGGCCAATAACTCCTTGGTTACCATTGTATAATGAGGAATTGGTGTATGTTTTGTTTGTTTGACATGCTGAACTATAAAACAAGTCAAACCTGGCTAAAATTAATACATACGCATGGATACTGGATGATTTTTTACCGACGGTATAAAATGTGTATTATTGAACTCATAATTGTATATCAATTGATGTATACTGTGTTCATTTCTTACTTAAATTGACTGTTTTCTGCCCTACCATTTGATTAGTTTCCCTTCAACAACTAACTTTTATTGATGCAGCTAAACCTTCCATATCAAGTTGTTTCCATTGTTTCTGGTGCTTTGAATGACGCTGCAGCAAAGAAGTATGATTTGGAAGCATGGTTTCCAGCATCTCAAACTTATCGAGAGCTAGTGTCCTGTTCAAACTGCACAGACTATCAATCCAGAAGATTAGAAACTCGATACGGGCAGAAGAAGGTCAGCTGTAAACCTATATGGCTTTATTAACATTTTCAACTTTTTTAATGGCAATTACTTTCCCTTGCCTGAAATATGTCAATATACTTTTCTAGTAATCTGAATTACTGATATGCAATCTATATTATAATTTCTAAGAGTACATTTCCCAAGGATTCTATCAAAATTCTATTTAGCTGACAAGTGAATCTGATTTCCAAAGCATATTTTGTTGTCGATCAAAAATTGATGATGGTGCATCCGAACATGTTTGTGGACTTGGGATGTGTTTGGAAGAGGAGCTTAATAGAAAGCTTATCTGGACTTATGAGAATATAGCTTATTTCAATTAGTTTATCAAAGAAGCTGGTAATGGTAGCCTATGCACTTCCTATAATTTTCTTTTAGCTTAGTTCAGTAAGCTTATCAAAGAAGCTTAAGAAAATTAGCCCTTTAAGCTGCTACCGGCTGCATGTTATTCTTTATATTTAATTTCGACTTTAACGGACTTCAAACCTATGTGTTGAGTTTAGTTGTTGACATATTTGTATCTTTTATGGTGTTGCAGAGCAATGAGCAACTGAAGCAATATGTCCATATGTTGAACTCTACTCTCACGGCAACCGAGAGGACCATTTGCTGCATACTAGAGAACTACCAGAAGGAGGATGGTGTCGAGATACCACAAGTGCTCATTCCATTCATGGGTGGAAAGACTTTCCTGCCCTTCAAGACCCAACCAGTTGCTGAAGCCAAAGGGAAGAAATCAAAGGCCTAACTGCATTATTTTAAGTCTGATTGATGATATTTATGAAAAGAGTTAGTTCAGAATTAAAGGTTAGGTGTGGTCCCCTTGTTATTCTTCACCATCATAAACTGTTTCCCGTCCTTTTAAGTCCTTTCTTTTCCCTAAATAAAAGTATCTATAGGAGTGATGCAATTTGCAATTCAAACTACATACTTGACTAGTTTGTACAAGTTTGACAATATGTTTCTTTAACTGCCATATCCTAACCTAATCTTTTTTCCTTCATTGCTTTGATGCATAGCAAATGGTGATTTATTTATTTAGATGTTTATATAGTAATGTCCTCAAGGTTCTCACTAACTTTGGTGAGAATCTGAAAACCCCTCCCTCTGCATAATTATACACTCTTAGCACCAATTCTTGGACCCTTATAAATAAAGATAATGTCCCTATTTCTAAGGCTAGATTCAATTGCACTTGCCCCCTACTTAGATGTTTATTATATGGTAAGGGGTATGTAAGTATAAGTGTAGTGATAAATGTAACAGCATCTACAATGACTTCAATGATGGAGTATAGTTAAGTGAAACCTGAAACCTTATTTGCAATGTTATAGTTTTGGTTGAAAAGGAAACAAAACCTTAATGGTAGGAGATTTTGTGGCATGGTGTGGGATTCTGAAGTTATTGCTTTCTGTGTTTGCAGGGCATTGAAACGTGTTCAATTTAATCGAGCTGCATCTACTACACTCACTTCAATTACAAGTTTTTTTCAAAAGAGGAAAAGTTTCTGGAAAATTGGTAATAGACTAATCAATCATGTTTTCTAGTATATTTTGCACCCAAACCTTGTCTTTTGTTAAGACTGTTTTTTGTTTTTTCTCCCTTTTATTTAATTAAAGAAATTCTAAACTAAAGTGTTTGTTTTTTAAATGTGTGGTTCCCCCTTCTATTAATATCTTCTACCTTTGTCTATTTTTACATATTAGAAATAATAGAATATGGATTATCTATTCTCTTTGTTCTACCCCTAGAATGAGAATACTTTACTTAATATCATGTTTTCTATTTATAAATCTTGTTACACAAGCAATTTAAAAAATATATGTTCTTAACAAAACTGTTATTACTATTTTTATTACATCATTCTCTATTTTTCTCCCATTCTTCTACTGTTTTTTCAAACTATAATAATGAAGAACTATATTAGTAAATCGAATTTATACTCTAATTTTCATCCATTAAATGATATTTGAAGACTTGAAAAATTTTCATTACATTTTTGTAGTTGCATAATTGTAATTATGGTGACATTTGGGAGAATTTGTGAAAATAGTTTAGGTTGTTCTTATAATATTTTTTACACTTATGGGGAAAATTTGTGTAATTTATTTTAAATTAACTTATTAAAAAAAAGGGTGAGGTTCCACCTACTCCAAGAGTAAAATTTTTTAAACTTCACATCTTAGCCATTAATTTTAGGGAGATTCAATGGTTTAGATCTATCTACTAATTCAAACCATTGGATTTCCCTAGAATTGATGGCTAAGATGTGAAGTAAGTTTAAAAGACTTACTCTTGGAGTCAATGGATTCATCCTCTAAAAAAATGCTTAATTAAACAATTTACTTAAACACACTTCTAGTTCTATTGCAAGGAATCAAGTTCTTGGGCATACCATCTTGTTAATCTCGTGCTCTAATGTGAGAAATTGAGTAAATTATAATCACATTCCTTTCCTTGAGTTTTAGTGAAATATAATTTTTATATTATATTTATTATAATATATCTAACTTAACCGATATTGTGCATTTTTTTGGTTTAAATTTCAATGTTTAGGTTCATGGTGTGAGCTAAAAGTTAAATTAGTAATAAAGCAGTAGTAAGTAGTAAAAGCAAGGCAAGAAAACATACCAAAGATTAATAGTGTGGCTTTGATAGCCATTTGAACTCTTCAAATAAGTCACCCAAAAAAATAACGAACTCTTTTATATATAGTTTGGTTACCAAGCTTTTCAACCACATTTCAACGTTACTGGACTAGTTAATTATAATTGATTATTATATGTTGTTATTTCCCAATGCATCTAACACAATGTTATTAATACCGTACCGGTCATCAAACCAGTAGAGGTACTGATACAGTGGTATAGTGGTTTAACCAGTTGTTCACTAATTAAACTGCATACCGATAAAATTAGATATACATATATAATATATTAATATTAATGTTGAAAAATCAATAATAACAATAATTATTTTTATTTTCATTAAAAATAAAAATCGACCGGACCGGTATGACTGGTACGATTCAATTGAAAACCAGCCGATATGACCAGTTTTTACTGGTTTTGGCTGAATTTTACTGGTATAATTGCATGACCGGTATAATTATTATATCATACCGGTATTAGGACCGGTTTACCGGCCAACACGAAACGGTTTTAATAACAATTGTAACAAAAATTGTAACAATTGTTCCGCACAGAAGCTTAACATGTAACATAGTTGCAATCATGTTGGATTTTCCAAAATTGTAAGGAAATACAACTGATGCGACTATAACCATAATCACGATGTCCTTGCGGAAACTTTTAAAACCACAATATTATGAATTTATGACTTCATATGGAATTTCGACATGCAATTTAAAACACGTAGTGTGACATTGCACTTGCAATGAAGAAGACAAACATGTAAAGTTGTAGTTACGAAAATAACAAGTTATTGACCTCTATATTTGCTACATGAAAGAAGAATACACAATGGATTAATCTGTGAATTATATCTCAGCAACAAATTGTTTTTTTAATGAAAACCTTAAAGCCAAAAAAGCTATTTCTTCATTATATATTTCAAACATGATGTGCCCAATTAACTCTTAAACTGATACTGTGAAGAGGTAAATCTTGAGTACAACAGCTAGAGCAAGTTGCAAAAGAAAAATGCCAGCAACAATAAAGAACCACCTTTCACCTGCTGACACTATATGTGCCCTGAGATTAAGTGCCACAAATGTTGCTGACATTAACCCCGCCACACCGGCAATCACCCACCGGAATATATCCAGCGGCACAACCGACATACACTGTACAAAAACAATGGGTTTGAGAACACATAATTAAGATGAAAATGTCAAATTTCACACTTCCTTCAAATAAAAAGGGTTAAATCAATTCTATAGTCCATTCAAGGTCATTAAATCTCAGCACGGAAGAGTAAGGTTGCTTTCTTATGACAGCGAGATTCCAAGTTCAAATCTTACAAACAACCACTATGATTATAAGGACAAGGTTGCATGCATTTACTCTCTCCAGACCCCACAAGGTGAGCCCTTGTACATTGGGCTACCTTTTTTGTTAGGTATCTACAACAAGAACCAAATTTTATTCTCACTAGGTGGAGTCGACTCCATAGATCAAATGACATCATAACACTCTCATAAATCATGATCATGGACAACTTTTTAGATCTCTCGATTCAAAAATGGTTTAAACAAGTCCATGCGAATACAAGTTGCAGGGATTTAATTACAATTTTATAATTAATAGGGATTTAATATACAACTTAGAGGGATATAATTTAGACGTCATATAATTTTATGATTAAGACTTAAGAGGATGAGCTTCGGCACAACTATAAGGTTGTTGCTTAAGGTCTGTTTGTGAGTTGGTTTTTGGAGGGTAATGGAGAGAAAGAAAAGGCTTGGGAGACATGAAATACACTTGTGAGATGGTTCTGAAACCTTCATTTTTCCTTCCTCCTCCGTAAAACTCAATTCGGAAATAGACCCTTATGCTTTGTTTGGTTTAGAGAAGAAAATAGGATGAGAGAAGATAAAAAGAAAGAGTATGAGTAGAAAGAAAGAAATGAGAAAATGAGTTGATTGTAAGAGTTGTTTGGTAGAAAAGAGATATGAAAGAATTAGAAGGAGAAAATATGTTTGTATTAAAAATACAATCTTAACCTTATAAATAATAATAAACATTTAATAAGACTAAGGGTATTTTAGTCATTTTAAAAAATATCTCTTACTTTCTCCTTTCTTCTCATGTGAGAGAAGAAAATAAAAGTAGTGGGTCCCACCACTTTTATTTTCTTTCTCCCCAAACTCTCTCCTACCAAATGAGAGAAAAAGTTTAACTCTCCCTCAACTCTCTCTTCCCTTTCTCTTTCTTTCCTTACTCTTTCCAACCAAAGGCACCCTTAGTGACCAAGAGGTTAAGGGTTCAAATCCTGGAAATAGTCTCTCAGCTAGCGGAAGTAAGGTTGCATATTTCTACCCATAGGGACCTAAAGATTAATTTAACCAAATAAACAGAAGAAAAAAAGAGAAGCACAAACTTACCAGAGCTGGAATAAAGACAAAAAGGGAATATCCATATAGACAGAATAGTTGGACAAGGCCCGCTGGTGCAGAGAAGTATTTGAGGATTACATACAGACAAAGTGGAACAACGGTAACATAGCCATAGAACAAACCAGCAGACCAAGTCACCAGATTTATGTCATAGTCCCATTCCTTGTTCTTCACCTTGTGCGCTATGTATGTCACAAATGTGCCAATAGATGCTGCTACAAATATTAAGGTAGTGCAAATCCAGAATGGTCCATATCTGTGTACATGTATAGCGAAATCAAGATTACATTGGCTTTAAGATAATATTATTGTAATTTCCATAGTGATTATACTAAGCTATTTTACAAAAAACATTTTCAGTCATCAATTTTCTTTAAAGGATTTTCCTTGTGTTCAATGTATTGGTCAACTACTATATCCTAAGTCATCTACTGGAACAATATCACGAAAACTCCTAATCTTTCCATTCTCCTATTCTGCATCAATTGGTATACAAGTCCAGGATAGACCATTCTTTCCAAACTAACAGCATTGATGCAAGAGTTCGTTCCTATCAGCTGCATAAAATGCTTAACTCCCATTTGAAGTAGTGACTCTCGTTCCTCGTAACAGCTCGTAACAGTCAAGCTTTTAGGAGTAGCTCTATAGATCACATAAATTTTACTGACTATTGTTGATCATTAAGTTCACTTCTCCACCAGTTATTAGGGATCAAGTAGAAAAGCATACAGCTTACTTATATTATGTCATCTCTTCCAGATACAAAACAAAAGGACTAATCATATGAAGCAGCTAAAAGCATTGATGTGTGAACACAGAATTCCATAATTTATAGCGAACAAATATATATGTGATACAACTTATCACATACTGTTTAATATATGCTTGTTTCAGAGACTTCAGAAGTCAGTATTCAATTTGTGATGAGAAAACTTGCAGAGGACCCCCAAAAAAAGGTTAAAACTTAAAACACAACCCAAAACGCCAAAACCACAAGCATATTATAGTGCTTCATTAACATCATATATATTAGCACAACAAGGCAGGCTACACCAATTTAGCTAACATTTTTTCTTCATTAAAATGGTACAATCAATATCCATGATAATTGAAAAATGTCAGAACTCAGTATCAGTCAATTAAATAAGGAAAAGACAAAGTCAACTTACAAATCAGGGTTGCTAGCAGTTTTTTCATTAAAAGTTCCTGTAAATGGAACAAGTGAGTATCTGATCCTTTCTACAACATCTGAAGTATCAACATCAAAGTACGGTTTGTAAGCAGCAACTGTAAAAGTCCGAAGCCAACCACTCTGCTGGGGTTCTTCAGAACCAGAAACAGGTTTTGAAAATGTATCTGCATAAAACAAACAGAACAATTCAACATAAACAAGCCAGACATATATCGAAGAAAAATACTGGGTAAATAAACAAAAATACTGGTCAAATGCATCAGATCCAGAAAAGGTTAAAAATAATTACTATAATTAAACAGAAAATAAAAAAAATGAGTACAATCTCAACTATAACTTACCATCGGCGTCACGAGGAGGTCCAGAACCACCGGTAATCTTCCCCTGTGCTCCAGATGGAGGAAACGTCTGCAGATTCGAATCTACAAAGGAAAAAAACCCGAAAATTAACATCAGATCAACTATTACGAAAAAACAGCTCCTCAACACTGAAGATAGAAGGATTTCTATTTCCAAGCTATTAATAACAGATTCAAATTATTCACATATCAAATTACACACAGCAATATCTAGCCTAAATTAGCCTCATGCTGCATAATCGAGTTGAACCTAACTACAGAAAAAGTATTAATTCAAATGATTTAATTGTAATACACACTAAATTTCACACTACAGAGTACAAAATAATCAAGAATTATCACATTGTTTAAATAAAACACATGATTCATTCCGTGTTTCTGGAGTCGAGTCGGCTACGTGGATCGAACGATATTATAATCGAAACAATAAAAATAATAGTACCTGCGAACTTGACGGTGACAATAGCTGGATCTGGATCTGAAACTGCCTGAAACAACAAAAAACGAGAATGAAATGAGAAATTGAATAATAAAAAAGAAAGAGAATGAAGATCGAAATTGAAATAATGAAAAATAGAAAACTAACAGGTACAGATTCGCCTTGAAGGCGTTGATTATCAATGGTTTGATACTTCCCTGACATCATTTTTTCTTCTTTTTCAGAAATATATAGATAGATCTCGCTTCTTTTCTCTCGTAATTCTTCTTCTCAATTGATTTTTCTCTCTTTGTTCAATTTGTTGTTCAATATTCACACAAGTTGGAACCAATTTGTTATGGATCAAAGTGCTATGGGCCTAAACCATGTGAATCCACGGAATGAAAACTTTACCCAATTTTCATATATTTTCTTCTAACAAAAATTACTCATTACTTCAATGCGATATAACTCCTTTTTTTGATAACTGGACCGGACTGAACGGTCCGACCGGTTCGATCGCTAACTGGATTTGAAAATGACTATGTTTTGTAGTCTTAATCGAATGAGTAGTTGACTTTGAACTGGATAAATTTTGGTTCGGCCGTGCTAAACCTGGTTAAACCGGAATAACTCATGAAAAAAAACGGACGGCTCACTTAAAATTAAAAAAATTGAACATTACTCTAATGTTTTGTTTATTTCGATCAAAAAATGATAGAGAGATGTTACTTCAATATAGTTATATAAAATTATTAATTATATAAAATTTATATTTATATATAATTATATATAAAAATTAGTAATTATATTTAAAATCATTCGGCCCGACCGAATGGCTTAACTGGTTAAACCAGTTAGACCTAATACGGAAGTTCTTTCGGCTTGACGTCCGGCTCAGGTTTCACAACATTGAATATAATAATATTAAGATGAAAAATATGTATACACTGACAATATAAGAATTTTTATATTATCATTATATCAACTATCATTCATTTTCAATTATCAGTGACTCTTAAAAAAATTAATCCAAATGAATTGTGGATGATGTACTGACTGTGTATAAATTTTTATATATTAGACTCTAATTAATATTATTTTTATTTTCAACCAAGACACCAGTATACATTTAATTATGGTCTTTCCAAAGTCTTAAAATTAATTTTTTTACTCTTGAAGACTATGATGTCCAACATAGAAAGTTTAGGTAGAATTTTTAAAGTGTGTTGAAAATAAGATAATACTTAATCATCCATTATGTTTTTATGATAAAACATTTTCCCCTTCACTTTATAAAAGAAACTTATGATGAATAAATGAACAAACAAGTCTGTAGAACAACATAGAGAATGAAAAAATTGATATACACTACATGGTGAGACTAATAATATTAGTAGTGAGAGACTACAAAAAATTTGTATTTATCTTTCTTGAATGAGATTGAGTATTATGACTAGATCATGTGTTTATTTACATTTCAATTTGATAAAAAATTTCCACGTTAAAATTACGGGTGTGATGCTTTCATAAGTATTCATGACGAGGAGAGAAATTTGTTATGAATTCCCATTTGGTAACAAGCCAAATTTTGTGCTTCTTATGTGCCTCCCATGTAAACTAAGCTAAACATTTGAAGTGAGGGCTTTGTTATCTATAATGGATCTACTTAGTTTAATGTGTCGGATATTGCAAATGTGAATGAAATATCTCATATTGTTTATAAGTGAATGAATTGAATAGCATATAAATAGATGAGACCCATAAACTTAATAGCTTAAGATTTTTGGTCAAACTCACTTATGTGTTTCTTTCACTTAGCTCATAAAAAATGTTCTTATAGAACATACCTCTGTAGAAAAAAGGTAAAGAAATACAAAAGTGTAAAAATATATCAACACCATCACTAGTGTGTTTGTGTATTATATAATTTCAATTACAAATTCTACAACCATATTAGTTACTAGAAAATATATATTAAAACATTAAACAATTTTTAAAAGTTAAACTTATTTATAAGAAATATGTTAACTAAAGTACACGAGTAAAAAATATTAAAAAACTAAAACTATGATAAACATAATTATGCTGCTAAAAATTAAATATAAAGAAAGAAATATCCATCATAAAACATTAACAACAAAAAAACATATAATTTTCGTATTTTTAGCATAAAGTTTTTATATTACCATCCAATAAAACATCAACATATTATCTAAATATGACAAATATCATTCTTATCCATCTTTGATGACTTGATTAGAACGTTGTTGGAAAGAAATTGGACAATCAAATGCGCTCACATACATCTATAGAGAGACGAATCAGGTGGCAGATTTTATAGCAAATATTGAGAACTCATGCGATTGAGTCTCCTTCTAGTAAGTGTTGGGATTTGATTGTTCATAAATATATCTATAAAAAATTTTTGCTAGTATAGTTTTCTTTTGGGATTTTCTAACCCTCATGATAACAAAAAAACACTAACAATTGGATAAGTTTTTTTTTTTCTAAATCATAAATATTCAATATTTACCTATATTGTTAAAATTTTGTAGATTCATCAAAGACAATAAAATGCTCAATACCAAATATTTATTGCAATCACATTCTTAGTAAATCTAATAGACTTGGTATCATTTATTATGCCATATGAGAGGTATTGTATTTCAATTTTGGAAAGATGTGAGGAGAGATATACAAAATAAATATGGAAGGGTGAGGGATAGTGACCTGATTTTTAGTGGAACGGCTATGTGACTTACAAAGAAGTTGAACTCAATTTGGTATCTATCAAAATATTTGAAGTCATCACAAATGATTGGCTATGTGACTTACAAAGAAGTTGAACTCAATTTGGTATCTATCAAAATATTTGAAGTCATCACAAATGATTTTATAGTTCAAGTGTAGAAAACTTAAAGCCCAAATTGAAAATATGTTATTTTAACTAGAGTTTTAAACTTGAGAGTCGATTGTAGACCAAAGAAGATATTAATATCATGTTGGCTTATATTAAAATTGTACTCCCACTAATTGTATTGATTTTATTATACCCTTATTTTATTTTTAAAATTAAATTACTAAAACAAAATAATATTTTTTTGTGTGACAATAGTTTATCCGACTTATATGTATATCTTGTTAGAGATTTATAATTTCTGATTAAGGTGGAGATCATATATTTAATACAATTATATCGGCTAATTATTTTCGGGGTTATAAAATAAGTGATCTTATTACTGACAACCCTTTTGACTTCTAAAAATAAACTGATAATGAATATGGGCTTAATGAGTGGATACCCAAAGTACTTAACACATAGGGAATAATGAGACATGGCAGATTTTATAGCAAATATTGAGAACTCATGCGATTGAGTCTCCTTCTAGTAAGGGTTGGGATTTGATTGTTCATAAATATATCTATAAAAAATTTTTGCTAGTATAGTTTTCTTTTGGGATTTTCTAACCCTCATGATAACAAAGTGCTAGTATCATGATAAATATACCTTTTTAGTGGTGATAAATATTTCATCTATTAAAATATTATTTAAAATTTAAAATAATTTTCTCTTACAAAACTGTTCAATTAGATTAAATTGAGGTAGGTGAGATGGTGGTGGAGACTGGGGACAAAGTCGACTTCATCTAATCACAACATGACATGTGGTTTCACACAATGGATCAGGTTACGCTACATGACTTTTGCTTCAGCGATATATTTTTTGAGCAATGATCATTTCCACTACATGAAAGTAGGGATGACAATGAAGTCAGACAGACACGGATAGTGCATACCTGTATTCATATCCACATTATTTGTTGGTACTTGTGTACGCAGTAGATATAAAAATAATTATTACTTGAATAATATGATATTTGTATGATAATTTTAATTATATTTTTATATATTTTATAATAATTAATATATAAAAATAATTATTACTTGAATAATATGATATATATATATGATTATAGTCTCATCATTAAATTTTATTATGAAATAATAATAAAATAAACAAATATAATGTTAAAATAATAATACTAATAATAATTAAATATAAAATATATGAAATTAAATTAAAATATATATGTGGCTACCCGCAGTGCTAGTATCATGATATCTCTTCCCACCCATAAGCTATTTTTGCGGATACTCATTACATATATTTTAATGGGTACCAACGAGTCAGATATTTTTGTCATCCCTATTTGAGAGAGAAGTTCTTATTTCTCATTATGCTTTCAATGATAAAAACTTAAACAAATGATAAATGTCATATTTTCCTTTTTTATAGTACTTACATATGAAGAACTAGAGATGATACATACTCATATTTTTATAATAAAAAATGATTACCCAATATGACAAAAAATATTTAAAAATTAAGTTAGTTTAAAATATCTCATATTTATAAATAATTTCTTTAATTATAAAATAAAACTAAATAATATAGTCAACTATTCTTAGATTGATAAATAATTTTAAAAAAACCCAATTTGAGTAAATAGTCAGAAAAACCTTCCTTATTTAGATAAATTAGCATGAAAAACATAAATTGTGATTAGTTTATTCAACAACAGCATAAAGTGTGATTAATTAATTAACTTAAATAAAATATTAATGCTACTTTTTGTTGTTGTTTACTTGTTCTAATCTACAAGGTGCTTTCACTTTTTGCCATGCCAAATTTTCATTTAAAACTAGTCCTGATTGACCCAAATTCATGCATAATCACAAAACTTAAACAAAAAATGGGTTATGACTCAATTCCTCACCAATTTTCTTCTTCAAAACAATTTTTCCTTCTTCTTTATATCTTCATTTTCCTCTTGCTTGTAGTAATTTCAATGAAGCAAGGAGAATGGTCAATACCTCTTGCCACTAGCACATTTGAAGTGGAGAAAAAACTATCTTGGTTTGAGGTAATAACAAAAGGTATCAACAACATCGAAAACATTAAGATAGGTCTTGTTAATTTAGATCAAAGTGTCGATAGTGACATATATCAACAATTAAGTGCACTCCAACCCCGAGTTACGAGTGTACCTATTAATTTCGATCATGTTAATGGTAGTTTGAAATGGTTAGATTTTTACCCTCAATAGATAAATGAAGAAAAGGGTAAATCAAAGTGCCCAAAAATGCCAATGCCAAAGTTAGAAAATTATAAAGATCTTAATGTTGTTGTAGCAAAACTTCCATGTGTGCAAGAAGGTGTTAGAGATTTGTTTTGGTTGCAAGTTAATTTGGTGGTGGCTAATTTAGTTGTGGAGAGTGGTTGGGTTGAAAATATTGATATGATTCATAAGAAAGTTTATGTTGTTTTTGTTGGGTATTGTGAACCAATGATAGAGATTTTTAGATGTGATGATCTTTTGATGCATGAAGGTGAATATTTAGTGTATCAACCAGATTTGATGCGTCTCAAACAAAAAACACTTATGCCACTTGGTTCATGTGAGATTGCACCAATTTCCTCAATATCAGGTATATATATTTTATTCAGAAACATCAATTAATCATTTACTAGAGTAACAAACTTATTACATATTGAATGTGTTTTTATCATAGTTATAAAAACCGGTTCATGTTAACCGGTTCAATGCAATTATATCGGTCGAAACTGGTCAAAACCAGTCATACTGACTGGTTTTCAAATCAACTGTACCAGTCATACCGGTCGATTTTTATTTAAAATTAATTTTTTAATGATTTTTATTGATTTTTCAACATTAATGTTAATATATTATGGGGAGAGATTCACTTACTTCAAGAGTGAATCCCTCATCATTTTAGCCATCAATTTTAGGAAATATAATAGTTTAGATCTATTTACTAATTTAATGCATTAAATTTCTATAGAATTTAAACTTACTCTTGAAGTAAGTGGATCTTCTCCCATATATTATATATGTATATTTAACTTCATCAATTTAATTAGTGAACCACCGGTTAAACCGCTATATTACTATATCAGTAGCCCTACCGGTTTAATGACCGATATGGAATTAGAAAGACAAGAACTTTTTATTGAATGGACAATGGTTTTGACTTTGCAGGTAAAGAGTTACAACCTATGGGATATACACCAAAATTAGCCTATGTATCTGTCCTTCATTTTTCAGAATCTTATGTTTGTGGTGCAATAGCCCTAGCCCAAAGTATCCTACAAAACAAGGGTAACAAGGTTCCTACCCCAGATTTAGTCCTTCTTATTGATGATTCAATTGGTCCAAATTCCATAATAGGTTTAAAATCAGCAGGGTGGAAAATCAAACACATTAAACCTATCTCAAACCCTTATTCCAAAAATGGTTCATATAATGAATTAAACTATAGTAAGCTACGTATATGGCAACTTACTATGTATGATAAAATCATATTCATGGATTCTGATATTCTAGTACACAAAAACATTGATGAATTTTTCTCATACCCACAATTATCAGTAGGAAATAGTGAATATTTCTCAGTATTTAATTCTGGGTTAATGATAATTGAGCCATCTCAATGCATGTTGATAATTTGATGCAAAAAATATACACAGTTGAACCATATAATGGAAGTGACTTAATGAAGTATTTCCATGGTGGCATAGGTTACCAAAGAAGATGAATATGTTGAAACATTTTAGAGATAATAATGAAAAACATGAGATTCCAGAAGATGCATATGTGATACATTATTTAGGGTTAAAACCATGGAAGTGTAATAGAGATTATGATTGTAATTGGGACATTAAATTTCATAGTAATTTTGCAAGTGATTCAGTTTACAAAAGGTGGTGGAAGGTTCATGATGGCATGGCAAAAGAGTTGCAATATTATTGTGGGGATAACAAAGAAGGTGAAATGATTATAAGACAAAGAGTAGAAGCAAGAAATAATGTTGACTTCACTCTTTGAATATTGGAATTATGGGTTAGATTGATTCAGCTTCATCCTCCTTATAGGAGAGAGCAGTTAGGTTTTGTTGTGTATTTTAAGGGTAAAAATGTAATATCAGCATAAATTTAAGGGATAAAAGTGACATTACCTATTATTTTTTCTATGTATTTTTACCTAACTATCATCTCGATTACCGGAGAGGAGTATGACTCAGTTAGATTATGGAGGTTAAAGATCATGAATTAAGTTTTAATTCACAAATAATGTTGTAGTAGGGTAGTTTTTGAAATAGATATTCAAATCTATTTATTTGTTTTTTAGTTTTTTATTTATATCTAGGATAAAATTTATAATTAAAATAATCATTATTAATATAAATTTGTCAATCAATTTCTATAATTATCGAATATTTTATTCATTTTTAGCATAAATATTTTAATTATTAATACTAATTCTAGAATTTATATTAATTGTATGACATTATTTAATCAATGGTTGTAAATTATATTAGAGTATTTATTATTGAATTTTTATATATTGGTAAAAGAAAAAACTAATCTAAAGTAACAAAATAATAACATTTCCATCATTGACTAACTATTTGATCATGAACATGTAATATCATTTTTCAATGCAAATTTTATATCTTAAAATTCTAAAAAAAAATTGATATAAGAAACTCATTAACATTCACCTTTAATAATTTTATCTAAGAAACTCATTAACATTCACCTTCAATAATTTTACTAATATTTTTTAAATGGAATATGAATTTACTAATGGAGACTCACATATAAGCAAATAATATAATTAAATTTTAATTAATTTAACCATATGCAATATTTTCTTCCCCAAAATACCCTTTCCCTTACGAAATTAGGGATTGTAATGAAAATCGAATTTCTGGGTACTCGCCCGAACCCACCCCGAATTTAACGGGGAAAATCTGATGTGATTGAGTTTGAATTTCATATGAGTTCAACTTTCGAATTCGGGTTTGACACAATTGATACCTACCCCGGACCCGTCCAAACCTGATTAATATATGCAAAAATATAAAACATAATATATAGAGATATATGTTTTGAACAGATTTTCATCGAGTTCGTGTTTCCCGAAACTCAACAATGCGAAAATGATATTATTATTTTCAATCTCACTTTATTCAGGTTATGAATTTCAAATTCAGGGTAAGTACAAACCCAAGGCCGTATAATTCCTACTTGAAATTTAGATAATAAAATGAATAGTTATTTTATATTTATATTAGGAAGAAGTGTATTAATGAAGTGTCCAATTTGGTAACTTTGGTAACCTTGTCATATCTTTGTCTTCATATACATAACTATCAGTAACTTATGTGAAGGATCTGATCGGATTGAATTGAGGTTCCGGCGATTTGAAGGTCCTTGCATGGCGGAGCAACACCGTAAGATTATACTGGATTCAGGGTGGTTGGCAGCTAGATCCACCGATGTTGAATTTAGTGGGACCCAACTTACCACTACTCACCCTCCTCCCACTTCTCCAATCTCACCATGGATGAATGCTCTCGTCCCTGGAACGTAATCTCTCTCTCCATTCTCAATTCAATTTAGTGGGACTCACTCAATTAAACATCGATATTGAGTGGGTCCCACATTAATCACATCTTCTGTTTCGTAAAGTGTTGTTGTCACTGATTATAAAAATACTTAATTATTAAATTTTTAAGTGTTGTTAGCATTGATTTTGTTGTTGCTTATTTATTATTTGAACTAAAACCTATATTGATTGTAGTTAATTGTTTTTTGAAAATTTGAAAAAACTCAAATTAGTTTATAAAAATGTATTAAAATTTTCCTTTATTAGCAAAAGACTATTTTGATTCGCGATCGTGATTTTTAAGAATTAATTTGAGTTTTCAGTTTTTTTTTATCCGCGAAAACTTTAAGTAACCAAAATTGGACTATTTTGATGATAAGATGGTTAGTTACTTAGCCGATACAAAGCTATATGATAGCCCCCAATTTTTCGGATTCGGCAGTTTGATCTATGCTATGATTTATCATTGAATGACGTGAGCTTGAAATCCTAGTTTGGGTTATTTGATTGATTGGTATTTGACTTTGACAGTGTTTTGGGGACATTGGTGAAGAACAAAATATTACCTGATCCTTTTTATGGATTGCAAAATGAGTCAATCATAGATATTGCTGTTTCTGGAAGAGAACATTACACTTTCTGGTTCTTCACAACCTTTCATTGTAACTTGGTATATATTCTCCTTATCTTTAAGACATCATTTTTGAAATGGCATCATTTAATTGGTTTTAATCTCATATTTGAATATGAAAAAGTGGTTCCTGTTAAGTGTTAAAGTTTCTAATTTGTCGAGTATACGAGTTATGAAGAGAGTAATAAACATTTATTATGATCTCAGCATCCTTTACCATAAGCTAGTTTTGGTCGAGTTAAACTCGGTTAATCGTATAACTAATTAATAGATAACAAATAATAATCATTGATGTGATGAATGCTGTGATTGGCTTACTATCCCAAACTTGGAATGCTCGAGATTTACGCTAGAAATTTTCTTCATGGACATCTCTAATTATTTGGAACTTTGCAGTTAGAAAATCAGTATTGTGATCTGAACTTCCGTGGAATCAATTACTATGCGGATGTGTATTTAAACGGGCACGAAATTAGCTTACCAAGAGGAATGTTTCGAAGGCATTCTCTTGATGTCACTGATATTATTCATCCCGATGGTCATAACTTGCTTGCTGTTCTTGTTCACCCTCCAAATCATCCCGGGACCATTCCTCCTAAGGGGGGACAAGGAGGCGATCACGAGGTTAAAAATTCAAAATTCATTAATCTTATCCATTAATTTAATCCTTTTCAATTACTTCTTTTTGTATTACATTATCAATTTAAGTGGTTCAAGACTTACGAAATCAGTTAACGCTTAAGACAGTTACAGAGAGACAAATAGGGAGGAAGAGAGATCGATGCTTGTGGAATATCTAAGTCATTTTCTTTTGTCCATTTTGTAGATAGGAAAGGATGTGACCACACAATATGTTGAAGGTTGGGATTGGATGGCTCCTATAAGGTGATATTGCTATTACTTGTAATGTTGTGTGGTAATTACCTTTCTGTTCCATGTATAACATATTTTGGTTTTCTTAATTTCATGAACTATAAACCCAGAATTCTTTTTCTTGAATTTGACGAAAATTTCAACTATGGAGAGGCCATGTGAAATAAAATGTATCCGTACCTAATGCAAAAGTTAAATTTGATTGCAGAGATAGGAATACTGGAATATGGGATGAGGTTACGATTTCTGTTACTGGGGTGAGTTGTATTAAATGCTTTAAATTCATTCCATCTTTCTCTTCTTTTTCTCATCTTTCTCTGTGTTGAAGCATTGTACGCCCTTATTCTTCTATAGTTCATGGCTAAATATTGCTGAATTCCAAACACAATCGTATATTGACGTTATGACATATTTTGGGGAGTCATTGGGATGTCTGGAAAACAAACTAGGATATTACAGAGGCTTGGGCTAGATATCGGAATTGCTACTTCATTTTTTTTCTTCTTTTAGCGCAGTCTATACAATTAGTAAATATGATGAAGCATTCTTTAGAGTTTATTTTGCTGAGAGTTGGTGTTGCTTCCAGAGATACCTTTGTCCAATGATTTCAATGTGTGTTTCGTGCAGCCCGTAAAAATAATTGATCCCCACTTGGTTTCATCATTTTATGATGATTATAAAAGAGCATATCTGCACACAACAACTGAGTTAGAAAATAGGAGCTTATGGACAGCTGAATGTTCCTTGAGTATCGAAGTGACAACAGAAGTTGAGGATGGCATTTGCTTGGTAGAGCATCTTCAAACTCAAAATCTCTCAATTCCTTCAAAATCGCGGGTGCAATATACGTTTCCTGAGGTCAGTGACAACATTCATTGTGCTTATGACAAAGATTAGTCCTGTCTGTCTAGACCTTTAACAATGCTTCTGTTCAAATGCTAACGGTCTTAATTAACAGCTTTTTTTCTCCAAGCCCAATTTATGGTGGCCCAATGGAATGGGGAAGCAATCTTTGTACAATGTTGTTATTGTCATCGACGTTATAGGATTTGGTGAGTCAGATTCGTGGAGCCATCACTTTGGATTCCGAAAAATTGAGAGCTATATTGATGATGCTACTGGTGGAAGGTATGGTGATTTATTATATATTTTCAATGTTATAAATTTCTGCCTTTTCTTAGTC
Organism: Lupinus albus; assembly: GCA_009771035.1. Taxonomy (NCBI): domain Eukaryota; kingdom Viridiplantae; phylum Streptophyta; class Magnoliopsida; order Fabales; family Fabaceae; genus Lupinus; species Lupinus albus. The sequence goes on from CM020016.1 coordinate 1,077,294, forward strand.
GAATTGATTCAAGATCTTAACTGATGTTGTATATAGTTTGCTGCATTCGTCTTATTCTGTAGGTTGTTTAAAGTCAACGGGGAACGAATTTTCATTCGTGGGGGTAATTGGATATTGTCTGATGGGCTACTGCGGCTTTCAAAGAAGCGGTATAATACAGATATCAAGTTCCATGCAGATATGAACTTCAACATGATCCGATGCTGGGGTGGCGGACTGGCAGAAAGGCCAGAGTTTTATCAATGTTGTGATTATTATGGCCTTCTGGTAAGCTGTCGCCTGTGCAAACCCTCTTTATTGTTTTATCGGCTTCTCTTTTGGGATTGTCATGCAAAGGATTTTATTTTCAGCTCTTCTTTTTCAATACCTATTAAGAGTGAATTTGGGAAAATAGCTTAAGTAAGCACTTATTTGATAACCCACTCTGAGATAAGCTAAAAAAGCTTACTTTCATAACCTTCTCTAACAAGCTTAAGGGTGCATTTGGGAAAATAGCTTAAGTAAGCACTTATTCAATAACCTACTTTTAGATAAGCTAAAAAAGCTTACTTTCCTAACCTTCTCTAACTAGCTTATTGATATAAGTTAAAATGCGTTTATATGAAGATCATAAGCTATTTTCATAAGGTTCCCATAAGGTCAAATGAGCTCTCTATAATCTCTTCTAACCCATCCCCACCCCCAATTTGTTTGAGGTTTATTGAATTTGATTTTAATTGAATGTTCAGTTTGTGTTATGAGTAGTGCTGGTTATGATATTGGGATGTTCAGACCCCGTGTAGAAATACCGTCATGTTCTTTTATTTTCCTAAGAAGTGGTTTTTGTAAGTTCTGCTACATCTAGATGAAAAGGTCACGCTAGATTTGATTTGCTTAGAAACTTATACAGTTTCTCCGGATAATTTTTGGTCCCCTATTCAATATCATAGTCTTTTAATGTGTCTGTTACATTAGTGACAGTATTGATTTTGAAAATTGACCATATTGCTGGTTTAAATCTTGTAGGTATGGCAAGAATTCTGGATTACTGGAGATGTTGATGGACGTGGTGTCCCGGTATCGAATCCAAAAGGTCCGCAGGATCATGACCTTTTTTTGTTTTGTGCAAGAGACACAGTCAAGCTTCTACGAAATCATCCTAGTCTTGCCCTCTGGGTGGGTGGAAATGAACAAATTCCACCAGACGATATAAACGCTGCTCTGAAAATTGATCTGAGGCTTCATCCTTATTTTGAACATGTAGATGAAAATGATAAACCTATAGGAGAATTGTCCCCAATGTCAAGGGACCCCAGCCAGTATCTTGATGGTACTCGTGTTTACATACAAGGTTCACTATGGGAAGGGTTTGCTGATGGTAAGGGGAACTTCACCGATGGTCCTTACGAAATTCAAAATCCCGAAAGTTTCTTTAAGGATGACTTCTATAAATATGGATTCAATCCAGAGGTTGGTTCAGTGGGAATGCCAATTGCATCTACCATAAGAGCAACAATGCCTGTGGAAGGATGGCAGATACCGTTGTTTAAGAAACTTCCTAATGGATATGTAGAAGAAGTTCCAAATCCCATATGGGAATACCATAAATTTATTCCATATTCGAAACCAGAAAAGGTTCATGATCAGATTCAACTTTATGGTGATGCAAAAGATCTTGATGATTTTTGTCTGAAGGTGAGGGAAATTTTTCATCCTAGTGGTCATTCATGATGCATTTTCCAATCCTGCTATCTTTGTTGTTCTTTTGATGAAGTTGGCGTTTAATTTTTAACGTATAATCTTCTCAGGCTCAACTTGTAAATTACATACAATATAGAGCTCTTCTCGAGGGATGGACTTCGCGGATGTGGAGCAAATATACAGGTTTATTGATATGGAAGACACAAAATCCTTGGACTGGTCTGAGAGGTCAATTTTATGATCATCTACTTGACCAAACAGCAGGTTTCTACGGCTGTCGATGCGCTGCAGAGCCAATTCATGTGCAGCTTAATTTGGCTACATATTTTATCGAGGTAAGTGTCGAAATAAAGTCTAGTTTTATGAGTTGATAATAAAAATACGCAAATCTTTTTAGCAGTATGATAAACAAATTCGACTCATTTTACAAATATGATTCACAATTTTCTCTGCAACTGATTACAGAACAGTTTAATTTATTAAAGGTTTTTCATAACTTCATGTTCCTAAAACAGGTTGTTAATACTACATCAAAAGAATTGTCAAATGTAGCTATTGAAGTTTCAGTATGGGATCTTGAAGGAACATGCCCATATTACATTGTTCATGAAAATCTCTCTTTTCTGCCAAAAAAAGTAGAACCTATTATTGAAATGGAGTATCCAAAGTCAGAAAATCCAAAACCTGTATACTTTCTTCTCCTCAAACTATACAAAATGTCAGATTATAGAATCATATCTAGAAATTTCTATTGGTTGCACCTTTCTGGTGAAGATTACAAGCTATTGGAGCCATATAGGAAGAAGAATATCCCTCTTATGATAACATCCAAGGTTTCAGTACAAGGATCCACTTATAATATTAAAATGCATGTGAAGAACACATCGAAAATACCATACTCAACAAGGCTAATGGATGCTGCAAATAATGGCACTGGTAAAGAACATGAATTCAGTTGGTTTTATAGGATACATAGATGTTTTGTTGGGAAAAATGATGGTTTGAAAGTTTCAGAAATACAAGGTTATGATGTTGGTGTTGCTTTTTTTCTTCAATTTTCTGTTCATGATGCTTCAAAAATGGGATACAAAGAAGAGAAAGACACAAGAATTCTTCCTGTTCATTACTCTGATAACTATTTCTCATTGGTTCCAGGAGAGGATTTACCTGTTAACATAACTTTTGAGGTCCCTTTTGGTGTTAATCCTAGAATTACTTTGCATGGTTGGAATTGCAATGGAGAACATAACATTTTATGAATGTTTGTATGTTATTAGTTCTCTCAACCTTGTGAAAATATAAGGCATGTTATGTTGCCATTAACAAATGTATTAAAAGAGAGATCCTTTTTGATTTTTTTCCTACTAAATGTTTGGCAATTAACTATATAAAGTTAATTGTATGAGAGATGAAAATATATTCTACACAATATAAGATTAGGAATGAATGCAGGGATAAGGTTCCGGTAGCTATTATGGTAAAAAATGTAGTAGAATTGTGTTTTTGGTGATATGGGCACGTGTGAAGGAGATTGGTAGAAATCTCGATAAGAATAGTAAATTAAATGAAGATTAGTTCAATTTCTGAAGGCACTTGGAAGCTAAAAAAACATAGACGAAATAATTAAAAAGATTTAAACTATAATGACATTGTTTAATTCATATAACTTGACTTGTCTGATCAGATTCAGTGAAACTATAACTTTAATTGAGTAAAATTGCAATTAGCATTTTAATGATGTAGAGAAGAATTTAGAAACTCCACATTTTTTTTATCAAATGAAATACAATTATACAAATGGGAGTAGGATATCATATAATTTAATTAAGGGTCTAATAACTTTGTATTCGAAAAATTTAGATTTTCATTTCTTAACATTTTAACTTCAACGTTTCATCATAATTTTTTTTGCCTTTTCACTTACCATATTATTAGGATATTGCTTTCAAATACTTATTCACATATTCATAGACCAACCATTATTTTATAATATAAAATTAGAAAAATATGATATAATTGGTTAGTAAAAATAGTTTCTTTTTAATGGGGTCCTGGAAAATTAGTGTATTATTAAATAGTTTCTTTTTATTTGTTAATTTATGTAAAATAAGTTTAATCACTTCACATATAATTTATTTTATTAAATCCTCACAAACAAATTTTAATAGTTAGTAATGCCTATTTTCTTGTGCTTCTTTAGCATTTAGCTGATTATTAAGTGAAATGAACTCCATAGTGGTATGCATCTTCTATTAGGAAAAAAAACTGTATATACTCATAATGTATGTGTCACTATATTATTTTATATCATCATTTACTCTTCATCAAAAGTAATACAAATGAATGATGAATGATATATTAATTGTATGTAATTATTTATATTAATAGCGTATAAATATTACACTCATCTTCAAAAATAGTTATTTTAATCATTTGATCCATCTTAATTGGAGAGAAGAAATTAACTTTATTTCTTAATATCTAAACTAATAAAAAGAAATCCAATAACTCTATAACATATTTGAATACTACATATCATACATTTTTTTGGATAGAAGATGTATCCCAAACTTTTGAATAAGGATCATCTGTGCTAAAAAATTTATATCTCAATGTCTCAAGTCAATCAGATTGCACCAAATAATATAAAAAATGTTATTTTCTGTTTTTTTTTTAATTTTTTTTGATTATGTGACAATTTTTAACTGAATTGATACACATTGAAATATAAAAAATAGGACCGGTAATCTTCATTTATTTCACAATAAGACATTTATAGCTTCATACTATTATGTGGCTAAGATTAAGCACACTCTTATATAATGAAGTGTAAAATCTAGTGGTACATATAAAAAGAAATCAAGTACAAGTAGCTTTTGTGTTTCTCTAAAAATAATGATAATGGTTTCATCATGGTTTGGATCTACCATTACTCTTATTCCATTTCAATTCTATAATAACAAACTTAACAAAATCCCAACAATAGTTACTTTCAGTTGCAGAAACAAAGACAAAGACAAAGATCATGTTCCACTTTCTGTTGCTTCAGCTTATGATGTTCTAGGAGTTAACCCTGATTGTTCTGTCTTTGATATAAAAGCTGCTTTTCGGTCAAAAGTACTTATATAATAATCAACATCAGTTATGAGAAATATTGAAGCATTTTTTTTTCACTATATGTTTATTTATTTTTTTATTTTATTTTCTTACTTATTGATGTTTGTTTTTCTTTTCTTATTATAATGAAAAAAAAGGTGAAGCAGTTTCATCCAGATGTTAATAGAGATGAAGGGAATTCTGATGCTATGATTCGCAGTGTAATTCAGGCATATCAGGTGGATACTAGTTACTACTTGTATTACTTTTCTAGGTTACTTCTCACCCGAGATCAGAGTTCAAATCTTAGAAACAGTCTTATCACTTTTTCGCTTATATAGTAGGGTGTGTTTTTTATCAAATATTTTCATGATTGATTATAGTAGAATCATTTTCTATGTTTGGTTGTTTGCTAAGTATGAGAATATTGCGTTGGATAAGTGAATACCTTAGATACGATAAGATTAGAAATGAGTGCATTAGAGAGAAAATTGAAGTAGCTTCAATGGTAGAAAAGACGGTAGACTCGCGCTTTAGGTGGTTTGGACATGTGTGAAGGAGACTGTAAAAGCCCTGTAAGGAGAGTAGATCAAATGGAGGCTAATCCAATTCTTAGAGGAATCAGGAATACCAAGAAAAACCATGAACAAAATAATTAAGCAAGACTTAGAGATTCATGTTTTGTCTATAATCATGATTTATGATATAACTTTATAATATTGTTGAGTCATATAGCTAATCTCATCTAATGTGATAAAAGGTTATTATTATATGTGTTTACTGTAATTGCATTTGTGGTGCGGTTGCAAAAGTAAATTAAAAAAAAGAGTAAATAATTATTTCAACTTGTTATGTTTTTCGACTTTATTAGTTTGATTCTCAAAAATTGAAAATTTCAAAATTGTCCTCACAAAATTTAAATGTGGGTCAAATTAATCCTTTTTATGGTCAAATTAGTCCACAAAGGGTGTTATAAAACATGCTGAAAAGATAATTTGACCTACATTTGAAATTTTGTGGAACCATGTTGTGTTTTTCGATTTTCGAGGGACCAAACTGGTAATGTCAAAAAACACGATGGATTAACTATGGTTGGCCAACATGAATTTTCATTTTTTTCAAACAAAGATATTGACTATTACTATGATTTCATCCAAACATGATCTAAGTACTATTAATATGATTTCATTATTCTATTCATTGCTACTACATAGCTTACTGATGAATTTTCCAGCATAATACTTGGTTTTGATGCAGATACTATCCAACTACACCAAAGCAGAGATAATTGAAAGGTAAATCTTTAGTTTTTTACATTCTAACATTTTCACTATTGAATTTAGGAAATACATCACAATCTTCTTTTCTAATTTTCATGCATGAGTTGTTTTATGAATGTGAAATTGTCACATGTTATGAGAGAGGTAGACACAAAGGATTATATGATAATTTGTGTAAAATATGGGGAACATGTAACAGATTTGACAAAACTAAGGAATCGGTGAAATAGACACTGCGAAAATAAGATTTTTTTGGTATAACCAAGAGTATCCAATCACTCTACGGGTAAGGAACTAATCCTTTTTGTGGTGCGCGACTGCCCTCCCAACAAGTGTTCTCCAAGAAATCGAACTCTTGACCTTTTGGTCTATCTAGGGATCCATTAGAGTCTTACACCACTAAACTAACGTCTTGTTAGTAGTGCAAATAAGATGCAATACGGGGAAAGTTACTATATGCATTCTTTTGCAACACTAATATTCCAAGTTGACTTTGTAGGGAATGCTTAGATCCCTTTGACACTCCAGAGTGTGAAGCTTATGATCTTTTTGTTAATGAGCTTCTCTGTGTTGGCAAAGGTATGGTTTATGCCACTTTTCCCTTTCAATTTTGATGTGAACTTGAGCTTAGTATCATCAATCACCGACCTAAGGCATAGTACAACTTTCCTTATTTACATATAGATTGTTTTCTATCCTTTAGGGTCTGATTGCGAGTTAGGTTTTGAAGGAATACAAGTAAAAAACTTTAGAGTCACTCACAAGTATATTTCATGGCTTTGAATTCTTCCATTTTCCTCCCCTATAAAATCCAACTCGCAAATAGAATTTTAGGGTCTGTTTGCGAGTTGGGTTTTGGAGAAGGAATGGAAATGGGAGGCTTGAGAGACATAAAATACACTGGTGAGATAACTCTGAAGTCCTTCATTTCCCTTCAAAACTCAACTCGTAAATATACCCTTAACATATTTAACAACAAACATAACCGGAACTGAGAAATAACAAATATGTGTTCACTTCCATTACATTTACAAATCTAAAATTTCTGCAGGGTGTTCAAATTCATGTGTGGAAAGATCCCCTCATGCTTTCACATATGTTTCTTCAACTGGAACAGCACGTGCATCTTCTCAAGGTGTTTGGCTTATATAATTCAGTTTCTTAATTTTGAGCAAGGGATATATGTAAAGAATGTCTTTGTCTTCACATTTAACTTGTTCTGTACAAATGACAATTTTTTCGTAGTTATTTTATTATTGTCATCCTTGATGAATACTTTAGGTCACAGTGATGATTACCGAGTTCAATATGCTGTCGGACAATGCCCTAGAAGTTGCATTCATTATGTAACCCCATCACAAAGAATTATATTGGAGGAGCTACTTGATAGGTAACCTTAATCATTCACCAAAACTTTACTTGCCTAATTTCCCCGATTATCTTATTCTTCTCTAGTGTTGGGTTTATTCAAGTTTGAAGTTCCACATTGGATACGGGCGATGAGCGAAAGAGTTTATAAGTGGAAAAAATCTGTTGAACTGTTGCCTTAAGGTCTTGCTTCAAGACGTGGTGCCTCACTTGCGCTGAGACTCTCCTATGATTGGAAGCTCCCTAGCCGCGACCGAGTCCAACAAGTGGTATCAGAGCCGACGGTTCAGCTGAAACATGGTGGACTTTAGGGGGTGGGCGAGTAGTTGTGTGGTAACCACACTTGAGGGGAATAGATTGTTGGGTTTATTCAAGTGTGAAGTCTCACATCGGATGAGAGGATGAGTGAGACACTTTATAAGTGGAAAAGACCAATGAAACTATTACCTTAAGGTTTTGGTTCAAGGCATAATGCCTTACTTGTGCCTCTTGACTCTTCCCATATCCTGATAACAACAAGACTTCCCTATAGTTGGAAACTCTCCGCTCGTGATCGAGTTCAACATATAGAATGCTACGATTCTTGTGCAATCCATTTCATTAGTCTCTGATTTCCCTTTGTCTGATTTTGCAGTGTACTAGGTGTACCCTATGATACATCAGCTGAGGCAGACATGCTTTATTCACTCATAACTAAAGCTAAGTTTGAGAATAACAGATACCAAAAGCCAAAGAAGCAACCCAAAAGTTCAAGCCAACATGTTGATTTGTTTTAAGTTTTAACATTTGGATAGCAACTATGCCTATGTTACTGTCTTTAGTCCCCAACCTATGGCACTGATTTAGTGTGACATTATTTTTAATACTACTAAGAAAAGGCATTGTTAGATATTAGTTGTTTATGAGTCTTGTATCTCAATTCTATGAAACATGGAAGAAGAATATAAGTTACTTAAATTTCAGGTATTTGTTTCATTTTATAGAGAGGCTAAGATGCTTAAGCAAATATTGTTTGTGATCACTAGGTTCAGTATGTGACTTGTGTTTATCATTCTTTGCTACTGCTGCAATTGGTTCTGATTTGGTGTCAATAGGAGATGTTTGATGTAGATATTGGTCTCTAGATTTTGCTATTATCAAAACACCATTATCATTTGAGTAAATGCTCAAAAAGAAAATATGGGTATACTAAACAATATTTGCAGTTATGAAGGGAACCTTTTACTCTGGAGGGTAACGCCTATAATGGATTCCGCCGCCATGAATCTGAAAAGTGTAGAAAGATTCAAAAGAACTCAACCATTTTCAATCACTAAGAAGTGTTTCTAGGATTAATCAGATTTAATTTTCTATTGAAAACAGCCACTCATAAGGATGAGGCCTAGAAAGTTTCCTATGAAGAGATCAATCATGAAATAAGATTCAGAAATCAAACTTCAATTATCAAAATTACTAGAATGAAAAAGAAAAGGAGCAAGCAAATGATTCATAGACAATCTTCTATACGACACAGTTTTGATTATTTCTATATCCATAATACAATTGGGTATAAACTTGAGACATGCATCTATCTCTCAACCCCAAAGCAAAGTGATAATTTTCAAGCAACACTGCATAAAATGCTTTACATTGAACAAAAACATGGACAAATTAAAGGACATATATGAGAATCTGAACGTATCAAATAGCAAATGACCCATATTGGATATATAACATTAAGTATTAACAAACCCAACAAAACTGCAGCAATTCTTGTGTTTTCGCTCTCGGAGTCTCGGTGGCTAATCCACTCAAGAATGTACTCGTCTCTTATTAGCTGGGCGAAGCAAATCTTGACCGCTCTCTTTGCCTATGTGAAGTTCCCATACCAGTTTGGCGCATCATTTCTGAAACATTGTTCCAAGTCACATGAATTAATGAATTATACCGAGCGCAAGAGATTATGTTTGGTGTATCTAGATTATTTTTCAATTATGCAAAACAGAGAGACAACTTGAGGGCTACATGTTAAAGAATGACAAATATAAGGCAAATTCCCCATGTCTCTTGCCTACATTAAATAATCAAATTAGTACTTAAGAGAAGCAAAGTAACTGGTTAAAGAACTTCTAACCTCGCTCTCTCTCAAGCTCCCGGTCGAGCTCTTCTTTCCACTTCCTCAATCTCTCAGAATTGCTTAGACTGCAACAACAACACCCAGTACTTCTATTATTCAATTTCTGAAAATAACCAATGCTTAGGAGAATGAAGCAAAGAATTAACCCAAACAAACCTCGGGCTATTTGGATCTTGCTGGGAGTCAACTACCGGTCTTCTCCTTTCAGTAAGGGGAGATGCTGGAATATCCTTTGAAACATGATCATTTAGATTGCTTAAAATTGATGAGGACCTGTCATTACTTCCAGGACTTCCAACATTGTCAACTGCTTTAGATGAAGTGCTACTTGGTACCCGACTTGGTGACCTGCTTTTAGGGGGTAATTTCAAGTATTTCCGAGAACCAGTTTCATCACTTGGGCTACTGATCACGTTGGGAGAGCAAGATGTATTTAAAGTGTTATAGAACTCTTCATATAAAGGTGTCTGAAGTTTTTTTAGTTCAAGAGCCTGCAATAAATGCATACACTTGTAACATGACATAACAGGTAGCCTAGAGAAAATGATTGAGAAAAGTTGACAGCAGAAGGGACAATACTTTCTCAGCTAAAAAGTCTTGAATTTTTAACTCTGTGACCTCCTCATCGTCCTCTGTCAGAGATGGCACACTAGGAAAGGAAAAATCTTTATGCCCCTTATCCCCCGAGTGACCGGGTGGCATGTAACTCTCATCAATGTCCGAACGAACTTCTTTATGGTCCAGTTCTGGACTTGCATCAAATTTACACCCCCAGTCATCAGAAGGATCAGACATTGGGTTGAAACTCTACATTAAATGTAAATGAAGTTACAGAAAGTCATTAATTTCATATGAAATATAACAAGCTTTAAGGACCTAAATGCACCTCAATATTTTCTGGCATTGATGATTTTTGTTTGACACTACATTGCAAAAACTCATCCTTGTCATCAATCACACACATGTCATCATCATTGCTCATTCCCCACAACTGTTGATTTCCCAGGTCCTGAGAATCTTCAGTTGAGCAAAGGCTACATAAATGACAAACATTTGCTAACCAAGATCATATTACCATTTTACTAACATCAACAAATAATAATAAAAAAACCTACAAATGTGCCACAGAATAATACTGCCAAATCTTAAAAAGAACATTACAATGCTTACAAGGATTCAACATTTGGGGCACATGATGATGGAGCTTCAACATTTTCCTGTCAGACGCAAAATAATATTTTCCTTAAAAATTGGCTTATAAAAAATACACAGAAAAGCATCTTAAATATCACTTGAATTATAGATACCAACGCAGTGGGTGACAGAGGAAGAATATCCACAGATTCACCAGTAACAAAGGGATGCTGCACCCAATTACAAACTCAAAGTTAATCTTAGGGAGAAGTGAATAGTTAATGCAAGAAAATGATATTAATTAAGTGAAAACAGAACTGAAATTGCACAAACAGACACATGTAGCTTTCATATGCAGGGTCAGAATAGAAATAATGATAGAATCACCTGCAGCAATTCTGACGCTGATGGTCTCAAATTTGGTTCCCTACAAAAGGATTATATATTTATATGTAGCATTTGTATTTGAATAATCAGATAATATAATAGTTAAGAAAATTTGAAAGGAAAAAATAGTAGACATATGCTTATTATGATATCTCTCTAAATTATTATAATCAGCTGATATTATGGAAAGTATGCTTAGAGTTAGAGAACTTCCTCTCACAAACCCATTTCCACCTCGCAAACCTCCAGAATGTTTAGCGTGATCAAATTCCCCGCATGTATTTTAAGAGATAAGAGTTCATTTATGCTATGATACAAACAACAGCAAACTAAGATAGAAGGAAAGCATGAGAAAATTAAAAGTAACATACTTCTCCAAACATTTTATCAGGAAATCTTTTGCTCCAACAGATAGATGATCAGGGATTGGCGGATGAGCCTTGGTCGTCCCTATATGGAAGAGAGCAGCAACCTGAAGGTCCATTATTTTAGTATATGTTCAGAAAGCATCTCAAACAGAATTTAAGGGAGTTAGAATTCGGGATACCTCTTGTTGGTATTGCTGGCTCCATGGAGGCTTTCCCGTGGCCATCTCAATCACAGTACAACCCACACTCCATATGTCAGCAGAGCTGTAAAGGCATCAGTGTATGAAAACATCGTTATTTAGTTTCGAAAAATACAACATTAGAAAAAGATGTTAAGCACATGCATAGAAGAACTAAATAAAAGAAAAATTAAACAAGGCCCCAATCACACTTATAAATTATAATACACTACTGATTAGTAAGTTTTGAGACGTATAACCTTTGAACTCAAATTCATAATTGACAAATAACTATCTCAAATAGAAGAGAAAACTATGCGGCAACAATAATTACTACTTAAAATCGCATATGACAAGAAACTTTGAAAGCGGAGTTAGCCTCAGTTTTAATCATGTCAGAGCATAAGAATATGTCATAAATATGTGAGGAGGGTTAATGTCCTTACAAGCTATGCCCAGTCTGAAGAATAACTTCAGGAGCCATCCAGTATGGAGTACCTTTCATAGATTTGGCACCAGAAATAGTAGCCTAGAGCAAAACAACGCACATCTTCAACAAATATGCAAAGAGAAGAGCCTTCACAAAGGTAAAACAGTATTTATAATAGTACAGAATCAGATACGACTTAGTTTACCAGCTCAACGACTTGCTTGGATGCCCCAAAATCTGCAAGTTTTATGCACCCTTTATTATCTACGAGGATATTGGCTCCCTGAAATTTATTTATATACTTTGTACATCAGCCACCGAAAATAACCAAATTAGCATGCATATCAATATATTACAATAAGAAAAGCCACCTTGATGTCTCTGTGCATGATTCCATTTTTGTGCAAGTACTCAAGTCCAACCAGTATTTGCTTTGTGTAAGTTCTTATGACCTGTTGAACGAATTAGCGGAAATAATAGAAATACCTAGTACATTAATTAGGTAGGTAAAACTTACAGCCTCAGGGAAAGATCCAAACTTCCCCAATAGTGATGATATGGATCCACCAGGAACAAACTCCAACAGAATATTTAAAGTGTCCTCCTCTCTAACTGTACCCAAATATCTCTACAGCACACACACACAAGAAAACTATTCAGTCAAGTGATACTTTGAGTGAAGTAATTGGCTTGCCAGTATCATTCACCACTAGATTATTATGATACTCACAACAATGTTGGGATGTGAAAGATCTTTAAGAAGCTTAACTTCTTCCTCGAGCTCTTTTATGTGAGCCTGTTAGTAGTATGAAGAATATTAATCAAACAACAGCATAATAATTCTACTTATCTCAAATAACTCAAAAAAGTAAAACCAAACATCCACAAGTCACAACTACTCTTTCAATTATTTGGCACTGTGTAGACTAAAGGTTTCAAACTGCAGACCGCATCACCTGATGCAGCCACAATATCGTGGTTGCAGCCACTACCACAATCAAATGTTGTGATTGCAGTTACTAATACGGCCACATCATCTTGCAATTATGATGTGGTTCCGGATCACAATGATGAGATAGCAATAGAACCGCATCAGACCACATCAAATTGCATCAGATTCAAAAACAAACTTTCAACCACGCAAAAATTCTCACCACATGGCTCCAATCCTCATAGTGATAACCACCGCAGTTTAAAACCAAGTGTATATGAATAGTTAACAATAATCGACTTGCATCATATTGCTCTAGTCAATCATAAAATCACAAGTCCGTGAACATAGCAGTTAGTTAAACAACAAACCTGTGCCTTCTCCTTCGAAGCGCTACTTGCCGCAATCAAAACCTAAAAAACGAAATGAATTAATGTTTAAAGCTAAAACTACAACTAGTTCAAACAAAAGAGACAAAAACAAGTTAAAATCCAAAGATTAACAAAGAACAAACCTGTTTAACTGCTAGAAGCTCTCCAGAATCGAGATTCATGCCAACGTAAACATGACCAAAGGCACCGCATCCAATCAACTCACCCTTCCGCCATCGTATCGTAGGAGGAGGCGGAGGAAACGGCGGACATGACGGTGGTTTGGAGAAGACTCTGGAATTTCGGATGCAACAACTGATCTTGTCAACAATGGTTCCTCTGAGAGAAGACGAAGGTTCTTCGTTCTCCGGCGAACCACGGAACACGAGTGATCGCCGAACTGATCCGAAAATATCTTGCATTTGATTTCTATGAATCTCTTTCTTTCTCTGAAATGGAATGTGAAGAAGAAGAGAGAGAGAGAGAGAGAGAGACGTTAGAGAAGAGGGAAAAGAGGTTCAGGATATGAGTTTTCAAATTTTGTTCACATTTCGAATCAATTAACTTTAAATTTAGGGGCCATTTTGTTAATTCTATAGTTTTATGGACTCTTTTGTTAATTACTTAATTTACAGCACATTGTTGAGGTCTAAACTCTAAACTTCCTTTTTTTTTTAAACAAATCATTATGATTTACTTCTCTACTTTTCAAATTATACGCGGGGTTTAGGAATGACAATGAAAATTGAACTTGCGAGTACCCACCTGAACTCAATCCAAAATAAACGAGGAAAACCTGATGTTATTGAGTTTGGGTTCGGGTTTTACCCGAGTTCAATTTTCGAGTTTCGGTTTGGTAGAGCTAAGACCATACTTCGAACCCGCCCCAAAGTAATGTAATTCAATTTGCAATTGAAAGTTCTATCAATGTATCCATTTTCTTAATTTCTAATTTAACTTTACATAATATTGACTCTTCAAACACGGAAGAAATGAAATAAAACAAAATAAAATAAAAATGATAGAGAAAAATGAAATGAAATGATACCATAACTTTCGTTGAGTACATTCATTATTTTTGGGTTTTCCATCGAATTCGAGTTACCCGAAATCCAATGGGTTCAGGGATGATACTTTTTTGTTCAACCCCACTAAATTTGGGTTCATGTTCGTGTTTTGAATTTCATATTCAAGTTTGAGTATATACAAATCCGACCTTGATCAGTCTCGTTGTTAGGGATAACAAAAATATCCGACCCGCAAGTAACCGTCAAAATACTCACAAAAATAGCTTATTGTTGGGGACGAGTATCATGATACTCGACCAGTGGGTATTCGCGTCTATATTTTAATCAAATATTTTATAATTAATTATTATTATTTTATCATTATATTTGTCTATTTTATTATTATTTCATAATAAAATTTAGTGATAAAACTTTAATCATAAAATTATCATATACATATTATGCAAGTAATAATTATTTTTATATATTAATTATTGTAAAATATATAAAAATATAATTAAAATTGAAAACTCGTTGTTTACCCACGGATACCCACTACCTGCTTGAATACCAGTAAATAGTGTGGTTATGGGCACGAGTATGCACTATCCGTGCTTGCTCGATCTCGTTGCTTGCGTACCCATGCCCACTCGATCTCGTTGCTTGCATATCCATGTCCTCATCCCTATTCATCGTCATTCCTAACTAAATCAAACGTCTCATTGCACTCCATATTCATTGTATGGTTAGATATTTAGATACCTCATAAAAGAAAAGAAAAATATTAATGCAAAGATTAAAAGAAGAGTATCATCACTCTCACTAGTCAATAAAGAACTTTTCCTTATTATTATAAAAAAAATGGAACTCTCTCTCAAAAGCATACCACAATCCAAAGAGAGCATAATTAAACCTTGGACCCCCAAATACTTTACTAGGAACAGTTTTAATCGGGTCTAGGATTAAGTTTAAAGACTTATCAGATTAATATTTAGGATTAGTTTTGAATATATGATATAGGCGAGTCCAAGTTTAAAAAATAATCCGACCAACATTTAAAGTCGGATAAATGACAAACTTTCATCCGTCCCGAGCTGCCTCCATCCTCACCCCTCGTCCCCACAATCCAAAGAGAGCATAATTAAACCTTGGACTCTCGAATACTTTACTAGGAACAGTTTTGATCTATTCTCAATAAGTCACAACTTTTCAAAACTTGAACTTTGTGAGTGAGTGTTCATGGCGATCATAACAGAACAAGATCCAAAACCACAACAACATCAAAAAACCAAACACAAGTCATCAACCACAACAAAAACAACGACCAATAACCCATTCTCTTTCTGGTTCTACTTCACTCTCTCAATCTCACTCATTACTTTCTTCTTCACATTTTTCACTTCTTCTCTCTCTTCACATGATACCAAAACATGGTTCCTCTCCTTACCCACCACCCTCCGCCACCACTACTCAAATGGCCGCACCGTCAAGGTCCAACTCCACCCTAATCAAACACCGATCCAAGTTTTCACTTTCCAACAAACCCCTTCAACAACTGCTTCAGAAAACGTTGTCGTTTTACATGGTTCTGGTTTAAGCTCATTCTCTTACCGTAAAGTTTTGAACTTTATAGCATCAAAGGGTTTGAAAGTGGTTGCAATTGACTTACCAGGAAATGGGTTCTCTGAAAAATCAATGGAGGTAGTTTCAGTTGAACCATTGAATGGTTTTTTTGATAGGTTTTTGTATGTTTATGGTGAAATTAAAGAAAAGGGTATTTTTTGGGCTTTTGATCAAATTGTGGAAACTGGTCAAATTCCTTATGAAGAGATTCTAGCTAGGATGTCAAAGAGGAAAATTGTTAAGCCTATTGATTTGGGTCCTGAAGATATGGGTAGGGTTTTGGGGCAAGTTATTAATACTTTGGGTTTGGCACCTTTTCATTTGGTTTTGCATGATTCAGCTTTAGGTTTGAGTGCAAATTGGATTTCAGATAATTCCGAGTTGGTAAGGAGTGTGACACTTATCGACACTTCGAATTTAGGAGCTTTGCCTATTTGTGTTCTGCAGTATCCTTTGATTAGAGAAGTGGTTTTGGGGTTTAATTTTGCTTATGCTAAGGTGTTGAACTCGTGTTGTTCAAAGGGGGTTGGTGCGAAAGACGCCGATGCGCAAAGGGTGCTCTTGAAGGGTATGGATGGGAGAAGAGCGGTTGTCGCTATTCGGAAGAGGTTCAATTCTAGTTTTGATGTTGAAGAATGGGGTGGTTCTGATGGATTGAAAGGTATGCCAATGCAATTGCTTTGGTCTGATAGCTGGTCTAAGGAATGGAGTGATGAGGGGAATCGGGTTGCTCGTGCGCTGCCACAGGCGAGTTTTGTTACACATTCTGGTGGTCGGTGGGCTCAGGTGAGTGAGTGAGCACAAGATTTGTTATTGCTTGTCTTATTGCTGCAAGACTTGATTATTTTGTGTTTGTGTGTGTCATGAATAGATTGTTTAGTCAGATTATAATCAATGCCTAGGATAGAATTCAAAGTGGTTGAATAATTTAGAAATTCTGATGCAAATTTGTTACTCCTAGTTAATGAGCTGGTTATTGATGTTGTTTTTAACCCTTACATCAACAGAAACTAAGCCTTAGTCCCACTACGTGTAAATCCATTTGGTTCCTTTGGTATCTCTCCATCAATCGCCGTAGCAAGTATATTACCTCCAGGTCGACCTCCCGGAATAAAACCAAATTGATTTTCTGGAATACGCGTCTCTTTTCTCAACCTCTGCTCATTTATCCTATCCCATAGCTCATGAGCTTAATCCCTTATAATTTGCACAATTTTGTATATCCTCTTATTATTATAAATAGGGATTAAAATGCTTCTCATTTGCTTTTTCGGAATATTGTTAGACGTCATAATCTCAGTAAACAACTTTATAAGCTAACTAATGTCATGCTCTCCTAGAACCTTCCAGACCTCAATAGGTATATTATCCGATCCAACCGCTTTGTCATTTTCCATCAGTTTCAAATGGTCTTCACCTTCTACTCCTGAATTCCACAATAAAATGTATAATTTTGATTCTCCTCGGCAGTGTTACAGTCTTACAGCTGTACAATAAGTTCAGTACTACATTTTGAGAAATTAGGTGTGTGACTTGTGAACCTTAAACCTTAATCAAATGTACAATAAGTTCACTATCACATTTTGAGATATTAATCAGTCTTAATAAAGTACTCAGCCGACGAAACTTTATTGTTCTCACTTCAGAATTACAATCAATAAAATCTGATAAACGTTTCCTCGTCCCCTTATTATTTTCATATTCCGTTCACCACAGCTACTTTCGAGTTTTTGCTACTGAAACTAATCCGGTTTTTGACCTCAGGAGGATGCACCAGATGAGATAGCTGAAAAAATTTCCCACTTTGTCTTGTCGCTACCGAAGTCTATCAGGAAAGTTGAGCAAGAGGCCATCCCAGACCACATACAAAAGATGTTGGACGAAGCAAAAAGTAGTGATCACAATCACGATCACGGTCACGGTCACGATCACGGTCACGATCACCGTGGTGATGCTAACATCCACGAACCTGATTATTTGAACGCATATGGGCTTGGTCAGGGTGGACATCATGGTTGGTGAAACCGATTTCCGGGTTGTTCTGACATGCAATGTTTGCACTAGCAGATAGCAGTACTCTCTGCATCACATTGCTAATATATTGTATTAGTCATGAAGCTTGTACCTTAATGTTCTTGCTAGCTACATAGCCTATATTTTGTTGTATGTTGTTAATTCTAACTAAAATCTTGATCTATCTTTGAGCAGATTGTTGTTGTGTGTAGATTTTGGAACTAGTTTTGGATGGTGTTTGGTGATATTACATATTAATTAATGTACTTGAGATATATACTTCATTGTTTTAGATGATTGTGTTTATTATGCCGATTTACATGTTTGTCGGGATGGACAACCATGCAATCCGAAATAAATTAGTTTCTTATGTATAGGTGAGAGATATCTTTGGTTATATTAAAAGTAGTTTCATAGTAAAACTATGATAATAAATTTCCTAATATCTTTATCTAAATATGGAGGATGACACACATCTTTTCCTTTGTCAAGAAGAACTCTCATCATGAGACTTATGGTAACATCAACTTTTGACAATATCATAATTCAATTTTGATTATTAAAATAAATCCCACGATAAACCATTGATTACTCCTAGAAGTCAATTATTCTTTTACCAATCTATATGTGGATCATATATATGGTTTAAATTCTCTTTTCAGAAATTACAAGTTTCATTTAATTTTCGTTTATCTAATGACTCTAATAGTTTATTTTCCAAGTCAAAAAATTACAAACTACAATTAATTATTTTCTTGGTTCTTTCCATCCATTCTATGAACTAATATTACTTATTAATTATGGAAGGGGATTCACTTACTTCAAGAGTAAGTGAAAAAAACATATTTCACATCTTACACATTCATTTTGGAAAGTCCAATGGTTTAGATCTACTCACCAATTTAAACCATTAGATTTTCCAAAAATAAATGACTATGATATAGAGTAAGTTTAAAAAATTTATTCTTGGAGTAAATAGATTATCTTCATTAATTAATTGAAATATCCAAAGGGAGTCATAAGGTTGGTATGGTGGTTAAGGTTAATGACTTAAAAAATAGAGTGAATAAGGTTGTGGGTTCGAGTCTCTCCCATAAAAAATAAAAAAAAAAAGACTTATAAAGTGGTTTGATGATTAGAGAAAATGGGTGAAGTAAAGACGGTTAAAAGTTCAAATCTCGTCCATAACAAATGAACTCTAAACAGACCAGTCCATTTCCAGGCCCAATTAGAACCTTTTCAGCAGCGTTAAGAAAAACGTGAGCGAGAAGTTTTTAAGTTGAAAAAATAAATTAAAATTAAAATCCCCTCGCTTTTTAATGAATGTTTTCTTCTTCTTCATGATTTGAAGTAAAAAACAAAAATGTCAGATTCAGAGTTGAATCCAGAAATTTTCAGTGTTCGAATTGTATCCATTGATTATTACATGGCACCGCCAATTTCAGAATTCGATATCTCTTATAGCACTTTCCATCGTACGACATTAAAACGACATTGATTTCACCCTTCATTTTGCGTTTTGAAGTTTCACTAATTTTCTATTTCATTTTCTGTTTGATTTTTTATATGCTAAGGTGGAAAAGTGAAAGAGGTTCCTGTAATAAGAGTTTATGGTTCTACTCCTTCTGGCCAGAAAACTTGTTTGCATATACATAAAGTAAGAGTTTTTTTTTGTTTCTTTATATTTTACTGCTGAAATTCAATTCATTACAATTCATAAATACAATATCAAAGTTATACGTATTTGTATTAGAGTCTAGACTATTAGAGTAAAGAATAAAATTGTCGACTGCGTAGGAAAAATCGCGCTTCTAATTTAGTCCGACTTATTTGGGGTCCGGGGAGGGTAGATGTATACGTCTTTACCCCGCGAGTGGAGAAATGAAATGAAATTTGAATTTAGTCGGTAATAATATCAAATGATGGTCAAAATAGTCCCTAGCACGGACTAATGTGTCCCCGAGATTTGTCATAAAAAAAAACTAATTTGATTGGGGTTTGAGATTGTTGAGGACCATGTGAGATTTTTCAATTCCCGGGGATTAAATTTTCTGGCATAGTTTTTCTTAGCTATGAATTTTTGCATTCATCCTATGTGTTATTATTATTATACAATGCTGTTACCGTTTCTTAATCTTTCATATTTACTATAGTTAAGTTAAACTTAAATTGTTTATCCTTATTGTTCTTTGTAGGCTTTACCCTATATGTATGTGCCGTGTTCAGATATAACACTTCAACTTGACCAAGAAGGTAATAGGTAGCAAATTAAGAATTTGTGGATCTATGAACCCTGTTTTCTATCTATTAATTGTTTCTTTGTAACCTGTTTGGATTTTATTTCATTTGTTTAATAGTTATAACAAATGAATTACTTATATTTGATAGTATGTGCAAATTTCAATTTTCTCTTTTCGCTGTTGTTGATATTGTAAATATTAGTAAGGCCCAAGTCATTGAGGCCCATAGTGTTTATGTTGATGATTTTTTATTTATCTTAGCTCATTTAGTGACTTACTAGTGGGAATTCATTTTTCTTGATGCACAGGTGATGCATACACATATAAAGTAGCAGCTTCTCTCGAGAAAGCTTTGAAGGTATCCTTGTTCGAGTTAGAATAAGTTTTGGACTAACTATTTTGTGCTTTGTGTGTTTGTTTGAATGCTATTGGTATACTTTGTAGTTTATTATATTCAATATGTGGCATCAATGAATTTCATTTCAACTATTACAGCTTAAAGGAGGTGCTGGTTTCACAAGACAACATGTACATGGTTGTAGCCTTGTGCGAGCAAGGAAATTTTATGGTTATCATTCATTCGAGGAGTTATTTGTAAAGATATACCTGTATCCAGATATTTTACCTCATTTTCTTTTTTCTTTTTGCAATATATTTTCACGTGCATAGTTGCATGCTTATGCCACTAGTATGTCTAACCTAGGATGATTGTATGTTTAAATTATGGGAAGCCTTGACTGATGCTTAAGATATTATCCACAAGACGTCGCCCGTGCAGCTAATCTTCTCTTGGTATACTTTCTGAATGCTGCCTATACTTAGCTAATCTTCTTGTACCTCAGTTTTAAGTTTGTTCAGAATACTACAATATCACTCAGGATCCCAAGTCTTCATTGAAACAATTACATCTTAGTTTCATTTTACAGAGAACAAGCTTTCATCATGACATTTCCTTTTCAGGCGGGTGATGTTCTTGATAAAACTTTACAGCCTCATGAATCACATATTCCCTTTATTCTTCAGTTTCTGGTATGTACTTCATATGAATTGCTATAACTTAAGCTTATTGTAGTATGGTAAATGACATTGTAGCCAAACATGATAAAATGATTTTCTGATTTTTGTTGTTAAAAGAACAATTTTGATAAGATCAAGAGAAAAATATTATTAAGGCATTTTCTATTAAATTTGTCATTATTGTTGCTTACATAGCATCATATCACTCTCTGGACATTTGAATATCTGTCTGCATTCACCTATTGAATTAGATGTGATCTAGTTTTGTTTTCTTTTCATATTTATATGGTTGGTAGCTTGGGTGGGTTTGGAAGTTGTCTTGTGCTTGCATGTCGTAAAATATTGGTTTTGATACAATTAAAGAACTAATCAACAATGGACTAACAAATTTCTCTTTTTACTATGTAACCTTTGATAATAGATGTTCTGCTAATGTTGCAGTACATGACATTTTATTTTGGTAATTTTGAACTTATTTCATGCCTTTCCAAATGGCTTCTTGAGTTATGTGAGCTAAATGCTTGTCAACCAATGCTCTCATTTGATTTCCATATAGCAACGGACTTAGTTGCTAAATACTTATCTCTATCTGTTGCAGATGTCCAAATGCACAATCCTCCCACACATTTTTGGTTATGTTTTTTTTGTCTCATGTTTGCAGATATATTAATTTTTTAAAATTGTTAGGTTGACTACAACTTGTATGGCATGGGTTATTTGCACCTATCTAAGATGAAGTTCCGCCTTCCCATACTAGACTCTTCTCAAAAGAAATTAAATATCAATAGCCATCATAGAAGGGTGAGTTGACTTGCATGTTTTCAGCTTTCAAAGACCCTTCATACATTTTTCTTTTGTTTGACTACCAAATTATTGTCTGTTTTGATATGTCCCTTATTTATTTTTAAATTTGATATCACAATCTTTTCACTAGGCAGATCCAGGGGCTGATATATGGTTAGATGCAAAAGTGTGGATAACTTCCATGATCCCACCTGATTGGACGTGGCCACCCACTAGTGATTTTGGTGCTTCATCAAATGATAAGGCTCACTGCCCTAGACGTCAAAGCATCTGTGAGCTTGAGGGGGATGCTTCTGTAGATGGTTTGTTTGGTTTCATGGCAATACTGACACAAATGCTATGCACATGCATACATATATACTTTAATATGTAATGATGTCTGCTGCTAATGTTTTCTTTGTTGATGATAAAGGCTTAATCTGTTGCTGCAGAGATTCTTAATCAGAATTTTAAAATATATTCATCTCTCTCACAGACATGCTCGGATGTCAAAATGGTTCAGTCACTTGTACCAATATGGGAGGTAAGCTATTTCTGTCTTTCTATACAACTATCTTACATGTTATCTTATATGGATTTTGGCTAAATTAATTGCCCTGTATTGTTTTAGGAACAGCAGAAAAGGTCTGGGATCCATGAGGCTACTATGCCTCCTGATCCTGGAAAACCACTCCCAGAAGATGTTATGAAACTTCTTCATGGTAGTCTTGACTTTGAGCAAAAATTTCTTGAATTGTGCAGTGAAGCTGAAACCTCTTTATCTTTGACTCCTTCTCAAAAGGATTTGAGGTTTGCCATTGTTATATGATTGAAAAATTGGTGTTTCATATGTGAAACCTAATAATACTGATGGAGAACCCTTAAATTGTTGCAGAGAAACAGACATAATAGGCTTGGCATCACCACCATGTTCATTATCTGTAGATGCCAACTTCCATGAGGAAGAGACTGACACCAGTCTCAAATTATTGACTGTTAATGAAATGCAATCATCTGAAATGATTGGAATGTTGGACACCAAGGTAGTAAAATTTCTTCTATGAATAACAGGACATTTCATAATAATTACCTTGTTAAGCAGATAACATTGTTCAGGGGTTGGAGTATTTATTATTTAGTGTTTTATTTCACATACTTAGTGTTTTCTCCCTATTATGTCTCCATATTGGACTTTCAAAGAAATAAGAAAAATGTGTTTGTTTATAAATATTTCTTAAAAAGAATCCAGGAACATCTACAAGACAAAATGAAGCCAAAAGGCTTTTTGATTTGTCTCGGCAATATTCAACTTTCAGTTTTCTTTCTTTTAAACAGTATGGTCTTTTGAAATTATCCCCTGCATTTCTGTATTTTTTGCCTTTAGGCTGCAGATAAGGAAGCACAAAATCTTCTCAAGTGGCTTGCAACTTCCCAAGCTGTGGAGGATATAAACTCTGATGATGAGCTTGCTTGTGAAACAATCTTGAGTCCCTTCTTACCTGCTTCAACAATTGATAAGGTGCTGGAGAAAGCGAATATGGCTTATGAAAGCGAGTCCCAGAAGGAGTGTCAGGATATTCTAGATTCAATTGATGATTGGCAAAAACCTTCTTGTCCATCTGATCTCACTCATCCTATTGAGGCTCCATCAATCAGTATGATACCCCATGTTGGTTCTGCTGATGAGCTCTCAAGTCCATGTGCTAGTTTGGCTGGAACCTCTACTGCACTAGAGATAAATACTAAATCCAAAATGGCATCTGAGTTCCATGTAATGTACAGTATTGACACAAGCACAGCTGGTAAAGTTAAAAGGACTAAACAATGGGGGTCATTGCCTTTTTTCACACCCGATAAGGTTAGTAACGATGAAGAACTTGCTGATTTGCATGTGACTCATCTATTTGAAAGTGAATCTGGAGATTCTGCTGACTCAGATTACTCGATGAGAAGTGATGTTAGAAATAGTGCTTGTATTAGAAGATATGCGGGCAAGAGTGCTTCAGAATTAAAAGAAGGAAACAAATTGGTTAACTGCTCTTTGCGTGACTTGATGAGGCGAAAGAGATCCCATCGAGTTGAGCAAGCTGAATGCGAGTCTGGAAGGACTAAAAAGATTCTTGTAGACAGGCATGAGGAACCAAACACATGCCTTTGGAAAAAACAACTGGATTTCAAGACAATTCAAACTGATGAAGATGAAACAGAACTCCAGAATAATTTTGATCATAAACCTAGCAATCATGATAATTTAGTGTGTGAGAAACCACATCCATCTGGCAGTGATAGTTTCTTACGGGCTACTGAGGCTAGTAATCCGAAAGATGATTGTCTTGGTCAACATGAAATGGACAGTGTAGAAACAAGTTTAGTATTTGGGGACCCCTTGAATAGAAGTTCTTTATTTTGCCAAGGACCATGCAATCCTGAAAATACACATTTGACTGATTCCATAGACCACTTAGAGGGTTGCAGGGGTAAAAACCTTAAGGATGATACAGCATATGCAAAAGCTGTAGCTTCTGATTCCTGTATTCCAAAATCCTTTTCAGATGTTCTGTTGAGAGCTGATGCGGATAATGGAACCAGTGGTCCTGAGGCATGCCATAAAATTGACTGCGCAGCTTCCACATGTGTACACTTCTCTTGCATTGATGATAAAGTCTCTGGCGAACATAATGGCATAGACAAAAATTCTAATCGAAGCATACCTTTCTTGGAACATGATCAGACAAAATATTTTCAGAATGCTATGGGCAAAAGTGCTGCAAGTGACATGCAAGTACTACTTATTGAAAATAAAAAACATGATGAATATTTGATGCATGAGACTATTGGCCCAGAACCCATTGTTGATGACCTGAAGGGTAATGACGTGGTGAAATTAACTGGCATAACCATAGGCAAGAAAACCCCTCTGGCTGATAAAAAACTTGAAAGTTTCAAGTCCTTGCCAACCATCTCTAATACCCATTTTCCTTTGGATGAGGAAGCTTATGATGAAATGCCAGGTTGTAACCTTATGTCCTTTAACTCATTTTGTGTGATTTTTTATTGTATATTTTTTGTCTCTATTTCTGTTTTATACGTTGATTGTTAGTATATATTGAATACTGGTCTCTGCAGGATGACCAGTGAAACTGATTTTAGAATGTCGTTTCTTCTTCCATGTTCTCTGGTCTCATCTTTTTGCTCTTCAATGAAATTTCTGACCATTTTTTGTTTATTCCTTGAAGGGAATGCTCTAGATGTTTTTCTCCCCTTTTCTGCAAACGAGTCCCAGAAGGAGATGAAAACATGGAACAAGTTTGTTGCAATTGCAGCCCCTAGGTCTCATGGAAATGAGGGTGTTTCCACTCACTATCAAAATGATGGCTCTCCCCTGTACCTATTAACACCTAATATTTTGCCTCCTTCCGCACTTAGTGTGCATAGATGGCTAGATGAGAGAGGTATCACTAAAACATATTTGCATTTCATACTTGACTGTAATTTATTTTTATCCATATTATTTGCATTTGGAAATTCACTAAGGTAAATACAAAGCTTTCTTATCTGAAACTGTACATTTTTTCCAAGAAAAATGAAATTGGAATTTTGAATTGGGATATAAGTGACTCATTGGTAAATCATCTAGAGGTCAAGATTGGAGATCATTTCATACCATAAATCACTGGATTTAAGTATCTTGGGTCAATAATACAACACAAGAGGGAAACTGAGGGAGATGTAAACCATAGGATTCAAGCGGGTAGATGAAATGATGGAGTGCATTAAGTGTCATATGTGATAAAAGATGACTCTCATGCTTAAGGGGAAATTCTACTGTACATCTATAAGACACACAATGTTATATGAGATCAAATGTTAACAGGAGAATAAATTCAATGTAGTGGGGATGAGAATGTTGTGTTGAATGAGTGCACACACTGGACAATATAGGATTATAAATGAAATGCATTAGAGAGAAAGTTAGGGTAACTCCTATTATAGAAAAGACGGTAGAGTCGCACCTTTAGTGATTTGGACATGTATTCAGGGGACCATTAGAAACATCGGTGAGGAGAGTAGATCAAATAGAGGTTAGTCCAATTTCTATAGGTAAAAAAAACATAAGCGAAACGATTTGGAAAGATTTTAGAGATCAATTCCCTGTCAATGAATAGATTTATGAGAGAACATTATGACATCGTTCGATCCATGTAGCCGACCCACTTAGTGAGACTAAGGTTTTGTTGTTGTTTTATCAGTAAAATTTGTTGGTTTTTCTTTAGCCTGTTGATCATGACAAGTGTATACTACTGAATCTGGTTATACTAATTTACACTCACCTGGGGGCATATTCCAGATCAAAAGCTTCAAGAAACTGATGGGGAGGACAAGTATGTACCTGAATGTGCTTCTGGGCCTCCTCTTAGGCCTAAGCTGTATCAAGATGCTGGTGCAGAAAAGAAATCTCCACACAGTAGTGGGGGACAAGATATTTCTCAGATATCAGGCCCTGATAGGAAATCAAGTTTTACCCCTCTAAGTCAAATTGGATTTCGAGACCCTGCCAGTGCTGGATGTGGACAACAATTGACATTACTTAGTATAGAGGTATTGGAGCTAGTATTTTCCTGATTCTTTTGTTCCTCCTAAATTGTGTATATATCTTCTAGAGTTCTTAGTTGTCTCTTAAATTTGCATGTTGGATTCTGATTTAAAGTATTTTTGGTATATGGTGTTTTAAACAACTTTTTCCTAGCATTCACTAAGAATTAGGTGCTTAATATTTTGTGATTATTGATCGCACACAAACAAAAAGCATTGAATTATCAGTCTTTATTCCTGATTATGCTTAAAAGTGATGATAATGACAACTCAATAACCAACCTTATTGTAGTTACCTGCTGAGACCAATATCAGAATCTTTATTGTACTAGGGGTTCTTTTTGCTTTTATTGCTTGCTATAAAATGTACTAATTCTTTTGGGGCATGCATAATCTTTGATTTTTTAATTTTAAATTGTTTTTTTGTTAGCTATTTGTTCAAGATGAACATTAGGTCTGACTTGACTGCAACATTTGTAGGTTCTTGCAGAATCAAGAGGAGAATTTTTACCTGATCCTCAGTTTGATGGCATCAACATTGTAGCTCTAGGTTTTCAGAATGATAATGATCCTACTGTTGAAGTTCTTGTCCTTTTGCGTAGTAAATTTGAACCTTGTCATAGGTATGGTAATGTCATTTCTTTGTATCACCTATCATTATCTTTCTGTATCAATTGGTGACAAAATTTATGCACCAGTATACTCTATATTTCTTGCAGCTAATCATGTATTTAAAGGAAGTTATTCGTGTTTATTCTTCATTGGTTTTCAGAAGTTTTGATGGCTTATCAGGCTGTAAAGTATTGGTCTTCACTGATGAAAAGCTCTTGTTAAAAGAATTTATCAAGTTCGTCTCTTCATCTGACCCAGATATTTTGATGGGTTGGGATATTCAAGGAGGTTCTCTTGGTTTTCTAGCAGAAAGGGCTTCACATCTTGGTTTAGGATTACTTAATAGTTTGTCTCGCATTCCATGTGAGTCCTGGGTTGCTTCTGAAGATACCAAAACTTCTGGAAAAGCTGTCTTGGAACTGGACATTCCTGATAGCCCTACTTTAGATTCTTGTGTACAAGAAAATTCAATAATTGAAGATGAATGGGGACGAACGCATGCAAGTGGAATTCATGTAGGTGGCAGAATTGTCCTTAATGTATGGAGATTGATCCGTGGAGAAGTTAAGCTGAATTTATACTCAGTTGAAGCTGTAGCTGAAGCTGTACTGAGGCGGAAAATCCCTTTAATTCATCACAAGGTGCTGACAAAATGGTTTTCGAGTGGTCCTGGACAAGCCAGATACCAGTGTATCAAATATGTTACAGAGAGATCCAAGCTGAACCTTGAGATATTAAACCAACTTGATATGGTACAGCCGCATGATAAGTTTATTGCCAAAATGAAGATTTTCTTGATGAGTATATATATGCACATACACTGGATGCTTGTTTTGGCTAGACTATACTACCATAGTCTACTTTTTAGGTTTGTTTAGGTGTAAATTGTAAAACATGTACGCAATACTTTTGAAGTTATTTGAAGTTTCATTTTTTGAAGCTAATGGATGATACATTTATAGATTCTCTTATTTTTACGAACCTGTGGCTCTTTGGAATCCTTAATTAGCTTTATAATAATTTGTTTGGATCCAAAAATAAGTTGTACTTCAGTAGTGTTTCCTCATTTCCTGTTTATTTTTCTTCTGCAGGTTAATCGGACATCAGAACTTGCTCGTGTCTTTGGCATAGACTTCTTTTCTGTTCTCTCTCGAGGCTCACAATACCGTGTTGAATCCATGTTTTTGAGGTTGGCTCATACACAGAATTATCTTGCTATCTCACCTGGAAAGCAACAGGTTCCCACAAGTTACTCTCATCCTCTGCTTTTTATCTTTGGATAACTAATTATGATATCAAGTGTTTGTGATCCTATCAAAAACCAAACAAAATAAGACATATACTTGTGTAATTGCTGCATGTTTAGTTATTCCGGGGGTTCTTTTGAAGTCTTCAGTCATGTAAATGTTTTTTTTTCTTTAGCTTTACCCAAGGGCTTGACAACTTATTTTTGTCACAATTAGGTTGCTTCTCAACCTGCCATGGAGTGCCTGCCTCTAGTAATGGAACCAAAATCAGGATTTTATTCAGATCCTGTGGTTGTATTGGACTTCCAGTCTCTTTATCCATCCATGATAATTGCATACAACCTTTGCTTTTGTACATGTCTTGGTAAAGTTGTGGCATCAAAGGCTAACACGCTTGGAGTTAGTTCATTTTCACCAGAGCAACATGTTCTGCAGAATTTGAAAGATCAAATCTTGCTCACTCCAAATGGTGTTATGTTTGTACCATCCAAGGTGATTCAGTCTACTAAATCCTTAATATTTTGGACTCCTGGATTTAATAGTAATGGGCATGAATCAATGCCATAGATTTTCCATGACTGTAAATTGATGTAAGTTGTGGGTCTAGTTTCTCGTTAGCTGATCAATCAATGTAATTCAGTCAATCTTTTTATTTTTATTGATTAATCTTGAGTTTTGACCTACCACCATCCATCTCCATCGGATTTCATTGTACAGGTGAAGTCTTTTAGTTATTGCTAATGGAACTGAATGAATGACAGATTTGACAGAACTATAAACCACTGAAAATTATTACACCAGTTTCTATTTAGCTAATCACTGTCCCAAAGAGCCATACCCACTCACAGCATTCACTTTCTCAAGATTAGTGCAAATAGTTGTTGCTTTTCAAACTATTGTATCAACCATTCCCCGTAACTCCATTAGCATAAATTTTTAACTTATTTTTATGCACAGTAAATGTTTCATCCTTCATGTAGTTGTGCAAGTGACCTTAGTTGAGAGAAGTAATGTTAATCTGTATTGTACTTTCATACAGATTCGCAGAGGTGTTTTGCCCCGCTTATTGGAAGAAATCTTGTCAACTAGAATAATGGTGAAACAGGCAATAAAAATGTTGGCTCCTTCGGAGCAAGTTCTTCAGCGGGTATGGATGTGAAATCAAATTTAATGTCTTAGTTTCCCAGTATATTTTGTTAATACTACTAGTATTTTTAAGGACAGAAGACTGGAAAATGCTTAGGATCTATGTTCTTAACGTATCATTTTTCTATTTTATAAATTTTTTATTGCCTAGACTTCACAAAGCAAATGATTTTAATTTTTAACTAAATTATGGCCCATTCCAGTCTGGGGATTTCTTAAAAATTCCAGGATTTTTCTAAAAGATACACTGAGAAATTTTATGAAACTTTTTCAACTGAATTCATGCTAAATATTTCTATCTTCATATAGTACTGCGGTTTATAGATTTAAGAGAAACATCAATTTGGTCCTCCAAAGATATAATGGTCACCAAGTAAGTCATCCAAAGAAAACGACCACCAAATTAATCATCCAAATAAGTCTTGGAAGGTTAAAATAGCCACCAATTGGTCCTTCTAGGCACTTATTTGGTGACCATGTGAATCTTTCAGGGACTAAAATTTACACTACATGGTGGCCATATCATCTTCTAGGGACTGATTGGTTATTTTCTTTTGACCTACTTGGTGGTCATTTGTATCTTTGGAAGACCAATATAATGTTTTACTCTAAATTTAATTCCATCTTTCATGTGTGATGTATGATATGGTTTGTTTATATGCATAATGTAAATAGAAATTACAAAGTAGTAAAATTTTGTTTTCAGATATTTAATGCGAGACAACTTGCTTTGAAGCTTATATCAAATGTAACTTATGGTTACACTGCTGCTGGATTTAGTGGTCGTATGCCTTGTGCAGAACTTGCTGACAGTATTGTTCAATGTGGCCGTAGTACACTGGAAAAGGCTATATCATTTGTAAATCTGCACGAAAAGTGGAATGCTAAAGTTATTTATGGAGACACTGATAGGTATAGATGTGCAAAATCTCTAATTACAGTGAAGTATACAAACCTCTCCTGAGATTTACCTAAATTACATCCAATTCTTCTTTTATTTCACAAAGTACACCTACTTTCTCTATTTTCAACTTTTCACCTGTATCGAAGGCCTGCATATAGGGTATATTTGTGTGTGGAAAAAGTTTTGCTGTGGTATTTTTCTTAAAAAGACAAAAAATGGGAGGTTACTGTAACTTAAGGCAAACCCTGGGCCTAGCGGAGGTTGATGTAACTATACCCTTGTGCTTGTGTGGTTTTTATGCTGTAGACACATAAATCTCCATATATTTTCCTCTCTAGTATCCGGTATGGCAAATTTTAGACTGCCACTGTTGGAATTATTATAATAAAGGCATCAGCTAGTTAATAGAGTTGGAGAGTGAGTTTGAACTTTGAAAATGAGACATAGGGTTTACATTCATCTATACTAGGATAATCCTTTTTAATAAATAGGAAACATTGTAAAAGTTATGTTAAAACTAGTCTTTCGGACAATAACGTCTGTTCCAGTCTTGGTTCATACAATATCATACTAGTATAAAAATTCTAACATGATTTTCTTAGCATCTTCATGCTCATAGATCTTGATCAACCTCGCAAACATTCAGTATTGCTCTTTTGGCTGATTTATTTTCTTTTGTCCTGTTTGCTCTTTTGGCTGATTTATTTTCTTTTGTCCTGTATGCTCTTTTGGCTGAAGGATTGCACCATCTCCTTCATGAGCAGGGCTTACAGGAAAAATAAAAAGATTAGTAAAGTGACTGTGTTTTTTGCAGTATGTTTGTCCTCCTTAAAGGACGTACTGTCAAAGAATCCTTCCAAATTGGAAATGAGATTGCTTCTGCTATCACTGCTATGAACCCCAGTCCTGTCACCCTGAAGATGGAGAAAGTTTATCACCCTTGTTTCCTCCTTACTAAGAAGCGATATGTCGGCTACAGTTATGAAAGCCCGGATCAAAATGAACCTACTTTTGATGCTAAAGGTATTGAGACAGTTCGCAGGGACACATGTGATGCAGTTGCAAAGATAATGGAGAAGTCTTTGAGACGCTTTTTTGAGCATCAGGATTTATTTG
This sequence comes from Lupinus albus, assembly GCA_009771035.1. Classification (NCBI taxonomy): domain Eukaryota; kingdom Viridiplantae; phylum Streptophyta; class Magnoliopsida; order Fabales; family Fabaceae; genus Lupinus; species Lupinus albus. The sequence goes on from CM020016.1 coordinate 1,108,935, forward strand.
AGGTATAAATGCTTGTTGATTGCATCTTTCCTGTTCACATTTCATTAAATGTAACAGTTCAATGTTTATTCATGCATCCTGATATTTTTATTTTTTGCAATAAGTTTCACAAAGGAAATTATGTAAGTATAAGGTTCATGCTCTTTTAATTATCCTCATTTTCAAGCAATTGCATTGTGAAGAGTTCCAATATTTTTCTGGATACACAATCTGAAAAATTACAATATTAGTTTAACCTGAAAATTCACACTTCTCACCTTTTTATTTGCTGCCTGCAGGTGAAGACTTACTTGCAACGTCAGTGGAAGAGGATTCTTTCTGGCAGATTCTCCCTTAAAGATTTTGTCTTTGCTAAGGAGGTTCGATTGGGTACATACAGTGCTAGGATCTCATCACTTCCTCCTGCTGCAATTGTGGCCACTAAGGCAATGAGAGCTGATCCTAGGGCAGAACCATGTTATGCTGAGAGAATACCTTATGTTGTAGTACATGGAGAGCCCGGTGCCCGACTTTCTGATATGGTTGTCGATCCATTGGAAGTTTTGGCAATCGATTCCCCATATAGAATAAATGATTTATATTACATTAATAAACAAATAATACCGGCTCTACAACGGGTTTTTGGGCTGCTAGGTGCTGACCTGAACTACTGGTTTTCAGAGATGCCCCGCCCTATTAGGGAAGCTTCTGTAAAGCATAATTTCACTTCAAATTCTCATCGAACCCGAATTGATTATTACTATCTCTCAAAACATTGTGTCCTTTGTGGCGGGTTGGTCCAGGCATCGGCACATTTATGCAATCAATGTTCTGAAAATGGAGTAGCTGCTGTGACAGCACTGATTAGTAAAACTTCAAAGTTGGAGCAGGAGATGCAACATCTTGTTGCTGTAAGTGTATTCCTATATTTTTCATCAATTGTATCAAGGATTCTTTTGAGGTGATATAGGTCTTCTCCTTTCTTTCTTTTGCTAAGGGGATTATATAGGTTATTTCATTCATGGAGGAAATCTGATTGAAAATGATAAGCTTTTGCATCACTATTGTTGTTGGTAGTTTTCATTTGCATTGTTAATATTTTTATTTTTCCTATCAAGTTCTTGAATATTATGCCATTCTGGTAATAGCTGTTGCATATTCTCTTGTAGATATGTCAGCACTGTGGAGGCGGGGACAGGCTTCTGGAAAATAGCGTGAAGTGCACGTCGATTTCATGCTCGGTGTTCTACGAGAGGCGGAAAATTCAGAAAGAACTACTGGCTGCCACCCATGTTGCTGCAGATAAAGGCTTCTATCCAAGATGCATGATAGAATGGTTCTGACAGCCTGTTTGAATAACTTGTGGCATATATGGTTAGATTTTATTTCTCTAGTACCTTGCTCTTTGCACCACTCTATTGTATAATCCATTTTGTGTAAAATCCAAATGTGTGTATATAAATATATATATATAGAGAGAGAGTGACACCTGTGAGAATCGTTGTTAGTGTGAGAAATGAGAAGGATTAATATAGACTATTAGATCTTATTTGAATATTCAAAATTAAAAGATAAATGCACATGACTTTTTTAAATATAACTATCAATTAACTTTTAATTTTAGATTTATTGTTCCCACAAATTTTATGATAATTATTCTCATTTATTTATATATATATATATATATATATATATATATTTACATTGTATATTTACATTGTATATCTTGTTATGTTGTGAACTTGTGATTAATAAAGAAACTAGTTTTTTTTTGAAAAATAGTAATGGGATCATAAAAAGTATCTAAGGGAATGGGTACCAAGACATTGGGTCAGTTAAAAGCTCCATGAGCACATATTGAATAGTTTAGTTTCTAATGTAGGGGTAAGGTTGTGGGTAAAAAAAATTCCAAATATTTAATGGACTTTTTTTTTAAACCAAAAACTCAACCTTTGATCCAACGATTAATCAAGTCTAATTTTTAAACATGCTGTCATGTGATATAAAATATTGTGTCAATAAATAATTTGTAAAATGGCATCTTAAATAACTAGCACAAATAATTCGAAAACATAGTTAAAAATATGAAAGTATATTTGTAGCTATATTGTTGCTACTAAATGCACTATTTACTTTGGGTTTACTTTGGGTTAAAGAATGTTATTACTTTATATACAATTGAACAATGACTTTGAACATGAGAGGATTGAGTCAGGTAAGACGTGTCTCTTACCCAACTCTAAATATTGATTAAACCTAATTTTTAAATCCGAGTTGGGCTTGATAAAACATTAATACATGTTGATCCAATTATAGACGGTCCAAATCAAAAGTAGGTAGGGTAGAGTCCTCTTCACATTGACATCGTTGAAGCGTCTTATAGCCTCTCATGTGTTTTCTTTTATACAATGAATGTTGTTATAGATGCTAATACTTCACTTTCTTATCCATATTTTACAGTCTACTCAAAAATCAAAACTATCATTAAAGAAACACATATTTTAGCAAGCTTGTAGTTTAAATTGCAAAGACCAAATCACAAGTAGCTCAATAATGATAAGTTTAGACAATAACAACTCATCGGCATAGACTCAAAGACCACCGTACATGAGTTTCAGGATAATTTGACAACAATTAGAGTTCGTCATTTTGTTTTTCCCTTCTTTGTTTTTTTTTCATTTGATGGTAGAAATTATGAAATCTTTTGTTTTCCACCTCAATTTATATATACTTTTTGTTTTTTTAAAACAAAAAGAAATAATTTTATGGAACATTTTTTTTAGAAAACTCTGCGCTGATATGTAATTAAACAATAAAAATCGACCATATCTCAACAATTTCCACCTAGTCTTTATGAAAATTTTGTCGATTTGGAGTATTATACCACTTAAGGGTTCGATTCATGATTTTCATGGCTAATACAATATGATATTCATAATATTGAAAAAATCTTTCCATAAAGTCAACCCAACAAATTTCCACTTTATCAACAAGGTATTAGTCTAGTAATATAAAGCTCTATTAGATCTTCTAAGTATTGAACTAGGCTAAAAAGAATTAATTCTTTACTCAAATGGTGACAAGATGTCGTTGATTATGGAGAAAAAAAACATTTACACTTTCGTTAATGTATATAAAATAAATTGCAATAAGAGTTATGTATATAAACACTGAAAAAATAATTTGACAAAGTTCTAATGTAGCTTAAATTTGATTATCTTATTAATTTTGAACATAAAGAGTTATGTTTTGGAGGAAAGACATGGTAAGTATTCAATACACTTATGAAGTGACTCTAAAGTTTTTATTTTTTCTTCCCTTCCTTTCAAAATTCAATTTACAAACGGACCCTCCAATTTGTAAAGTTATAAGACTTCATAACCATTTGACCCTCTTGGTTACAATAATGAATGGGAAAAAAGATGAATATTAGGGATAACCTTCATTGATTTATGTGCAGATTGCAATGGAAAACTGGAAAAGGTAAAGAGAAGGGTATGTAAGGGTTTAAGGGATAGAACCTATTTGTTGTCCCAAAAAATGTCACTCAATATGTCATCATTTGTGATTGGTTGAAAAATTATATTTAAGTAAATATTAATAATTAAATATTTTTCTGATCAATCATAAATGGCGGCATATAGAATGATACATTTTAGGGACAGAAGATGTTTCCCATAAAGGAAAAGAGTGAAGGTAAAGTAGGGGGCTTAGCCATCTCAAAAGAAGGATGGTTCATTATATATAAGCCATTTGAAGACGCATGGTTCTATGGTTCTTGAGTAACCTTGACACACCCATATGCAAAGTCGAGACACATTTATAAAGAAATATAATATTACTCTTCGTTATAACGAAAAAACAATCAAATATCTAGGGTTAACCATATGAATTGAACGACATCATAATGTTCTATTATAAATCATGTTCATCGACAAAGCATTACAGCGCAAACAACAACAACACGCAAAGTCATAATCAACATTTCAACAGAAAAAGATAAGTCAATAATGATCTGAAAAACAAAAAACAAAATAGAAAATCCCTTTATGTTACAACACCATCCAACAACAAATGTTCCAAAATAGTTCATCTTTTCCTAGTCTTTTTATTTTGTTTTATTTCACAGTTTTTCTCCTTGACTTCTATAAGCACTGGACACAAATATTGCATATGTGCCGGCACAAAGGAGAAAAATGATTCTCAATTTACAGAATATACTCACTCTCTCATATTCCATTTCTTTCTATCCTAAGAAAAAACAAGAGAAAAATAAGGAGTTCTAGGTAGATATAGGAAAAGGGTATGTGTATATAGCACAGAAAACAAAGTGCTAATTCATATCAGAAAATGAGTCCCTTCATATGATATAAGATATACTTAGCTTAGCCAATTCCAAACAAGAATCTGAAGACATCACTTAAGGAAATAATCCCTTCGACGCGCTTGCTTCCGGCCTCCACAATCACAAGTCTCCTAACTTCTGTAAAAGTGAATAAAGTTGAATATGCTTAAGGACTTAAGTTTTGTGATAAACCAACTAAGGGGTTAATCTTTTGTTGGTACTAATCAAGCAATTCAACTTTCTTAAAAAAAAATATGCTTTTTCGGGATGTACCGAGAGATTAAAGATAACAAGTTACTTAAGGACCTAAGTTTTGTGATAAACCAACTAAGGGGTTAACTTTTGGGTTTACTAATTAAGGAACTCAACATTAATAAAAGGTATAGTTTACAGAATACAAATGTTCATGAGACAAAAATAAAATATGAACAAAAGACATGGCATGTCTTACATTTTTTTCCTCAAATGATAAATACTACTACTATCATAACTATGCATATGTTGTGCTATGTGCAATACATGGTTACTCCTAAGCCCAGATAAACGGTGAAAGTTGTGTTAGACAGAGTCAACAACCAATGCCAATGCAAAACTTTATCAAATCTCGAGGATATCGATGAACGATAACTATTAAAATATTTTTTATTCAAATTGAGGTCCTTAATTGGTAATCAAAACAAAGTTGGGGTCCTTGCTTGGTTATCACACTAAAGTTGGGGTCCTTGCTTGGTTATCACACTAAAGTTGGGGTCCTTCTATAATATATTTTTTCTCATTTTTCCTCCTTCCCTTAATTCAAAATAACAATAAAATAATAATTACCAGGTTTTGCCAACCACTCCATCACTTTGTGCAATGAATCAGACCTCAAACACATGTGACATCTTCGGTGGTTGTAAAGCCCATAACGGTAATTTGCATCTCGTCCCAAAAGCAACGCCTACAACCATTATTATCTACATTCAACTTTTGCTAACAAACAAAACCAATCAAATGTAGTATCAATCTCGAGCTTAATTACCTGATGGATAGTAATGTCGTCGAGAGATATTCGGGCATAAGTGTTATCTTTAGCCAATGCAGTAATATCACTGAGAAGAAAATAACAAGCGCGTATCATATATATGCTAGAGTAAACCTTCGAAGGTATAAAAATTACAATCATACGCACATGGACGAAAAAAGGGGAAGAAATAAGAGATACTACCTTCTTGAATATATGTCAAGCAATGAATCATTATCATCCACAATTGGTATTGAGCTAACTTTAGCTGCAAGGAAAACATATTCACTTAGTATATATCAAAAGCTAAACAATGAGTAATATGAAAGAATTCTGATTTTAGCAACAATGTCAACACCAAATAGAAGTTTCCAGTTCCCATGGCAAGGCAAAAACTATTCATCAATCACCAAATATTTATCCCTCTAACTATATTGCCAAAAACCATAAATAAATAATATAAAAAATCTTAAAATGTACACGTGAGACTTAGTGTATAGGTACACCGGTACCAACAAAACTTCACAATTGAGACGTTTTCAGATTTGAGTCCCACCATGCTGAGTTTGTAAAAGTAGCTGATTGTTTCTTTTAGTTCAATGCACAAATGAAAGGTGTTACCATACACGCACAAAAATCTCGAATTTTATGTCCCCCTTTAACTTATACACATTTTTATATACAAAAAAGTCTTCGAAAGAATCTCCTGACCCCTTCATCAGAAACCAACAGGACACAGAAACTAACCAGAACAAACATGTTGACAACTTTAAAACAACAATGATCACCTTCAACAAACATTGATAAAGCAGCACCAAGAGATGCATTTGGCCTTAGCATTGCTAGTGGCTGTCCATTTGGTTCTCCAACTTTAGGCACCCATGTTCCCAAGGGTATTGAACCAATCGGTACTTGAAGAATCGGCAAAGAACCAGGGGAATATTTAAAATGCCTGCATATACCTGAAAAGTAAAGTCAATAAATTAGTTCCAAACTTCTAAACCATTTATCTAAAGCCAGTAGCTCCAGAAGCTTACATTTTAGTATCCCTGATAAGGAAGCAAGATGTAGCAAATGAGGAAATGAACCATCCTCTGAAGCATAATGGATGATAGGAACTGTTGATACCTTGTTTTGCAAAGCTTTCAAAGCTACATCTTTTAGACATTCATTGGGCTCAGCCTGAAGATTAAAGATGAAAACAGCAAGAAGACAAATCATAAAATATTCAGAAGCTCATCTCCAGAAGTTTTTTATGGAAAAGGGAGAATCAGAATCAGAACGAAGTACAAGAAAAAATGCAGTGTTATCAACGCATGATGTTAAATCATCAGAAAGCGCATGAAAGCAAAAGAAGCCATAAAGTTTAATAATAAAAAAGGAATAGGGGATAATTAAGAAAGAGAATGGAGCAGAATCATGTGACCAGTTCACTAAGAGTCTGTTTGGAAGTTATATAATGCTTTTATAAATAAATAAGGAATAGAGTGATAGATTATTATGAAATCTACCTTAACATTCCTTAGTTATAAAAACGTCATATAACTCAATTTAAAATTGAAAAATATATCTTTCATTCCCTTTCGCTCCAAAAAGACCCTAAAAGTTGGGTGCTTCTTTTATAGAGAATATAGAAAGGGAAAAACATCTCATAGAACCCATAGAAGACTCAAAGGAAAAAAGCGGCCAAAAACATTCATTCACTGCCTGAATGGGTAATCTTTTATTCAGGAGTACTTACATGAACAAAACGCCAAGGATGTGATCCCCCATTACTTTCAAGTGCTCCACGTAGCTGAAATTTTCCCTCTTTCCAGGCAGCTATAGTATGGGTCTCGAGTTGTTCTTCAGTCAAATTTGGGCCATGATTCCCCAACTGAAATTACGCTTGTTACAAAAGTAATGAATTTACAGAAGCATGCAGCATGCATTATGCTATAAGAGTAGCTAGAAATCATAGATACCCAAGTGTAGCACAGATAAACTATACATATCTAACAAAGGAAGAACTAGAAGAAAATTAGCCAAATTATGAAAGCATTAAAGAGATTCCATAAATATTCAAAAAAAAATTATAAAATTTCCCTAATTAAATTCTCTGAATTTATTTATAAGCCCAAGTTATCTTATACCAGTTCCACAAACGTATTATTAGCCTAAAGTGATGATAACTGGATTCACAAGTGACAAATAATACATATAAATTAGCATAATCAATATGTGTGCCATAATACATTATTAGAAATTCTGGAAATTGTGTAGTGTATCAGCCTTGTAATTTCTTTAAACTTTGCATGTATGTAAGCCTCATAACATATTAAAATTTTCATTACTAGTTAAGTTTTAACTTTCTATCAATTTTTGACCAGTTAAATGGCGTAAAATGTCAACCAAAGAAATTTTTATTTGTAGAGACAAGAGTGGGCAGATCATGACTTTAACCAAAAACTGATACAGAGACTCAAAACAACAACCAAGCCTTAATCCCACTAGGTGGGATCGGCTAAAAACTGATAACAGAGACTTTTATAAAAAAATTATTCCCCACAAACCTCTCTCAATATTAGAATGAAATCCATTGCACTAAGCACTCCAACAAACTGGCTACTGGCAAAATCCCATAGAGGAGCCATCGAGATGCCCTGAATCCAGATAAGTTAAAAAAACACATACAGGTAAAAATCAGCGATGCAAATGGATATAAATTAAGAACCACCAGTTAATAAATGATGTCAAACGGGGTAAAAATACCTGTTCATAAAGAATATGGAATGCTTGCTTAACTGGTAAACTTATGTCCAAGGCATTGACCTGCAATTATAATAAACCAAACAAGAAAAATGAGCTAACACCAAATAAGTCTCAAATTCTTATCGAATGACAACATATAAAAAATGAGGAGGGAAAAGTATGCAAACCTTCCCTGACTCGGGGAGCAACTCAAAAGCAGTATGAGTAGACAGGAATGTAGATATACGGAGGCGAGAGGCCTCCAGATCAGATTCTTGAGTTCTTGGATTAGCTTCCTGGTAAAAGTCTAAAGTCAAGTAGCTTCTTTTGTGTAGCATAAAGTTTAAGACTACAAGAATCGGTGCATGAAATCTCTTACACAATTGTAATGAGCAAGGATATAGAAGAAAAAGAAAGATATTCAACAGGTTTATGATAGAGCATTGTGGCGTTGTTCGACCAATGTAGCCGACACACCTAGTGGGGTTAACGCTTGGTTGTTGTTGTAAAAAATAAATATTATTAGAGGGAAGAAAGAAAGTTAACAGACAGGCAAACCCCCGAAAAGAGGGGAAGGGGGGCTGAGCCCATTCTCGCCCCCTTACCTTAATCCATCCGTGTATCGAAGCACTAAAATAAATCCAACAGCATAAGGGGACAAAAGTGAGAAGGGGTAAGAAACATACCACATGCCCAAAGACATCATTATCAACCTCCATGTGGTATCTACCGGGTGTTTCAGCACGTACGGTTGCAGGTGTAATATCTGGCTCTCTCACTAAATAAATAGTATTAACTACTCCAAAGTTCCCACTTACACATGGCTCATGCTCATCATGCCGCCACTCACCGTCTACATTGAATTTGAACTGCACATAATTGGAAACAATATTATTCTTGTCAGTATGAATCAGTTATTATACTTGCCAACTATGCTTAGAAGTATTTTCAATATTTTTCTAAAATATCAGATTCAATCATGACTGATGGATATATTCAACATACCAATATTGCATAAAAGAATGTGAAAGGCCAGAAAGACAAATACATCATAGACAGATTGAATATCAAATAATATCTACTGTTGAACATCATAAGTCATAATTGAATGCCCTATCAAAAGTTAACATAACCAGAAGTTAGCACAAATAAGAAACTGGAGTACTAAAAGTCCTTAATTTAGTTGCCAAAAAAAATTTGAGCTCCCAAATTAAGAAACATTGTTCCCGTCTTAACGAAAAAGACAGGATACTGAGTTGAAAGATGAGTTATATAACACACAAAATCCACAGAACTTTCCGAATGTATCTTAAAGTATATTTATTCATGATAAAATAGAATAACCTCATAAATACTTAAAATTTAATGTAAATATATTTCATCGGGCATTTAAAATAAAATAACAAATGAATAACATTGTTATAAATGCTTTTACATTAATACTAACACAAAATGCGTGGAAAACGATGCGTGTACTTAAATTTGAACATAATTATATTTCACCAAGTTTTCCAAAAGTCAAAGAGGCCAAACAACCTGATGATATCCCGGTGTTAAGCTGCAAACAACTTGAAATACTGAAGGGCATCCCTCCATGGGAGACATAGGTATATGTTCAGACCATCTGTGCATACATGAGTTGTAAAATCAGTAAATTAATTCCAACATATAAAACACTACCAAAACTATAGAACTCAGAAAATGCAAAGACAATCACATTTATATCATGTTGAATAACAAAGAACTAAGATCCGAATTCGACGGTTCAAGCTCCTACCTTGTAAAAGAACCAGTTAGAAACACCCTTCTTCCTCCATAAGGCCATACAAATCGCTTCGGAATCAAAATCAGTCCTGAAAGTCCACTTACATCATATTCATATCCAGTATCTGCTACAGAACCAAACATTTTCCCTAGAAATCCAACCACAAATTTCAAATAACTCTCAAACTCAGCAATCAGAACAACTTATTATCACTAGTCTCTGCCACAGGAATCTTCCAAGTAACAGAGAGCAGAAGACCCCAGCTTTAACACAACACAAAATTCCACACATTTCCACACAACACAACACAACACAAAATTCCACACATTTCCAATTGCAAAGATTTGAACATTTTCACACCCACTAAAAAAAACTTTCTGATCAATCATTCATCACCTGAAAGAAAACAAAAAGCAAAGAATTACAGTGACATCAAAAAAAACAAAATTCAAGTGTTCCACCTTTCAGTGGATACAGTTTTTAAATATATAGTGCAATTTAGGTATAATCAATCACATGGAAAAATTCGAACTTTACCACGAGATTCGAAGCATAAAACCTTGAATTGAAATGGGGTGTGAAAATTACAGAGAAATTAGATTAAATTGTGTAGAATGGGGATTTAGGTCAAAAAACAATGGAAAAAGAGAAAGATGAAAAATAGAGAGAGAAAATAGCATTTTAGGGAGGGAAATGCATTGTGTTGTGTGGATTTATCAGAGAATGAAAATAGAAAGAAAGAAGAAGAAGAAGGAAAGAGAGAAAATACATAGAAAATAATTATTGTAAAATTAAATTAATTAGTAAAAAATGGGAGGCAGTAATAAAAAGGCAAAATAAAGGGAGAAAAAAAACAAAGGGCAAAATAAATACAATGGGTAGTAATAAGAGAGGGGAAATTATTTATGAGAATAAAATATTTCCTCGTATCAGGAGATAAATTACCTCCTACAGTCAGGAAAAGAATGACATGTATATTGTTTTGTTTTAGAAATATTTTGTAGAAAATGATTAAATGGTATACATGTCATGAATTTAGTTGATGGAGGAAATAATTTATCTCCTTATTATACAATGAGATACATTATTCTCATTATTTATTACCTGAAATTGGATATTCATGTATGTATATTTTGTATTATTGTTAAATTATTAATAGAACAACTTTTATTTAGTATTTGGATTTGGTAAATTAAATAGTAGTGTTGAGGAGTATAATTATATTTTAAGTAAATCTTTTTAAATATGAAAATAATGTGGTTTGGAATGATAACTTTATGTTAAGTCCTCATTTGGGAGAGATGAAGATTACTCTAATAGAAAGAATACAAGAAGAGAGAAAAATAAAAAGTTCATGTGTTTTTTGGTATAAATTTGGTAGTTATAAGTTTGTAGTTATAAATATAACTATAGATTATGAATAGTTATGAATGTAAGTTGTGAAGTTACCTCATTAATATAGAATTGTTCGATAAGACTCAAGTGTAAAATTTGTTAAATAGCTAAAAGTGACATATGCTATTTATTTAATTTTTTATTAGTTAAATTATAATTATTAATTGGATTACTAGTATGTATTTTAGTGTAGTGTAATTAATGTAATTTGATAAATTTTAAAATGATAAAACTGAGTAGTGAATTATTGAAATCTCTTAAGCTTTTAAAAAGTTAATGCTAGAAAGTTCCTCTTTCAAAAGTTACAAAATCCTTCTAAAATTTTTAGTGAACAACTTTAGTAGTTTATTAATTGAATTAAAAAATTACAAATTATATGAAAAATTATAAGCTGGTACTGTAGAATAGTGTCTTTATAAATTTATATTATTTTGCTTATAAAGTGGAAAGTGGAATAGGAAAGAGATATAAAAATGATCTCATAAAAAATTGTTGTTAAAAGATCATAATATAGTGGAGAGATGAAAAACTTATAAAAAATAAAAATGACAAAGTTACACTATGTTGGTGCATGGCATTAATGTTTTTGTAATTTTAAACTATTTTAATAGTGTAATTAACATTTTAATTTAAAAAGGTTTCAATAAATATCAAATTTTAAAAATACATTTATTATCAAAACTGAAAGAAAGTTAATTTATAATTGTTTACAATAGTATGATTGTGTATTTAGGAAAAACACTATCTTTTTATTATATTTTTCTTGTACCAAACAATTTTAAGCCCCACATTATTTTTTATCTCTTTTTTTCTACTAGTAATGTATCTTTCCAACTTTCTCTTTTCATTTTATTCCTTAAACCAAACAAATCTTTAAAAAAAAAAATAAGTTTATAAAAATAACATAAAATAATGAAATCTTGTCCAAAACTAATAATAGTTATTAGGGTAATGTCCTCTGAGAAATTATTATTTCATCCAAGGTATCTTATGTGCTTGTAACCAATAATAACAGGACATACAATAAAAATAATCATTCCTTCATTGTTCTTTCTTGTTTTTACATCATGTTGGGTTCCAATATTTTAGACTAGTGCTGTGAAAATAGCATCCTTTATTAACTTGATTAATATATGTAAAATTATAAAATTACATATATAAAATCTATACATATAGAAATTTGATATATATATATATATAGAAATATATGTTGCAGATAAGTTTTGATCGAGTTCGGGTTACCCGAAACTCGACGAGTTCGAGTATGATATCATTCTTTTCAATTCCACTTAATTTGAGTTCGAGTTCAAGTTTTGAATTTTGGATTCCAGTTTTATGATAAGGACAAGCCCAAATATGAATAATTTGGTCAGAGTGTACTACTCTCCTATATATATCCATCACCATCCCTAATTACAAACAAGTAAAATTCACACATCACTTACCAAACTACATAAATTTACTTTCCACACATGGAAATTCTACATACAAGTGATTTTTTGATATCATTTTAAACTTTACAAGTTTGTGAAATTGATTCATGTATAGATATATTGTTAAATTACTAATATGTCAACAAGGAAATTGCAACAATTAGACTCGATGAAACCGCCATCAAAATAATGTATTGAATGAGAATAATATAAGTAAACTTCAAATTAAAAATGGTTAAGATGATAATATTTGTATATATAAATAAAATTAAATAACAATTATCTAACGATCGATATTAAAAGAAAGTGTGTAATGTCTATGTTATATTAGTATAAAGACTTACAAACTAATTTCATCATCCATCATTCATCTGCATTACTTTTTTGAAAGTCAATGATGATTAAATATAAATGGTAAATAATACACTGTTAGTATATAAAATTCATACACTCAGGTTAGGGAATACATATTTTTCTCTAAAAGAAAATGCATATGTTATATTTTTTAACCGCTATTAATTTAACAACATCCTTATGTAGAGACTAATTTCACCAATAATTAAAGTTTAAGAGAGAATTAGGAAAAAAATATAGTTTATAATGTTTTTATGCACTTTTTCCTACTTTTTTTTTTATTGCGATGCTTTAATTCTAAGAGTCTAATAAGCTGCTAAACATTAATGAAAATATTGCATCAAAATGAAATTGATCCAATAATGTAAGATTTTATTAAATCTAAAACGATCAAAAGATTCCAAGTTCGATTTGTGTGACCAACACTTTAATATCGGCATTCACACATTATGCGAAAAAGTGAATAATGTATGTATATATTTTATTCCCCTCTAATTTTAATCTCCTTTCTTTATACCATTTATTCTTCTTCTTCTTCTTCTCCTCTTCATAAACCACACTACGTTCCTTTGATTATCGAAAACCAGTGCCGAGTAGTTCTTTGTGTTTCTTCTACTTTGAATCTTCACCTTAATTTCATCTTTCGGTAATTATTCTCTTCTTCATTAACCCTATCACCTTAGTTTTTTTTCTTTTGTTTTTTATCGTTTGATATAGAAAATTTTCTTTTATTTTAATCTGAATTTATTCTCCTTTTATGTTTTCAAGCCCCATTAGGCTAAAAGTTTGAACTTTGCAACCCATTTTATTGAAACCCCAAATTCTCAAAACCCTAATTGTTGAATTTCTGGGATGGTTTAAAACCCTGATCTCATTGCTAATAGTTTTCTCTAGTATTAGTGATAAATGATTTGGTTTATTTTGATTTTCCATTTTTGAGAAATGAGGTGGTCATGTTTTTTATTTCACATTTTTTATAAACCATGGTTAATATGGGTACATGGTTCACTTGGGTATACAATTCGTCACTTTTTAAGTTAATTTTATGAAACATTCTTTATGACGAATCTGATATATGTGTGGTGAATTCGGTATGCGGTGAGTCAGGGTAAATAGAGAATTGTGTAGCTATGTTCTAAACACTTTAAAGGGAAGGTTTTTTATTTTTCATCATTTTTGTTTTGTTTTGATTTCTCATTGAAATATAAATAGGATCACAAGAAGTCAAATTGCCAGCAAAAATGGAAGAAGATGATGATTATGAGGAGTATGTGCCTGTGGCAAAACGTCGTGCCATGGAAGCTCAGAAGATTCTTCAACGCAAAGGAAAGGCCACTGCTGTCACCGATGCTGATTTGGAGAAACAACAAGTGGTTGAAACTAAACCTACTCTTCTAGAGAAGGCGTCACAGTTGAAGCGAGAACAGCCTGAGATTAGTGTCACGGAGCAGATTGTTCAACAGGAGAAGGAGATGATTGAGAATTTGTCTGATAGGAAAACTCTTATGTCTGTTCGTGAGTTAGCTAAGGGAATCACTTATACTGAACCTTTGCCTACAGGGTGGAAGCCGCCTTTGCAGATTAGAAGGATGTCAAAAAAGGGATGTGATTTGATTCGAAAGCAGTGGCATATAATTGTTGACGGTGATAATATTCCACCCCCAATTAAGAATTTTAAGGACATGAGGTTTCCGGAGCCGATTTTGAACAAGTTGAAAGCCAAGGGGATTGTGCAACCGACTCCGATTCAGGTGCAAGGCCTTCCTGTTATCTTATCTGGGCGAGATATGATTGGGATTGCATTCACAGGTTCGGGAAAAACTCTTGTCTTTGTACTGCCGATGATTATGATGGCAATGCAGGAGGAAATTATGATGCCTATTGTTCCTGGAGAGGGTCCGTTCGGATTGATTATTTGTCCGTCGAGGGAACTAGCTAGGCAGACTTATGAAGTGATTGAAGATTTCTTGATGCCTTTGATGGAAGCTGGATATCCGGAGCTTAGACCTTTGCTTTGTATTGGTGGAATAGATATGAGATCTCAGCTTGAGATTGTGAAGAAGGGTGTTCATATTGTTGTTGCTACTCCTGGGAGATTGAAGGATATGTTGGCCAAGAAGAAAATGAATCTTAACAACTGCAGGTATTTAACGTTAGATGAGGCTGATCGATTGGTAGATTTGGGATTTGAAGACGACATTAGAGAAGTTTTCGATCACTTCAAAGCTCAAAGGCAGACTCTTTTATTTTCTGCCACTATGCCAACCAAGATTCAGAATTTTGCTAGAAGCGCTTTGGTGAAACCTATTATTGTCAATGTGGGACGTGCAGGGGCCGCAAATCTCGATGTCATCCAGGAGGTAGAGTACGTTAAACAAGAGGCAAAAATTGTTTACCTCCTCGAGTGCTTGCAAAAAACACCGCCGCCTGTTTTAATATTTTGTGAGAATAAGGCTGATGTTGATGACATTCATGAATATCTTCTCTTGAAAGGAGTTGAAGCTGTGGCTATTCATGGAGGCAAGGATCAGGAGGAGAGAGAGTATGCTATTTCATCTTTTAAGGCTGGAAAGAAAGATGTTTTGGTTGCAACCGATGTTGCATCTAAAGGTTTAGATTTTCCTGATATTCAGCATGTCATTAATTATGACATGCCAGCTGAAATTGAAAACTATGTCCATCGGATTGGGCGAACTGGAAGATGTGGCAAGACGGGTATAGCAACAACATTTATAAACAAGAATCAAAGTGAGACAACATTGCTTGATTTGAAACATCTCTTGCAAGAAGCAAAACAGAGGATTCCCCCAGTTTTGGCTGAGCTGAATGATCCAATGGAAGATAATGAAGCAATCACAGACATAAGTGGGGTCAAGGGATGTGCGTTTTGTGGCGGGCTTGGTCATCGAATCCGCGATTGTCCCAAATTAGAACATCAGAAGAGCATGGTGATTGCAAATAATAGAAAAGATTATTTTGGATCTGGAGGTTATAGAGGGGAAATTTGAAAAGCACCAGTCCTTTGTGTACCACTTTATCTCTAAACACCTTATGTATTATATGCAACTTTTAAATTTTGTACCATGAAATATAATGGGTTTCAGCAGAATTTTGTTCCTGATGATTGTTTGTAGTGTTAGATTATTGATTATCAATGTTCTGAAATGTGCTGGGTTGATTTTCACCTGAATTTGAGAAGGAGCTTAAGTATTGAGTATCTTGTGAACTGATCAAAATAAGGCCATGGTGTATATGGTTGGGGATGATTACATGCTTTCATTAGTTATTATTCATCACCAAAAGTCTATTTTATTTATTATTCAATAAGGCTGCCTTCATGTCCGTTTTAAAACGGGCAAAGCTTGAAATTTTCTATGTTAAGAGATTGCAGACCCGCTTAAATCTTTGCGGGAAACTAGTAAAAGGGTAGGGTGACCCGTTTTGCCATCTATTAGTGTGCAGCACTTTGAGTGTTGTATGTTGGGTGATATAAAGATGTTATTAAAGCGGACACAATTTTATCGCAGAAAAATAAGACTTGAATGTAATATTACATCAGCGTTAATGTTGTACAATAAAATATTAAAATGATGATTAATAATGTTTTGAATAAGAGAATGTATAGGACAAGATGATATGACTAGAAATTAAAATTCATCACTGAGCAAATTTGAGTAGAAAATACATTAAAATCATGTATTAGATGATTTAGACATATCTAAAGTCAGAATGTTATTAAAGCGAACAGAATTTTATCGCAAAACAATAAGACTTGAATGTAATATTATATAAGATTGAATGTTGTGCAATAAAATATTAAAATGATAATAAATTTCATATTAGCATAAATAAATAAAATAATGTTTCAAATGAGAGAATACACCCAAAAAAAGATGATATGACTAGAAATTAAAAATTCATTACCAAACAAATTTGAGTTGTTCATATAGAAAAGCATATATTAGATGCATTAGTCATATGCCAAGTGATATTATTTCATTCATTAAATAATAGATAAATTTAATATATTTATAGTGGGAGAAGGAGGGATCCACTTACTCCAAGAAGTGAAAAAGACTTACTTCACATCATGATCATTCATTCTTGGGAAATTTAATGATTTGAATTGATAAATACATCTAAACCATTGGATTTTCCAAAATTGAATAACTAAGATGTGGAGTAGATATTTTTCACTTAGTATTGAAGTAATTTGGTCCCTCTCCTTAATTTAATTATGAAAGATTTAGAGAATTCTATTTTATTAATGTTCACTTATGATGGAATATTATGAATATACACACATTATCTAAACCCTAAAATTCACACACATTCTCTCTCTCTCTTCATTTTCAGTGTTTCTCGAATTTTCCATTTTCTTCAGTGATGAGCCAAATCCACCCTCATCAACATTCCATAACCGCCGATCCAAAACCCGATTCTCCGGTCACCGAACTCCAATCTACGGTTTCTCCAAATGCCAAGATTCTCGACTCAGAGACCCAACATTCTAGGGTTACGGTTTCTTCAGAGGTAAATTTTGAACTTTCTGGTCAAAATACTGTTGATAGATTCGATGATCTAAACAATAGGACTGAGAAGTTTTCATGTTCTGATACCAAATCGAAATCGTTGTTATCGGAATTCGATGATTATGTCGCTGGAAAGAGAAATAGTGATTTAGGTCATGGTTTTGAAATTGGTGATATGGTTTGGGGAAAGGTGAAATCTCATCCATGGTGGCCTGGGCATATATATAATGAAGCATTCGTGTCGCCATCGGTGCGTAGAACTAAGAGGGAAGGGAATTTATTGGTGGCATTCTTTGGAGATAGTAGTTATGGGTGGTTTGAACCGGCTGAATTAATCCATTTTGATCCGAATTTTGCTGAGAAATCACAGCAAACGAATTCGAGGACTTTCTTGAAGGCTTTGGAGGAGGCAGTTGATGAAGCGAGTCGAAGGAGTGGTCTTGGATTGGTGTGTAAATGTGGGAATACCGGTAATTTTCGTCGGACAGATGTTAAAGGGTACTTGTCTGTAGATGTTCCGGATTATGAGCCTGGAGGGTTCTATTCGAGTAATGAAATTAGGAAGGCGAGAAGTAGCTTCAGGCCGAGTGAGGCTCTTGCTTTTGCAAAGCAGTTGGCATTGTCTCCACGTGATGGTGACCATGGAAGCATTGGGTATATTAAGAATAAGGCTATGGCTTTTGCATATCGAAAGGCGGTGTTTGAGCAACATGATGAGACTTATGCACAGGCTTTTGGTTTGCAGCCATCACGACATCAGAATAATACAAATAAACAGCCTTCTAGGCAGCCTTCTAGAGGTATATTGTCAACTTCCTCCTTGAAGTTTTTGATTATTGTATTTCAGGTGAAAAGTAGCATAGGGGAGTTTTTATTGGACAATTAACACATTTTGATATTCAACTTCAAATTCTGCTAGTAAATGTGTGTAGTATCGTAGGCAAGGGGATCATATGACACAGAATATAATTGCAATGCATTTATGTGTTGTTTTTTGTCACTGTTAACAATGAAATTGATGATTAAATCTTTGTAGAACTATTGCTAAGGACTATAGCAATCAATAATATGAAAGTCTTGAGACATTATACTTGCCTGTAGATATTTAAGCTAGACTCTGACTGATGTAAAGATATCTGTGTTCAGCTATTCCTTGATTCTGTAAATTGTGGTTTGGTCTTGTCTGTTCAATACTTGGTATTGTGGAGATTGGAGGTCAACATTTTGGTATGATAAGTGTTAGTCATTCTGATGTTTATGGTCAGTAGCTGATACGTTCATTGCATGATTTTATATTATCTAATTACTTCTATATGCTTTTTCTGTAACTGAATCATATGATCAACTAGTGTTCTTGATAGGCACCATCATAACTTCATAAGATATAAGGTTAGGATGGAAATTGAGGTGCATGATACAGGACAGAGAGATAAGTTTAGAATGAATTTATTTGGGAAAAGTTAGAGTAGCTCCAGTTGATTAAATGACAGAAACTCAAAGGCTATGCTAGTATTATCATGACTCATGTGACAAGAAGACCTGAGGCTTTCATGGGAAAATGGATCAAATGGTATATAGTTTGGTTATAAGGAGTAGAGGAAGGCTGAAGAGAACTTTTGGAGAAACCGTTATGCCAAGCTTTACTCTAAGAGATTTTATTGAAAATATGATTTTTTATAGAGCTGATGCATCAATTGATTCATGTTGCCAACCCCCCTAGTGGAGTTAGCCTTGGTGGTTGTTTAATGTTCTTCTTACTTGCTCTAATGCAATCGTTTTGAGTTCATGCAGCCTTGTTAATATCATAAAGTTTCTTTGTATCTTTGCAAAAGTTTACATAAAAGGTGAGGCTTCATATATAGCAGTAATATAACTGGGCTGTTTGCATTTTATTCGGTTAAAACATCATTTTATGTTTACATTGTAAGTTATAATTTATCCCCTCACTTATATAAGGATGAGTTTTTAAGGGACTTATGCAAGGATGTAAATGTTGATTTAATGGTTTTTTTTGTGCTGTTCCCCCAGCTCCTTTGAGTGGTCCAATGGTGACAGGTGAAGCTTTGGGTAGCGGGAAGAACACTACTAAATCTGTTAAAGTTAAGGGCAGTATGAAAAAAGATAAATATCTTTTTAAGCGGCGAGATGATCCAAACAACTCTTTCCAGATAGCATACAAGGAAGAAACACCTGATGCAACTGGTCATGATGTACTTCAAAAGGGGGCTCCCGCTGTGCCTGTGGTGCCTCATAATGTAGAGAAGAATGAAGATACAGAGGTTATAAGCCATGATGTTGTGACTTCAACTTCAGATGCCAAAGCAGCTTTAATAGATGGGACTCAACCAGATGGCAGTGGTCTTGCATCCAAAGCCATTTCCTCTGATGTAGAGCCTCATCTTGTTAAGGGGAAGGAATCTCCTGATGAAATGACCCATAATTTAGAACAGGGTGATGTTTCAAGTAAAAGCTTGGGTAAATCTGATTTGTCTGTGGAGGTGCCATTGTTAAGCATAATTGATCAGAATGCAAAACAGTCTGGACCAGATTTTGCTAATGGGGGAAATGACTTGCATCAAGCAAAGCATCATGAAATTGCTTTAGTGAAGAAGACTAAAGGTCATAAGCGACCTGCAGATAACTTGAACTCCAAAACTTCTGCTACTGGGGAGAGAAAGAAGAAAAAGAAAAAAGATCTAAATTTACAACCTGCCCCGGGACATTTGGAAAAGCATTCTACTTCTGGAAAATTTGTACACCTTTCAGGAAAACCTGTGCCAACTGCTATGGCTCCTACAGAGGATCTCCGAGCAGAACAAGTGCAAGGAGATTTTATTGCCCGTAATTTGCCGCCCATGGATCCCATAGGAGATGCTAATTTTGAATTGCCTCAACTTTTGGATGATTTGCAAGCTCTTGCTTTGGATCCTTTTCATGATGTTGAAGGGAAAATCCCTGCTGCTGTTCTGAAGTTCTTTTTGCACTTTAGATCTCTTGTTTACCGAAAAAGCTTGTCTTCATCACCACCAACAGAGAATGAACATCCTGTAGCTCTTGGTGCTAAATCTCCTTTGACTGTCAAGGCATCTGACAGTCCTGGGGATCATGTCAGAGCTTCACCGGTTGTAAAACCTGCAAAACACTTTGTTCGGCCTGATGATCCTACAAAAGCTGGACGGAAAAGGGCACCCTCTGATCGTCAAGAAGAAATTGCTGCAAAGAGGTTGAACAAAATTACAGATTTAAAGGCACTAGCTGCAGAGAAGGCAGCAGCCAGTCAGAAAACTTCTGAAGCCCGGAGAGGAGAGGAAAAAGATTCCACGTCCCAGGCTGCACCCAAGTTAGTCAAACCAGATTCGAACAGGAAAGTGCAGCGTCCAGC
This sequence comes from Lupinus albus, assembly GCA_009771035.1. NCBI lineage: Eukaryota > Viridiplantae > Streptophyta > Magnoliopsida > Fabales > Fabaceae > Lupinus > Lupinus albus. The sequence continues at coordinate 1,129,853 of CM020016.1, forward strand.
TAAGGTTGTTGAGCCCACCATGCTCGTGATCAAGTTTCCTCCCCAGACATCACTTCCATCTGTAGCAGAGCTGAAGGCAAGGTTTGTTCGCTTTGGCCCAATGGATCAATCCGGTTTCCGCGTGTTTTGGAAGTCCTCTACGTGCCGTGTTGTTTTCTTATATAGGGCTGATGCACTGTCTGCATATAAATATTCTGTAGCAAACCCATCCTTATTTGGCACTGCGGGTGTGAGGTACTTCCTCCGGGAATCTGAGGATTCTACATCTGAAGTCTCTGTAGCTGCCAAGGCTAGAGAAGACAATGGTGCTGCCAATGAAACACTGCGACTCAAGGATCCTGCAGCAGCTCATCACCCGACATCATTACCACCATGGCAACCTCTTCCACAGCCAATGACCCAGCTCAAATCCTGCCTGAAGAAATCTACCGGTGACGAGTCTGGTCAGTCAATTGTTAATGGAGGTAGTAATAAAGGAAACTCACGTGTAAAATTCATGTTAGGTGGAGAAGAAAGTAGTAGTAAGATGGAGCCATTAATAATGGGTAATAGAAACATCAACAATGCTAGTTTTGCTGGTGGAGCACCTCCTATTGCAATGGATTTTAATAGTAAGAATTTTGTTCATTTGGTAACTTCTCAACCTCCATTGTTGCCTACACCCCCTGCTACTACTACTACTACACAGTTAAGTAAAACCCCACAACATAATTTGCATAATTCTGAATTGGCAATGGCACCCAAAAATACTCCCAATTTCATAAACACCCCTACAAAAGCTACCACTACTTCAACCACAGTTGATATCTCACAGCAGATGATAAGCCTTTTAATGAGATGCAATGATGTTGTGAATAACCTTTCAGGTTTATTAGGCTATGTGCCTTACCATCAACTTTGACAAAAAATGACACCATACTCCAACATCACACCATATTCATCCAAATACATGAAATTTCAGCCTTTTTGGATTGTGAATGAATTGCCCAAGAGAATGCAAGAAATGCACTAGTGGAAGAGGAAAAGTGGGGTTCATAAATATTGAAGGTGGTTTTATTTGAGGTTCTTGGGCTACAAAACTAAATGCATTCTCATGTCCAATAATGTCATCTTCTCTTGTTAGCTATATTACATTTCCATTTTTGTTTCCTAGACTTGTTTTTTTTTAATATTTTAAATCACCCTTCAATGGTGGTGTGTAGTTTTTTTGATATATCAAACGCAAAAGGCACATTATATGCTCAAGTGTGCTACACCTTTGTATGAGAGTATACTAGAATTGCTTTTTCTTGTTTCTTGCATTGCATGTATTAATCACCCTTAGCATGTGCTAATATTTGGAATTTGTTATTGGTAATTCGAATTACCTATTTACATTTATAGTAATCAAACATTCTTTTTTTTTTACAAAGCTATATTTAGTTAGTAGAGGTAATAAGAAATTGAATGTTAACAATGTTATTGGTTCCGTTCCCTTCTCTATGCTTTTATTTGTGTTAGGATTAAGAATGGCACAACACAATTCATTAGTTGTTATAGGTTGAGTTGGAAATAGACTTGGTTAAATGAATCTAAGTTTGTTTTGTGATGTGTTGACTTAAGATTCATCACTTAATTATTATAAGCTTTTAGAAGGCAAATCCTTATCTATTTACGCAACAGGCTATGTCACAAATCATTGATAAGATGGTTTGACTAATAAAAACAATATTTGTAAGGAGAGATAATCGCGTACCCAAAAATGGATTAATCCATTATCGAAAAGGGTGAGAGATACCCTTAAATTATATAAAAGATATAACTAGTTCGCAGCGGTGGCTAACTGTCTCAAGTGACAAGGGAAACAATCGTTCACACCTTGTGATTTTGATTTTAACTTTTGTTGTTATTACCACTAATTGTTTATTCACTTTCTTCTATTCAATTATGTATAAAATTCTATAAACAATGACTAAAAAGTAATATAAGTGAAATTGAGCTAGCCAAACCAATTTATTCAGGTTCATCAAAAAGATGCATTCATTCAACTAACTATGAAAACAATGTGGAAAATCTGAAGAAATTTCCAGAAAGGATAGTACATTTTGATCATTTACAACATAGACATGGAAAGAGAGAAATGGCACCATCTATTTGTATATATGAGTGTGTAGCACTAAAAAGAGATACATAGCATTAGTATCTGAAATAAAATCATAGTATCATATGTCAAGATTGGATTCTTCTGGGATCACAGTCAAAGTCACCAATTTATCATTTGCTCTTTTAACTAGTACCTTCATGGGCACTCCAACTTTATCTCCCATTATTTCGATTACCTGCACAACAACAACAACTAAGCCTTAGTTCCACTAGGCGAAGTCGGCTGCATGGACCGAACAATGACATGATGCTCTATCATAAATCATGTCCATCATAATGATGAACAAATTCAAAGCAGAGCAAATCGAGCAACTCGTGTTATTTATTCAAATCACATTCTTTCACTAAACCTATTTTTCTAAAGTTTCATTTCATTTCTAGATTTTTTGACTTTTAGTTTTAGCACAAAGTTTAAGTAAACAAACCTGAAAACTTCAACTATCAAAGGGACATCAAATTATAGTTTAATGCTCCAATTGTTTTAGAATATCAATTATCAAATCATCATATTTCAGTTAAATAATAAACAAAAGTATAGAGAATATGTCAATACCTCTTTCATGCTTTCGACAGGCTTCCCGTCAAATTCAATGACAACATCGCCAGGACGGAATCCAGCTTGATCACCAGGGGACCTCGGAGTTACCTATTCAAAAACATCGAAGTTACCTAGTGACAAACGTGTAATTTGATGTATTATAATGCTATCCTAACAAAGAACAAGTACATAGTGAGAGTGATTTCAATGCACAACATTAATTATAAGTAAATGAATTCATTAGGAGAGTTGCATATTTGCATTTTGTCTAATCAGAAAATGCAGGAAGTGGCCTTCAGCTCTCCCTCCATTGTTTCAATTTTGCATTAATCTCTTGCCGACTTTTCGTTCCTAAAATCCGAATCAATTTTCTCCATCACTAACTAAACAAAACATTAGAGCTCCTGACAGCCCTTGTCTTCAAAGGATAAGGGATGGAGATAAGCAAGTCTACAGTTCAACCTGATCACTAATGAATGCCCCTCAAATGACCTATTATAACTCCATCGGCGTCAAGTACCTCTTATTCGTCCAATGACTTAAATATAGTCAATTATGTCAACCGATTTGATTTGGCAAATAACATTATTCATCATTCATGCAGATTTGTTGCCCTTTTAAAATAATCGGATTCTGCATTATTGTATAGTTATGCTTAGGTTATTATCAGATAGCTCAACCGTAGGAAATTAGCATTTATAGCATATTATTGTACAGATTGTATTATCACTATTTAATTCAGAATTCTCCAAGAGGAGAACACACAATTTCAACATACATTTTTCTAAGTTTCACAAATTAAATCCATTGAGAAACATTACTCTAGTGGAGTATATAATATTCGAGATAATGACACAATCGAGAAAAGAAACTAAGATTGCCCTGATCATGCAATGCCCAAAGCTGTTCTTTGTAATATAGATTTTCATGACATTATAAATTAGTCCTAACTCTGGTACTAGATCATGAATAGTGCATAATGTTCATCTACCCCTACCAAGTATTGATCCCATGCCTAAAAAAATTAATTATTCTTTCTATATTTTCTATTTTTCTATACCCTTCTCAATCTTATCAATTGTATGAGTGCTACATTAGAAAATGAACAAGTTTTACCTAACCTTTTTCTCAAGTATACGTTCATCCGTAATTCTATACTACAGCTTTGCTATCACTTCTCCGACCGATTTGTCGTGGAAAAAAAAACAAGTGTGAAGATTTGTCAATTGAACCTTGACTTCAAAGAGTTACACAAACAAGAGTTTTAAGAACAGTTTGCTGAAAGTGGCATGTTGAGCAAGTCGGGAAGCAGGATAAATAGAAAGGAAAAATTAGGAACATACCATCGGTACAAGAATGCCCTTATCGACATTAGGGAATGAAGCGTCTCTCTTTTTAAGCTGGGCAATGATCATCTCATTCAGATCAAGCATCTTTAGCCCAAGCCATGGTCGTATTACTCTCCTGAAGAACACATCAAATGATGTTTATTCCTCAACATGGCAGAGTCCAACTAACCAATTACAAATGCAAGTATGAATTTGTAATGAAATGTTTAAATCGACAATTGTTTATGGAAGATTTGTGGTCATATTTAAAAAAGTGGGAAAATGTAAAAAGAAATTGCATGATCTTACCATTATTTCTGAATGTCAAATACAAATCACAGGCTAACAATATTTTATAACTACAGTAGTACGGTCATCTTGCTTTTCAATAGATATGCGGAAAAGAATACTAAGCTAAAAATCAATAACATACCCACTTTTGTTGAAGTGCTCTATAATTTTACAGACAGAGTCAATTGGTACAGAAAAACCCAACCCATCAGCTGCCAGCACTTTCATTATGTTCACGCCAACAACCTCGCCATCAATGTTGACCAGAGGCCCTCCAGAATTTCCCTATACCATAGATAAAATCGTACAAGCAGATTGATCAACCGTACAAGTTATGATTTGATATATACACTATGAAAACCTAGCTGGGTAGCTTGGAAGCATGTGGAGAGAAAGAGAGGAAGATGTACCAGATTAATTGCACAATCTGTTTGTAAATACTCTCTCTGCATGCCAGTAAAACCCAAATCACTACTTTTCCGGTCAACGCAACTATACAAAAATCATCATTGGATTTAATCAGCAATATAGCTTTAGCCTCGGATTATCATACAGTATATGACGACAGTAATTTGACGGATTTTTTTTCTTCACACCTTACAATACCAGCCGTGACAGTATTCTGAAGGGAAAGTGGACAGCCCATGGCTATTACCCAATCTCCCGGACGGAGCTTACTTGAAGAACCAAGTTTTGCTTCTGGAAGTGGGGTTTCTGAATTGATTTTGACAATAGCAATATCTGAATGCTGGTCAGCATGTACCACTTTACCCACAAATGTCCTTCCATCTTGCAAAGTGACTTCAACCTGTAGTTTAATTGATATTTTAAGATCAATATTGGTTGTAAAACCAGAAATTACGGTCCATACTCATAATTTTATATACTTATTGGATGTCTTCATGGAGCTAGACTATTAAACTAATGAGAGTGGGAAGAAATGAATGCCGTAATGTAAAAAAACTCGCATGAATCGCCGAAAATGATTGGCATAAAGTGATACTTTAATAAGAAAGAACTGTAACACCTTCCACAGAATTCGTAAAAATGCCTTAACATCAAGGTTGAAATTGCCTACATGTCAATGCAGTTGACACATGTTTGAGAAACATACAACTTTTACAAGATATGCATCACAGAAAGCTAAACGAGGGCAACCAAAACATTGCTGCACGTAAATGATTCAGAGATATGCCACAACCTTCCTTTTCGATGAAATTCTCGTCCCTTGAAAATCAACCACAACATGAGCGCATGTCAAGATTGTACCATCCTTGTTGATGATTGTTCCTGAGCCAATACCCCTTCCGGCAGTTATACCATGAAACTCTACATGGTTGATGCATAACCCTCATGGTTACCTCAAGGGCACATAAAAATTTAAACATTTAAGGTCAAAATATCTAAAAATGAATACCTTGTGGAACTACGATGTTAACAACGGCAGGGCCAACTTTAGCAGCCGCATTTGCAATAGAATCTCTGCCGAAACAACCACATGGCTTTGACCCATCATTAACGGCCCCAGAATATTCCTTAGTTATGTCGGATGAAGGGACGGGACTGACTCTATAAGAATTGACCGGAAATAGTCCTACATTTTTTTATCTCTCAATGTAACAAAAACATGAACACGTGTGTATATATACCGAAAATCAAAACAGAATGAAGAGTAGGTGCTTAGGGCAAACCAGATATGCTAGGAAAATTCAAATATTGAGGAAACAAATCAGTTTGCACCGGCCATGTTGATGGCAAGTAATCTTGTAATGACAAAGGGAACCGCACTGCCACCGATGCTCCTGAATTAGAAGCCATGTTAATAAAGCATCCAAGTGACATTTATTTAGAACTCTTTTGTATAATTGTATAAACTTTTTTTAAAAAAAATCAACAAAATATTTTTAGCAAAGGTAACTGTTCAAGAAGCTGAAAAATATAGCACTGATTAATAAAAACTCAAGTAATATAGATTTAATTAGTTTTTATCAAAATAATTTCACTTTTTGCATGAAAATCTTAAATTAAACATATAGACACCCAGAACCTCTGCAACAGTATCCAAATCTTGTGAGACTGATCAATTCACATTTGCGTTAAGCGAAAAATCGGTTTTAGGCAATTGATTTCACAATTAATTGATACCCATATTGGAAAATACATAGAGTTTCAGCTTCAAAGGATCCAATTAGCAGAAACATGTTCTTCACTTATATATGCTGTCACCATTATTTAAAAGAAAAATCAATTTTCAATTTACAAAATAGCAATTTGCACATAGCAATACACAAATAAAATAAAAAATTAAATTTATTAACTCACTTGTATTAGAATTGTTATTGCAACACGAGAATGTTGAACCAACAACAGCAACTGCCACAGATCGAATGATAGAACTTCTGTTAAAATGTCGAAAATTTCTCTGCCATCAAGACTCAATAATAAGCGAAAAAAACGATTTTTACACACATTTTAAGGGTTATAACAAATAATAAATGATGAATGAAAGAGTTAGATGTAGAAATAATCGATACCATGAAATGGGTCATGATGAATTTTCAGAGTCTTGTTCAGCACGAAAAGAGAAATGAAGAACTGTGTGCAAAAACCCGTCTTGAACCCCTATTGTGTGCGCAGAAATAGAAGAGAATATGGGTACAGGTTAATTGAGCCTTGTCAGTGTAAAAAACATTCATTCATTCTCATTTGTATTATTATTTTTTATAATAAGTAAACGTGAATGCTACTTGCATGTATTATAATTATAAAAATTGGTTCGTGTCGGCCGGTTCAATCGGTGAACCGGTTTCAATATTAATACAGTATAATAATTATATCAACCATATAATTATATTGGTCAAAATTAGTCATATCGACTGATTTTCAATTAAACTGTACTAGTGATACTGATCGATTTTTATTTAAAATTATTTATTTTAATGAAAATAAAAATAATTATTGTTTTTTATTAATTTTTCAATATTAATATTGATATATTATATATGTATATCTAACTTCACCGGTATGATGTTATACCATTATATCAGTATTTCTACTGGTTTGATAACTAGTACGATATTAATAACATTGCATATATGTATTAATTTTGTATGAGTTTTATATATTGTTAATGTATTATCTATTATTCATATTTAAACATTATTAACTATAAAAAATAATAATAAAATGAATTGTGAATGATATACTAATTGTGACAATATATATATTACACTAATCTTCTTATCACTTATTTTAAAATGCAACTACTAGGATGAGAAAAATAATAAAAGATATATATAGTTTGATTTGCCATAAGGGACATGATAAAATATATTTTCTTACTAAACTTACACTCATACTTCATTTTATTTTTACTTTTATGAAAGTCATGAATTTCTCTAAACAAATAACACCATAGAATAATTGTGGCAACTCAAACATAGTTATCTATAAGAAAATAAAACAAAAAATTAATAGATATAGATTAGAACAAAATGGATGAACATTACATAAATTAGATGGATGAATGGTGTACCTTTTTTTATACATATATACACGTATTATCCACAAAAGGTGTGTTATATATACTAGTATGTCGAGAAATACTTTATGTCTGTCGACCCGCATTCTTATTTTATTTTTTATTATATATAATTAGAATGTTTTTGTATTAAGAGTACTTTATGTTAAAAATATATTTATTATAATTCAATTTAAGATGAGATAGGTAGTTAATGTGCTAATAGTAATTATTTAGGATTATATGTTTTTTTTGTAGAAATTAAAAAATGAGGCAAAATAGGAAAATAGAAATTACACCATAGTGATAGTTATTTCATGTTTTGGCTTTATATATAATATAGATAAATATTGTCGCATTTTAAGTATATCATTTATCATCAATTTAGATCGGGTTAAGTGAATATAAAATTTGGGAAACAAACATTCCCGCCAAGACAAAGCGCAAACCTAAATCGTAGCTTTTCACAGTCTTTGGCGTGATTACGTGAGTGAGAGAGAGAAAGATCAAAATTGAAAGGAAATGGAATTCACGTTGAGCGATAACGGTCTTAAGAGCTTCACGCGATGCATCACTTGTCTCGCTCGTATCGGTAATGAACTCGCTATTCAAGCCTCTTCCTCTCAGGTATAACTATACTTCATTTATTTCAATCTATATATATATATATAATTAGCTACTTTTTAATCTCTCTTGTGCAAAAAATATGCTATTGTTATGTTTTTGTAGAAATTCACTATATAAACCGAGGTTACGAGTTCAAATCTCGGAAATAATAAGACTGGATATATTTATTTTCACCGGACTAGGCCACATACCCCGGGCAAGGGCGAGCCTTATTGCAATGGTAATTGCCTTGTAACATGGAGGTTATGAATTTATAAAGGAGTGTACAAATACCTTCCTCGGACCTTACTAGGTTCGAGGATTGTGTATTGGGTTACCCTTTTTAGATTATAACCAGGCAAAAGATTACGGAGTAAAAAGTTTTGGCTGAAATAAATGGATTCAGAGAGAATTTGTTTTGTTTCATTTTGATCGTCCGTGCACCAAATGCTACGGGAATATACTTGTTTGACGGTGATTATTGAGTATTAGACATGTTTTTTTTGTCGCAGCTTCTTTTCCACACTATCAATACATCACGGTCTGCATATCAATGCATAACATTCAAACCTGGATTCTTTGATGGCTATACAGTTTCCCACAACCATGTGCAATGTAGTGTGCTTCTGAAGGTTCGAAATGATCTTTTGTTGTTTTGATTTAATTCCAACGAGGTTTGAAAATTTAGAATCCTCATTCACATACTTTGATTAGGCCGTTTGTGCTGTTCTTAGGACACCTCTTACAAATATCGATCATTTGACTGTGAAATTGCCTGATCCGGATGCTCCCAAAGTGATGTGGATTTTGGATTGCTACAGTGGTAAACTAACTATACTACATTTATACACGCAATCTTTGTTGCTATATAATTGTTGATCAACAGGAGAAAACTATTAAGTTATATGATGCTTGTATTTTTTTGGTACTACCAAGAGTATCCTTCACCCTATGGGTAAGGAATTAATCTCTTTTGGGGTGTATAACTGCTCCTCCCAATAAGTATCGCTCACAAGAATTAAACCCTTGACCTTTTGGTCTTTCTGGGGATCTAATGGAGCTTTATATCACTAGACCAACGTCTTGTTGGTGTTTGATGCTTGTATGACACTTGATATCATGTGTCTAATTTAGAAATAAAATGTGTGCCCTTAATTTTCAGAATTTGGTATTCGTGTGTCTTCTATGTCGCGACACGTGTTTGTGCATCATCAGTCTGCGATTGCTTTTGGATTTAATTTGGGTTACCGTGGGGACTAATCATTTACTTGTGTTTGTCACAATCTATGGTGTAATAATTTAAATCTTTATGTGGACTTGAGTATTCACTATTTGGTGTGCCATGTACAAGGTGCTAGGCATATTCATAATTCCATATACTGTTTTTTTCTTCTTATCATTCAATGATATATACACCCTGTTGTGGGTTTAAAAAGATTTCTTATTTATTCACTGCAGGTATGAGAAAAACCTATTGGATTACTTGCAATGTAGAACCTGACATACAACACTTATCCCTTGATAGGCAAAAGTTTCCTAGCAACTTTGTCGTGAGACCTCGAGATCTGAACAGGTTACTTGGCAATTTTCAGTCGTCACTTCCTGAGATCACTATCATTGCTACAGAACCTGATTCTCTGCCTCCTGATGCTGCAAGTGAAATTGGTGGAAAGGCTGTTGAACTTCGAAGTTATATTGATCCAACTAAAGGTAATGGTGTTTTTGTATATAAATATATTACAAACAGTATATTCACCCACAAAGATTTCATGGCAGACAATGACTCGGCCCTACACACCCAACTGTGGATAGATCCTAAAGAGGAATTTTTGCAGTATTTTCATTCTGGAGACCCAATAGACGTGACATTCAGTGTAAAAGAACTGAAGGTATAGTAACACAAGCCTTCTGTTTTCATTAGATACTGTTTACAGGAGTGTATCCACTTCATATCTGATTTTTTATCGTATTTTCTTACATGATTTATGTTATTCTTTCTCCCTTTCTGGTGCTGAATTAACTTTTCTTTAATGCACATGATGCTTTTCTCTCTCATCACACTGCAGGCATTTCTTTCATTCTGTGAGTCTTGTGAAGTTGACATCCATTTATTTTTTGAGAAAGCTGGCGAGTAAGATGTATTTAGTCTCTTAAACAATATTTACCCTTATTACTTCATCCAGAATAAGTTGTATGATTAATGGCATAAAGTTTCCTAAGAATATGACTGCACACCTTTCATTTTAGGTTGTGTGTATTACTGTATTACTTACTAGTCATTGCGCATCTCATAGCCTAGTGTACTCCAAATAGAATTCAGGAAGTGAAAAATAATTGCAAAGACAGACTTGTCTTAGATTTAACAGATGAGAAAATGCTACATATTTTAAATCCAACAACTAAATAAATAAAGATATAGACCTGGGTCACTTGCTATCCATTTATTATGCAAGTATTTAATAGTTATGATGTGTCATTAATTCTGGATGATAATGTATTTGGTAAGCAGGCCTATTCTCTTGGCACCTAAATTTGGTTTTGAAGATGGGTCTAACTCAAATTTCGATGCTACCCTTGTACTGGCTACAATGTTAACTTCTCAGCTTCATGAAGGCACTGCCTCAGAACCTCCACAAGTAGCTACCAGAACACATGCTCAAACTGAAGAAAGAAATGAATCTCCCATGCAGCGAGAGAACTGCAGAACAGATGCATCTGAACCTCAATCTGAACACACCCGTATATGGTCGGACCTCTCAGGTAACATCAATATTGAGTTGGATGATATGTAATTGATCTAAACTCTCATTAGGTTTTCCAATTTGCAGCAAGCGCAATTAAAAATACCGGTGCTTCTGAAGAAAGGCAAGCACAAGAAGGAACAAATCCAAATGATAACGAACAAAGGGAAATTCAAAGGATTAGTACTCTACATATTTCAGGAGTAACATCAGTTGCAGGAAATAACCCCCTGGATGCTAATTTGTATCCTTGATGTTACTGTTTGCCTCAATATGTTATCAATTCCAGCATAATGATTTGCTGTCCCCTCAGAGTTGTTGTCACTAATATATGCTGCATTTCTTCCCAACTGCTATATGTCCAACTCTTATGGGGTAGTTACAAATTATGCAATGCTAAAACCAGGACTTAGGAATAAGCCCTTTAGTTGGATTATTTATGAACTTCATGTTTGAATCCCTTTTATTAAAAGAAATAGCCAATTGAACCTTTATGCTCACGTTTTCCATTATTGAGATGGTTGCTGAAGTTTTTATCGGGGTTATATTTGACTACTTGTTGAGTTGAAGTCTTTACCTTGACTGATGTATCAGCTGTCAAGCAACTAAAAAAGATCGTGAACAAGAGCCTCAAGGTTAGTTAACTGGGATGGTTAATGAGCCTAACTAATGTTGTTATTGTTGTTCTATTAACTAATATAATTAATACATTTTTCCAGATATGTCGCGCAATAATGATCATGGCTTTTCACAGCATTTTCCCAGTAACTGGGTAAATGCTGAAGAAGATGATGAAGACGATGGTGATGGCAATGAGCAGTACATTCAGGCAACACCACCATACTATGAAGAAGAGTAACTCAGAACTCTATAATGGCTTTATTTTACTCATAACATGGTTTGTTTCTTGAAACTTTTTCTGAGTGAATAACCCTTCATCTTGAATTTAAAATGATTGAATAGTCATATATTGCTAGTTTTCTTGTACTCTATTGTGTGATTAAATCTGTCAGTTAGAGGTATCAATTCTTGCATTTTCCATATATATATATATATATATGCTCATAATGTAGGCCTGCCGGGTATCCCACTCATAATGTTGAAACACATACAATTATTGTTAGGGAAAACACATGAAATGCTCTAGAAGTGTTTAACTTAACAATATGCACAGAACATAAAGAAAAGCTGTGTAATATGCCAAAACAGTTGAATATTTTAAAGTTAACTTTTATAAGCATGTATATTTCATGAAACATTTTAGTTGTTAATTATAGTACCCTTAAATTTTATATTCATTAATAATACTAAACTGTACATTTTTTTAAAGTGTTGTACGTACTTCTATCTGTTTTTTAGGGAGGGGATCCATTTACTCCAAGATTAAGTTTTTTAAACTTACTCCACATCTTAGCTGAGTAGATCTAAACCATTGGATTTCTCTGAGTAGATCTAAACCATTGGATTTCTCTGAGTAGATCCCTCCTCGTTTTTTTGATTGCCATATAGCTATATCCGTGCATCATATACATGTGCCAATATACATGCACCATAAAATTGATGACTATTTACATTGGCTTCAATTGTATTGCAGGGTCTAACTTGCAAGCTGTTAATTCTTCATATACCCAGATAGCTTCAAATATACATGGGAAGAGGTAAAGCTAAAAAGTTTTAATTTATAGCATAGGTTAAAAAAACTCATTGATCTCAGAAGACATATCCCCCTATGTAATCATGAACTTTAGGCTAATTAATGGACAAGTTGAGGCCAGTGATGATTTCATTGTATTCAAGTCTTCGGCTACATTTTTTTTTTTGCTAAACAAGTATTGTAATGTGATAGCATGGAATGTAGTTTCTCTGGTGTAGAACACAACCATATATCATGAGGTATTTAGATGAATATGATGTTTATCTTCAATTGAAAATTAAGGACCAAACCAATGTTCGGAATTTTCTTTCCATGATGGACAGACAGGTTAATTAATTATTCATTCCTGGTGCTGAAAATATTCTATATCTTATGGCTCAAAAGTCAAGAGGATTAGAACTATCAAGTATGCAACTTTACATTCCTAATTGTACATATTCTTTCGATTTATTTCGTATTTTCGTCGTATCTTGGTTTACATAGAATTTGAAAATGCAAAAGATGTTTCCTGCTATATCTTGGTTGCAAGGTTAGGATTATTAGTACCTCTTGCAGGTCCTTCTCATATTGGTATTATTTTTCTCAGCCAGCTTTAGCATGATGATGCTTCATGTATCTGGTTTGCAAAGATCTCTTCACAGTTATCTTTTGGGTATGTATTTCCACATTATGCAATATTTCATGTTCCAATTGAATCAACCATTTCTTAGTCGTCTTTTCATGATTTATATATAAATTGTAATCATCAAGAACTTACTGGTTAATTTCAATTAACTTTTTTATGAGGGGTCATTCATAGTTTTGCCAGGGTATAAGGAACAAGGGCTGATTGAGAAATTTAGTGTGAGGGGTCTAAGAATAAAGAGTATATGACTTATAATAAACAAAAAAATCAGCTACTACATGCATATTATATAAAATAAATTTGATACAGAACTAATATAACAAGAGAAGATATTCACTTACTCCAAGAGTGAAAAACATATAAGATGTGGAGTAAGTTTAAAAAACTTAAACTTAGTATTGGAATAAGTGGATCTCTTCCCTTTTACAAAAGGAACAAAGAGGTTATCATAAAGCAAATCAAAACCCAAAAGTTTTGATTTTTACAAAATATAGGTGGAAAACATAAATCAAAGAAAGAAATAGCAACTCATAATCAAACAAAGAATCGAAAAGAAAACCATAATCAAACAAAAGTGAAGACTATTTTTATAGTTAGACAAAAAAATTAAAAGTTCTTATGGAGGAAAAATGATTAAGGAATAGAAACTAAAATTAACATATAGACGACTAGAAGCACTCATTGACATATGTACAATGCAAATCACGAAGCAAACTTGAGAAATCAGAGAACAAAATCGTGACACATATTCGTGAGAGAGCATTGATCTATAATTATAATGATGATCACAAAGGTGAAGAGTCATCAAAGAGTAGTTGAAAGAAGAAAGGAAGAAATAAAAGTTGGTGTAACTGTTTTTTAATAAAAAATTAAAACATGATATTTTAATAAGTGTGGTTGCTATTTGCTATTGGTGCATTTAAGGAAATAGGCTCCATTGTGTTAATGCATTATGGATGTGATGGAGGGATTTGATTTATATTGTTTCATTTTTATGTGGTAGAGTCGCTTATGCATAATATTGCATTATTTATTGTATTTATTGCATAATGTTGCATTATTGTTTATTTATATAGTAATATTTATGTATTGTCAGGGTTATATATAATCAGTGTATTATTCTCATTCATTTGTATTACTAATTTTTTTAAAAGTCAATAATAATTAAATATGAATAGTGGGTTATGCAGTAGCCCATATAAAAATCTTATTTTCAGTAGACACATTCTAATGTGTGGACGATATTAGGTTTGATGCCTATATTTAATTTGAGGCTTTATATTGTTTTAGCCTTTTAGGAGAAAAAGATTTATGCACCAAATGTTTAAGATTTTATATATTGTTATTGTATTATTTATTTTTAATCATTATATATATTCTTAAATAAAAGTAATATGAATAAATGGTATATGATACATTAACATATAAAATACATACATATTACACTCTTGTTTGTTTTAGTGTGAGGCAAATATAAAGTAGTCAATTTTTTTAAACTCATTAATATATATATAATATATATATATAATAAAGTATCTCTTTGTAAATCAATTTTTTATATCATTTTCATAAATTGATATTTCATTGCATATGTATTGGATAGTTTGAAAAATTATATGCCCCTTTAAACTTATATTTTATTTTCATATAAAAGCAAAATACAAAAAGGTCAGTCACAGTGCAATATAAGGTTGTTTTCCTTGTAAAATTGAGTTCATTAGTTGAAATCGTGAAATCAATTTATTCACTTATGAAGTTAAAACTACATACATCTACATTTAGTATTGAATCACTCTTTTTTTTTCATAAACCAAATATCTATCAAACTATTTGTTGTTGATCCAATAATTGAGTTTACAATTTAAGCCTAAGACTCATCATCTTAAATTTTCTACACTGTCACTGCATCATCAACTATTCGTTTTTAGTCTATCATTAACTCTTAAATAAAATTAATACAAACAAATGATAAATGATACATTGCATGTGTATAAATCTTTATATTATCATTACATAGATATTATACTCTTAGATCCAATAATAGAGTTTGCAATAGTGGGTACACTACTTATTATATAAGAGTAAGACCCATCTCTCAACAATTGCACTTCATATCTTAAACAATTGTGTTTGTTACATTTGAAAAATGGCTCTTAGTGGTAAAGTGAGTATTGAATTTGGGATTCAAGCAACTATTTCTCAATGGTTCAATCTCTTCCATAAGAATCTGAATCATGTTCAAAACATTTGTGAAAGAATTCATCAAGCTAAAGTGCATGAAGGTGATTGGCACACCATTGGTTCAGTTAAGAACTGGACTTTCATCATAGGTAATTAATTATAATAATGTCTAAACATATCATAGGATTATTGATTTATTAATTTTATGGTGAATTTGGTTCAAATTATTAGATTATGTAAAATGCCCATAATTGTAGCTTCACAAAAGTATGTTTATTTTGACCCAAAAAAGCTATAGGATTATGTTACATTTTTGTCAATATAGAGTTATGGTCATTTTGGAAAGTAAGTCTCACATTGCCTACCTTATTGTCTCGGGAATGATTTATATATTTGTTGAGCTATTCCTCTCATTGCAGTTGGTTTTGAGATGAAACCTTAACATAGTATCAGAGTCAAAGCTCAAGTTCTTTTCGGTTGTCATGGGCCAAAATATACCCTTTAGTTATGGGTCAAAGGTAATCATTCGTCTGATTCGACAGACTTACGTATAGGGGCATGTTGGGAAGTAAATCTCGCATCGTCAATCTCATTGTCTCGGGAATAGTTTAAATACATGTTGGACTACTCCTCTCATTATCAATTGGTTTTGAGATGAAATATTACCACCATTTTGAAGCAGCAACAACCATTATTTATTCTACAAATATCTTCTAATTCTCTTGCATTTTATATTTTGTTATTGATCTTAATTTCTTGTGAAATAGATGGTAAGCCAGTAAAACATAAGGAGAAAATTGAAGCCATTGATGAAAGCAAAAAGACAATAACATGGAGTTTCTTTGATGAAGATCTTGGTCAACAATACAAGGTTTTCATACTCACCATGGAACTTAATGAAAAAAATGATGGTAGTTACCTTCTTAAATGGACTATTGAATATGAAGTGGTGAATGAGAATGTTGAACCACCATATAGTTACTTGGATTTCTTAAACAAATCTTCCAAACATGTTGATGATTATCTTGTTGGTGCATAGGACCCAAAATCACTAAGAAGATATCAAAATAATAATAAATAATATGGGTTTGTATTGAGGTTAATTAAGTGTTTTAATGAATAATGTGTACTTATGATGTGTTGGAAAAAATAAGGATGTTTGGTTCTTCTACTTATTCATCCAATGTATTGGTTTGTATTATGAAAATATATGAGAAATGGGTTTGTTTTAATTAGTATCAATAAATACATATTTTACTTTATATTGTTTCTCAATATAACTTCTATCAAAAATGTTATTTTTA
This sequence comes from Lupinus albus, assembly GCA_009771035.1. NCBI lineage: Eukaryota > Viridiplantae > Streptophyta > Magnoliopsida > Fabales > Fabaceae > Lupinus > Lupinus albus. The sequence goes on from CM020016.1 coordinate 1,146,783, forward strand.
GTTCTCATTGCAACACCCAATTCATATTTTTTTTCTTTTATTTTCTCTCTTTCTATCTTCAATTTAGAATTCAATTTTCTCTTTCCTTGTGACTCATTCATTTTCATCCTCCTTCTATTTTCTTTTATAGTGGTAATGGTTATGGAAATTACTAAATTCTGTGATTTGTTTTTGATAATGAATCAAAAATAGAAAAATAATAAATGTTTATATTTTTTAGTTAAGATAATTATTTTAATTATGTTATAAATCATATTTCGCATCAAAGATAATGAATCAAAATAGAAAAATAATAAATATTTAATTTTTTTAATTGAGATAATATATTTTAATTAGTGTGACCATGATGGTTGAGAATGATCTTTTGTGAGTTCAAATAAAAGACTCGAAATAATAAGTCTTCCTAACTGTGAACTCATCATGAACAACTACATTTATTTATTTTTTGTATGGAAAACTTTACGCCAAATATGATATTATATAGTCCTATTAGTTGAATATTAACTCTAGAATATACAAGCAATGGAGTAATTTAATAATTACAATAAAATATTACACTCTTGAACATTAACTTTAGATTTACTTGATCAGTGTATGAATTTTATATATTGTTGTGTCATTGACATTTAATTATCATTAACTCTTAAAATAAATAGTATATAATATAATGAATGTTTATAAATCTTTAATTAGACAATACATAAATATTACGCATTATATTATTATTTGTTTTTTAACATGATTGTGGAGGAAAAGTTTAAGTGTGTGTGATTAACTAAAAATATGGACATGATTAAATAAAATGTTAAAATGTATATGAGAATAAACTATCTCCTTATAACAGAAGATAACTTACATCCTTCTATCTTTGTAGAAAATGATTAAATGGCACACATGTCATAATTTTAGTGGTTGTGTGAGATAACTTATCTCCTTATATCAAGAGATACATTATTCTCAATGTATATTATTGTTTAGATTTATGGATAGTGCAGATTTAAGTCAAATATTTTGGTATTAGTTAAGGTTTTGAGCTTATTAAAATGCCTCGCTTTTCATGCTTGCATAATTGCATTAGTCTCCTTTTACTGTTAGCATTTTCCGAATTTGTTGGACACATAAAGGAGATTTAATTTCCATTTTTAGTAATTAAATTGTATTATTGATTTTTTTATTATAATTAATGATATACTAATGATAAAAAAATGGGAACATTGTATTTCTTTAATTTACATGTATCATCTTAATAATAGTGAATTAGGGCAATGACATTCTAGGAAAATTGTTAATTTTTACTTTGAGTTTTGTTTTTAATTTTTGGTTTATGTTTTTTTAACAACTACAATTATTTTAGGTAAGAAAATAAGCAAAAAAAAAACAACAATAAAATTTATTTTTTCAGTTTATAAGTTCACACATATCTTTCAACTTATAAAATTGTCAGTAAAGATAATATTGTTTGGATCCTCATGATAGAATTACTTACTAATAATGTAGATTTTTTTTTGTATAATGAATAGTTATGGATAAAAAACTAATCATAATTGTTTCTCTCAATAAGTATCGCTCTCAGGAATTTAATATTTGATCTATCGGAAAATCTACTGAAATTTTACACTATTAAATCAACATTTTATTGGTTTATATGGTAAAATTCGATCATATGTTTATAAAGAGACAAAGGAGAAGTTGGAAAGAGTCCATGGATAGAATAATTGGAGTGAATAGTTCTTTATTTGTAATTAATCCACAGTTTTTAGAACGGGACTCATCTACATTAATAGAGAGATAAGTGATGTAAAAAGGTAAAGGAAATATAACATATATTGACATTTATATCATTTTTATTTAAAATAATATTACACTTTTACCTTTAGAATACACATAAAAAAATCATTTGTCTCTCCATTAATAGAGATGAGTACTATTCAGATTTTTATATTTTTCTATGTACAATGCTTTGGTTGTGGGTTATGGATTCCATCTCAATCCAACTAATCCAACCAAAGTTAAAGATCAGGTAGATTTTCTCTTATTATTTAATGATTGTGTTGCTTTTTATAAGTTATCTTTTCCTTATGGTCATTGAATTATGTATTCATAAATCAACAAAATATTATAATAACCAATTAGACATTGATTTAATGATGTAAAATTTTTTACATGGTGTATTATGTTAAATGTTAAAAGTTGGTGAGTAACATTTTTTAGTCAAATCCTTATACGAACTACATCCCTCTCTTACATAAACTATTCATAATTTTATATGTATTTTACATTGACCATCTTTGATGGGATATAAATATAATATTTTAAACAAAAAAAAACATGTGGTGGATGTAATTAAATTAAACAAAATATTATATATTGGGTAGGCAATTCCAAATAGTACAAAACTCAGTGTATTTTATTATTTTTATTTCATTAAACAATATATTAATAATTCTAATAATGTGTTTATTTCATTAACCCTTATATTATTTTTGTAATGAACCAAATAATGAATATCCATTGACTCTTATATTATTTGGATTTGTCTACACAATATATAATATCTTGTTTAACTTAATAACACACATCACATGTTTTTTGTTTAAAATATTATATTTATATTTCATGAGGGGTGATCAATGTAATATATTTAAAAAATTAGGGGTGATTCGTGTAAGATAGAGGGGTGATTTGCGTAAGATGGAGGGGTGATTCGTGTAAGGATAAAAAATAGATAGTTTATGTAATTTCACTAAAACTCATGGGGTATACACTCGAAAAAAATATAGATCAATCAATTCATCATTTTATGTTGAAGAGTTGGTGAGCATTTATATTTGTACACATGTTTTATGGTCCAATAATTTGGACTTTTATTCACTCGGCCCATAACTGCTCAGACAGCATTAAATGCCAACTTAATTGGCCTTATCCCACCAAGGGCCATGTCAAAGAAAAATACCCTTCAAATTTGGTCTATTGATATGATAAAGCATATTTATAAAAACTGTTTCGTAGCGCCTGATTGAACCGGTAAACCAATAAATCAGTCCCAATACCGATACAGTACTATAATTATATCGATCATGCAATTATGTCGGTCAAAACTGTCCAAAACCGATCATACCGTCCGGTTTTCAATTAAACCATACCGGTCAAACCGGTCGATTTTTATTTAAAAATAATTTTTTAATGAAAATACAAAAAAATATTATTTTTTTTATTGATTTTTCAACATTAATGTTAATATATTATATGTGTATATATAACTTCACCGGTATGCGGTTTAATTAGTGAACCACCGGTTGAATCGCTATACCACTATACCAGTCCCCATACTGGTTTGATGACTGGAACAATATTAATAACATTTTGATAGAGTAATGCACTGTTCCATCAATATTTGAAAAAAATGTAATTGTTATTAAAATATGAAGTTCTTCTTTTTGGCACTATTAAGTATATTTCTTCAGTGTTTTGGTTTAAGAATTAATTATTTTTTTAAATGTGTGATTGTCCATTTCAATAAGTATCACTAACATGAATCAATTAAGATACCAAAGTATAATTCGCAGGTTATTGTGTCAATACTAAAGAAAAATTGTCCAAGGATATTCAATAAAACCACATTGAAATTTCATTTTGGAAATCTGATTTTGGTAAATTGTGTATTTTGGAAATCTGATTTTTGTGTAACAAATTGAGAAAAATAACTATTTAAAGTTAGTTTGATAATCACACAATCAATTTTAAAATGGTAGATTCAGAATATATTTTGGATATAGTTGTTGTCAACTTTCATTATAATTTATAAGTTATTTGGGTGAATGATGTACATTTTTTAAAATAACATTATCAATTTATAATTATCAAAGGAGATGATAAGCTATTTATAAAATTTCTCATATGTGCTTTATTTCGGAAGTGATTGGAATTTGGCATAATCATCAAGAGAATGATGAATTAGTTATTTATAAAACTTTAAAACAAATCATGTTTTCAAACCATGAAATATAATGCGTAGAAGAACAATATATTAGGGTTTAAATTCAATTGTGTGAATAAAGGCACATACTAAAGGTACAACAAAAAATTATAGTGATGGTAGTATCATTTTTGTAACAAATAGAGGTGTCAAAACGGACTATCTGAGCGGGTTTGGGCTAAACCAGACAGAACTAAAAAGCCCGAATATAATTTATGCATATCAAAATGTAGTTCAAACCCGCCATCAGCGGGTTGCGTGTTGTGGCGGGCCGACCCGCATAATATTAAAAAATATTTAAATGTAGTCCAAACCCGCCATCATTTGATATTAATGCATAACTTTTTTTAATACAATTGTTATACCTAATGCAACCAAACTTATAGATATAATACCCTGTATTTGAGTTAAGACAGATGTCAAATCTACATATATGATTCATAATATAACTCATTTATTAAATATTTTAATTTGTCTTTTTATAAAAAAAATGCATCAAGAATACAAAATCTTTCTCTTGTGTGTGATATCTCTCTTAGTTTTCCCATCTATGATAGAGTGGATTGCACTGAGTAAGGAAATTCAAACTAGAAAAATCGATTCACTTAAAAAAATTATACAAATTATCTTTGCCATGTTTGTCATGGTTACTTTGTTCCACTTTTGTAAACAATTAAGTTGTCTTTCAGTTCGTTGTAAAAGTTATTTTTTTTATTATGTTTTTGTCGTAAAAGTTAAATCTAATTAAATATACAATTTAGAAAATAAAAATGTAATCAATATGATTTAATGTTCTCATTTAATTTGATACATTATTTTGTTAATGTGCTTAAAAAGATATTAAGCAAAATAGGAAAAATAATATAATGCTTAATTTAGTAGCATTATTGTAATTTATAAATAGTTATGTTATAGACATTACTCTATTTTTTATTCAAAATTCATAACACAATATTTATCATCTATTATATATTTTTTATTATAAGTTATTTTGTAAAAATAATTTTCATCTTAAGCTTATTACTAAGCCAAATGTCCCAAAAAAATGTTTTAAAATAAGGAAAAACGGGTAATCCGAGCCCGCCCGAGGTAAGCTCGGCCCGAACCTGGTTATAATATAGCCCGACCGGTCCTGGCTAAAAAGTTCAGTTTCACTAAAAAGTATCAAATATATTACCCAAGCCTTACAAAATTTCGGGCTGTAGCAGGCTGGGTACACGGGTCCGCCCATTTTGACAGCTCTAATAACAAACCTTAAAAAGATATTGATTGATATATCAAAAAAAAAATTAATTAACCTGTTTTCCAACAAATAAACTACTCTTTTACCACACTTTATTTTTCTCAATAAAATTTGAGAAAAAATTATATTTTAAGAGTGTGTCATTGTATCGTCTATAATTCATATAGAGAGAGAAAAATTAAAATTCACTTGTAGTATAATGTTTTATATACAATCAATATGTGATTCATCATTTATTTTATCATTGTCGACTATTCAGGAAAACGTGATACAAATGAAATGATGAATGATGTATTTTATATTCAATGAATATGTGATTTAACATCATTTTTATCATTGTTGACTCTAGAAAAATCGTACTACAAAGGAATAATGAATGATGTACTGTTTGTGTCTAAATATTTACATTCAAAGTGCATATATTTTACAATATTTGTATCGACTATACATAGATATTACACTCATTTATATATCAAATAATGGATGATGTGTCAAATATATATAATTTTTCCAGAGACAATACTCATTTCACATATATATATATATATATATATACTATATATAAAGTCAAAACATGAAATAACTATCATGATGATGTAATTTCTAAATTCCTATTTTGCCCTTACATTTTTTATTTATTAAATTGAACATTATAATAAATACATTTTTTTAACATAAGTACTCTTAATACAAAAAATATTATAATCGTATAAAATAAAATATTTTTATATAAAAATTGAATACTTAATATAATAAAATAAGAATACGGTATCAACACAATAATATTACATAAAGGAAAATGTATTCATTGATAATATATCACTTTTATATACTATCATTATATAACCCAAAATTCATATTTAATCATTATTGACATGCGGTTAATGAGTTAATGATAATTATATTTTGTGTAGCTATAAAAGACACACAACTAGAGAGTTGATAGAGTTAGAGAAATCAAATTCCCTCATCCATTCCTTCATTTTAGATTTCAAACAAACCAAACAAAAATGGCTACATGTTTGCGTTTACCTATGCTCACTTCTATTCCAACTTCATCTTCGTATTCTTCTTCTACTCCAAGAAGAAACTTTACGACACCGTTTTGTTCCATCAAATTTAACGCCCCAATCAATTCCAAAATCCCAATTCTAAACCCTAATGACCCTTTTCTTTCAAAGCTTGCTTCTGTAGCTTCCACTTCTCCTGAAACATTGCTTAATCGTCCCATTCACTCTGATACTCCTCCTTTTTTGGATATTTTTGATTCCCCGAAACTCATGGCTACTCCTGCTCAAGTATTTTTTTATTTTTTATATATATACTTATGGTGATTATTTGATTTGTACTAGGTTTTAGTTTTATGGTACTTTATATTATAAATTGAATATTAGGAAATTATTTTTTGATGAGTGCAGAGTGGAGTTGTAGTAATACTGTCACTGTGTGTTAGTGTCATATTGGATTTCTTATTTTTATATATTTCTGTTTACGGTCCGTTTACGAGTTGGGTTCTTGAGGGGAATGAACGGAAATGAAAGGTTCCAGAGCTATGAAATACTGAAGCCTACGATTTTATTTTATTGTCCTCCAAAAACCAACTCGCAGAATGACCCTTAGCATTTGATAGACATGTTAGAATAAACTTATTGTGTTAAATTTTGTGAGGATATATCAGTGTCTTACTTTTATATGTTCTATTATATGTTTGGTATGTGGAATAGATTCTCAATTCAGTTATAGAAAGATTATGGTGTCGTTAAATAGGTTTTCGTTAGTTTTTGTCGTCAATTATGTACTTCAGGGATTTAAATTGTCCCTGTATTAGTCTTTAAATGGTGATGAAAAATCAATTGAAAGATGTTTTAAATCTTTGAAGAGCTTAACTGGTTGCAAAAAACATTCAATGTGTGGTTGATTATACTATAATCTTTTGAAGGACTTAATCGACAGTTTGTTTATAAATAGAACATAACAAGACACGTTTTGGTTCCACTAAAACGGGTTGAATCAAAGAGAACATGACAGATTATCCTATTTCGTTCTGTTTGGTCTGCGCACCATATGGTACCTTAATCTGAAAGGGATTGGAAGGTTTTGTTGGCTGGTGTTTAATTTATATTGGTTAGATGCTATTCGTTTTTGCTTTGCTATTAGTCGTGCTTAACTGTTTGGGTAACACCATTTTATGCTTAAATCAGGTGGAAAGGTCTGTTTCATACAATGAACACCGCCCGAGAAGGCCACCACCTGACCTGCCTTCGTTGCTACTCCACGGTAGAATCATTTACATTGGCATGCCTGTAAGTGTTCAATTATGCATTTGATGCCGATTCTTCTGTTTATGAATGACATATTACTTAATGGGTTAGGTTGTTATGTGCCTGAGCATTAGCACTTCACCTCTTCCTAGCAATGCCCTCGATTAATTATTTGTTATTATAATTTGTACTGCCTCTTATTAATGTTTTTACCTCTCAGTTGGTGCCAGCTGTCACAGAGCTTGTTGTTGCAGAGTTGATGTACCTGCAATGGATGGATCCTAAAGAACCAATATATATTTACATAAATTCCACTGGGACTACTCGGGATGATGGTGAAACGGTATGCTCTGAATTCGTTTCCGGCTAGCAGTTTATATTAAACATTTTATGCACTGTGGACATGTTCTGTGTTTGTTAGATATCCATTCTTCAATATAATCTATTGAGCTACCTGTTTACCTCTAACCTCTCTTACCTTGTTATGCGTTTTGATTTCTTGCATTCAGGTAGGGATGGAGACAGAAGGTTTTGCCATTTATGATGCAATGATGCAGTTAAAAAATGAGGTTTGTTTCCTTTCACAGTTTCATTAATACTATACTTCATATACAATTATTTATTTGTACATCTTGTTGATGACGGTACTTGCTGTTAAAAAATGAGGTTTGTTTCCTTTCACAGTTTTGAGAATCCCGTGCTTATTTTATTCACTAACATTTGAATGTCTTTCCCTTGTATTTGGCTTGTGTCCTTAACAGATACACACAGTGGCTGTGGGAGCTGCTATAGGTCAAGCCTGTCTACTACTCTCTGCAGGGACTCCGGGTAAACGCTTTATGATGCCACATGCCAAAGGTACGGTGCGGAGCCTTTAGTTTTGAAGTTTGTGGCTTTGGTCCTTTTATTTTTCACATATTTGATACTGCTCTATTCATTACTACAGCCATGATTCAGCAGCCCCGTGTTCCATCATCTGGATTGATGCCTGCAAGCGATGTTCTTATTCGTGCAAAGGAGGTTTGTCAAATTTGTTTTTGCTCTAGCCTTTTTTCCATAGTTTAGTATACAAACTTCAGTGGTCTTTTTTTTTTTTCTGGAATTAATTTTCTCACAGTAAGGAAAAGGTAATGAATATAAGAATTTCTTACCACTAAGAGTTTCCTGAGAATACTTTGTTCATCTTACTTGAAATCTTTTATAGTCATTTTATTACAGTTCAAGAGTCTCATTTCATTTCACTCAGATTTAATTGAAATTTATGAACGGGTCTGTCCAAGCCTTGAAATGTGGGAGAATGATCTTGTATTCTTCTTGTTGGATAGAGCTTGAGACACGCAACTTTGTTCAAAATGGCTAAGGCTTTTGGCAATTGGACATGTGCACTCCAAGCTTTATATATTCTTTACCTTTTCTCATTTCAAACCAATGTGGGAGTGTGGGACTTCTTTATTTCCCAACATGTTTCAAATGCAATCTCTTGATGGAATTCCTTGGTTGCAGCTTTGCCCCGAGCATTTGAGCAAATTTTCATTCACTCCATTTCTCTTTCCAAACCCAGTTCCATAGTTAGTTGTTAAATGTGAATTTGAATGTCTCTCCACTTTACAAGTCTCATGCTTCATCTTCATTCTCATATTTTAAATGCATACCTTGATGAGTAATTGACTGCTAATTGTAACTATGAGCAATTTTCTTTTCCTTTATCTTACCTCTCCCGCTTCATATTTTTCTACTTTAACCTAAACATTGTCAATCACGTCTTTGAAACCTTTGCTTCTGCTACACTTTTCGCAGGTGATAATAAACAGGGACACTCTTATCAAATTATTGGCCAAACACACAGGAAATGTGAGTATCATGCATAAGTGCTGAATATCATATTTTAACAGGGAGGACAAGGCAGAATCTAACTATTCATTTATTGCTTCTTTTCTAAATTACTAGTCCGAGGAAACTGTCACTAATGTAATGAAGAGACCATTTTATATGGATTCAACAACAGCCAAGGAATTTGGCGTCATCGACAAAGTAAGCTCTTATTTACATGGTCTCAGTAGGTTGTTTTCTTTAGTCTATGATCTCAAACTTGCAGTGCTGACAAAACAATGTTGGAATGTTGTTCCTAGATTCTTTGGCGTGGCCAGGAAAAGGTTATGGCTGATGTTGCCCCTCCAGAGGTGTGGGACAAGGGTGCTGGTATTAAAGTTGTAGATGGATTTTAGTTCCTCTTTTGTGGATACTTATATTGTCACTGTAAGTGAAATCATATCTTCCTCTCATTTTATTGTTGCAAAACATGCGATCCTTTTTTGCTTATTTGCGTTGATGCAGCTTTCTGTTTTGGGGCTTGGGGAGCAAAGGGAGTTTTGCACCATGAGATTGGAGTGCAAGTACTAATTAGATGTTGTGTCCCTCGATTAGAACTTCTAAGCTCCTCTGGGATTCAAATCTACAGGAGATTGAATCAGATAAGGTGGAACATGGAAATTAAAATTTAGATCTTTATAGATTTGAACTGGTTTCGAAATATGTTTATTTTGTCGTGACTTTGTGTTCGGAGTAGTTCAATAAATATTGCTTGGTATATCTTAGCTTAAATAGTAGATAAGAATGAAAGAAAAATGATACCCCCACACTTATTTTTGGGGTGTAGGAGGTAGGGAGGAGAGAGATAGGAAGAGAAGAGATTGGTGATGTGGTGTGAGAGGAAATAGATATAAAGAATGATAAGGTGTAAATGAGTGTGTAAGTGACAAAATAGCAAGAATATTGGGGTTGAAAGTGAAATAAAGGGATTGGGGGTGATACATTAGGCAAGTTTTGATTCAAGTTGGAACCATATAGTTTAAGCTTACTCTTACTTCTGAATCCTTCTGTTTAACCATAGCTTGGTATCTTTATCTACTTGGTAAACGTTTCGCTCTAATTCTTTTTTGCTCTGGCATGTTATTAGTATTTTTAAGAATGTTATACGCAAGTGATAATTCATATTTTTTTGAGAAAAATGCATTTTAATCCCTCGATGTTTAGGTCTCGTGTAATTTACCCCCAACGTCTGAAATTGTGTATTTGACACCTTAATGTTGCCAAGATGTGTGAATCACCCCTTCTGTTAAACTTACCGCTAAATGTTAACAGAAATAGTCACATGTGTAATATCAAATTATAAAGTGACGTTTTTATTTGGACTAGCGAATGTATTCTTTAATAATTAGTAAAAGCAATCCTAACAAGTAATCACCAGGACCCATTAATAGAGCAGAGAGATAAGAATAAAAAGAGGTAGCAACTAATGATATTTGAGCGAGTGAGAGCTAGCTAGGGTATGAAAATTTTGTGATTTTTATTGCTTGATGTCCAGAAAGTGTTTGAAATGCCTTCAATCCCGTTTTTGAATTGCGTCTTCCGAAGATGCCTTTGACCGGGTTTGTTTCAGCATGCTTTCCAGGATTAGGGATTAGGATTTGGGTGAAAGAGGGGGTGAGTGATATTTTCTAGAAGAAAGTAAGTAATGTGTTGTGACTATTTCCATTTATATTAACGGTAAGATTAACGGAAGGGATGATTCGCACAATTTAACAACATTCAGGTGAAATACACCATTTCAAATATTATTTGGCACAATCCATAAGACACAAACATCAAGTGGGTAATATGCATTTTCCCCATTTTTTATTTGAATTCTGAAATTTATGATGCTGCCTTGCAGGTCACATCACATGTTCTTGGCCCTATTACTGTGAGAAGGTTTTTTTTTCCTTCATTTTTTGTTAGACATATTCATAGAAAACTGAACTTCTAGTTATTAGAATAACCCCTCTCCCCCACAGAAAAATGAAAAAAGAAGCAGAGTAATTGATCATTATGTGGCCATAATCACTGATTAATAACCTGCACTTTACACAGGGGTTGGTGTTTTCTAGTACACAATCTAATATATGCAAATTTTGCAGTCTCTGTCTTTTGTATAATTTGATCAAAGATGAACTAAAAGTTTATCTTTGCAAAAATCATGGGCTTTTTACTCAGCTATCAGTTTAGTTAATTTGTGTTTTAAATCATTAAAATGAAGGAACTGATTATATAAAAATTACTTTTCTTAAATTATTTAGGTAGATTATATAGCTTAAGAATATAGTTTATAAAACATTTGCTGAAATAACTATTTGAAATGCTCATAATGATTTAGGTATGCTTGGGTTGTGTTACTTTTTAGAAACCAATTTTATTAAAAAAAAAGAACGAGGAGGTATCCATTTATTTTAACCATCAATTCTAAGAAAATCCAATGGTTTAAGATCTACTCATTAATTTAAACAATTGAATTTCCTTAGAATTGATGGCTAAAATGTAAAGTAAGTTTAAAAAATCACTCTTGGAGTAAATGGATTCCATCCAAAAACAACATTTGTTAAGTTGCATTAAACTTTGTAATATTTCAATGAAAAATGAATACACAACATATGTCATGCTTTTTGTGCAACTTTCATTCTTTCTGCAATGTTGACCTAGCACATAATCTTAATAAAGTTGTATTTTAAATTATCTTATTCACTTTTCATAGTTTATTATTAAAATATTGTTATCTCACAATTATTCTTTTTACTTGTTTATTATGAACAATCTTGATCATATTTTTTTTTGTAGGATATGTACTTATATTTTTTAACCAATGAAGCAATACACAATTTCAGCCTAGACTTTAGTGATATCCACTTTTTAGAAGAGTTCCTAAAAGCTTATTTTATAAAGGCAAATAAATTAACTTTTAGATCATAATAGATTTTAAATGTTTTTGAGGGTGCATGAATGTGCAAGTGTTGATTTTAATATTTGTTAACTTGAATTAATTACAAAGTTTGTTGTATTTAGAGTAATAATGTGATTATTTCTTCAATATTTTGAATACTCTAAATAAAAATAATGACTTCACTTTACATCAAAATGAACACTATTTTATTATACGTATACAACTAACTCCTTTAAACAAATGTAGTTTGCTACTCTCTTTTCTGTTGAAGGAAAAGACAATATGTATATATAACTAATTACATTTCCCCTAACATTTTATATTGCAATTGAAAAAAATGTAGAACTATAAGAAAAATATCGGATGAAATGTTTCCGAGGTAAATTTTGAAGTGAAAAGAGAATGGAAGACTTGCGAGTCGTGAAATATATTTGTAAGGTATTTTGAAGTGTTCTTTTTTCCTACAAAACCTGACTTGCAAATGGACCATAATGGTCTGTTTGTGAGTTCGATTTTGGAGGGGAACAAAAAACAAAAACAAAAGACTTCAAAGTTATTTCACAAGTGTATTTCATTGTTCCCAAACACTCTAGTTCTCTTTCTTCCACACTAAAACTAAACACATAAACGAATTCGAAGGGTCCGTTTGCAAGTCGGGAAATACTTCATAATTATAAAATATACTTATAAGATTACTCTTAAATCCTCAATTTCCTTTCGCTCTCGGAACTAATTGGCAAACAAACCTTAAAATTATCTTTATGAAAATCAAACGTAGTTCCCCCATCAATTCTGGAAAATTGTAGAGAAAGACTTCTTAGTTCCCCAACCAATTCTTGTGGCCCACAGAAAAATACACCAGAAAATATAAAAGGAGTTAAAGTCAGGTGATGGTAAAAATTTCAGTAATTAAATTAAGAACCAAAATTAATTCTTACCAACTCTTTTTCATTTTTCTTTGAATGCTACATCTTCAAATACATTACACCAAGTTGGTTTTCCAAAATGTATCTTAACCTTTGTCCCTGAAACTATATCCACACCATTTTTTGCATGGTGGAGAAATTGAAGCATTGTGAACAAAACACATCTTAAATCATCTTCTTTAGACACACTTGTACAATGATTATGAAACTCAATTATTCCATCTTTGTCATTCTCAACAACATTCTTCAAAGGAATTTACGTGGGAAGTGTAGTTTGATTACACTATCTCACGTTTGATGTATCTTTATATTTATTTACGTGTTTGTTATAGTTTTTAAGGGAGTCGTGGATGAAGTCTACGACTTTGGTAATGTCGTGCATAAGAAATGCGATTCCTAGTGGGAAATCGTGCATGCCAAGCACGATTCTCACTATTTTAATTTTTTATAATATTTTTTGAAGTCATGTAACTTAAAACACAATTTTCATCACATATTAATTAGAAATGTATCTAGTAGTCTAATTTAATTATATATAACACACAATTTTTTATTTAAAATATTACACTTATACCTAGGGCTATTCAATGTAATCTATATACAAAATATAATTAATTTGTGTAAAATGGCCGAATAGTTACTGTAAGGACAAAAATAAAAAGTAAGAGTGATTTGTATAATTTTATTAAAAATAATATAATTGAAAAAGTGTTGTCGATGGTGGGAGAGAGGAGCGTGAGACTATTCCAATGACGAACCCTTCCCTCTCTTTCCGATTCGCATTCTTTTTGTCACTTTCTCTAACGACGTCGTCTTCACGTTACACTTCTTCTTCATTTTCAACCCCTAAAGCCACTCCTTCTGACTTATTATCCCTTCTCTCTTCTAATTCTCATTCCTCACGCGTCAATCCCATCATAGCGCGTGAACTCAATTCATGTTTCAAATTCCTCGTTCCTTTCTCTCCTAATCTTAACCATTCCCCACGCAAATTGACCTCCGTGAATCTCACCGCCCCTATTTATAATTATGATATGATAAACGATTTCATTTGGTGGCCACCGGAATCTGTATTAGAACTGGCACGACTCGCCGTTGATTCCGGTGGTGATCCTGCAGCTATTCAACGGCTTCTTGACCCGACCATTATTACAGTTAAGTCGGGAGTTGAGTTTTGGAGGGAAATGAAATATACCGTTTCTAATTTAAAATAAAAGAGTTATGTATTTTAAATTGTAGTTGGCGGTTGCAGTTACGGTGACATTGTGGATTTGCTTTGTGATTAGAAATTATTTTTGAATTTGATGCGACTGTGATTCGGTATTGTTGTGATGAAGTTAAGTCGGGAGTTGAGTTTTGGAGGGAAATGAAATGTATCTTTTCTAATTTAAATAAAAGAGTTATGTATGTTAAATTGTAGTGTCCGGTTGCAGTCACTGTGTGTGAGTGAGGATTTGCGGTGTGAATTATTTTGTGATTAGAAAATATTTTTGAATTTGATGTGGTTGTGGTTCGCTATTGTTGTGATACATTTGCTGTGGTATTGTGATTCGGCTGAATTTGATGCGGTGCGATGCGGCTTTACCGCAACCTTAATATTGTGTCCACACCTCATGATGTGATCTGTCTACAATTTGAATCACCGAGAGTTATATAATGTTTTGTAATTAAAAAATATTTTTGAATTTGATGCGGTTGCATCATTGTGATTCGGTGTTGTATTGATGTAGTTTGATGTGGTATTGTGATTGGGCTGAATTTGATGCGGCTTCACCACAACCTTAATATTGTGGCCACATCTCGTGATGTGGTCTCTCTGCAATTTGAATAACTGAGAGTTATATAATGTTTTAATTTAGAATTGATAAAAATGTTTTTCTTTCTCTCTAACTAGCAAAATTACACTTAGCAATGCATTGTTCATGTTGTTATTTTATAATTATTATATCTAATAGTGTTGTTAGTTTGATATGAATGATTTGATGATGAGTGTGGTGGTTGTGATAGGATAGGTACCTGATGTTGAAGGATCAAAGGAACACCGTTGTGAGCTTACTAGAACTCCCTATGGCAGACGCTTCATTCATGAGGTTATTTCAATAATACTTTAAAAGAAAATTATAGTGAATCACCAGGGTTTGGTTACTTGTTTGTTAAGTTTTGAATATCGTATTAAACATCTTTGTATACATGCATTTAAAAAATGTATCAAAATTAGTACTTAATTTTAAGAAATTGTTGTTTGACTCCAGGAAATTGAAAACTTTATGTTACATTAGGTCCTCAAAGTATAAGCATTGGTAATATTAGTTCTTATATATTATGGGTTTAGTTTTGGTATGTTGTTGGCGCAACAGTTTTTAGAGCAAGTGATTTGTACCAACATCGTAAATATTTTTTATACTATTCATGCACTTTCAATCATTTACTGTTAAATATATGCCATGTACATGAATGGTAGGTAATATATCAACAATGTAAAAAGCCATACATTGTCACTTTAGGATGTCAATACATAACAATTAAACTCAAGTTTTTAACACTAATAGCCAACCATATATTACCATATCTTTTGACTCCTAATGAAGTTATTGTGAGAAATCAAATATTTATAATGACATGGTAGGGTATAAATGCAATGTTATATGGGACTGAATGTTGAGTGATAAAATGTCAACAAAAGAATAGACTTCATGTTGCAAAGATGAGAATGTTATGTTATGTTGGATGAGTGGACACACTAGATAAGATAAGATTAGAAATGATTGCATCAGGAAGAAAGTTAGAGTAGTTCCTATTATAGAAAATATGGTAGAATCAAATCTTAAGCGGTTTAGACATGTGTAGAGAGGACCGGTAGAAGCCCCCGTAAGGAGAGTAGATCAAATGGAAGCTAGTCTAATTCCTAGAGGAAGAGGGAGACCAAGAAAAATCATAGGGGAAATGATAGAGAAGCACTTGAACTCAATGCTTTGTCAATGAATATGATTTATGATAGAGCATTATGACGTCGTTCGGTCCATGTAGCCGACCCCACCTAGTGGGATAAAGGCTTGGTTGTTGTTGTGGTAGGGTATGATTGGATGAGTGATGACAATGTCTACACTATTAGTGCATCAGAATTAAACTCATATACTACAGGGACCTATTTAGCGAGTAATTTATAATTCCAGTAACTTATATGACCATTGTTTATAATTTTTGGGGTGAAAATGTTAATTCTCGAAGTAGTGGGTGCTTACAGTTCCAGGGACTGAAATGGTGGAATGTAGTGTGGTTACTGATGTTCCACTTCTCTGTCAAAGTGCAGGAACTGAATCTGTATCTGAAATTTTTGTTTGAACTCATTGTTGCTCGAGGTCCATCTGTTGGGTTGGATGTTAGTTTGAACCGGTTTGATCTGTTCCACGGCCACCTATTTCTAGCTGTAGACTCTGGAAGACTTGGTATCTTGTGTGTTACTTGATACTGATAGCTTTCGCTTTTTAAGACTGTTTGAGTTTGTTGGAGTTAAGAATGCAGTAATTTCACATATGACAGATTCCATGCGAAGGAATACCCAGCATATGATAAACAAGTCTTCCCATACAATATGGGCTTTTGTCAGAGAGGTACACTACTATCGCCGTGTTGGGAAATTATGCAGTTTATATTCTATTGATCATGAGCGGTGTTTCATTGCAGATATGAATAATGTTTCATTGTCCTTTCTTTTGATACTCAGCCTTTCAAAATGCATTTGATTTTTCGAGTTCTTTCCTCTTTTTTTAATATTTGAGTTCTTTGCTCTTCTTTAAGGCTCGAACGTGACCTATGATGATTCTATGAACCTGCGGAATATTCTCTGGCTAGCTCCATTGCCTGGCAATTCTGCTAAATCTTGGGTTGCACCAGGTACCTTCAGTAAAGTTACCATATCTATACAAAGTTTGATTGCTTTTCTTATGGTACATACTACATACTCTTAGGTATTCAGATTGATTTTTTTATCAATAATTTGGACAACCTATCATTCTCACAAAAAATTATAACCTGCGGAATAATTTTGGATTATTGTGATTTCTGACCTTTCCTATCATTAAGGTGATACCCTGAGACCTGGGTGAATTAGCCCCTGAAGTATGTCGGTAAACAATTCTTTTTGCCTTTTGAATTTATTAGATGTCATGGCAATTGAAAATTTGGAATGTATAGCTTCCTGTGTTAAATTCTTTGGGCAGTTGGAGTAGAGAACCTAATTTTTTGGTGGATGGGAAATATGATACTCATTTTGCAGCGACCGAGTCCTGTTTCCACATTGCATAGTCGTCAATTCCTTATAGTGGTTACATGCAGAGTCTTACTGCATATTACAAATGAGCTTATGAGGCTCCTTCACTCGTCCATGGGTAACTGTTATACCCTGGTAACAACCCAAGACTTTGGTAATGCGCACATTAGAGATCAACTGTAACTGATGTGTGCCAAGGGTAACTGTTCTTCCTTATCTCAAGATATATCTAGAAGTGCAGACACAAGATTTAGACCACATGGCCTTTAAGCCTGTTGCAGATATAATTCATTCAATCTTTCAGTGACTACTTGCACATAGATGACACCTGAGTTAACAAAAGGAGATCATCTTTCAGTGACCAGGTTGTGTACTATCCATGTAGATGGTATTCCCTTTGGTCATACATAAAGGAAAGGTTTTTAGTTGCTGCATTCAGGTTTTTTTAGCTTCAACTGTAAGGTTGTTGTTTAATGACCATGAGGTTACGGGTTCAAATCTTGGACATAGCCTCTCCGGTTGCAGAGGTAAGACTGCGTACATCTATCCTTCCCAGATTCTACTAAGTGGGAGTCTCGTGCACCGAGACACTCTTTTTTTTTTAATCATGCCTCCAACCTTCAAGCAGGTACATCGCTTGCAAGATTTAAAGAGGGTTTTCTTTTGGTTGCTTGGGAGCATTGTTATGTGTTTCCCTCCCTGAATCCGGGTGTCTTAGGTCCCCTACCTTATTATAGATTTTAGTGTAAAAATATTGCTCTGCATTTTTTTCATGTTTATTTGAACCCAAGGTGGATGCTAATTACTGAGTTACAAACTTCTCTAGGCTTGGATAATTTATTTTACCTAAAATGCCAATTGCGCAGGTGTTCTGGTAGTGCTGGATGCCCGACCCGATGGAATCATATACAGAGATCTAATACCTGATTATGTAAATGTTGCAAGGACAATATATGAAGGTTAGGGTCCATTTTTTCCTAACCTGCTCATTTGTCTAGAATGATTCTAAAAACTTATTACTAGTTCGAATGTATTGATTGTGTTATCATTGTTTCTTTCCCTTGCAGAAGATCTCGGGGAAACCGTTGTTGATGTAAACTACTTGAATATAGGATCCAAAACTTCTGATTATCAAATTTTCTTATGCTGATGCCTGTATTCAAGAATCAAGATAACTATGACAGGTTTCACAGACACTACCTGTTTTTTTGGGTGAATAGTTCATTGCATTGTGTTTCAGATACTCTCTAATTTGATGCATCAATGGGTTATTGTATGTGCACATGTGATCATTTTTCTTGGCCTTGTAAGTTTTTTACTCTTCAATCCTATTTTACCAAAACTTGTGTAGTGTTCTGAAGTTATTATTTTCAAGAACAATTTCTGACATTTTTGTATAAAATAAAATCCAGGCACAAAATTGATGATGCATGGGCTAGTTTCCTAACATGACATATGTTATATGATTGGTTACATGAATTGTTGCACTCCCCCCTAACCAATTTTGTTGAGGTCCTCTACAATCTAGAATGATATTTTGCTACATAGAAGAAAAAAAAAAGCAAACTATACTCTACAATAGTCTATAGTCTATAGTCTATAGGCTACTCCTACAACATTATATAGAAGAAAACTATTTATCTCAATGGGAGCATTACTCTAAATATTTAGAGTCTTGTCTCTTATTGACCTTTCCCTAGCTTCTCAATCTGCATAGGTATTTGTTGTGCCTTTGATGAATGAGATCAATTTGGTCCCTGGTATATCTCCTCTAATAAAAGAAAAAAAGTGTAAAAGAAAGAAGAAAAAAAAGATGAAGTATAAAAGAGAATATATAAGAAAAAAAAGTGTAAGAATAACCTTCCTCTTTTAAGTATATGATGGAATTCAGGAATAGAGATCATCTCTAATACTAATATACTGGCACAAGTCATAACATTTTTTAATGGTCCAAATTTTAATTTTCTTAATAAAGTAAATATAAAAAATCTGAAACTTATTGTTTACCTCATATTTCATTGAATCCCATGTAATTTATCATAAAATATTCAATTAATGATGGGGTTAAGAGGCAAACAAAATAGGTCAAGTAATTCTATTTGAGTTTCTCTTTATTCCAAATCTTCACATTTTAAGACTAAAATTAGTCAAAGCACAAAATCCAAAATCTTTGGGAAAGTAGAAAAGGTCTAAAAAAAGTTAAGGAACCTTAAAATCTCAAATGATGACAAATTAATATTTTTAGCAAACTTTGTGACTAATTCTAATAAGTTGTAGGGTTATCATTCCTAATCAGTATTACTTCCAGGAATTCAACATTTATTTCATCAAGAGATCAATTAAAATTTTATACTACCAAATCAATATTTTGTCGATAAATTATTTCGATATCTTACGAGTATTAAGATACAAGTTGAAATTTATAATTAGAATGTTGATCTATTTCAAATATAATAAAGGTGTATTTTCTAATACTACACTCACGCTTACACCGCTCAATTAATTAATTTATTTTCAGAAAACTCATTATTTCTCTTCTTTCTTACCCTTTTCTTTTCTCTCCACCGATTTCTCTTTTCTTCATAATCGATGCACCGTCTTGACCGTCGTGACGTGTGGAAGAGCAAGGCTCGCTCTCTCCAACTACAACTCAAATACCGTTTCAGAGTCGCCGTCCACCGCCATTGCCGCCGCCGCCATAACGTTTTCATTCCTTCCGGTGACGGTTACTTTTCCGAAACCCTTCAACGCTGTATTAATCGATTTCGTGATTTTCGTAGAGACTCTTTGCCTTCTTCTTCCTCTTTTTACCGCAAACGAGGTACGTTACTCAAATTACCACTCTCTCCTCTTTCATTTTTTTTGCTTATTGTAAAATTTTATTAAATCGTGATGTTAGGATTTTATAACGTAAATGAATTTGCATAACAAATCATACATATTTGATCTCTTACTTTGGAGCAAAGTTTTAGTTGTAGCTGCAATATTGCAATTCTGGTAGTGTAAATGTGATTAATCAAATAGTTAGAGATAATAATGATCAACATAAAAGAGCTACATAACCAAATGGGAATATATGTAGCAAAGTATTTTAAATTACGGTCGATGTGATGCGGCCGTGATGCGGCCGCAATTGCAGTCATGATGTCATTGCGGAGACTTTATTGCAGACATCAATTTAAAGCAAATGTAGAGAGTATTAATATTGTGGATGGATGAATGAAGTAGAAAAACCTTTGGTAAAGAAAATATAACCATTGATGCGATTATTGTACTTGAATGGTTTTTATGGTTTTTTTTATTAAACGTTCAAATCGTATGAAAAATGGAAAAGTCCATGAAAGGTTAATGATTCATATAAATTACTAAATGGCTTTAAAAAAAAATCCAATGACATCATAGTTTATATAGCTGCAATTTAAAACCATGTTTTAGAGGAATCAAATCAAAAATCATGAATGTAGAATGGTGCGTAGGCATTGGCTGGCTAGGTTTTTCATTTGGTGAATTTTTGCCTGTATTTACAGTGACCAATGATTTTAGTTCTGAAGAAGATTCAACCCTTCTTCGTATGATGCAAGCTGTTGCTGTTCCTGTTATTGGAAATGTCTGTCATGTCTTTATGAATGGATTAAACCGTGTTCAGGTATGAATAGCATCACAACTTTATAGAAATCACTTTAGTGGCTGGTAAATGGAATGAAATGTAATATATGGATTCTATTCTGTTAATGTCATGTTGCTTTCTATTTCACTTCATTCTTTTTCTGCCACCATGTCAAACACTACCTATGCCTATCTAGGCTATCTTCTTCCTTTACCTTCTGATATGATAATTTAAATTTTGTATGGAACAACAGGTGTATGGTTTAGAAAAATTGCAGTCGGCACTGCTGGAAAGACCTAAAGGCAAACCTCTTCTTACGGTACTTGCTGCTCTTCAACTTATGCTTTGCAATAGGAAAGGTTTTTGTGGATTTAATTCTTCTAATTTAAATTTTTAGGTTAGCAATCATGTTGCTTCCATGGATGATCCACTTGTTATTGCTTCACTGCTTCCTCCGAAAGTTCTTATGGATGCTAAGAACCTCAGATGGACACTTTGTGCAACTGATAGATGTTTTAAAAATCCTGTAACTTCTGCATTCTTTCGATCTCTCAAAGTTTTGCCTGTTGCTCGGGGTGAAGGAATTTATCAGAAGGTATTCCACAGACTCTAATAGTCTTTCACAATATTTTTTAATATTTAGTGAGTGATTCTCATAAAATCTGCTCATCTGATTTGAGGGCTTGGAATTGAGTCTTTGATGATTGTTAACTTCTGGCGAAATTTATGGATTTTGGTGAAAAGCTCACTGTTTTCTTTTCCTTTTTATACTCTGCTTTGATTGGAATCATTCACTTTATCTTCTTGCTGTATCCTGGAAATGATTGTAAGGTAAAGTCTACATGTCCTAACAATTCTAAGGCGCTTGTTTTCTGAATGTGATCAAACAAGCATCTCTGTCTCTGTTTCTGTCATTTTCCATTTGTCTTTATCCTTCCATAGTTCCATTAGTCACTTGCTTCTCCTAAATTCTCCAAATTGGAACTCATGGATAATTGTAATTTTGTATAATTCCTGTCTCTGCTGTAGGGGATGGACATGGCCATTTTAAAATTGAATCATGGTGGTTGGGTCCACCTATTCCCAGAAGGTAGTCGCTCTAGGGATGGTGGAAAAACAATGGGCTCTTCCAAGAGAGGTGTTGGGAGGTAACAATCTTCCATACTATTTTGGAGTAGGATACAGAAAATCTTGCTTGTTTCTTGTTATTAAAGTGATTCTTGTTTTGAAGTTTTGCTCTTTCATAGAAAAATTATCTTCTGATTCTTTAGATGTTATAAAATTTATTATTGAAGTTGTTCTCTGTATAAACCGTTTTTGATGTGGACAGTGTTGAAGCTTTCCTTTTAGTATCTAGCCGAATTTCTATACTACAAATTTTTACCTGATTGTCAGTTGTCTTAAAACTTAGTCAATTAATTGTGGTGTTTCTCTTTCTTGTCTTTTAATTTGTCAATCGATCCCTTTTTCCTTGAATTAGATTGGAGTTTAGATGATAGTTTATGAAATAATCACTGAATTTATTTCGTTATCTTTTGTTTCTCAAATTATTCCCATCAGATTGGTCCTGGATGGAGATAGCATGCCCATTGTCGTTCCATTTGTACATACAGGGATGCAAGATATTATGCCAATAGGTGCTAGCTTTCCCAGAATTGGCAAGATGGTACGTATCCTTGACCGATATTGAACATATTTCACCAACTTATGGTGAACTGGTGAAATTAATCCAGCTTTAACCAATATATGAACTTTGTGGTTGAAATTGCCGGATGTTGTTAGGCTGCTCGCTTTAGTGTGAATGATGCACTCATTTTCCCTTGACTTAGGGTATTTCTCATCTCCTCAAGGATCAAGATATTTAGTGATAGTAGACTCTATTACATTGCATATCTTCATTATTGATAAGTTCAAATTAATTGCTTGTATCGCCAGTTTCAAGTCGTGCTGATAGTTTTATAATGCTTGGATTCTATAGGTTACGGTACTCATAGGCGACCCAATCAATTTCGATGATATACTGAGCATTGAAAAAGGCCCAGAAGTGCCACGAAAAATGCTATATGATGCAGTATCAACACGAATTGGTGATCGGCTACATGAACTGAAGGTCCAAGTTGATAAACTCGCTACCAAACAAGAGATGCACTTTCAATATGACTCCTCACACAGCATTGAACGAGCATCTGGAATCTTACAACAGGTTGATTGGGAGTTATTTGGAATGAGCAGCGTCATGTCTTCCGACGATGATTCCAATCAGAGACAAGAAACAGTTTCTATCCCAAATATAAGTGTTTCTCAACCTCAGCAATCTGATACTGATAATGACCAACATAGGAGAATCGGCTTCTCATACAGAATGCGTGGTTATATGAATCAGATGGAGCTAATGTCATTTGCTGCAAGAGGCTTATTCATGAGGAATAATGAAACCAATAACTCTGCTGGCTATAGTAGAGAGTTAGGCCCTGTGAAGGCATGGAAACAGTTTTTGGAAGCTAATCTATTACGGCACTGGAATTATGTTCAGTACTGAAAGCCTCTCCGCTTGCGGGGATAAGGGTATTTGCATTTACCCTTCTTAGATCCTACTAAGTGAGAATTTCGTGCTTGCCCTTAGTGAAATATAGTCATCTTGAAGGTGTAAATCCAAATCTTTGGTTCTTGATTAGAGTAATTCTAAATTTTGTTTAGGTCAACTGGTGAAAGTAAGTATGGTTTTGCCCATGATTTGTATAACTGAAATAGACAATTTTTTATTGGTTTAACAGTTTGATTAGGGTAGTAGTATAGAATCTTATAGTGGTGGAACTCACTCCTCATGAGATGAAATTGTGAAATACATATTGAAAAAACATATGAAAGACTTGTTGCTGCAAAATATTCTGTTATGTGTGTAAAATTGAGTGAATTGATGGATTAGACACTAAATGAAATTATTGAAGATGTTCCTTATTTTATAATCTTCAATAAAAGTATTAAACACTTATCAGTATGTTTTAAGTTGATAACCTATGTGTGCTGATATTATATGTAATTCATATTTAGCATAAAACTTTATCAACTGTATATGATATGTTTTGGAGAAGGATTAAATCTTAAAAGTCATATTACCTCCTTTCCTTTGTGAATATTTAAAAAATAGTGTAAAAACCATGGTTATAAAAACTGTAAAACCGGACCCATAACCGATGCAGTACGGGTGTTATTCCAGACAAGTAACAAAACCGGTTAAAACCGGCCGGCCGGTTTTGGTCAAAACCGGCCGTTTATATTCCTTTTTTTCTAAACCCCATTCCCTAAATTTTGTATACATATTTAGGGGAAAATGACTCAGATATTTAGAAGTGAGCAAAATCGCTCAGATCTTAAAAAAATGAAGAATTTGATGAGGAAAAAATGAAAACTAACAAGATGAACAGTGGCTTTGATGTGTTTGACAAGCGAAGAAGTACACTGATTCTCTCTAGTTCTTGTTTGTGATGCCTCCTTATGCACTGAGTCTCAATAGTAATAGCATTATCACCGTTCATCATCTTATCTTCTTCTCATGAACTTTGATATATGGTGTTGATGGTGATAGTGTTGTTGATGATGGTATTTCAGTTTTAGTTTTTTTCACTCATGCACACATAATCTATTACATGGGTTGTTGGGTATAAATGAAGGAAGATATGGCTGAGGCAGCAACAACTGGGGATAAGCTTTGGTTTGTGATGCAGAGAGAGAGAGAGAGAGAGAGAGAGAGAGAGAGAGAGAGTTAAGCTTTGGTTCCAATTTAGTCTTTTTTTTAAAGGTGTTTGATAATACCTCAAATAACTTATTAGTTAATTTATTTGAAAAAAGGTAGGGGACATGTTTATGTTTTGTAAATGAGTTTATTTCCATAAGATACAATCTTATTAGTTCTTATTCAGTAAACTACTTGATATACCTTATAAATTAAAATCTTATGCCAATTTAAATAAATTAACTAATTTCTCCACTACTTTCAACTCGTATATTACAACTTACAAGCTTAGCATGTAAGTTTTCCATTAGCATTGTAAACTTTCATGTAAGTTAATTGTGCAAAATAGAATCCACCCATTTAACCATAACAACGAATTAATGAGATTGTTTTAAATTGTGCGTAATAAAGATTTAAACCCATTTTAAATTAGTAAAATAGAACAAATCTCTAGAGTATAAAGCAATTTTTATTGAGGAGAGATCCATTGATTTCAAAACTTACTCTTCATCTAATGGTTTGAATTAATGAGTAGATATAAATTATTGGATTTCCCTAGAATTGATAGCTAAGATGTATAGTTTAAAAAAACTTACTCTTGGAGTAAGTGGATCCCACCAATTTTTATTTTGTTTTTGTCTCTGGAAAATGATTCTGAAAAAGGCCTAGGCCCACTGTAAGCCCATATTGGAGTTTGCGTCTCCAACAAGTTCTCTTTTTATTTATTTTCTTTCTCAATTCTCATTCCAATTAGGGATCTATTATTATTAACTTCAGTTTCAGTTTCAGTTTCAGTTCATTTTGTGAAATTCAAAGAAACAAAAAATGGCTACAGCGATGGTAGAAGATACGAACTTCGAAGATGATCAACTTGCTTCTATGTCCACCGATGATATCGTCAGAGCATCTCGTCTTCTCGATAACGAGATTCGTATTCTCAAGGTTTCACTTCACTTTCTCTTTTTTCTCTTCGATTTCACCTTTTTATTTTTCTAGGGTTTATTATTATTATTAATTTTATTTATTTATTTTGTTGTGATTGAAGGAAGAGTTGCAGAGAACAAATCTGGAACTTGATTCGTATAAGGAGAAAATCAAGGAGAATCAGGAGAAGATTAAACTCAATAAACAACTTCCCTATCTCGTTGGAAACATCGTTGAGGTATTTTTACTTTATTTCTATTGCGATTCATATGACATTCAAGTTCTGAGTTATTGATTAAAGTGAATTTTGCGGTGAGAGGAGAATATTGCGTTGAATGTGTGGATTCAACTTGACAAGACATGATATCTAGCGAATGCGTTAGAGAGAAAATTAAGGTAGCATTTGCGGTAGAAAATATAGTAGGATATTGCTTTAGGTTGTTAAGGAATTTGCGGGTAATGTAATTGTCATCGGTAGAGGGAGAATTATAGGCAAAACCATTAATAATCATTTCTATGTAAATGGTTTCTCTATAGATTAGATATATCAGTTATGATGGGAGATGATTATTTGGTTCTAATACCTTCACAGTGCATATATAAATATTTATTTATGTCCCTTTTTACTAAAATGAATTTTAGGTTTTAGAGATAAATCTTCCAAGTGGTTAATTTAAAAATAAATTGTTGACTTCGTGTAAAGTGTGTATATCATGGTTTATTTTGTGAATGAGGATGCGTGAATCAGTGATGGATTTCGTAGGTCAAAATAATCTGCTGATTGTGGAGGGTTTTCTTGCTGGAGATTTTCCACTGTTCAAATTCTGACTTGATATTTTTGGTTTTAGATATTGGAAATGAATCCAGAGGATGAAGCTGAAGAAGATGGTGCCAACATTGATCTTGACTCACAAAGAAAGGGAAAATGTGTTGTGCTGAAGACATCTACTCGACAGGTGACAAAGCTCATGATTTCATATTTTTGGGGTTACACTGTTACTATTTCATTTAGATTGTTCCTTATTCTGCTTTGTTTTTGGGTTCCCCGCTGGAGTTGGAGTTTTTTAGAAAAGATTTAAGCCCTTGCTGTAACTTACAAATTTAAACTTAATTTTGTTTTCTCATTATTGCAGACAATCTTTCTTCCTGTTGTTGGGCTCGTTGACCCGGACAAGTTAAAACCTGGTGATCTGGTTGGTGTTAACAAAGATAGTTACTTAATCTTGGATACCCTGCCTTCTGAGTATGACTCTCGAGTAAAGGCCATGGAAGTTGACGAAAAGCCAACAGAGGACTACAATGACATTGGTGGATTAGAGAAGCAGGTGAGCTTTGATAACTGGCAATTTATCAAATGACCTTGTTTTTGCATTTATGGTTAGTTATAGATCAATAACTTGGTCTTTGCCAACAGATCCAAGAACTAGTTGAAGCAATTGTTTTGCCAATGACCCACAAGGAGCGGTTCCAGAAGTTAGGAGTTCGTCCACCAAAGGGAGTTCTTTTATATGGACCTCCAGGAACTGGAAAAACTTTAATGGCACGTGCTTGTGCAGCACAAACAAACGCCACTTTTTTGAAGTTGGCAGGCCCACAGCTGGTCCAGGTATCTCCCGTCCTAAGTTTTTTATCATGACTTACAATTTCTGTGTTACTTAATTGTTACCTTTTTCCCTCTTTCTTATATGACTTCATAGTTACTAAATATTTATATTTTTGCTGATTTAATGGGCTGGTTTTTCATTATTCTCCAAGTTTTTGCTAACAATTGTCTATGAAGCTTGTTGGCTGTATTGCAATTGGTTGCTCTTATATTTTGCTTTCATGTTCTAGATACTAGCATGTTTGGGATGTAGTATCTGATGATTCCCTATCTCTCAAATCTATCTATGTTGTTTCCTTTATTACGTTGATTCCATGTCCTTCAATGCTTATAGTCATGTACTCACGTCTATGTATTGGTTTGGATTGGAGGAGTGATCTAACCTGGATTTATACAGATGTTCATAGGAGACGGAGCAAAACTTGTCCGTGATGCCTTTCAGCTGGCAAAGGAGAAATCTCCATGCATTATTTTTATAGATGAAATTGATGCAATTGGAACAAAGCGTTTTGATAGGTATAAGTAAACAAGATCTTAGATATGTAGTCATTTTCCCTAATTTTATTGATTTTTGGGAAAGGGGTGGGTTTATTTCAATTAAAGCTATTCTGTAACCTTATGATGTATTTGGTGATAAATTGCAGTGAAGTGAGTGGAGACCGGGAGGTACAGCGTACTATGTTAGAGTTGCTCAATCAGCTTGATGGTTTTAGTAGTGATGATCGTATTAAGGTTTGTTTTCTACTCTTATCTTTGTGTGTTTGGATTAACCATATTATAATGTATTCTTAAAAATCATCTTTGGGGATAGATCATTAATTATTTATAATATATTTTGAATTATAACCATTCATATAGTGATTGATGAGGTTTAGAACTTAGAAGTGGACACCAAATGTATTAGCCTTTTGTTCAGTTATGATTTATTTGATTCAAATGACATTTTCATTTATTCTTGTTAATTGCAGGTGATTGCAGCAACTAATCGAGCAGACATTCTTGATCCTGCTCTTATGCGTTCTGGTCGATTGGATCGAAAAATTGAGTTTCCACACCCAACTGAAGAAGCAAGAGCCCGGATTCTGCAGGTTTAGTATCTTCAAACTTTACCTGCATATCCCTTAAAAGAACAATTTATCAGTTATTTAATTAAATTTTTTTCCTGACACAACTACATTTACTTACTGCCTTTTGCTTTCTTGTTGATATTATAGATCCATTCTCGAAAGATGAATGTCCACCCCGATGTCAACTTTGAAGAATTAGCTCGTTCCACAGATGATTTCAATGGAGCACAACTAAAAGCTGTCTGTGTTGAGGCTGGCATGCTGGCCCTTCGCCGTGATGCAACTGAGGTATGCTCTCATCCAGATCCCCAAAACTTAATTAAAACATCATATGCTTACTCTAGCTTGAAATTAGGGGTTTATATTTCAAACTTTTTTTGCTCTCATGGCTACTTGTAGTTTAGGGTCCTGTTAGTTAAATTTCGGAGGGAATGATAGGAAATGGAAGACTTCAGGGTCGTGAAATATTCTTGTGAAATAACTTTGAAGCCTTCTCTTTTCCTCCAAAACCCAACTTTCAAATGAACCCTTAAGCCCCAACATTCCCCGAGTTTTTAACTGGCTGCAGATAGTTGTTTGAGCGATAAAGAAAACCAAAAAATGTTCCTTTTTGTTTTGTTTTTGTGATAGTATGGTTCAACTGAATGCCAAAGCTTATAACCTTGTTAGTAGTACAAATATAAATAATCATATCCATGTTGGGTCCATGTTGGGTTTGATCGCAGGTGAACCACGAGGACTTTAATGAAGGTATCATTCAAGTCCAAGCTAAGAAGAAATCAAGTTTGAATTATTATGCATAAGTTTATATCAATCTCAGAATTATTCATAGCAATGGAATACCAACATTAATGTTTCACATTTGTTTGCTTTCTGCCAATTTCACTCGAATCAAATGTGTTATTAACCTATACCTTCCTAAACAACAATCTTTTTTATATTTTCTATGTTAAGTCAGGTTAAATACTATCATGAACTACGTTAATAATCGCCTATACTCGCCTAAATAATATAGTTTAATATACATACACTTTTAGTTTAAAGTTTTTTACAATATAAATACATCAATGATCTATAAATATAAAAAACTTTTATACTATTATGTTCTAAAAAATATCTTTTCTCCACCTAGTAATTATATCAGCGTATCAAATGATGTTTTTTTTTTCTTTGTATAGGTTATGTTGATGTATATTGTTTTTGGCTACATGTTTTATGTAATAAATAAATGCATTTTGTAATAGACAATGACACATTACCCAATTATTCTGTATTTGATGATATAAACCACTAATGCCGATCATGACATTGGTAATTTCTATGTAAGATCCTCAAACGCAATTCTCTTGAAGTACGATAAAAACTAGAAAATAATCTAAGTCGTATATATATTTTCTCAAATTCTCAAGGTAAACACCAACACATTCTTCTAGTAGTCTAATGTTCACTAGATTCTTAAGATGATTAAAATGTCAATGATGCTACTCATGGGAATAACACTTGTTCAGAGAGAGACAATTACTTACTCAGAAAAAGATTAGATCCTCATCCAAAAGGTGAGGGGATAACTTTGGTAGTACAAGAAAAAACTCTTAATGTAGACTTACAAGATATCTTAATCCCTAAGATAATAATAAAAAATCACATGCAAAATTTTATTGGTTATATCTATATATATGTCGGCTTCGTATAAGTATTTCTTTATACCCAAATGGATTAAATTCTTACTCATTTTTAAGAAAGAAAAAGAGAAGACATATTTGGTTTGATCTTAATATATGATAACTAATCTCAGACAACTACCTTCCTTTCTTCTTTCCTTTTTAATAATAAAACAAGGAAACATATTAGAATTCTCATTTTATTTCATATC
Source organism: Lupinus albus (assembly GCA_009771035.1). Taxonomy (NCBI): domain Eukaryota; kingdom Viridiplantae; phylum Streptophyta; class Magnoliopsida; order Fabales; family Fabaceae; genus Lupinus; species Lupinus albus. The sequence goes on from CM020016.1 coordinate 1,177,019, forward strand.
TCAATTATTATTATCAGTACTGTCGTGCGTGCCTGTCAACTCATTTTCCTATCGTTTGTGACATATACTTTACATACAATAAATGTTAAATATAATATGTTGCGCTAGATATTTGAATTTGCAGTTAAATATATTCGATTGAGGTTATGAGGATTAAACTAAATTATACAATTAGGTTATATGGTTTTTTGGTTTAGAAGATAACGAGGGTAAAATTGAAAGCACAAATTATATGTTATAATTATTTTATGTTTTGCCTTTATTAATAGTATAGATAGATAATAGTATATATATAGATAATAAATAATTTGTTAAACACGCGCTTCCACTTTTTTCCTCTCCTTCCCGCAACGTTCTCTTCTGTGTCCTAATTCTTCTTTAACTGACAAAAATAATATCACACAACACAAAAACAACATTCATATAATTCATCAAATTAAACGTCATAATACCAATTCATTATTAGGGTTTTGAATTCAAAATTCAAAATTGAAATGGGTAACGTTGACGATGTTGATGGAGACACCAATTTTTCATTTCCTTCCGTGTCTTGTTCAATTTGCTTCGATGTTGTTGCTGATAACGGAGATAGATCCTGGGCTAAGCTTCAATGTGGCCATCAATTTCATCTAGGTAACTATCTCAATTCCAAATTTAGATTATTATTATTATTATTATTATTAATGATTGTTATTTTTTAATAATTAGCATCGTTTTCAATTTCAATTTGCATCAAATTTGATGTCATTAGATCATGTGTTATTGTATTTGACTTTCCATTTGAATTGATTTTGACTTGAATTTATTGAGATCTGAATTTATATGTTTCTGTTGAAAGTTGTGTTAACAATATTGCTGAATTAAATTTGTTATAAATATTTTGCTCTTTGATGGAATAGTATTATTTTCAAGGCTTGAATATGTTTTTAGTCTCCATAAAGTTTGATTTTTGTTTATTGTCCATACTATCATATGTCATCTATGTGACGGTTGTCGTTGCCTTTCGCCGGCTACATCGGAACTTATGAGAACCAAACTAAGGTCAGGGATCAGAAGTAGTTATTATGTCCATCTTTGCAGGGATGTGAAACTATTTTTTTTATATGAGGATCGAAATCAGAATCACTTTACTTTATAGGGACTAATAATATATTTAAATCTATTGCCAATAAGCTCTATTGGGAAGAGCTAGATGGTGCTAAATTTGTTAGCTGTGGTAAATTCAATCTCTATTTTATATTTTTTTATCATTTGTGAAGGGACCTTGTTTTCCTCATGTGGCTGAATAATGTGTTCCTGTTCTGTAAGTGATAGCGGTTTCATGAATTACTGCATATGCAAGTGGTTTCTTATGTGCTATAGATGATAGTTACTTGCATCTCATTATACTTGTTAAAACCGACAGAAGCTAACTATTTTGGAAGATACATTTAACGGCACTCAACTAGGTTGAAGATGTTGTCATTCTGATTTGAAACTATGACCTTTACACAAATACCCACCCTCAACAAAATGTGCTATATAGTATATAGTGTTGACATGTGGAAAGGGGAAAATGGAAGCTATACTACTAAGTTGATTCTTAACACTTCTATCAAAAATACATATTCTTGTTTTAAGCCAATACTGCTAGGTTCCATGTTTTTCTGGCATCACACCATGTTATTATGCTTCTTCTTACCTTCTTTATATCATTCAGATTGCATTGGATCAGCATTCAACGTAAAAGGTGCAATGCAATGCCCTAATTGTAGGAAGATTGAGAAAGGTCAATGGCTTTATGCTAATGGTTGCCGATCATATCCAGAATTCAGCATGGATGACTGGACACATGATGAGGATGTTTATGATTTTAGCTACTCTGAAATGGTAATAGAAACTGCACGGCTGCACACATCCATATAATTTTTTCTCCTATGATCATAAAACTGTATGAAAAATACACACGGGAAACAATAGAATAACTCATGAATTAAAGAGAAAATGAAAGTTGCATGTATTTACCCACTCAAAATGATTTTTCATTTCATGATGTTTTACATGCTCTGAAGTTTCATTACTCTGTCGTTTGCCTACTTCATTTATTTACCTTAGCCCCTTAGCCAATCTTCAAGTCTTCCATGTGTACCACTAATCCCTACTTGTGCATTTTTATCTCCATTACCATATATAGTACATACAGATAGACAAAATCCTTTTTTATATGTGTAAGTAATTGGAATTTCAAGGATTGCATTACCCGCATTAATTGGATATATCCCTTGTTATTTTTCAATTGCATGTGGATAGATAAAATATTGCTTACCATTTTATCTAAACTTTGATTTCTAAATGATTTCTGCAGTCCTTTGGAGTTCAATGGTGCCCTTTCAGTAACTTGACCCGACTTCGTTCATCTTTCGAGTAAGTCAAGTTAGCATAATAGAATACTCAGAGTATCAGACTAACTATTCTCTGTTTAAATTCGTAGACTTCAATCATGTTTGACAGTTATTAACCGAACTTGGTTTAAATTCGTAATCTTCAATCATATTTATAAGAGGTTACTTTTGGTGTATTTACCCTGGAAGTCTAATGGTGGTAATAATACCAGTTAGGAAAATTACAATAGAAAATCTTGTTAAAAATATTTTGAGCCTGTAGATCTTGCCTATTTTTCTCAGTGCCCATATTTGGTATAAATTGATGAGCTAGTTTGTGTATTATGTTTGTTTATTGAAGACATTAATCATGTTGAGGGCAATAAATTTTAAGTGTTTATGCACAGAATGTGGTCCAACTTCATGTATGATTCCTTGGATTAGCGTGGGACATTACTCGTGACCATATAGGTGTATTATGTGAATTGATTGTGTAATCACCTCTACTTCGTTCATGTGAGGGACAGGGATAAAATCACTTCATCGGAAATGTTGAGTAACTTGAATAATTTATCTGCTAACATTTCATATCAATAGATTCACTTTAGCAGCCCCTTCCAAACAAAACTTTGGTCGCTGTTTTTCATGTGCAATTCATGCTGTTATTCTTTGGTTGAAGCATATATCTTGTCATCCTTGCTTGTTATTCTGCTTTCCTTCTAATGAAATATCTTATATGTCCCCTGCATTACTATATGTTGCCTGTTCACCTGTCATTGTTCGTCATTTTCAACTTATGATTTGTTTGGAATATTACGTTGGGCTTTAAAGTTGTTCCATTTTGTAACTATTATATATGATGGGGGGCAAAATCATGATCTCCATTGGGTATATTGGAACTGAAGAGATTGCTTGTGGCTGTATTACTATATTACTATCATGAAGATTGGTGTATCAGATTTTTCTGATTACGGTGTTTGGCAGTGTTATACTGGCTTTAAAAGTATTAAATCCGGCTTTGGTAATACTTTTGCCACTGCCCCTAAACCCTTAATACAGAGAGAGAGAGAGAGAGAAGTGAAGAGCAGAATACCTTTTAAGAAAATGGTAACTGATACTGTTTTTTTTTTCCAGGGAAGGGGACTTTTCATCAACTGCATGTAAGATTCGTGCTTATCAGCCTCTTTCCGTTATTTTGTATTTGACTGAATAATAATATCCTGACTAGAATGTTAAGATGCAGATCATGAGATACTGGGACAGCACGCAATATTTGCCGAACATACAGGTGTATCATCTGCTAGTCATCCTTCCCCTTATATTGCTTACATTGGACCAGTACATCCAACTACTTCCAACCCAGGTGCAACTATTTCAGAAGCTTCTAACTTCAACCACTGGAATGGCCTACCAGCGCCTACGGACATGCCAACCTCCTACATATTTCCTGCTGCGGACCTTCATTATCCCCATTGGGAACACCATTCCTCACATTTCTCTTCAGCCGCTGGCCTTATAGGTGCTCCTGCCGATCAGCCCTCAGTATCACCTGGCAGTCGAAGGCTAGCCAGAGGTGGTCCAGAGGTCCCGAGATCAGGATCTTTTGTACATCCTTTCCTTGTTAGTCACAGGTACCTCAATACAGTTTGTGTACCTTACTAAGATACTTTTGTGATAGCTGAAGTTAATATATTGTTCAAGTGTGATAATGGGGGCCAAATCATAATGACTTAATGCATAATGAACTTATGATGGTTTAAATGCATAATGAATTTGTGTTACACAGAACTAATAGATAAAAAAAGCAGTGAACTAGGCATTTTTTTCTCGCTAGTGTATATTTGCGAAGGTCGTGAGATTTATACACGGGTACATGTAATTCTGCAGTTCTGCTGCTAGACCTGGAAGCTCGGTCACGTCTTCAATGATCCCTCCTTATCTGGGCAGCAATGCTCGGACCCATGATAGAGTCCAGGCTCATCAAGGTTACTATCGACGTCCTAATTCAACCACAATGCAGATGCCTATTGCATCTGCCAATCGAAGATCCAGCAGTCATAGTGGACCAGCTCAATTAGCACCAGTGGCCTTATCACCAGACCATGGTGGTGGCTTCTTTTTTGTCCCATCAGGACGCCATTTTCAAGATGAGACCCGTCTTCCAAGTCACTTCCCTGCTTGGGAAAGAGACCAGTTGCCCTCATTGTCATTTAACCATATGGGTAGAGATCCAAGTTGGAGAGCATACCACCAGGCAGTCGGCGTGTCAGACCCAGGTATCAGATCCAGCAACTTTCGATCCAACAACTTTCGATTAAGGCACAGTCCAGAAAGAATGCCTTCACAAAATCGGTGACATACTTGTTTTATGCACTGTTCCTTGTGAAGCAAACCACCATGATTATAGAAAATCAAACTTTATATATGCTTGAGAAATGTTACATAATGGTCTGGCTATATAGTTTGGGTATCCCTGCAATTGAAGAGATACTTTCCCTTAAAGGGCATAAAATAAGATAAGATGATATCTTATTCGGGAAGATCAGATTTTTGAAGAGATACTTTTTTGGGTATTCTCATATCAAACTGATAAATTATGTGGCTGGATTTGAGGTATTGAACTATCTCTGTGTGATATATCACTCCACAAATATTTTGTATTGAGAAATACTCATTGCAATTGTAATTATACACTTTTGTGCAAAAACTGGCCTCAGTATTTGCTTCAGAATTAGTCAACTAGTTTTATTGAAATATCATGATCAATATATCAAATGATAATTCTTATTTTGATATTGAAAAGGGAAAATGATATTTTTGCAATAATTAAAAATGATATATAGTTCAAGTAATTGATCTTTTTGCAATAATTGATTTGCCAATTCATATAAGCACCAAATCTTTCATGTATGCTCAACCTCAACATGCCCATTTTTGCTGATTTTCTTCATTGTGCTGTTCCCACTCAAATGTTTGATGAAGAATGAATCATTTACATTATTCATAATCTTAAATTCTTTCAAGTACCATTCATTACCAAAGATTTTTTATACTTGGAAACTAATTCTTTAACAAGTGTAAATCAAGTATAATAATAGAACTTAATAACTAGGCATAATATGAAATACTAATACCCATTTAAAAATATATGTTATAAATAGGAATATTCATTAATTTATGGTTCAATAATTGACCCTTGCAATAATATCACAAGAGATGAAAAGGTTGATAAAACGACCAAACAATTAAACATACATTGAAGGTGAAATGTAACATAGCCCAATCATTTAAAACAAGTATCTATCATTCATCTAGAGAGAGTTTATAGTTCACTAATCAGTGAAAAATAGGTAATAAAATAGAGTTATGCTTCATACCATCCATTTTCAATGCAATTTAGGAACCCTTTAGTCACAACTAATTGATTATTTGAGTTATGACTATTTACTCCATAGTAGATTCTATCCACTCATCCATCAATACCAACAACTTATTAACAACTCAATACTTGTTAGCCCATTTTAAAGCGAAGATGGTATTGAATTATATCCGTTATGACGATCCGAGTACGACACATATGATAAATAAGACGATGTAATAAAGTTGAGAATGTGGGCATTTTGTTAACACATACACATAAATTTTATTATTCCCTTTAATTAGGATATACTTTATCTCGAAATTGTAGTAATTTGCCTTAGAAAGAGGGGGATTCTTTTTGTGACTTGTTGGTCCATTTTAGTAGTGCATGTAAAAAGGAAATCTCGTTTGGTATGTAGTGTTGGAAATTGAAGTGTGTAGACAAGAAAAGAAGGTAATGCTGCCAAATAAGAAGAACCTTAAATTGCAAGGAATGGTAAAAATAAATAGTTATTACTAAGATTTTATGGACATTTCAACACGCAATGCACAAATATCCAAGTTTTACTATAATTCTATGACAAGTTTTAGAGAATGAAAGAATGAAATCAATCTTTTTGAATAGATTAATGTACCAAATGCCAAATTTATATTCAAATTAAAGTAAAAGATAGATTAAAAGAATCTTCTCCATGGTTAATTTCTTCAACCATGTAATTCCCAACCAATTTTATAACACAAATTAAGCCAGCAAGATTCCTCTCGAGAGAGGAATAATGTGTAAACGTAAACGAATGTATAGAGGAAAATGAAAAGACAATTATATTATTCTATTTATACTTGTAATAATATTTTTATCCTTAAAATTAAGTATAAAAATATTACTTCTCTTTCCATTAATGGAGAGAATCCATTACACCATACAAAAATTAAGCATGGGTAAAAGTAAAGCTTCAATATAAAACCCCAAATATTAAACTATGGGAGGGGATCCACTTATTCTAAGAGTAAGTTTTTTTTAAACTTACTTCATATTTTAGCCATCAATTTTAGGGAAATCCAATGGTTTGAATTAGTGAGTAGATTTAAACCATTAGATTTCCCTATAATTGATGGCTAAGATGTGGACTAAGTTTAAAAAACTTACTATTGGAGTAAATGGATCTCTCCTCTTAAACTATAAGTAAAATAATATCTCACAAAGTGATACTTTATTTATTAATGATTGGTTTGAAATTGACATATATCACTTTCTTGTAATATAAGAAGATTTTGTAGGATGAAATATCATTACTCTTTCGAAACTGATTGCATGTAATGGCTTCCTTAGAGATTTTCATTAGTACCTGCGAAAAAAACATGAATCACATTATAAAATGAAAAACATTATGAAGGTGACACTCACAAAACTTGCAATGCGATGATCTCCTCATTGGTTTTCATGTTATAACCAAACATCATTCACACAAGTTCCTTTTTGTACAAGAAAGAAAATCCATAGTCGGAAGATCATGTTGGAGAAGGAGAACACGTGCAATATCAGATTAAACTCGAGCTTTGAGTTTGATGAAGATGTTGCACGTGCCCTGCTTCTCCGACTAGAACTACCCATTGATTACAACTTAACCATGACCATAGTGAACAAAGAGTAACTAGCTCATCATGCATTTATATACTCGTTTGTTTGTAAAGAAGAGAGAGAGAGTTAGATAAGGGAGGAGTTGAGTGAGTGAAAGTGAATTTATGAGTTTGAGTCTAAAAGTAGCAATGTTTTAAATTAAGGATCGATGAGTAAGACCCCTCTCCATTAATGAAGAGACAAATAACTTTTTTATGTGTATTTTAAGGATAAAAATGTAATTTTATTTTAAATAAAAAAGATATAAATGTCAATACATGTTGAATTTCCTTTACTTTTTCATATCACTTCCCTTTCCATCTCGCTGGAACTTTAATTATGGTTCTTCCTCCAAGAATTTATATATCATATCATTAAACCAATCAAAATACTCATAGGTTGCTACATTGGTTTAATAATTAAATAGTATATTGTCGAAATTGGATTATATATATCATACAAACAATAATTTTATAAGTGAATTATATTCACACCCCTCGAATTTTTGTGAAATCACACAAATCACTATATCATTTTTTATATATACACAAAACCTCTAATTTATATACATATATTATATTGCCCCCGCTACAACAGAAATAAGTATAATATTTTAAACAAAAAAATGATAAATGTAATTAAGTTAAATAAAATATGGTATATTATCGAGACACGTCCAAATAGTATACGAGTCAATAACTTTATTATTATTTTAATTGCTATTATAAAAGGAAAGGTGGTGGGAGAATAAATGAGTAGCTATAGTGGCAACATGTGTAGTTTTACATAGAGACAAAAAGAAAGAAAAGTAACACAAAAGCTAAGAGATTAGGGTTTTAGATTGCATGTTGGACATTAGATTTTGAGAGGGAAAAGGAGGAAAAGGTTATGAGCTCATCAAAGAGAGTTTGAAGAGTGATTTGATTGATTCATTGTCTTGCACATTTACTATGGATTCCATAATTGTTATGATAATTTTCTACCAACATATTTGGTTAAGTAATCTAATATAAAAGATATTAGGTTAAATATGTTTTTGGTTTAAAATAGTTTGATCCACTTTTTTAATTTTGTTAAATTTAATGTCAATTTGACTTAAATTTGAAAATTTATTTTGATTTGATTTAGATTGCCTCAATCCAGTCGAAATGGGTGAGAGTCATATTTTCTTATCTATTTTCTTTAAATTTGTCCACAAGATCACAAACTTGTTCCGATTTTGGTAAAGATAGAGGCGGGATTTACAAAATGTGCCCTAATCCATTTCAATAAAATTGAATGTATTAGCTGAATATAATGAAAATTTGTGTAAAAATAGTAATCCTCAGAATATATATTTTGAAGAAAAGGGAAGAAAAATCCCTAGATCTTGATATTAAAAGAATATATATAGATATTGAAAGATGCATTTCTTATCTTTATGATGTTGAGGTTGCTTTTGTTGTCTTATTCATCACTAGCAAACTATTAGAGTTTTATAGTTTTAATATGTCTTTGAATGAGCTAATATACATTATATGTTTACTTTTTTAAGGTGAAAATATCTTTATCCAACTACTAAAGGGTTTATAACTTTACATAATATTGGGTTAAGTGTCAAAGAAATGAGCCAAACTAATGGGTCATTGTCAATCTAAATTACATCATTATGAGTTTATGACCTAGAGCTAGGTTTGCAAGGTATAGTATGCAATTGCATTATTAACTTTATGAAGGTATACCCAATTTAATTTATTAATTTTCTCTTAATTATTAACTTTATGATTTGTTAGATTGAATAGTTTGTGTACTTTTGGTATTCTTGATCATTTTGATGTCAATCTTCCCATGGCCTATTTCAACAAATTGCCTTTCTCAAACCAAAGAGATAATCTAATCACCATAGAACAAAAACTTAAGGAAAAAATAAAACAAAAACCTAGCTATCGTTAAGGTTGTACCATATGTTCACTTGATCCACCATCTTTCCAAATAAAATAGGCTAGAAAGTGTGTATATATAAATATGAATGGAAAAATACCTTAACAAAACAAGCTTATCAATAGGCTTCAACAAAAGAGGAAGGATTATTTATTTAGAATTGGCTTTCAAATCTTGCATCGGGGAGTCATAAGGTGGTCAAGTGGTAAGGGTGGAAGACTTAAGGAGTGAAGTGATAAGGAGGTTGATAGTTTAAATTTCACCCACAACAAAATACTAACATAGTAACATTTGACTATAAAAAAAATGTTGCAATATCGTTGTTAAGATTTTGTATGAGTCATAGATGAATTAGAAAAATCATCTTGATGAACAAAAAAGATGAGAAATGCATGAATGACTATTCTTAAATACGAATTTCGGGTAGTGATTTGACGTAGTGATTTCTCTTTATTAATATTCTCAATGTTCAATAAATAGAAGTATTAAGATAATCATCATTTATATACTACATTGACTAACTCAACAACTAACTAGTTAATCGATTAACGAATACAAATTTACTAAAATAATTAATTAATGGTATAGTTAATCGATCATATACAAAACAAAATAAACAACTATTTTGACAAACATTAGATAATTCAATCATACATATACATTAAAAGTAAATGTAAGAGGCATTGATCTAAACTACAATGGCAAAACATTGATATCTTTTGTTTAACATTATCCATTGACTCCATTTCTAATTTCATAATTTGGTTTCTAAAGTTTGCCTCACAAGGAACATTTTCGAAAAAGAAATATCTCTTAGGAAGTTAACATCCACATCTTTTTTAATATCCAATCAAAGGAAACCCCACATATAAAATTTTGCATGATTCTCCCAAATAACAACTTAATCAATATATCATAATATTCAAGATCACAAATATAATATACTAAATCTCAGTGTTAAATGTTGTATTAATATAAAATGTAAATGAAAAACATAGTACAAAAATTAAGTTGTGTTATTCCTAGTAAGGTAGGGGCCAAAATTGCTAAATACATACGACCAAAAGTGCATTTATGCCTTGTCCTTTGATAACATTCAATAGAGTAAATCATTGATTTTGTCTCTCGAAAATAGTATTAGATTAGGCTCTTAATGTTCTAAAATGATGTTCCTTGTCCCAAAATGTTCAAAGTATCATATTAGTCTTTTTTATAGTAGTAAATTTTTATTCTTTTTACCATTCACATACTAACTCAATTAACATTATAAATATTTAAAGGACAAAGAATATCATTTTAAAGGGTTAGGAAACTACCGACAAGATATTAGGGATGACAATAAAAATTAAAATCGTAAGTACCCGCTCAAATTCAACCCAAATTTACGGGAAAATCCAATGTGATTGAATTCAGGTTTGAATTTTACTCGAGCTCAACTTTTGAGTTCGAGTTCGGGTTTGGTACAATTGACACCCTATACATATATATAATATATATATATATAATTGACAATATATAGATGTAAAATTATAAAATTACACATAAATACATATATAAAAGCTATATATATAAATTTGACAAATATATAGAACATATATATATATATAGAAATATATATTTTGGGCGACTTTTTGTCGGTTTTGGGTTACCAAAAACCCGACGGGTTCGGAGATATTATCATTGTTTTCAACACCGCTTAATTCAGGTTCGAAAGGGTTGGTAAGCACAAACCTGTCTGAGATCTGCCCCGTTATCATTCCTACAAGACATTGGTCTAGTGGTGTAAGACACTGCTAGATCCCAAGTATGACCAAATATCCAATGATTGAATACCTGATAACAGTCACGCAAATGAAAGTAATTAGTTCTTTACCCACACGGACAAAAAAAAAAAGTAGTAGGAAACTAAATGACCATCTACCCTATAACAAGTTGATGTGGGCTTTTCAAAATCAAGCTATGGCCCATGCCCATTATCGTAGTCAATGGCCCAAGATTTGGGCTTCGCCGTTTAACCCGTTTTCTTTTTCAGCTACCCTCACCTTCGTGTTCTTTCAATTCTCTCTGGTTCTGATTCAGTGGTTCCATTCTTCACTTGAAAAACTGGTAACATTTTCATGAGTGCTTCCATTTCTATCATTGTTCAATTCACTCCATTTTCTGCTTTTTTTTTGTAATTATGTTTTCATGTTTCTGTTTGTAAAGGTTAGTTGAAGAATCAGTACATTGGGAAACGTTTAATTCAATTTCTAGGGCTTTATAGCGATTTAAGGTAATTAAAATTTCATGTCAAATGTTTGATTTAACGAAACTGCTGCGTTTATCTTATGATATTATTATTTGTACAAGTTTATAGTAATTATAGTTTGAGTTAAGGAAATGGCCTTTTGAACTTAAGCTTCATTGCATGTTTCATTATTTTGTAATTAAAAGTTCGACTAAGTGCACGAGACTCCCAATTAGTGTGATCTAGCATTTTAAATTGCAGTTGCGGTTGCGATTGCGATTGCGTTCATTACGGCTGTTGCCATGCGGATTGCGGCGGTTGCGGTTTGAATTATTTTGTGATTAAAAAAATATTTTTGAATCCGATGTGGGCTGATGCGGTCCAAATGCAGTCCGATGCGGTCGCATCATTGTGATTTGGAGTCACACTGCAATTGCGGTGTGATGCGGTTGCTGCGGCCACCGCAACCGCAATATTGCGTCTACATATGTGATGCGGTATGCAATTTAAATCAGTGGACTGGGATCCTAGGATTATACATTATGCAGCCTTATCCTGCAAATCTAAAGGCTGTTTCCAGGTTTTATTATTTTATGTGTAGAGAAAAAAGAAGTAGGTGCATCTTACTCTATGGAGCATTTTTTTTGGTTTGTTATTTCATATACTTTGCAAATTATTCAACATTTAATTAGTAGCAAACTAGCCATTAAGTTACACATATATTAGCTACATCCTGATTTGTTTTGGAAGAAATTCCCTGAAAACTTTATAAGTAATTGCATGTTAAACTATAACTTGTTGAACGAGCATTCGAGCAATGCTTTCTCTAAATCGATCCATATTAGTACATTAACACTGAAAGTGGCTTAAACTCTTTCACTTTAGTAGGGGAAAGTGGGAAACTATAACTGTAAGGTAGTGTTTAGTGTACATTCGAGCAATGCTTTCAGTGAATCGATAGTTGTACAAAGCTTCTGATGGAGATTCTATGGTATGGGATTCCCTTTAGACTCTCCTTTGTCATTTGTCGAGGCTCGAGTCTCAAGATGCCTAATCCTCTGACATGATCCAAGAAATGAGTAGTTTTTAATTTTTTATTTGTTCTTCAGATAACTCTCTCCTATGTCTTAATCTCATAGAAAGGTCACTGCAATTCCTTTGTTGCATTATTCAAGTTCTTATTATTCGGTGAAAAACAGACATGGTTATCGCTTCACCGGTTCAACCACCAAGAATTATAAAGTTTCTCAAACCTTATGTCTTGAAGATGCATTTTACAAACAAATATGTGAGTGCCCAGGTAGTCCACTCACCAACAGCTACTGTAGCATCTTCTGCAAGTTCACAGGAAAAAGCCTTGAGGTCGAGTTTGGAAACTACTCGAGATGTTGCTGCTGCTGCAAAGATCGGCAAGTTATTGGGTGAGCGCCTTCTGATGAAGGATGTACGTGCTGTACATGTCCAGCTGAAGAAAGAACAGAAATATCATGGTAAGGTTAAGGCAGTAATTGATTCTCTAGTTGAAACTGGTGTCAAACTGCTCTAAATCAAATGAGGAAGTGAATGATTATGATTAATTCTGTAGTTTGTAGGAGTATTACTTGGATTGCCTTATGATAATTTTCACTAAGAATGTGATAGTTGATAATTCTTGGTCCTCAAAATCATAGAATTTATAAATTAGATTGAAGTTTCTCTTGTCCAAGAACATAAATAACATGGTAAGGTTAAGGCATTAGTTCATTCACTAGGTTATAATCTTCTTCTTATTATTTGTGGGGTCTTCTGATAATTCTAAATGAAAATCTGATTGTTGATACATTGAGTCCTTCCAAGTGCTTAAAATCATGGATGCTATAAATTAGATTGAAGGTTTTCTTGTCTTAGCCTTGTCATTAGATTTGAAAACAAAAACAACCAAGTCTTAACCCCACCTGGTGAGTTCAGGTACATGGATTGAACGACGCTATAGTGTTATAATATTAATTTCTAAATTGTTCTTAATTATTTCGTCTATGGTCGGGTGCCCGCAATCTTTAGTGCAACTTGTAACGGTCTCCACACATGTCTAAAACACTAAACTGACTAAGGTGTGATTCTACTTGCTTCTTTATTTTGGAAATTGGAATGGTTGCTGAAAATAGAACTTTCTGTTTGGTTATAGTATCAATTTATAAGTGCTGCTGAATGGCTGCTTGACATTCATAATCCACCAACTTTGTTTTGGGCCTTTTGAGATAGTATGGACCCAAAATGCAAAAAAAAAAAGAGAGATTCTGCTGCAAATTTTTCCATTTTAAATTGGCCCACAGAAAGCCCATTAAGTACATCATTTGCTCCAGAATAGAGCATGTATGCACTTGCAGTGTAAGAGTTTTTTTTATACTGTTATTATATCGTCTATTATTCATTTTTAATCATTATTAACTTTTAAATCAAAGTAATATAAATAAATTGAGTATGATGCACTGAGTATATATAAATTTTTATGATGTCAGTGCATAAATATTACAATAAAAAAATAAGACTTGTTAATTATAACTTGAAAAATCCTGAATTGAAAACTAAACTAGTTTCCACGTGGTCTCTTTCTGTAGTGGTAAATGTCTTTGTCTAATGTCAATTTTGAGAGCCATGTTGAAGGAGTAAGCAAGTTGTTGCTTTTATTTAACGTAATCTAGCATGTTCTGGAAATGTAGCTGTCACAACTTATTATTTTAATAAATCAATAATTAAGTTAGGTGTAATAGTTCTGTGATTCTAGCCCTATGGTTTCAAAAATATCCTCTATAAGGTTGAATTTTGACTAAGAATCACTCATATCACTGTTTTAAAATTTCTGCTATTTCAGATATTTGTACAAGGACTAAAATATCATCCAAAGATATTAGTCACTAATTCTCATTCATTACTCAGTGTAAGTCTTTTTTTAATAGTTTTATGCCAATTAATAAAGATATATTATTAAATTTGTGTAGTTTATTAAAACTACTACTCATTAATAAAATCAAATTGTTTTATTTTTATACTCAAATTGTTTGAATAAATAAATAAATTTGCACATGTATTATTATCTTTAAGTTCTATAGAAAATACAATGTGAAAATTATGGGTAAAAGAGAATGTATCCAAACATGTTAAACTTCACTTCTATATTTGTCTCCTCTAAAGTATCGAGTATCTACATTCCATTATTTATTGTGGGACACCATTATTATTATTTTTAAAAAAAAGATGTAATGCACAATTTGAACTAATTAAAAAATACAAAAACATCATTGTGGCAGCTAATAATTTTAAATAAATATTTAATTTTGTCTACGTAATTAGTATGCAAATATTACGATTACGATTGTTAGTTAAAATAGTGTATACCTAGAAGCAATATTATTAAAACCGTACCGGTTATCAAACTAGTCAGGGTACTGGTATAGTGGTACAGTGGTTCAACCAGTGGTTCAGGTAATTAAACCGCATGCCGGTTAAACCGGACATACTTGTTTATATATATATATATTCTATAAAAAAAATTTGAAATAACTAGATATTCATATTTATAATTCATATTCATAATTTACTCCAAATTCACACAAACAAACAACATTGACTTTTTAATAAAATCAAAGTTTAAAGTGCAAAATATATATTAATCCAAAATTATCACTTAACAAATGTAAAATACAAATAAATGACCCAAATATCAATCATTGAAGTTGAAGAATTAGTGAAGAATTGAAAATTTGAAATTAAAAAAAAAAATTAATGTACAAACCGACCGGTTTAAACCGGTTTTGACCGGTTCTATTGCATATGCGGTATAACATACGTACCGTACCGGTTAGGGGTCCGGTTCACCGGTTTTCCGGTTGAACCGGCCGGTACCGCATGGTTTTTAAAACATTGCCTAGAAGTACAACAAATGTTGGATAGTAAGTCTCACATTGCTTACTTCAATATATCAGGATGATTTAAATACCTCATCTCATTACCAATTGGTTTTGAGATAGAACTTTAACATAGTATCAGAGGCAAAACTCAACTTCTTTTCAGTTGTCATGAGCCAAAATATATCATTTAGTTATGTGTCAAAGATAACCATTCGTTTGGTCCGACAGACTTATGTGAGAGTACATATTGGGAAGTAAGTCTCACATTGCCTATTACATTATATCGAGAATAATTTAAATACTTGTTGAATTACTCATCTTATTATCAATTAGTTTTGAGATATAAAACTTCAACACTTAATATTTTGATATCAGCATGCCCTTATTTGCAAGGTTGATAAGATATGAGTTGAATTATAAGGTCAACTTTTATGTAAAACAAAAAAAAGAGAAGAACTTATCCCATTGAATTTTTGGACAAAAAGTTGAGTGTATCCTAGAACTAATCCATTTAAGAAATTGATTGATCACGTGACTCAGAAAGTAACATCACGTGCTACCCTTCTTCTTTACACCTTCCAAGCCCAGTGGGTCCCATGTGTTTACTCAACCTTATCTCATCAAAACGTGGACACGTCATATACCCAACTTCGATCAAATCAACGGCTCAGATCTCTCTTGACCCCACCAACTTGTTCGAGTTTTAACGCAACTCCTTCATTAAATAACCCTTCTATGTTTCATTATTTCACCTCTTACTCTGAAAACCTTTACTCTTTTCATTGGAATGTTCGTTACGCCGGATCCGCTAAAATACGCCTAGATCTGTTATAATACGCCTTGATCTGTTAAAATACGCTATGGGCCTTCTTGATCAGTTATGGGATGACACCGTCGCCGGACCTCAGCCGGAGAACGGACTCGGAAAGCTTCGAAAGCATCACACGTTCTCTTTCCGATCAAACTCCGGCAAGGGTACGACGCTGTATTCTGCAACGTTGAATAAAATTACAACTCATATTCATGAAACTAAATTACATATTACAATAGATAACTTACCTGAACATTAAAATAACAACATGTGTATTGTTTTGTTTAGTTTTAAAAATATTTCTGTAGAAAAATAGATAATTTATATTCTTATTACTGAAGATATATTATTCTCTATTACTATTTAACACTTGATCAATACAAATACAAATACAATTATTCTCTATTCTCTATTACTATTATTATTAATTTAACAGTTCATAGTTATTTGACTTCGAAATCGGAAATTAATTTCTCTGATTTAGGTTACATATTGTTCAGATCTGAAGTTAAAATGATATAATTCATTTCGTATTATGTTTTATACACAAAACAGTTAACGAAGTGTTTCTATGGTAACGGTTTTAAGTGATGTTTGAATGAACAGAA
The DNA here is from genome assembly GCA_009771035.1 of Lupinus albus. Taxonomy (NCBI): domain Eukaryota; kingdom Viridiplantae; phylum Streptophyta; class Magnoliopsida; order Fabales; family Fabaceae; genus Lupinus; species Lupinus albus. The sequence continues at coordinate 1,193,810 of CM020016.1, forward strand.
TCGGAGGGTGTGAGTGCGAGATCGTACGGTGAGGAATCGCCTGAAGAAGCGATTCGAGTAACACGGAGTATCATGATCGTGAAACCAGCGGGGTATCAGAGTGGATCGCCTCCGGTATCTCCCGCCGGTTCTACTCCGCCGCTATCTCCGTTTTCCGGTAAGGTCGTTGTTTCTTTTTTAGTAGTACTTTATTTATTCATATCTAAAATTTCTCACTAGTAATTGTATAATTAATGTGACTATTAGTAATATAATAACGAAGTTAAGCAAGTTTTAGGAAAATATTACTCACTCCGTTGAAATTTTACTTAGTGATTATTCTATTTCAAAAGTTATGGTTGTGTAATTTCAATATAGAATTGTAAGTTGATAATAGTTAGATCTAGATATTGTTTATGTATGCACTAAAATTGCATTTTCTATTGAATTTTAAATATAAGTAATACAAATGATCGTGTTGAAAAGTAAGTCTCACATCGTCTATATCATTGTCTCAAAAACGATTTAAATACATATTGGACTACTGCCCTCATTGCTAATTGGTTTTAAGATGAAACTTTAACATCATATCAGAGTCATAACACAACTTCTTTTCGGTTGTCATGAGCCAAAATATGCCTTTTAATTATGGGTCAAAGATAACCCTTCTTGTGCTTATGTGGAGTAGGCATGTTGGGAAGTAAGTCCTACATCCTTACTTCATTGTTTTGGGAATGATTTAGATATGTGTCCTACATCCATAGTGATTCATTCATGTATTTAATATTCCCAAATGACCATTATATTGTCATTTTCACATTGAGATCAACTCAAACCAAGTGAGTAGGCAACTAGGGTAACCTAATAACCTATGTAGTTATGATTTATATCTATGGAATAATTTGATGAATGAGTGATTTAGAAGCCTTCACCTATTTTCTAATAGCAAGAACAGCCGGGGAATTTATCATATTTTGTTTGATTCTAGTGTATGTTTCCGAAAGGATTCGACTCGAAGTACTCATATTTGGTTACATCATAATGATATATAATCATGTTCATTAAGAAAATATTGAACAAATATTAACTATAGTAGTTTTATGTGTGTGAGTGGGATTTGGGCATAGTGTTTTTTGAAGTATTGAAGATATGTATTAAAAGTGAGTCTTGCTGGAATGGTGTTTCACATTTGTTATATTTGGTTAATACATAAGCAATTGTAACTAACATGAACAAAAATTGTGCTAATGTGAATCTATCTATTTTTTTGGAGCTAGAGAGCCATTCCGGTTTCGCAGAAGGTCGGCATCAGATGCGTATGAGAAGCGAGGCCAGAACGGATCAAGCCCTTCTTCTCCTTTTGATGTGTGAGAAATGACCCACATTTTCTGGTGTCTCCGGAAGAAGGTAGAAGTTGAGGATGTCATACCTTTTGCCCTTTGCTGTATCCATTTTTGTTTAGTTTTGTGTGTTGATGTATATGTATAAGTTGAGTTTCTGCATCAGTTCATGTGAGATAGCTTCTATAAGGTCTTGAATCAGGTAATTTTGTAAGAATGTGGAAGGGTATAGTACTAATGTATATAGTATGTAAATTGTAAATAGAGCCATATTCCTGTGTTTGTTTACATTTTGCTTGCTGAATAACATCCTACTATTTGGTAATTACTGTTTCTAAGTTTCATATTCTGTTACTATGGAAATAGGGTGAGGATCCACTTACTCCAATAGTAAGTTTTTTAAATTTACTCCATATCTTAGTTATAAATTCTAGGGAAATGAGTAATGTAGCATAACTAAATCAACAATGGTCCAATAATAGTACCAAAAGTAAAAAGTTAAGCACCTTAAAACTCTACAGTTTTTTTAATTATTATTGAGGATTTATATGGTTGAACTAAGGATTTATCCTTATAATCTAGGTATCCTTTCACTCTATGGTTAATAAATTAATTTCTTTTGGAACGTATTACTGCATCATCTTTCAACAAGTATCGTTATCAGAAATTATCCGAGGAACCAACAAGGTCTTACATCACTAGATCAATGGATGAACATTGTTCCATTATTGATACATGGATTGAAGTTAAAAATAGAGGTGTGGTTGGTGATAATGGTGAGAGTGGAGTGATGTTGAGTATGGGAAATTAATGCAGGAATATCTCCAGCTGGATGAAGTGTAGGAGACAATCACTTTGTCTCCATTCAATCTAAATCTACTTCCCTCATTTCCCTCTCCAATCTTTGATTGAATCAAACAACTTCTCAACGTTTTGAGTACACCTTCTTCATATAAGCTTTATGCAAGTGTACAATTTTCTCCCATAAACTTATTCTACCTAACCACAAACCATTTTTTTTACAGAAAAAAAATACATTTCCATGAGTTGGAACTTCATTAGAAATTAGCCTGAAAAACATAATAAAATAATAAATGTTGTCACATAAAATATGTCATGTCTCTATTGCCGCATCATATATTTTGGTTAAGAAACATCATATATTAATTATTGGATACTTAAGTCAATTGATCAATCAAAATCTATGACCCATGATTGTGACACTTTGCTGGCACACTAAATATTGTGTTCTCCACTCATCCAAAATAATCAATCAACATAATTTAAAGGTAAGAAATATGTGCTTATGTTGTTCCTCCACTTCTATTTTCGAAAGAGTGATATTTTAGAGCACAAGTTCTCTATGTTATTTTTTTATGAAACTTCTATATACCACCAATTATAAACTCACAATTATGTTTTGTTAACTTTTGGTTAGTTACTATGATACAACTTTTATTGATGTGTCAATTTGTAATTGGTGGCACATAGAAGTGGCATAGACAACTTGTACTCGATATTTTGGGTAGAGTAAGTTGTTGTGTGTGTAGTGAATTCTTTAGCTGTGGGAAAATTATCAGTAAGTTAACTCGTTTTCTCTCCCTTTTGAGACTAAAAGTCTGTGTACAAGTTGAGTTTTGAAGGTTAATGAAGGAAAATGAAATACTTCGAAACTATGAAATGAAATACATTTGCGAGATAACTTTCAAACTTTCATTTGCATTCCTTCAACTCGAAAACTCAACTCACACACAGACCATAAAAGACCATTAAATGGCGATGTTGCTAAAGTTGAAATCTAGAGGTAGTCATAGGATTGATCAAGTTATAACCAGTGCCAATAGTAACAAGGAAAGCCTCATCAACAAGTCTACTACAAAGAACAATATTCCTGAACAAGTCATTCAAAGATAAATGGCATAGAAAACTACACATTTGAAAACATGAAATCTCTTTGAACTCAGAAATTACAGGCTAATTTGTCAAACACAAGCAACCAACAAATGGTGTATAAAGCAATAATCTTTGATCTTGCACAGAAGAATGCCTTGGTAGTTCAGTTTACAAATATATACTCTTAGCCAATTACATTATTGGCAAGCTTCAACTTTCTCCTATGCCAAACTACTACTTTTGAAGATTTCAACTCTATACAAGTTGAGTTAGCTATTTGCACAGAAAATCTTTGCCAAATTACTAAGCTTTTCCAAGTTTAGGAGGCTGCCAAAAAAAGGGTTACATAAGATACTTATATTTTATACACAAACATCGAAAATAATACGAGATTTAAAAAAAATGCAACAGCTGGTTGATAATATATATATATATACCTTCTTAAGATTCATCTTTGATGAAGATCCTCTATCAATAGGTTTTAATATCTCGAAGGAGCAGACAAGAGATTCATCAACGCTCAATAATGCACCAGCGTTATCAAACTCCCCGCCATAATTTGGAGCAGAAAATATTGTGACTAATCTTCGTTTAGCGAAAAACTCGTATCCATCCTCTACAACCTATAAGACCAATTTGAAGTAGAATGGGATGTTAATCATGACAGGCGGGAAGAAGTAACACACAGGAAAGAAGATAAATGTCGGTAAATAGTTCGGCAGAGGCTGTTCAAGACACCATATGCATGTCAGATAAAGAAAGCATATATAGGTTATAGGCACTTAGAATTTCAAAAAAAATTCAACATGTGTGATGCAAAAAGTGTTAATTTCATGGTGATAATTAGCTCAGTAGGTGTAAATGAACAATCTTATGAGAAGAGTAGAACTTTTCTTGTAAGGGAGAAGACTAGAACTTATATAACTTCTTTTAGGAGCTTTTCCAGTTAAAAAAGTTTCAGTCTGAAGAGATTACGAGATATCATATTTTCTTCTCCGCCTTTTCTGGATTCATAATGATTGATCTCTAAAGAGGTTGGTAAATGCACAGAAGTTAAGAACTTATCAGTGTAGTGGATCTTTTGAAGTTTTATCATACAAATACGAGATTTATGATATCGGTACAAATATGCACTTCCAACATTTGCAAGAAGTTCAATCTGCTCATATGAACTAAGGTTTACCTGATGACCTCTGCAAATGAGATCAAGATCATTTTTATCCAAAAACTCGGTCACTGCATCAGATCCAAAGTTACATGAAACACCTCGGTCACTATCCGCCCAACCGTCAATGCTAGAATCAGGGTCAGACCAAAGCAGATCACATAGGAGACCATTATCCGGAATTTCAGTAGGCCTTTGAATCTCCTTAATCTGATTCAAATTTTGTAATTCCGGAGAGAGACCCCCATGCATACAAAGTATTTTGCCGTCGATGAGTGCAGCTACTGGCAAACAGTTAAAGCAATCAGTAAATATCTTCCATAGCCTAACATTGAACCTCCTTTTACATTCATCATAAAAACCATAAATCCGATTTATCTTCGCATCTTCGTGGTTTCCTCTCAAGAGATGAATTTTGTCCGGATATCTTATTTTGTAGGCCAAAAGCAAACATATAGTCTCCAAACTTTGCTTCCCTCTGTCCACATAATCCCCCAAGAACAAGTAGTTCGCCGCAGGAGGGTAGCCTCCATATTCAAACAGCCTCAGTAAGTCTTGGTACTGACCATGTATATCACCTGCAAAATTACTTCGAAATTTGAAACAAACAAACACGGGAAGAGAATTGCAAAATCGAATGCAAATTTAATCACTTGGATCGTATAAATAAACCGTAACATATTGCAGATAATGGAAAGGATGCATTCTGAAGAAAATGAATCCGATTTTAATGAATTTAAACTGCAATTACATGAACCAATTACTGTATCGGCCATACTCTTTAGCAAACATATCCCTTTCTTTCTACCTATCTTCGTTTAATATTTTTTATTGAATAAACAAAATATATAGCATGGTTTTATTGTTCTTTTTTGTTGTATAAGATCTCCAAATAATCCAAACAGAGCTGGGAGGAACAATCTAAAGGGGGGAATTCGACCGATTTTTATTTTTCCATGCACAATATTAGAACATGCGACCTTATTTATGAAAAAAACAAGCTCCCTGACCCTCAAACAAACATACATGGTTATGTTATTATCTTCTAAAAACATAGGCTTCAGATATTCAAACCTTCTAAACAATATTCCTTCACCTTGTAAATTAAAACAAACACCTCCTTCTATTTATTTGATTTTCTAAATAACAATCCAAAATCCTATGAGCTATGATTATTGGCTCACGACCATATACATCACGAGTTCATATCCTGGAATCAGAAAATCGAAAATTACTTACATCTAACCCCACCCTATCTTATAATTGAAAATCCTATGAGGTAAGATTATTGGGTCACGACCATATAAATCACGAGTTCATATCCTGGAATCAGAAAATCGAAAATTACTCACATCTAACCCCACCCTATCTTATAATTGAAAATCCTATGAGCTAAGATTATGGGCTCACGACCATATACGTCACGAGTTCAAATCATGTAATCAGGAAATCGAAAATTACTTACATCTAACCCCACCCCATCTTATAATTGAAAATCCTATGATCTAAGATTATTGATTTGCCTCCATAAACGTCACGAGTTCAAATCCTGGAATCAAACAATCGAAAATCACTTAAATCTAACGCCAACCCATCTTATAATTGAAATCATATACCAATGATTACAAATCAAAATACAAACTTGTTACATATATCGATTAGATTTGATAAAATTCAAACACCAAAATGAAAAAAAAAAATAAGGAAAAAAAGTAGCTAACCACAAACGCGAATAGGAGGAGAGAGATCAAGAAGAATAGGATTGGAGAGGAAGATTTGTCTTGCATTAACACAAAGTTGACGAATTTCAGATTCAGATAATTGAACCTGTTTAGCTCCTTTACCTTCCAATAATCTTCTTATCACATCATCTAATACACTATTATCCATCATTCCCTCCATTGTCATCATCATCATCTTTTTCTTTCTCTCTCTCCAAATTGATAATAACCAAAGAAGAAGAGAGAGAATAACAGAAACAGACAAAGGTTAAGGATTCTTATGAGAGAAGGTACTAAAATGAAGAAGGATCATCAAATTTCGGATTAAATGGTTTTTTTTTTGTTTGGTTGCCATTTTCTCTCATTATATTTATCTTTTATTTTATAGTAAAAAAACCATAAATATGAAATATATTAACAATAAATTATGGTATAATAATAATAAACATAAAAAAATATTATATATATATCGAACTGTATCTATTTAGCTCAAGTTTGACTTGTTTATTTAACGAATTCTATTTCTAGCGCAATTTCGACTCATTTTGTTTATGAACCAAATTTGTGGAGACAAATAATTAGTCGAGTTTCAAATGAATACTAAGTTGGTATGGTTCATCATCAAACCTATTTAAACCACTAGAATAATGTTTTGTTGGTTAATGAGTTTTGAGTAAAACACAAAGTTTAAGGGGTAAATCATATAAAAAATAATTTATGAAAGTTATTTATAGAATGAGATAAATTTATGGAATTTTTAATGTTTTCTCTTATTTGATTGAATTGAAGGGTTTAAATTTGATTAATTTATATGTTTTCTCTTATTTTATTAAATTCAAAGGTTGAAATCAGATTTTTCTTAATTGTGGAAATGTAAATGTTCTAATCAATAAAATAGTTGCCAACTGCCATATAGAATCACTGCTTATTCGGTTCAATGTTGAAACCTTCAAAGCATAGGAACTAAATGGCGCGTATGATTACTCCACTCGAGTGTTCACCCACCAAGATTTTTATGAAGTTCCACTTACCGGTGTTATTAATATCATATCAGTCATCAAACCGGTCAGATTAATGATACAATGGTATAATGGTTTAACCGATGATTTATTAATTAAATCGCATATCGGTAAAGTTAGATGTATATAATATATTAACATCAATGTTTAAAAATCAATAAAAAATAATTATTATTTTTATTTTCATTAAAAAATTAATTTTAAATAGAAAATTGACAGGTATGACTGATACGATTCAATTGAAAACCGACCGATATGACCGGTTTTTACCAATTTTGACCGATTTTTACCGGTATAATTGCATGACCGATATAATTTTTGTATCGTGCCGGTATTGAGACCAGTTCACCTATTTACCGGTTCAACCGGCCGACACAAAATGATTTTAATAATTATGCCAAAACATATTTCATATTACATCAAACTTTTTATGATTATTAATATATTTGATGATGTAGCCCAAAAAAACATGGAAAGTGAGAAATACATAATATATTATATGGGCTCTACCAAATCCACGGGCTTAGGGTTACACTAGGCCCATACCCGCATGCAAAACTAGAAAATAGAGAAACCCTAACTTAGCTTCATATCTTTCTCTATATATGAGCAATAGCAGTAACAGCTGCAACATAAAGAAGAAGCTTTTTCCAAAACCCAAAGCCACAATGGTACTACTTCTTCATATTCATCACATTCTCTGTTTTTTTTTTTCTCAATCTTTCTAAGCCTTCATTTTAATTACCCATTTTATATTTTGATATGATACTTAGAATATATAACAGCACCAAAGTCGTATGATATTTATTTATCTCAAATTATTGGTCAAAGAACATTTATATTATTCTTATTGATATAATATAATATGAAACATTTTTTATATTGTCACACTTTTTTTTTTTGGTGTTTATGAATTTGAACAATGAGATCTACTATGTTATGTTCTGTTCTGTTGTGTTTTTTTTGTTGCAACAATGTTGTTGACAATGATGATAATGTGATCCCAGCTCATTATGAGATCTTATACATTTGTTGTATAAGGTCAGGGAATAGAATTTTTCCACATTTATCTGAGCCTCAAAATTATATATTTTTAATTTTTTCCACATTATCTAACATTACATTATACATTTGTATAGTTTGTTCTACATTTGTTTAAGCCTTAAAATGTTAAATCTATGGTTTTGGGCTTGTAGTGCAATTTATATATTTTCATCAAGTCTCAATTTTCATTATGTTGCTGAATATATTGAATCTTATTTGTGAGATATATGATTTTCTATATTGGAAATTAAACTATATTTGGATTATAGTATCATGTATTTTTTTAGTGCAATATTGGAATATATTTGTTTTCATAAGTGGCAATGATGATTTATGTGATCCCAGCTCTTTGAGGCCTTTTACATTTGTTGTATAAGGTCTGGGAAAATAACTTGTTCCACATTTTTTCTGAGCCTTTAAACAATTTCATCTCACTATTTTCTCATGTTCATATTAATATATATATATATATATAATCAATATTCATTAATGAATTGGATTGATTATTATTTTATTTTTTAATAGATCTTGAATTTTTTTCATTTTTCATGTTCAAGGTGAATGGTTTCCCAATGATGCTGGTTTCTTACCATGCTAATTCTGATAACATGATTAATATTTTTTTATCATACTGAGGGAACCATTTCAATATTTCAATCGTTATATCAAATTTGAATTGCTGAAGTTTGCTTAACCTTATAACATGGTTAAATTATATTTATAGATGTGTGAAATTTACAAAAAAATAATATTAGTTTTCTTTTTGCCTTCAAAATTCACAACCTTAAGTTCTTAAGTACACTTAAGGCTTAAGCATTCAAGAATATGTTAATAAAGCACATAAAAGTGGTTATCTTCTTATGCAGCTTTTTGGTTGTTGAAAGTCTTCTTACATATCAGACAAATAAATAAGCTTATATAAATATAACTTTTTTAGGGATTTTGACTCCTTATTTTAGAGATAAAATCCAAGTATAATCATTGTTCTGTTTGGACCGCTTTGAATTGAAGAAATTCCGATTCGAAAGTGCAAAACTTAAAATTTAAAAAAATGGAACATTATTTTAATTTTTTACTTATTTTGGTCTAAGAAAGATAGTGATATGTTACTTGAATATAATTATATAAAATTATTAATTATATTTAAAATCATTCGGTCTGACTGAACGACTTAACTATTTAAACTGGTTAGATTTAATATGGAAGTTATTTCGACTTGATATCCGGCTCGGGTTATCCAACCATAATAGAAAGTGAGGTAATTTTTAGTGATTAGGTTGAAAGGTAAAATAAATGAATTGATTAATAGTTTGAATATTATCAAATGATGTATATATCTTGATGACAATATAAAAATCTTTTTTATTCATGTGATTTAATATATTAGATATATTCTTAATAGTGATTTTCTAAATATAATAAATATACTTTTTGATAAATTAATTTATAAATAAACTTAATTTTTAAAAAAGTAGTTATAGAATACCTTCTAAAAAACATATTTTCAAAAGTTTTCTTTTCTATAATGAAGAGAAATTTTATATGGCTCTCAGAATATTATTTTCTTTCTATTTCATGTTAATTAAATAAGTGGTGCTGTTATGTACCCTAAGTACTCAACAAATTTATTATATTTGAGATACTTCTATGAATATGCTGAGTACTCAACAAATTTTAATCATTAAATATATCATTATATTTTAATGACTAAATTTCATTTTAAAATAATAATAAAATAGATAATATATAATTATAAATTAATAATAAAATTATATGTATATATATAAATAATCAAAAATAAATTTATATATAGTCAGATATTCATATGTAGGTATTTTTGTGCCAATTTTATTCCTCTGTTTGGCCTTTATACTCATCCTTGGCTATATTATATATTAATAAGAAAGTGATAACCCAAGTCTCTTTATTATTATCTTCAAAAAAAGGAAAAAAACTTCTATTCTTCTTGAAAGCAAATTACATTTAATTGAAATTGTGTTACTAATGGTCAAAATGTTGAATTTTTGAAGTATTAGATTAAAAGTAAAAAAAGTTATATTATTAAAAAACAGTAGTTGTTGATTGGGACCACGTAGAAAAATATATTAATTCATTACTCATATTATTTGATATATTTGATTAAACTAAAAAAATTAAGTATGAAATTTAATTTAGAACAAGTGTAATATATAAGTATTGTCAATATAAAAATTTATATACGGTCAATATATTATTTATCAATTATTTTTTGAAAAATTAATGTGATTAAATAGGAATGATAATGACAATATATAAACACTAAATTACACTAGACGTTTGAGTTTTAAAGAAATTGTACAAATCATTTATCACTTTTCTTAATCATAAACAAATTACCACGGATTATATACCTACATTATACTTACTACATTTGTAAGAGATATATGTATAATTTCTTAAACAAAGAATGATCACGGTCACGAATGTAATTAAGTCAAATAAAATATGGTATATTATGAAGATAATTCAAAATGATACAAGAGTATGCATATTCATTATTTTTTGTTCCTTTCAAACTTGCATCGATAATTTTAATGATGTATTTAAATCAATTTTATACTATATTATAACCAATCAAAATAATGAATGGACATTGATTCTTATACAATTTATATTTGTCTTCATAATATATTTGTTTAATTTAATTATACTAGTCATTATTTTTCTTTAAGAAATTATATTTAAAAAAGGGAGAGATATTATGTAATTTCATTAAAACTCAGAGACATCAATGTAATTTAATATGTATAAAACTCATATACTATCGGTAGATACATCATTTTCTCTTTTGGAAAAATCGGTAGTGACACAATTTCTAAAAAATAGAAAAAAACCGTAGTTGACTGATTGAATAAAGATCATCGGTCTAAAAAAAACCACGTTACTGTATTTATAATAGTCAAATTTCACAAAATAACATAATTAACACAACTCAACAATAAAATGACTAATTAATAAGATTAGAATTTCTTAATAAATTCATAAATGTGATTGTTAACTTCATCGGCGGCTTCTTCGTTGTTGAAATGAGCTACTCCTTGTTGTATAATGACTTCCTCCAAAAATGGGACATCTTTTTTGAAAGCACCACCTTCAATGTATTCCTTCATCCCTAATGAAGTGTAAACCACATCCAAATCACCAGTAATGAACTTCACTGGCATTTTTATTTGTGCACCACTCCATGCACTTGTTAGCTCCCAGTTCCTGTGTAAATTTAATGCAAACTCACAAATTTTATGGTACTAGTACAACACTAACAAGCTTAAGAAAATTAGAGTTTAATTAATTATATAAATACCCAATAGGTATTTAAGTTTGTAACATTCACCATAGAAGCCCTCTCAGTAACTTTTATTACAACAATGTTAATCACATACCATTAAGGTAAGTAGGGGTGGAAACAAGCCAGATCAGATTAGACTTTGCCTTAAACAGGCTGAGCTTATATAGCATATAAGAGTCTGAGTCTGACCTGTTAATCTGTTTAAACAAAATTCAAAGGAAGGAATTATAAAGTGAGAGAGGAATAATTATTTACCAAACCCTAGGCTATTGGAGAAGCCTAAATCTGACCTGTTTACCAAGAAAACATTGTCTGACCTGACCTGTTATAGGCTAGGTACTAGGCTCATGATAGATAGTCTAATCTGTTTCCACCCTTAAAGCTAAGCAACTCATGTAACTCGAGAGAGCATATCTTTTCTAACATTAGAGAGTCTAATATTCGATAGAAATATTGATATATGTTGTGAATTTTTGTTAAGAGTCTAACTTTTTCATTATTTTTGAATTAAATCATTGAAAAACTTATAAATTCCTTAATTCCCTTACATTCCAATATTAAAAGAAAGTGATTAAAAAACATTTAACTCTTCTATTGTTATGTGTCACATAACAGCAATTGTAACAATAAAATGACTTTTATATTGAATGTTGTAAGGTTAAAAGATTTATTTGAAGAAAAAACTAATATGAACCCAACCCAATACATGTTTATTAGACATGTACCTAACAAGTAATAATGTTTTCACATCTAAAGAGAGAATACATTATTTATGCCATGAAGTCTGAAAGCGGGGATTCACTTACTCTAAAGGGAAATCTAATGGTTTAGATCTACCCACTAATTCAAACAATTGAATTTTCTTAGAATTGATGGTTAAGATGTGAAATCAGTTTACTCTTTGATTCAATGGATCTCCTACAATAGTAATGGAACACACAAGATAAAAAACAAGAATATGAACTTACAAGTTCAAATTTCTATAGTAGTTTAAGGCACCAGTGAAGCCTGATTTGTTGAATTTAGAAGCATAATAAGTGACATCCTCTTTTGTGAGCCAATTGGGAAGGTTATTTGGAACATTGGGAATGGATTTTACTCCTTCTTTTGGCAATATTGGTGGCCCAGGTTTTCGACCTGTGAGAAATGTAGTGATGATTTGTTCAGTATCAGCTTTGGCAAGTTGTGCTTCTATTTTGCCAGGTTCCTATTACATCATTAACTCCAAAAACATTAGATCAAGAAGTGGCATCAAAGTTTGTATTATTCACAAGAAAATGTGTACTATAATTTAAGGAATGTGAATCAGTTGTCTCAAATCTTGTCTCGCGTCAAGTAAAACATGTCATGTCAATCAAAAAAATTAAATATTCATTATTATTGTTGTTTTTGCTTCATTATCATTGATAGATACACAATTGTGGAAATGATTTGAGACAAATAATATTTGTTCTAACTTAACTTAACATTAATGTTATTAATACCATATCGGTATCAAACTGGTGAAGTACGTGAAGGTACTGCTACAATGGTATAACGATTCAAACGGTGATTCATTAATTAAACCGCATAACGTTGAAGTTATATACATATATAATATATAAAAAAATCAATAAAAAATAATAATTTTTTTGTTTTCATTAAAAATAAAAAATCGGTCACTGAAAAATGATCAGTATGACCGATTTTGGCCAGTTTTAACCGATATTATTGCAGTATAATTATTGTAGTGTACTAATATGGGAACCGATTTATTGGTTTCCTATTGTAGTGTACTAATATGGGAACCAGGTCTTGATAACACTTGTTAACAGTCTCCTTAACAAACCAAAAAAATTAATAAACATTTCCAATGTTCTTTAATCTCTTCCTTAATAACCAATATTTTCATAATACCTATATTATCAATACATTTTATGAACAATCGTAGTTAACACGATCTTTCCACATCAAGGTAATTTAATACCACATCGCAATTATACTATGATCTATTAATGACTATAACTGTAACCATGAAATTACGGCCGTATATATTGATGCGATCCACAATATGAATCAATTATCGTATTTAAGCCTACGTAAGTAACAACAACAAAATCCTAAATGCATTTGAAACATAGAAAGAACCTGGAATCTGCAGATATAATAATCATCTCCATATAAGGCACGCATTCCATCCAAAGGTTTCACTTTAGGGTTTCTGGGCATAAAAGGAACACTGAGACAAACATAGGCTTTGATTCTATCTGGGCGAAACAAACATAGATACCAACCAATAATTGCACCCCAATCATGTGCAACAAGGTACACTTTTTCAACACCCAATGAATCAATAAGAGCAATGATATCACCAACTATGTGAAAGATTGTGTAGCATGTAATTGAAATTGGTGCATCAGTGTCACCATAGCCACGTAAATCTGGTGCAACTGCATGGTAACCTTGTGAACTGATATATTGAATTTGGTGACGCCAACTGTACCAAAGTTCAGGGAAGCCATGAAGGAATAAGACTAATGGGCCTTCTCCTTTTTCAGCTATGTGCATCTTTATGCCATTCACTTCCAATGTTCTGTGTTCTATTCCTTCCATTGATTCTTCTTCTCTCAGGTCTTGAGTTCTGTGATGTGATTAAAGATTTAAAGTTGGTCAATGAATTGAGTATAAAGTGAGAGAGGAATCCTTATTTATACCAAACCCTACTCACAAATCAAAACGGAATGAGTATTAGGTTTAGTTGGTTTGATCTGGCCGGATGATTTTAAATATAATTAATAATTTTATATAACTATATTGAATTAACATTTCTCCATCTTTTTTTGAACTAAACTAAAACAAAACATTAGAGTAAAATTTCAATTTTTTTAAATTTTAAGTGAATCGTCCGGTTCACTTCCGAGCTTATTCATGTTTAATCAGGTTTAACATGGTGCAATTAGAATTTCTTTGGTTCAAAGCGGTCCAACCACTCATTCGGTTAAGACTACAAATCATAGTTGCTTTCAAGTCCGATCATCAATCGGACCAGTGAACTATCCGTTTCGGTTATCACAATACTGATTTATACACTATTAATGTATCATCAACTATTCATATTTAATTATTATTCATTCTTAAAGATGAATAATGTAGTGACTCTGATAAATCTATAGATCTCTACACTAAATTCTACTTATCCAAATATAAGTATAAATGATATATTGAATCTATAAAAATATATTAACATATTCATGTTACATTCATTTATTATTAGATTGGAAGGATCATGGAATGTAATATGAAGATAATAGAATTTGTTGATTTTAAATATTATTTTATTAAAATAATTAAGATCTAGATCGGTAAACTCTCAAGTGTGAAAGATGAATTCTTTTCAGATCTGAAACAGTGTTTAGTTAATGGAATATTTAATTGTTTCTGCATTTGGCAGATGTGTATTATTCATTTTCTATTGGAAAAAGTATATTATTCCATATATCAATACTTATAATTGGTTATAAAAATATTTTTAATTATTAATATAATTTTTAACAAATCAAAATCAGTGACACAACACACTTTTTGTGCCACAACAGATTGCTCCTCGTATAAAGACAGTAGAATCTGTAACAAATTAATGATATGTGGACAAATGTGTAAAGTTAAAATTATGAACTTTTAATTAATAAATGCGTCTATTAAGGTTAATCTGACACTTTTAGATTTTTTAAGAAGCTGGCACAATTATAAAAAGCATGGGATACACATAAGGATGACAACTATACAAGTCATGCACGTCAAAACAAAAAATACAAGGTCATACCTATCGCAATGGATCGGCAAAATTAGTTTGTATATGAAAATTTTAATATTTATAAAAATGACATAATAAAAATTTAAATCTTGAATTTGTTATCTTTTTAATCATTTCAATAATTATGTTATATGTTACTAATAATACTTATATTAATAAAGTATTTGTTTATTATAGTATAAATAACTTAATTGATATTATAGTATCATTACTTTGACTCATAATAACTAGTAAACCATAAAATGGATAACAAAATCCTATTTTATAATAAGACAGAATACTAGAAAGAATATTTTAGTTATATGAAATGGTAATATTTATTCAAAATTGGAAGCCATAATTCTTGATTGGGAAAACGTGACTTTGTAATAAGTGACTATTATTTCTGCAATATTAGGCAATACCAACTAATAGCTTTTCCGAGAACTTGTACATTTTTACTAAGTCATATAACCACAGTTAAATCTAAGTATGTCAACCCGCTTTGCCTATTGTTTGTAATATGTATTTTAAATGTTATAAATGTTCATAATGATATAACGAATATTTCACTAAAATTATGTAGTAGCAAACTTAAATAAAGAATGTTTATATTTATAACCTTAGGAGCAAATAGGTTAAAAGTTGAAAAACAAAATCTAATTTGGTTGTAGGAAATTCTACTCAATCTGTAATCCATATAGGTATTTGTTTAATAACGATAGATACAAATGAAATTTATATATGAAGAGAATCAATATACTATCCTAAGAGAGTTCAAATATTTGATAGAGTACACATTTTATTACAGAAATTAGGAACAACACGTAATGTCAATTCCTGTGTAATTGAAAATATGTACCAAGGAAACAAATAATTGTTTCAATATAACCATACAAAGATATAGTGGTCATATATGTTTGATCCTCTGTAGGGTTGCAGTTTTCACTTTTCAATTATGTGTCATATGACCACTTCTTTGTTATTAAATTTAAATGATTCTTTAAAAAAAACAATTTCGTAGTATATGACCAAATTAATGTGAAATTAGATACATGTTACAATTCACGGCAAAGAAAAATGTGGCTATTGACATTTCTTCGGACAACATATAAGCAATGATAAGCGAAGGGGAAAATAATGATAACATTATTTATGAATGAAAGCAATGATAAGTTAATTATAAACATTTCAGGGAGAATACATCTTAAAACAATATTTAGTGCATACCTGATAATATGTAAAACTTGTTGGAAGAGAGAATGAAGGAGAAATGAATGTAGAGCAGATGTGGGATGACTATGGATGTCAACTTCTATATTCAAAATGTAAAATTGTTTCCCATAACTTTTTACATGCAAAATGGAAAACTAAATATGTTAGAAGTTAACAATAAGAATTGAGTAAGTATAAATTAAAATTGTGGAAATAAGAAATTGTGAAAGGTAATTTGAAAGGAACAACTTTTTTCCTCTATTCATGCTAATTTAGAGAGTGGTTATGAGAGGTTGAAGAGGTTTGAGTGAGGGGTTGAAGAAATGTTGTGGAAGTTAAAAAGCAAACATGAATTTACATTAAAAGACTCATAAACTTATAGAAATATACATTATAAATGATAAAGGGTAAAATAGGAAAACATAAATTACACCATGAGTGATTAATTTATGTTTTCCCTTTATAAGTAGTATAGATAATATTGCATGTATTTTTAAGTTATTTTTCAATTATTAACTAATTAAATTGATAATTATTACTTAAATAATAAATAAATATTACACCATTCTCAACCTATGAGTACATTTCTTAGGAACATTCAGTTAAATATAAAATTATATCTTCTGAAATTAAAACTAGTCAAGATATTAATATAATAGTATAATAATTCAACCATAAGTCTACTAATTAAACTACATACAATCGAAGTTAAATATACATATGTATTATACTAATATTAATGTTCAAAAATTAATAAAAATATGATAAATAATTTTATTTACGTTAAAACAAAATGTGAGTTAATGGTAGGCAATATTTTATAATTATAAACAAATGTAATGATTTTGTGTTTTACCCTCCATAACAATGTTTTTTTATGAAAGTTAAGGTTATTTTCATAAAAATTGTAATCAGAAAAAAGAAAGAGGACAAATTGTGAACCATTCATATTAAACAAACTCAAGCTCAACCTTTCAATAGTAAGCATAATTTTGAAGGACCCTCAAATGTTAAGAACCATACTTGGTTTTCTAATGGAAAATATTTCAGGCATCCAAGTAAAACTTGAATCTACATTAACTTTGTTGTATTCCCTAACAAACCCATAGCTTGGAAATGCTAATCAAAACTAGCATTCAAGAAGCTCAAAAGTTCATTTCTCTTGCTTTCAGCTGCCTTATCTTCCTTTGTTTTATCAAGTTTAAGAAGAATCTAAAAGGAACAAAAGAAGAAACAAATTCAAGATCACTACTACCCATAAGAGAACAAAAAATAAATTAAAAAAGAGGAACAATTAATACCTTCTTGCCAGATACGGCACTGCGACGGACACCGTCATCCTTGTCACGCCCTAAAAACTGTATCAAGTATGAAAAAGTAAGTAAAAGAGATAACCATAGAAGGTGGTAAGCACATTGAATTTCTCGGGTCGGATAACAATTAAAACCTTGGAAAGCTGCACAGGGCTGCTCCTCCTCTCACCATGCTGCTTCTATATAGAGCTCCCATTGCCACGACAAACCAACCAAGAAAGAAGAAACAACATCGAAGCAAGACAAATCAAGCATCAAGATATGTCACAGACCCCAGCTCCAATTTCAAAGAGCCAAAACATAAAATAGGCAGAAAGTATCATCAGCATCTCACACAAAAATGTATAAGAGTTATATATTTGGAAAAGAGAAAGTCTGCAACTTTTTAGCAAAATCAAATAATTGTTTTCCCTTCGCTGCTATGCATTCTTAGTTCAAGAGCAAATGGTATAGAACCAATGTTTCTGGGCTGGAGGAGATGCAAGAAATGGCTCAATGAGCAATGATAAGGGTATGTCTTAAGTTGTCTAAGCTTAGTTTTGGATAAGAATCCATATAGCAAACCACCAGCATTTGGCATTAAACACCACGACTTAAGCTTATAAAAAGCTGGTGAATTAAATTAAATGAGGTCACAACATTGTAAATGTTTCAAGGTCATTACTCGAGTTTGAAACTTCGAAGTTAAGGGAGACCAACATATTTCATAAACAAGCATATTGAACTATTGAAGACATTTGAAGTATAAAAATTGACCTACCTCCTTCAATTTAAGCTTCTTCCGCTTATGGTGGTTGCTTTTACTTCGATCCTTTTCCTTGTTCTTCAGGGAAAAGGAGAAAGTGAGATGAATGAACAAAGATCTTAAAAAGAGAAAATATTTAGTACTAACAAATCACCTTCTTCGGTCTGTCACTCTTTTTGTGCCTCTTTGAATGATGAGATGTTTCATGCTCACTATCAGAAGAACTCTCACTTCTGTCATTATTTAACAAAACGAACAAAGTTTGATCATATGAACCAGATCAATTCACTATTCCATTCAATAAATAACCTTATGTCTGAAGTTTTTAATATCAATGAAATAATCAAGTAATCAACATGCAGCTACACTGCAAAGTAACATACAAAATGGTCAAGTCTTATATAGGACACAACACAATTTATTAACCCTAAACTTCATCAAGAAATTATCTTGCCATATACACGATAAAAGGGAGACAACATAAACAAGAGAATACAATGCGAATTAGAATTGCGAGTGGACAACATGGTAGATGGGAAAGGACATTCGAAAAATTATAATTATAATTTCATTCCATATCACATGCTGTTGAAATCAGGTAGACATAGCTACTTCAAAACTTCTAAAATCAGCTTCTTTATGAAATATAAAATCTCCGTCGAATACCCGAAAACATCCCTGAGTGAAAACAAGACTCATAATGCAGTGCAGTCCCTAAGAAATGAAAATTTCCACCTTGGTCCTCATAAAATCTCAAATTTCACTCAAATTTGTCATTGTCAGGTAAAAATTTAGAGACAAATTATTTCCTATCATGAAATATTCCGACCATCATCTCAGATTCTTAGGGACCAAATTGAAACTTTTCATTTCTCATGACCAAATTTGGGTACTTTTTTTTACCTCAATAAAAATAAAAACTTGAAGCTAAACTCCTACACCTACTAAACACAAAAAACAAAATGAACTATTCCTGAAAGAACCAAATTTTGAAACATGAATACTCATTTCAATTCCCAATCCAATTGAAAATATTAATTATGTGCAATAAACAGCTTTTTTTTACCTCTCAAATAAACAAAGCATGTGCATAAATTAAAACTACATGCCATTGAAATTGAAGCCAATTATAAATTAAACCTAATAAAACTCAAAATCTGAACAAAGCATTATAAAAATTAACAGCTTCAATTATTGATGAAAAAAAATAAAAAAATAAAAATTGAAATAAAAAAGGAACCTAGAGGAATCGGAAAAGGAGGAAGAAGAATAGGAATCAGAATCTGAAGAGTGATGGTGCTTGGTGCGACGTCGTTTGGTGTGGGATTTTTTGGTCTTTTTTCGGATCTTAAGAGAATCCTTATTAACGCGATCTCGGCGCGTGCGATGATGATGCTTGGTGCGACGGTGAGATGAAGAAGGAGAAGAAGAATAAAGAGATGAAGATGACGCCGCCATCGTGCAAGGGTTTACCGCTTCTCTCAATATATTACACTTTTCTTCTTTCTCTATTACCTTCTTCTATATAAGTTAATATAAATAAAAAAAAATGTAGCAGCGACTCCAAATTATTCTAAAAACTATCTTAGAAATTTTATTCTCACTTTCCAGTTGTTGTAAATCTATGAGACGTATTGAAAATTGGGTCATGACAATTGATAAATCCAAATAATTTGAAATTGAATTATTGAATTCGAACCAATCATTGAATTGATCAAAGATATTGAGTCATTGATTTGACTAATTAACTCGATTCATATTAAAAATTAAAATAAAGTGTCTTATCGTATGAAGATATAACTTATTTTTGTAAATTTATTGATTGTTTGACATCTTTCGTGTTTATTATTTTTATAATATATTTTAAAATGAAAACTACTAGAGAAAATGTAAATAAGACACATGTTTTTCAATAAGTGAATTTAAGATAAATTATCTCCTGTTTGCTTTGAGGATATACTTTATTCTCTTAAAAAATATGTAATAAACAATGAATGTTTTGTTACAATATAATATAACCAAAAAAAACCAGTTTCTCTAAAAAAAAACAAAGTTGTTTTATGTTTTTCTAAAACTAAATGAACCAATTAAGTCAAATCAATCTAATTGGTCGAAACTGACCAATCAAATGTGTTCATATAAGTTTTGTACATAACTGGTTGGACAGTAGTTCAATTCCATTAGGTGTCTGGTTCTTGATCAGGCTGGACCAGACAGTCCAAACCCAATTCACCTCCTAACATTGCTACAATTTTTTTTTATCTTAAGTATAAATATCAAGAATACAGATCTTATTGTTTGTAATTCTTATAGATGAGAATTGATCGGGTAAAACTTGTCTCTTACTTGACCCTAAATGTTGGTAGAATCATTTTTTAAACTCAAACTTAGCCTTAAACCTTAAGCTAACCTAACCCTCACTATCTATTGGGTTAGCCTTTAAACCTGAACCCGACCCTTAGACCCGATTAAATATAATGCATACTTTTAGATAAAGTCTTCTCAATATTTTAGTTATTATTATGAATATGTAATTTGATATATGAAATGATATATGTATATGATGAAAAAATAGGGAATTAATGATACTTTCAACCAAAGAAATGTTATTACTTTTAAACAATTGAATATAGACACATACAAACATGATGAATGAGTGACTATGGGATGAGGTCGAATCAAGTCTTGTTTGTCCCTTACGTGACCCTAAATATTGTTCGTGTCTAATTTTTGAATTCAAACTCACTCCTAGGCCTAATAAGACTCATCCCTATTTAGATCCAACCATAATTGTGGCAAACCGAATGAACGATTACAGTCGAGTCATAATTACCCTCACAAATCCTACTAATACTTTTCATTATGATTCCCACACTCTCTTTTAGAAACTTATCAAATGATTAATTGAATGTAGTAAATATATCATGCTTACAAAAGACAAGAATTACATGGAACAACTAAAAAATGATATGATTACATAAGGATATGAAAACTTCACCATCAAATACAAATACAACAACTACATTAAATGAAGTTTCTTACATGAATTAAACTGGAGTATAAATATCTTTTAGTTGTAATTTTTAAAAATAATCTTATTGCAAGTATAAATGTGCAATATTCAAAGTAAACCACTATAGTAAGGCACTCCAGTTATAGGTATCCAAGCATCACCAAAAATGAAATTAGAAACTGTGAAATCAATTGCATCTGTATCATTGATCACATGATACCCAAGCCAAGTAACCCGATTACTAGTATCGGCCCCCGGCCCTTGATTATCGAACTCTGCATAATAAAGGGTATCCAAAGCAAAATTTCCTGACCATTCACTCCACCCCAAAGGATTGATCAAACTATCGATAAAAGATTGCATAAAAATTGTGCGCGAATATTGCTTCCATGGTCTACCCAAATAACTTTTTGTGGTGCCATTACTAGTGGCTAAGTCGCTCGAGGCCGTGATGCTACAATTGTGAATCGAGGTCCCAGTATTTTGGTTGATATCGGTTCGGCCTTGCGCCGTGATTGCATTGAATTGACCAGGTAGGGGGAGTCTAAGAAAAATGTTACATTGTTGCAAAACAACCGCGGCATTACCAAATATGAAGTCGATTGTGCCATAAATGTCACAATTTCTGTAAAATTGCCTAAGAGAATGAGTGTATAAAGTGTCTTGGTACCCTTCAAAACTGCAACTATAGAATGCAGATAGGTCTGCACCACTTCTAAGTGCTACTGCTTGGTGGTTGATTGCTCCTGCTGTGTTCCGAAATGTTATGTTCACTGCCACAAAACCTTGGGCAACCACAGCTGAAAATATATGATAATTGAAATCATTGTTACTTCCTATTTTATTCATCAAATTACTAGACGTAAACTAAAAAAAATTAAAAAAAAATTCGGGTGCACAAGATTATTATGTAGTGGGTCTTAGAATGATAAGATAGATGTACACAATCTTATGTTAGAAGCAAAAATGTAGGGTCATACTCAAACTAAGAAAATTATAACCTAAACCCTAATTAAACATTAAAATATTAAGGCAACTACATTTTATAAAAAATAAACCCCACATTGCATGTGGAGAGTTATACAAGGAGTAGTTTATAAGGAATTGAACTATGCTTGTGATTGAAAGAAAGTAATTAGTAACTTTGAAGTTAAGTATTGAATTATTTATTTGGGTCTAGCTTTTAAAATTCATTGGGATCTAAATTTTATCACATGACATCTTCCATAAGCTTGACATAATTTTGATTTTTTTTAAAAATAAAATAGAATAAGTGTTAAGATTTCATCTCAAAACCAATTGGTTATGAGAGAAGTAACCCAACATGTATTTAAACCATTTCCGAGACAATAAGGTAGGCGATGTGAGACTTACTTCCCAACATGTCTAATCCACATAAGTCTGTCGGATCAGGTGAAGGATTACCTTTGACTCATAACTAAATGACATTTTTTGGCCCATGACAACCGAAAAGTTGAGTCCTGAACTCTGATATCATGTTAAAGTTTCATCTCAAAACCAATTGGGTATGAGAGGATTATCCCAACAGATATTTAAATCATTTCCGAGACAATGAGGTAGACGATATGAGACTTAATTTTCAACAAGAAGAATACAAAATTGGTTTAAAAGATATAGTTTTACCTACAAATAATTAAATAATTCAAACTATTGCAATCACATTAACCACAATTGTAAAACTTGCGAAATTTTTGCCTAGAATCAAGTTAAAAAAAAGAGGAAAGAAGGTTGAGTTGAAGATAGGTTACCAAAGGTAGCAGAATTGAAGGTAGTTGAGCCACCAACCACACTTTGATTTCCAGTGATTATGGTCTGATTAATACCATCTCCAATCATCATCAAATACTTCTTATTTTTTGGTATAGAAACAATCTCTTCATATACTCCAGCCACTACATGAATCACCGAAAAACCATCACTACTTACACTATTGTTTGGTGCTGCAGCCACAGCATCATTTATAGTTATGAAGTCTCCAGAACCATCTTGGTTCACCACCACTACTTGACTCACATTAACACCATCAGGAGTTAATTGAAGCAACTTTCTTCCTCTTTTACTAATAAGCTCATACAACCTTTGTTCCCACATGTGATAATGATTTTTCTCTCTCAGTTTTCTAGGGTTATTGTTTGTGTTGTTTTTCCATCCACTTTTGAAGATGGCAAGAGATACACTATATAGTTTTGTCCCATTTGAAAGATGGGTAAGTAGTTCATCATCAATATTTGGTGTGGTTTGTTTAAGGCCTTCTAAGCATGTTTCAAGGTTGGTTAAAGTGGCACTAATTAAGGTATGTAAATTTTCAACCTCTAAGGTACTAGGGTTGTTAGTGGAATTGACTTTTTTTAGAGCCCTAGACCAAAAACCATTGCTTAGATCACCTAAAAGGTGACAATCTTGAAGGGCAAGGATTGTGGGGTTAGAGAAATTTGAGGGAGATTTAAGGTACTTTGAGACTAATGAGAAGAATTTTCTTGATGATGAATATGATTTGCCTATGAAAAATTTGCCATATTCATGTATGTCACCTTTGTCATTAGGAGGTAAATTGGATTCACAAAATGTTGGATAAGGTGTGAGATTGCAAATGGGATCAATGGAGGATGCAATAGAGGCTACGATTGAGAGAATGGCTACAAAATAGAACCCTAATAAGCTTATGGGTAGATTAGAAATAGCCATGTGTAGAACTTGACGATGAAGATTGATAAAATTCACAAGACCATATATATATATATAAATAAGAGAATAATGTATCTCCTCATACTAGGAGATAACTTACCTCCTCCAACCAGTAAAAGAATGACATATGCATTGTTTTGTTTAGTTTTAGAAATATTTTCGTAGAAAATGATTAAATGGTACACATATCACAATTTTAGTGGTTAAAGGAGATAACTTATCTCCTTATACCAGGAGATACATTATTCTATATATATATATATATATATATATATATATATATATATATATATATATATATATAACTTGCTCTTTTAAGAACTTAAAGGTTTGATCATTAGGTTGATGGGATATAATTTAGAGGATAATATCTATACATTGTGAGTGTAAAAATTTAGACACAATTAATGTTTCGTCCATTATTTATTTGTATTATTTTATTTAAGAGTCAACAATTAAATATGTATGATGAATAATGTAGTGATAGTATAAAAAAACTCTTACAATATCAATGCATACACCTTTCATACATTTTTTTTACTGTTTTAAGTCATAAGATAGGATTGTGAGCTGGAAATGCATGTGAGACAGCTAACATAGTAACAAATTATATTTTTGTAAATAAATTTTTTAAACATTGGAATGAGACATTTGCAAGTGAAGGGGCATCTAAGTATTTTGCATTATGAGGTGAAGTGCTATTGTGTGCAACCATGCATAGTACGTTGTGTTATAAACTTTTAATCAATTAGTAAACTAAGTCAAGAAAATAGCATGTTTTGGAATTTTTTTCTTATGGAAACAACTTTTTTTTAATAAATCAAAACTCCCACATTCCCACGTGTTTGAAAATTGACAAACATTATTGGACTATGAAAATACAGTTTTTTTTTATTATAGAAATGAGATGCTTGAAGCTTATTTAACATAATTTTGGAATGGGCGTTGAACGATTATACCAATCATATAATAATATTGGTTAAAATTAGTCAAAACTTATTGATACAAATAATTGTCATTTATTAATATTGTATCATTTATGCAATCATGCCAACTATTTTTCATTTAAAATTTTAAAAATAACTTAATTTTTATCGAAATGTTATCGGATAATATATATATAGAAAACACCATTATCTTTTTTTGTATGTCTAAACACTACATACATGTAGAACACATTTGACTGGTTTTAAAAAATATATTTATCACCTACCTTATTGATAAGATTTTAACATCAATATTACTATGATATATATAAATAAAATTTCATATGCATTTTAACCTATAAGCCAACTTGAACAGTTGTAACATCAATAACACTCCTAAAAATGTGATCATAATGAAAACGCAAGAAAAGGGGAAATATGTCTTGAGCATAGACCCAAAAGTACTCAAGATGGGGTATACCTTGAAGTTAAGGTTTGTGCATTTCTACTACATATACCATTATTTCATTGCTGTCCCTCAAATATAGGGTAGTTTAATTTCTTAAAGGCGACTAAAGTTATATATTTAAATATGACTACTTTATAATTGAATTTACTCAATCATATTCACTAATAATTATATGTTTGATTACCAATTTATATGTGCTAACCAAAAAAATTCATTTCATCACCAAGCATCTACAATTCTACATCTTAAGGTTCAAGAATTATCAAACAATCATATTATAGAGTTGTTCTTTAATTTGTATCATTGATTAAAAAGTGTTGGGAAATTCAGAACCAATTTCCCTCCTCCGTGTGATGCAAAATGGGCACTTGCGGAAGCGACAAGTGAATAAAGTAAATAGAAAGAGTAGAAGAATAACACCAAAAATTTTAAAGTGGAAAAACCTTCTCAATATGAGAAGGAAACAACCACGAGACCTAGTTCAGAAAATATCTCCACCGTAGAAAAGTAGGATTACAATATTTGACTTTCTTACAAAGAGGATAACACTCAATCTCACCCAAAAAAGATGGAAATACAAACTCTCTCTAATATCTCACTAGGAATACAAAATTCACACTAAAGTGGATATAAACTCTCTTACTTTCTCTCTATGTTGCTCCTTCTCACTTGCTTGTGCATTTCCACTTCACAACTTCCCTTTATATAGTGAAGGGAATCAAGGCTTCATCATAAAGATATAGTGGAAAATTAATTGTTGTCATACTTTCAAGATACCTTGAAAATGCTATTCCAACTTTCTAAGTTGCATTTCATGGTTCTCAAGAGTCAGAGTAATTCCAAGACTTACTCCAACTTTCTAAGTTTTACTTCATGGTTCTCAAGAGTCAAGGAGTAATTCCAAGACTTACTCCAACTTTCTAAGTTAGACTTCATACTTTCCAAGAGTCATTGGAAGAGTCAAGGAGTAATTCCAAGACTTACTCCAACTTTCTAAGTTTTACTTCATGGTTCTCAAGAGTCAAGGAGTAATTCCAAGACTTACTCCAACTTTCTAAGTTAGACTTCATACTTTCCAAGAGTCATTGGAAGAGTCATCATACAATGTTTCATCTACCAAGTTGCATTGGTTATACTTCCACACCAATTAAGAAGGATTCTCAAACAAAAAGTAATACTATATTTTCAAAGAGTGATTTAAGTGTTAAGTAAAGTATAAAATTGTGTTATTTCACATAGACAAATTATCAAGAATATCTTGATATAAACAAGGGAACTCTTATTCTTTCTATAATTCCTCCATTCATCAAATAAAAATGATACAATTTTTTTCCCATCCACAAAAAAAGAGGGTATACTTATTTATCTAAAATATGGAGAGTTGTAAGATTATTAGCATAGATATACAAAATAGTAATAACAAGCATACAATATTACAAGGAAATAGTCTATGCATCGATAACATTACAATTTTTTATACAGTCAGCACATCATTCACGATGAGTAACCGTATAAAATACTTTACACCAACATTCCATAATTATTAAACTCGAATAACAAAAGGGACATAAATCATCTGTCCCGAACAGTGTCTCATTCCTTATCCTTGACCAATGAAAATATTACGCTTTATTTTTAAAAAAATTCTTTTATTCATATAGTAATATCTCATTGGTCTGAGACAGATAATGAAACACCATTCGAGACAGGTGATCCTCATCCATGTCAAAAGTAACTAATAATAATTCAATTGGTCAAGCCTGAAGTGAACTTGATACCTGTTCTAGGTAACCATGAGTCACCATTAATGAACCTTTGAACAGTGAAGAAATTAGCAGCCATAGCATCTTTAATTATATGATAACCATGCCATTTAACCCTACCTTTAAGTGATGAACCAGGACCATAATTTCTATACTCACCATACCATAATGTCTCTAATGCAAAGTTTCCAAACCATTCAAGCCACCCTTGAGGTTGAACTTTACTACTCATATATGTATTAATATAAACTGTTCTAGAATATTCTTTCCATGGCCTACCCAAATATGTAGGTTGTGTTGCTAAAATATAACTATCTTGTATTGTGAAACCTGTGTTTTGATGTGGACTTTTTCTACCTTGTGCTGTGATTGTAACCTTTTGTAATGGAAGTGGAACTCTTGTGTATATTTTGCAATTTTGTAACACAGCTGCACCATTTCCAAAAATGAAATCTATGGTGCCATATATTTCACATTCTCTATAGAATTGTCTAAGTGAATGTGCATAGAGAGTGTCTTGGTAACCTTCAATGCTGCATCTAAAGAAAGCAGATTGGTCTGAATCTACACGTAATGCCACTGCTTGATGATTTACTGGTCCTGCTGTGTTCCGAAATGACATGTCCTTCGCAATGAATCCCTTCCCGGATACAGCTACATGTTAAATCGTAAATCCGTTATTTGAAATAAGATGAGTAATCCAACTGATATATAAACTGCTAGGGTTTTGAACAATGTTCTTTACATTTTGTATAATGAATAATCATAAATACTCTTGCAACATCAGAAAAATATTGATTTTAATATGAGAATGCATAAATACAAGCATGTTAGTTTTACTAATTAAAATGAATATGATGTAAAAATGGGGTAATGAAATTATTAGTGTCTTATCATTAATAAGCTTAAGGATATCATTTGTTTGCTTTTGGTTTTTTGTGTGAATGTATCCGATTGAGTAAATTAGAGATACTAACGAATGGATTAGATCGAATTGGAAAACGGAAAGATTTTGTAATGTTTTTACATAATGAAGATAAGAAAGTATATTAGAGATAGATATAAATATGTGAAAGAAGTACAAAAATAGATGTATAAATAATATTATTAGTGGCGTAAGGCTGCTTTACTGCACCCCAAATGACTGAAAGGTTAAAAATTTAATTGTTGGGGTCAATATTTATTAAAAAGGACAGTCACACATTCCGAAATGAATTAGTTCGTTACTTACGAGAAGAAGGAATACCCTTAATTATATAAAGAAAAATAACAATACTCATGGAGTTCTAAATGTAGAAGTAAAACATGATGTGGTACTTACCAAGTGTTGCAGTTCGAAAAGTGGTCCATCCTTGCATGAAATTCCTGTTACTTGTGATAATAGTTCTACCAATACCATCACCAACAAGCATGATATTAGTCATCTTTTTCTTCATATCAACATTCTCTTTATAAATCCCTTTCTTCACATATATAACATACTTCTTATTACTATGACTTGGTGCTGCATTAACAGCTTCATTGATTGTTCTATAATTTCCACTACCATCCAATGCAACAACTGCATCATGTGCACCATTTGGCATAGACTTAAGAAGCTCTTTATCATTCTCATTCATCCATTCAGGAAATTTCCAACTTTCATCATGCTTTGTTATTAGAGTGTTGGTGTTGTTGTTCTTCCTTGGAGGCCTAAAGGGTAAACTATGCAATTGTGTATATAATGATAAAACATTACTTATAAGTTGTGTAACTTGTGTCAAACTTCCACTAATGTAACTCTCAAGTTTTCTATCTGTGCCTTCAAACCCTTCAATGCATGTGTCTTGGTTACTCAATGCAGCACTTAACCAAGCTTCAAGGTTACCCTCATATTCAACATTGTTATCACCTTCTCTTATTCTTCTCATTTCTCCTAAGGACCATGCTAACTCAGATACTGAGAAATCTAGAAGCTCTTTACAATCTTCTATAGCTAATTGTTCACGGTAGCTAATTGATAATGTTGTGAACTTTGATATCTTATCAATGGCACCTATAGTTTCATTCAGTGTGGTTCTCATTGCAGCACTTAGTATTGAAGTTGGGCTATGAGAACCAAATTTGGTTAACTCATTTTGGATATTGGTTTGGCATGAGTTTTGGTTTTCAATGTTCATGCATGCTTGTGCAATCATTGCATGCATGTCTTGTGTTTTAAGGTCTAAAGGGGTTTCATTATTTGAGAATGCATCAAATGAAGGTAAACCTAAAAGCATAAGAATGAAAAAGAAATTAACCAATGCCATGGAAGTAGAAAGTGGAAGATACATATGTTTAAGGTTTTTAGAAGTTACTTTCATTTATACTAGGAAGCAAGAATCATTTGGTGCAAGTTAAGTGCTTTACTTGAGAGTTATAACATTCACATTCCCTTAATGCTTTTTTCTATAGACAAAGTACCAAGTTATTCTAATTCTTTCTTTCATTGGAGGCATGGCACTTTCTTGCTTTTGATGGTTGATCAAAAGTATAAGGTTGTGCCTTCTCTTGTCAAATGCAACCATGATTCAATAATGTTAAATGAACCTTAAAATTCTACAAAGAACAAGGATCCTCTCCATGAGACAAATACTTGATTTTACTTGTATTTTTAATATAAAAATGTTATTCAATTATATATAAAAGGATAAAAATGTCTTATCATGCTATGTTTTCCTTTGATTTTTATAGTACTTGTGTCTCCGATCCTTACTCATATACGAAGGCTTATCTATAGAAGTATATGTGCAACCAAACACATTTTTAAAGTATGATACTTTGCTTCATAGTTGTGGAAAACTGGAATTGCATCAGGTTCTAAGTTGCTTTCATATCACTTAGTATTAGTCTTGGCCCTAGTAATCTACTTCCTATTTTAATTATAGTCAAATGAAATTAAATAACATATATATATAAATTATCATGTTATTTTTTACTTAAATTCAGCTTTTCTAAATATCCACTCACTCTCTCAAATGGCTTATTATTTAGATTAAACCAAATGTCAGTTTTTTATTATTTTAAACATGAGTAATGATATTCACACAAAATTCCTACACTATTTTTACACTTTAATTCGTTTGTTTGAATAATGAAACTATAGAAAAAGAAAGGTTAAAATAACAATGTTTTAAATATATTAGTACCTCAAGGCTCTACCACAGCATTTATTTTAGCAAAAAGTTATTAAAACTAATTATGGATAATAAATTTTACACTAAAGTTAACTACCATTAAGGATTTAAATCCATTAATTTAATATCTATGTCTACCTACAGTACAAATACTTCACTTCACAATATAATATACATTGATACCTGCCCAAACTATCAAGTTATAGTATCTAATCTATAGTCGATATAAAAAACAAGTATTCTTCTGTTATACAATTTGCGTCACTGCATGTGTCATCGGCTATAATTTGCAGAAAAATATTTAATAATTAAAATTTTAACTTAAATACATTTTTTCAATCAATCATAGTTAATGACACGTATATGATAAGCTGAATCAGAGTTAATTCTTTGAGAAGTATCCTTACAAGCTTTTTCAAAAGATGGTAACTTGAGAAGGTAAAAATCTGGATATGTCAATATTACATAATTGAACTCATATTCACCTCACTAAGATAATAGAAGTTAAGGAAAAAAATTCATAACTTGAACATTGAATTGAAAAGATTTTAAACAACTAATGTAGCAGAACCACTTCCTAGAAAACCATGAATAACACATTACATCGGTGACTTGAAATAGCCATAGCGGATACAACAACAATTGAACCTTAATCTCGTTAGCTGTAGCTAATATAACTATAGCTAATCCCATCTGATTTTGCACCCGCGTGCATGGATTGTATCGAGTAGTTCGAGCGAAAGCGAGAACCTGAGAGACGACTGCAATTTAACCTTTTTAATCCGACCACAATAAGTTCCAAGGGCAAGTTCCAGTCCTTTTACAGTGACTCTAGAAAGATGCACCAATTTGGCGTCCTGAAGGCGTTTCAGGTTACACATAAACATACGCAACACCACATCTGATACGTCACAGTAGCTTAAATTTATCTGTCATCATCATCAACATCAACATCGTATACTTAGAATTTTTAATAGTTTTCATGAAAATAAACATATGCTCATAACTTATATAAAGAACAATTCACACAAACATATATTATTCAAGTGTGAAGTCTCTCATTGGATATGAGGGGAGGAATGAAAGAGTTTATAAGTGGAAAAGGCCAATGAAACCATTGCCATAAAGTTTTGGTTTAAGACGTCTCACTTGTGGCTCTCCACTCTTCTTATGTGTGGTTGGAGGCTGCTCCCCGGTTGCAATCGGGTCCAACGACATCAAACTAGAAAACAGTATGCAACTTATAAAGTAACAAAGCCAGAGGAGTATCAATTATGTTCCTTGAGGCACATTAATAGGGTCTTTGGGTTAGACTTTTGTGGTAGTCATCATAAGACTCAGAACAAGAATATTGTAATCAAGTACAGCTAGTACCACTGACCTGTCTCAGATTTTGTGAATAATAAGAAAGGGCCCAGAAACCAGAATCATCAATTTTTTCACAATGTTTCAAATCTAAATCGGCTAATCTCTTGCAACTGATTGCAACCGCTTTTATACCGACTCCTGTGATGTTTAAAAGTGCACGCAACTCCAGATCGGATAGTTCAACTAGATGGCTGATATACTCCATCCCTCTGTCTGTAATTCTATTGCAATATGATAAGTTGAGCTTCATCAACTTCTTGCATCCGCTTGCGAGTGCT
This sequence comes from Lupinus albus, assembly GCA_009771035.1. NCBI lineage: Eukaryota > Viridiplantae > Streptophyta > Magnoliopsida > Fabales > Fabaceae > Lupinus > Lupinus albus. Next base: position 1,226,019 of record CM020016.1, read on the forward strand.
GCTAACCCATCATCTCCGACACGGAGACAGCTGCATGAAAAAACAGCTAAAAAACAGATTCAAAGCTTTGTTTTAAATTTTGTTAAATCGTAAACAACTAACCGTGTTGACTCTAAAGTTCAATTACCGATAGAGATCAAGTTCGGTGATTTTCGGGCAGTTATAAGCAATGTATGCCAGTCCTATGTCTGATATGTTAATGCATAATCCTAACTTCAACCTTACAAGTCCTGAACATCTCGATAGATTTTTAAGTGCTGCGTGAAGACCGAATGTTAAAAATAAATTAATCAGAAGAAGCATTAGCAATTTCGAACAAGACTAATATACAATTTGCAGATCGAACTTCCAATAATTTACCGATGTCATTGATGCCAGAGCAATCGGTAAGATCAAGCTCTTGAATCAGCAAGCAATTTGAACCAAGATGATGAAAACAATTCTCAGTCACCATATTACATGACTCTAACTTCAGACAAATAAGGTCTGGACAAGAGTCTGCAATAGTAAAGATAGCTGAATCGGTGATAAATCGGCAACAAGTCAAATCGAGTATCTTCAAACTGCAACAGCCAGATAAAAGAAACATAATTCCTATATTGGTCACCCCCATACATTTGCTTAAACCAAGTTCCACTAAAGACTTGCAATTGGTGCCAATGGTTAGGAGTATAAAGTCAGAAACTCGAACTCCGTCGATTCTTAATATGCTCAGCTGCTTTAAATTCTTCAAGCATTCAACAAGAGCTACTGATAACTCCTACAGGAAATGTTTAAGGTGTTAGTGTATATAAAGTTTATCGAACACGGTACATAATTTAGATACAAACTTACAATGAAGCAATATCCTGCATCTATTTGTTGAAGACCACCATGTCCATTAATTATGGATATTAAACCGGATGAGCTAACATAATCGCATCGTGATACATCAATCGCCTGCAACATATGGAAAAGACACTTATTTAAATTGAAAACTTCGGTGTTTATGCTTCATTTGAACCTTTTTTGTCAAATTTCATGAACTTTTAAACCATTATCATTATCGTCAAACTTGCGGAATAAAATAAATTACCTTAAGTAGTGGACATCCTTTTTCGAGAAACCGCAATCCAGCATCATCCACTAAAGAGCAGCCGACCATAGCGAAAATCTCGAGCTTTAGCAGCGAAGCTATTGATTGCAACGATTGGCTTGTAATCTAATGAGGTAAGATTAAAATTATTAAATGATATGATTTGAAGAAAAGTAAACACTTAAAACAAAATATACTTTGTTTAGTAGCAGAGAAAGGTAACATGTAAAATAAAATCCATATATATATAACAGACATTACTACATACAAGTAAAAACATCATTTCATCTGAAGTCAAGCAACAGAGAAAGTTGTTTTTTTTGCCTTCACTTCTTACTCTGCATCGCACACAAATCTTCGAAACAAGAAATCGGAACATATATTTCTTCTTTAATTATTGTAAGCATGAACGAATACGACATTTTCATTCATATGGCAGCATTAGTTGCTCAAGGATAATAACCAAAAATCTGAAAATCCTAATGTCCTATTGAAGTTGTGGGAATATCATATGAAGAATTGGTCTAGTGTTTTTCCCAAATTCATTGGTTAATTTTTTAAAAAGCTATAGTTTTTCTACCATTAATGTCAAAGCTATGGGAAGAAGAGGTTTTCTCAAATGACTACATTCTATCAACTTTGTGACTTATGTTTGTTAGCACACAGACTAAGGATCCTCTCAAATACGGGAGAGACAATTACTACTGGAAACAAAGGAAAAAATAATATGGTAATATCCTATGTAACTATACAATCATGATCTCATTGAGTTTATCATAATTTCGTAGCCAACAATACAACAGGCTAAAGTCATTTGTACCACAACAGGTATTTTCCCGAGACAAATGAGGTTGTGAGACTTAATTCCCAACATGTACGTTCCACGTAAGCCTGTAGGACCAGGCGAAGAGTGAACTCTGGCTCTAATACCATGTTAAAGTTTCATCTCAAAACCAGTTGGCTATGAGAGGAGTAGTCTAACAAATATTTAAATCATTTCCGAGACAACAAGGTAAGCTATGTGAGACTTAATTCCCAACAATTAACTCGATCAAGAAAATAAAATTTAAAATTACATAAATGAATGATCATTAAATTCTATCTATTGACAAAGGAAACACAAATTTGGAAAGAAACTAACCTTGAGATAAGACACATCAAGAAACTTAAGTTCCAAGCATTTCTTACAAAGAAGATCAATACCCAAATCAGAAATCTCCAAACACCACTTCAAACTCAAACTCTCCAACCTACCACACCCAACAGCAATCTTAGCCAACCCAATATCTGTTACCCCCAAACACTTATCCAAATTCAGTTTCCTCAACATTGCCGCGTTAGAAAGCGCTGCAGCCTCTCTATCTCCATAACCCCAACAATGTGACACATCAATCTCCTCCAAGATCGGAAACGCTGTAACCAATTGATCCAAACCCGTGTAGCCTAGCCCAGTGGCTCGACTAAGCACGAGTTTCTTAAGTCCCCTAGCCCAACTACCTAACTCATTACTCAGTAATGTTGAAACGGATCCATCATCGATCCGTGGACAAAGGGAAAGGTCTAGATTTTCAATGTTGCTATATTTCTTTAGCAACGATAGTAGGAACTCGATGCGGAGGATCTGGATATTCCTCCGGGTCGTGAGTTCGACCCGGAGGAAATCCTTGCAGACCAACCGCAATGATTTCCGATCAGTACCAGAGTTTATCTGATTCAGGACTCGGATTAGCAAGTCCTCAGTTAACACACTGAAAACTGATTCAGACAACATTAAAGTTATCAAAAAAATTGTTTTTTTGTTGACTGGTCAAACTTTATCTCAACTCGAATCTTAGATCACGCGATTTGATGGTTAATCTCAGAGCTATATAACTAACTCTGAGACCCAACCATCAAACTTCTCAAAGTTCGAGGTATATGACTAAAGTGAAATTTTATTGTTATGAGTTCAAATTCCGATAATATAACAATAAGACTTTATCTGAGAAGTAATCTAACAAGTATATTTTTCGCGAAAATAATCAAAGAGGCACAAAAAATAATAATGGGATTGAGTTTAGGTGGGAACTAAGAGGAATAAGAGGAGAGGGTAATGGATGGGTTTGGAGAGTGTGAGAATGATTAATTTGCAATGAGCTTTATTTGGGAGTTGTGTATGATTCTTCATTGTTTAAGCAAAAAAAAAAATTGATTTTGAATATTATTGAATTAAATGGATATGGTGACCAAAGAAGAGAGAAATCAGAGCATGGTGACAAAGGGAAGGAACATAATTTAAGGGAGTGTTGTGTTTCATGCCTTCACCTTTTCACTTTCCTTATGTATTATGTATTGTATTGAATACCAACTACACGGATTGTGAGGTCAGATTTGTACATATCGAAATCTGAAATTCAAAACCCGAATTTATTTAGTGGAGTTGAACATAAATGTATTATCCTTGAACCCATCGGGTCTCGGATAAACCAAACCCGAAAATAATGAATATACTCCATAAGAGTTATGGTATCATTTTATTTTATTTCGTTTCTTTTATGTTTGAAGAGCGAATACTACGTAAAGTTAAATTTGAAATTAAGAAAATATATACATGATAGAACTTTCAATTGCAAATTGAATTACATTACTTTGGGGCGGGTTCGAGGCAGGGTTTAGCTCTTCCAAACCCGAACCAAAAAATTAAACTCGAGAAAAACTCAATCACATCGGTTTTCCCCCATTAAATTCGAATTGAGGTCAAATGGATAACCATAAGTTCAGTTTTCATTATCAGCCATACTTTCCATTCTCTTTTATATACACTTAACATGAGATAGATTATTTTTTTTTACAAGGAACATGAGATAGATTATGATTTTTGTCAAATTTTCGGTTTCTATAAATAACATTTGTTTTGGATAAGTAATCACACATCCCAGAATAATTAATTCCTTATTTATAAAGCGAAATAATACCTTTACTTATATAAAAAATGACATTTTTCTAAGAATAATAACTTTTTGCATGGATGGAGAATTAATTTATTTTATCAAATATACATGTATGCTAATAAAGTAATTAAGTTGGAAAAAAATATTTGAGTGTTTAAATAAATAAATACATAACAACATAGAGAAAAAATAATTAATACATAGGACAACCGGAGTATTAATAAATTAATATCATTTTTTAAAGTAAGATAATAAACTACAAAATAAACACACCTCATTAAGTATATAATATATAAGATGGGGATTTTAGCATATATAAATAAACACTACTAAATAAACTAAAAACTAAAACAATTTAATTGGGTTTATATTTCTTTTTATTAAGTGAACATTAGTATATGACAATGGTTGAGATGAGTAAAAAATATCTAAAAGTCATTAATTATTTACACATAAAATAAAATGAATGTTTACATTAAAAAAAAAACTATTTTTTCCTCTAATGGCACATTTTTCATAAATGCCCTTTGTCTTTGCCGAAGGGAAATACATAACAAATTAAAACAACTTCAACTTATCAAAATGATGGACGGTACAATAATTGAGCAATGTTAAGTGAGTTGTATTAAAAAATTAAAATTAAGAAATACAAAAAGATTGTGAGATTAATTGTATAATAAAGTTTGTATAAGTAATCAACGGAAAAGACAACAAAAGAACATGGAAGTTTAATTTAATGTTTAAAATGTTTTTAATTGCAAATAGAGGAACAGGTTCTTATTACTTTAATTCAAATTTAACAAGTAGAGTCAAGAAAGCACAGCAACGAATGCAACATAAAATAAGATGTTACTTAAATATTCTATAATATCTTCCACATTAATTACAGTGCAATGCAAGTTGCAATCTTCTTTTATTCTCTAAACTCCAACCACTAGAAATGTGTTTATTAATTAATTATGAGACTAAAATTGATAAAACCCATGTAGTGTTTTGTATAATTAATTAACTAATTATCCATCATCACATGTAGGGGTAAGCATAGGGTTGGTTCTAAACCTTACCCTAGATATTTGTCGAGTCATTTTTTTGAACATAGACCTAGATGTGAAACTAATCTTATTATAAATGTCAACTGAGTCAGCTATTGAACTCGAAGCCGATTAAATATAATGCATACTCATTTTAGATAAAGTCTTATTAATATTACTTATTATTGTGAATATGATTTGACATATAAAATGATATATGTGCATATATTGTTAATCATGTATATATGTTAAAAAGTTGAGAATTGTTGATACTTTCAATCAAAGAGATATCATTACTTTGTACATAATTAAATAGATGCACATACAAAAATCTTGAATTTCTTTTATATATATAATATTTCTATTCGAATTGAATAATAGTAAGATATTAATAATATTATTAATATTAATTAGATAAACAGAAAAATATATTTAAAGACAATAATTATTAAAATGAGGGAGTGATTATGAGTCGGGTTAGATAATGTTTGTCCTTTACCAAGTCCTAAATATTAATTAAATCTAAATAATTATTAAAATCTAATATTTGTCCTTTACCAAGTCCTATTCATACTCACTCATTAACAGGTCAGACCAAGTGAGTAAGTAAGATCCTGCTCACCCCTAATCACATATATAATTTTTTTTTAAAATATTAGTTACAATTATAATTTTTTGATATTATAAAATTTTTTTATATACAATCAACCTCACGGGAAATTGTAGACACTCATAAGGTTTAAGGTTTGTCATGATGTTACATATGTGCCTCTTGTTTTATAAAGGATACTAATCTAACCAATTTGAGTCAAGTTAACCCTAATATTATCCTCTATTTCATTATTAAATCCAAAGCAAATGAAACTTTGTGGCATGTGTTGTAACACCCCGGATTTTAGTCTTTAAAAATTAGAGTATCAGTCCTGGAAGTCTCACTTAAGCGAGAGATTCTCGCCTGAGCGAGAAAGGATCACCTGGGAGGGTGAAATTCTGGGCTATACTGGAGGATTCTCGCCCGCAGTGTAATCGATTACACAATCCTGGTAATCGATTACATGCTGATAAAAGCATCAGATATTTGTATTTTGCATGATGTAATCGATTACACAGTCCTGGTAATCGATTACATGATGATTAAAAGCATCAGATATGTACATTTGACACAATGTAATCGATTACACCATGTTGGTAATCGATTACATAGCGACGATGCCTCTGTAATTTACATTGTGTAATCGATTACACATTTCTGGTAATCGATTACATCGTATTAATGTAATCGATTACACACTTCTGGTAATCGATTACATCGTATTAATGTAATCGATTACACACTTCTGGTAATCGATTACATCGTATTAATGTAATCGATTACACACTTCTGGTAATCGATTACATCGTATTAATGTAATCGATTACACCATGTTGGTAATCGATTACATAGCGACGATGCCTCTATAATTTACACAGTGTAATCGATTACACTATACTTGTAATCGATTACACTTATCGCAGTGTTTATAAAATAGAAACCCAAAACACATTTTAGGTTAGAACTTCGAAGAGAAGAGAGAGGGGAGAGCTTTTCAAGAGCAAGGTAAACTCATCTTGGAGCTTGAGAAGAGGTAAACATCTTGTTACTAACTCTTCTTCTTCCTCTCTAACTTGTTTTGGGTATGTTGGATTTATTTTCAAAACATGAGAAACCATGGAAACTCATTCTTTAGAGTTATGGTTCGTTTTATGTTGTTTTTATCTTGTAAACTCTTGGTTTAGAGATAGTATTTCAAGAATGGAAAGAGTTGTGGGTTGATTCATGAAAACCCAAAAACCCTAAAAGTGAAAATGTGGTAAAAGGAGAGAATGAGTAAAATGCTAGAGGTAGAAAATGAGTTTACCCCCAAATATTGAAATATGAGATGTTATGCATGTTTTAGATGGTTGAATATTGATGATGAATATTTTGTATGATTAAATGATGCAATATAAGTTGTTTATGTGATATTTGGAATAAATGACTAACATTGTGTATGTGGTGGGATGAGGAAAGATCCTAAGGTTGGAGGTGATGTCGGTAGAACTAGAGAAGTTGCCAAGAACCGAACCCCAATACTCACCGAGGTAAGGATAAGTCTTTAATTTTGCATTTGAAATAGAAAATGTGTATTTTCTGGTTATGCAAAGATTAAGTTGTAAATTACGCATTTAGTATAAACATATATGGGTGTGTTTATATTAAAGATGGCGTAGATTTACGGAAAAGGAAAATGTGGGTATTTTCTGGTTATGAAATGAATAAGTTGTAAATTGCGCATTTAGTATGAACATATATGGGTGTGTTTATACTAAAGTAGGCGTAGATTTACGGAAGATGGAAAAGGTGTGTGTTTCCTGGCCATGCAATAATTATATTGTAAATCACGTATTTAGTATAAACAGATATGGAGTGTTTATACTAAAGATGACGTGGATTTACGGGAAATGATTGATGGCAAATCGATGGAAGGAAAAATATATTTTTAGCCGACCAAAAATGGTTAGCGACTTCGGCCCGAGTTTGTGAGGCAACACTTTGGCCCGAGTTTATGAGGCAACACTTTGGCCCGAGTTTATGAGGCAACACTTCGGCCCGAGTTTATGAGACAACACTTCGACCCGAGTTTATGAGGCAACACTTCAGCCCGAGTTTACGCGGCATGTTTTCTTTATAAAAGAGATGAGAATTTGTTTTTAGCTAACCCTAAGGGGTGTAGCGACTTCGGCTCGAGTTTATGTAGCAACACTTCAGCCCGAGTTTACGCGGCATGTTTTCTTTATAAAAGAGATGAGAATTTGTTTTTAGCTAACCCTAAGGGGTGTAGCGACTTCGGCTCGAGTTTATGTAGCAACACTTCGGCCCGAGTTTACGCGGCATGTTTTCTTTATAAAGGAGATGAGAATTTGTTTTTAGCTAACCCTAAGGGGTGTAGCGACTTTGGCTCGAGTTTATGTAGCAACACTTCGGCCCGAGTTTATGAGGCGTGATTTATTGGTAAAAAGGATGAGAATTTGCTTTTAGCTAACCCCGAGGGGTGTAGTGACTTTGGCTCAAGTAATGCAGCAAGACAAAATGAATTTCGGAAATGGTTTACTAACCCTTTTTCTAATGTGGATTATCTTATAATGACGTTTATTGAATTAACGACTTACTCCTTTGTGTGTTTTGTACTTTTGTCATTGATAATCCCATTGCAGGTAAATAGATGAATGAAGTATGCTAGGACGGGAGCTTTAGGAGCTTTAGACTTCGGATTCACTATTTATGTTTTTGTATCTTAAATGACTACTTGCGGATTTAAATGATTGTAATCATAGCTAACCATTAGTCGAATATTTGTAACTGGGTGTATGGTTATTTCGGAGAACTATACTTATGGGGTCTCATTATCCGTGAGACATTACGAATATGAATTATGTTTTTCTGTCAAATCAAGTGTAGGTGATTATGGAATTTGAAAGTATGATAGTAAGTGTAGGAAAATGCATGCAAAATGATTAAAATGAATGAAAAATTTTCAATGGTAGAAAATCGGGTCGTTACATGTGTTAAGAAGAAATCTACTATATTCTACTATACTATCTATATAAGAATATAATGAGTTGGTGTTATTATCATAACTAGTAGGATATCCGTGCATGCGCACGAGTGATAGTGTTTTTCGAATGATTTATTTAAAAAAAGAGAAGTAAATAATAAATTAGAAACATGGTAATTATTAAGTCATTTGAAGTTATTTTTATGTATCATTCGTAAATTAGAGATATTGATAAATAGGATATTGTAGATAATTTCATATTAATCAAAAATAGTTAGTATGAACAAAATTGTATGTAGTTATCGTTGACATTTTAGATTTTTATGGTAATTTCAAATTTTTTATTAAAAAGTAAAGAAAATATTATTAACCTTGAAGTTATAACCAACACAATTTATAAATTTTAATATATGTGTGTGATTTTAAATTTCCCCTACCAATTCTAAAAGTGATAAGTTTAAATTTTTAGGTAATGAATGATTTGATATGATTACACCTAAAATTAGAATAGTAATATTATGAAAATGGTTAATTCAAATATTAATAAAATTTCAATAAATTTTATTTGTGATTCCTTAGGCAATGCCTAATATAAATTTATGTTCATTTATTGTTTAATTATAAAATAAGTAATAAGAAATATGTATAACTCATAATAAATATGTATTCCTTAATTTTAAAAAGAATAAGAGATATGTATAACTCATAATAATTATGTATTCCATAATATTGTAGTATGAAAATAGTAACAATGAGAAGAAAAAAAAATTTAAAAAATTTCTACTTGAATAGTAATTTCAATTTTTTTATTAAAATGTAAAGAAAATATATTTTTTATTTTCAAATTTTGTATAAGATGATACAATTAAGTATGTAGTTATTCACATTTTTTAACCGGTCAATTTATACTTTAAAGTATTTTCAAAGCTCAATTAAGTATGTAGTTATTGTTGACATTTTAGATTTTTTTGGTGATTTCAATTTTTTATTAAAAAGTAAAGAAAATATTATTAAAGTTTTTATTAAAAAGTAAAAAAAATATTATTAACCTTGAAATTATAACCAACACAATTCATAAATTTTAATATATGTGTGATTTTGTAACACCCTAAATTTAAGTCTTTAAGAGAGATTCTCGCCTGGGCGAGAAAGGCTCACCTGATAGAGTGAAATCCTGGACTATACTGGAGGATTCTCGCCTGAGCGAGAATTGTCTCGCCTGAGCGAGAATTGTCTCGCCTGAGCGAGAATTGTCTCGCCTGGGCGAGAAATGGCATTTTGGGACTGTTGAGACTGTGAGATTCTCGCTTGAGCGAAAATCCCTCGCTTGAGCGAGAGGGTCAGATCTGAGTTTTTAAAAATAGGCGGGATTTTCTCGCTTGAGCGAGAAATGGCTCGCTTAAGCGAGAACCCGACGCTATTACATTAAATAGGGGACCCCAAACACATTTATGAGGGTTAACCTAAAGAGAAGTGAGGGAATGGAGCATTTTCAAGAGCAAGAAGGCTTGTGAGTCATTTAGAAGCTTGAGAAGAGGTAGATCTCTTGATTCTAACTCTCTTCTTCCCTTTGAAACTTGTTTTGGGTATGTTGGATCTCTTCTCAAAATGAGATAAACCATGGAAACTCACCCTTTTGAGCTATGGTTCATTTTATGTGATTTTTTCTTGTAAACTCTTGGTATAGAGTTAGTATTTCAAGAAAGGAAAGGGTTTGTGGGTTGATTCATGAAAACCTCAAAACCCTAAAGTGAAAATGGGGTTAAGATAGAAAATGGGTAAAATGTTAGAAGTAGAAGATGAGTTTACTTTCTAATGTTGAGAATATGAGATGAATATGTATGTTTTAGATGTTGTAAACTTATGATGAAAGTAGTTTTGCAACATTGAAAATGTGATGAATATCTTGTATGGTTAAATGATGCAATATAAGTTGTGTATGTGATATTTGGAATAAATGACTAACATTGTGTTGTATGGTGGGAATGAGGAAAGATCCTAGAGTTGGCGGCGGTGTCGGTGAAACTAGTGCAATTACCAAGTACCCAACCCAACACTCATCAAGGTAAGGATAAGTCTTTAATTTGTACAATTGAAATGGAAAATGTGTGTATTTTCTAGTTGTGCAAGGATAAATTTGTGAATCATGTATTTATTATAAACATATATGGGTATGTTTGTAATAAGGATTGCGTGGATTCACTGGATATGATTGATAGTGAAATCAATGAAAAAGAAAATATATTTTTAGCCGACCATAAATGGTTAGCGACTTCGGCTCGAGTTTACGTAGCAACACTTCGGCCTGAGTTTATGTGGCAACACTTCGGCCCGAGTTTATGTGGCAACACTTCGGCCCGAGTTTATGTGGCAACTCTTCGGCCCGAGTTTATGTAGCATCACTTCAGCCCGAGTTTATGTGGCATGTTTTCTTTATAAAAGAGATGAGAAATTGCTTTTAGCTAACCCTAAGGGGTGTAGCGACTTCGGCTCGAGTTATGTAGCAACACTTCGGCCCGAGTTTATGTGGCATATTTTCTTTATAAAAGAAATGAGAAATCGCTTTTAGCTAACCCTAAGGGGTGTAGTGACTTTGGCTCAAGTGATGTAGCATGGAAAATGAATTTCAAAGTGATTTACTAACCTTTTCTAATGTGGATTATCTTATAATGACGTTTATTGAATTAATGACTTACTCCTTTATGTGTTTGTGTTTTTGTCATTGATAATCCCATTGCAGGTGACATGAGGTGGTCTTATTTTTGGAAGCTTTGGGAGCTTTACATTTTGGTTTCACTTATTAGCACTATTTTGTACATGAGTGCTTAGTGGATTACTTGAAATATTTTGTAACTATGGATATATAACTTACCTGATTTATTGTGACTGTGGATATTCGTAGCTATGGGTAATTTGGAAATCCATAGCTAGTTGTATGCGGTAGTCACTAAGGTTCAATTGAATGAATTATGTTTTTCTGCAATATAAAATGTATGGTAACATAATATGTGAAAAGTGGTTTTACGGAGTGATTAATTAGAGATTAAAGTAAGATGATGAATGTACGCATGAAAGAATTAAAATAAAGGGAAAATTTTCAAGGGTAGAATTTCGGTCCTTACAGATTTTAAATTTTCCATACCAATTCTAAAAGTGATAAGTTGCAATTTTTAGGTAATGAATGATTTGATATGATTACACCTAAAATTAGAATAGTAATATTAGGAAAATGACTAATTCAAATATTAATACAATTTCAATAAATTTTATTTGTGATTCCTTAATTTTAGGCAATGTCAAATATAAATTTCTACTCATTTATTGTTTAATAATGAAATAAGTAATAAGAAATATGTATAACTCATAATAAATATGTATTCCTTAATTTTAAAAAGAATAAGATATATGTATAACTTATAATAATTATGTAGTCCATAATATTGCAGTATGAAAATAGTAACAATGAGAAGAAAAAAACTATTCAAAATTTTCTGTTTGAATAGTAATTTCAATTTTTGTAATAAAAAGTAAAGAAGATAAATATTTTTTCATATTTTCTATAAGAAGAGACAATTAAGTATGTAGTTATTCACATTTTGTAACCGGTCAATTTAGACTTTAAATATTTTCAAAGCTCAATTTAGTAGGTAGTTATTGTTGACATTTTAGATTTTTATGGTGATTTCAATTTTTTATTAAAAAATAAAGAAAATATTATTACAGTTTTTATTAAAAAAATAAAGAAAATATTATTAACCTTGAAATTATAACCAACACAATTTATAAATTTTAATATATGTGTGTGATTTTATATTTCCCCTACCAATTCTAAAAGTGATCATTTGCAATTTTTAGGTAATGAATGATTTGATATGATTACACCTAAAATTAGAATAGTAATATGAGGAAAAGGTTAATTCAAATATTAATACAATTTCAATAAATTTTATTTGTGATTCCTTAATTTTAGGCAATGTCTAATATAAATTTATACTCATTTATTGTTTAATTATAAAATAAGTAATAAGAAATATGTATAACTCATAATAAATATGAATTCCTTAATTTAAAAAAGAATAAGATATATGTATAACTCATAGTAAAAACTCAGATCTGACCCTCTCGCCCAGGCGAGACATCTCTCGATCAAGCGAGGATCCTCTCGCTGAAGCGAGGATCTTACAGCCTCGACAGGTCCAAACATCACTTTTCTCGCCTAGGCGAGCCATCTCTTGCTCAGGCGAGAATCCTTCCGTATAGCCCAGGATTTCACCTTCCCAGTTAAGCCTTCCTTGCCCAGGCGAGCCAACCCTCGCTCATGCGAGAATCCTTCAGTAAGATTTTCACTCTCCCAGGTGGGCCTTTCTCGCCCAGGTGTGAATCCCTCGCTCAAGCGAGAATCCCAGGACTGATACTATAATTTTTAAAGACTTAATTTTAGGGTGTTACAGAGCATACACAATGAGAGTAAAGGTGAGACTGTGAGAAATTGGTTACAAAGTGAAGAGAGATGTGAGAGTGAGCATACAAAGTGAAGAGACATGAGAGAGTGAGAGTGGTATTTTAGAAGATAGAGACTTTGAAGTGAGATTTTAAAATACAAATTGTCAATATTTTTAATTGTTATAATAAATAAATAAAAATGCTCAATTATAGATTTGACCTTGAAAAATCTAGGTGTCACAAATGTGGTAGTCTATTTTAGTAATTGATGATATATTTCTATTCGTATATAGATATAGAAGATATAGATAGACATCCTACATTGATGACATTTGGATTACAAAAGGTTATTTTTGTAATAATATAAAAACCTTTCCTACATATGGTAATTATTGATATGTATATAACTATTCATTATTGTCTTCAATCTTGATTTGAGCAATTTTGTCATCGTATATCAAAGAATATTATTTTTAATGACTTTCTGCGGTGTCATTATTACATGATACATTATTTCAAAATAGGTTGTGCAATAACCAGTGTAAGTATTTAATATATAAAGCAATTTATTTGAACTCAGATTTATAATTGTACTTACATATTATATTTATTTAATGATTATGCGTTGTCATTATTACATGACACATTTTTACAAAATAAATTGTGCAATTATCATTAAAGGTGTTTAATATACAAAACAATTTATTTGAGTTCAAAGTTATAATCGTACTTACATATTATATCTATTTAATGTTTCTGCAACACCACTGGAATGACTAATCTTGATTATTGATAATTTAGTCATTCCAGTGGTAGAGTCATTTGATTTTTTTTAATTTTTTAATATACATTGCGAGTGATTTGAATTCAAGGTTATAATCGTAGTTTTCACATTCACTTTAATGTGTGTCCTCACATGATCAACACTTCATTTCCCACCTCTGTGAGATGCTCAATTTCTCCTTTCACACTCATCTCTCTCATAAGCATGGTAAAAATACCTGAACCCATGAGTACCCGTCAAAATACTCATAATGGGTACCACAAAAAATAGCTCATGGGTGACAACGAGTATCATGATATCCGCCCCGTGGCTACAAGCATATATATTTTATTTAAATATTTTATACTTAATTATTACTAATTTAATATTATATTTGTCCATTTTATTATTAGTTCATAATAAAATTTAGTAATGAAACTATAATCATAAAAATATCATATACATATCATATTATTTAACTAATAATTATTTTTATATATTAATTATTGTAAAATATATAAAAATATAATTAAAATTAAAAAATCTGTTGGGTACCCGCGGATACGTGCTACACGCACGGGTACCTGCAAATAGTGCGGGTATGGGCACAAGTATGCACTACCCATGCCCGCCCGACCTTGTTGCCATCCCTACTCTCTCCTTCATTTCTCCATTCACACTCATCTCTCTTATTCATTTCTCTTCATTCTCATTTCTTATACTCGCTTTTTTTCACTGTCCTAAAGGGAGCAATGTTTTTTACTTGCCATTCTTGAAATGCCAAAACTGATTTTTTGTATACGCTCAGTGTTTGGAATTATTAGAACTAATCCAAATTTAATATGGATTCTCATTCTTTTTTATGGTTGGACACGACATGTTGTGCTTATTGATATGGAATGATACTAGTAATCATAGGGACCGAAATAGAAAAACAAACAACACACATTGGGGTACGCCTATAATTTAGGACCAAAATAAAAACAACAAGAACAATGCATTTTAACCATTTTTATGTGCTTATAAAAAAATTATAGTCTTGTTACCAAATTACAGATGTTTTAGCATGCACTTATAAATATTATGAAGAGTTTTTACCCAAATACAAGCATAAAAGTCCTTCGTGTCAGATAATATAATTTCTTCCTTTTGTTTTTATTATTAAATAACTAAAAATTTAAAATGTATTCATTAATAACATATTCCTATTATTAAAATAAATTAGTAATTAAAATGATGTTATGAAATATGTAATCTTTTCATAGGCCAAGAGGATTATCACCACTTATGTCCTATTATCCTTAGGGATGGCAATGAAAACCGAACTCGCGGGTACCCGTCCGAACCCAACCCGAATTTAACGGGGAAAACCCGATATGATTGAGTTCGGGTTCAGGTTTTACCCGGGTTCAAATTTCGGGTTCGGGTTTGGTATTGTTAATACCCTACCCCGAACCCGCCCCAAACCCGATTAATATATATAAAATTATAAAATTACACATAAATACATATATAAAAGCTATATATAAATTTCTCACACACATATATATATAAATTTCACACATATACATATACATATATAAATATATAAAAGCTATATATATATAAATTTCACATATATATATATATATATATAAATATATGTTTTGGTTCGGGTTTTTTTCGGGTTCGGGTTACCCGAAACCCGACGGGTTCGGGGATGGTATTGTTATTTCTAACCCCGCTTAATTCGGGTTCGGGTTTTGAATTTCGGGTTCGGGGTTGGGTAAGTACAAACCCGACCCCGACCCGCCCCGTTGCTATTCCTAATTATCCTTTCCTATGAGTTGAGAAATGATTGTAGGCATTAGTTATGTTACTTCCATCTCATAGGATGGGGAAGGCATGTTGTTCAAAATAAATATTGTCTATTTTTTAGGGATGACAATAAAAATCGAACCCTCGGATACTCACCCACATCCAACCCGAACTTAATGGTGAACCTGATGTGAATGAGTTCAGGTTCGGGTTTTATGTAACACCCCAAATTTTAAGTCTTTAAAATTATAGTATCAGTCCTCGGATCCTCGCTTGAGCGAGAGGTACTCGCTTGAGCGAGAAAGGTTCACCTGGGAGGGTGAAATCCTGGGCTATACTTGACAATTTTGGTTAATATTATCGATTATACAGTCCTGGTAATCGATTACATGATGAAAAGCATCAGATATGTACATCTGACACAATGTAATCGATTACACCATGTTGGTAATCGATTACATCACGACAATGCCTCTGTAATTTACACTAGGTAATCGATTACACACTTCTGGTAATCGATTACATCGTATTAATGTAATCGATTACATCGTATTAATGTAATCGATTACACCATGTTGGTAATCGATTACATCGCGACGATGCCTCTATAATTTACACTGTGTAATCGATTACACTATACTTGTAATCGATTACACTTATCGCTGTGACTATAAAAGTGAATAAAATGGGACCTAGAAACCCTAATCTTCATTTTTTTTCTCCTCTTTCACTCCTAGCGGCGACTCCTCATGGATTTCGACCATTCCCTCCACTAAACCTCAAAAACACATCAAAACCTCTTCCTCTTGCTTCTTAATGGAACATTGGAGCGCTTTGGAGATGAAAAAGCAACAATGGAGGTTGAAGGAGATGGAGGGAGATGAAGCTCTTTTGCGGAATAATGGAGCTTATGCAACCTAAGGTGAGGGAGAAGACCATTGTGGTATTAGAGTAATTCATTAAAGTCATCATCTCCGATTTCCCTCAAGAATTAGAGCATATTAACGGATAGAAACTCTTTTGGGTGTGTAATACACCGTCATGAAAGAGAGTTCTAACGTTAATGTGTTATATGATGAAGAATATGTTGTGTGTTATTTATTTATGATAATGTTGTGTTATGGATGGTTGATTT
This sequence comes from Lupinus albus, assembly GCA_009771035.1. NCBI lineage: Eukaryota > Viridiplantae > Streptophyta > Magnoliopsida > Fabales > Fabaceae > Lupinus > Lupinus albus. The sequence goes on from CM020016.1 coordinate 1,242,768, forward strand.
GTTATAAACATATATGGGTGTGTTTGTATCAATGTTTGTGTGATAAGTTGTTGATTTGTTGATTTGTGGGTATATTTGTAATAATGATTTTGTGGAGAATGGCTTGTTGGTGATAAATGGACATGATTATATTATGTGATGATGATGTTGTGAGTGGTTTTATTGTGGTAGGATATATGATACATTGTGTTTATGACACAGATGTGATGTCTTGTGTTTTGAGGAAGTTGCAATGCTAGAATAATGCAGTGAAAATATTATATTGTGATTGATGTGGTTGTATGGAATTTAGACCTGCCCGTCGTGGTATGGAATTGTGACCTGATATGGAATTTAGACCTGCCCTTCGTGGTATGGAATTGTGACCTGCCCTTCGTGGTGTGGAATTTAGACCTGCCCTCCGTGGTATGGAATTGTGACCTGCCCTTCCTGGTGTGGAATTTAGACCTGCCCTCCGTGGTATGAAATTGTGACCTGCCCTCCGTGGTATGGAATTGTGACCTGCCCTTCGTGGTATGGAATTTAGACCTGCCCTTCGTGGTATGGAATTTAGACCTGCCCTTCGTGGTATGGAATTGTGACCTGCCCTTCGTGGTATGAAATTGTGACCTGCCCTTCGTGGTATGAAATTGTGACTTGCCCTTCGTGGTGTGGAATTTAGACCTGCCCTTCGTGGTATGGAATTGTGACCTGCCCTTCGTGGTATGGAATTTAGACCTGCCCTTCGTGGTATGGAATTTAGACCTGCCCTTCGTGGTATGGAATTGTGACCTGCCATCCGTGGTATGGAATTGTGACCTGCCCTTCGTGGTATGGAATTTAGACCTGCCCTTCGTGGTGTGGAATTTAGACCTGCCCTTCGTGGTATGGAATTGTGACCTGCCCTTCGTGGTGTGGAATTTAGACCTGCCCTTCGTGGTATGGAATTGTGACCTGCCCTTCGTGGTGTGGAATTTAGACCTGCCCTTCGTGGTATGGAATTGTGACCTGCTCTTCGTGGTATGGAATTTAGACCTGCCCTTCGTGGTATGGAATTGTGACCTGCCCTTCGTGGTATGGGATTTTGACTTGCCTTTGTGGTATGGATGTGACCTGCATTTGTGATGTTGATTTGATTGGTCCTTTGTGATATTGGGTTGTCGTAGGAGTATTGTATTGTTTTGGAAGTATTGAATTATCTAAGTGAAACGTGATGATTATACCGATTGAATATGTGAACATTATGTGGTTTAGGTATTGACTGGTATATAAATGGTATATGTTTGCTATGATTGATTTTAGATGATTGTATTGGTTTTTATACTTTAATGATATTACTCCATGTAATTCCACGCTACGGTCGCCGTAGTTGGTTCTTACTCCCTCTGCTTTTCCTTGTCTATGTGTTATATATGAGTTCAGGATGTTGCTGTTGCGTCGTGGATGTTTGCTGATGGGAGTATGGACTGGAGTAGTCATTTTTGTATTCCAAAATTGTATCTGTACAATGTATGTAATGAGGAATATGTTGAAGTAACTATGTTGTATAAATGATCTCTTTCAAAAGATGTAATAAGAATTAGCATGATTACCTTTTTCAGTGTTGTAATTGAAACAAAGGATAACTGTATGAATTATGGATTAAAATAGAATGTGATGCAATGTTTTTGATGAAAAGGTATTATTGATTATTTCCGCATTTTGAATTGGGAAACTTGACTAATATTTACATTTAATAAAGTTTAAAAGAAAATTTTGGGTTATAAAATCGGGTCGTTACATTTTACATGAGTTCGACTTTTGGGTTTGGTACAATTGATATCATACCCCGAACTCACCCCAAACCCGAATAATATATGTAAAATTATATAATTACACATAAATACTACGTATATATAAGATATATATATATATATATATACATATAGAAATTTGACATATATATAGAACATATATGTATATGTTTCAGTTGGGTTTTCATCAGACCGATGATGATATTATTGCTTTCAACCCCGTTTAAATCAAATTCGGGTTTGGAATTTCGGATTCGGATTGAGTAAGTATAAACTCGACCCTGACCGGCGCCGTTGTCAATGCTACTATTTTCTCTCCATTTCTCTTTCATTTCAAATAATTAATACAAAATCATTTAATAATATCTCAAGTATTTAATATTTATAATAATGAGTAATTAATTCAATTATTTAGTAAAAATATTTAATACATAACATGTAATCAATAAAAATTCTTCGTAATAATGATTTATTAATAACGAATCTAAAATAGTAAACAAAAAAAGTCCTAGTAATAATGAATTAATAAAAAAATAACCAATAATAAATAGATATATTTTAAAAGTGTACAATTAATAATGAATATTTGACCGGATAAAAATTATTTAAGTATTTCTATTTTTAATATTTATTTTAAGGAGGAAATATATTAAAATAAATATAATTTGTTTGACCTTCACTCTACCGTACATGTAATTATTTATGATATAATAATTGTGAAAATATTGACATATGTATTGTATTATGCTAGGTATATTATAGTATTGGTTTATCGCAAAGTTGGTCGTTGAAATAAAGGAAATATATTTTTTTGCCTTTTATTTTAATAATTAAATGTCTAATCGAACAAAAGAGTATAATGGGGTCTCTCAAATTTAGAAGAGTGTGATTTAGATATGGAATTACACGGTACTAATATCTTCTTCTATCCATAATCCAATCTCGAACTTATAATTGTAGTGCAAATATTATGCATTGTTTTTATTTTTTCTGTAAAAATGTAATAATGATTCTGATTATAGAGAGGGGGAATTATTCATTCCCTCCCTCCCAGACCGTGTGCAAATAAATTGGGTGGCGACATTAAGGAACATGTTACATGGGGAATTATCCATATGTACACCTTTTTTGTAATGTATAGTTCTCTCTCCCACAAAGATGGAAAAAAATTTGTTAAAATTGTTACCCAAAATAAAAAATAGAATAATTGAAAATTCGTGATTGAGTATAGAATGAGGAAAAAAATGTGCATTAATTTAGTATTGTCATATTTGATGGGGTTGATTAGTCATTATGAAACAAAAAGATATGGAAATGATTAAATCCATTAATTATTGCTCTGAAATATTTGTGTTTGGAATTATAAATAAAGGAATAATAGTAATGGTGAAACTTTAAAACATTTATTTCTTTATTTTATTTTTTTACCTTTCCAATTGTTTTTGAACGTTTGTAGAGTAGGTGGAATATATATAGTGATGCATGTTCTCTTAATAAATTATCCCATCTCTCAAAATTTTCACGTAGAGAAAGCAACAATGGTTCAAGCTCTCTGCCATATCTCCATCTTCATATTAGTCTTAATTTCAAATCTTACTATATTAAGTGAAGGGAAATTAGTATTTTTTCCAGTTAGACATGTTCACATTAAGAACAATTTGGGTGATGGAATAAACCTTCAAGTTCATTGTAAATCAGGAGATGATGATCTTGGTATACATAATGTCACATATGGTGGAGATTATCAATTTCATTTTAGGGTAAACGCTTTTGGAACTACACTATTTTTCTGTGGATTAGTATGGGATGCTAAACTACACTATCTTAACGCTTACATTCATCAAAGAGATAAAGAAAGGTGTGCTCCTGATTGCTTCTGGACTGTAGATAAAAATCAATCATGTTTGTTTAATATGCGTACTCGTTCTCAAGAATGTAGACCCTTCTAGTAGTGGTATCTTATAATGTAATAAATAAAATAATAATCTCTCCATTAATTATTATCCCTACATTTTATCATTGTCTTTTGAACTTATGTTATATGTTGTGAGATTCAATGGAGTATCATTTCCAAATTGTAGATATTTCAAAACTGATAATGGATGTACTCATAAAATTTATAAAATTATTATTGTAAACACCTTATTTAATTTTGTCTTACATGTAAAAAGGGAAAAAAGAAAAAAAAAAAAACCAAGAAAAGAGAGTGAATCAAATTCGCTATTATGTTCTGATTTGTGAAGCAAATGAGAAAAATATGGAGAAAATAAGAAAATGTGAATAATTAATGTTTTTATGGTTAGATTCATGCTAATTATTATAGTATGCCATTGTTATCATCAATAACTTTTTTCTTATGATTTTTTTTATTAAAAAATCAAAATAATGAATGATTGGAAAACAAATATTTTAAGGTTCATATTTGATTTTATAAATGCATAACAAAATAATTAATGATGTATAAAAATAAAATCAAACAATTCGATAGACATATACTGAGTTTGTATGTCATTTATCTTTCAATAGGAAATCCCAATGATTGATGCACTAACCATATGGCTGAATGCTCTACTCCATATTTGTGTGTTGTCCTACATTGTTTTTCCCTTTTCCACATACTCTAACTATTTTATATATTTTCTTCTTAGTTCTTTTTTTCTACCATATTTCTAAAGACAATTCATAATCCTAATAGTATTAATACTAATAATATATATTTATTTTCATTCTTTTCGGTTCTCCTAAGATTTATTTCACATGAACACATATTCCTATACACTTCCTTAAAACACAATATCAATTCTAGCCTTCCTACACCATTTAATCTTAGTCTAAGCTGCTTTCTTTATGAGGACACTTTTCCACTTGCTCATCCTCACAATCCCACACCCTCACCTCAAGACATTGACCTTCACACTTCTCTACTCACCTCAACATTCCCCTGGCTCCCCTTAACATCCCTCCCTCCACCCTAGAAAGAGCACTAGACCTCACAAAACCTCCTCATACTTCTTAGAACGTCATTGTGCCCTTTTTTCTAATACCCATCTTCACACCACAACTCCTTATCCTGTAACGACCCGATTTTCTACCCTTGAAAATTTTTTCTCATTTTAATTCAATTTCATTCAATCACTCATAACTCACATTACCATTTTAATATCCTTACTTCAAAATCTTATTTCCCCTCCTCACACTCAATCCATGAATCAATAACCACATACATAATCATTTTACCTAGAAGTTCTCATGAATCATTCATAGAACTAATCTTATAACCTATTATATTATCATACAATTAATCTTGCAGAAAAACATAATTCATTCAAATATCATTTACCACATACAACCAGTTATGGGTCTTCCCAAGTTATAAAGCCCATAACTACACATACCATATTAATCTAAACGAATTTACAATCATCTCATATTATTATCAAATCAATTACCATATCAAATAACAATAAAGACAATCGAATAAATGAACACAAAAGCTTCCTAATTAATCTTCATCCTCAAAATCCTTCATTTACCTACAATGAGGTTATCAGAAACAACACACAAAACAAAAGGGGTAAGTCATTAGTTCAAAACTAACATCACATGATAACCCACATTCAAATACAATTAAGCTTTAATATAATTCATAAACACACATACGGAATTGAAAACATTCAAGTTATCTTCCTTTCATTTCCACTTTACTCATATTCATCATATAGTATATATATCCCATAATATATATTCTATAGTATGCATATTACGTTCGTTTGGAACATCTTCTGTCCCGTTATTCATATCCACCCTATAACATATATATATCCCATAATATATATATCATATAACATGTATATTACTTTCTTTCTCCACATCTTCTTTTTTTATCGCTCATATTCACCCTATAGAATATATATCTCATACTATATATCCTATAGCACGCATACGACATTCATGTGACATTCACATTTCTCATCATTCATATTCACCCTATAGAATATATATCTCATACTATATATCCTATAGCATGCATACGACATTCATTACTCCGAGTCATATTTCCATTGGTACTCCCCCAATAATATTAATTCGTTAGAGTCATATTTCCATTGGTACTCCCCCAATAATATTAATTTCATTGAGTCATCTTTCCATTGGTTCTCCCCCAATAATATTACTTTTATTAAGTCATCTTTCCATTGGTTCTCCCCCAATAATGTTACTTTTATCGAGTCATTTTTCCATTGGTTCTCCCCCAATAATGTTACTTTTATTGAGTCATCTTTCCATTGGTTCTCCCCCAATAATGTTACTTTTATTGAGTCATCTTTCCATTGGTTCTCCCCAATAAGATTGAATTCATTATGAGTCATATTTTCTTTGGTACTCCCCCAAATAGATTGAATTCGTTTTTGAGTCATGTTTCCTTTGGTATTCCCCAAATAGATTGAATTCATTTTTGAGTCATATTTCCTTTGGTACTCCCCCAAATAGATTAAATTCGTTTTGAGTCATATTTCCATTGGTACTCCCCCAATAAATGATTCTGAGTCTTATTTCCATTGGGACTCCCCCAATAAATGTTTCCGAGTCTTATTTCCATTGGGACTCCCCCAATAAATGTTTCCGAGTCTTATTTCCATTGGGACTCCCCCAATAAATGTTTCCGAGTCTTATTTCCATTGGGACTCCCCCAATAACTGTTTCCGAGTCTTATTTTCATTGTGACTCCCCCAATAAATGTTTCCGAGTCTTATTTCCATTGGGACTCCTCCAATAAATGTTTCCGAGTCTTATTTCCATTGGGACTCCCCCAATAAATGTTTCCGAGTCTTATTTCCATTGGGACTCCCCCAATAAATGTTTCCGAGTCTTATTTCCATTGGGACTCCCCCAATAAATGTTTCCTTCTTTATCCATAACAGTAAAATCACGCATTTTCCAACATAATGCATAAATTACAGACGTATTATTTTAAACCATTACCTCTTTCACATACCTCATTCATATCAGCTAGTATGATTTAGAAAACACTTATCCCTTACCTCAGTGAGCGTTGGAGATCAGTTCCGAGTAACTTTAAAAGTCTCCTCCGCGATTTCCTCCCACCTTAGGCTCAAAATAATACATAAATAACTCGTATTTCATCATCAAATACACAAGGGATTCATGTATTCTCAATATTTCCAAAACTACTTCAATTCAAGTTTCTAAATATCATAACATACATGTTCATCTCATATAACAACATCAGAAAGCTTATTCATCTTCTACCTCTAACATTTTACTCATTTTCCTCTTTAACCTCATTTTCACTTTAGGGTTTTGAGGTTTTCATGAATCAACCACCAAACCTTTCCATTTCTTGAAATACTAACTCTAAACCAAGAGTTTACAAGATAGAAACAACATAAAACGAACCATAACTCGAAAAGATGAGTTTCCATGGTTTCCATTATTTTGAAAATGAATCCAACATACCCAAAACAAGTTAGAGAGGAAGAAGAAGAGTTAGGAACAAGAGGTTTACCTCTTCTCAAGCTCTAAGATGAGTCCTAAGGCTCTTTGCTCTTGAAAAGCTCTCTTCTCTCTCTTCTCTTCAAAGTTCTAACCCTAAAATGTGTTTTGGGTTTCTATTTTATAGACACAGCGATAAGTGTAATCGATTACAAGCATAGTGTAATCGATTACACAATGTAAATTACAGAGGCATCGTTGCGATGTAATCGATTACCAACATGGTGTAATCTATTACATTAATACGATGTAATCGATTACCAGAAGTGTGTAATCGATTACACAGTGTAAATTACAGAGGCATTGCCGTGATGTAATCGATTACCAACATGGTGTAATCGATTGCATTGTGTCAGATGTACATATCTGATGCTTTTCATCATGTAATCGATTACCAGGACTGTGTAATCGATTATATTACCCAAAATGCCAAGTATAGCCCAGGATTTCACCCCTCCCAAGTGAACCTTTCTCGCTCAAGCGAGTACCTCTCGCTCAAGCGAGGACTGATACTATAATTTTAAAGACTTAAAATTTGGGGTGTTACATATCCTATATCCTGTTACCTATCCTACTCTAACCTATCCCCAACCTAAAAAGCCAATATTCTTTCTACTTCTTCACACTAAGAACCAAAAACTTACAAGCAGGCTATCAAAGATCCTCAATCGCAAGAAGCCATCAACCAAGAACTCTCTACTCTGCAAAGTAATAACACTTGGACCCTCACTGATTTGCCTCCTTCCAAGCAACCAATAGGTTGCAAATGGGTTTTCAAAATCAAGTATAACGGTTATACACGAACAGAGGGCATTGATTACATCAATAGTTTTTCACTTGTTGCCAAACTAACCACTTGTCAGGCTGCTTCTTTCTCTTGCATCCATTCATAATTGGACTCTCCAACAATTAGATGTGAACAATGCTTTTTTACATGGAGATTTAATAGAACAAGTCTATATGCTATTACCTCTTGGCCTTCAATCTTCCAAGCCAAACCAAGTCTGTCATCTACAAAAGTCCCTTTATGGACTGAAGCAAGCAAGCACACAATGGTTTGCTAAGATATTCACCTTCTTACACACACATGGATTTCACAAAATTAAAGGTGAAACAGTCACTCTTTATCAAATGGTCTTCACCATCTCTTCTCAATGCCTTATTGGTCTATGTTGATGACATTATTCTCACCAATAATATTCATAACCTTAGACACATCAAACTCTCTTCGACCAAACCTTCAAGATTATATATCATCTCATTTTTTTGTTATATACTTTCTCATTTTTTCTTAAAAATGAGACCATTTCTATATTGTATGGGTTTGCAAGTTACATAATTTCTCATTTATTTTCTTAAAAATGTGACATTTTCTATATTGTTTGGGTTTTCAGGTTACATACTTTCTCATTTTTTTTATATTAAAAATGAGACATTTATTACTTTCTTTGGAATAACACCATTTTTTGAAGTCAATACTAAACTGAATTTTTCTTAAAAATACGACATTTACTATATTCTCTTGGTTTCGAGGTAACATAATTCTTATTTTTTTAAAATAATGCATTTACTATTTCTCTTGGTTTCCAGTTTACGTTTTTTGTTATTTTTGATAAAGATGAAGTCTTTTTTACTTCATCTCCATTGGTGGGTTTCTAACCACCTCTGTTCCTACTCACTCATTCAGTCGAATGTGTGTTCTTTCATGTTCATGACGTTAACGTTTAGTTTAATGTTTTCTAATGGTTGGTTCTAGGTTCTATTTGTTGTTTTTACTTTAACCTTTAATAACAAATTAACATTTTTTGGCCATTTTCTGTTGAATGGAATGTTTTCATTTTTTGAGTTCAACATTGATTCAAGAGTATATTTTTTATTGTACATGATAGCATCTTCCACCTATTGTATTTTAGACATTCAAATTCGACTAGAAAATTCATTGTAGACCTCAAGTGTATTTGTTCCATGATTTTCACATGTAGTGAATGAAAAAGTTTATTGTGACCATTTATTTCTCTGAGCTATAGATTAGTTTTTTTTCCTTTATTTCTCATTGATTAAGTTGTTTTGAGCAATTGTACTTTGTTGATTAACCTTATGATATACTGAGTTAACTCATGGTTAATGTGTTGTACTATAACATTAAAGTGTCATTATTATAACATTAGAATTGTAACAATGTAATAATACAATTTCATAACATTAGAATTGTAAAAATAGAATAACCTTAGAATTGTAACCAACCAAATTTATAAATAGGTTTAAAAGTGATCCGCTATATTTTTTAGCTAAGAAACTATTTCACATTTTACACCTAAATGTAGAATAGTAATCTTAGGAAATGGTTAATTCAAATATTAATACAATTTCAATCAAAGTTATTTATGATTCCTTAATTTTAGGCAATAGTCATTATAAATATAAATTTATATTCATTTATTATTTAATTCTAAAATAAGTAATAAGAAATATGTATATCTCATAACAAATATGTATTCCTTAATTTTATACAATGCCCATTATGAATATATTTTGTATAGAGTTTAGATTTGATTCTGATATTGGAATATTACTATTGCAATATTAAAATCAAACATAAGATATACAAAATTGAATGCATTGCAACACATATTTATTTTAAATTATTTCTGATTCCTTAACTTAGGCAAAACTCATTGTGGATATTTTTTTAGAGTTTAGATTTGATTCTAATATTGCAATGTTACTATTGCAGTATTAAAATTGTAAAAATAAGAAATATAACATAAAAAGAATATTAATAACTTTCTATTATTAAAATATTTTATTAGTTATTAAGAATAGTAACAATAGTAACTATTTTTTTAATTTTATTTGTTTTCCGTTATTTTAGAGCAAAATAATAATAATAATGTGTATACTATTTTTCTTCTGAGTAAGTATACTTGAATTTGATCCATGATGGTGATGGTCACAAGTTATGCATGCAAGTGATTCAACTTAAGTATCGAACAAATAAATTCACTCTATTTACTACTAACAAATGCATTGGCTCCATATAGAGAAGTATATGATATTAGACTTAGATAGATGATATAAATCAGAAAGACAAAACCAAAATTAACTATATTTCTAAAAACTTGAATTACACGAATAATAACCTTAGGAAAATGACTAATTCAAATATTAATACAATTTCAATCAAGGTTATTTGTTATTCCTTAATTTTAGGGAATGCTCATTATAGATATAAATTTATAAACATTTGTTGTATAATTCTAAAATAACTAATAACAAATATCTATAACTCATAACAAATATGTACTTTAAATAATAGAAATAGAACTTCAATAACATAGATGAATAAACTAAATTCAAACAACGAAAATACTAAGTCAAATATGTTTATTATAAAAGTTATAGTTTATATTAGAAAAATAATGTAAACAATAATAATAACGTCCATATGTAAACATTGATTTATTAGCATTATTGATATTAAAACTAATTTTAAATATTCATATTTATGATTGTATGAATTCATAATATTAAAAATATCAAATTCATAGTATAAAACATAATGAGTTGCAATCTAAAGTAAAAATAGTAATTTTATTATTTTTATTGTAGTTACTGAATAATGGAGTTGTGATAAAGATAATAATATTGTATCCAGTAAGAATAATATTCTTCCAAATAATAGAATTGAAACGTCAATTTTTTTAATGTCGGACATTTTTTTTTAATAAAGCCTCTAAAATAATCACAATGTATCATTAACCCTTATAGAGAAAAAAAAACAATATTTTTGGCTTAAAAAAGTCATGTATTTGATTTGATTTAATTGTGATAATGAAATTGTTTCTTCTACATTTATTCTAGTAATATCAAACATAAGATATACAAAATTTAATGTTTTGTAACACATATTTATTTTATATTTGTTTTGAATTATTTCTAATTCCTTAATTTAGGCAATCCTCATTGTGGATATTCTCTTTATAGTTTAGATTTGATTCTAATATTGTAATGTTAGTATGTTACTATTGCAGTATTAAAATAGTAACAATAAGAAACATATCATAAAAATAATATTAATAATTTATTGACGAATTCATAATTTTATTTGTTTGTAGTTAATTTAAAGTCAAATAATAATATGTATTTTGAAAATAATATCTTATTTTAGAATCATATAATAATGTGTTATAAATTTATTGATGATTTTTTAATTATTATGATAATGATCTTCATCTTCAAATAGAGCAATACAAAGTAACATTGTCTTTTTCTTTCTCTATCCTTCGGGAAAATATGTACAAGTTTTTTATATGATATATAGTAAAATATCACTGTTATATTTTTTAATACAATTTCTATCAAACTTATTTTCGATTCCTTAATTTTATGCAACTGTCATTATAGATATAACTTTATAACTTTGTTGTTTAATTCTAATATAACTAATAAAATATATATATAACTAATAACAAATATGTATTATAAATAATAGAAATAAAACTTCAATAACGTAGATTAATAAACTAAATTAAAACAACGGAAATATTAAGTCAAATACGTTTATTGTAAAAGTTGCAGTTTATGTTAGAAAACAATAATGAAAACATTAATAATAACCTCTATATGTAAACATTGATTTATTAACGCTATTGATATTAAAATTAATTTTAAATATTCATATTTATGATTGTGTGAATTCATAATATTAAAAATATCAAATCTATAATATAAAACATAATTAGCCTCAATCTAAAATGAAGATAGTAACATTGTTATTTTTATTGAAGTTACTGAATAATGAAATTGTTATAAAGATAATAATATTGTATCAATTCAGGACAATATTCTTTCAAATAATAGAAATGAAACTTCAATTTTTTTTAAGACAATTTTTGTAGTTGTAATAAAGCCTCTAAAAAATCACAATGTATCATTGATCCTTATATAGAAAAAACAATATTTTTGGCTTAAAAAGTCTTATATTTGATTTTATTTAATTGTGATAATGAAATTGATTCTTCTAGATTTATTCTATTAAAATCAATCATAAGATATACAAAGTTGTATGCATTATAACACATATTTGATTTATATTTGGTTTGAATTATTTTGATTCAATACTCATTTTGGATATTTTTTTTATAGTTTATATTTGATTTTTAATATTTCAGTATTAAAATAGTAACAATAAGAAACATATCATAAAAAATATTAATAATCGATTAAGAAATTCAGAATTTTATTTGTTTGTAGTTATTTTAAAGACAAATAATAATATGTAGTTTGATAATAATATTATATTAGAATATATAATAACATGTTATACATTTATTGTTAATTTTTTAATTATTAGAATAATGACGCGTTTCTCAATATTTTATAAAGTTTGATGTTCTTCATCTTCAAATAGAGCAATACAATGTATAACAATGTCTTTCTCTATCTCTATCCTAGGAAAATATGTACAAATATTTTTTATATGATATATAGTCAAATGCCACAGTTATATGTCGTTATAAAAATAATATAAATATCAAAACTCTAAATGGTGTATATAAAATGTTTCTTTCAAATTATAGGAATAAAACTTCAATTTATGAGTAAGTTTCAATTAATGAGATTATTAGGTAAAATATAATCAAATAAAATAACATTTACTTATATTGTATGTGAATGTTAAAAATACATTCAAATATTTATTCATAGTGAGCTTCAATCTAAAATAAAACATAATCATTCTAGAGATATGTGAAAAAAATCCTTATAACTTCATATGTTACTTATAAACATAATCCCAATTTGTTATTAAATGTAAATACTAGCATTCTATTTTTTTTTTATGTTTTTCTTTTCTCCTGTCTATGTACTTCCATACCTAATCACATGTACATATTCTGAAAAACTAGATTTTCATCGTCTATTAATTGAAAATGATCAATTAATAATAAATTAAATAATACATAGATAGATAGTAAATTGATAGGTTGATGTTATTTTGTTTTCCTATTTATTTATGTTGATATTTAGTTTAACATCCATGCAAAATAAGTGATGCATTATTGATAAAGTTGGGTTGTAGCTCTCAATAGGAGATGTATGACTTAGATGTTTTTTATATCATAAAATAAATTAGTGCTTGTTATTGGTTTAAGACATAATGATGAAAATAAGATAAGAAAAATGCAAAAATAATTAATAAAGTAAATGAATGTATACTTACTAACAAACTAATTTATACTGTTTAAATAAATTCATACAAAATATATTATCACTCGTGCGAATGCACCGGTAACATTCTAGTGAGAATGAAAAGAATTCTCATTATTTTTATTTTTTATTTTGTGTGTGATAAGGGGTGTGAATGTCACACAGAATGTAAAATATGTAAGACCAATCTCATATTTTAATGTACGCATGTCAATCTGAGTGAAATTTCCCTTAATCTAAGTATTAGACTCAAAATTCATAACATATGGGGATATTTTATGCACTATGTGCTCATAAATCTTGGAGTAGTGAAAGCCTACAATAAGGACAAATTTGTAAGTAGGGTCATGTGTGTTTGGCTTGTTGATATGAGAGAATATTATAAGCCAATCAATAAACTTGTTTGATTAAAAATAAGTTTGTAGTTTCAGTTTTATAAGTCATGGTTTGATAAGATAATTGAAATGACTTATGTCTTATAAATCATCTATTTTTAAATTATTTTATATATGCTTATCTAGTTTTATCTAACATTTAAAGTATAATAAAATGGCTAGTCAACATTAAAAAATTCACTCTATTTCTCATTTCTTTCTCATCTATTTGGGATTTACAAGATCGTTTTTCCAAAGGAGATATGTTTAGGATTGTTGAATTACAAGAAGAGTTCTTTCACCTAAGTTAGGGTCACCAAACTATTTCTGAATTTTTTACACTTTAAAAGCCTTGTGGGAATAAATTGAGAATTTCAGAATTTTAATGTGAATAACTGAATTATAAAGCTGTTAGGGAGTGAATTATCTATTTTTGTTACTTTTATGTGGTTAAATCATCGATATGTAATTTATGCCTTAATGAGTAAATTATATTGGTGGTTGCATAATTGATAATTGAATCAACAAACATTTAACTTATATAGTTGAGTTACTAAGATGTGAATTTACACATTCATGATCCAACCAAAAGTGATAATTTAAATTTAAATTATTTCTATAGTTCAGTAATTATGATATAATTTTTTACACTTTCTGACTTAATCATAAAAGATAATAAGCTAGCTAAATTGGAAATAAAAATAAAAGTGGGATATATTTAACTTAAAAGGGTGTTAAAATTTTCAGTCACAAACTGAAATGTTTATTTACACCTATGTCCTAAGTGAGTCTAGTTGTCAAATATGAAGGTCACTAATTGAGTTAGAATATGTTTTTTTTTTCCTTAACTTGTTGAGTGGAAGAAAATAATATTCATTTGATAAAAGATTAAATTGTTGATCTGTCACCATACCATTTGAGTTTTAAATGTGTTTTATTAATTCCCTAATTTTTCATTGGAAATAAGGATTAAAAAATCTACATTTTCCAATTTGTGGTAACCTTTTTCATATTCTACTCTGGAAAGTGAAATTCAAAGATTTGAGTTGAGTGGATTACAGGATGGAAAATCATCCAAGATTCCTCTTATAGTATAACACAATATAGTTATGAGTAACCTAGTATGGCCACATGTAAACCACCAAGACATAATTTGTAAAACTTTAAATTAAGTCCATGTTTAGAGAAAAAGATATATGCACTTATATTCGAAGAGTTTTTATATTATTATTATATCATTCAACATCTATATTTAATCATTATTGACTTTTAAACATAAGTAATATAAATGAAGAGTTAATAATGGACTGGTTGTATATATCTTTACGCTACACAATGCATAGATATTAGGTCACTACTTCAAATATTAGAGACAATTTATTTATTTGTGGGAATAAGATTGTATTTATCTACCCTTCTATACTCTATCAAGTGGAAGGTTAGTGCACGAACATTTTTTAAAACTAATTTGTCTTTATTGCTATGTATATTTCCGTTAGAATATTGATTAGTGTCTTAAAGGGTATTGTTTAATAAATATAAAAATTAATTTTTGTATGGAAAAATGAGGATTCCATATTTTGAGAAGTGTTACACACAATTTTTCAAGACTGTTTTCCTTTTGAGTTAGCATCCTTTCTCTTAGTATTTATCATTCTAATTATAATGATATTACACTTCTAATTCTAATGAGATTAAATTTTTGCCATTAAAAACAAAGGGAAATACATATATTTGTTTATCCATTAATATAGAAGATTTTTGTTCTTTTCTTGTATAATGTTTCTTAAACAATATATTTAGTACTTTTGTTAAGACAATCATATATCCTTAAATATAAGACCCCTTTAGGAAATGGGAGCACCTCAAATTGGGAAGTGGCACCCCAATAGTGCCTATTTTACTCAAAATGCTAATAGGTGACTTAATATTTTATGTGCCAATTACACGAGTCAACAAAGCAAGTGATCACGCCTTAAGAATTTAATTACATTATTATGAACCAAAAGTTATACCCATAGTTTGTTTAACAACCGTCCTTTAATTAAAAGCTAAACTTAATATGGATTTGCATCCTCTCATTGTTGAAGTTCATAAATTTTCTACCTAACCTTCATTATGCAATGATGAGTTGGGATATCATATAGTACTGGTGAGAAAAATACATCACAAACAACATGAAAAATAGAATGATATGACACTTTTACGGTTTTATTCTCCAATGCAAGTGCAAAAACAATAATTTATCTCTCCAGTACTGAAGATGATTCTTTCCATTATTTTGGATAGGAAACATTCTCATGGGTGATCATGATTCTTTTCATATATTATTCATAATAAAGAACATACACTTGTTTTTTTTTTAAATACTCAAACATAGAACTATGAGGAAACGATGGAAATTAAAGCAAACCAAAGGCAAAAGCATGTTTGCTCAATGTTGTTTCAGAAACTTTTACCACAATCGGCAAAAAGAGATTTTAGATTTTCTAAAGAAGGAATATAAAATTTATGAGAATCAAAGGAATGAAACTTATCTTAGATGTTCACTAGAAACTCTTAATCCTCATATTTTAAGCATAATTTTGAAAAGAAATGTGATTTTTTATAAGGCATTTTATAATTTCTACACAATATTTATTGTTTTTTTATCTTATTCACAATTTATTCATTAATGAGAAACATTAAATATGCCAACTTTGAATTTCCAAGATGGCTTTAAAGGTATAATATATTTTAAAAAAGTCAAGAAAAATAATTAATATTATTGGTATGTATAATTTGATTAAAAATGAGTACAAGAGAGTAACTCTTAGCAAGTTGACAAGTGTTGATATGGGGTTTTGTTTCCAAATCATTGATCAAGAATGTGAGTGTGGGACCAATAAAAAAGTTATGCAACAATTTACATTTCCACATTTCTTTCTCTAACAATGAAATTCTTGTGCCACAACTTCACCAGATTATGTGTAGATACAGCTTCCTTAGAAAATGCTTTTATATACAAGCATTAGTTACACTAAAAATTTAGAATATCATAATTTTACACAATTGAAATAAATTTACCTTAAGTTGTTAAATGACATGATATAATAATGGGATTACATTCATTGTTCATAAGTTGTCATTACATGTGACACAAGCATATGATTAGTAAAAAAATATCTACTAAATATTTCAATAACCTAATATTTTTAGATCAATCAAATTCTAGGAAGAGACTCATAAAATAATTGTATTCAACTCCATTGAACTGCACTCGAAGGAACATATAGATCTGTTGTCTCAAATTATGTCACATATGATATCTTGCACTTAATGATAATGAAATAAAAACAACAACAATAATAATAATAATAAAAGTTTAAAATCTTTAATTAACATGCATGTTTTAATTAGCGCGATACAATATATGATATCATTGATACATCACATATATAATATACTATAAATAGGCTACATTTGGTGCAATACTTCATATTCAAGTGATAAATCTTACTCCACCCTTCAAATAAACATGATAACCCTTATACTCTTTCTTATATCTTGTCTAGGTCCATTAATCAATATATCTGCCCTTAACACTTGTCCTGATTGTGGTAACTCAACTGTTCCATTCCCACTCAGCACTAACCAAAACTGTGGAGATTCAAGGTACAAAATTTACTGCAACAATGGTATCTTAGAATTCTTATCAGCTACAGGAACTTACTATAACATCCTTAGTATTGATCAAAATGCTAACAAGCTTGTTATTAATCCATCCCTTATAATGAAAGACACATGTTATTCTTCTGACCTACAAGAGGGTGGTTTCTTGCTTCATGAAAACTTACCCTTTAATATATCTACACACAACACTGTCATGTTGCTTAATTGTTCACAAAGTATTCTTCTATCTCCTTTGAATTGTTCTTCAAACAGTATCTGTAGAAAATTTGAAGAAAAAGTGGATGAAGGAAGTGGGTGTGTAAGTACACTTTGTTGCCATTATTTGAAAGATTCAGCCATGAGTTCTCATAGGATCAGAATTAGGGTTGGTGGTTGCACTGCATATACATCTTTAGTGGATTTCAAGGTTAATGAATCTATTGATTCTTGGAATTTTGGGATTGAGTTGCAATGGGTTCCTACTAATTGATTAAGATGAATGGACAAGGATCACCCGTCTCGCTTCCTATCTCATTCCATGTACTCGGCCAATTACAATGCTGCTATATGAATAAAATAAAAAGTTTAAAAATAAAAAGTAACAAAAAGTAAAAAAATTATTGGTCTGTAACAAAAAGTAAGACAGAGAATGAGACAGGTGATCTATGTCCAATTTTGTCATATTAGCAAACAATAATTCCCTTATATATGTTACATTTTATGTTGTTTTTTATCATCTTGAGTTTGTTGCTTTTGAAGTTTTCCCTTGTTAGAAAAGCATATATATCACCTTTGTCTTGTGTATGCTCTTGTTGGGAAATCAATGTTTGTTTCTTGTTCTATTGTGTTTATTAATTTTGGTTTTGGTATCATATCACAAGAATGTTTGTTTGCTTTGTTTGATAGTGGAATAAGAATATAATTAATATTTATATTATAATATAAGGAGGAAGGAAACTTTCTTAATTTTATGTTTTTTTATTGAAAAATAACTAAGTATTATGTTCATTAAAAAATTATTTATATAATATGTCACTCAATTCCTATTTATGATTTTCGAGTGGTAATAGTCAAATTATTCATGACAGTATATTTATAGATATATTTAGAACGATTTCTACACTATTATAGTGATTTTGGGTTTATGTTTATGGGACAAAGTAGTTGATAATGCTTACACAATTTTAATATTACAAAAAAACATTTTAAAGAGAATGACATAATATTCGATTCAAATATTAACATTTTCCAATGATATAATTAATATTTTTAGTCTAGTAACAACAAATTCAAATAATAATCATCCTACATTTGCTGTGACCTAGCATAAGAGCATCATGTATTCAAGGAAATTTTGTTTGTTATGTTCTTAGTGGGGCTATAAACTACACAATAACATTATGGATTTATGAGCATGGTAGCCTAATACCTACATTTAACAGACTAGCTTCTCTTTTAATTTACAGTGCCAAGACTTTTAAAAAGCTCTGCATTATGCAATATAAAATGTTTATTAAACTTAAAAATGGAACTATTTAATTATATTATATCCTTTAAACATTGTATCATTCTCTTTGTGACTTTGAAACTATATCTTGACCAAAAACCTTAAGGCATTAGGTTTGAGTTCATCTACTTATATACTCTTCAATTCATCCATTTTTACACAATGTGAGACTTCTTTATACTTGGAATACCCAACAAATGTTAAACTTTGGGTTTTAGTTGGGAATAGTTCATGTAATGGAATAGTTGAAAATTGGTTGTAAACTTTGTAGATTTACACAATAAAGTTTCTTAAAGAGAAAGAATATTTATAGAATAAAGTTTCTTAAAGAGAAAGAATATTTACACAATAAATTTTTTATATTATTAGTACTAGCGTGTCGACAGGCACTTCGTGCCTACCGACCCGCATTCTTATTTTTCGGTATTAAATATTTAATTTTTATATATTTCATTTTAGAGAATTATATCACAATTTTTATATTGAGTGTACATAATATTATAATTTATTTAATAGAAAAATATGAAAGTGAATTGTGATATTATTAAAACTTATATTAAAAATTACATGGGTGCTTAGATATTTTTGATATATGTATTTTCTTCTAACTTTCATTGATGTTTCCTTTTATTGTGTGGTAAACATTGTAATTAAGTATAGATATAGATAATTAACACATTCAATAATTATTTTACTTTATTTGCATTGTAATAATAGTTAATTAGAATGACAAAATAGACAATAAAAAGTTACACCATGTAGGTAGTTATAAAATGTTTTGGCTTTATATATAGTATAGAAGTATAGATATATAGTATATATATATATATATATATATAGTATAGATATCATCATTCATATGTTGATTGTTATCTATTTTTAATTATAAATAATACATGTATAATAACCATTAAACTATTTTTCATTAATATTTTTATCAACCAAATATGACATAAACTTACATTAAAATTCATATGTTGTTTTAAATTCATTTCTCACTTCCACACTATTTTTATAATATATTTCCATGTACAAGTTTACATAATATAATACTAATTAAACAGATGAACTAGGACAATTGGTTTATTGCCCCTTCAAAATAAAGTATAAAGAAATTTTTTATCCCTCCTAGCCCAAAAAATTCTTACAAAAAAAATGTATGCATCGCGGTGTATGAGTTTTATACACTATTACTATATCATATATCATTCATATTTAATCATCATTGACTATTCTTAAAAATAATTAATATAAATAAATGATGTAGTAACTATATATAAATCTTTATACTAACAATGCATCAATATTCCATTCCAAAAATTATTCATATAGGAAAATGTTTAGGGGCTATGTAGCAAGAAACATGAAGCTTTGACACTTGGAAATTGGAACAACTTTCTCATTTGCTTATTCTCCTTACATTAATTGACCCAAGTTGCTTTTTGGGTTGACTGATTAGGGTAGAACTTTTCCTTGATGGAGTAGGAATTGATGATGGGATCATACTCCTATATTAGCAAAATAGAAAAATAAAAAAATGTTATTATATTTGAGAAAAGCACAAACAACATTGATTTTTTTATGCAAGACACCCAAGTTAATAAAGGAGAAAGAAACATAAACATAAATGATATAAATAAATTTGTATGCTTTTTATTATCTACTAATAAAATCCATTTATGTCTATATTTATATCTAGTCCATATGATCATATAAGAGGAATAAATAACATAAAAGTATCTTAATTCATTAATAATATAGTTTAATATATATGCATGGTGAGTGCAAAATTTTCTACTATTCCCGAAATAACGAGGTAGACAATGTGATACTTACTTCTCAACATTCTCCTTTTACATAAGTCTGTTGGACCAGGCGAAGGGTTACCTTTGACCCATAACTAAATTTTATGTTTTTTTATCTACTAATATAATTCATTTATATCTGGTCCATATGATCATATAAGAGGAACAATTAACATAAAAGTATCTTAATTCATTAGGAATAGACTTTAGTATATATGCATGGTGGGTGCAAATTTTTCTATAATTCCCAAGATAATGAGTTGGGTGATGTGAGACTTACTTCCCAACATTTTTCCTTCACATAAGTATCAGACGAATGGTTATATTTGACCCATAACTAAATGACATCTTTTGGCCATGACAACCATAAAGAAGTTTAGTCCATGACAACTGGAAAGAAGTTGTGTTCTGGTTCTGATATCATGTTAAAGTTTCATATCAAAACCAATTGACAATGAGAGGAGTAGCCCAACAGGTCGTTAAACCATTCCCGATATAATGAGATAGGCGATGTGAGACTTAATTCCCAACACCCTATATATCATCCCATATTTATATGCATTACATTCATGTGAGAATCAATGATAATTAACACAAATATATATATATATATATATATATATATATATAGAATAATATATCTCCTGATATAAGGAGATAAATTATTTCCTCCGACCACTAAAATTGTGACATGTGTACCATTTAATCATTTTCAACAAAAATATTTCTAAAACTAAACAAAACAATAAACATGTCATTCTTTTATTGGCCGGAAGAGGTAAATTATCTCCTCCAACCACTAAAATCGTGACATGCGTATCATTTAATCATTTTCTACAAAAATATTTCTAGAACAAAACAAAACAATACACATGTCATTCTTTTATTGGCGGGAGAAGATTAGTTATCTCCTGGTACGAGGAGATACATTATTCTCATATATATATATATATATATATATATGTGTGTGTGTGCATGTGCATGAATAATAACATTTTTCTTATAACTAATATGATAACCAAGAGGATTAATTACCTGGGTTCTGGGATCTTTGATGGTTTGGGTAGAGTTGAAGATTTCTTTGGCATAGAAGCTAATTCATTTGAAATGCTGGTTGGTCTAGGTATATTTGATGATAACCAATTCAAATCTGATTCTGAAGAATCACTAGTTGCAATCTCAAGCTCATCAAATTCATCATTGATATTGTTGATATCATAACCATGCAATGAAGGTTCATTATTGCACATTTTTGAAGTTTCTGAAATAGATTTTGGACTTAACAATGTTTCCCATTGTCCCATTAAGCTATCATCACTTGTTAAGCTATCATTCCTTTTCATCATAATCTTATCATTCCAATCATTAGAAGTTGATGATTCTTTATCATCTTCCTTTGCATTTATCATATGTTTCCCAACATGTGGCCATTGAGGTGAATTTCTATACATTTCATGTATATCTAAGCTTCTTCTTTTCAGCTTTGATGCTGTTTTTTTCTGTACCTACAAGCCATTGTTGAATTTAATGTTAGAACACATGCAAACATCATATATTTGTAGAAAAATAAAGGCATGCATGCATGGATTTTAGAGTGTAATATCTATGCACTGTCAATGTAAAGATTTATAGATAATTATTACATCATACACCGTTCATTTGGATTACTTTTTTAAGAGTCGGTGATAATTAAATATAAATGGTAAATGAAATAGTAATAATATATAAAACTCGTACAATGCCACTTCTCCACTTTAGTGGAGTAAAATCCTTTTTCACATATAATGATTTTGAGATGTCTAACTATTGTTAAAGGTGAATTGCACACATTTTCCCTCTATAATATTTAATCAATTTTCTCTATTAATTAGCTTTATTTTGTAACACACTATTCATTAAGTAAAAGGCTATTCATTAACTAAAAGACTGTTTCTAATGTTTAAACTCGTAATCTCTTGGTCAACCTGGTGCGCTGAGCTTCACCCTCTTACGAGATTTATTAGCTATGGTTGAAAAATGTAAATATGTAATGAATGTTAAATTTTGCAACAAAAACTATGGAAGTGTTTGAGTGGTTTGAATAGAGATCAAGTGCTTGAAATGACTAAAATTAATTTCATTATGTTTAATAGATAGATTTAAATTCCGGACTGCATTACCTGATGGGCCGCAACTGTAATTGTAGTGTGACTCTGAATCACAATGATCCGGCCGCATCAGATCGCAATGCAACTGAATCAAGTCGCATCAGGTCGCATCGGATTCAAAAATATTGTTTTAATCACAAAATAATTCACACCGCAACAACCACAATCCGCATCGTGATGGCCGCAATAACCATAATCGCAGTAAACACAACCGTTACCGCAATCACTACCGCAACACTAATTTAAAACACTGGTTTAATAACATGTTACCTCTAGTTTACTAGAATAATCTCTTGGCGTTTTGCTTCCAAATCTTTTGGGAGAAAATGCATAGGATTTCAACTTTGGTGATTCATGGCTACTACTATTGGAAGATTGTTGAAAGCGTCCTGGTTCTCCATCTTTCCTAGCCATGGCTGCTTTCAGACTAGCAATCTGGCAAAGATAAAACAAAAACTCTATACAACATACATTGATATGTGTAACAATAAATTTACAACAATAACTAAGTCTTAATCCTACTGTGGTCGACTACATAGATCGAACGAAGCATGGACCCGTAAATCTTTTCGAATTATTTTGTCTATGGACTAACCTGATCTTCTTATGACTCCCTGGACTAACCTCTATTTAGTCTACTCTCCTTACCGGGATTTCTATCGTCTCGTTCACAATGTCCAAACTTCCTAAAACGCGATTTATTGTTATAAAATGTAAAATGTGTGGATTTATTGTTTTGACCCTTTCCAAAGAAAGAAAAAAAGTAAGAACCTGTTCTTTAAGTTCTTTGACATCTGAATTATTATTATATTTATTAACTTTAGCAGCACCAAGTTCAACAGTGGAAACTCTTTCAGCAAACTTGAGTGTACTAAGTGTTTCTCCAAGAGCTTCAAGTTCAGGACTAATATGAACAAACATAAGTGTCTTAGCTTGTCCTCCTGATATAAAAGAAATAAACATAAAATCAGTTTCTTTGTACTTAACAAAGGATATAACACCATATTAATCAAAGGCATAGAGAAGGGTTATTAATATGAAAATCATACCTAGTGAATCCTGAAGTAGTTGAGTAAGTTTACTATTTCTGTATGGAACATGTGCATTTTTTGAAGCAAGGGAAGCAATTACATCTCCTAAGGCTGAAAGTGACTTATTGATATGTTGAGCTTCCTTAAGTCTATCCCCTCTGGCTTCAGATTTATCAGCCCTCTCACTTCCTGCCAAGTCGACAAGATGCATACTACCGCGAATCGTAGTTCCCGATGTCGAGTACTTTCCTTGAACATGAACTGTCAAGCAGCTGCAATTATATATGTGTCATTACAGGTTAGTAGCAAATTATATTATGATGCAGAAGATACATGATATGGAAAAAGTACTTTTAGTTGTACAATAAATCTACACAACTTCGATTTTTACAGCGCATACAAGTACTTGGTGTCCGAAAGTTATCTGAATTTGTTATTCATAAAACATGTTTGATTGTAAAGGGTCAATGTAAGGCCAACAAATGGTACTAGTAAGGTTTTCACTAATGCTAATCACAAGAACTTATGTAAAACAAATAGAAATGTTTTAGTTACCTGTGAGAACGACTGCTGCGATCGTTCATGGCAGTAGAACCAACAGCTCGATTCTTATGTCCTAAGTTCATCAAACTTATGACATCGGAAGTTGATGAAACAGGAATAAGGCTCGCCTCTGGCACGTTAATGCCATTTTGGGAACTGTTGCGAATTTCTAATGTATGCAAGTGTTAAGGATCATATAGAGGAACAAGAGAATCATCAATTGAAAATGACACATATACTAACTAATTCAGCACTATAGAAAATGACAAGTTAAATATTGAGAAGGATATCTTTTGTTAGAACCATCTATGGTTAGTAGGTCTCTGACTTGTTCATTGTAAATCTCAAGCATCTGAACACTAATATCATAGCTAATGATGTCTTTCCTTTGTTCCGAGAGAAGGAAAAGATCTCTCAATGCACGGTAGTTAACACCTATTGTTTCCTCATTAAGTTCGTCCGGTCCAGACTACATCAATACAAAGATACGATAACCGAGTTATTGCATTTCACAAAAGTCATGAGGCGAAAACATGGTGGAGCAAACAAGGTTGTCCAAATGTCCTACCATGGTGTGTGTTTTTCCTGATCCTGTCTGGCCGTAGGCAAATATACAAACGTTGTACCCGTCTAGTACAGATCGAACCAGCGGCTGCATATCGGAGAAAACTTCCGCTGCCAGCAACCATAAAGAGAATTAATAATGAAAACATAATGAGTAGCAACACTTTTTGTAGAAGGATTATGTAACTTTGTTTTAAAAACAAATGATAGATATTTCTTAGAGCATGCATTCATTCATTATAGTTCACCAGCATATAGTAGTTTCTCTTAAGACCAACCTTGGGTTGCAGAAGGACCAAATGCTCTATTGAAATTAAATGTCTTCTTTTCTTCTTTGCTGTATTTGAAAGGTGTTAAGATTGAGATACTTCCCTCCTCCACATTGCTGACAGAGCTATTATGGCTTTGTTGGTCACCTAAGAAGGGTCGAACTCGGCAGTACACCCGAATATTTCCTATCAACATGCAAGACCATTCATTCTCACATAGAACATGTAAATCCGGAAAGATTAAAATTATAATAGACTTTTGATCACTTTAATTTACCTTTCAGGTCCTGTACTTGATTGTATAACTTCCGATTTTCTTCGATAACTTTATGATATCCTGATGCAGCAGAAGATAGGCTATCCAGGTTCTTACCTATAAAGGGTAACTATCTTGTAATTAGATATTGAATTGATATTGCTGTAAAAAATTGATGGTTTTGTTTTTTGAGTCTACTTACTTAGATAGATGATATCTTCTTGGTATCTCTTTTGCAGAAATTGCATTCCTGATTTTGTTTCATAGACTATAGTTTTCAATTCCTAAAGGATATCAATAATAAAATTGTTACTTTAGTTCATCAATTTATGAACAATGCCAACATCAAATTCTTGTATATATATATATATATATATATTTCCAACTTACCTGAATGCTTCTATTTTGTTGTTGGATCAATTCTCGCGTCTTCAAATTCCGGCTACTTGATTCTTCATGGCCATTGTGCTTATCATAAGATGCCTCTTGTAACTCCTCTCTACTCTGCAGGTCTTGTGCATCTTCATCAACAGAAGCAGCTTTTGAAATTGAACATTCTACTTCACAAGGTACATTTTCTTCTTCAGTTGGTTTAAGCTGCCATGATGAAAATATTTGACATTAAACTCACTAAGTTTCATTCATTATTACGAGGTTTGTGTTGTTAACGCTCCATCTCAAAACCGATTGACAATGAGAGGAGTAGTCAACAGGTATTTAAACCATTCTCGAGACAATGAGATATGCGATGTTGAACTTGCTTCCCAACATGTGTCATCTGGTATGAAATCGAACATGATTTAAAAGTGGGGAAAAAATGATTACCGTTTCATTTTGGAATTGCATTCGACGTTCACACTCCTCCATCACTTTGCTAAGCAGGGACTCCACAAACTGTTATAGTAAAAGATGTTATATCTTTAGTGAGGATGTATAAAACCAAAGAAAGAAGCAATAACACTTACAATGGGAATTTCTTCTGGCTTCTTGTCACATAAATATTCGCGAACTAATGAATGTAAGGAAGGATAGGATCCCTGCAGATACAAATTCAATAAGCTTATCCTCGCCTTGTAGATTAAAAGTAAACGATTATAAACGACGAAGCTCGCTAACCCCTTCATTTCGATCTTGCCCGGAATCGCTGTTTGAAGAGTGATCACTCATAACATCTCTGTCGATCGATGGCGTAGTAGTCCTTAAAGACTTCATGAATGGTTCCGAGATTTTCTTCAAAACAGTTTTCGCAGATGTAGGCGGCTTTGGAGTACCAATGCCACCATATTTCCATGTTCCAATTTCCCCTCCTTGCTTCCATTCAGCATAAGACTTAAGTGCTAAAACACAATTCACTATCCTTGAAGATTTTCCTCCCTGCAAATGCAGCATGTAAAAAAACAAGATTGTTGAAGGCATAGCAGGAATTGCTTTATAGTAATGAAAATGCTTGCAATATATCAGTTACATTACACATTTCCTCACATCACTATAAGTGACAAAATGCACAAAATAAGATGAGACCAACTATGGTAATGTTAGATTGCGACCGGGGCTCTTGAACCATCGACTCTGATACCACTTGTTGGACCAGATTGCAATCGGGGAACCTCCAACCATCGGGGAGTTCCATTGTTAAGGCATTAGTTACATGGGTCTTTTCTACTTATAAAATATTTTCCTCCTCCCCTCGTATCCAATGTGGGACTTCACAATTGAATAAACTCAACCGGTAAAATGGTGAAAATATGCACATTTAAGATGGTGTGTTTAACTTTGTCTAAAAAAGAGCGGCCCAATGCACAAGGCTGTCCTCACCCCTGCAAGCAGAGATGTTTGTTTCCAGGATTTGAACGTGTAAGCAACGACCTTACCGTTGCGCCGAAGTATTAAACATAAAGATTGCAAGTTTGGTTTATTAGTACCTGTTCCAAATCAGAAGCTTCAAAGGTGGGAATCCCCATTTCCTCCATAGCTACAAGAAAGTTCCTTACATTTTCAAAGTATTGATATACAGAAAGTGCTGCTCCATCAGGAATAAGAACAGAATCATTGGGGGCTTCAACTACCTAGCAATATAGGTTCAACATTTGACACATAAGAAATCAATGAGAATGAAAGAGGAAATCATTGCATGCTCCAAGAAAATCTTTTCAATTGATTTTTGTCATACAAATTTTAGACACTAACTTAAAATCAAGGCAAGACCCTTGAAACCATGAAGGAGATTTTTCTCGAGCATGCAATTATCGATCGAAGTTTCTCGATAATGCTAGAATTTTTCCAGGAACTAGAATTTCTCAAGGAGAAACATACATACTGCTAAGAAATCATAGCAGCTGGGGTAGTCTACATAAAACGATGTTGTTACCTTAGCTTGCAGCAATTCTAAATGACACGAAATAATACTACAAAGGAACATACCTTAGGCACTGCCCCGGGTTGAATTCGATTAAGAACATTGCAGAGTATAATTCCGCTACGCAATCCGAGCCTGAAATCTTCTTCAGAAGGCTCTGCTGGTAAATCTTTCCCTCCAACAACTCCAACTGTTTTTCTAAGCCAACCAGTTGCTTCATACCTTCTCAATGCTGCAATATGTGACATGTAAAATCCAAGTTACATTCATTCATAGTACATTCTATGAATCATTAATGCAGTATAAGTACAAAGATTATCACATTTTCAATCATTCTAGTAACAATCAAACTCTTTCTTTTCATTTCATCAAATTTGACTATAGTATAAGTACATTTTTTTGAATCAAGTTCATTTTCGCACTTTATATGCCTGAAAAACATAACGTTCAACAAATCAAGTATTATTTAATTGATTGAAACTTGAAGTCAATAACATAAAAGAAAAGAACATTACTAATGAATCAAAAAATTCACACAAAAAACATGAATTGATTTCATAATGATATTTTTTATAGTGTAAAAAATAAAAATCTAAAAAACAATGGAGATAGATAGATAGATACATACATGCTTCTTCAGCTTTTCTTGAAGCCAAGTTAACATCACTCAATCTACCACCATGATTTTCAGGAACATCTTCAACCACAGATACAACAGAAAATGGTAAAAGTTGTTCTGTTCCCATAACCTTAAAGAAACAAAAAGAAATCTAAAAAAACTGAGAGACCCAGAATTGTATTCAAAACAAAACAACACTAGACTATTATAAAAAAGGCTTAAGTTTCATGGGTAAATAGAAAATAATTCATAACTAAGAACAACTAAGTAAAAATTGAATTTTTATTCATGTAGACACTGTGATTCTGGGAAAAAGCTTCTTGAAGATGATGAAGCTATAGAATCACAGAGACAATAAAGAAGGTTGTTTTATGTTTATGTACTTATGTTCTTTCTCTTTCTCACTTCTCAACTTTCATGTCATTACTTACGTACAAAATACTACACCAACCCTCTCTTTGTATCACTTCATGGTTTGTATTTAATTCATGAAAATAATAATACTTATTGATATTATAACACAAGTTAAGGAAGGTAAATCCAAACATTCATATATTTATATTTACCATAGCGTGGTGAGAGACCCTTTCTTTATATTGAGTGAATTGTAATTAATTTGTATATTTTTATTACATTTTTCATAACTATAATAAAATCAATAAAACATGATTTGGAATTTTGAATGTTAAAAAATGAAAATGATAAATTGTCGTGTTAAAAAATTGTCTTGATCCATGTGGAAAAATTGTTGTGTTTAAATGGAAAAATCGTAAAACTTACATAAACAAACATGGAATATAAAATGAGGAAATATGTTATATGATTTTTTGGTATAAAATATAAATTAGTAAGGGCAAAATAGAAAAACACAAATTACACAATCATGGGTAGTTATTTTGTGTTTTCCCTTTATATATTAGTATAAATGCATTTTCAATATAAAAATTTATATATAGACAATATTTTTTCTTCTAATGGGGTACATATATATTTTTCTGAATGAAGAGTATTTATGCATTGACTCGATGTATAAAATTTTTTGAAAGAGTATTATTCTATGTTTATTTTTAATAATATCTTTATGGATAGTAAATAATAAGAGATGATGATAAAGTTTAAAGGGTAAAGTGAGAAAGTCAGAATTTCAACGAAATTAATTGCATTCTTAATATATGTGAATATTCCATTAGTACAATTCAATTAATCTTTTTTCAGGTAATTAATTAAGAAAATTTATTTCTAATTAGTTAGCATAAGAATATTTTATTAACAAAATCCATTAATTTAAAACTAGGAAAATATGAAAACTAAAATCCTGAAACATTCTTATATAAAAGACCCGAGAGTAGTAGTTTATAAAACTTATTACTATTTCTCCTTTTTACAAATTTTATTATCTCTCTTTGTGAAACTTTATGGAAAATATTAATTATCCTAATGATTTTATTAAAAGTAATATATTATCGCAATAATGGTATATAGCATCCAAATGATACAATTGCTGAATTGCATATATAACCAAATAATTTTTTAAAGGTATAAATATAATTATTGAATATTGATTGTCCTTTTACCTTTCTTTTAAAGCAATGTTATCAACAAGGCATGTACATTTCAGTTCAAAATGAATATCTAATTATAGAATGTGATAGGCATACAATTATACCAATTATTTCTCGTATCGATCAAACTACTCAGTTTTCTTAAAATTTTAAAAAGAAGTGAAAATAACTTATTTTCTTATGAAAATGTTTTTGTAAAAGATTTAATATATCACCATAATATGTATATCTAAAACACAATCTCCCTCCTATTATTTACTTTGTCAAGTGATATAAATAAAAATACTTATTGTCTTATTTATTAGTTTATTAATATAGTTTATTTGTATATTTAATTTTATTCGTATGCAGTTTAATTAGTTAATCATTACTGAATCGATGTATCATCATATTATTACACTAATCTATTGTTTTCTTCTTTCTTTAATTTATTTAAAAATTGAACCCAAAAGTTTTTTTCTTTAAGAGATTCAAACTTTTTCATACGAGTGGACATATATTGGTTTTAATATATAATTAGTAGAATTGTGGAACATAAAGTATGAATGCCTTAATTTAAAACTCAACAACTACACTCAATTACCTTCCCTTAAAAAGAAAAAAAATAAGATATTTACCTATATAGCTTATTAGATTACTAGTAATAATATTTAAAAATTCTATAGTCCTTATTTGAATTACATTTATAGTTTTATACTATATATTATTAGATTAATTATGATTTTATTTTGGAAAATTAGATTGAGAATCCTTAAACTTTGAGTATACAAATTTATTTTGAATTTTTTAATGGTGGAAATTGGGTCAATGGCAACTATTTATGTAATATTTTATTATTTATAATTATGAGAATATATTTTATTTCTATTTTATCTATTATTTTATTGTAAAAAAATATTTTTTATAGTAATGTTAATAAACATAAGAAGAATTTAAGGAGAAATATGGTGACTTAAAAAATTGTTGAAACTTTAAATAAGTTCTAAAACCCAAACCTTAAGTTTATAAGAGAACTAAAGTGTAAGTTTCAACTTCACTTTTTTAAATTAAAAAATTAGGGTTGAGCTAACTCTTTTTTCACGACCCAAGCTTGAACTTTAAATGTTTGTCTCTTCTTCATTAAAAACTAAAAGATAGAAAATCACATTAAAAAAAAATTCTTAATATATTTTTTAAGGACAATGCTTAATATATATATGGTGACTTACAATTATCATTTACAAATTGTGAGACTAATAGATTGAGTCATACGACCGTACAATGATGATTAAGATTAAAAATTAATTATTTATCATATGCTCACTTCTTTTAATTTTGACCATTCCGATAAGATCTAACGATTACATATTAAATATTCTTATTTATCATAATAACAATTATCTTTATCTGAGTCACTTAGTTGAACTCACTTTCTTTTAATGCAAATTTAAAACTTGATTTTTGGGTCTAAATCATAATTTTATTTTATTTATTGAATGTAATTTTGTTGAAGATAGGTTGCATTATTATAGACAAAACTTTCACCGCAAAATAATTTAAGGTAGTTTTCTTTTTCCTACTACCAAGTACTAAGGGTATATCTTCAGCTCTTGAGTAAGGAACTAATTATTTTTGGGGTGTTTGATTTTCTCTCATGGTAAGTGTTATTCCAAGACATCGAACTCTTGACTTTTTAGTCATTCTCGGAATCTAGTGGGGTATTATACCACTAAACTAGCCCTTTGTTGATAAATATTTATCTTTGACAGATTTATTTAGTTGGTATTCTTTATCTGCGGAAAACTTCTAACAAGTTATGTAGAATTTTTTTGCCATTGATTTTTATTCTTATTTACTCCCTAGAAAAAATAAATCAACAAAAGAATATTTGTATTGTTTTAATTTTCAAATATTTAAACTTTACCAATATTATTTCTTATATTTATTTGTTTGCATATCTCTACGATACAATTGGTGAATATATTGTCTCTATACTAATTTATATTTTCAACTTATATATTACCATTTCCTTAAGATCACTGAATTTATCATTCATTGAAATATATCTCGAATTAAATTTATCATTATAATTCATGATAAATTTTATTTTATTTTAATATCTTTAACATGTATAACTTTTATTTGTTAAAATAATAATTGTTAATATTAATATGTAATATTTAATAATGCGCTATTGTGAGAAATGATAAAATTTAATATATACCATTGATCTTATTTAAATTGTCAAGATTAAAAAATACATGCACATGACTATCATGAGACAATAACTAACTTTTAATTCTAATCATTCATGATTAGTTATAAAGCTTAGATTTATTGTTCTCGCAATTTTTACATGATTGTTCTCATTATATATATATATATATATAAATGATAAAAATGGGAAACTAAATCAATAAAACCTATTTATAGAAGTAAATAATTTTCAAGATTTTCTTAACAAGTAGAAAATTTGTTGCTTGAAACAAAATCTTGTTTTACTTCTCTTAGTACTTACTATAAGATATTATGTAGAAGATTTTTATAGTCTTTTTAATAAGATATTCTATATAACATTTATTATTAATTGTTCATTTACCTCTATTAAAAGTTGTGACCATTTCTATTTTTTTGTTTTCAATAAAGATATTAATTAAGAAGTAATTTTAAATGAAGATAATATTGTAATTTTATAATATTTTAAAAAAAATCAAGAAAGTGTGTAAATTTAATTAAATGTGTTTTATAAATAACGTCCTATTTATTACATCTTATTCCCCCTCTATACAAGTTGCAGGAAAAACAAATCTGCTATCTAAAAAGTGTGTCATTTGATATGATTGATCGAACAAAATGTATTTATTAAATATGATTATTCAAAAATTTCATATATATTATACTCATAATGTTGGAGCAAAGATTGAATGAGAAGGGTGTGATATATATTCCTTTAACGTGAATGATTTACTATGTCATCTTCCTTTTGCTACTTGACCATTCCTCTTATGTCATCATAGTCATAGAAACCTATGTGGGTCTCAATAAAACCTACATATATTATTATTCATCATTTCTCACTTTTATATTACTGGCACTGTTACCCATAAATAATACATATATAAATACGAGTATAGATTATCTGTGTTTGTCCCTTCTGTTGCTATCTCTATTTACTTTTAAAATAATAGTGGTATAAATATATATGAGTAACTCTATATATAATACCCTAATAATTAAATATGTACGATTGGGTTTATATATATAAGGTACTAATAGTGATATAAAAGAATTGAGTCAAACTTGACTCATCCGAGTTCGACTTGTTAGAAATTAATTTGAGTCGAGTTTCGACTCATATTTAGTGTAAACTTTTTTTTAAGCTTAATTTAACCTACTCATTTAAAGGCTGTGAATTTTTGAACGGGTTAACTAGCTCAAATTTATGTATATACATACATAAAGAAGATAAGACTCGAATGATGATTGTTGATATACATACACATATGTCTATAATTATGTATTTAATATAAAGGAAAATAAGACTTTTAAATCGAATTTATGAAAATTATAAATTTTAATATATATTATTTTCATATATTAGGATAAAATTATTTGTATAATAATTATAAATTTAAAAAAAATATATGTATATGTGTATGTTTATAGAGAGTGACTTGAGTAAGAACACTATTCATATAAAATTGTAAGAAAAATAAATATATTCATACAATAATATATTAATGATTAAGATTAAAAATTAGTTTGTTGAAACGTGATCATTTAAAAAATCGTGTATATTTATCTTTTAATATTAACATTTCAAATAAAATCTAATTGTTTATATTAATTGTTCTCATTTCTCAAAATAATAATTATTCCCATATGTTTATATACATATATTATGTATGTGATTATAAGTTTAATATTTAAAAATTTAAAAATTATATATATATAATATAATCCAGTAACTTCTTAAACCTTATGACCATGAGATAATTCAAGGGTGAATGACAATTCTTATTTTCATTATGAACAAAGTATGCAACAAATTTAATAAATAAATTTGATGATAGTATGATAACCACGTCCAATATTAGATAGTTAAAGAAAATAATAATGTAAACCAAAAGGGAGATAAGGTTATCAATATAGTGTGAAGAATATCTTACTTCTGACATTCACACAATTTTGACAAAGACGCCAAGATCACAAAAGGAAGGAAAATGAAAGAAGATGTTGAAGACAAAAAAGATCAAGCTTCAAGATAAATAGAATCTAAGTCTTCAAAATAGGTACTTATATCTTCTACACTCTAGTATATTTAGTAAACGATGTTCAAATGGAAGATAAAACTATTTTGAAATGCTCTTGGACAATGTAAACAATTTTCAAAATGATAAGTAACAGGTTACTTGACTAGAGTATTAGATTACTAGACCTAGGCAACAAGGTTACTTGAACAAAATAAGATTCTTTCGAGATACCACTGATATGATTTACAAGCATCACACTAACTAGGGAGAGCAAGACCCGGCCCAACCCGTGAAAACTGGCCCGTCTCATTAGCTTCGGGTCGGGTCAGACCCGATCACATGTATCAGAAGGGACAAACCTGCACAAAAAAGGACTAAGACATTACCGGGTCGGTACGGGTCCGGGTCTGCCTTAGGGTCATCCGGCCCGTCCTTAATATATATTTATATAACTTTTTTTTAATGTTTAACACTAACTAACACTATACTATAACTTTTTTTCACACCTTATTTTCATTTTCTAACCCCATCACCTCCTTATTTTCATTTTCTCCCTACCTCACCCATCCCTCCTAACCCCATCTCCTTACTTTCATTTTCTTCTTACCTTCATTTTCTGAAAGAACATTATCTCTTTACTTTCATTATGGAGGCTTCTCTCCTTACTTTTATTTTATCACATTTTCCATTTCACACTTTTCCCAACTACTCACCTTGATATTTTTCTCTCTTCCATGACAACTTTATCATCTTCAAACTTGTCTCTCTTCCATGGCAACCCCATCACCTCCAGCTACTCTATTTCATTTCCATAATCCTAATAATCCAACTTGAGTCACTCATTCTCATCTTCCCCTTTTACCCATGACTAGGGTTTGACAATAACATATTCTCAAAGTTCTTGTTCATTGTCATCCAGGTATTTTAATTTTATTCAATTTCTTGTTTAAACTCTTGAATCTTCATGACTCTTGTATATTTCTTTTTCATATTTAGTGGTTTATTTGATTCTTTGTTGTTGTGATTTCAAAGTAAAGAGATTTAATAATTTGGTTGTTATCTTTTTTGATTTAGATATAAAAAAATGACAAACAACGAGGATACAAGAAATGAGATTGAAGTTATAAACCCAAACCCTTCCATTGAAACAAACTCTCCCATAAATACAAATCAAAACCTTCTTATTGAAACACCAACACTAACTGAGAAAAGTGAGGCTGGTTGTAACACCCCAAATTTTAATCTTTAAAATTATAGTAACAGTCCTGGAAGCCTCGCTTGAGCGAGAGTTGTCTCGCCTGGGCGAGAAATGGCAATTTTGGGCTGTTGACACAGTGTAATCGATTACACACTGCTGGTAATCGATTACATCGTATTAAAAGCATCAGATATGTGCATCTGACACAGTGTAATCGATTACACTCTGCTGGTAATCGATTACACTCTTCTGGTAATCGATTACACTCTGCTGGTAATCGATTACACTCTGCTGGTAATCGATTACACTCTGCTGGTAATCGATTACACTCTTCTGGTAATCGATTACACTCTGATGGTAATCGATTACACTCTGATGGTAATCGATTACACACTTCTGGTAATCGATTACACACTTCTGGTAATCGATTACATCGTATTAAAAGCATCAGATATGCGCATTTTTCACGTTGTAATCGATTACACCATGTTGGTAATCGATTACAACCCGACGACACCTCTTTAAAACAGAAACCTAAACACATTTTTGAGTTAGAACTTCGAAGAGAAGAGAGAAATGAGAGCTTTTCAAGAGCAAGGAGCCTTAGGACTCATCTTGGAGCTTGAGAAGAGGTAAACCTCTTGTTACTAACTTTTCTTCTTCCTCTCTAACTTGTTTTGGGTATGTTGGATTTATTTTCAAAACATGAGAAACCATGGAAACTCATCCTTTAGAGTTATGGTTCGTTTTATGTTGTTTTTATCTTGTAAACTCTTGCTTTAGAGTTTGTATTTGATGAATGGAAAGTTTTATGGGTTATTCATGAAAAACACCCAAAAACCCCCAAAATGAGAATATGAGTATAAAGAGAAAGAGATGAAATGTTAGATGTGGATAATGAGTAGTGCTTTAATATTGTTATATGAGATGAACATGTATGCTTTGATATTTAGAAACTTGTATTGAAGTAGTTTTGGAAATATTGAAATATGAGATGTTATGCATGTTTTAGATGGTTGAATATTGATGATGAATATTTTGTATGATTAAATGATGCAAAATAAGTTGTTTATGTGATATTTGGAATAAATGACTAACATTGTTGTTATTGGTGGAAATGAGGAAAGATCCTAAGGTTGGAGGAAATCGCGGAGTAGACTTTTAAAGTTACTCGGAACTGATCTCCAACGCTCACCGAGGTAAGGGATAAATGTTTTCTAAATCATACTGGCTGATATGAATGAGGTATGTGAAAGAGGTAATGATTTAAAACAATACGTCTGTAATTTATGCATTATGTTGGAAAATGCGTGATTTTACTGTTATGGAAAAAGAAGGAAACAATTTATTTGGGGGAGTACCAAAGGAAATAAGACTCAAAACGAATTCAATTTATTTGGGGGAGTACCAAAGGAAATAAGACTCAAAACGAATTCAATTTATTTGGGGGAGTACCAAAGGAAATAAGACTCAAAACGAATTCAATTTATTTGGGGGAGTACCAAAGGAAATAAGACTCAAAACGAATTCAATTTATTTGGGGGAGTACCAAAGGAAATAAGACTCAAAACGAATTTAATCTTTTTGGGGGAGTACCAAAGGAAATATGACTCAAATGAATGTCGTATGCATGCTATAGGATATATAGTATGGGATATATATTCTATAGGGTGAATATGAATGATGAGAAATGTGAATGTCAAATGAATGTCGTATGCATGCTATAGGATATATAGTATGAGATATATATTCTATAGGGTGAATATGAATGATGAGAAATGTGAATGTCAAATGAATGTCGTATGCATGCTATAGAATATATAGTATGAGATATATATTCTATAGGGTGAATATGAATGATGGGAAATGTGAATGTCACATGAATGTCGTATGCATGCTATAGGATATATAGTATGGGATATATATTCTATAGGGTGAATATGAGCGATAAAAAGAGAATGTTGAGAAAGAAAGTAATATACATGCTATAGAGTATATATTATGGGATATATATGTTATAGGGTGGATATGAATAACGATACAAATGATGTTTCGAAACGAACGTAATATGCAATTAAAGGAAGATGATTATGAATGTTTACAATTCCGTATGTGTGTTTACGAATTATATTAAAGCTTAATTGTATTGGAAATGTGGATTATCGTGTGATGTTAGTTTTGAACTAATGACTTACTCCCTTTTGTTTTGTGTGTTGTTTATGATAATCCCATTGTAAGTAAATGAAGGATTTTGAGGATGAAGCTCAATTAAGAAGCTTTTGTGTTTATTTACTCGATTGTCTTTATTGCTATTTGATATTGTAGTTGATTTGATAGTATTTTGGGATAAATGTAATCTGATTAGGATAATATGGTGATATGTAGTTATGGACGTTATAACTCTGGAAAACCCATAACTGGACGTATGTGATAAAGGCTATCTGAATGAATTATGTTTTTCCGCAACATAAATTTGTATGATAATATAATAGGGTAAAGAGTATTTTCAAAGAGAGATACTCGAGAGTTTTTAATGAAGGTGACGACTGTATGTAAGAAAGGATTAAAATAAATTAAAAATTTTCAAGGGTAGATTTCGGGTCGTTACACTGGTAAAGATGAAGGTGAGGTAAAAAAGAAATCAATTGTTTGGGATCACTTCACTAAACTTCCTTTTACAAAGACTAAGGGCCAACACAAAGCTAAATGTAACTATTGTCGTAGCACATATTTTTGTGACCCAAACAGACATACAGACATAGTACAAATTCTATGCACAAACATTTGGGACGAAAACATCAATGGGTATTTTCTAAAGTGGGTAAGCATGGAACACTTCATGGTTTTATGACAAAAATGTAGAGAGTGATGTTTTAGATGGAACGAGTTCTATGGGCTATAACTTAGAGGATTGTCGAAGGGTTGTGAATGAATTTATTATTTGTGATGAAATGCCATTCAAAATTGTAGAAGGACGTGGGTTTCGTCGAATGATTAACCGATTAGAACCTAGATTTATTGTGCCATCTAGGTTCACAGTTGCAAGGGATTGTTATCAACTCTTTTTATAAGAAAAGAAAAACTAAAGGCTTGGTTTTCAAAGTCATGCAGACGCGTTTGTATGACAACGGATTGTTGGACTTCAAACCAAAATTTAGGCTATATGTGTTTAACTGCACATTTCATTGATGAAGATTGGAGGCTACAAAAAAAAATCTTGAACTTTTGTCAAGTGGAAAATCAAAAGGGTGAAACCATTGGCAAGGAAATGGAGAGATGTTTAAGAGCATAGGGAATTGAAAGGGTGTTCACTATCACAGTTGATAACGCGAGCTCGAACGATGGGGCAATTTCATACCTTCGAAGGAAACTGAACACAAGAGGTGGACTAGTGTGTGGTGGCAAATATTTGCATATGAGGTGTTGCGCTCATATTTTGAATTTGATTGTTAATGATAGGTTAAAGGAACAACAACCTTCTATTGATAATATTAGGAATGTTGTGCGTTATGTTAGGTCTTCTACTCAAGACTTAAAATCTTTAAAGAATGTATCGAGGCTGAATTGATTGAGTCTCAAAGCCTTGTGTGTTTGGATGTTCCAATTAGGTGGAATTCTACTTATCTCATGTTAGAACATTCCGAGAAGTTTGAGAAAGCATTTGATAGGCTTTATGATCAAGAATCAGACTTTCGTAAATGGTTTGGTGAAGATGACAAAGGGAAAAGAAGAAGTGGTCCACCTACTGGTTCTCTACATGTGACTTCAAACACATGTTATAGTGAAATTGCATCAATTCAAGCTACTTTGACATCATGGAGTTGTAATCAATCTGAACTTTTAGGGTCAATGGCTCTTTCTATGATAGCAAAATATGATAAATATTGGGGAAATGGGGAAAAGATTAACATTTTGTTGTTTGTTGGGAATGTCTTGGATCCTCGCTTCAAACTTGAGTATGTAACTTGGAGTATAGAGGATACATGCAATGAAAATTTGGCAGCCAACATGTTTACTTTGGTTAAAGATACTTTAGAAGACTTGTACAATTTTTATGCACAAGGAATTTTAGATAACAGAGAAAAAATAGATGTATGGGATTCCACTAAAAATGTATTGAATACTTTGGAGGATGACAATGTTAAGGGGTCAAAAATCCAAGATGTGGTGCAAAATAGGGAGAAAGCTTGGAAAAAACAAAAAAGAGCAAAACATAATTATGGAAAATGTGATCTTGAGAGATATCTAGCAGATGATACTTTGGAGGATGAAGATTATTTTGACATATTGGCATGGTGGAAGACAAATTTTTCAAAATATAAGATACTTTCTATCATGGCTCGTGATGTATTTGTCATTCCGGTTTCAACTGTTGCATCTGAGTCGTGTTTTAGCACTAGTGGGCGTGTTCTTGATGTTTTTCGTAGCTCTTTGTCTCCTAAAATGGTTAAAGCTCTCATTTGTACTCAAAATTGGCTAAATCCCGCTGGTCTCAAGTTTTATGATAAGGATTTCGACCAATTTGATAGCATCGAGAAGATTATTGGTGGTGAGTTTAGTACTTGGTTTTACTTTTACCTAACTATTTTAAAATTATATATTATTTAATTTTCATGTAAATTGGTTGTGTTTTGTAGATGTCTCTGATAAGATTCCCCAGTCACAAGGAGCAAATGAAGAAACAACAACCATGAATATTGATTGATATGCAGCCTTGACACTAACTATTTTTTGTTTTGTAAATGAGAACTTAACTTTATTTTTTGGTGGGGTTAAATGGAGTTCTTTTTGTGTATGTCTCTTAATATGGTAATATTTTGGGATGTATAGTGACCTAGAAGACTACACAATATTATGTAAGACTATGCAAATATAATTATTGCTACTAAATATTTTGGAAGTTTGTACTTTGTATGATAAGTGTTTACAATATATGGTGTCTTGACTGAATCCAATTATAAAATGTTCTTTTGCTTTATAATTTGTATATGTTAACACTATAGTACAATGCCATGTATATGTTAAAACTGTAGGGGATCTCTTTAGCCAACTCGGCTTGCGTTGCAAAGGCGAAACAAAGACCGTCATGCTCAAGCAAGTTTTGATTACAATTCTATCATGTGTTCTGTTTCTAATGTTTTGCAATAAGTCAAGAATGAAATAACAATTGCAACATAAAGCGAAGAATGAAACAGAGAACCTATAGAGTAATATGAAAATGCAAAGATGGTGGGGTATTGACTTAATATGGATGCTACTGTTATGGATAATATGAACAATTGTAGTATGCGTGGTTATTTACTTAATAGGGATTGTACTAGTTATGGAAACAGGGGCTGAAAAATATATACACTCTTTCTTTATGTTTTACTGCTTCTGTGGTAAGTGCTAAAGTTTCATTTTTAAAAGGGTGGTTTAAAAATTCACATGATGATGTTTTTCAAATTGACTATTTGTTTGTTCATGTTTCTTTTTATGTCCTTTAATTGCTTGATGGGTATCTAGAAATTCTTGTACTTTTCATCTCTTCAGAAGTCTTTCTTCTATAATTTCATTCCCTTAATTGGTTCTTGTTTGTTTCTCTTTTGCATGTCCTTCGGGTCAACCCGGTCCCGTAATAATCAAACTCGGATATCATCGGGTTCCTTTAGATCCAGGGTCGGGTTCGGGTCTGAAAATTGACCCGAACAATATTTAGGGCCGGGTAAGGGACAAACATAACCCGTCCCAACCCGACCCACACTCACCCTAACACTAACCATAAGATTTCTCAATCTGAAAAATCCCTCAGCTGACCCTCCTACACAACCACACTATTCATTCTATGTTGAGTCATCGTCATTTGATTTTGTTCCTTCCAATCAAATGGTCATGAATGTATTATTCTCACTTCGATGTTACATCACAACAAGGATGGATGCACTTAATATTGCGAATCAACAAGTCCAAATGGAACTTCGTCTATTGTCGAATTGATTGGATTATATGGATTTGGATGTTGAGCATGCTGAACCATAATTGTAGAATAGTTTGTCTAGGATTTTCTTAGTTTTGTATGTTTGTGTTGCTATTGCTATCGAACTTGTTGGATGTTATTTGTTTTGTATGAACTAATTATGATTTACTGCTTATTAATCTTATGGTATTTCAAGTTATTTTATCATCTTATAACATTTGCAATTATTAAAGTTCATATTGTCTATACATTGGCTTCAAAATAAGTCCAAATATATTTTATTATCCTTTTTGGTATATCTATATGTATATAATTTAATGGAAATCTAGCTTTTCCTTGTTTTTGATGAAGTCAAAAAGGAGAGAAAAGTTGGAGTTTGTATTTTTCTGTCAAAACCATTTCATGCAAAACTTAAACACAAAGGGGAGCATACAAGATAGGGGGGGGGGGGGCATATAAGTTAATCATGTCAAAATCTATGAAAGTATGTTGATCTCATAAAAACTACAATTTCAAAAGGTGTTGGTATGCCGTCATAAAAAATGGAGAGATTGTGAAGAAGATATTACATCTGACCTTGACACGATTTTGATAAAGACATCAAGATCACAAAAAGAAGGAAAAAAAGAAGAAGATGTTGAAGACAAAGAAGATGAAGTTTCATGAAAAATAGAGTTGAAGTCTTCAATAGATACTTTTATCTTTTACACTCTAGTATATTTAGTAAACAATGCTCAAAATGGAAGATGAAACTATTTTGAAATGAAATTGGAAAACTCTTGGACAATGTAAACAATTTTTAAAATGCTAAATAACATGTTACTTGACATGAGTAGCATGTTACTAGACATAGGTAACACGTTACTAGATTTAGGTAACATGTTACTTGAATTGTGTAATAGTAAGTAATAGGTTATTGGGACCGTGTAACATGTTACCTAACTGAGTAAAAAGTTACCCAGCAAATTTAACACAGCGTAATTGATTACTGCAAGGCAGTAACCAATTATTTCTCAAACAAAGAGTTTGAGTAATTGATTACATCACGATGTAACCGATTACACACAGTTGTTATAAACAAATTTTCAAATCCAAACTGAACAACTTTCATCATAACTCAATGAGTTTCATTCCAATCGTGTTCCAACTTCATGGAAGAATATATTGGCTAATTAGAAACCTATTCAAGGGCATTGAAACACTCATTTTGAAATATAATCTATTTATGTTAGATTTGAACTTAGTCATGTGAACTTTCCATGTGTTTTTTCTAGAATGTTGGTAATTTCCCCCAATGAACTCAAAGTTTAAAATGAGGAATATGGACTTATACTATTAAGGAGTCACATCTTCTATCCCAAAATTTGTATCATTTCATGTATCCCTTATTTCTTATTGGTAATAAAAGTAAAACATGAATGAAATATATATTAAGTTTATATTTTTTGACTAATGAAAAACAATGAGTACATGAAGTGATACAAATTTTAGGATAGAAGATGTAATCTCCAATATTAAGGGCTTAAATATTATATTACTGAAATTATTGTTTATACTTATATCACTAATGATGGATATGTAGTCTATATTGATATATTGATATGACATGATCCTCCAACTATAATATATTTCCTAGTATTGGATAGATAATTCATATTCCTTTATTTACCCCAGAGATGGATGTGTACTTGTGTAGTACATAATGATATGTTATCTTTTATTGTTACCTTATTTTTCTTTGATTAGAATAAACTATCTCTTAATATTACTTTATTTCTTCCGACTATTAAAATTATGACTTACATTCTATTTTTTAATTTTAAAAATATTCTTGTAGAAAAGGTTAAATAGAATATATATCATAATTTAAATGGTATGAGATAACGTATTCTAATGTGAACAAATATTTTATTTTGATGTATATATACGAGAATAAATCATATTATGGGTAAGAGAATGTCTAATATGCTTACAAAGCAGTGTGATATATGTAATCACTACTTTTAGCTCTACAATTTTATTTTATTAATTCTTAAAACACAATGGCTACATCCATTAGTAAAAGATGAGAGATCTATTAACTTCAAGAGTAAGTTTTTTAAACCTATTTCACATCTTAGCCATCAATTTTAGTGAAATCCAATGATTTGAATTAGTGAGTAAACCTAAATCATTGGATTTCCCTAGAATTGATGTCTAAGATGTGGATTAAGTTTAAAAAACTTACTATTGGAGTAAGTGGATCAACACCCTTAGTAAAATATATGACAAGTAGTAACATTAATATATCATTATTTTATTAGCTGCTAAGAATCAGTGTTTTAATCTATGGTTAAGATTACACTATGAGTATTGTAATCTGGAAAATATATTCAATATTCAGAATTATAGTCTTCATATCATTTTCAAAACTATATAATATTGGAATCATATGTTTTTTTTTTTTTTTGGGTAGTATTGAGAATATGATTTCTTTTTGGATAAGAAACTAATCTATTTCGGAATGTTTGATTATTCTTCTCAACAAGTATTAATTACCGGAATCAAATGTTTGTTCTTTTAGTCTTTCTCAAGATATAACAGAGTCTTATACTGTTAGACCAATTGAACCAATTGTTTGAAGAAAATACAGTCTGTTTTCAAAGAGAAAGTATAATAAAATAAATAAAAATAAAGAAATAAAAGCCAAAACGGCAATAGTAGAAAGGAACGTTTTCTTGAATTTGGAAACCTAATTCATCATTTTTCCTCTTTGCTTTTGATTTCAATTTCCTATCACGGGTAATTACTCAATCCTCTCCTTTTTCTCTTCATAAGATTCTCACTTCAATTACTCATAATCTCGTGTTTCAATTCAAATATCTCATGTATGGTATATAGTTATGCCCAATTTCTATACTCTTGATTCAAATGATTTTGTTTTCATCTGTAATTTTTTTATTTCTTGTGTTTATATTAATTGCTAAATCAGATCTTATTAATTATTTATTAGGTGCCAATAATTGTAGTATCTTATATGAGTTGAGCTTAAAGGGTAAAATTCAATGGAAGAATCCTGCAATTTATAATGATATCATTCAATTTTATGTGTTTTTGAGACGTTTTCATGGTTTATAATTATGTCCTTGAATAGGGTTTTGGTAAATCGGTGTTTCGGGTATCTGTTTGTGTTTGAGAACAGATGGTAAGGGGTGGAAAAGTTAGTTGCAAAAGCAATTTCAGGTTAAGGATTCGGTCAAAAAAAGGTGGGGGTTCTGATGATTCCGATGAGGACTATGTGATTTCGGACGAAGGTGGAGATGTGTCTGATTGTCCAGAGGATTATGGTTTAGATGAATGTGCATCAGAGGAAAGTTTTGATGGTTTCATAGAGGAGGAGGAAGAAACTCGAAGAGTTAGGAAATTCAATAGATCAAAG
The DNA here is from genome assembly GCA_009771035.1 of Lupinus albus. Taxonomy (NCBI): domain Eukaryota; kingdom Viridiplantae; phylum Streptophyta; class Magnoliopsida; order Fabales; family Fabaceae; genus Lupinus; species Lupinus albus. The sequence continues at coordinate 1,287,749 of CM020016.1, forward strand.
GCCAAAAATAGCAATTGTGGTGTGAGGGGAAATGCAAGTAAAATCTCACGAAAGAGAAGTAGGATTATATATGCAGAACAACTAGAACTACAACAGAAAGAACGAGAAGGGGATGGAGATGAGGAGGAGAATGATGAGGATGAGGATTTCAATTATGATGATGATGAGGGGGAGGAGGAGGAGGAGGATGAAGATGAGGACAAGGATTTCAATTATGATGATGATGAGGAATTTACACCAGAGGAAGAATATTGCTCAGACGTGGAAGAAGAAACAAGGGGGAGAAATAAGAAAAATAATGGTGTCAAAATGGGCAAGAAGGTTTTGAAAAAAAGGGTTTCTGTGACTTCTACCAGAGACCGAAACAAGGAGGATGAATATGAGGATTTAAATTATGATGACGATGATGATGATGAAGAATTTACACTAGAGGAAGAATACTGCTCAGACGTGGAAGAAGAAACAAGGAGGAGAAAGAAGAAAAATAGTGTGAAAAGGGGCAAGAAGGTTTTACGAAGAGGGGTTTCCACATCTTCTACCAGAGGTCGAAAAAGGAGGAGATCTAGAGCTTCAAAGAACCCCTCGAGAAAGAAAAGAAGAAAGAATGGAGGGTTAAGGAGGAAAGTTAGAAGTAATGAGGTAGATGATTTTATAGATAATGGTACAGCCACTAGGAAAAAGAGTAGAAAAATACTGGTTCGGGTTAGGAGAAGAAGGGTTCTCCTTGAAGGTTCCAATTCCGATTCAGATCATGTGTCTGGATCACCTGATTATAAGTTTACTGTCTCTGAAGAAGAGAGAGAACAGGTGAGAGAAGCCAAGGAATTGTGTAGAAGTTTAAGAAGGAACTTGAGGAGTTCTTCCCTTCAAATGAAAAATGCAGAGGTTAGAGTACATGAAGATCTACAACATCAATGGAGGCCTCCAGGCTGGAAGGGCAAGGAAAAGATTGAGGAGCCTCAAGGAAGAAAGGGTAAGGAAAAGGTAGAGGATTTAAAAAGCGAGATGGGAAAGCAGGTGTGTGGAATTTGTCTGTCTGAGGAAAATACAAGAAGGGTACGGGGAGTACTAAATTGTTGCACTCACTATTTTTGCTTTGCTTGCATTATGGAGTGGGCGAAGGTGGAGTCTCGCTGCCCTCTGTGTAAGCAGAGATTTAAAACAATCACTAAACCTGCACAGTCAAAGGCAGGGCTTGATTTAAGAGAATCTGTGATACAGGTGCCCGAATGTGATCAGGTATTGGAATATTATTTCTTGTAATTTTTGGGTTTTTATGGTTTTGTACTTTCTTCAATTGGTTGCTCATGGTGAAATTGTTTTGATTTCACATGCAGGTTTATCAACCCTCTGAAGAAGAACTGATGAGCTATATCGATCCATATGAGTCTGTTATTTGTTCAGAGTGCCATCAAGGCGGAGATGATGGCCTCATGTTACTCTGTGATATGTGTGATTCCCCTGCTCACACTTATTGCGTTGGTCTTGGGCGGGAAGTACCTGAAGGTAATTGGTATTGTGATGGATGCAAACCAGTTGCTGTGGGATCCTCAGGTTCTCAAGTTCAATTACCTGTGGCTTCAAGGATGACAATCCAAAGCCCACTTGTTAGACCGTCACCTGTTCATGTACCAGAAAGTATAGACTTTAACTTGATTTCTTCACCTCGTACACCGTTTAGTGAAGTATTTGGGCATCTTTCATCTTCTAGATTTTCTGGAATTATCGAAGCAGCTTCCCCAGTATCAGGAGGAGGGACTTTACCAGAGAGACACAGGATACTCTGTCAATTTCAGCAGCTGCCTTCAGTTGACAGAATGAATTCGACAACTGGCAATACTAACGGTATTTCTGTTACCACTTCAACAAGTAACTTGTGTAGCTCTCAGATTGATCAAAGTAGGGAAACAGCCATTCAACATCCAAGGACACTGGATGTGGGAACATCATGCCGCACATTCTTTGAGGAGAGACTATGCAACAATGTCTCTCCATCAATGCAGAATGGAGATCCCTTCTCCATGGGAATAAGCATTTCAAGAAGGCCGGTGTGTCAGGATTCAACAACTATGTTTACCGACAAGCCCGTGAATGAGGTGCTATGGCCTGCACATGTGGAAATGCCTGGCATATCAGATTTTGGACCAGTCTGTCAGTTCAGCAGCAGATCGAACATGGTCACAGATGGTAACTTGTCCGGGGCAATCAAAGAAGAGAGTAACTTCCCCCTTGTAAAGGAGCAGCTGCAGTCAATGGTTAAGAGCCACCTAAAGAGATTTTCTCGAGATGTTGATGTAGGTTAGTGTGTAGTTTTTCTTCAATCAGCTACAAGTATTTTTATATCATCTGCATATTCCCAACATTAGAGCATTGTTCACCATCATGTTGGAAATTCAAGTGAGTGTTGGAAGTTCCACATTGATAAAGATTGAGTTAAGTGAATGGCATGAGTTGGAAGTACCATAGACTCATCGCCTTGGGGTTATTTGTGAGTTGGCATTTCTCATTCAAAAACCAACTCAAAAACAACACTCAAGACTTTGATTCAAGATGTGGTGCCAAACCCATTTAGTATTTCTTCACTAAGTCAATATGCAGATCTCGGCTTTTGAGCTTCTCTTATGGTCTGACACATTATATAGAATTGGAACAAATTTCCATCATTATTTCTTATAATGGAGAAATTATATAATTTTTAATAAATTGCACTTGTGCTCCCATTGATTTGCATTTTGTTCATCTCATTGAAATCTTTAAAATGACTTTTTATTTCTTGATTCAGGCTATAGTATTTTTAAGGACATTGCAAGGAGTTCTACACACACCATATTAGCAGCTTGTGGTCTTGAGCACAAAAGGAGTGAGGTTTGCACTGTTCCCCCACCATGCATCTGTCCCCACATTGAACTAATGGGTGGTGGAGAGAAGAGTCTAATTCAAGGTTGCTGCTCATCTTGCTTTGATTCTTTTGTAGGAGATGTGGTGAAAAGGGTTTTGGAGACAAGAATGTCCTTACAGTTAAGATTTGGCCTTTAGCATTAACATTCTTTGAATTTGTGAAGAGGCACACCTTTTTGTTAGGAAGGAGTTAAGGCAAGAATATCTTATTTACTTGTTCATACAAATATATATTAACATGACGGGAATAAAGTATCTACTCGTATCAGGAGATATCTCCTGATGTAAGGAGATACTTTATTCTCTAACATGATTCACTGTCATTGAACAGAAAGGCTGCATTATGTGTTTGTTCTAAACTTTGAGTTTGTTATTAAATTGGGCACTCATACAGACAGTGATCAAGAATAATAGCCTTGCCCTATTTGAAACGGTTTGATTATAGAATTGAAAAGAATTTAATTAAAAGATTTTAATAGCCTTACTAATAACTTTTGCTTTTATGGTGTCTTTTATTTTGAATTTTAGTTTTGTGAGGAATGAGTACTTTAGTTTTCACATTATATGATGAATCAAGTACTTTCTCATGGTCAAAATTCCAAAGTATATTTTTTTTGACATGAAAATTCAGGATAATGGGATAGTGACTATGTAAGGAAACTTACAAATAACATTAATAAAGAGATAATCCAAAGTTAGCCATGTGTTTGTTATGGACACAAGGCAGTAGCTTTTGTTGGCATCCCAAATAAGGTTTATGATAAAAGTGATCATGTTTTCCATTGAACCCCACTCTTCCTTTTGTTGACCCATGTTGATGTTTTTTTTTTTTTTTTTGCATACTATAAGATTACGAGTTCAAATTCTAGAAATAACTACTTTACTTACCTGTGTTAGACTATATGCATCTAGCATCTCTAGACTTTACTAAGTGGAAGTCTCGTGCATTAAGTCGTTCTTTTGAAATTGTAGTTCAAAATGTATTCTTTTCATGGTTTCTATGCTCAAGGGAAAGTTCTAATTCATGCTTAGCTAATAACAGAAAACCCCACTTAGGTAAACTAAAGCTTTGTTGTTGTTTAGCTACAATGTAAATATGCAAGGTTTTTGTTACTAGTAAAACACAAATGACACTTGAAAATGAAATTCTCAGCATAAAATCCCCTACTGTATTTCTCTTTTAAGTATACAAAAATGTAAACATGCTGTACTTTATATCAATATTCCTTCTCTTATTTAAGAAAATAAATTGACTAAAACTTTTTTTTTGTGAAAGAAAATCTAAGCAGATTGAAAATTGCATCATTCTATGATTAAAACATTACAAGCCTAAAAAATGGAGTTTAGAGTAATACTTATTTATCAATGAAGAGCTATCAGCATAGATCAAATCCAAGACTTCTTGTCAAATCTGTCTCTGCTTTTACCAGTTAAGATAATCAACATTTTTTCTTGAGGTTTTTGCAAAGTTGAGGTAACATGCCCTGTGGAAGGAACCATATTAAGGTACTTAGTTATTGGTTTGTAAGTGTCACTTGAAATTTGAAACAGGCATACCATTTTGATATCTTGAAAAAAGATGGCATAAATACTAAAAGAGAAAAGGATATCTTAAGTATGCTTCCATGTTGTAGGGTCAAATCTGCATAGAAAGATAACGACAAATGATTTTAGAATCAAATTTCCTTATATCAAATACCCGAAAGTAATCACTTAACCCTCCGACCAAGAAGAAAATGAGTAGCAGAGTGAAATATTTGCAGTCCTATTATCCTACTAGTTCTGATCACCGAAACATTCGCCCAGGCCTAAACTGAATTTAAGTAACTTTCTTTGGGATGTCAAAATTTTGATTCCTGAAAACGACACTTATCGGGAGAAGCAGCTACGCATTGCGAAAAAGATTAGTTCTCTACCGAAATATGAGAGAATACTCTTAGTATTACTAAACAAACATTCATAACCTAATCAACCATCCTATGAAATGCTTCAAAAATTGGCATATCATAATCATAAATCTTATTGATAATAATGATATTTTGGTCATAATAATCATGTATATTACTCATAATAATATGTCAACAATTACAAACAATGTTTCTTTTCAATTCAATTACATAACTCCTAGAGATACAAATAATTCTTTGGTCACAATATCACTACAAAATATTGTCAGAAAACTATTATGAACTCTTCTTCTTGTTCTTTGAATCGACGATATCCGATCCTCTGAATGATTTTTTGACAAGGTCGGATAGGGTCAGCTTCAGATCCGATGTCAACCTAGGAAGTACCGACGACAATGTGTTCACATCTACCATAGCCCTGTGAGCTTTTCCGTCGACATTAATCCCGTAGAGTTTCTGAAGAGCAGCAAGGGATTTTGAAGAAGGTTTGGTTCCTGATAAAATTGTAAAGTCATTTTAAATTTAAGGTATTTGCATACATAAACTGCAAGAGTTATCGCGCGCATGCACGTATAAGAGAAAAGAGTGAAAGACACCTTCCAACTTCATCAGATCACGAGCTAAAGGCAGCGTGTCCAGAAACAGCCAATTCGGAGGAATCTCTGTAGAACAGCGATGAAACTCATGAATGATGAATGGTACGTCAAAAGTACGAGCATTATGACCAACCAATAACACGTGTCCCTCAGGTTTCTGACGACTTTGAACATAGCGCATTAAAATGGGAACCAGATCCTCCATCCTACATAAGAGCACAAAAACACTCAATGAACTCCATTTCCATTTCACTTGCAAAACTAATAGTCTTAAAACACCAATGTGAATAAACAAAAGTGCAAAACATGCTGAAAAATATGTTACTCTAAGATTAATATAACATTAGAACATATAAAACCAGTTGATCTATCTTCCTTCAACTATTAACATCATATCGGCGTGGTTACCATTTTACCTACATGTTTCACCATGGAACTATGCACAATTGCCGCAAATGAACAATTTCGAAGAAGACAACTCAAACAACACATCTGAATAAATTGAAAGTAGGAGTCTTCTTTTCCGATTGCAAAAATAACGAAACCAAGCACTTTTTAGCGGATGAATAGGACCATAATAGTCGGTAAAATACTTTGTTTATAAAGGGTAAGCATAATCGAAGGCATCCAAAATATGCAACGGCTATAGAGATTTAGGTTACCTTGGAACATCAGGTCTGTCGACCATTTGTGTAGTAATGCTATGAATATCCGAATTAAAAATATCCCGTTGAGGATTTACTAGAGTTTGGAAAGTGCTGTTCTCACCGCCCTGAAGGTCTCGAAGTGCAATCTCAATGATCCGGTCTTTCTCTCTGCTAAACCCGGTGGTCTCGATGTCAAAAACAATAATGGTGACTAAGCTAGATAAATCTTTATTCTGGGAAACCTCTTGTTGTATGACACAGTCCTGAATTTCCTGTGATTGATCTAGCGCTGTTTTATGTACATTTACGGTAGCACTTGTTAAAATTGTTTCACTCAAAATTTCATTCTTGGTACTTCTTGATTTGGTTCTCCCGGTGCCTTCGGTATTTGTAGTTATCGGTCTTCGAGTCCACTTCTTTCTTTGCCCTCCCTGAAGCCCATAAGTTTTAGAACTAAGCAACCTGATTGTACTCGAATTGTCTCCATTAGTCTTATTGAAACTGTGGAATGTTTGACCCCAATAGTTAGCTAAGCAGTGAATTCTGCATCTAGGTACTTGCAATAATGAAAACATCATGGATCCTGTCCTCACCTGAATTCAATAACAAAAACAAAGGAATTATTTGATCAAGAATTCTTCGTCAAATTCCCCGGCAGCTACAACCGGAAATGTAAAAAAACAGTGAAATTGTAATACAAAAATAAAGAAAATCGATAGAGGCACGAATATATAGTGAATAGTTCAAGTTTACAAGAACAATGAAGGATATCATATTAAAAAGAAAAATTCATAGGTTGGACCTCTTGGATTTATCCTATATATTTTCATGCCAAGAATGACAAATGCACTTTGGGTTGGACCCGACCGCGATCGGGAATCCTCTAACCACTGGTGATTTTCATTGTTACAAGGGCATAGGAATAGTGAAGAGTCACAAGCGAGACACCATGTTTTGAACCAAAACCTTAAGGCATTAGTTCCATGAGTATTTTCCACTTATAAATTTTTTCACTCATTCCATCATATTCAATATAGAACTTCACACTTGAATAAACCCAACACTCTGATAAAATCATAAATATCTCGAATCCTGATTCATTTTGAAGTAGGGCAATAATATATGGTGAATTACAAGACTATAGCATTTTCCTGAATTACAATATCATTCCATTAACCCAAAACAATTTACAAACTTGTACACCATATACTAATGATGCTTTATCATGTGTCATTATAAATTATTGGCTGCAATAATAGTTAACTCAATCAAATGAAACTATACACTTTTATCAATTAAACCTAAACTATTAATCAAATAAATTAACCATTCTAATAGGGGCTTAGTTTATGAGATGTAATGTACTAATCACACCAACCAGCCTCATGCAATCTTCATTTTTTGGTCTAGCCACACATGAATCATCCACAGGACACAACCCTGTTCGAGAGCCGAGAACATACATAGTATATCGGGGCTAGCTCTCGAACGGAGGTTTTCTCCATACACAAGACTCGAATCCGGGTCTTGCTCAAGGGGAAACATGCATTTACCACTTGAATCATACAATCTTCAACTTAAAGATATTATGGACAAACATTGTTTAATATTATCAAATCCTGTAATTAATATATCCTAAGTAAACAAAAAAGAACATAATTCATTATCTCAAACAATAGGCTGAGGAATGGAGATCACCTGTCCCATTTTTTGTGTCCCAATGTATACCAATCCAGTTAAAAATTGGCATAATAAAAAAGAAAATTAAAAAATAGAAAATAAAATTTGTTACATTACTTGGTGAAGTGTGATTAGCTTGGGACATGGGGACATGAATATTTTGGGACAGGTGATCCTTATTGGATAAAGGCATCAACAGGAAGATGCAATTGGCCAATTATTTCCACCAAATCATACTTTTTTATGAAAACAAAACACTACTTTAACACTATATAAGCATTATCAAATAAGATAAAGCTCCCCCTACAAGAATCAAAGGAATAATTGAAAGAAGAAGAAAATTAATATATGAATATTAATAAAAACAATAAAAACACAAGGACATAGGTAATAGGTTGAAGGAATATTAACTCAAAAAAATGATGTTGTTCATTGAGAAAACGAAAACCCATGTTTCAATATAAAAACTGAACACAGAAATGACATATTTGAATGCAAAAGATTAAAAATTTGAAGTGAAACAAAAATGGGTTGAAAGTTGAAAAGGTAAGGAAAGAATAAGAGTTACCTAATAAAGGGTGTGAATGAAACAATGAAATGAAAGCATTTGAAGGAAAGAGAAATAGTTATAGTTAGAGAAAGAATGAGAGAATGTGAAGTAAGAGTGGTTTAGGGACAAACAAAGGAACGTGCTCCATTCAACAACAACGTTTGTTGCGGATCTTCTCTTCTTTCGCTTTTACTTCACTCAATTCCTAACTCTCTTTTATCTCTACTTTTATATTATCCTATTTCTTCATTTTATTTTTTTATTAAAACCATTTCGTGTCGGCCGGTTGAACCGATAAATCAGTGAATCGGTCCCAATACTGGTACGATACAATAATTATATTGGTTATATATTATATTGATAAAAATTGGCCAAACCGGTAAAAACCGGTCATACCGTCCGATTTTCAATTGAACCGTATAGGTCATACTAGTCCATTTTTATTTAAAATTAATTTTTTAATCACAATAAAAATAATTATTCTTTTTTATTGATTTTTCAACATTAATATTAATATATTATATCTAACTTTACCGGTATGCGGTTTAATTAGTAAACCACCAGTTAAACAGCTATATCACTGTATCAGTACCCCTACCGATTTGATGATCGATACGGTATTAATAACATTAGTTTAAGCCTCATTTTGTAAGTGTTTATGATGATATTACTCAAGAATAGCATTGGTAACTCAAAAATTTAATTTTCATATTGATTAATCGAAAATAATTTATGATTTCAATTATATATTAATAATTGTTAATTGTTAAATAAAAATAATATATATAAATGGGTTAACTGTTAAATAAAAATAATATATATAATGGTGAACGATACATTCATGATATATATTGAACTCTTAATCATAAGATTATGTCTTTTTCATAACCTTTGTCAATAATTTATAAATAGATAAGCATTCAAAAACATTTATCATTAATTTGACTTTTAATATATAATTGTAAAATACATAATGTCAATGAATTTGATCCAAGGTACTTTTGGAAGATGTAACTTGTAAGAGACTTCATCATTTTAATTTAGGTTGCCCAAATTTAACGTTTCCTCTTATATCATTTTTATGAACTATTTTTTATAGGAATCATTATCAGCTAAATTGAAAATGTACACATTCTTTCTACTTTTTGTTAACTAGTAAGACTGAAATGTTAATACCAATATATTATTTGAATTTGTTTCAACAATATATCATATTTTGTTTATTACTTTTTTTTATTTAAAAATCACATTTATTTCTTATGTAAAAATAATTGGTGTAATTTGAGGTTTTTATAGATGTAAAAAATGGAGTAAATTTTCACCAAAACTCGGGAATATAAGTATAATTTACTCTTTTATTTTCTTTTATTTTTCTACTAAGTAGTTGTGCTAATATTCAGGTTGGTAGTATGAGTGATAATTTAAAAAAAAATGAATATTACATAAGATAACCTTTTAAGTTATAAAAAATTAAAAACAACCTGCATTGTAATCTTCTTAATTTTGTAGGCAAACTCAACTTATTAATATCCTTATTACTCTAGTGGTTTAAGAACAAGATAATACACACGTGAAAGAATAAAATTCCACAAACAAACAACAGAAAAAGAGAGAGAATCTAACCAAAATACCATGACATGAAGATTATATTATAATTTCTCATACATTTGAAATATTTACATCAACACCTAAGAACATATATACCATATAAATATAACAAGGTAAAAGAGAGACAAAAAAAGAGTAATACCCTATGGTTACCCAGGCCATTATTACCAAATATTCGGTACAAGTACGGGTACGAGTATGCGATCACTTATGAGATTTTCCATACCCAATACATAGTATGATAAATTCGGTAATCGGCTCGATCACTTATAAGATTTTCCATACCCAATACCTAGTATGATAAATTCGGTAATCGACACGCAAGGTAACATGTAAGTAGTTCTTTCTCCCTAAGTAGACTAGAACATCGTGAAATGCTCCTTTAATATAAACAAAGGAGGGTATCCTCTTACTCCAGGAGTAAATGGAAAAAACCTATTACACATTTTAGACATCTATTCTTGGAAAATCGAATGGTTTAGAAACAAAGGGTACATTACTTCTTAATGCTAAAAAGGGGTTAGCTTAAGGTTTGTTATTTTTGTTGATTCATGATTAGGGGTGAAGTTCAATGAACAATGTTTCATTTTAAGCAAAAACAAAGCCACAAGACAATGCCATTAAACAAAAAGCTGCTTGTTCTTCCTCTCCTAACCTGTTTTTCCTTTGTTTCTTAACAATTGAGTTTGATTGATGCAACAAAACCTCTTTTCCTAATGCCTTTAACTTCACTTTCAAGGACTTGTTCAAATCTTTGTCACCACCAATATCAATTTTTCTTTCTGATTTTTCTCTTTTCCTCTCATGTCCTTTGTTCATTCCCACCATAGAATCCCTTCTCTTCCTATACCTTATTCCACATGCATTGCACAATGTCTTCACCAAGGGCAAAAAAAGGAGAAAAAACAACATTAGTAAAAGCCAAGTCCTAAGAATCAAAACATAAAATTTGTATATATTCTACATATTAAATGTCTCAATCTCTAACAAAAAGTTTCTATCAACCCCTAATAAAAGAACTGTTGGGTTTATTCAAGTGTGAAGTTTCTCATTAGAAAATATTCATAGAACTAATGCCTTAAGGAGATACAGTCTAGTCCAACAAGAACATTCATAGAAAATGTTTGTTCACAAAAGGAAAAAGAACAATCATAGAAGCTTAGAGAATAAACACAATTCTTGGTACATAAAAGTGGTTAAACAACAAACTACCACACACACATTCACACACTTTAAAATTTGAGGAAGAAAAGGAAATCACACACTTTAAAATTTGAGGAAGAAAAGGAAAAATGCAAGATCAATACAAATGTCATAGTGGGCCGAGACTCCACTATTATGGATAGATGTATGCAACCTTATCCTATAAGCGAAAAAAACTGTGTAGGATTTGATCTCATGATTACAACAATGAAATTGCATACCACCATGAATACCATGAGTTGGATAAGACCACTCAATACAATAAGGATCTCATATGGTGGACTATCCAAGAATAGAGATCTCAAATCATGTCACTTACATATTCCATACAACAGAAAACATAACATGACAATTAAAAAAATTTAAACTTTCGTTATTTTGTTCCACTGTCATTGGGGCGAGACAATATATGAAACATAATCAGGAACAACACATCTCTAGAGTCGCGCACTTTGTGAGACAACAGATATGGTCCCTCGGATAGTATCTAGAAATAGCTAAGAAAAAGTATAGCCATGATTTACATAACAAATTACCTTAGGTCCAGCTGGTCCAGCTCTCCAAAGTGGGGTTTTAGTGGTTTTGCAATGACTACAACACTTCTTGGTTTCACTCAACTCCTCTTCATAACATAACCATTCCTATATCATAATATAATAACAATCAACATTAATAACATATCATCATAAATGTTTAACAAAAATCACATACCTCAAATCAAAACCCATTATTATGTACCTTGTCTTTGAGATCCATCATTATGATAAAACACAAGTGACAATCTCAACATTAATTAAATGATTCCACAAAGACAAAATTAAAAGGTAATGAAAAAGACAAGAGTAGTAACCGAATCACCGAATTGGATTGTACTAGTAGAGTTATTATTAAGGAACATTAATTACAAAAATCTTAAGGGTGTCCTTCATAATGACTCAAATGCCTGACAACACTGCCACGTGTCCTTATGACGTGTAAGAATCTCCTTCCTACACTGAGTCACACGTCACTGATAAATGGAAATATCGAGACACCTTTTATCCATGTAAAAAAGATTATTTTCTTTCAAAATTTAACTCCTCAACTAATGTAAAGTTTTCCAATAAATCTACATTTGTTTGGATTGTGGTTTGAGTTTATTTTTACAAATTTATTCAGGTTTAATTGAACATGATTTCCTAAATCATATATCATACTAATAAAAATATATCACATCAATTAAAAAATATAAACATTTTTTATTATTTTTATGTTGTGTTGTTGAATCACCCATGTTGTGTTCTTCTATGTCCTAGGTCTTCATGTTTCTCCATCTACCATCTACCATATGTTCTTCATATACCATTTAGATTGAACGACTTTATGAAATTATGTAGCTACTTCCCCATAATATGGGTAACGTAAGAGATCTCTTTTTTGAGTAAGACTCCTCTTCATTAATAGAGAAGTAATTACTCAAAAAAATCAAAGAACGTGTAAAATGTAATGTTACTTTTGTCATTTTTATTTAAAAGAATATTATATATTTGTCATTACAATACACATAAAAAAATCATTTGTCTCTCAATTAACGGAGATGAGTCCTACTCTTCCTTTTTCCACGTTTCCCCCAATAACAAAGATGTTATTTACTTCCGAGTTAAAAGATTAACAAACTTTTATTGAAGAGATAAGTTGGAAAGTAAAAATGAATTTCAGAAGACAATTGTTTTAAATACATTTAAGGTCTCGACTCTACTGAATTTGAATCATCAAATTTTCAGTAAAACCGCTCATACAACTTTAAGGTCTCAAACTCTTCCCTAATACATTGTTTTTCAATTTAAGAACAAAAACATAATATCATTCACCATTCATTTAAATTATTTTTTAAGAGTATAAATAATCTCATATAATGTTATTACATACATTTTTTCTCACTAAAAGTATTATCATGTACGTGATAGAAATTAGCTTCTATCAATATGCTCAAAGCATACTTATCTATTAATTGTGCCCGGCTTCTTTAAAGTTAGTTATTACAATTTAACTAGAGAAGAGATTCATTGACTGTAATAGTAAGTTTCTTAAACTTACTTCACATCTTAGCCATTAATTTTAGGGAAATTCAATGGTTTGAATTAGTGAGTATATCTAAATTATTGGATTTCCCTAGAATTGATGGCTAAGATGTGGAGTAAGTTTAAAAAACTTACTCTTGAAGTAGGTGGATCCCTACCCATTTAAGTAATATAATACCCCAAAAGTATAATCAGGTTAGATATTAAGATCTATTTCCCGCATCAAATTTGAATTGTGATTAAAAAATTGTAATTCTAATTTCGTTAAAGTCTTTGGTTAAGAATATTTTTGTGTTATGTAAATTATTGAGTGTAGAGTAATTTGTCTAAGAGTAGTCTTCAATAGAATAGTGTTATCTATATATAGTCAATATAAAAATATTTATATAATATCCTTTATTTATATTACTTTATAATTATAAATCAATAATCAATGATAATGAATATAAATGGCGAGTTATAACAATAGAAAAAGTGCATATATTTTTTCGTTAATAAACAATTTACTAAAATGAAAGAAAATATGTTTGAATTTTCAATGTTGATTTTCGTTTATCGAGTTGCTTAACGTTAAAAACAACCAATCAAACATTTTTGATGTAGAATATATAGATTTCATTAATTTGATAAAAAATTATAAAGTGGGCCACAAGACAAGGCACTATGAGACATACCCTAGCCTCAAATTCCATTTCACTCCCACAAATAACCCAAACTAAGGTCCACCAAACATATCCATAGGACACTAGTAGTAATAGAAACTCACTCCCAACCACACAAACCCGATGGACCCACCTAATGAATAAAATCAAACAAATTATAAGAATTTTAAATCAGCTAAAGGGAAGTGGAAAATACATATTCAACATCATAATCATTCATTCTTAGAAATTTGAATGGTTTAAATTTGTGAGTAGATCTAAACCATTGGATTTTCTAAAAAATGGATCACTAAGATGTGAAGTAAATTTTTTTCACTTTCTCTTGGAGTAATTGGATCCCCTCCCAACAACTAATCGTGAATGTAATTCCTAAAGACATAGTAAGACTTTATTTCTTTAAGAATGAATTACTTTGTTTTTCTACAATTTTTTATGCCATTACCTATCTTTTGAAAATAATGCAATTACCAATAAAAAAACATGGACATGGTGTATTATTTGCAATTGATTAATTGTTCCAAACTAAAACCCCATAACTTAAATATAGCTTGAAAGTGTTCAATTTCAATCATTCAATAGGGCATAAGATTAAAGATTAAAATTTACATGGATCCAGTGCATTGCACTAACAGCAAGAGTTGGTGCGCTTAGGTGCGTTGCCCTTTGATCCACCGACACGTCCTCTCTTGCCAGCCGTCGGATCATGATTCAATTCAAAACTCATCTCATCTCCACCGACAATCTCCATGAACATTCTTTGTAGGTCCTCCAAACTGTCCCCCTAAAAAATAGGACAATTACTAAAGGCTTTCTATTTATGTATTTTCTTAAGTTTTACAAAAAAAAAAAAAAAAAAATGTGGTTAAAAATCGATATGAATCACTACCTCGTCTTTGACATTGTTCATCATTGAGATCATTTCTTGCATGAAATCACAAAATTCCTGTGTCCACAAACAAGACAAATTGTACCTAATTTAGAGTTGAATCAATTCAAAACCTACACAAATTAAAAGGACCATGCCCTACGGCAAAAATGAAGCATCACTTCTGTTAATTTTAAATTTATATATAATTATATATTTATACAAAAAAAATTATTAATATATATCAAATCAATTAGTCTGATCGGACAGTTTAACAGTACGTAACATCTTTTAGTTTGATATTCTACTAAGTTTAATAGCATTGCTATTAAGCAAGTATTTAAATAATGGGAATATGTGAAGAGAATTGAACTTGAGGATTTTTAATATTATTTAATTAATAAAAAATACTAATTCAAAGACTTTTACTTTATCAGCCAATAAGAGTTAGATGAATTCTCTTATTTCAAGACAAAGTTTGAAGATAATATAAAATATAGTTTAGTAAAAGAGAATCTTACATAAGAAAGAGTACTAGAAGTCTAGAACTATCTTTATAATATAAAAAAGATACATATATACAATTATACCAATATTTGTTTAAAGGAACAATACATTTAATTGGTTTTTTTTATGAATCCTATAGTTGTTTTGTTCAAGATAAATAACAGTTAAAATTTTAAGACTATAAAAATTAAAATTTGCTTAAGTTTTCACATAATTAAAACTAGTGTAATTATAAACTATTGTGTTCAAAGTGAAAAAACGGTAAAAGTTAAATAAACAAACATTGAATAAAATAAGGAAATAAGTTATATGGTTTTTTTTGTTAAAAGTATAGATTAGTAAAGGCAAAATAAGAAATAAAAATTACACCACATTGGTGAATGTGGTTATTTTGTGTTTTCCCATTATATAAAGTTGTCACTAAATTATTTTCGGTACCATAATATGCAAAAAATCAAATTATCTATATACCGTTGGAAAAAACCTAATCTACGTCGTAGTCATTCATTCTTAGAAAATCTAATGGTTAAAATTAGTGACTGAATTATTGAATTTTCCACGAATGAATGACTATGATGTAAAGTAAGAGGATTCATCCTTACAGACAAAAATTAGAACCTGATTATCTTCCTCTAATGGATCATAAAGCCCCGCATCATACGTTAACCTTTTCGAATGATCCGAAAGAACTGTCACCACAAAACAATAACATAACATTCATCACTCTTCAAATCAAAATCACAACTAACACTAATTAACCATAATAATAATGCAAACAAATTAACCTGAATATGCTTCTTGTATTTGTTGAAACCGTCGCTTAGCTTCTCCAACCGTAGCAGGGTTTCTAGAAAATTTATCAGGGTGCCATTTCTGAAATTGAAACAAAAACAAAACAATATTTATATAAATTAAACTCTGAAATTGAAAACATGAAAAATATTGAAACGATGTCGTTTGATTACCATAGCGAGTTTTCGATAAGCAGTGCGTATATCAGAGGAGGAAGCATCTCTGTGGATCCCTAGAATAGAGTAGTAACAAGATCCACCGTTGGATCCTCCTCTTCCTTGATCCATCAAACGAAAGAAGGAAGAAGAAGAAGAAGAAGAATTTAATAAAACGAAAAAAAAACAAAAACTGAAAGGGAAATAGAGATGAAAAAGAATAAGTGAAAAGGAAGAGAGAAAAATATCTAATTTTAGTTTTCGCGGGAGAGATATATTAGAAGAAACTTCGAGACACTATGGAAGCTAGATATTTTTGTTGTTGGGTATATAAATGACACTTGGAGTTGCGAATATTACATTCTCTGCCACTCAAAGTCAAAGATTGTATACTTGTCTAGAATTTTAGTTTCTATGAGTGATCTATGGTTGATTACGTGTCAGTATCAGTTATATACCAAGGGTCGCGAATATAATATTTAGTTTGTTGAGTATGTTCCGATCTATCCTTTGTCCCGGCCATTGTAGCACGTGTGTCGCCCAGGGCATCAGGGGCATGATGACTTGACGTCATCCTCATCTTCCTCCGGCTTATCACCGGCAGTCTGCTCAGGGTTCCAAACTCAACATTGGCAACTAAACACGAGGGTTGCGCTCGTTGCGGGACTTAACCCAACACCTTACGGCACGAGCTGACGACAGCCATGCACCACCTGTGTCCGCGTTCCCGAAGGCACCCCTCTCGGGAAAAGACGACAAAGATATGATATGTCATTACTTGATATGTCGTAAGAGCTTCCTCTTTGTTAATTGCAAGGTCATTTCACCTTATTGTCGATAATTTCATATTACCTATGCGACAAAGGTTATCCAAGTTCATCAGTATCTCTGTTTGAAGCTACTGAGAAAATTATGTCGTCTTACTTAGAATCAAGTTACTCCACATCAGTATAAATAAGTGAAAATATAATGTATTTTCTATTTCTTTCTAACCATCATGCTCTTATAAATACTCATACTATAGCCCAAAAAGTGATTTTTCAAGTACCACTTAAAATGGACCAAGTTCAACAACAATATGATCCAACCAAACAACACAAGTTCCAACACTACACCCTCCAAAGTTGGCAACAACAAAGACAATTATAGTCACATCATGAATAGTTTTGTGGGGTTGTATTAATAAATTGTGTACATAATTTATTTTTTAAATTCAACCACAAATATTGTCCATTTTGGCACTGCAAATACAAACAAATATATATAATTTAAATTGTAATAACAGTAAAACATATAAATGGTTATTTTGAACCAATATAAAATATTTCTTACATAGATGTTATGTGAATATTTTACAGTGTATATATGAAACTAATTTTACAGAAAACAGGCACAAATTGTAAATTGATAACTTGACACCATAAATTACAGCAGGGTCCTATCTTAGGGTTCTCTTCACTTCAATTGAAATTGAAGGATGCCATCAATTTCTTAGACACAAATATACTAAGACACATGCTAGGGAACTTATATCCTAGACTTTTGTGACATATTCTACTTAGTAACCAAACAATGGATATCACACAAGGGTTTAATAATTAGAGTAATTAATTATATCACTCTTTTTCGACCTTATAGTTTGATCTTTCGAAATTGAAAAATCCAAAATGGTTTCCAATTTTTTTAAGTAGTGGGTCAAATTAGTCCTTTTAGTATGTTTGACAACATCTCATAGAGATTAATTTGACCCTTGAAATGACTAATTTTTGAGGAATAAACTCGTAAGGGACTGAAATGAATATTTAGTCATAAAATAGATTTGAATTCCTTCTGGCAGATGCATCCCTTTTGATTGATATGAGACATTTGAGAATCTTATGCCACACTGCTTTAGGTTTCTCACTGTTTGATATATCAAAAGAAGAATTAAGAAAAGATGAATGAGTACTAAATTCAGCTCCATCAAAAGTATCATAGTAAAACCCATTTTCTGGCTCCAATGTTGTATAAATAGGATAATCATTTATGAGTTGAATATCTGAACTTTCATTCTCTGTTGAATAACCACCTTCAACAAGTGGAAAATATGATCCATGAAGGTCCCAATTAGAGAAAAAAATCACT
Source organism: Lupinus albus (assembly GCA_009771035.1). Taxonomy (NCBI): domain Eukaryota; kingdom Viridiplantae; phylum Streptophyta; class Magnoliopsida; order Fabales; family Fabaceae; genus Lupinus; species Lupinus albus. The sequence continues at coordinate 1,306,003 of CM020016.1, forward strand.
TTCTGCATAACTTTTTTGCAGCATTTCTCTTTGGTCTAGCAATGGATCAGCATAAGTTTGGTAATCATGTATATATGAAGCAGATATGAATGATTGATTATTATCTGCCCATGTTTCTTGTTCATCTGCATAATACAGATTATAGCAAAGAAGAGTTCAACATGAAAAGCAGAACTGGCGAAATCGGCCGAGATCGAAAACTTATAGTAACATACATAAGAAACATGAAAGTTTTTAAGGCAGTGAATGGAATAGCCAGAAAATTATACTTACATATATTTTCTGCTGTTGAAAATTTAACTTGATCTGGAGCATCAGATTGACTTGCTCTTAGAAATGCCGATGGTCTTACGCAGTTTAACGAAGTCTCATCGATCGATTTCAAATTTTTATTCACATTTTTGTAAGCATGTTGCTTGACTAGTTCTACTACAATCTGCCAATGAATAATGAAAATGATTTAAGGAACCAACATTTCAGAAGCAAAATTTTCATTAAAATTTCACTTCTCAACCAAATGAGAATTGGATATAAACATTACCTTATCATTAGGGGTGAGAGTTTCTGGTGAAAAATAATTTTGGCCATCAAAAGTCACTTCAACAAGGTTGTAGATTGAATTGAAAACCAGCACTATTGGTGGTTCTTCTGTTTGATAGATGTAAAGATTTGAATCATCTATGACACAAGTCTTGGCATGTGTAGTAATCGCTACCCACGACTTCTTCGAAAATTTTCCAAACTTCTGCATCTCGGGACGAAAAAATCCGATGAACACATACATAAAATGTAAAACAAGAAAACAAAAAGAGAAACAATTTTACCTCAAGCAATAAAGATTCATTAACTGTGTATAACTGCAAGAAATCCTTAACAGTGTGAATTCCATCGAGAGCGAGCCGCCTGTGGATTTTTCCGCCTTTGCTAATTTTCTCCAAACGCCATACATCGTCGTGCAACGACGGAGGGTAGTGTTTCTTGTATGCTTCATAGACCAAATTACATGTCAGTTTTTGTAGTTGTAAAAACAACAAACAAACTATGATACTAAAGTTTCATGATAACAATAGTTATATCCTAGTATGTAATAGACAAAGACAAAAAGAAAAAGAACAGAATTTTCAAGACATACATTCTCCTCTATAGTCTTTGACCATAAATGCTTCACTTCTACCTTCCTTAATATTTGTCCCAATGGAACTTGATTGCACAACTTTAGCACCTAACCTGAACTTTCTGCTCCTTAACCATCTTGAATTATCAGTTAAGGTCATTTTTGTAATACAACCAACACCATTTTCTAGAGTAATGAACCTATCACCATTCACTAATGGCCCTTTACCCTCTCTTTCTTTCAAGATATTAGCATTGAATTCATCTTCAGTCCAATCCTCACTTGATCCAAAGTCACCATTGAGGGCACATATCTCTATCTTTATTGAGGATAAAGGACCATTTTTTACTATAGATTTAGTACTAACATCAAATAGTGCAATTTGAAGAGGTGATTTATCTTCTGCTATGATATTAGAGAGGCTGAAAATTCTATCAGGTAACTTATTAATGAAACATAATTGGAAGAGTTTGGTTCCAGATATGCTAGCTTGATTATTAATCCTTGGTCTGCAACAAAATTATATGGAAATATATGATGCTGTAAGGAAGAGAAAAAGTTAACAATATTGAACTCATAGAATCAGGACATGAAAACAGACCTTGGAAATTGATAATCCTGGATTTTGCTTTCCACCACTTCTCTTACCTATTTGAGGAATAAAAATGAATCGATCAGGTAACAACAACAACCAAGCCTTAGTTCCATTATTAGGTGGGATCGGCTACATGGATCGAACACGTCATAATATTCCATCATAAATCAAATCTGTTAACAAAACATTTATCTCTAAATCTTTCGTAATTGTTTTGCCTATGGCTCTTTTCTTGGGCCCTCTTGAAATTGGACTGAACTCCTTTTGATAATTCTCTTTCCTCGGGGCTACAAAGATTCTTCTCGACACATGCCTAAACTGCCCAAGACGTGATTCTAACATCTTTTCTATAATAATAGGAGTTATTGCAACTTTTTCATAATACATTTATATCATACCTATGTGTGTTTATGCTATACACAACTGATCCTAAGCCCAAATAAAAGATGGAGGTTATGCTTGACATTAGAGAACCAATGTAAAACTACGCCGAATCTCTATGGTACATATCAACAAGGATGATAACATTAGAAGAAAAGATGTATGACTTTTTAAGTGAGTATGCACCTCTTAATCTAGTTAGGGTTTGTTTGTGAGTTGAATTTCAGAAGGGAGGGAAGTGAAAGTGAAGATTTTAGACTCATCTCACTAGTGTATTTTATGGCTCTTAAGTCATCTTTTCCCGTCATTTCCCTCTAAAACTCAACTCGCAAAATCGTGACTATCAAAAAATACATAATCAAAACTTTAAGATATAATGATAAGTACTTTATTAAGATGTTCCTTATATATAGTTAGCACATAGCAATTACAACATCTGAGAAACATTGAGGATAACATTAAACTTGGTAGTGAATTGTGATAGGTACTTTCAAATATAGAAGATCCTTCTGAACACATTATCACAAAGATAATAGATTTATTTATTACTTACCAATCTTCTCAGGAAATTTTCCAAGTATGAATTATGATCATTCAAGCATTGCAAGTTTATTACATTTCTCAGGCCACTGCACAATAAACAGAAAATTGAATTTAGAGCTCAAACAGCAAAACCATAGGTGAAAAAAATGGTGGTCCGGAGAGCACGTCTTCTGTTCCAAGAAATGTGTCGGTCGATCAGAAAAACACTTAATCATCAAACTTCTAATTTAAATATATATTTTTCAAACAATTATAGTATATTCACATTTTTTGGACAACAGATGTATTCCCATTATACGAGCCTTATCGTCACAAAAATATATTTTGATGAGGATCCACTTACTTCGAGAATAAGTTTTTTTAAACTTACTCCACATCTTAGCCATCAATTCTAGGAAATCTAATGGTTTAAATCTAATCACTAATTCAAACCATTGGATTTACCAAGAATTGATGGCTATAATGTGGAAAAAATGTTTTAAACTTGCTATTGGAGTAAGTGGATCTCTCCCATATATTTTTATACCAGAAATATAAGTATACAAATAAAGAAAATGTACATTATTGATGCTTGTTTTGTATGAAAATGACTCCATTTTGACTTCTGAATTGGAATTTTGCCACTACAACCTTCATGCTCTTGTTGAGATTGTACTTTTGGTACCATCCAAAAAAATTAAAATTACAAACAAATGCAAATTATGTGTTTTTAAGAGTTCCCAATGATATAACTCAAATGTAGTATAAACTAAGAACCAAAAGTAATAATAATGGTTAAACCAAAATGCCTTATTTATAGAGAAACTGAGACATTGACCAAAAATGCAGGAAGAAGCAAGGAAATTTCATTCATCTGTGGTGCACTAAGAGGACACGTTAATCCCAAAAAGACAATTTTTTTAGAACATAAATTCTTAGAAAGTGAAATTAATTATTTAAAAAATCCTTGTAATTTGGGATGGGAAAAGATGATAAATTAGGCAGAGTTGGACCTTGAAATTATGAGTTAAACTCTTCTCCGATACTCCGATTTTCTTTATTTTAACTTTTTTTATTGAAAAATAAGTTAAAATGGTATGTGTTGAAGTATAATTGGCAATCTCTATTCAATACTGAAAATGATCTCAATTCGATATTTATTCAATATTGGAAATGATCTCAATTCGACGATTAATTCTGATTGTGTTTCAAAAAAGATTTTCCGTTTTTTTACCTACTTTAATCACAAGAAAAAGGTTAAAATATAACTATTTTAATAATGACATTAATATTATTATATTTTGCTTGTTTTTAGAATTTTAGAAAATTAGCGACAATGTGGCTAGCACAAAATATAATTTTTTTAAGTGTATATGGAGTTAGCATCTAAAAAATTCATCACTAATTTTCTTCATTTAAGTTTTCCTCTTAATATTGAAGAAAATATATAATTCACTTACTCCAATAGTAGTAAGTTTTACTCTACATCTTAGTCATTAATTATAGGAAAATCTAATGATTTAAATTAGTGAGTATATCCAAATCATTAAATTTCGCTAGAATTGATGACTAAGATATGGAGCAAGTTTAAAAAACTGAAAACAAAAAGATGTGGGTCCCACCATTTTTATTCTTTCATTCCATCTGTTCATTGCAACTAAACAGGGGAAAAGATTTTTTTTCCTTCTTTTTTCCAATAGTAGTAAGTTTTACTCTACATCTTAGTCATTAATTATAGAGAAATCTAATAATTTAAATTAGTGAGTAGATCTAAATTATTAAATTTCCCTAGAATTGATGACTAAGATATGAAGTAAGTTTAAAAAACTGAAAACAAAAAGGTGTGGGTCCCACCATTTTTATTCTTTCATTCCATCTGTTCATTGCAACTAAACAATGGAAAAGATTTTTTTTCCTTATTTTTTCCAATAGTAGTAAGTTTTATTCTACGTCTTAGCCATCAATTATATGGAAATCTAATGATTTAAATTAGTGAGTAGATCTAAATCATTAAATTTCTCTAGAATTGATGACTAAGATATGAAGTAAGTTTAAAAAACTGAAAACAAAAAGGTGTGAGTCCCACCATTTTTATTCTTTCATTCAATCTGTTCATTGCAACTAAACAGTGGAAAAGATTTTTTTTCATTCCTCTCACTTTATTTCCTTCTTTTTTTCTCCCCGACCAAACATAGATCTAAGTGAGTATGGGTTGGTTGATATATAAAATGATATATATATATATATATATAATAATAATAATAATAATAATAATAATGAAAATATTAGAAAATTAATGACACATGAAATAATGTACACATTGTGGCAATAAATCGATTCTAGAAGAGTGTCATAAATAAATAGCAAAAACAATTGAAAAACACAAATAATATGAAATTATATGAGTAAATAGGTTGTTGCAACAAAATATATTATCTACTTTGGACAAAAATGTGTCATTATTTTGTATACATTAAAAACACGTGTCTAATAGAAGTCATTAATTATTATTGGACGAGTTATGCGGAGTCATGCTTGTCCTTATATAACCCTACATATTAGGTAAGACTAATTAATGAATCTGAACTAAATCATATATTCGATAAAACCCAACCATATATGGGTCAAATTATGATTTAACCAAACTGGATGAAAGAATATTGAATGGTTTTGCTCACCAATCACCATACCATTTAGTAAGAGTTTGAAATAACTTAATGTTAAAATTATGATTATAAATATTAGAACATATTCTTAAGTACAATATATACTTATTAATTATATACATAATATAACTATTTAGGTTCTAACATATTATCATCTTTACTTCTGATATCAAATATAATCTTGAACTTAAAAAAATATGATTCCAACTTGGTATTTGAGATTGATATTCTAATCTAATTTCATCCATAACCTTTTAAAAAAGTCAAATACATCTCTAACTTTATAACCATTTAACAAATTGATATAAAAACAACCACACATATATTGGTGTAGCGGAAGCGATCGTTGCGCAGCATTGGTCACAAAGCAATCAAATAATGCATAGAATAAATAGAAGAGAAGAAACAAAGACTTTGGTAACAGGTTCAGCCAATTATGCCTACGTCTCCGGGAGCGCTGAGTGGCTACCAAGATATTATTAGAGAATAAGGATTACAAACTCTATCACACTCATGGGCCCAACTGTCCATGATGTGTTTCTATTAGGTGCTTATATCTTGTGCACATTACAACAAGGGATCTGAGTCTAATATATAACATTGGTTACTCTACTCTATTCTAATACTATGCGATGTAGGACTAATCTAATAACATATTTCAAGCATCTCCAACAATCTCCACCTTGATTGAAATAGACGAATATCTCGCTCCTTAAGAAATGTACACAAGATTCTCCACCTTAGCGAATATCTGCCTTCACCTTGCTCAATGCATAATTCTCTTTAACAAATTGCTCCCCTTCAGCATAAACCTTCTGAGTATCTCTGACGATGTTACCAATAGCATAACTCTCTAAACTTTCAGTACACATTCCCGTACCACCATCTAATGGAACACTCCGCCTAGCCACCTATTGTTATGAAGTCTTTCGATATATGGAACCTTTACACAAAAGTTCACCAACAACCGTCCTCTTCAATACTCAGTCAAGCTGAACCTTAGAGCTTCATTGAAAAGCCTCAACCGCTACCACCATTGTCTAGCCCGACAATCATAGTTCAAAAGAACTATCATACTCCACCATAAGGAGTATACCCACAATGCACGCCTTGCGTCAATGCTAACCAATGTCCGTGTCACATCCTTGCATCCAAGCCAATGCTCATGTCACATCCTGCATCTCTACCAATGCTCGTGTTACACCTTGCATCAAAGCCAATGCCCATGTTACACCCTGCATCAAAGTCAGCCAACACCTGTCTTAGGGTCAAACTCAACACATGAGTCATATCTCCACCTTGATCCTAATCCAATACATGGACTTCTAGGATTCTAGATCAACACATATATCGCCCCATCATAGTTCCGCCATATTTTCTTCTCCTTCAACTCATATCATTTATTCTTGCATAGTACTTTTGACGCATCTTGTCTAACCAACATGCATTCACCCTATTTTTCAATTATCTAACACTTGGGTTAAGAGTCATCTACCAATTGACTCTGATACAAATTGTTGGTCACAAAGCAATCAAATAATGCATAGAATAAATAAGAGAGAGAAAACAAAGAATTTGGTAATGGGGTTCGGCCAATTGTTCCTACGTCCCCGGGAGCGCTGAGCGGCCCCCTGGGCCCAACTGCCCATAGGTGTTTCTATTATGTGCTTATATCTGGTGCACATTACAACAATGGATCTGAGTCCAATATATAACATTGATTACTCTACTCTATTCCAATATTAGGCGATGTGTGACTAATCTAATAACATATTTCAATCATCTCCAAGAATATATATATACTGATTGATAGCATTCAAGATAAGTACTAACTAAACGTTTCTGTATTGTAAAGGAAGACAAAACCACTAGTGATAATGAATTTGGAAAATAAGATACTAAATTGAGAGTTTGGGATAAGGAAGAAGGGTACGTAGATATAATTAATAAAATCTTCGGAACATATTACATTTTTTAATTTAAATTAAAGTTTAATCCTAAATGATAGTATCAAAAAATATAAATATATATGTCTTCAAATATGACATGTTGTCTCCATATAAGTTTTTTTTAAGGTAAGTGATGTTTGTTTTATTTGGTGATTCAAGTATAAAGACATGACACATTTTTTCTCCATTTTCTTTATAACCTCATAGTCCTAGCAGACACGCTTGGTCTATTGACAAGTGGCAACGTTTTTCTCTAAGTACGCGTTTAAGCAACTTATTTTCTATTTAAAAACTGAAAATTTATGATATTTTATTTCAAATAATTTTGTGAGGAGGAGATATCCTTACTCCAAAAGTAAGTGAAACAAATCTACTTCACATTATAATTATTAATTCTTAAAAAAATCAAATGGTTTGAATTATTGAATAGATCTAAATCATTAAATTTTCCAAAAACTGAATAGATATGCAATAGGTTTTTTTTTTCATTTACTCTTAAAGTAAGTAGATTTCTTCTGATTCTTTAAAACAAAATAGAAGTTCCAATACGTCAAGGACAGAGGATGAATATCTTCATAGACCGTACACTCATTTCTTGTCATCAATGTGCGAGTTTGAATTAGTGAATAAATTTAAACAATTAGATTTTCCAAAAATGAATGAGTATGATATGTAGTAGATTTTTTTCCATTTACTCTTAAAGTAAATAGATTTCTTCCCATTATTTTAAACAAAATAGAAGTTCCAATAAGTCAAGGATAGAGGAAGTAACTTGAATATCTTCATAGACCGTACACTCCTCTCTTGTCCTCAATGTGTGGGTTTGATATTGTCAACATTTTCGAGTCTACATCATTAAACCATCCATTGTATTAAGACACCATTTCCAATGTTTCTCTTAATCCAATTTGAAAGAAATTTATTTATGAAAAAAAAATGAATAAAGAGTAATTTATCATTCATACTTAATTATTATTGACTATTCAAAAAAAAATATAAATAAATAATGAATGATATATTAACTATATATAAATCTTAATAATGAGTCTCTTGAAATACAATTGTTGAAACTTTTAAATTTCACAACATTAAGTCTTATTCAATGGCCAAATTTTTTTTAATTATAAATTAACACTTTTTCTTTGGCACATAGGGCTGATGTTTAAAAACCAAAAGAATTATGAGGATAATGAATAATAAGGAGAATGTAAAGAATCGGTAGTAGAGTTCATAATAGTAAAAGAATTGTTATATTAATTTAAGGTTTTATGAGTTTCATAACAATATTCGATTTACCGAGAACCAATATTCGATTCTTGGAAAGTACACTATTTGAGAAAATATCTAGTTACATTTGATGAATTAGTTTTTTACCCTAATAACAAAGTAAGAGGATACCCATGAAACAAAAGCAAAATTATTTAAAGTTGTTTATTATTTATGAATATATGCATAAAACAAGATAAATATATTTTAAAATATATATACATAATTTGTAATAGAACACTATTATTCGACCTAGGTAGCCGATATGACTTATTGAGATTGATATTAGGTTAGTTGGTATTATTTATAATATGTGGCTATAAAAAATCATATTATATAATTTTCTTAATATAAGTATCCCTAGAATTGTTTATGTGGCTATAATTAAGACCTAAATTTATCTACTTACTATTGTTGAAAAACAAATTAAAACATGACATCAACATGATCATGAGTTGTTTACCCCAGACACTCTCATGCAACATTAGGAACATGTCTCTCCCTTTCAACCTATTCTTAAAAGAACCATATAAATCATTCCAGCATTATTTTATTGAATTTCAATTTCCTCTCCCGCTCTTTCTTTCGCTGCCGAAGGCAGTTAAAGGAAGAGAAAGAGAAAGGTAATTGAACACCAACAACATAGTCGACTAACTCTATCATCATCGCATTTTCTTAAAGAAAATGAATGATGTTCAATCCTCAAAGGTAGTGAAAAAATCAAAGGATTCATCTTGGTGGAATGATCCTGAGAGGAAGAGAAAGCGAAGAGTGACTAAATACAAGTTTTATGCCGCTGAAGGAAGGTTCAAATATTCTATAAAGAAAGGACTTAGATGGATCAAGATCAAATGCATCAAAATTGTTTCAAGTTTCTAACAAGAGAAGATAAATGTTTTGATCATAATGGGAACGGAATGGAGCATGAGATCATGCATCTTTATCTTATAGATATATTATTATCATTTATGATGGGATCAGAGATCTGTTGTCTCAGATCCTATCTCATATGATATCTCGTGTTAAAAATATTCAAGTAAAAACAATAATAATAATAAAAAATTTAAATTTTTAATTCACACACGATATGTGGATATGATACAACATATCTATGTTCTTATGATGGAACATCAACCATGGTTTCTATGGCAAATAATTAGCGTTGTATCCATTCTTGTTTTGCATGTCTTATTTTTGTAGCATTTTTTTCTAACTTCTAAAATTTAGATTATTAGTTGGTCCATTTTGTAGGGCCTCATCATCTTTTTCTTCCTCCAATTATGAACCTTGGAATGGATGGCCTTGTTTATTTATAGTGAGATGTCAAATGCTTTTCTAGGAGCAATTTTTATTGTTTCTTATTGTTATCAAGAGTTTTGGATCATTGATCTTGCAACATAAGTAACAAGTAAATTGATAGAAAAATAAGACGATAAAGATCAATATCTTGATTACTTATTCTTAGAAGATTTAATATCATGTTAAGAATCAATTCTCTTGGAATTTTACGATGTTAAATGAAAACTTGTAACTAATTATATATATCTAACGATTGTAAGTTTGTAACCTTGAGATTTTTTCAAGGTTTACAACATTGAGATTGAATACATAATATTGATAAAGTATTTTGATGAATTTTGATATTCGATAGTACTTGTTGCATATCTAAAGTTTGAGAAGCTAAATGAGAAAAACTTTATAAAGTAATAAAATAAGTTATGTTTTCCTTTTTTTAATATTAGTTACATATTTTTCATTATCATTGCATGTTGAAGAGCAAAAATCCCTTTCTATTAGCATCTAAATACAAATAATATTTTTCCTTTACTTCTAATCATCTAAAAATTTGTTACATTATCACAACATCATCTATCATTTATATTTAATAATCATGATTCTTATATAAAAAATATTATAAATGAATGATAATTAATATATTAACTATCTATCAATCATTACATCTATTATACACAGATCCATATTATACTCTTTAGTCATTTCCTACAGTAAGATTGAGCACTACACTCCAATGTATTCTTGATAAGTTTAGATTAAAAAATGATTAATTAAAAAAAACAATGGGTTGAAGGTTACAAAAAGGATCAAATTTACTAATTGCAAAAACTTCAGCACTAACTGCAAAAACTTCAACACTAATTGCAAAAACATATTAAATTTAAGGTTGGTTACACTTTTCCCTTGCAAAAAAATTCATTTTTCTATGTGAGTGTTACCTTCTATTTAATTTTTTTATTATATGCATATATAATGATAGATGGAAAAAACTTATTTCACAATGTGTTTTTTAGGAAATTCTAATAGTTTGAATTAATGGGTAAATCTAAATCATTAGATTTTTCTAGAATGGATGATTATGTGAATTAATGGGTAAATCTAAATCAAGTGAATATCTTTATATATATATATGTGTGTGAGAAATGATCCAATTACTTCAAAAGTAAGTGAAAAAATACACTACACGTCATAATTATCTATTCGTGTTAAATCTAATGGTTTGAATTAGTGCATAGATCTAAATCATTGGATTTCTCAATAATGGATGATTAAGATATGAAATGTGTTTTTTCCACTTACTATTGGAGTGAGTGGATACCCTCCCTATATATATATATATATGGAACGACTCATATAAGAACAATGCGATACTGTGAGAAATGAGAATAATTAATATGAATCTTATTTGAATGATCAAAATTAAAGTTACATACAAATGATTATTATGTGACCATAACTAACTTTTAATCCTAACCATCTATGGTTGATCGTAAAATCCAAATTTATTGTTTTCAAAATTTTAATAAGAAAATTGTTCTAAATTGAATGACCTCATATATATATATATATATATATATTTATTTACTTCTTGGAGTCATGAGTTACTCACGTGAGAAAACAATAAGATTAAAAAACTTTTATATCGTGTCACTGCTAACTAACTTTTAATTCAAACAATTATACTCAATTTATTATTCAGATGATTTTTTTATATGAAAACTGTTTTATATCTATACCCTCACTCTCATAAATCTTAGTTCATTCATACCTCTTATCAGTTTTGTGAAGATATCATATAGTTGCATTTTAAGGGCCTGGTTCAAACATTCAAAATTTATGTTTCACTCAACTGAGATAAGAGGTGCTGATTAATTGCAAATTTGCAATAAATTACAAACCTTGGAAAATGGGTCTTCTGTTAGATTCATGAAATGGTGCAAAGTTTCGAAATTTCGTTTCATTTTTAACAAACTAGTTCATTTTCACAAGTGGGTTATGTTTACTGAAAGACTCTTCAAATTCCCAAAATGGGGTTTTGATTTCTGAAGTGTTTCTCATTTCAGGTAAGATTTTAAGTTCAATTTACTTAACTATTTTCATTCAAATAATGCTTATTAATTTGGAGATTAGAGATTTGGGTTTTGTTTTTGAGACAACCTAATTGCTAAAAATGTTTGCTTTATAGTTATTGTGATAGGAAAAGAAGAATGGAAATGGAGAAAAAACGTTCCAAAGGAAGCTTTTTCAGCTTATTTGATTGGAATTCCAAATCTAGAAAAAAGCTGATTTGGAACAATCCTAGTTTACCTGGTACTATTAATCATGTGCATTCTTTTTATGTTCATGTGTGTTGTCATTGTTTGCTTGCAATGTTTATCTACTGAATATTCTTATTCTTCAATGCTACATTAACTTTAGATGGTTCAAAGCAAGGAAATGAAAATGTGGAGAGCATGCCAAAGACACAGATTAGTAGGGTGTGAATTTATTCACTTTTTGCAGTACTTGTTATTTATTTTGACTTTAGGTAGCATTTGGTGCACGACAAGAACACGATGGAACAAGAGAAAATACGATTTTTTTGTTCTATTCTATTCGATTCCGTTGAATGAGTGGAACCATATGTTCTGTTCCATCCTGTTTTAACATGTCTACCAAACACTACCTTAACTTTACGTTGTGTTTTTAATTTTTTTTAGTTGATTATTGTAATTGTTTCAGATTAAGGTGGATGAGAGTGGAGCAAGTCCAAGTAACAATGGATGTTCGGATTTTACTTCATTTGGTAGTGATGAAGAATATGGAAGTAAAGCCCCTGGGTTAGTAGCAAGACTTATGGGTTTGGATTCGTTGCCAACTTTGGCAGCCACTGAGGTCTCCTCCACTTCATTATATGGCTCGAACTCTCATGGAGCTTCACGTTGCCATGACGATGCTCTTTATTCAGAGGACGACTTTTGCGCGGTGGAATATATAAATGTGCCACTTAAGGTGGAGAAGTCTTCTCGGGATGCAATGGAATCAAGAGCATACAAAGTGGGAAACTGGCCAATGAAGAGGTTCCAAACCGAAATATTGCCTCCAAAGTCAGCTAAACCCATTCCGGTTACTCACAATAAATTGTTATCACCTATTAAGAATCCCGGTTTTGTGTCCCCAAGGAATGCAGCTCACATAATGGAGGCATCTTCCAAAATAATCGAGGGAACCCCTCGGCCATATATGAGAAATAAAATGTCGTCAGTTGGACCTTCATCTGCTCCCTTGAGAACTCTTGATTTAAAAGAGAGATTGGAAGCTTTACTAAATGCATCTGTGCCTGAAAAATCTGTGGGTCCGAGCACTGCCAACCTTGCAAATGGCAAGCCTAGTGATAGTAGCAGTAATTTATATAAATGTGCTTCGACTTTCAAGGGTTTGAGAGATTCAGAAAAAACTAGTTCTTGCAACTCAGCAAGTAAAGGAAAACCAGTTTCACAAGCAATACAAGCCCAAACCAATGTTCAGAGCAGGGATATATTGACTTCAAAAAAGAAGTATAGAAAGCAGAAAGAACAGACTGAGATAAAGTCAAACCATTTGTCCAGGAACCAGAAACCAAGTACAGAACAAGTGTCACAGCAGAGAACTGGCACAAGCCGCAATAGCACTGTGCTTCGGAAGAATGGTCAGAAACAGAATAGTTTAACCAACAAAGGTAAATCAACTTCAAAAATAGACTCCAATAAGCCAAGAACACAAACTTCATCTCCAGAAAGTTCTACTGGAATAAGGAGAACAGTGAACAAGGGTGCTATAAATGGCAACATTCAGTCTAAAAGGTCAAGCACTAGAGCAACTGCTAACCAAAAAGAACTCCCATCTTCCGATTGTATATCCCAAAAGAAAATGTATATCAACACGAATGTTCATGAGGCAAGAGGTCCGGGTAAAGCGGTAAATAACTTTGAAAGTAAGTCCATAAAATGCAATATTACAACTGATGGAAGTATCGATCAGGATGATGCACTTAACATGAAAGAAAGCAAGGATGTTATTTCATTCACGTTTACATCTCCCTGGAGTAGAAGCATGCCTGGGTCGTTGTCCTATGCTGAGCAAGTGGTGGGAAGTAGAAATATAATCGATGTCGATTCTCTTGGGCATAGTGATAATCTTTATCCCAAAAAATTATCGTTATCCCCTCCAGGGTTACATATGATAGATGGTGATACTCTAAGTGACCTGTTGGAGAATAGGCTGCAAGAATTGACATCTACAATGAGTTTACCTCAATGTCCCTTGGCCATAGAAGAGTCTTCGGCTGATTTGAGATCTACCGTGCAAGAGAAAGTTCCCAGTTTAGTAAACATCGCATTTGAGGAACAAGACAGAGGCTTTCACCGCTACCAGTTTAGTGATAAACTGGATAGCATAAATGGCTGTCATTCTTCAAATGATGATCCAGTATTTTACATGAATCAGCAGCTGCAGGTCTCTCATTTCTTTTATATTCTCAGTTTCGTCTATTATGATTTATTGTTTTTATTTGAAGTATTGATATTATTAATCTAGCATCTTGCAAACTTTCTTCCATTAATTAGTAATGAGCGTTTGTCGGAGGGAGGGTTGAGATCGGCAAAAGGATTATGGATATGCAAAATGTGTTAGTTCTTAAGTTTCTAGGGATTTGTTTAATATGGTCTCAACCATTTACACATTCAGATTTTACAAAACTAGGTTATTTGCAATTTTCGATAAACTCTGAATTAAGACCCATATGCTCTATCTTAGTACTCAATCACTTGTGCAGACATCCGAAGCGATCGAAGACCCTAGCTGTAGCAGCAATAGTGAAAATGGAAATGATCCAGGTTGCCAGCATCCCAGAGCTGTCACAGTTTCGGAAAGTCCTTCCGCCAGTCAAAGTTGCCTGGATAGTGAAGATGGTGCATATGGTGAGCATGTTTATATCTTTATCTTCACTGCTGATGTTCGTGTTTGTTCCGATCTACGAGCAAAATCCTCTACGTTTCTTAATAAGAAATTGCATCAAGCTTTCGAAGAGCTGCGATTTTTGTGAATATCCCTTATGCTGTGATTGTGTAATGCAAAGTTATATATCTTTTGTCAGTGATAGATCACATAATATTCGCTACAAATTCGATGCATTTCTCACCATAAACACATTTAGCTATAAAATAAAAATACCCATAAATTAATTCATTTTTTCTTTTCTTTCAGGGAGCACAGTTTATTCGTCCATGCAAGATGAAGAAGTATCGATTTTTTCTGAGATAAATGAATGTGTATCACTTGAAAATGAAGTCAGTTCAGGGAGAAGCTCTTCCATATTGCCAGTGGAAAATATGGTTGTGAAACACTTTACCGAAATAAAAAAATTGGAGGATATTAAAAGATCGAGGGGCATCGGGCTTGAATATGTTCAGGATATACTCACCAATGCAGAGTTTATGGCAGAAGAATTTGTCATCGGTCAAACCAATACCGTCATTATGCCAGATGTCTTTGATCAGTTGGTGAATGCGAGCAATGGAACAGAAAACTGTGAAGAGTATTCTATACTTGAAAGGAAGATTGTATTCGACTTTGTGAATGAGTGCATTGAGTTGAGATGTAAGCAAGCTTTTGTTGGAAGCTGCAAACAATGGCTTGGATTGATGAGATCAATTAAAAGGAAGAGCTGGTTAGCACAAGAGTTCTACAAGCAGATGCTAGGTTTTAGAAACATGGAAGAAGAAGTAATGATCGATGAGCTTGTCAGCAATGACATGAGCACTAGCCGTGGGCGATGGCTCGATTTCGATGTTGAAGCCTTTGAAGAGGGAATAGAGGTTGAGGAGGACATACTAGATAATTTGATGGATGAATTGGTTTATGATATGTTGCATGTTTAACCTCTTGCTAGCTTCCAACCCTTCAAAAAATGTGTATATGGGTATGAAGGAAAGAATTAGGGTGACCCGCATGACGTTCCCACCTATTGGGGTTTTGGGATGGTAGATGTACACACTCTTACCCTCACAAGCGAAGAAGCTGTCTCTAGGATTTAAACCAATGACTTCTACGCCACAATGTAATCAACTTTACCATTAAATTTCTTACAGAGAAAAAGTGCAAATGTCTTGTGGCATTTGATCTATTCATGCTATACGTGCTTTGTCGAAACTCTATGATATGGATTGAATAGTAAACCGGTAATATTTTTAGATACTCATTTGTATATTTTATTTTTAAAAGTTTATTTATATGGTAAGTGTAGTTGTTGCATTGGAAGATAATGTTTAAAGTTAATGAATTTCCCAGTTCAATTGCAAGTCTTCCTCAATAATGTATCCTTTGTGCTGCAGAACACATTTCTTTTTTATTGAGAATGACTTCTTCAATACTTAGAAAACTTTACTAGGTTGAAGTAGATGAACAAATTCAGGGTGAGCATGAACTGAGTTGAGATTAGTTAAGGCTTATCCCTTATTCGACACTAAATATTGGTCGAGTTATTTTTTGAACTCAGACCTAGACCTGAAGCTAACCTGACTGTAATTGGGTCATCCTTTAAACCTGAAACTGACCTTATATAAAATTAAATATAATGCATGTTCATTTTAGATAAAGTCTTGTCAATATTTTTTATTATTATGAATATGTAATTTGATATATAAAATGATATATGTATCTAATATTATTAAGGGGTTTGCTAACATGTGGAAAATGCTTTTCTAGTTAGGTACATGTTAGCAAAGTGTACTAAAAGGTTTGGACAAAAAACCCTTAATGTTTTGGTGTAACAAATTTTAATAATATGAATGTTTATGTAATTTTACTTTGTCTCACCCCACCTTCCCAAACTTCAATTCTCCTCTTCATTTCACTTTTTCTCATTTACAAGAATCGAACATTAAACCTAATACGATACTTACAAATTCAATAAGACTTCACATTATTATCACTTGATTAACACCTAATATAAAATTAACTAAAATAATACAATTAAGTAAAATCATTCTTAATTCTATTATGATTCAATAAACCATAAGGGATGAATGGATAAATATAAAAGAATAATGCAATATTTACATACATGTAAAGATTTATACATAATAATGTTTAGGGATTATAACATAATCAAAGGAATAATATAAACGTTGGCTCCTCTTGCTATCGCAACACTTTGTTTTATTCGCTAAACTGAACTTAACTGAGTTAGGGTTTATCTTTCAAATTGTTTACAACAACACTTCAATTTCACTCATCATTTCAATTACTGTTTTTTCTATCAATGTCTCACAACAGCGACAATGTAAGTCCTGAAATTCTAACCTAATCTCTATTTCATTACAACAATCTTGTTTCTCATGATTTTATTTTTGTATATGAATTATTTTATTAATCTGAGTGTTAATTATATTGTGTTGAATCAGGTGGGTGGAGTTGATAACACATTCAGAAGAAAATTTGACCGAGAAGAGTATTTGGAACGAGCTCGTAAGCGTGAGAAAGAGGTGATTCAGTTATCTCTGTTTTCTTTTCAATGCATTAATATTTTCTTGTAATTTAATTTGATAATTTTGATTATTTTGTTTGTTTGTATTCAATTTTGAACAGGAGGAAGAGGGTTCTCGATCCAAATCTAAAGGTATATGTTTGTATGCAGATGAGGGATTTTTGTCTATTGAAATTTGCCATTTGTTTGCATGTGCTTTCAGATGCTATTATTTGTTTATTTTTTACGGAATACTCGAGTTCGTTCTTACGATAAAATATGTCATTCGAGTTTAGTTACTGACAAATGAAAAATCTCAACTTGGTGTGTGAGAAAGTCGAATGAAGGTCGAAATAGGACTAATGTATATGGAGTTTGGGCATTGTTTAAGTACTTTTACATTTAGTAACATGATTGTATCGATGCAGCTAAAGGTCCTCCCGTGCAAAGGAAACCCTTGAAACATAGAGATTATGAAGTGGACCTCGAATCCCGCTTGGGCAAGACTCAGGTAATCAGTTCTGGATATTGAGGTTAATCATTCTGTAGTTCAATTTTTTTGTACATAATCTTGTAGGGCATGCTTGCAAGTTGGTTTTTGAAGTGTAATGGAGGGAAGGTTAAGGCATATGAACCATGAAGTGCACTTGTGGACGAACTATCAAGCCTTTCCTTTCCCTTCCTTTCCGTCCAAAAACCAACTCATAAATAGAAATTCATAGTTCTAATTGAGTGGCAAGCATTTATAATTTTTTTGTAAAAGTATTTTCTTTGTGATGTGACAAAATATGTGACCATTCTGAGTGGTATAGATCATGAGGGTTCATCCACTGGTACCAAAATGTTATCATATGACTCAGCTGCACTGAATTACTGATAACATTTAATTGTTTGCAGGTTGTTACACCAGTTGCACCACTAAGTCAGCAGGTACCTGTTTTCAATATTTTTCTTGTTAAACCACTAAGGAGTATAAGGAATAGGAATTGTTAAATACTTGGATGCTACAGTTTTGCCTTTTGTTTTTGCTATCTCGATGGTCTTTTGTTGCACAGTTTATTTATCACTTTTAATAAACCACTTATATTGCAGGCAGGATACTATTGCTCAGTATGTGAATGTGTGGTAAAGGACTCTGCAAACTACTTGGATCATATTAATGGAAAGAAACGTACGTGATATTGTGATATTTTTGACACGTGTCCCTCTGAACTTTTTCTCCAAGTTTTTCTTTGATTGCCTTCACTTTGCTCATTATTATTTTTACCCTTAGATCAAAGAGCTTTGGGCATGTCTATGCGCGTAGAACGTGCTTCTCTTGACCAGGTATACTTTAAGATAACCTTTTAATATATACTTCAAGATAACCTTTTAATATATACTTTAAGATATCTTTTTTTGTGCATGCATATGAGTGTGCCTTGGTGTCATTTGGTTTATGTGTTTTTGTATGTGCCTCTGCGGTATAGTAGTAACTAGTAAGTATTTTTGATGAAACACAGGTTCGGGAACGATTTGAAGTTCTTAAGAAACGTAAAGATCATGGAAGTTTCACAGAGCAAGGTAAAGCCTTTTATACGAGAAGGATTTGAGTATTTCGTTTATTAGAAGTATGAGTTTCAACTCTGAATGTTGTTCTTTTTGTTGGCCGAGAATTGTAATTCAAACAATCTTCCATTCTTCCATTTACTTTGATTGACTCAATCCATTAGTGTGGAATTTGACTTCAATTTTTTTACAGATCTTGATGAACGGATATTAAAACAGCAACAAGAAGAGGAAGAAAGAAAGCGATTACGTCGCGAAAAGAAAAAAGAAAAGGTCAGAATTGTCTAGTTACTTAGTTTGAGTTAGAACATAATCACCAAGTTGAAAGAAATATTTTTCTCTCCTCCCTCTCCCATTTCTGTCTAATATTTGCTCCCTCAATGTCATCAAGTAAAATTATTTTTTAATCTTATTTAATTTTTTTAACTTACAATAATTGTATCTATCTTTCTCAATTTGATTTTTATTGTTATCTTTACAAGTAAAGTGTATTTTTTTGTTAAACAAATTACTAATAAATAATTAACTAATGTTAAAATTTTGGATTCAGAAGGAAAAGGCTGTTGAAGAACCTGAAATGGATCCTGATGTTGCAGCCATGATGGGGTTCGGTGGTTTCGGTTCATCCAAGAAGTGATGACATTCTACATGTAAGATGAGCTTTTTTTGTAAGAAATGTTGTGAGCAATTGTTTTTGCAATGTTAAAGCTGAGTCTTGTATGTATCAACTTCATTTTAGGTGGCTTAAAGATGAATCTAAGGTGAAAAGTAAAATACTAGGCATCAAAACATTTTTGAAGTTTGTGAGTTAGTCCCTAACATTATATTCCAATCATGTGATTCCTTCATGTTAGTTAAATTACCTATGTATAATATAAGTTTGATACTTGTACCCTTCAAATAGGTTTTATATAATATTTTCTTGACCAAGGAGATGTATAGTAACTAGTAAGCTACCCGTGCATTTGAATGCATGGGACGCATGGGACACGTCAGTTTTGACGCATGTAGATATAAATTGCAGTTCAGGATACACATATAGCATTCAACACAAACACAGTAAACATTTTCAGTATCTCTGTTTACCAACTCCATTGCACAGTGTCACATTAAGTACACAACTACTGCCATTGCTATGAAGAGGTACAATCTCATAAAATGTGATAACTTGTGGCCATTGTTTATCTCTTCTCCAGCATACTCTCCCAAATTGAAGTTCCCTACACATAACACAATTTTCAAAGCTACAAAATATTAAAGTAAAAAGAGAAGGAATAACAAAAATATAACAACAATCAAATATTCATAATACTTTATTATATTTCATGGTCATTGATGTTTTAAATTGCAATTGTGGTAATGGTTGCGGTTACTGCGATTGCGGTTGTTGCGGTGCTTATTGCAGCCGTTGTGGTGTGAATTATTTTGTGATTAAAACAATATTTTTGAATCCGACGCGACCTGATGCGATCCAAATGCAGTCTGATGCGGTTGTGTTGTGGCCCGATGTAGCCGCATCATTGTAATTCAGAGTTACACTGCAATTATAGTGTGATGCGGTTGTGGCAGTCATCGCAACCGCAATATTGCGGCCACATCAAGTGATGTGGTCTGTAATTTAAATCACTTTTGAGAAGTAATAAGAAATATTTAAAATTACTTAAATGTCAAACAAATTAATTGAAGTTAATGATGACCTCTTTGTGTAGAGTAGCTGCAACCAGCATTTAGTACATATCTTATTTGATCAACACTTGCTTTGTTGTAGAATAAGAAATTGGAAAGCATGTTGTTTATGCAATTAAGCATTACTTGTGTTTCAGCAAGGCATGGTCCATTGCAGAAAATGTCAGTGGCCTCTGATGGTATGTTAATATTCCCAGATGGGTTTAATCTATATACTTCATCACAACCAACATAAATCTGTTAAATATACCAAAACAAATATCAGAAAAGAATAAGGTTTATTGTGTTGGTGAAAATCCGACCCACCAAAATATCTGATATCAAGCACACATACACACATAGAATAAGAGACGAGATTTAATCGGATTCGACCTCGGTCTATATCCGCGGTCACATTTAGGTAAATGTTTCACTCTCAAAACATTAACTTTTTAGCCAATTTTAATATTTTTTATGGTGAAAGGGAGAGGGTAAATTGTTTTACATTGATCTTAACCATTTCCTAAAAAAAATAAGAGGATATTGACTCCATGAATATGATATAGTACTTTTAATCCAATAGGGAATTTTTCCATGGTACCTTGTTAAGGTGAGATGAGTTGAAACATTTATTTAATTTTGATGTCATAGAAACCATGAGAGCATTATTATTAATTTATTATTATTTGTACATCTGAAGGAACAAAAACATCATATAAATATACTATACACTTGTCAAAAATGTGCTTTTCTCTACTTATTCCACTGTGCAACAAAAATCAAACTTAGAATTAATACTGTGTGTGTTGGATTTCAGTTATTCAAAAACTATTTTCATAATCAATATTTAATGAAAAGTTTATCAACTCACTTTCTTACTATACCCTTTACCTTCAGGGAAAAATATTAAACTTAGTCCTCTTGTTAACATGATGTTACACACTAAAAAACTTGGCATCAAATATATAATTTTACTTACTAGCTTATTATCAAAGCATGATAAGGCTTTTGTTAAACTTGAGCCCTGAAACAAGTCCTCTGCAGAAGCCCCTGTTGTATGCACAATACACATAGTTACAAGATGTATGATATAATATGTGGAATAAATAACTAATCTTTTTCGGGATGTGTGAGTGTCTCTCCTAACAAGTATAACTCATATGAATCGAACCCTTGACTAGGGATGACAATGAAAATCGAACTCGCGGGTACCCACCCGAACCCAACCCGAATTTAACGGGGAAAACCCGATGTGATTGGGTTCGGGTTTGATATTGTTAATACCCTACCCCGAACCCGATTAATATATGCTAAATTATAAAACTACATATAAATATATATATATATATATAAAAGTTATATATATAAATTTCACCCACATATATATATATATATATATATGTCATATATAAATTTAATATATATATATATATATATAAAAGTTATATATATATAAATATATGCTTTTTCGGGTTTTTTCCGGGTTCGGGTTACCCGAAACCCGGCGGGTTCGGGGATGATATCATTATTTCTAACCCTGCTTAATTCATGTTCGGGTTCGAGTTTTGAATTTCGGGTTCAGGGTTGGGTAAGCACAAACCCAACCCGCCCCGTTGCCATTCCTATCATTGACCTTTTGATCATCCTAAAGATTTAGTGGTGTCTTATACAACTAGATAATGCATAACTTCATTGAATAATGAATATTGAAATAAGCAACAATAACCTGAATAGCATAAAAGCATTGCAAATGAAATCAAAGTAACATAAAAAATGAAACTTTTTTCCTTTAGCAATATTGAGAATGCCATGACTATAGGCTATAGTTATGTGGAGGGAATTTGAAACAATGTTCAGTGCATGTTGGAATGAAACAAAGGATTAAGCTTAATTAATATATGAATGTGATGATGTTGATATTAAATATTTGAATGGTTAATTGTTTTGTATTTTAAAGTGGTAGCTAGAACTGATAAGGTAGGCCAACACACCAAGTTATAAAAAGGGATAGTTTGGTTAAGGAATGGCACCACTTTATATCAGTAATGGTTGGAGACAAATTTGAGTTATAGAAAAAGTGAAAACAATATATTTGGTCACCAACTCATGCTTTCAGTTTGAGTTCTAACTTGTAATTGTTGAGTTCATCAAGACTTTTGAACATTATTATTATTATATTTGAGTCATGTTCGATCATATGTATTTAGATCTGTATTAGAAAGAGTACCAGTTATACCAAACCAAAACCCGAAAGTTGAGCTCGGGTAAAACCTGAACCCAATCACATTGAGTTTTCTCCGTTAAATTCAGATTGGGTTCGGGCGGGTACCCGCATGTTCGGTTTTCATTGTCATCCATAGTCTTACTAGGTAAGATCAGTTAGATGAATCAAACGATATCAAAATGCTCTATCATAAATCTCATGTCTATTAGTAAAATATTTATTTCTAAATCTTTCGGTCACGTATTGGTTTTCTTAATAGAGATGGAGTGTATATTCCCTGTCATATTGATGGTTATTTTTATAACTAGACTCAATAAAATGATACTATAGTCATTAGAGATCAAGGTGCTTAAGAAATGAAATATGTGTTGTATGAAATCAATGAAAAGATGAGATCATAACAAGATAAAAGATAGAGCAAGTAGAGTAGGAAATCCTTATTATTTTGATGTTGGTGTGAAAATAAAACAACCATTCAAATTTTAGTTAAAATGTGAAAAGATAAAGGAGTAGATTAAAAAAATGTAAATAATATGTAGAAAAAGAGTATACCACATAGTAAACTTCTTCAAATGTGATGAAATTTAGAGACATGCTTCATACTCACATTTTTTGTATATCCTAAAGCAAAATAAAAATAAAAGAAGTTACTGAAACTTTTACACCAAAATTTGAGAAAAAAGGAGGTTATACTAACTGTCACGGCGAAATAAAATCGAGCATCTTTAATTTTTTTACTATAAATGGTTTTTATATCAAAGTTCGAACAAAATTAAGAAACTCATAACTGCGCAAACATGACATAAGTTTCCTTTTCTTAGTTCAGTA
Organism: Lupinus albus; assembly: GCA_009771035.1. Lineage (NCBI taxonomy): Eukaryota > Viridiplantae > Streptophyta > Magnoliopsida > Fabales > Fabaceae > Lupinus > Lupinus albus. The sequence continues at coordinate 1,329,540 of CM020016.1, forward strand.
AATGTTGCATCTTGGTGACTTGAGATTAAAAACAACAATAGTGCAGAAATAATAGCTTTTGGTCCCTCAAATTCTTCAGATAGAAAAATCATCACCATTTGATAAATATAAAATGAAAATATACTGAAATTTTAACACTTCCACAATCCATAACTATATAAACAAACTTCTAGAAATGAGATACCAAGCCATTTCATAGTAACAGAAACTACTACTTGATGTACTGAGAAAGCCATTTGAAACCATCTCCATAACCCATTTTCCTCACAATACTGCACATATATACCTCCATGGGACGAACATTTGAGTCCGACAAATTCACCTTACCCTTGCCTGTGGTGAAGTTCGTCAGACCCAAATGGTATCGTAACTCTTCTTCCGAGGCAGCATATGGAATATCGATTTTATTTCCGAGGATAAGGAACGGGACATTGGCCAAAGATTCATCGGAAAGGAGAGCATCTAGTTCTTTTTTCGACTCAGCAAATCTTTCCTTGTCAAAAGCATCAACCAAGTAGACCACTGCATCAACCTGCACCAAAGAAGGATGAAACTTAAGATCATAAAAGGAATAATCATAACAATAACATATCGCTATGATTATGAAGGCACGGATTCTTTAATTTATCTAGCTTTTCAGAACATTCTACAAGAGTAGTTCTTAGCAACTTAATCATAATACTTCCAATCAACATCGATACACGCATTTACTTCAGTGACTTCACCAATTCATATTTGTGAACCATTCAAGCCATTTTCCTCTAACTGTTTGGTATGACCGCATGATATTCGCTACTTTTTTCTGCTAATGAAACAAAGTAGCAAAGGTTGTCAACAGTGCAACATAGGCGCATGAAGAACAACTCTTCTCGCTTGTTGGGTCATATCCAAAAAAACTCAGATACACTACTCTTGTCTTCTTTCATAAGATGCACGAGCATGCCCTAGTTGCTCGGTAAAACGCTCAAGAATGCAGAGTACAAATACACATGAGCACTTCCTGGTTGCTGGGTAAAATTCACATGAGACGCATATAGAGCATAGAGATGCACAAAAAAAGCAAAAGCATGGTCGGTACACGATGCTCCCAACTACACGGTAGATGTACGCAGCCTTATCCTAAAATACGAAGAGGTAGTTTCCAAGAATTGAACCCATAATCTGAACAAGGCAAGCGACCTTACCATTGTACCGATACTCTCTAGCATAGAGATTAGCAATGATTTAAAAATTTTATTTGTATTTAGTAATACGATACCCACATCATATCTATGCATTACAGATTTACAGCCAACAAATTTCTACATGTTCATATCAGCACTCACTAATTGATCAACACATATGACCTAGTGTGCATCTATGTAAATCAGAACAACAATATATTTGGAGTCAGAAGAACAAGGCCTAGCGGCAACTAATCATATTTTTCGGTTCATAAAATTGAACGACCAATATGTTTCTTCTCTTATATGGCCACAGATGCAAATATGTGCACACATGTGCGTAGTATCCTAGCAGGCAATAGGAAAACGAGAGAGATATCGACCTGCGCATAGTAATCTTTCCAGACTCTTCGAGCAATCTGGTGACCACCAAGATCAAAAGCTTTAAACTTGATCTTCCCAATACTCAACTCCTCCGATGTAGGATACTGTGTTGGCTGATGCTGTACCAATCTCTGAAAAACAAAATCTCATGATAACAAAAATTCACAGCAAAACCATCACAACAAATGAACTCTTACACAATGTTGTGAAACCTGAGCCGGACGTCAAGCCGGAAGAACTTCCGTATTAGGTCTAACCGGTTTAAACAGTTAAGTTGTCCGGTCGGACTGGATGATTTTAAATATAATTAATAATTTTTATCTATAAATATATAATTATATATAAATGTAAAATTTTATATAATCAATAATTTTATATAACTATATTGAAGTAACATCTTTTTATCTTTTTTCGACTGACATAAAACAAAACAAAACATTAGAGTAATGTTCCATTTTTTTAAATTTTAAGTGAACCGTCCGGTTTTTTCCCGGGTTGGTTTAACCGGGTTTAGCACGGTCGAACCGGAATTTCTCCGGTTCAAAGCGGTCCAACTACTCATTCGGTTAAGACTACAAAACAGAGCCGTTTTCAAGTCCGGTCAGCTATCGAACCGGTCGGACAGTCCGGTTCGGTTATCACAACACTACTCTTACAATAAAAACTTGTCCACACAAATTGATTGCACTAGACTAATCATATAATAATAGTTAAATTAGAATCATCCATTAATCAATAATTTGATGTGATTAAACATAAAAACAAATGAACTAGGCGAACAACTAACATAAAACTAATTTAGTTAATATAATCATTCAAAAACAATTTATTTTTGTTTTTACATAAAATCCACAACGTTTAAATCAATAAAGATTTTAGGAAAGAAAAAGGGATTAAAAAAAACCTCATCTTTGAGCATATGAAGCAAGGTGGTTTTGCCAGCGTTATCAAGGCCTAAGAATAAGATCTTAGCCTCTTTTTGCCATAACCCAAGTGATGCTAAAACCCCATAAAACCAATCCACCAAAAACATCTCCTTTTTCTTCTTCTTCCAATCAACCTCAAAACCAGAGAGAGAGAGAGAGAGACGTTGGTTATGTCGTATAAGGGTGTGTTTGTTTTGATGCACAATTTTGATTGTTACCGGGTGAGCCAGTCACCTTGTTTTCGTTTTTTTTGGGCTTTGGCCCACAATGGTTAGACGACTAAAAATTTAAGGGTAAATTTTTTAAACTTATTCCACATCTTAGATATTAATTCTAGGAAAATCTAATGGTTTAAATATACTTACTGATCCCAATCATTGAATTTCTTTAGAATTGATTGCTAAGATGTAAAGTAGATTTAAAAAACTTACTTTTTGAGTCAATAGGTCACTCCTGAAAATTTAAACCTTAATAACATAAAAAATAATAATATATGTAATTAGAGTGCTACCATTAGCTATTTATATATTTATTATTTACTTTTCAATAAAAATAATATACTTAGATTAAAAGAAAATAATGATATTGTATAAATATTACATTCAAAATGCGAAGCCCATTAGAAAAGATAATAGAATTACGACTTAGGTGTTTCAGACATGTACCAAAGAAATCGTTGTTATAAAGTAAGTAAGAAGATTAAATCAAATGAAGTTTAATCCAATTCCTAAAGGAATAAGAAAGACAAAAAAAAAACCATAGTCGAAATGACAAGAAATGTTTTATAATTTTGTCAAAAAAAGCATGATCTATGATAAATATTATGACATGATCTATGATAAACATTATTACATAATCTATATAATCGATAACTTGGGTCCGTGTTATTAAATTCATAGTTGCATCACATTTGGGTTGCATCAGGCCGCAATGCAACCACATCAGACCATAACGCAACCGCATCAGGTTAAAAATATTTTTTACTCCTAAAATAATGCATACCATAACGGCCATAACGCGCATCGCAACTGCCACAATCACATTAACGGAACCGCGACCTCAATTTAAAAGAGTTTATGGGCCTAAAAATGCTAAAGGTTGAAAGGCCTATAGACAGGCCCATAGTCAATTCAATTGGAAACAGCTTCTTCTACTCTCTTCTTCTTGAATTTGTTCAATGATTCCAGTTTCATGAACTAAGTAATGCAATTCAACTCAAAAAAATTTCTTCATCCAATTTAGGTTAGTAACAATAGCATGTACTCTTTCCTACAAAGAACGATTCAAACCTCCAAAATTCGACAAATTTGTAGGTTTTCCTTGTTCCTACAAAATCTACAAACAACCTCGTCTCAGTTATCACATAACATTATCGTTTCAAATCACAGTTACAATTATGGTTTTCACCAACGTAGTATTGTGTCTCAGAATCAGTTTCGATGTTTTGGTTCTGAATCAGATAGTATCACAGTGGAGGGAATTATTGCAAACAATTGGAACATTCTAGATGAGGATGATGGTGATTGGAAGAGTCATGCTGCTTCTGTAGCTCAATCTATTGATTTAATCAAACGACGGTTACAGGTATTGTTTCAATTTTGAACTCCAATTTCAGGAAGAAAAAACATAGGTGGAACGACTAGTAAAGATTTAAAGATTTCGATGTTTTGTTAATGAACATGATTTACAATAGAGTATTATAGTGTCGTTTGATGTATTTAGCCGATTCTGTTTAGTGAGACTAAGACTTGGTTATTATGTTGTTGTTGAATACTGTGTTGTTATTACATAAGCATGTTAGAATGGAGGGCTTGAGGCGTGTGGAAGAGCTTGAGGCGGCTTACGAGAATAATTTGTGAAAATAGCTTATGATCTTTTGTATAATATCTTAGTAAGCTTAATGGAGAAGCTCATGAAAAACAGTTATTTTCAGCTTATTTTGAAAAAGATGTTTATTGAATAAGCACTTAGTTAAGATGTTCACATCCATGAGCTGTTTTTAGCTTATGACCTTTTGTATAGTATCTTAATAAGCTTAGCAGAGAAGCTCATGAAAAAGGTTATTTTCAGCTTATTTTGAAGAAAAAAAACTATTTATTGAATAAGTACTTAGTTAAGCTGTTCACATCCATGAGCTGTTTTTTAGCTCATGACCTTTGTATAATATCTTAATAAGCTTAAGAGTTGCTCATGGAAAAAGTTTTTTTCCAGCTTATTTTGAAAAAAAAACTATTTATTGAATAAGTACTTAGTTAAGCTGTTCACATCCATGAGCTGTTTTTTAGCTCATGACCTTTGTATAATATCTTAATAAGCTTAAGAGTTGCTCATGGAAAAAGTTTTTTTCCAGCTTATTTTGAAAAAAAAACTATTTATTGAATAAGTACTTAGTTAAGCTGTTCACATCCATGAGCTGTTTTTTAGTTTATTTTTAAAAATCTTATTGAATAAGTGCTTAATTAAATTATTTACTCAAAGGTGTCTATAATAAGTTATGAGAATAGGACATTAAAGTTAAAAAGTAGGACATTTTGGTTTCACTAAAAGGAGTGGAAGCAAAGAGAACAACTTCAACAAAACAATATCACTCTATTATTAATATTTTGTTTCTTTGTCTATTTTGTTCTGACCATGTGTCAAAGATATCTTAATTAAACATGATTTGCTTATTTAACCAATTGTTTTTTGTTTTAGTAACATGTTGGTGTGTTGTGGGCAGTGGAAGAAACTGAAGGTTAGGTTGGATTTGCTATCAGCTCAGTTAACTAAGCCAGACCTTTGGGATGATCCTGTGCATGCTGGAAAAATTAGCCGTGAGCATGGATCACTTTTAGGAAAAGTGAAAGAGGTTAATGCATTGGAGCAAGAGTTGATTGAGCATATTGATATGATAAAGCTTGCTCGCGAAGAAAATGATGAAGAATTGGAATCGGTGGGCATTCACTTCACCTCCTAGGCATGTATTAATCTGTTTTGTCACTAGTCTTACATATATAACACCGGTGCTTAATAAATACGATTTAGTTTTGATGCATTGGCCATGTACTTCCAGTCATGTATTACCATATCATTTAGCACATTCGACTTTCATGATAACTCTATCAAACGTCACACATACCATAAAATATGATTGGTTGGCAGTGTAAAAAAGTTACCTTGACAGTGCAACAAACTTGAACTCTAATAAATAATACAAGCGCAAAATCATCTGTTTTAATGATCAGAATGTGGTTATTTATTTTCCTGTATAAGTAAGAAAGTTTAAGTAGACAATGGATTATTTCATATTATATTGAAATGCTAGATGAACATATAAGCTTTACAACATAGTAGGAGGTACATATAGTTTATAAGAAGTACCAAAACAGGCATGATTGTCTCAAATGTCAAAAACCTACTTGGGTATAGTTTATTCCCTTACAAGGTTTGAAGTGTTAAATGAATAATTTCTTAATGGTATATGCCAATTTATATTCATGCAGAGACTTTCTTCCTTTTCAGGAATCACTGAAAGCTTTGCTTAACATGAGAAGAAATGCAAAAGAGAAAGAACTGGAGGCATTGCTTTCAGGGGAGCATGATTATTGTTCTTGCTACATTGAGGTTGTTATCAAAGATCTTTATAAGTTGTTTTTATCGCATCGGCATTTTTCTTGAAAATATCTTAAAATGTGCCTAATTCTTCAATCCGAGTCGTGGTTCTGTTATTCTGTACGAGTGTGCCTATTGAAGCTGCGTTTTTTATTATTTAATATAGGTTCAGGCTGGGGCTGGGGGTACTGAGAGCATGGACTGGGCTTCAATGGTCATGCAGATGTATAAATCATGGGCCCAGCGACGTGGATATAAAGTAATTGTAATGGAAGAAATGGCTGGTGAGCTTGCAGGAATCAAGGTTCTCGTCCTTACCATCCTCAATGAGTTCTATTTAAAACTATTTTACATTCTTAGTTTCTTACACATAGCTCTCGCCATGCTTGGGTTCATGATCCGCATCTACCTCCCTTTTATGTGACCATGTTTTTTTTTTTTTTTAAATTTTGAAATACCAAGTTACTTAACTTGCATTTAAGCTTCATACAATATTACAATGAGGATTTTGTTTTCGATTTTGTGGCTCTTGTTTATCATAGTTTGGGCCTGCAATACTCATTCTCGCAGATTATATTTCTATTTTGTAGGGGAACTGCTAGTTTCTGAATTTATACCAATTTTGTTTTTTCAGCGAGCCACAATCAAAGTAGATGGTGAGTTTGCATTTGGCTATGCCAAAGCAGAAATAGGAGTGCACAGGCTTGTGCGCATATCACCTTTTGACAGTAATAAACGCCGGCATACTTCATTTGCTGCTGTAGCAGTGATTCCCATCCTCGGTGATGGATCAACCCGTGTACAAATTAATGAATCCGATCTTCGAATTGAACGATTTCGCTCAGGTGGACCTGGTGGCCAGCATGCTAATACAACAGATAGTGCTGTAAGAATAATCCATATTCCCACAGGAATTACTGCAACTAGCCAGAACGAAAGGTACAATATGCTTATTTCTGTTAAGGGAGGGGCAAACTGTGTTGTGTTATGTTGTTAAATATGGAGTTTGTTCATGATTTGTGAACAGATCACAACATATGAATAAGGCTTCAGCATTGGCTGTGCTTCAGTCTAGATTAGACCAAATCGAGATGGCGCGCCAGGCTCAATTGAATGCACAACATACACAATCTCTCACTGACATAACTTGGGGCAGTCAGATACGTAGTTATGTGCTCCATGTATGGTTTGAAATTGTACATTTCCCGCTTCCGATGCAGGTTTTGATGGTCTGAACATTGCATTAACTAATTTTTTTAAATCTATAATGCAGCCGTACCGAATGGTGAAAGATCTTAGAACTAACTATGAGGTTTCAGATCCTGACTCTGTCCTTGAGGGAGATATAGATGCTTTCATTCTAAGCTATCTATCAGCATCTTTGGACAAAGATGAAAATAATGGTTAAATCCATCAAATTCCAAGACTTATGGTAGCATATTTAATGCTGAAATTGGAATGCTTGGGTATTTTCAACATCTGAAGTCATTCCTCATCAAATTCTGAATCAAAGTCTGCACAAGGAAGCATTTGATTTTGCTGCCTATTGGTAATTTTTATGGCAATAAATGAATATATACAATTTAGTAAATCTTGTATTAGCACAGTCAGTGCCTTTTAGGCACAACTATCAAATATTTTAAGTTAGTAATTTAAAAAGATAACAAAGGCCTTACTCGAATGATTAAAAGTTATCTCAAGTTTTTTGATTGGTTGTGCCCATACAAGAACCACTCTTAGATTGCGTGGTCTGAATAACAAAAGGGCATATTGTGAAAAAATATTGACTCTGGTACTATTTGGATTTGTTTATACAAAATATAATATTGTGTAAATTAATTACAGTTATCACTTTTATTTATTTAAGAAGTTACATTTATCTCTTTTTCAGAGGTAATCAGTGTAATGTTATGATATAATTAGGGTTGATTTATGTAGGTTTTGAAAAAGATAAGTGATTTAAATAATTTCATTAAAACTTAAGGGTGTCAGTGTAATTTACTCTAAAATCTAATGAGGAGAGTGTGGTTAGTGACGAATCTAAGATCTAGCAGTAGGGTGTGCAATATATGTTAAAAGTTAAAATAAAAATAAATATTATTAATTATAAAAGGGGAGGGATCCACTTACTCCAAGAGTGAGTGGAAAAGACTTACTTCTCACCATGATCATTCATTTTTGGAAATTCAATGGTTTGAATTGGTGAGTATATCTAAACCATTGGATTTTCCAAGATTATATGACTAAGATGAGTAAGTCTTTTCCACTTACCTTGGAGTAAGTGGATCCCCCATTATAAAAAGATGAAAATATTAATGTCAAAATTACAAAATTTAAATATATTTAATAAGATAAATGACAAGTTTCATAATTAACCTCTATGTCATTTCACATTTTGAAATCATTGAATTATCAAATAGTTCTCAATATTGTTGAATATTTCTTGTTAAATATAAGCCACTAGACAATCATTCATCCATGAATCTCCCATTCAATTAAGTAACCTATTTTTTACAATTTTCATAGTTGAAAAAATTATTTCTACATTTGTATTGCTAACTTCAAAATAAGATAAGCTGATTATTGATTCCTTTCAAAGAAGCAAATTTAATAGAGTGTTATGCATATCAATGATTTAAGTCTCAAGTTGATTATTGAATGTTACAAAATCAGTTGGAAAAAAATCACGTGTATAAAATTTTGTAAATTCAATAAGTTTTGTCATATCAAAACTAAAAAACAAACCGACTAAACTCAACCAAGACATACAAAGAAGTAGCTGAATATTTATGTAATGAAAATATTGTATATTATAAGTAGTATATTTTGTTTAAAAAAATGTAGGGTATGCATTTGCATACCTGAAGTATACATAGCACCATCCCTGAGTGTGGTTACCTTTTGAATGGACCAGTTAAAAACTAGGATAGGCATAAATATATTCATTAATAAAATATGTATAAAATATCATGTCAATGCTTGAAAAAATGAAAATAATAAAAATCCATAAAATTATTTTTGTTGTTGTAAAAATCACAAAATCTAGTAAAGTTAGAATTACAACCTTTTATCATATTTTTAAATAATAAATAATTAATATTGAAGTAAAAAAGAACCTTGGAAAAATTAAAATATAAGATTAATTGAAAAAATACAAGTGAAAAATATATAAATTTAAGATTTCTAATCAAATGGAACCCAATATGGTGATATAATTTAAAACTGGACTTAGTCCTAATTCAATCCTGAAAAAGAGTCCATTTTATTGATAGTAGAAACCTGAAATATGAAGCCCAATGCTACTCCTTAATAGAATATAGGATAGCCTAAGTCTCTAACCAAGAATAAGTTATATTTTAATATTCTTCCCACACTTTGAAGCATTAAATGTTTATTTTAATTAATTAATTAATTAATTAATTTAGCTATTTATATTTATAATTCAGTTATGTTTTGTTTTATTGTCACTACCATGCCATGGATTTCAGAAAAAAGAGGATCCAGTTTCTTGTACTTGTCGCTGGCATCATTGTTCTTAGTATTACAGGTACCTTTGTACTTCAATCTATTCTATTTATACTTTTACAATTGAATTCCTTTATTCTTTAGCATTAATGTAATCCAGTTTTAGACCTTAGTATCAACTAGATTCATTCTTTGCATACACCATTTGATGTAATGGGGCTTTAATTTAATTCAATTGAGAAAGATCATTTTTCTCTTGTTGCAAAGTACATTTGTTTATCTAGTGGCATTTAGCCTATGATGTCTCTACATAATAATAATGTTGTTTCTCTTATAATTTGAATGTCATTGGTTCAAATCCTGTAAATAGTATTGCAAGAGTAAGACCGCGTACATCTGAGTAGAGATTCTCTTCAGTAATGGAGAGACAAATAGTTGGAAAAACAAAAGAAAAAACACATGATATGACATTTACACTTTTTTATATACAATGAAATCACATGTTTGCCAATGAAAATAAAAGGAAAAAGGAACTTCTCTCTCAAGTAATAGAGAGGATCCTGATTCCGTACATCTACTCTCTTCATACTCCACTAAATAGGGATCCTAATTTCGTACATCTACGTACCCTCTTCATTTTCCTTGGGTCCTCATCTTTGAGGGTAGTGTGTGTGAAAAACTAACTCTTAAATTTGGTTTGATCTCTATTATTTTTTGGTACTACATGTTATAGTGTTTGTTTGAATATGAAAAGTCTTATTGGTAAACACTACATTTGTAACTCTTGCTTGAGGAGAGTGTGAAAAAGATATTGTAATTGTCCTCAATATAGTGAAATAATTTTTGAAGATTGTTCAGTGGTTTTTCCTTAACATTTAAGGATTTTCCACGTTAAAATTTGGTGTTTTTTTTATTTGCATACTTTTATTTCCGCCGCGCTGCTGAGTATGTATAACTATTTCTACCGGATCTACTTTGGTGCTCATTGTCACATCATAATATCATTTAATTTAAACTGTGAATCGATCCCAGAGCCCAACATAGATGCCCCTATTACGATATATCTGCTTATACTCACACGTTTTCAGCTAAGAAATGCAGGCAGATTGTTGGGGAGAAAGCATCATCACAAAGTGGAAAATTCACATTCTTAAATTGCTTTGATATGAGCACTGGAACTATAGCATGTGGTGTCAAGGAAGGTGTGAAGCTCTATGTTTACAACATTAGAACTTCTCATGTTGAAAAAGAAAGGCATAATGCAATTCAATCCGCTCTTATTGATGCCGCTTCGCAGGGAATGTCAACAAAAGATTCATCAAAACTTGCTGAGAAAGAAGGTAAAAAGGCGGCGAAATTGGCTTCGCGTAAGGCCGAGCGAATTACAGGTCCTATAATCTCTTCGGGATGGGACTTTTTCGAAGCTGTATACTATGGTGGTACGGTTGCAGAAGGATTCTTTAGGGGAAGTTGTACCTCATTTGGTGCTTATGGTGGAGGCTTCATAGGGGAGAAAAAGCTTGGAAGATTTGGTTATCTTATTGGAAGTCTTTTTGGAAGTTGGTTTGGTGGTAGAATAGGGCTAATGCTATATGATGTTTTTAATGCATTACACTTCTTATTGTAGTTTGTTCAAAAAGATTGAAGTGAAGTTTAATAAGCCTAAGTTCATGAAAATAATGAAGCAATGAATCAAGTATTTAACTTTAAAGTTCATATAATTTTTATGATTGGGATCTTGTCCATTAATGGAAAGACAATTGAAGTTATTATACTTGATTTTAAGAACAAAAAAGTCATTATAAGTGTAATAGAAAGATTGAATTGTCTTTTCAATTTTCATTTTGCATTGTTTTATATCGTCTCTCCATTAACGGAGAGAATCTTTCCTCAATTTTTATTTTCTAACATATTAATTGCATGTATGTGTTTTTCTTCTATGTTTCTGCCCCAGTTATGTGTATTAATCACACTTGTAATTTGTTAACATATAATACACACTTGACTTGTAAAGTTTCAATTCTAAATAATGCACATATTTCCTCTTTTCTTCTTCTTTTATAATTTAAAACAATGTTTTAAAAACCGTGTCGTACCAGCCGGTTCAACCGGAAAACCGGTGAACCGGACCCCTAACCGGTACGGTACGTATGTTATACCGCATATGCAATAGAACCGGTCAAAACCGGTTGAAAACCGGTCGGTTTGCACATTAATTTTTTTTTTTTTAATTTCAAATTTTCAATTCTTCACCAATTCTTCAACTTCAATGATTAATACTTGGGTCATTTATTTGTATTTTGCGTTTGTTAAGTGATAATTTTGGATAAATATATGTTTTGTACTTTAGACTTTGATTTTATTAAAGACTTAATGTTGTTTGTTTGTGTGAATTTGAAGTAAATTATAAATATGAATATCTACTTATTTGAAATTTTTTGTTATAGGTTTACATATATATATATATATATATATATATAAGCAAGTATGTCCGGTTTAACCGGCATGCGGTTTAATTACTGAACCACTGGTTGAACCACTGTACCACTATACCAGTACCCTAACCGGTTTGATAACCGATACGGTTTTAATAACATTGATTTAAAATAGACAATAAAGACATTATCTAGCAAGTTAGATCACTATCACTTTTGGTAATTTAGAGGAAGAATAAGAAATTATGATATTCAATAATTTGGTCTTCTTGCTTAGGGAAGAACAAAACATTGTTCAACAATGAATTTTTGGAGGCATAAGAGATACTAAACTTTGTTAAAATAAAGTCTTGATCATGGTTGAAAGCTAAGATCAAGGGGTAGAAATTTCACTTTTGAAATATAGAACTCTACATTGTCTAGAATGCATTTAATTGCTTAGATGTATGGGGATATAATTCATATCCATTGCAAGTGAGAGTTGAATCATGTTGAATGATCTATTTGTTTTTTTATTGTTGGTGACATTAGAGTGATTTAAATAATATTTCCTTACAAATATTGATTCATTTTGTAATGAAACAAAAATAATAAAAATGTTTTGACTCGTTTACTATTTGGATTTGTCTCCACAATATATCATATTTTATTTAACTTAATTACACTTATCATCATTTTTTATTTAAAAAAACACACTTATTTCCCATGCAGTGGTGATTAGTGTAATATATGTATATAAATCAGGGTTTTTTTTTGCAGGTGTAAAAAATGACGGGACAATTTGTATAATTTCACTAACTCACATAGTATCGCTATAATTTACTCTTTCATCTATAAATAGAAATAGGTCATCGTGTTTACATTTAAATATACTAATAAATTTATTTTAACTAGACTCTTCTAACTCTAACAATTAAATTATATTTTTATATTAAAATTACATATATAATAATATTACTTACATTAAAATTGTATAACATGAACATTATAGGCCTTTTGGATAATATAACTATATATATATAGGCCGGACTGTTAGGCTTAAAAGACCTTTTGGATGACTTAAAGTCTGACCTCTTAAATTAAACAGACTTTTCAAAAAGCACGAGCCTGACCAATTCACGAAAAAAACCCTTGGCTAACTAACCTATTATAGGTCAAGTAAAAGGCCACTTATAGATAGTTCGACGTGTTTCCACCCTTACATGTGATTGTGCCTGACGTGGTCCCTAACAACATGTCCAACTCTCTTCTCCTTGAGCAATGTGTGCCACCTTCACCCGACTCATGTACTATGTGTCAAAACTTGCACCTACCAATTCAATGTTGTACTGCCTTTACTTCTGAGTCTTATCGAATATGGTACAGGCACCACATCTACCAATGAGACCTCTATTTATTATTAATAATGGTAACTATTTTAATAATAATATATAATAATAAATAATATTTATTTGAATAATAAACATTTTGACAAAAAAATAAAATAATAAATTTATATTCTTATTAAAAAAAATCTAAATAATAAATGGTAATCTTTTTTATGGAATATCTCTTAAATAGTTAATCATAAATAGTTTTTAGAGTAACATAGCATCTTTATCATATTCATTGATTAATATCTTAAATTAAAATATAAAAAAATGTCATTTATTTTCCTTGGATTGGTTTTCAATTGTCATGACACATCACTTCTTTTCCATTTACAAAAATGAAAAAATAAATAACAATCTTTTGATATATAAAAAATATGTAAAAACATATTAATAAATAAATAAGTGGTATCAATAATAATAACAATAAATATTTTCTTTAATAATGAATAATAAGTATAAAATAAAAGAAATATAAATATCAAATTAAAAAACTTAAAAATAATAATAACCACATTAAGGAAGAAACGTGGATATTTAAATTTCTTCAACTCATTCTTTGAATAATACTGTCACTTTTGTTCCCAAAAGTAATTAAAACGCATCCAACCAACAATCATTTTTCTACCATGAATTATATAGTCTTGATTTTGTATTGTTCACGATGACACATGAGTAAGATAAAAATTTATGAGACACAAAAATAATAAATATATTTTCTGTTATAAATAAATAAAAATAATCAAACAAATTTAAGGTATAAATTATTCAATACAATTAGGGAGGTTATCGTCTAGTATAGGTAGACGTAATGCTAATTTTTTTCTCGATTTGTAACTGACTCCCAAATCTAGATATCTAATTTAAAGACTAACACATTTTAAAATTAGGCATAAAAAATAATTTTTACATTTTGACCGCAAAAAATGTAGTGGTAACTCCAAATAATTAGGAAATAAGAAAGACATTCCTTATTTTTTGTCTTTTAATCTTGAACTGAAAATTGGGTCACAATTCTGACGAACCTCTCAAATGGTTTCTGAATTTTTCTATGGTTGAATGTTGTTGTGTATCTATAGCAATGTTTTATGTAGAACCGCCAACGACAACATTTACTACAAGGTATAGTTATACAAATAGTTTAGGTGCTATGTTATCAAGTCAAAAGTTGTTCAATGCTGTAGTTTTGTGTTATATAAAAAACATATCAGATAATGTTATGTCACTTCGTTGGTTTTGACATTTTATAGGTCCAATACCGGGGGGAAATTTGAGCCTTCATTAATATCAAATAATTTAATTATATATTTATACAATAAATTTTGAATAAAAGAAATTTTATACAAATGTGAGAATGCAATATATATTTTTTGGATTCAATTATATTACTTATTAGATACTTAAACTTAATATATTTTTATAAAGTATTATTCTTAATTAGCTTTAAACGGTTTCATATTTTTTTTATTCTAGGTGAGATCGTTATTTGAATTATACATCAACTATATAATAATTTAAAACAATAATCATTAATATTGAATGTAATAATAATAGATAACACAACAAATTTTGACAAGAATAAAAATAGTAACATAATTATGATATAAAAATTAAATTAGTTGTATGATTACACAATATTTTGGACCCACATTAATCATGGACCATTTGCGGCTCACTTGTAGCACACCCATAACCCGAGTACCCGACCTAGTCACTTTAGTGAAAAGGTTTAAAAAAATGTACAATACATGTTAGTGTAACAATATGACCTAGTGTAGTACATTTAAGTGCAGCTAGACAAAACAATATAGTGCAAACTACTAAATGCAAAATAATATACAATCTTCAAGGTCTACTAAAGAAACCTTGCCAACAAATCATTCTATTTTTGTTGTTGCCTTTCTCGTTGCATCAGTTTCAGTTCTTCCACGGGCATCGGCAACAACAAAACTTACTTGTAATTCATATTTGTATATTTGATTGTCGTTCACTTAAAACATGCAAGTGAATTCAAAAAGCTTTCCATGTACTTTTTGTATAGGATTTGGAAAGCTTTTTCAATCTCAAACGTGTTTTAAATGAACGACATCTATATTTTTATATATAAATTACATGAATTGCTATCGCCGAAGCTCGAGTGAGAAAAATTGTTGTGGCGCGTCAAAGACTATAAATGACGCAAAGAGGAAGGCAACAAGAAAAAAACAGAATGATTGTTGGTAAGATTTGTGTTAGTAAAAGATGAAGAGTGAAAGAATAATATTTGCACTTACAATCTTATTTTGCACTATAATGTTTCCATTTACTACAATGAAAAAATTGTTTTAGGTCATATTGTTGCACTAACATGGCCCAATAAAAAAAATTCTGAAAAAAAATATTGACCCATAAAAACAAGTTGGTAGACTCACAAACCCTTATTGTGAAGGTTCATCAAAATAAAATGCATTTTTTTGTATTGTATTCCTGAAATTAAATACTCCATTTTTTGGGAATCATGTGGTATGATAAACGAAAAAAGAAAAGAAAATGAAGCTCTTACAACAAAAAGAACCAACAAAAAGAAATTGCAAAAAACAAAATTGATGCATATGAGAGATGACCCAACATAAAAATCACACACATACATATATATATATATACACATATATATATACACACATATATATATATATATATGCAATAGAATAAACCTTTTTTTTGGATTTGAAGCCTTATTGATAGTCAAAAATTAAATCGAAAATGAAATGATAAAATAGGTAGAAGATGTGACAAACCCTTCGAATGAAAAGGCTACAAAGATTAAAGAGAGATTGTTGCAATAACCTTGAGGCACTGAGAAGATTGAAACCTGGATATACATTTCAAAATTAACAAACAAAAATTCAAACATTCACAAGAAAATCATTCTTATAATAAAACTAAAAAAAATAGACACAATTGATTAAAAAAATCGACAAAGTCAACTGGTAAACAACTCATAATAATTTTAATATATATGTTGTGTGCATGAAGGGAAAGTGGTTAAGAAGATAATGGCAAAAAATGGATTGAAGAAAATGGAGATTTGGAGAAAATGGGGGAGGCTGAAATGTGAAAATGTGAAAACATGTTGTGGTTAGGGTGCTTCATTTTATAGTAGTAGAGTTGTAGTTGGTTACTATTTTACCCCTATTAACAATGAATCGAACTAACTCGACATTCGTTTATTATTTAGTTCGTTAAACTAGGTTTAAGAACCAAATGATTCAAACTTGAACTAAAAATTAAGATCTTTAGATTTTATAGATATTAAATAAATATTCGTTATTATTTGATTTGACGAATTGAACTAATTGAACTAATGATGTGAGCTAATTAGTTTGTGAATTCTTGACGAGTCAAACCAATTCAAGATGATGAGTTGAATGATGTGAATTCACGAACTTTAATCAATCCAAACTCAAGCTGAAAATATAGCTCATTTCGAACTCGAATCAAGTTTTGAATTGAACAAATTGTTATCAACCTAAATGTAGCTAAGCTCTAATTCAACTCGCTTAATTCAATTTTCATGTATGTGTGTGAGAGGTAATAATATTGGAGTTAGGTAAGACTATTAATGTTTACAAAATTATTCTTATCAAATATATAAATACAAATATAAATTTTGTAGCTTTGTACCTTTTTAATCATTTGTTTAATCACTTGAGGACGAGTAGTATAATTGTCGTAGTTCTCTCGTAGCTTTTGAAAAGGAAATTTGTAACTATTGAAAATTATTATAATAGCTTCTTAAAGTGAGCTTATAAATGCTAATTTAAGTAGTTTCGAGTATAATAATTCACGTATACAGTTTATCAAAAACTTAATCATTAATAGAACAAAATTATTTTCTATTCAAATTGTTTAAGTAAATAAGTGTACTTTAACAACAAAATTTGCTTATTCTATATAGAAATTCGAAATTGTCTTATAAATTGGAGCAAAACAAAACCCCTTAGAAAAAAGATTGGATGAAATAGATTCAAAAGTATAAAGATGTAAATATTATAAAAGGAAACTAATTTAAATAATTGGTATGAAAGTTATACATTTTTCTATAAAAAAGAAAGAATTGAATGAATGTAATAAGTAAGCAAACTTGGCACTTATATGATTTATGATATAAATTTACATTAATCACAATACTTATTATATAAGAATTTTTCCTAAAAATTATATTAAAAATATTCCAAAGTAAATGAATTAGAAATAATATAGATTTTGCAGTTTTATACTTTTTATTATCATTTGTTTTATGACTTGTCGCCAAGCTGTATAATGGTGGTAGGTCTCTCATTTCTTTTGAAAAGGAAGAATGTATGTCCCACTCTGATTGTTGGTTGAACATTGGTTATATGATTTTTTGAATTCCCAATATATTTTGTGTGTGATTAAAACATAGGAAACTATGTTTAATGTTTAATGTTCAATTTGGAGTTAAATGCTCTTTTAAGTTAGATATTTAAATTCGAAAATCGATTACAAATTAGTTAAATGCTCCATGAATTGTTTTATACTCGAGATTTGTTTAAATATTTATTATTTCATTATTGTAAGAGAAAAATATATTTTTATGTATGATAAATATATATTTTTCTCCAACATATCTCTATGTTGCAATAAAAATTAAGACTTGCGTAATTCTTAAGTAATAAATATTTGTTTGCTGGGTTAATTTTTATTTTAAGATTTGAATAGAAGAAACAATGTTTATTCATAATTTGTCATTTCCACCTCAAGAGAGTGAAGTATAACCTTATATTACCCATCATAACTTAAGGATGATGAAAGTAGGGGTGAGCAGGACCCGACCCTACCCGTTCATGATCGAGTCTGAAAATGGTCGGGTCTCATCGGGTCTATGGCCGAGTTCAGATTCAAAAATTAGACTCAGTGAATATTTAGGGTCGGGTAGGGACCAAGCAAGACTCGTCCCAACCCGTCCCATGGTCACTCACGCATGATATTTGTATGTGTCTCTGTTCAAATATATACAGAGTAATGATACTTTGTTTGTCGAAAATATCATTGATTCTCTAATTTTTTCATCATATATACATGTTTAATAATATATATACACATATATTATTTTATATGTCAAATTACATATTCACGATAATAAATAATATTTAGAAGACCTTATGTAAAATGAATATACGTTATATTTAAACGGGTCTAGGGTCGGATCTAGGTTTAAAGGCTGACCCTGTGAAAATTCAGGGTCAGGTTAACTTCAGGTCTAGAGTCGGGTCCAAGTTCAAAAAAATGGTTCGAACAACATTTAGGGTCGGGTAAGGACAAGCCTTAACCCGTCCTAACCCGGCCCACGCTCACCCCTAGATAAAAGTACGATAATGGTTCGGTCCACTTTTTAATTCTTAAAGGTTTTTTTATAATAAGGTTCAAAGAGTTGGTCAACCATTTTCCATTACTTTCTTGCATATATAATAAGGAAAATTATTTTTTAATTCTAAATCATTGCTTGCTATAGTATGGGTATTGGTCGAACTTATAGAGATAATCACACATCTTGTATCCCATTCTCTTTCCCCTTCCCCATTCTTCCATTATTACTATGACACTCTATTATACTAAAATAAGGATCGAAGATCGAAGTCATAAAACACAAATTTAATAGATCTAAGTAAGAAAAAATAACATCATATTTTATTATTATTATTTCTTCATAATAGATAGAAGTAATAAAATATGTCATGAAATTATATTTTTAATTAAAGTATATCTAAGTTTAAATTTAATGAAAATATATCACAGAATTAATATAAAATAAAGATATTTCCATGTTTTAAAAGTTTTTACTTTGATATATTTTCATTAAATTTACACTTAAATATATTTTAATTAAAAATGTAAGTTTATGACATGATATTTATTATTATTTATTTATTGATAATAGATCTAAGTAAGAAAAAATAAAATGATATTTTATTATTATTTTTTCTTGATAATAGATAGAAGTAATAAATAACATGATATTTATTATTATTTATTGATAATAGATCTAAAATATAAGTAATATAGATTTATCGAAGTAATAAAATATGTCATACAATTATATTTTTAATTAAAATATATCTAATTTTAAATTTAATGAAAATATATCAAAGAATTAATTTAAAATAAAGATATTTTCATGTTTTAAAAAGTTGTTACTTTGATATATTTTCATTAAATTTAAATTAATTAAAAATATATCCAAGTATTCATGACACTTTATTATACTAAAATAAGGATCGAAGGTCGAAGATCAAAGTTATAAAATACATTTTACACTCTTATTTTATCAAAAGATTATATTTATCATTAAAATAGATCGAAGCTTGAAGTAATAAAATAACATGATTAACTACATTCTTATGAATATTAAATACTACTATATTGTTTAAACATAAAATATATTGTTGAAAAAATTGATGATTAATGTGATTATCGTATTAACATGACTAATAATATTAGAATTATTTATATTAAATGAAAATAGAAATGATATAATCTATAGAAAAAGTCTTTATCATGCTTAAACCAGCACAAAAATTAGAGTGTATATGTTAGGACGACACCTCAAATTTGCTCGACACTTGTGCTAAGGGCCACAAATGCAAAGGATCTTGAGAGAGTAATTTTTATATTCTTGGATGTTTCTTATGCATGTGATTTTCCTAATATTTATATAGGGATTTAAACAAATGTTAAAAATTTAAATTATAACCTCCATCAAAACACTTTAATTCACATGTTTTTTTATTAAAATTTAAAAATTGAAATTAAGTATGCCATTAATTCAAAAATTCGAATTGAATAGTTCTTGGATTCTTAGATACCTAAAAATAATTTTTGCCATGAAAAATATTCTAATAATTTTTACAAATCCTAAAAATTCATTGTAATATCAATGGACGAGTAAAAAATAATTAATTCCCTTCGTAAAATTAAAATTAGATGGAATATCCATTTTAGATACAAATTCATTAAAGACTCGTAAAATCCAAAAAATTATTGCATTGCCAGCACATGAGTAAAAATAATTATTTCAATTTTATAAAATCGCAAAAAAGGATTTGACTTCAATTTTATGTGTATCTAATTAAAAAACAAAAATAAAGGGAAATTAGACATGTGCCTTTTTTAAATAGAATATCTCCTTATTTAAATTTTATTTAAAATAAAAAAATGAGAATGGGATGATCTTGGTCATTATTGAGACAATAATTACCAATTAAATATTTTAACAAGTTTTTTATTTCTAGTTTATGTGAAATATAAAAATTGGGAGGAAAATAACTTGAAATTAAATCCCCCATTAGTGAGCTAATAAGTGTTAAATTAAAACACTTCTATAACTTTTTATTTTATATTTAAAAAGAGTAGAAAACTTGAATTGAAAATTATATATTTTTTAAAACCAAGAAACACTTTTTGAAAATTATTTTTGGGTCCTTTTTAGTTAGACAAAATTGTGTTCACAATTTAGTTTTTCAAAAATGACATTATAGCTTATAAGCAAGTTTATGAATGTTAATTTAAATAGTTTGAACAAATTTTCATACAGTTTACAAAAATTCCCATGCATTAATGAAACTAAATTACCTTTCTTTCTCATGTATGTACTTATAATATTTATTATATTTCTTTAATAATGAATAATAATTATAAAATAAAAAAAATATAAATATCAAGTTAAAAAAACTTAAAAAATAATAATCACATTACGTATGAAGGAAGAAACGTGAGTAATTAATTTTTTTCAACTAACTCTTTGAATAATCACAATATGTGACTTTTGTTCCCAAAAATAATTAAAACACATTCAACCAACAACCATTTTTCTACCATGAACTACATAGTCTTGATTTTATATTGTTCACGAGGACACATATGAGTAAGATAAAAACTTATGAGACACAAAAATAATAAATATGTTTTTATTTTATAAATAAATAAAAATAATCAAACAAATTTAAGGTATAAATTAGTCAATACAATTAGGGAGGTTATCTTCTAGTATGGGCATACGTAATGCTAATCTCTTTCTCGATTTGTAACCGACTCCTAAATCTAGATCTCTAATTTAAAGACCAATGCATTCCAAAATTAGGCATAAAGAAATTTTTTACGTTTTGACAACAACAAAAAACGTGATGGCAACTCCTTTTATATAGGGATGACAATGGGTCTGGATGGGTCTGGGTAATGTATTACCCGGACCCGCCCCGTTGATTCATTTTTGGACTCAGACTCACCCCAGACCCGTGCTAATATCCGCTCGGTATACTACTTGCGGGTCCTTGGGTACCCGACGGATCCATGAGTACCCATAAATTCAAAAATTAAAAAATAATTATAAGTAATTTATGCATTTGTGTATCTGTTTCTTACTATCTTATATTATTTAGACAATCAATAAGAGAAAAGATTTTAAAAACTTAATTTAAAGTTTTAAACACAACTTAATATTAAACACAACTCATTTTATTCAAACAAACATTAAAAACAACTTCAACAATATGATGAAAAATTCATTTAGTAAGATCTCTTCAATTAACATAACATTACATCGTACATATGAATTAACAATATAATATTATTGCTTAAAACATAACATCACAGTTTAACAACATAACAATCACATTTATGAATTAATATGATATTATAATTATGGTTTAATATGGTATTACAATATAGATTAATAATATATTACAATTCTGTTGCTATATATATAAGAAGAAATAACGGGTCCGAGTAGCCACATGTCTGGATAGTTCATTATCTGGACCCAGACGCATCAAACAGAGGGTCTTAAAATTAAAAGTAGTTGGAATACCCCTTTTACGCCCAAATTCAATGTTTTAAAAACCGTGCCGTACCGGCCGGTTCAACCGGAAAACCGGTGAACCGGACCCCTAACCGGTACGGTACATATGTTATACCGCATATGTAATAGAACCGATGAAAACCGGTAAACCGGTCGGTTTGTACATTAATTTTTTTTTTAAAATTTCAAATTTTCAATTCTTCTCCAATTCTTCAACTTCAATGATTGATACTTGGGTCATTTATTTGTATTTTGCGTTTGTTAAGTGATAATTTTGGATTAATATATGTTTTGCACTTTAGACTTTGATTTTATTAAAGACTTAATGTTGTTTGTTTGTGTGAATTTGAAGTAAATTATGAATATGGATTATAAATATGAATATCTACTTATTTGAAATTTTTTGTTATAGGTTTACATATATATATAAGCAAATATGTCCAGTTTAACCGGCATGCGGTTTAATTATTGAACCACTGGTTGAACCACTATACCAGTACCCTGACTGGTTTGATAACCGGTACGGTTTTAATAACATTGCCCAAATTCATTAAAGACTCATAAAATCCAAAAAAGTATTGCATTGGCAACACATGAGTAAAAATAATTACTTCAATTTTATAAAATCACAAAAAATGACTTGCCTTCAATTTTATGTTTATCTAACTAAAAAAAATGGAAATTAGACATGTGCCTTTTTTAAATTGAATATCTCCATATTTAAATTTTATTTAAAATAAAAATAAAAATGGGATGATCTTGGTCATTATTGAGTCAATTATTACCAATTAATTATTTTAACAATATTTTAACATCTAGTTTATGTGAAAAATAAAAATTGGGAGGAAACTAACTTGAAATTAAATCTCCCATCAGTTTTCTAATAAGTGTTTAATTAAAACATTTTTATAATTTTTTACTTTATATTTAAAAAAGAGTGGAAAACTTGAATTGAAAATTATATTTTTTAAAACTACGAAACATTTTTTGAAAATTATTTTTGGGTCCTTTTATTTAGACAAAATTTTGTGTTCACATTTTAGTTTTTGAAAAATAATATTATAGCTTTTTATAAGCAAGTTTATGAATGTTAATTTAAAGAGTTTGAACAAATTTTCATATAGTTTACAAAAATCCCCATGCATTAATGAAACTAAATTAGTTTTTCTTTCACATGCATGCATGTACTTATAATATTTATCATATAAATTTGAAGTAATCACGACTATTATTGTATTATAATTTTTCCTTAAAATTAAATTAAAAATATTCCAAAGTATATGAATTAGAAATATAATTTTCTAAAAGTAAACATTTAAAATAAAAATATAAGTTATTAAAATCAAATTGTATTTACCAATATAAACTTGATCCAATTATATTTAAAAAATATATTCAGGGAACAGCTATGTTAAATAATATTTCTACATATACCATCTAGCACACGAAGGGGAAGAAAGGTAAATAATGAATTATGTTAAAAATTACGAACCAAAATTTAATATATAGAGTCAAAAAATAATATTTTTTATATTGTAAAATATATTAAATTGAATTATTTAAATAGTAAATAATTACAGAATTTATACATGAATTTATAATTTATATTGTTCTTTATTAAAACATGGAGGATCATTAAATTAAGAAATAAAGTAAAAATATAATTTAATTCAAAATGTTTCTATACATATGAATTATATAATTTTCCTGAAAATTAAATAATTAAATTCAAAAAGGTCAACTTCTTTTTAATAAATGACACGTATATTAATGAGGTTGAGAGATCATAAAATTTAAAATATTTTTTATAAATAAAATAAATGTTTAAATGAGAAATATATTTTAGTTAAAAATATATCTAAATTTCCTCAAAAAATTAAACAAATAAGTGTGAAAAATCATTTATTCAAAAAATGACACATGTCATTAAGAGGATAGAAATTGTTGAAAATGATTGTAGTTCAAGAAGGAAGAATTTTTTTAAAAGGGAAATAAAATAATGTCTTAGAATCCTTGAATAATATATTTATTTTTAAAAACAATAATTTTGCTACTCTTTAGATACTTATTGATAAAATATTGAAGAGTATCAACGTGTAATATAGATATGTGAAAGATATTGAAATATAAATGTTTTGTCCAACCCGAAAAAAGCATACAAAAATATTATTTCAAAAAAAAAATGTTTTTAATAAAATAATAAAAAACGAAAATATATAATAAAAATAAATCAATATGATATAATGCTGTAATGAGATTTGATTGCATAAAATGAAATATTTCATTTTCAAAAATAATTTGAAGAAGAAAATAATTTTGTATTTCTCACTCTTATAGAAAAGGGGTTTAAATGACTAAATAAATATTTATTGGCTATATAATGGACACATATCACCAAGGGATGGCAACGGGCACGTGTAGTGCATACCCGTGTCCGTACCCACACTATTTGTGGGTACTCGTGTGGATAATTAGTACTCACGAGTACATAACGAGTTTTCAATCTTAATTATATTTTAATATATTTTACAATAATTAATTTATAAAAATAATTTTTACTTAAATAATATGATATGTATATGATAATTTTATAATTATAGTCTCATTATTAAATTTTATTATGAAGTAATAATAAAATAAACAAATATAATGTTAAATTAATAATAACTAAGATTAAAATATTTAATTAAAATTTATACGCGGGTACCCGCAGGGCGGGTATCATGATACATGTTCCCACCATGAACTATTTTTGCGAGTACTCATTGACGGGTACCCATGGGTCCGAGTATTTTTGTCATCCCTACTATCACCTCAAAGTCATCTCTATTCCAATTTTTTATTCTCCTTCAAACATAAAAATTAAAAGTGTTTAATGAGTACACAATTGAATCAATAATAATGATGGGAAACTATTTAAAATTAATTCCCCTAAGGACCAAAATTATACCCTTGAAAAATTTCCCTTTATTTTAATCTTTTCATGCATACATTCATCATCTTACTTTAATCTCTCGTTAAACACTCCGTAAAACCACTTTTTAACATTTTATGTTACTACATTTTATATTGCAGAAAAACATAATTCATTCAATTGAACCTTAGTAACTACCACATACAACTAGCTATGGGTTTCCAAAATACCCATAGCTACGAATATCCAGAGTTACAATAAATCAGTTAAGTTATATATCCATAGTTACAAAATATTTCAAGTAATCCTATAAGCACTATGTTCAAGATAATGCTAATAAGTGAAACCAAAACATAAAGCTCCTAAAGCTTCCAAAAATAAGACAACCTCATGTCACTTGTTTATCTGCAATGCGATTATCAATGACCAAAACACAAACACATAAAGGAGTAAGTCATTAATTCAATAAACGTCATTATAAGATAATCCACATTAGAAAAGGTTAGTAAATCACTTTGAAATTCATTTCCCGTGCTACATCACTTGAGCCAAAGTCACTACACCCCTTAGGGTTAGCTAAAAGCGATTTCTCATCTCTTTTACAAAGAAAACATGCAACATAAACTCGGGCCGAAGTGTTGCCACATAAACTCGGGCCGAAGTCGTTAACCATTTATGGTCGGCTAAAAATATATTCCTTTCTCATTGATTTCACTATCAATCATATCCAGTGAATCCACGCAATCCTTATTACAAACATACTGATATATGTTTATTATAAATATGTGATTCACCATTTAATCCCTACACAACCAGAAAATACACACATTTTCCATTTCAATTGCACAAAATAAAGACTTATCCTTACCTTGCTGAGTGTTGAGTTGGGTTCTTGGTAACTGCACTAGTTCCACCGACACCGTCGCCAACTCTAGGATTTTTCCTCATTCCCACCATACAACACAATGTTAGTCATTTATTCCAAATATCACATAAACAACTTATATTGCATCTTTTAACCATACAAGATATTCATCATATTTTCAATATTAAAAAATAAACTCATCTTTTACTTCTAACATTTTACCCATTTTCCCTCTTAACCCTATTTTTTTACTCTAGGGTTTTAGGGTTTTCATGAATCAACCCACAAACTCTCTCCTTTCTTGAAATACCAACTTTATACCGAGAGTTTACAAGATAAAATAACATAAAACGAACCATAACTCAAAAGGTTGAGTTTCCATGGTTTCTCTCTTTTTGAGAAGAGATCCAACATACCCAAAACAAGTTTCAAAGGGAAGAAGATAGTTAGAATCTAGAGATCTACCTCTTCTCAAGCTTCTAAATGACTCACAAGTCTTCTTGCTCTTGAAAATGCTCTCTTCTCTCACTTCTCTCTAGGTTAACCCTCATAAATGTGTTTGGGATCCCCTATTTAATGTAACAGCGTCGGGTTCTCGCTTAAGCGAGCCCTTTATCGCTCAAGCGAGAAAATTCCACCTATTTTAAAAACTCAGATCTGACCCTCTCGCTCAAGCGAGGGATTCTCGCTCAAGCGAGAATCTCACAGTCTCAACAATCCCAAAATGTCATTTCTCACCCAGGCGAGACAACTCTCGCTCAGGCGAGAATCCTCCAGTATAGCCTAGGATTTCACCCTCCCAAGTGAGCCTTTCTCACCCAAGCGAGAATCTCTCGCTCAAGCAAGGATCACATGACTGATATTATAATTTTAAAGACTTAAATTTAGGGTGTTACACCACCAATCTTTGTTTTTTTTATAAAAAAATATTTTAAGTGACTTAATGATCACTTATTACCCTAATAATAGAGAGATTCCATTTAAAAAACATGTGTGATTTCCCTTTAATTTTTGTTTTTCAATTATAAAAATAATAAAATCATTCTAGTCATTTTTTATAACTTTATAAAAACCAAATAATTATTTTTATAAAGTTGATGTGAAATTTATGCTCACAGTAGAAGATTTCGAGTACTTTTAATTTTAAGGTCGAAACATTATTTTTACTAATCTATGGATATTATAATATCACTTTATGGGTTATGAGATTGTTAAGAGATTTTTTAGATATTTCACGAATAATCTTAGAGACAATATTCAAATTTTAAATAAAATCATTATTACATATTTGATTCTGAATTAAAAATCAAAATATTTTAATTGATTGAATCCATTAACCAAAGAGATTCCATTTTATTTTTAATATTTGTCAAACCCATCATATAAGTAGAGGTTTCTGCTGTTCTGCACATGACAAAGGACACTAAAAAAAAAGAGAAACACATAATAAGAAGAAGAAAAATGGTGCTAATTAGGGGAAACAAATCATGACCGTGAGTAAAATTATTTTATTTTTGAGGTTAGTACAATATTCATTTATGTTATTTTTTCCTCCATTCTTTTCATACATTATATATTCCTCACCCTATCTTATCATCCTATACCATCATTTTTTCTCTTTCTATTAATGTTTCCTCCAAATCCTAATAGTTAATCACCAAAGTTTTTCTTATGCTATTATTCTTTTTTTAATAATAGATATAAAAGTGTTTAATTAATTTTTTCGGAACTCGATAGCAATGTTATAAGTCATTTTGTATCTTGTTTTCCACTTCGAGTGAGAAACAATTGTGCTCTTTTATACTACCTATGTTATTTATCAAAGTGTAAAGATAATTAATGAGCATTACTGATTATTTATCTATTAATTCACTCTTTTAAAATAAATTATTTAATAATAAAATCGGATGTTTTAATTATTTTTTGTGAATTTAATTGTGAGATTAAGACTCATGTAATATCTTTTTTTCTACTTTGAGCTGACAATGGTTGCTGTCATTTGTACCACTATTGTAATTTATCATAGTGAGAACTATATAATTTTGATTTTCCTATTGCACTTACGAATACATAGAAACATATGAGCAAGATAAACTCATTCTACATCCAAATATAAAATATCTATTATTTGTTTTAATAATTAAATTTTTAATAAATAAATTAAGAGTATAATTAAATGCAATTAGTGAAGTCCCCCTATCTACTGCACATGGAGTGCTAATGTCTTACCCGATCTGTAATCGAATCTCGAGCTCATAACATTTGTTTAAAAACCATTTTATCCAATTTGGATATATGAGAGAATTTTCTATGTTTTAACCACAAAAAACACAGTGTTGACTTCAGATCTTTTGGGAGATGTCGAAAAAAGTTCAATCTCTCCCTAAGTCGCGTAGCTAGTGTTCGATCGAAAATCAGGACGTGACACTTTGCAATATTGAACACTTATAGGATGAAGCATTGTATTACATTTCGGATCGCATCATATGATGCGGCCGCAAAATTAATGCATTTGTGATGTACACTGAAGGTTAAACATGGGGCATTATGAGAAGAATCATGGAAAATGAATTTTTACACCATTATCATGGTTAAACATTCATAATCATGTGACAAAAACCTTATTGGTCGTTGATTAAAATCAGTATAACAATGTAGTTCCTTGTGAGGTAAAGTTCAGGTGATTTTTAGTTGTACATGCATGAAAGGATTACTTCTTGACACAAATGAGAGGTTTAAAGTGGGGTATATGTAGAGATTGGTGAGGCATGAAGAATTCAATTAAAGTGAACATATTAGTGAGGGATACTTGTTATATTTATTTTTAAGCCATTTGTGTGGACTAGTGATGATGAGTGATTTTGAAAATTTGCATATGGTCAAAGTTCAAAACTCATTACCATCAATGTCTAGATTTTTTTCTATAATTAAAACTCATGCCATGTTGGGAAGCATATGGGCACAACATGACAATGATTTTTGGCTTATGTGGTCATCTAGTTTAACAAATCTTAGTGAAATTTGCAATCAATATTATAATGGTGTAGAAAAAAAGGAAGCACGAAAAAAAATGGTGAAATGAATACAACGATAACAATCAATCATTAATCTTACTAAGTGTGATAGGTTGTATGTATCAGTCAATATCATAATACTTTATTGTAAATCATGTGTTAAGACTTAAGTATATTAGGAGAACTCAATCCAAAAGACAGTCTATTAGGTGGGAGAGCCTCATAGCTTAAGTAATACAATTCTCTTTTTAGCGGCCTCACTCACTTATCAGTATTTCGACAATATACCTTAGTGCAGCCTATAGACAGACATTTCAATGACACAACTTTCAATGAAATATTAATTTTTAGGACTTGAACATATTAGGAGAGTTCAACCTAAAAAACTAGTCTAATAGGTGAGAGAGCCTTATAATTTAAGTACCATATTGAGTTTGCAATTCTACTTAAGGTGAGACTCCTAAGATTATTGTAATAACATTGATTAGAGAGATTATTAATCTATCCAAAGAGTCAATTTTATTTTTAACTAGGAAGAAGATATCTATAAATATGATTGGCCACACCTTGCAAATTGCAACTCTTGGGAACATAACAGGAAAATCTAAGATGAAGAGCAAATCTATGAGAAACTAAAACTGATTATTTTCACAGTAAAAAACAATTTCTGACCAAGAAAACTTACAAATTTCAAATGCAAAAGGCATGCAGCGACAGAAAGCAACCGGTATCAAAAGAAAAATAATATGTATTGATATTTTTATCTTTTTATTTAAAGTTAGATTACACTTTTATCATTAAAATTTAAAAAAAATAATCAATTTCCTCTTTATTAATGGAGATGAGTCTCATTCCTTGTCCCATATGAACAAGTGAAATTTGAGAGAAAGGGCCAGAGATCTGTCTCACTCTCACATAGTTTTACTTATTATGATTATTATGATTATGATAAAAGCATATGTTGTCCTAAATCTTACTTCTTACACTTACTCAATGTAGTAAAAAGAATAGTGAATGTTTAAACTTTGTAATTGATTAGATATATTTTTATTGACGCAGTGATATATGAGATAAGATTTGGAATAATATTGAGGCAGAAGAAACTAAAAAAACATTGTATTGAACCATGTTCATTGTTTTTTAATATTACTTTAATTGACTATTGAACAGTAAAACTTGTCTCTTTCAAGGAGGCAAAGTTCTGTGGCATGCCATATGAGACTAATCTGATCTTCACAAATTTGTCTCAATTTTCCATTAATACCTCAACTTTCTATATTACTATCTTCTTTCTACTTATAATATGCATATTAGGTAAAAATGACTACATACTACACAAGACTTTGACCTAATGAGTTTTGAGAGAATAGATGTACACAATTTTTCGCAAGCAAATATATTGTTTCTAAGATTTGAACTACGAGACTACTACTCCATAGTGTCTAGAGAGATCAGATGTATACAATTTTATCATCATAAGCGAATAGATTATTTCTAGAATTTGAACATATCTACAAGCAACCAATAATAATGTAGGACCATGTACACAACAATATTCTCATGGCTTGAAATAAATGAGAGCAATGTGGATGAAACCTAACCACACCTTATGAGAGGTGTGTCCAAAGGTGCCCCAATTTTTTGAAGAAAAAACACTAAATAATGGTGATAGAAAGTTTGATGAAAACAACAACCATGTTCACATGCATCCCTTTTTCTCAATCTTAGCTGCCATTGTATGCAATGGTGCATCCCCTTTTAATCATATTGCATAGAATAAAGACAAACAAGTTTGGACCCATTTCCAAAAGCAATTAATGGATG
Organism: Lupinus albus; assembly: GCA_009771035.1. Taxonomy (NCBI): domain Eukaryota; kingdom Viridiplantae; phylum Streptophyta; class Magnoliopsida; order Fabales; family Fabaceae; genus Lupinus; species Lupinus albus. The sequence continues at coordinate 1,360,348 of CM020016.1, forward strand.
CAAAGTATCACTCACTATCCAATATGATAGAACTTTTCCAAATCATAAATGCAGCCATCAGTCTATTCTTTTTTTGGTCAGCAAAATATAAATTTATTAATAATAAAAGAATTTACAAAAGTATTGACGAATTAATAATGATGTTTAAACAATCAAATGGATTAGCGACCCAATTGACATAAGAAATAAACTCATTCCCATTCTTCTAGTCCTTAGCCAAGATTTAAAATATAAGATGAAAAATATATAATGGGGAGAGCAAAATGGAAATTTATCACTTTCAAAGCATGACCATTCAATACTTGCAGGCAAAGGTTAGAAAAATATTGAAATTTAGGATTATAATATAGTTTCCATGGCTTTTTATCACATGCCACCGAATGGTCATAGATTAAGTATGCTTTTTCATTCATTCATTGCATGCTAAGAAAAACTGGGTTAAAAACATCTTATCATTTTGTCTGACCATTGTTACTTGTCTGACCAACATCTTGGACATTACCAATATGCTGTTGATTTAATGTACTTGTATTTTTTTTTTTTGTTAAGGAATCATATTCTTATAAAAATACTCTAAATTTTATTTCTTTTATAGCAGTTATTATGAACTACTTTTTCTTATAAAAATACTCTAAATTTTATGTCCTTTTTTTATTAAGCAATACCTCCAAATCTTATAAAAATACTCTAAATTTTATGTCTTTTATGGTAATTATCACAAACTATTTTTTCTTATTAATTAATCCTTAAACTTTAACTATCGGTAAAAATGGTCATACTTAAATGATAATGCTAAATTAGTAACACTGAAAAATTCTAACTTGTGTATTTTTTAGACCCGACTATTAGATTGTAAACACTCAATTTCGTCCAACCCAAAAAACGTAACAAAAATATTTTTTGACAAACATGTTTTTTTAATATGATTAAAAAACAAATCAATGTGATATAAATGTTTTAATCAGATTTGGTTCAAAAATGATAATAAATAAATAAAAGATTTTGTTTTGGAAAAATTAGTTGAGAGATGAGATAATATCATATTTCTCACTCATATAGAAAAAGATGATTTAGTTTGACTTGAGTGGTTAGATACAACCTCAAAGTCAACCTCCCTACCAAAATTTGATTTTCTCTACAAATAAATATAAAATTGATATTAAAAGATCACTTAATTAACTTAATTAACCCAATAATAGTGGCATTACTAATTTAAAAAATAAAAAATCTAGTTGTGACTTAATATTTACTAACCTAATAATGAAATGTTCTTTTTTTATAAATAAACATGTGTTTCCCTTTGATTTTCGTCCTTTTAATTAAACATAAAAAATCATTCTATTTGTGACTTTATAACAATAAAATAATTATTTTTTATTTACATGTGAGTAATAAAATATTGTTTTTGAGATTTTATAAAATCTGCATGAAATTTCTACTAAATTTCTACTAAAATAAAAGAGCCTTCCAGATAACTTTAATTTTAAAGTCGAATCAATTTGAGAATCTCAATAATATTCTACTACTTTTGAGTATAGAACCAGAAATAAACCCAAAACAACACAGAAAGAAGAACAAAAAAACACACCATAAAATATTAGAGAAAGTCCCATTGGACAAAGAATACAAGGAGAACTTTGTAGGCTATGTCATTCCCTTTTCTACAAACATCATTCACACATTATTCATGTGTTGGTTCGTCTCCTCTTAATATGTGGGTCCGATGTATGTTATTTGTTTTTCTTCTTTTTATTTCTAATATAGTAATAATGATAATTATGTTTTTGCTTTTTTTATTATTAATAATAAATAATGTGGAAATCATATAATGTTTTCCATCAAGATTAATTGTGGCATGATTAACAAATTTTTATAATGAAGTATTATTCTTCTCATCATACTTAATTTTTGAAATAAAAAAAAAGATGGAGGAGATTATGGTTTCACTTCTTTCCCTCAAAACATCTAAGAATAGTTGTGATGTGCCGCTTCTCTTCTATTTAATAAAAATATCGGTGTTAAGTGCCAAAATATTCATAAGTTTACTATCAATTTTGTGGTACTTTAACTCTTTACTTAACCCAAACTATTGGTTTTATGTTTATAAGTGATTAAATCATGTAAAATGGCTAAATATCACATTTGAAGTGTTTGTGCAGGCTAAAACTAGAGAAATTACCGGACAAACTAAGTTTTTGAGCAAAGATCACTCAGGCTCAGCATAGGAACCAAGCCCAGCATATTAGGTACTGTGTGATACATGTGTTTGGCGCTAATGTCATGTTCAGCAGCAATGAGAACTTGTGCCCAATGTCATGCATCATGCGCTGAGTGGATTTAATTATGAAATTTAACAATTAGCCACTGCCTCGGATACGTAAAGTGGCTCTCTTGCACCAAGCATAAGAAGGAGGTGTGCTTAGCGCCAATATGTGCATCCAGCACAAGGTTGTGCGCTGAAAGGTCAAGCCTCGCTAAGCGAATTGATGCGCTTAGCGCAAGGCAGTGCGATGTGCGATGAGCATGGAAGCCATATTTCAAATATTATTTAAGGGGTTTAACTTGGATTTGTAAAACATACTTCGGGCAATATACTTGTAATACACAATATTCGTAGTTAATAAGCGAGTTTAGCTCCTTAGAGATGTTGGAAGAAGATGTGACTGCTAGAGGAGCTAATTCATATTCATTGGAATGGTAAGTCATCATCCATAAGTTTTATTTTTTCTTACTTTTGCTTGCATTTAGTTACCATGAGTAGTTAAATTCCTTGTTGAGATTTAATGTAGTATGACCTTGATGTATGCATATTGATTCAGTTTTATGCTAATTTGTTATGTTTTGATTCATTTGAGTTTTGTATGAGCTTAATGCTTACTTTGAGTTTGATCATCTTAATTATTGTATGGATTATGAACCAAAATATTGGAGAAATAATTGTTGTAAAATTTGATTTTATGCAATTCATCAACTTGGCATAATTGGTAGACATAGATTTATATAAATTTATCACTTCATGCATGTTATTTTATTGATTGCTAGACATAGAGCTAATTCAATAGCTTAATAACTCTCAAACTTGTTAACATAGATAACTGGACATAAAGATATATTTAGTGGTTCATATCTCTTCATCCAGTTAATTTAGTTGTTATAAATATAGTTATTTTGATGAGGTACTAATATGACCAAAACGTTGCCGATTAGTACATTTGAGGTGTTGCATTGAATTCAACCTCATGTGCATACACTATTAGACATGAAAATATGATTTTGCGAGTCATAATTTTTAATTTTGTACGTAAAGTTACTAAATATAGAGTTTTATTGAATAAACTACTACACTGACTAAGACATTAGCTTTTAATACCCTCGATGTCATTTGTGTGGAAGAATCATTGCTAGATGAATTAGTGTTATTGAATTATGTGTATATTGCTAGTGAGTAGGAAATACGATCCCAATATCTTTTATCAAAGTATTTTAACCTGATAGTTATTTTTAGTGTACTCAAAAATATGAAAACGCATTTTAAAGTAACTTAGAATAACAATTATTAGTTGAAAGGTCAATATTCACCAAATTCTTGTATATTTGACAACTCCTTTTACTCTTGTATGTGTCACATGTTCGATTGTTTATAGACCAATTTTTGGTTAGCAAATGACAATAAACAAAATGTACATAAAGTATAATAAATAAAAATAATTTTCTACAAATAAAAATAAATTTTTTATTATTTTTTAAATGAAAAAAAAGGTAAATAAATATTTCTTCAAAATAAAAAATAACAATCATATCAAGGATGAAGGAAATGACACATTCATTTGCTTCTTTTCTTTGACTTATCCTTTAGACGGTCGTGTTATGTCGTTTCTGTTCCTAAGAATAATTAAAATAGACATTAACCAACATATCAAGGATGAAGGAAATAACAATCATATCAAGGATGAAGGAAATGACACAGTCATTTGCTTCTTTTCTTTGACTTATCCTTTAGACGGTCGTGTTATGTCGTTTCTGTTCCTAAGAATAATTAAAATAGACATTAACCAACATATATTTTCTACAAAAAACTGTGTAGTCTTGACTTCCTATTGCTCATATGCATACATAGGAGCATGATCGATCTTATCTTGTAAGACAAAAAATATTTTCTCCTTTTATAAAATAATTAATAATCAAACAATTTCTAGGAATATTTTTATCCATGCGATTAGTGAGGGTACTTTCTTAATAATGACGTATAGGGTGCAAATAACTTCTATGAGCTGTAAATGACCCCGAAATCTAAATCTCTAACTTAAATAGACCATTTTATCCTAAACTGGGTTAAAATAGAGTAAATCTGATATTAATTTGATTTGGGTGCATTTTATCATTAGTAATGACTTCCAAAGGTCGCATAGCCGAAAATATGAAGACCTAATTTTATTCCGCCTTTTTTTAAGTAAAAAATAACAAAAATATAAAGCTAAAAATATATAAATTTTGCATTGGTTAAATAATTGAACCTTTAGAGATTTTGTCACATCAAAATTTGATCAAAATATAAATTAAGGATTTCAATATCAAAATATGTAAATTAGACCAAATCAAGTAAAATTGACATCAATTTGATTTGATTGCATAAATCATTATGATAAAAAAATCAAATATTTAGAAATTTGATTTCATAAAAAAGTGGTCAATAAATAAATTAAGGTTTCAATATGAAAATAAGCGAATAAAATCAAATAAATTTTATATCAATTTGATTGTGTTGCATTTTTAAAATATACTAATAATTGCAACCAAAATTAGTTGATGATAGCAAATAACATTTTTTCACTCTTTTCTCTATATTTTTCGTTTTATTTTTTAAAATAAAAATAAACTGGGCTTGAAGTGGTTTCATAGACACTTATTAGTCTAATAATGGAGAGATTTCATTTTTATTTAAAAATACATGTGATTCCCCTTTGATCTTCATTTTTTTGCATATAAAAAAATCATTCTAGTCATTAAACTCTATAAAATAAAATATTTATTTTATACTTACATGTGTGTTAAGCAATAGTTTTTTCTATAAAATCAAATATTTATTTGTACTCACTTATGTGTAAAGCAATAGTTTTTTTGGATTGTGATAAAACCTCCCTGAGATTTCACCAAAACAAGAAAAGCAGCTTAAATACCTTTAATTTTAAAGTAAAATCAATATGAGTATCTCAATAATATTCTACGATTATAAATGTTTTGATAAGATCTTTCTAGATATTCTAGAAACAATCTTACACTCAATATTCAATTTTTAAACTAAACTCAATCAATTACAAATTTGATTCTAAAAAATAAAAATTTAACTTATTGAAGTCATTAATAAGAGGACTTCCCTTTTAATTTGTTTTCAACGTGTGTATATTTCTTCCTGTAAATAGAGGTCTTGAGTACATAAGAAATACACTAGTAAAACATCAAAACTAGAAACATATCGAGAAAACACAATAGAGTAAAACGCAAAAATAGAGAAACATAGAAAAAACATAAGAGAGAAATATGTGTTGCTTCTCTCACCCTTTTTTATGTAAGATGCATAGAGAAATTTGTGTTGCTCATCTCCTCCTTTCTAATGTCATATGCCAATATGCACTTTCTTTTCATATTCTTTTATTTATTTTAATTATTTTTTATTATATAATTAAATAATGATTAATTTTTTATTTCCTAAAAATAATAAATATTCATTTTCTTTAATAAATAATGAGCATACATGAGTATTGATGTCACACTCACTAAAAATGGGTATGCGTATAATTAACTTAAAAAACTTATTCCTTGAAGTTAGGATATGGTGCAGACATGAGTATTGTTGGCTCACTCATTTGAAGTGATTAATTAATTTAAAAATATATCACTTTACACGAGTTTGTTGTCTCATTCATTTGAAATGAACAATTAATTAAAACATATCCCTTAAAATTAATATGTGGAGAGGGCACGAGAGTTGCTGCCTAATCATCTTATAGTGGATAGACAAAAATAAATAAAACAAATCCAACCAACAAATATTTGTCTAAAAGAACTATGCACTATTGATTCCCTAATACTCATAGAGATACGTAGAATCAAGATTCTATATTTTCAAGCACAACAAAAAAATAAAAATATTTTTCCTTTTAAGAATAAATATTTAAATAATTTTAGGTGTAAAATAATACATACAATTAGTGAATGTATCGTTTTAGTATGGGCGGACTGAGTGTTAATACCTTATGTAATCTGCAATCAACTTTCAAACTCAAAACTCTTGTTCAAAATATATGATGATTTTGAAAGGTGAAGCAACAAAAAAATTGGGTGCATCGTAAATCATTATTATTTTTTATAGTAATATTACTATATTATTAGTCAATTTTAATTCTTTACTTATCTTATTATTCTCAATCAATTTGTACTTTGATGACAGTTTCCCTCTAAATATCAATGTTGACTAACCTACGTTCTTATATTGTTACTATTGTAAGTTTGATTATATTAATTTTTCGTTGGCATATTAATAATTTAACAACATATTTATATCAAGACCGATTTCAGAAAATGATAAAATTTAATGGATAGTCAAAAAGATGATCCATGTTCTCAAAAACTTATGTTAAAGGATCACTTAGTGTCACTCTTTTTTGGAAACATGTAACTAAAATCAAGGATAATGTTCTAGGGAACAAAGATTTGTTGTCTCATTTCCTCTCTTCAATGGTGTTTCGGGTCAATCATAGTGTGTCAATTAATTAAAATAAAAAATTATAAAAATATAAAATTATATTTTATATTATTTAATGTATTTTTATTGGATAGGGACAAAGATACATTATCTATTTGACACAGATGATTGATGTTGTGTTTGAGGTTAAGTTTGATGGGAATACTTTGTCTCATTCAGTGTAAATATTATACATCTTGCAATTGAGGTACCCTTACAGGCTTACACTAAAAAATGTTTTTTTGTTTAGTTCCTTTGTGCAAAGAGGTAATTTTTGCATGCAAGGTGAAGGAGATCACAAAAAGTTACATGCAAAACATTACTTAGGTATCCAAATAGAGAAATATTAATATATCATATAGCTGCAAATGGAAATTAGACACTATGCTTAACCTAATAATACTTTATATTTTCCTTTATACTAATTTTTATTATCTCCTCTGTCTTTGGGTCCTATTTTTGCAAGCAAGTTAAGATCAATGCCCCAAGATGGGGATATCTTATCCATAATTGGTATTATATATATAATAGAGATTAGATACTAGCTTTGAAAATGAATGAGATACTAGCTAGGTTTTAGATTAAACTAGTTAAGAATATTAGTCCCTCCCTCCCCTAACGAATGAATTTTAATGTTTGTTGAAACAAAATTATACTAAAATGATAATTTCTATACATTCTTTAGCACTTAAGTTAGGTGTATTAGGTCAATTACTTTAGTGGTTGTAATAGACAATCATTATAGTTAAATAATAATTCACTATCATAATCTCAAAATTAATGATATGATTGATCTACCACACCTAATTTAAATATTCCAATTAATTAATTAGGAATGTTAGTGGCTTAGTGCTTCCTTTCCGTGACTAATGAATTTTAATGTTTGTTGAAACAAATTAATCCTAAAAATGATAATTTAAATACATTTTTTATTATTTAAGTTAGGTGCATTAGGTCAATTACATTAGTGACTATAATAGATAATGTTTATAATTAAATAATAATTAAGTATCATAATATAAAAATTAGTCATACGATTGATCTAATGCACCTAATTTACCCAAATATTATTTATGCATAACAGCTTGTAGTCCAAGACCGCCCTAAGCGGGTTGCGAGTTGTGGCGGTCAACCCACATAATACTAAAAAATATTTTTTTAAAGTTAACATATTTAATATATATATATAATCTATAAATTCTTAACACACTTGTTATACTCAATGCAACCAAACTTATATCTAATGGGTTGTGTTTGAGTTCAAGTTCACGTATATAAATTTTAACACAACCAATTTATTAAATCTCTCATTTCTATTGAATTCTCACGCACTAACATAATATAATTTATAACTTCATTTTAATAAATAAATCTTTGGACATTATAAAAATAACACCATCTTGGTTTATAGTAATAGTACTATAGACTCAAATTCAGAATGAACTCTATATATCAAAGTATAATCATCATCGCAATATATGATCTTTATGTTTTACTTTATATTTGAAGATCTTTGTATGTTATTTATCAACACTTTCATATGAATTATTATGTTAAATTTGCTTGTGTGAAATTCTCTATTGTAAACAATGATGTTGTCTTTTAATTTTGTTATAAAAAATTATTTTCCTTACTATGTTTTTGTTGTAGAAGTTAAATCAAATTAAATACACAATTATAAAAGAAAAAGTGAGAGATTCATATGATTTAATGTCTTCTCATTTGATTTGATACATTATTTTGTTATTAGGTTTAAAATGATATTATGTTTAACTTTATAAAATTATTGTAATTTATAATACAATATTTATTCTCTATTTTTTATTATAAGTTATTTTTTAAAATAATTTTCACCTAAGACTAATTATCAAGCCAAAGGTCCCAAAAAATAAAAATAAATAAATGAAAATGGGTAACCCGAACCTGCCCGTAAGCCCGACCCGACCCCAGTTTTAATATAGTCGGGTCGGGTCGGAAATCCTGAATTCATTGAAAAGTACCTAATATGATACATAAGCCCTATAAATTTTTGGGTTTTAACGGGTCAGCCCGATTGGGCCCAACCGTTTCGACACCTATAATCTCAGGTGCTCCAATACTAGAGAGGATCTTAACTTGAACCTTACCGCACCAAAATAAAACTACATAGGGAAAGACAATATTTTATAAGCTTATGAATAATAAACTAATCTCTATTGAAATACATGATTGTCACTTCCAATGACAAGTGTCATTCATAAGAATCAAAACTTTGATCAACCTGAAAATCCATTGTAACCTTACACAACTAAAGAAACAAATTCATTACATGGGAGAGAATATATAAATATACAATGAATAACATAAGGATTAGTGGTTCGTCGTTAATTCCATTTACTTCTCTGTCCTTTTAATAATATTCACTCTCTCTCAACATTCATCTTCATTGAATCTTCATTCCAATTTCCAATACTTCTCTCTATTTTCACAAACAATTCAATCATTCCATATAACATAGATCGATGGCGTCTTTACAACCAAACTTCGAATCAACGAATTTTGATACGTTTCATGAATCCAATCACAAAAGGCGTTGCAAAATCGAAGACCACGGTTCCATAACTCACATTCCATGGAGATCCGAAACAGTGCAGAGAATCTACACCTCCAAACTCACCTATCATCTCCGCCACGTTCTTCGCCGGATTCCAATTTCCGGCCGTGAAGTTCGTGTTTCCGCCGATCGAGTTCTGGCAGCGACGGCGAAGGGAAGAACTCGTTGGAGCCGAGCGATTCTGGCGAGTCGACTCAGCCGATGGAATATGAAATACAATAAGGTGAAGAAACTAACGAAGGGATTTGTGAAGAGAAAACCGGAGATTCGAACAAGGTTACCGGTAATTCAGAAGAAAGTGCGTGTTCTCAGCCGGTTAGTTCCAGGTTGCCGGGAAGTTTCGTTTCCGAATCTTCTAGAAGAAGCAACTGATTATATATCTGCGTTGGAAATGCAAGTGCGAGTCATGACGGCGCTCGCTGAGCTACTCGCCGGTGGTGCTCCGCCAGAAAGTCCACCGTGAAATATATTGGGCTTGGTCAATAATATACAACCAGGTGTTTGTTTTATTAATTTTTTTAAATATTAATATATCGTTCTATTTCATATATTCATGTACTTTAATACTCATTTTATTAAAAAAAAATATAAGAATTATGATAATTAATTTTACATTGTTTCAAGTAAAGAAATTATGAAAGACGATTAGGGTTTTTTGTTCTTCTATGATAAGTTCATCAGGTTGTTAGGCACCTTTGATTAATATACAGCATAATTATGTATCTCTAGGATGATTTTGATCACTAACAAGGCGTTGGTGTGGTGTAAGGTTCTGCTAAATTTCAGGATGACCAAAATGTTAATAATTTGATTTCTGAGAACAACACTTGTTAATAGATACATTAGTTCCTTACCCAAAAGTAATGAAATATCCTTGATGAGTAATACAAAAGAAAGAATGATTTTGATTAAAAAAAATGATATTAGATCACTTAATAGTTTTAACTTTTCAAACTCTTATTTTTGCTGACCAACATCAAGAAATCACCTTTATAGAATTATTTTTTTACCCTTTTTACTTTACATAAATAATTGCTATATTCTTTGACAAAAAAATAATTACATATTTTAAAGTCTGAAAAACAAGGTTTTGTTCCATTAAATAAATTAAATGTGTTGCTAATTATTATTATTATTATTGTGGTAGTTTGAGTTTAAACTCAAAAGTCACCGGGGTGTTTTATTTAGTCATCACTCTTATATCATTGTATAAAGCATTAGTTTTTTATATTAACTCATAGCATAATAAATTTTATGATGTGTGAAATATATGAGAAAAAATTAGTTTTTATAATAATATTTAGGTATAAAATAATTTATGGTATGTATTTTGGTATAAAATAATTTAAAATAAAGTGTTGTTTCTGCTATATTCTTTTTTATGGTAAAAAAGAAGAGAAAATATGTGTATTAGGTATCTATAGTATTAGTGAAGGGAAAATGAAATGTGAGAATCATTGTTGATTCACGTAGTTGTTAACTTCCTATACTCAGTAGCAAAGTTAAGTCATAAAATGAAGGATTTAAAAAATATGAGGTTTAGAAAATGCATTACTTTGTTTGTTTGGTAAGAAACCTTAAAAACATATGTTTGAAAAGAAAATATAAAAAATAAAAAGAAAATTGAAGATTTATTTTGGTTACCTAAAATTTTCAGGTATACTAATTTGATTCCTAAAAGATGAAAAACCAAAATAATCCTGAAATATTGAGTCAAAATAGTCCACAATAAGGATTAAAATATTCCACAAATTTTTATAAAAACAACTATATAAGATTAATTCAACTAAAATTTGGGATCTTTAATGTTTAATTTGGATTTTCCAAATTTCAATAATTAGTATATGCAAAAAATTTAATAAATTAAAATGATCTTCAACCTGAAAAAGAGTTAGATTTGTTCTGCACTTCCTCATTCACTTTAGTGACATTTTTAGCCTTTGAGAGTCTAGTTGAATCACATAGGTTTTTGCACCAAAAAGAACTTGCAAATATATTTGAAACCCATAAAAATGTAGGGTTATTTAGCCTATTAGGGTCGGCGCCATATATACTTTCATTGAATAGCCACGACAAAAAAGTTCTGCTCTATTTTCGATCTCTTTTAGCTTACAAAAAAAAATTGTATAAACTGACAATGTAAAAGTTTTTATACTGTCATTGTATTATTCACCATTAATTTTCAATTATCATTGATTCTTAAGAAAATAATATAAATGAATGGTGCATGATACATTAGCTATGTATAAGTCTTTAAACTTCGGTGCATAGATGTTGCACTCTTTACCTTATTGCATTTAACTTGGACCACTACTTTGTCCTTACAATGTCTCATCTATGTTATAAGTGTCAACATAAAAATGCATTGCATCAAACATATGAACGAAAAAAAAGTTCATCTTACCTTATTTGGGATCGTTTTTTTTTTACTTGAAAGCAAGCAACAAAGTGTTTCCGATTAGATTTAGCTTGATTTGGGCATGGCCTTATGTGATTGGGCGGTTGGATTTGGCTGTGGGGCTTTGTGTGTGGTTGGTTATGTGGGCAAGGATGTGTATGTGTTAAATATGGGGTTCTCGACTTAGAGTGATGGTCAAGTATATGGCTAGGCCACTACTTGTGTTTGGGTAAATTGTTTAGCACGAGTATGTGTGTTTGGCTAGGTTTGGTTTGGTTTGTGCGTGAGGCGTTGGTGAAAATGGATAAGGAACGAAAGATGGAGCGCCATAAGCAAGGTTGCTTAATAAGCCAATGTGGTTCCCCAAAAGGAAGGAGCCTTGATGAGAACAAGAGACTTGGCTTGGTCAAGAATTGTTTAGGAGTCACACTCAACGGAGGCAATCAAATTCTAATAAATTCCAAGTTATCTTATTCGTGAATCAAAAGGAAATACATATAGCTTGTGGCTGGCCAAAAAGGACTCCAAGAAATTAGGAAAAAGAAAGCTAACAACTACTCATGTAAGACAAAGTCTTAGAAATCTTCATGTAGTCCATACGGTTTGGCTTAGCTTGGGATGTAATCACGTGTGTTGGAGTTTGAATAGGCCGGTTTGAACTTGAATCTCCCATGCTTTATATCCAAGTTTGAACAATGATCAAGTCTAGCCGAGTTTGTTAAGTTTCTACACATCTTCAACCGTTTGATTGCATATTGGAAACAACTTGATATTTTGGCCTAAAATCCCTCACATGTGCTTGGTTTAAATTCGGTAGAGAATTGATATGTCTTGGCCGAGATTTCCTCCATCATCCACATGGCTTGCTTGGATTTCAAAATCCTACACGATTTGAACTTGGCTCCAAAGGAAAAATGGTTTGAAATTTAAATGAAGGAGATGTTGTACACAACCAATAACCTCTTGAAGCTTGCAAGGGAATCTCCTTAAGTAAAGGAAACCTCCATCATTTGGTTTTATCCCAAAATCAAAACGGATAGAACATAGGGGACCCTTTTGGCCTCAACAGCCTAATCCACACCTAGCTAGAATCTAGGACATGGCATGGCCAAGTAAAAACACACGACCATGTGAATTTGAATTCAAATTTTAATTGCGTGTAAGGCCCTTGAAGATAAGATGATATGGTTTCCAAATTGAACTTGAATTAAAGGAGCCAAACTCAAGTTGAACACGCTAAGTGTGGTGCCAAATCTGTCCACGGCTAAGTAGGGCCCTGCACGCACCCATCGCCCATGCAGCCATGTGCCAAGCGCCCATGCACCAATTCCCATATGCTTACGCCCATATGCCACGCCCATGCACCAATGCCCATGTGCCTACACCATGCTTTGCCCAACACACATGTGCTCACGCCCAACGCCTGGCCATCTTCCATGCGCCTATGCTCATGTGCCAAGTACCATGAGCCTGACCCAAGCTCCACAACCCAAGTGTTGGGTCACTTCTACTTAGCCATGATGGTCATTTTAGCATGAATTATATAAATAGTTCCCCAACCTCATTACATGATTTATTTGCGTAATAATTAATGAATAATGCTTAAAATGAAATCCTAAACTACCCATGGGAAAATAATTCCCAATTTATTACATAAATAAACAATTAAAATAAAAAATCAGAAATGTCCTCTAGGTGGCTCTCCGAGGTGAATGATGTCCTTTATAAGCTTAGCTTGCTCATATTTGGCCTTTGCTCTAGTCATAGGGCCTCTTATGTCTTGCTTGACCCTTAAATCAAGAGTTTCCCCTTACTGATTCACATCAATCACTATTATGAACAATTATTGGAGATATATTATATATTATAATATTCAGATAAGGGGATTGTTAAAAGAAATAAGTAATAATTCACAACCATTTAGTATTGTCTGTCATCCTAAGCTTTGAGATTGTACTTCACATGCATTAATAAAAAATGGTAATTAACTTATCACAAACAATGTAATAGGCTTCTTACTTAAACGGGTGCATCACTTCACATCTGTCACTAACATCATTCTAATTTATTTTAGAGAAAATAGTATGTGTTTAAATATTTTTTTATATTCTGAGTATATCATTCATTATTTATGTATTAATTATTTTTATTTTTAAGTAAATTAATATATATGAATGTTCACCTAGTGAACTCTATCTATAATATGTTATGTGATAAAGCTTACTAAAAATGTGAAGCAATTTAATATATCTTCACAGTTTTTTAGATTTTTACGATTTCTTCATATACTTACCTATGGACATTTGTATCTATCGTATTTAAGTAGTATTATTTTTCATTGAACGGACAAATATGGTTCCGTCTCGAGATAATAGGGGGCTTACCTCTGGTATGTTGGTGAAGAAGAGAAAAGACACATGCAAGTTTGGCATCAATAATGTGTTTGTATACATTATGTTTATACTTATACATGAATATAATTTGTAAGATTATAAACTAGAAAAAATTAACCAATTTGGAAGAGATAAAGTTTTGCTTCTTTTTCATGATTTATAAGTTTTTTATAAACTAAAATTGTTGTCAAAACAAGCTTAGTTTATAAAAGAGTTATAAACCTAAAATAAGCAACAACAAAAATATATCAAACATGTTGTGTACAAAGTTTCTATCACAAAAACTTGTGTACATATATTTAACACATCAAATTACAAAACAAGAGGATTTGTTTTTTTTTTTTCCATGATGTTGTACAACAAGAAGGCCCACTATAATGGTTGCATATGGTATTAAGGGAAAAATCAAGGTGCAAAGGGTCCAAAATAATTATTTTGGTCCAAACTGTGTAATATAAGTTGCAACTTGGATGCTAAAGTATGTTATATATTTAAGCATGGGAATGAATTGAACTAATTTGATAATTATTTTAATCCGATTCATTATTTAGTTTAATAAACTTGGTTTATGAACCAAATAAATTGAACTTGGACAAAAAAATTGAGCTCGTTAAATAAACTAGTCGAACTTGAACTAAGTACAGTTCGACTCGTTTGGTCTATGAGATGACTCAATCATATACATATATACATAGAAATAACTCAAGTGCGAACAATTCTCATAAAAATTAAGTGATTCAAGTGAGAACAATTCTAATAAAAATTATGAGAACAGTAAAAAGGTAAACTAGTGTCGTAGAAATATACATAAATGGTTAAGATTGAAAGTTATTTAATTATAGCATGACTACCTAATCACTTATCTTTTACATGCAAATAATACTACTAAATTTTAATTAGTAACTAAATTTATAATTAAAATACACAAACTCTCTTTACATGTATATGTATAATTTAGCAACACAACCTTTAAATTTGAGCTTGTTAACTCGTTTATGAGTTTGTGAACTTTAAATGAATCGAACTTAAGTTGAAAAAATAGTTAGATATTAAAATCGACTCAAAACTCAATATCAAACCAATCTTTAACAAGTCAAGTTAAACCAAAACTCCAACTCATTTCCACCCATCACTGATGTTTAAATCAACCAATACTTAATTTGACTTTTATCTAAGTAATAATAAATGGACCAAAAAGTTAAGTAACTAACATATATATATATATATATATATATATATATATATATATATGACCGAAGATCATCTGTCTCAGTTTTTGTGTCTTAATGTGTACCAATCCAGTTAAAAACTGACATGTAATCACACAAAAATTAATAAAATTGAAAATAACATTTGTTACATTACTTGATGGAATGTAATTGACTTGAGACATGAAGACAGAAATATTTTGGAACAGGTGATCCTTATTCAATATATATTTATCCTTAAAATAAGTGATGGGCGGTGGGAAGGTAAGTGAGGTTCCTTTTATTTGTAATTATAAAATTATAATTTCATGTAACCAGAAGGATAAATATGATATTAAAAATTATATTTTCCTTTATTTTTTAAGTATTTATTTCTTTATTAATGGAGAGGATCCTGCTATTAACTAATAAATAATACCGGTGACCTACCCAACTACTTTACCCATAAAGTACTATTACTACAATCTACATCTCACCGATTCCCACTTATCATGCCATAAAGTTTTCAACTATATTAATAAATGAATCATATAGAGAACGTGATTGAGAACCATTTTATTAAGATATTTCAATTAAATAACTAAAATAACACTAATATTATTTTTCAATCATATGACACCTGTCCAATAAACATGCATATGTTCTTCAAATAGAGAGATTAGTGAGACTCATCTCCATTAATGAAGAGACAAGTTATGTAAAAAAACAAATGAAATATAATATGCATTGACATTTATATCTCTTTTATTTAAAATAAGATTAAATTTTTGTCCTTAAAATACACATGAAAAGGTTACCTGCCTCTCTATTAATGGATATAGAGACATATGTATATAGAGACAAATAATAAATTTTGACAATGCATTACAAATTTAATTTTAATTAAAATTTAGTCATAAATGATAGTACAAAAAATATGAATACACATGTCTTTAAATATGATGTATTATATATGTCTCTATACAAGTTTTTATCGGTAAGGAATACATTACTTCAACATGAAGGTATCTTAATTTTAAATAATAACCACAATGGCATTTATGGAGTTTTATGATACATATAAGGTCAAATTCATAAATTAAGAACTATATGATCCTCACACCTATATATAGACCCATCACAACACATTATACATAAAAATACAAAACCCAAAGTTAGATCTAAATAAAAATATCACAGAAAAATATGTCTATAGTCATAGATGATATAAAATCAAGAGCTGAAATATATCATGGAGATGAGCTATGTCAATTGAAATCAAAGGAACTACTCAAAGAAATAGCCCTACCCAATGGTCTATTACCCTTAAAAGATATTGAAGAATGCGGTTATGATAGAGAATCTGGGTATGTATGGTTGAAGCAAAAGAAAAGCTATACACATAAGTTTGAGAAGATTGGTAAGTTAGTGTCCTATGGTTCTGAGGTTAGTGCCTATGTTGAGAATGGGAAAATTAAGAAGCTTTGTGGTGTGAAAACAAAAGAGCTTTTGCTTTGGATTACTTTGAGTGATATTTATGTTGATGATCCACCAAATGGTAAAATCACTTTTAAAACACCTTCTGGGTTATATAGGTCATTTCCTGTTTCAGCTTTTGAGATTGAAGAGAAAAAAAGTGATGATGATAATAAGAAGCAAGTTAATGAAGGTAATGAATATGTGGGAGTGAAAGAAGTTTGATTCTTAGTTTCAATTACATGGAGATGGTGGTGGTTAGTGTTGAATCCTAATTAATAAGTTGTTATTTGTTGTTGTTTTTAGAGTAAATTATATGGATACTTGAAACTTACATCATCCTCTTTTATTTTTCTTCAGTTAAGTTTTAGAGGGGATAGAAGACTTGATAGTTATGAAATATATATCTTTAAAACTTTTCATTTTCTTCCAAAATCTAACTCGTGAACGTATCTTAATGTTTGTTTTATGGGTTGATTTTTTAGGGTAATAGAGGGAATGAAAAGATATGAGAACATGAAATATACTTGTAAAATGACTCTGAAGCCTTCATTTTCTATTCAAACTTCGACCTACAAATACTACATGTAATGTTTTGATTATAATAGATGTTGAGTATAATTAAACATGTTTCGTAATTCACTCTTAGTGTTGTCATATTTCAGACCCTTATAATAATTATTGCAATTTTAATGAAATTATCCACTTTGTACTGAAATTAAAATGAAATGAATTCCATTATTTATTAGTATTCCTTGTAAAGATTCCTATTTTTCACCAAATCCATATTAGCATAGAAGGGCAATTCCAATTTCAGAGATGCTTGGTTGATCCCCAGTTTTCAGATAAGGGTGATTCTGATTACAAATTCATAGTTTATTTCTCTATTAAAATGTACATTTAACCTTATAAAAATGTATTATTCCTACTAATATTAAGGACAATACATGTCCATACCAAAATGTATAAGCATATAGTTGAAGATGAAATAACTGTTATAATTAAATGTTGAAAGTGACAGAAGAATTCACTAAGTGTCTTCCCCATAAAGTCACATGCTAATGACAATGAGGTTACTGTTATGATTAATTAATTTCTCATGAAGTCATAAAGTCACTTTTATTAGATATTGTAAGATTGATTAACTTCTCAATGTTGTAGTAAATAGAGATAGAATTATGTTAGAATTATTATTTACATAAATGTGTTAAGCTTATGAAAAGAAAAATTATTATTAGCAAGTTAAAATCACTTTTGTAAATGTATAACTAAACACAAAATAGGTTGAGGACTAATATAAATGAACATAACAATTTCAAGGACTAAATTCCTATAATTATACCCATTTCCCATAAAACAATTTTAGCACAAACCTTTGATTCAAGTTTTAGAAATATCTTTGCCAGTGAATTAATCTTAATGCTACAACATAATTCATACCACCAATTTCAATGAAAACATATGATATGATCAACAAAAACTTATGTAGATTGAATAGAGAATAATAATAATGTAATTATTTAGAGCTACAATGCCAAAAGGAATAAAAACATTTACACCAGAAGAGTAAATTATATTGCTATGTAATTTGATTATCAAATTCTTACTGAAGCCATTACATTAGAAGGTTACCAAATTTGCAT
Organism: Lupinus albus; assembly: GCA_009771035.1. Classification (NCBI taxonomy): domain Eukaryota; kingdom Viridiplantae; phylum Streptophyta; class Magnoliopsida; order Fabales; family Fabaceae; genus Lupinus; species Lupinus albus. The sequence goes on from CM020016.1 coordinate 1,378,780, forward strand.
TTCAGTCTCTTGACTCTGCAAGTAGTTGCCAGGTTCAATAGAAAGTCAGAATTCACATCTCATTGCTTCCAAGTTTCCATAATGTGCTGTTCTGATTGAATTTACAAGTTTGAAAACTCAGACTATAGTGAATGCTGATTGTAAGGTAGACGAGAACCGAGATGCGATTGTTTGCGACGCGTATTGTTGAATCTGCTTCTTAGCATCTGAAAAACAAGTAAGCAGTGTTATACATTCATATATGAAAATTTGAAAAACCACTTATAGATGAAACAGAACATTCATGTAGAATGGGAAGGAACCCTTCCTGTGAAAGAAGCTTCCACTAATGTGTAGAGTGTGCAAGTAATGATGTATCTACTATCTACTGTTTATTTAGTCTAACATAAATTAAAATCATAATTCACTAGTAATCTAAAGATCAATACACCCATAATTCCTAACTTTTAACTCACTTTAGTGGAGTTTTATGACTTTATCACATTCCTGTTGGAGTAGAACTGAAGTAGAACTACCAATTTCGAAAAGTGCGGTGAAAAAGGCATAGAGAAACCCCTAAGGCAAGTATGTTTCATGCACATCCATATAGTTGGAAATGAAAAATGTATGCATGGGAAGTAGAAGCCATTAGAACAGATGCATGCAGAAAATATTGATGCCAAAAGGAGTATGATTATCACAAGGAGTTATTCCTTTGCACAAAGCAGTTACATAACCATGCCAAAATATATTTTTCTTGTTATTTATGCATTGTTAGTATAACAATTTATTCTATGTTGAGGTCAATGTAAACAGATGGCATAGTTATTATTTATATGAAATGACCATGTTCACCCAAGAAAGCCCAATAATCATTGGGTTGAAAGCAATGTTTAGAATAATGCAGTTGAACAAGCATAGATGATCATATAATCATACATGTAAATAGTGGCTTACACCCAACCTTTGATCTAGATAACTTGACCCAACCATGATAAATTGTGATCGAGTAAATAAATAAAGTCATGCTGAGGCCTAACTGTACCCATCTTAAACTAATATTCCTTACAATATTATAAGATATACAACTTTTAAGAACATCAATAAACTAATGTACCTTTTTGGCATTTGGTAAAACCAATGATATTTGCAATACTGAGGGTCAAACAAACTCCTACAACAAGGAGGTAATCAGCTTGAAGCCTTATGAGAGAGAATATTGCCAGAATAATCCACGCAGCTGCCTGTAGAAGAACACACACACACAAAATCAATTTTTATGGTGCTTTACAATATAATTATGTTTCATTTTGGAGGGGGTGGAGGGTATTGATATACCTAATCTTTAAGCAGAGAATTGGTCTAAAGTGAACATTAATACCTATTTAGTATTTACATCAAAGCAACCGATGAATCATTACATTAAACTAGGCTTGATCTGGACAGAATATTCAATGTACAATCCCCCTTAGTTAATTTCCAACAAATTGCCACAAAATACTAAAGGGCATTTAAAAACGCAAATGACTTCACATGTTGTAACCATTTCGTGTTTTCTTACCGTAAGGTAAAGAGTCCACCAGAAAAGCCATGAATCTTTCTTGTTCATCCGAGCCAGTGACTACAGGAAAATCAAACAACACACGTAAGATGCAAGTATCTTTAAAGCATCTGGACTGCAATGTTACGGTTTATGTAACTAGTAGAAACATTAGAAGATAGACATATTATTCCAAAAGTAAGATTACAACATGCAAGTTGCAACTTATCAGAATGTGTAATTCCTACCTCTTGGTCAAGACATTCGAATTTCCAAATGCTCTCACCCTCATCATTTATTTCATTCCACCACCTCAAACCAACTAAAATTCTCCCACTCACATTCTTGACTACCCAAAAGTCAAGTGCAGCAAGAAGAACAGTCACCACAAAAATGATGACAAAGTTATCAATGAAGAGGGCAAAGAGAATGTAAAATGCCAATGCTGCAGCCTGCCAAACACAAAGCATTACTTTTAAGAAGAAGAAGAATAAGGCTTATATAGAAATGTTTTCAGATAGCACAATTAGATAAATCAAACCTTGAAGAGAACATGAAAGAAGCAAGTCCTTGGATTGGCATAATTTTCTCCAACAGGCTGCAACAAAAGTAATATTAGATCAATTAAAGATCACTCGAAAAGTTTTTTACACAGAAAGAGAAAGAGCTGTTTTGGATTCAATTTGTCATGTATATGAAACATACTAAAGTATGAAAAAACATATTTTACAGACTGAAAATTTCAAGCTTATTAGAAAAAAAGAAGCTATTTGGCTATTTTGAAAACCAATAACATTTGTCTTATTTCATCCTAGTAGAATTAATTAGCAACTAAAAGTTATTAATCTAAGCAAATAACTTTCTACATCTTTTCATAATCGACAATGTAATAACCCTTTTTTTGTGCACAACGTAAACAAATGTAAAATTGATTCTACTATAATCAATCATAACAATAATCAATTATGCATTTATTCAATTATTGAAACAATTTACTCCTAGAAACTATACCCAAACAGATTCTTCATTATCAAAAAACAAAAAAAGCGAACAATGATATAAGAATCTAAGTTTCATTTGAAGACACATATGAAAAAATTCAGAAGAAAAGTAACAGATACTGAATCATGAAAACAACATTAACAATAAATTGAAAGAAACAACATAGATCTAACATTTTCTAAGCAGATCCAATAAATTACGCAACTGATGAAAGATAAATAAATTGAATAGAAACATAAAAATGGAAAATGAGAGAAGAGAAAGATGAATTAACATTACATTGTTGAAATCCATATCTGTGAAAAAATTGGGATCTTCTGAAAGGTTTTAGTGTAGAAGAAGAAGAAAATAGATCATAAAGACTCTTCTTCCATTTCCTTGCTACACTCAATTGGGCCAGGCCCATATACATGGCCCAATCGTTTTAAGCTAATTATTTTTTGAGGAGGGATCCACTTGTAGTAAGTGGAAAAAACCTACTACTTCACATCACAATCATCTATTCTTGGAAAATCTAATTTTTGAATTGGTGAGTATCAATCATTGAAGTTGAAGAATTGGTGAAGAATTGAAAATTTGAAATTAAAAAAAAAAATTAATGTACAAACCGACCGGTTTAAACCGGTTTTCAACCAGTTTTGACCGGTTCTATTGCATATGCGGTATAACATACGTACCGTACCAGTTAGGGGTCCGGTTCACCGGTTTTCTGGTTGAACCGGCCGGTATGGCACGATTTTTAAAACATTGTCTTGTAAAACCAAAATAATAATAAAAGTATCATAGATTAAAATATGAAACTAAATTTTGTTTATAATATTAATCATCATTAGAATATTCACACCTTAATTTCAACATCGGTTCTAAGATATGTCATGTTTTATTTTTTATATAACCAAAAATATCCCTTTGCTATATGGAAAAAATAATATCTTTTAAGTTGTGTGGTTGTCCCTTCTGTAACTGTCGTTTAGGGATGACAAAAATATTCGGACATATGAGTATCCATTAAAATATCCGTAATGAGTATTCGTAAAAATAGCTCATGGGTGGGAGTGAGTATCATGATACTCATCTCGCGGGTACCCACTTATATATTTTAATTAAATATTTTATACTTAATTATTATTAATTTAACATTATATTTGTCTATTTTGTTATTATTTCATAATAAAATTTAATGATGAGACTATAATCATAAAATTATCATATTACTTAAGTAATAATTATTTTTATATATTAATTATTGTAAAATATATAAAAATATAATTAAACTTGAAAACTCGTTGGATATCCACAGATACCCGCTACCCACACGGGTACCCGCAAATAATGCGGGTATAAGCATGGGTATGCACTACCTGTGTTCGCCTCAGCCTGTTGCCATCCCCTGTTGATCACGGAAATTGAATTTTTGATCTATTAATCTATCTAAAGGATCTTAAACTTCATCTCCCTGAGGGTATTTTATTTGGTGTAATAATTATATTTTTTTGAAACTGCTATTTTGGAGTTTATTTCTAAACCCCTTTTTTCATTGTTCCAATTATTGGATATAGTTTTTGGGCCGAATTATCAATTTACAGGTCCATTAAGATGACTGCTTAATATGATTTGTTGAATTTTTCCTTCTTCCATAATAGTGAATAATAATTATACAAAGCATACCTCCATGGTGAAAGCATAATCACTTTAATAAAAGTAGCAAAATCTTTTAAGGCTAATGTATATTTTTATACAGGCTATTATTTATGTCATAACATTCTTCTTTAGAGTATAGACAAATTTGTTTCAGAATAGAGTAAATACAATAAAAGGTTCCATAAATAAATTGATGTGCCTGAAAGGAATTTTCAAACTTGACCAGCTTTATTTACTAGCCAAAAGGAAACAAATAATATAACATATTGAGACTTTGGTAACATCATGCATTTTTTTTTCTGCATTGAATCCTCTATATGGTATATATTTTTTTCTGCATTGAATGGTATATATTTTATTACAATTTCAGATCATTCTTCTCATCCTTCTCATTATCTTTGATTGATTCTATGATTCTCACTTCAATGATGTCTTCCTTATTCATCTCTTTGTTCTTTCCCCAAAGAACAAAATAGAGCCCCAAAACTATGAGGAGAGACCCTATCACACTAACCAAATCAAAATATAGGATTAAAACTCAAACCAAATTTAGTTAAAAACAAAGCTTAAAATATGTTTTATGAATGCATGTCAATATAGCATGTCTAACAACAAAAGTACAAAAAAGATATAACATGTATAATAACTAGAATTTATTATCATCTATGTACTGATAGGGTAATAGTTTTTCACACCGTGGTGGATCATCGACTTAATTCATGGTTAATCATCATTCACTCTTTATATAAAAATAATACAATTGAATAATAAATGATGCACTGGTCGTCTAACAAACTTTACAAGCGGACCGCATCACCTGATGTGGCCACAATATTGCGGTTGCGGTGACTGCCACAACTGCATCACACCGCAACAATTGCGGTGTGACTCTGAATCACACTGATACAGTTGCATCGGACGACAACGCAACCGCATTTGGACCCATCACGCCGCATCAGATTCAAAAATATTGTTTTAATCACAAAATAGTTCACACAATAACGGCCGCAATCCGCATCGTAATGACCGCAATTACAGTAACTGCAACCGTTACCACAATGGCGACCGCAACCGCAATTTAAAACACTACTTCGAGTATATAGATATTAAATCGAAATAACAATTATAGCAAGTTTTATCATGGTAATTATTAGTTATAGATAAGATAATTAAGTAGGTAAAAGTAGAGATAATAACATACGTTCCAAGGTATAATTTCTCTCTAAGTAGAGCCCAGCTTACAACAGCAGTGATGATAAGCTGCAAGGGACTGAATATAGAGACATAAAGAGGACCTTTTCTTGCTATGGTCCATGACATGAGACAATATGCTAGCCCTGTGCAAATTACTCCCTATAACCAACATTACCATATAATTATAATCACCATATATAATTAATGAAAATCAATTGCTTAATTTTTAGTAAACATTGTTTTAAATTACGGTCGTGATTATATTGTGTTTATCACAATTGCGAAAAACCAATACGCCAAAATTCACGTTTAATAATGGTCATTTAGCATCGTTCGTTAGTAGAACGTTGCTACATGTAAGGTGGAAGAGAATCAATAGCGTTCGTTGAAGCAAATGTTGTTAAATTTTACTAGGTGAATATACATTCAACAACACTTGCTTCAATGAGCGTTGTTGAATGTATGCCTCAAAGATTAAACAACGCTCCATGAAGCAAGCGATTTTAACGGCAGGAAAACACTACGCCAGAGATGCCCTAATTCAAGCCAGTGCTAATTCAACAGTGAACATTCATGTCTGCATTGTTGATGTTATATCTGCCTATCCATATTAACAACGCTAACTAAAGCAAGTGTTGTTGATGAGCTTTCGTCTTGTATTTAACAGCGTTATTCTAGGAAGCATTGTTGAATTATCATTGTTAAATGTGAATTATGGCGTAATGAAATACGACCGATGCAGCCAAAATTACATTCCATTGACTGCAATTGTGGTTGTGGAGTGTAATTTAAAACATCGGTATTAAGTTAAATTAAAGTACATACCGCATATAGAGAAGATATAAGTCTCATAGCATTGTTGAGTGACCAAGCTGAGGCAGTGGATTCAAAACACAAGGCAATGGCCACACACTGAAAGCTTCCTAAGAAACACATATAGGCAGTGCTAGTATAAGGAGCTGAAAATGTTTTACTCATATCTGCCTGAAATGCCAAAATATAGTACATATATTATAATATATAACAAAACTATTGTTAAATAAATTATAGCATCTAACTTTACTACATTGAATCAATCATAATATTAACATAAATCAATAGATAACTACTATCTACTCATAAATCAATACTAACAATTAACATTTGCCCATAAAAAAACTACTATTTATGTACAATTTTGTTTTTTTCTTCTTGTTTAGTGCAATTAAATAATTGAGGTGTGGGATTTGCTTTATCATTCATGATGGGAATACTTATATGTCAACCAAAGTCGTTAGATGGATGTGAGATTAATGTTTTATCAATTAACATATCATTTGATTAATTAACCGACCTTGATTAGTAACATTAAAGTTTTCTTGTAGGATGTGTTAATAATTAATTGAGAAATTAGTTAAATGAACTTAAATTTAAGAGAAGAAATTCACTTACTTCAAGATTAAGTGGAAAAAATTTACTCCACATTTTAGCCATGTATTCTTGGAAAATCAAATGGTTTAGATCTACTCACTAATTCAAACCATTGGATTTTCCAAGAATATATGATTATGATGAGAATATGTTTTTTTCCACTTATTCTGGGAATAACTGGATCAATTCCCTAAATTTAAATTTAAGAATATATTACCTATGAAAAAGATAACATGGCTTATCATTATACTTACTTGAATTATGAACCACAATGCCCAAACAAGTGCACTACAAATTATGGCAAAAGGGCCAAGAAGCAAGTTTGTTTTGCTGCTATAAGAGATTGTTCCTTCCATTTTCTCAGAAAATCTCCAATGAATACTTGATTCACCTAAACCAATGGTTTTTCCATGATAATATGATAAAAGCAATGCTCCACCTACACACAAAAATGTTCCAAACACCTTTGCTATCCCAGCTTTGTCTTTCATTCTTATATTCTCTTGTCTATCAATAAAAACAATACAATTAAATCATTAGATTAATATCATTCTTTTTTTGTATTACTATTCGGAGTTAATTATACTGATACCCTTGAATTTTTTTGTATTACACAAACCACATCTCTCTTTTACACAAATTACCCCTAATTTTATATATATATCATATTGAACAAATCTGCATGAAATATAAGCGTAATATTTTAAACAAAAAATGTGTGACATGTGTAATTAAGTTAAATAAAATATTGTATATTGTGTACACAAATTCAAATAATATAAGAGTTTGTGTTTTCATTATTTGGTTCGTTACAAATAGTAAGAGTTATATAAACATCTCCTTAGAATTATTAATATATTTTCTAATGAAACAAAAATAATAAAGAGATATTCAGTCTTGTTATTTGGAATTGTCTACACAATATATAATATTTTGTTTAACTTAATTGCATTTACCACACGTTTTTTGTTTAAAAGATTACACTTATATCTCATGCAGATGTGATAAGTATAATATATGTACAAAATTATGAGTGGTTCGTGTAAGAGGGATGAGTGATTTGTATAAAGACAAAAAAGGGGGAATAGTTTACGTAATTTTACTAAAACTCAGGGGATGTCGGTGTAATTAACTCTATTATTTATAAGACCAATAGCTACAAAATGATGTTTTTTTTTTGGGAAAATTATGGGTCCAAATCATTTGTTTGTTACCAACCTAAAGATGAGTGCTAGTATAAAAGTGAATGCTGGGAGCAAATTGGTTAGTGCACTTGCAATTGTAGCAGTTGAATACTTTAGCCCAACGAAAAATAGAACCTGATTTCCTGTGATTCTGCATATGATAAGCTCAATTGTGTTATCAAAATGATAGTTTTACATGAACAAAACATTATTACAATAATCAAACATTAATCTCAAAAGGTTTATATACCTTAAACTTTGTCTATGTTTGATGTTATATATAATATGTTTTAAATCCGAATAAAAGGTAGAAGTTTTGTTAAGTAGTCACCAACAAAAAAAAACCTTTAATTTGAGACAATATTTCCACACCAATATTTAGGATAACAATGAATATATGAGAGGGTAAACAATATATATATATATATGCAAGTACTATTTTGAGTAGAGAAATGTATGTAGAAGTGAATTCATAGTTAAGAGTCACCATTTAATACTAGCTTAAATTAAAGAAATTAGACCCAAACGGAAAATGTACCAATAAAACAAAGAGAATAAAATATCTGATATTAAAGAAATGAATTGTCACTGAAAAAAGTATGAAATGTCTCATTTGATTATTTTCTAAAAACTAAATAAATAGAATACATGTCATTATTTTAATTGTTGAACTAAATAATTTATCTTTTGTGGAGATATTTTATTCTAAAAAAGGAAAATAAAAAAGAAATTGTAAAGCTTACTTACCCTAATAAAGAAGATAGTATTATCTGGTACACAATGCGCTTTGTCATCTTGGGAAGTGTATTCCTAAGGAAAGAAACATACAAAAAAATACAAAAATTAATTACCAACAACAAAAAAGAATTAAAGTTAATATAATAAAATAAAGGGTTTTTTCTTTAACTTCTTTAGTAGTTTTTGGCTCTCCATAAAATCACAAACCTGATGCTAGAAAGAATATGACAATTCAAAACAAAAGAAAAAAAATCTGACAATTTCCACCGAACTTTTTCCTCTATATACATGAGACAAATGTTAAACATATTATTTTTCTTTTAATATTTCAGAACACTTCTTTTTTTCCTCTCGAGTAATGGAGAGAAATCTCACTCTTATGAAATGTAGTGCATAGGCTTGAAATGTAGAGTTACTTAGCACATAAAATTAAACATGCCATCATGCATCAGTATTGTTCCTTTTTATGTTGTTCATAAAAACATTGTTCCTTTAGGTTGTTTATTCAAATGTTGTACGAACAAAATGTATGTGCATGAAGTAGAGTTAATTAGTTTAGTGAAGCTTGGAGTTTCCTCTTTAAGTTAAAAACAGTGTAATTTTGGATTGTTAATATCTAACTAGTTATGATCTTTTCATTCTTCATGTTTTTTTTCCATAGAGATTCTGATCATGCAAGCACTCATTCATGATTATTATTATTTTAAATCCATTTCATATTAAAAAATATTCATAACAATAAAGGTCCTTAAACATGAAATCCTTCTTAAACTCATAGCAAAACACCCACAAAATTCGAATATGCAAATATTACTATTTTTTAAAATAATCATTATTCATGCATGCATGCATGATTCTACATGAAATAAAACCAGACCAAAGGATATGAAATAAATCTATTATAGGAAAATTATAAAACTTATAAGTATGCATATATATATATATATATATATATATATATATATATATATATATATTCGTACCATTCGAACCAATAAGCGAAGGGAGCAATGGATAAAGTTGCAAAGATTTGACGATAAGCAACAAGGATAAGAGGGTTCATGCCAGATAACATTGCAAGCTTTGAAGTAATATTCATTCCTGCATACACAAATTGCACAACAACCATTAACAACAATGGAAACATTCCACTACCCATTTATAGTTTCTGCCTTTGAATTTCAATGAGAGATATAAGAGTGTTTTCTAACAACACAGAGAATGTGAATGAATGCAAAGAAAGCAATATGTATATATATAAGGAGTAAAAGGATAATTAAAAATAAAAATATGTGAGGGAAATGAGTGTAAAAGACACCGTGGCAAATTTGCAACTGTTAGTGATAATAATAATAATAATTACTATCATTTTTTTAGAATAAAATATCTCATCATATCAGAAGATAACTTACTTCATTCAGCCAATAAAAGAATGACATGTGTATTGTTTTATTTAGTTTTGGAAATATTTTTGTAGAAAATGATTAAATAGTATATGTCACGATTTTAGTGACTGAAAGAGATAATTTATCTCCTTATACCAAAAAATATATACATGAACTTTTAGGATTTTGTGGAAAGTTTGCAGATTTAGCTACATTTTAGAGCCTTGAAGCAACTAAATTTGTTATCATGCACAAGTCATCAAAAATCAAGTCCTTGCATTTGTTCCACGTTACCAAATTGCATTGCATGCACCTTAATGGTAATGTTTATCCAATTCAATATAGATCACACCAATAAAAAAAATATTATATCGATTAAAATATAATATAATATGAGACATTATCATTATTGGATTATAGGATTACATATATCTTTATTCTATGAAATTGAAATAGTAAAATATAGTGGTAGTATGAAAGAGAAGTTTTACTTTTCACAATATTGGATGTCATTCACTTCTTAAAATTATTCCATACAAGTTAATCAAGATATGATATATTAATTAAGGAATTTAAAAAAATATTAAAAATAATATATGCAATATGTTAGTTAAAAATTTATATAATTAGTTTTTTCATATAAATATTTTTTAAATTGTTTAAACTAATTAGCAAAACTCATCAACCCTATATATATAATTTCAAATACAAATCTATAAGGAGATCCTTCTCACTATTTTTATGTAACTAGAAAAATGAATGTTTATAGGTCAATTTCTAATGTCACATTACTTTTTTTATGGATAACTTAAAACTATTTTAGGACATAAAACATGCCTCTTGTTCAAATAGCATAGGGTTCTATTCTTAGTACGAGAAGACTTATGTAGTAGTTTGAAATTTGAACTCTAAAAAAATTTCAAAATCAAAGGTTTTCTTAGATTATACTCCATCTCTATATCATTTTTCTTTCCCTCACGAGAAGTTTGTTTCTAATTATGAATAAACGTTTCCATAATCTTATAGACATATAGACCTTGCTTTTGCTACCATCTAAAGAAATCTCATAATTTTTTTATATATACATAGCTAAAGTTTATTGTCTTGTATATTTTTTCAACTAATGATTGCATGAAATTTGGCACTATATAGATAATGAAATTGGATTAATCTCTTTTGTATATTTTTTTTTTCTTTGTTAAGTTAAATTATTCTTGTCATTCATATATATATATATATATATATATATATATATATATATATATATATATATATCCGTTTATTCGGCCATTAATCAAGGGTCTTAATTTATACGTAACGCAATCCATAATCCAAACGAATGTTGGGTTCATTTTCAGGAAGAAATAATGCATGCAAGTATAATAATTGTGAGAAAGAAAACTAACCAAAACGTATACATAGGATAAGAGACATGAGAAGATTTAAGAATATTTTACATATGACAATAAAGTATCTCTTCATATCAGGAGATAACTTATCTCCTCCAACCAGTAAAAGAATGACATATGTATTGTTTTCTTTAGTTTTAGAAATATTTTTGTAGAAAATAATTAAATGGTATACATGTCACGATTTGAGTAATTTGATAAGATAACTTATCTCCTTATACCAGAAGATACATTATTCTCTTTACATATATCTTCTATTTAAACAAGTGTTTCTTACCCTCAATTAAGATTTTAATTGGTCCATTAAAATGTATGGTTATGGTCCTGGTAAAATATATAAATTGAATAAGAATTTAGTATCTCAAATTTATACTAAATGTGAGGCATATATAGGTTGATGTCCACTTATTAAAGTTTGGTATCCCTACATTAAACTCTCACGAGCAAGTCTGATGTCCCAAAAAATGTATCGCTTTATATATCATTATGATAATTAGTTGAAAAAATATATTTAAGTTAAAAGTTTAATAATTAAATATTTTTTCTGATTAATCATAGCAAGTGGTATCATTATCTTTTCTTGTTTTGCATGTTCCCTTATCTCCTCTCGCAGAAGATTTATCATTGGCTTCAATTTTGACATCGCCATTCATCAAGATCCGAGAGGAAACTTCTCAAATCTACATGTGTCTATCAATCAATAAAAATTGTAGTAAATTTTCGAGCATTATTTAGTTTTCAACAATTTGGTCTATGTGACCTACAAGGGACACGGTTATCCAACAAATTGTGGATAATGTGATGGTAAAATTTTGACTATCAAAAAATTACTTTGAATAGTATAGTAGCACATATGAAAGTTTAACATCTTATACTTAGCCTTTTACATAGTCATATTTTTGTGCAATCCTTTGGTAACTTCTTCTACATGTTTCTACACGAGGGGTGGTTTGTATAATTTTACTAAAACTCAGGGGGTGTGAGTGTAATTTACTCTAATATAAACATACAAATCAATTTGCATCCACTTCTAATTTGCATACATTTTACCTATTACTATTTAGGTTGAGTGATTTGGACTTTTTCTCATTGGGTAATAACCCATTTGGATTTGACAAGTTGATACTTTAGAGGTTCTTCTTCATAGCTATGGCTCACTCATTTTCTAAGGATTCCACACCAAAAACACATTTTGATTTCTTCACAAATCACTCAAAATGAATAGTTGAAAGTATATTAAATCATTTCAATAATATTTAAATACATTAAACCTAGTTATGTAAGTTATACTATATATATAGTTGATCCTAAGATTAGATTAAAGGTGAATATTTTGTTTGACAATAGACATTCAACATAAAACATTATTCATCTTTACTATATGATATTTAAACACATAATGCAATAATAGTGTAAAGTTTCATTTTAGTTTTAGCAATGGATATTCATTTACCATTAATTCTCATGTATACTATTTTCACCTTAATTGATGTAATCCATATTTCTTGTAATTACTGTATCTAGTAATAATCTACTAATATATTTTGTTTTCTTATATTCCATCAAATTGGATAAAAGAGTCAATAATAGATAAATATGAATGGTAACTGATATAATGACAATGTATAAAATGAATATATTTTATTACCTAGTTGATGAAAGTATTTACTCCCATTATTGTGATTCCACTTATTTTACCTATAGTTGTTACCTTATTTTATTACCACTCACTTTTCAATTCAACTTATTAATTATGAATTTAATAAGACCTTCCTTCAACTTGGGCCTATGTGGTCCCATGTGTTGTACATCACCCATGTCATTATCATTTGCTTGAGACCCATACCCTAAAACATGTGAATCATAATAAATTTGTTTATTATATCTAGTTTATCATATACCAATAAGATGTTGGTTTAATGATGTAAGATCCTATTAGATCTTTAGAATGACCAAAAAATTAACTATTTGATTCTTGGGTATGATATTTATTAGAATGGATAATCATACACTCTAAAAATGAATCAGTTCCTTTGTCCTATCATTCACTATTCTCCTAGCCTATAATATTGTCACACTAATTAATAAATAATTGTTTTCTTCAAACATTATTGTTGGAGGTACTTGAAGTGAAATATGTCTAATAATTTTTTAAAGGCTTTTAATATATTTTAACCCTGAAAATTGATTGAGTTGTTTTATTTTTGTCCATAAAATTATTAATTTCCACCTATATTGGTCCATTAAATGATTAAAAATGTTAATCTCAAAACTAATTGAGTACGAGAGGACTAAAGTAAGGGTTACCTTTGGTCCATAACTAAATGATATTTTTTGGCTCATGACAAACGGAAAGAAGTTGGGTTCTAGCTCTGATATCATGTTAAAGTTTTATTTCAAAACCAATTGGCTATGAGAGGAGTAGCCCAACAAGTATTTAAACCATTTTCGAGATAACGAGATAGGCGATGTAAGACCTACTTTCCAACGTTTATAAACTTACATAGTGAAAATGAGAGATAAATAAGCTACATTATTACTACCACAATCCATTATCATAAGGTATTATTAATCTTATAAACAAAGATTTAAGTCTAAATAATCACTTCCAGCTTTTTCCTTAACTTGGGTTTCAGCTTCTGGTGCCACTGCTACACTAATTGCTACTTCTCTCTCTATTAGAACCTCATTCTCAGAAGAAACTGCAAGTTGAGTAATTGAAACATTGCTTCTTCTAAATTCTTCATAATCAATGAAATCTTCATAATCAACTTTTTTATTCATTTTCTCCTTTGAGAAGAGATCAAGTACAATTTTTGTGCTCTTTACCAAAGCAAAGAACTTCTCCATCTTCTTATCTTCATCACTTTCTTCTTCATTCTCTATTTTTCTCTTCCTTCTTTCTCCATCCATGATGTTTAATTAATATCTTAACACACTATACCTAAGAGCATATATATATATAAATATAATGTATGTGATATATGGGTGAATGAGAATTTTCGAAATTGCGGGTCAGAATATTATAGTTGTGGTGACTATCATCCCACAACATATCACTGTTGTGATGTGACACTTAATCAAACTGAAGCAATTACAACATAACTGCATTGAATCGCATTAGTTCGCATCAGATCGCAATAGTTGCACATGGCTACAATGATCACAATTGCAATAACTAGAAGCTTAAATACAACCACGACCCACAACCATTAATGGAGATCACATGTCTCATTTTTTGTGTCTCAATCCAATTAAAAATTGTTACCTAATAAAAAGAAAAATTAAAAAAAAACAAAAAATAATATTTTTTACATTTGGTACAACGTGATTAGTTTGAGACATAAAAACACATATTTTTTTAAATAGATGATCCTTGTTCCCACGACCATGACCATAATATTCTTCTGATAACTTAGGAGAGAGAGAACAAAAGTGAAGGGAGCAACATGGAGTAAGACTCCAAAAAAATCAAAGAAAGTGGAAAATACAATATTACTTTTATCATTTTTGTTTAAAAGATGATTACACATTTATCCTTAGAATACACATAAAAAATTCAATTGTCTCTCCATTAATGGAGAGGAGTCCTACTCAGCAACATGTGAATAAGGATTTCAACAAGTTCTGAACCCACTAATAATGTAGAAGACTTTGCTATTGATAGCCAACATATAAACCTATGGAAATATCTCACTCACTTAATTGAATGAACCAAATGGGTGTTGATTAAGCTAACATAAATAGGTGATCTAAAATCATGTCTTGCAACAATAACATCGAAGCAAAAACATAAAAAGAATAATAAATATTTAATTTTCTAATTAATATTACATATTTTTATTGGTACGAGAACATAGTTTTGAAGAACATATTATTATCTCAATATTGTGAGTAATTACTAACATGATTATTGGATTGAAAAGATTGCCCCTCGTGCTTGAAATAAGTAAAATGATAGTAAGGATAGGATGGTAATTTCAGTAAAAGTAAAGGAAAAATATCTTAAAGCACTTTCTTAGGATTGAGTGAGCTCAAGCATATGGAAATTGGAAACCTTCATCAATAAATTAAATCATTTTCTCACACACAATGAAGAATAATATAAAAAGGCTTAACACTATGTTTTGACTTAAAACATTAACATATTAGTTTTATGGATATTTTTATACCTATATACTATTTAACTCATTCATGCTCCTTCTCAACATGGAGACTTCTTTACTACATCATAAGCTTAGATGAATATTAAAGTATTTCATATATTAAAGCTAAATAAATATAATATAGACCAATTGTGTATATATATTGTTATACTTTTTTTTACTTATTAGTATGGCCTGATTTTTATAATATTATGTACATTTAATAAAATTCATATGCATATTACTTTAGAGTATAGGTCTAAATTGAATTATTACTTAATGTTTAAGTGTTGGTTTTAGACTTAGTTCTATAAGTAATGAAGTTGTTCCTTCAAAGCAACAAGCATATGAATTAATGCATCTTGCTTGATACCATAACCTAACATTTTTCCATCATATAAAATAACACTTCAATATATATGCATCGTATTTTTTTTATATTATTAATCAATATCTGTATTTCTTAATATAAAAATATACACACATTTTAAATACAAATGCATATTAATATTTTCAGTACTAACTAGAACATATATAGTTCATGAATCAACTTGATTTTCAATAAAAAGAAAAGAATCAATTTCCTATATTTGCTTTTTATTGTCTTAGACCAAATTTCTAGTCTGAGTGCAAGTAAACCAAACCAATCTCCAATTTTGAATAATTATTTTAATTTTCTTTTTTAAAATCATCCTTCACTCGCATTAATCAACAAACACAAATAAAGTTATTAGAGTTCACAAAAATGGAAGTGTATTAATAGGAAAAGTCTTTAAGAACACCCTTATGTATTTTATAAGAAGTCATCATAAATTATTTATTGTTCCTAATTACCCTTTAAACTTTAATTGTTGATGAAACTAGTCTCTGTAAAAATATAATATTAAATTAATAGTAATGAATTTTTTGTCATCCATTTTATTTTAAACTTAATTAATAGATCACTATTATTTAATTATATATACTAATATATATACTAATATGTTAATATTATTGTATTAATCATTTTTTATTTTTAAATATACTTATCATCTTCTTCTAAATTAGTTTTATATTTTGATGATGGTTTTTCCCGAATATCAATCTTGAACTAATAATACTGCAATATTGAAGTTGGATCCCAAGATTGCATGATATAACTTAAGTCTAGAGTCATTATTAGTAGGACCAGGACCACTTGAGATTAATGGAGAAATTTTTATATGATGCATATCTCAATTCTCAACCAATTTCCTTGACAATGATAAATTAATAATTTAAAATTAAATGGATTTATTCTAAATTGGAGAAGTGATTGATTAATCATGAACTATATAACAATCATCAATTATAGTGAATATTTTTTGCACACCTATTTATATAAAATTACCTATGTCACTTCATTTATTTTATTCTGAAATATTTTAGAATAATAATTTCTGATAGGTATAGATGTATTCAACGCCAACTCATCTTGGTTGCCATGGTCCCAATAGTGCAATGAATTTAGGGATGATTCATGTGCCATAGCTCTAATAAGAGTAATATCTGCTGAATATCAATTAGGTGGGTCTCTTTTATTGTGATTAAAGTGAAAGGATGAGAGTGGAAAATTAATATATAAAAAAAGTATGAAAAATGTTATAGATGTTGGGAGATCTTCATCATTTTTTCACAGGCTAAGTGAAATAAGCATATAAATGGGCTTGATATCACATCTTGACTCAAAACCTTAAGACATTAGGTCTATGGGTCCATCCACTTATATGTTATTCAACAGAGCTCAACTCTCTATCTACTTGCATTGTTGTTGGCTTGTCCTTTCATCAACAGAACACACCGCTTGACATCTCGTCAAGAAGACTTTCGACACAAGGATCCATCATGGATCTACCGACCACTTGTCGCTTCAATACTTTGTTGTCGTCGAACCATCAGCTCCGATATCACTTGTTGGGAGATCTTCATTCATGGGTTATATCATTCTTCGGTGGGCTGAGTGAAATAAACATATAAATGAGTTTGACACCACATCTTGCCCCAAAACCTTAATATATTAGGTCTATGGGTTCATCTACTTATATGCTCTTCAACTCATTCACTTTTACACAATATGTGACTTCTTCATTCACATTCGGAATACACAACAATAGAGATATCCAAGCTTTTAGAGGATAAATCTTGGTGCAATGTTAGAGTTGTTTATCTTCTGACTTAGATGTGATAGGTTCAAATTCTGAGATAATATATTCGCTTATAAGATTATTATATAAGTAGTCTTACTCATACCTCACTATGTAGGCCTGAATACTTTCTAGTATTGTCCAGTACTAGAATGTGAGATTCTGCTTGATGATTTTTTTATAAACAAATATAATATTTACAAGATTTTAACTCATAACATAGGTTTGGCAAACAACCTTATTGTGTAATCCTCTCTTGTCAATGTCTTGTGTATGCAAACAAATATTAAAGCTTATTGTTAACTCTAGTCCAAATAGGTAGGTCAATAATATCACGAATAATGATATTCGCTCATGTTAAACGTTTGACAATGATATTAACTCAAGCACCATAAACACCTTAATTAATGTACCCACCTAGTCATTATAAGTATATCTTGGAGAAAGTGATTTTTTTATATAGTGATCTTTCAAGTGCTTTTTAAAAAAGTAACTTCATTTTGAAAATTGATTTAGCTTTAAATACCATTGATATGCATGGAAGTAATATATCATGAAATCTAAAATTGCCAACATGCCCTGGAGCAGCAAATAAGTGATGAGTTGACAAATTGGATGAGGCAATATTAGGCCTCGTAGGGCACCATAGAGTTATCTGAATTTACAAAATTTTAACATAAAAATGATCATTATAATAATAAATTAATAATGTTTGGAATTAGTTAGCGAGTTGAGTTTTAGAGAGAAAATAAGGAAAATAAAATGTTTCAGAATCATCTCACAAATATATTTCTTGACTATCAAGCCTCCCATTTTATTTCACTCTCTTCTGAAACTTAACTCACAAATGAACACTGGGTGATAATACACATCTCCATTTCCATTACACCATATGACCTATTTATAGAGGGGTCAGTTGATAACTTAATTAGCATAGTACATCTTTATTAAATGATCTAAATTTATTCAAAAATAAAATTGGGGATAAAAGACTAAGTTCCAAACTATAATAAATGTCATAATCAGAATAAATAAACTTCAGTGAACAAAATTCAAGATTTTCAGACTGAGTTGTGACATGTTACCTCTTCTCACTGTCTACTATCTTTTTCTACAATGAATGAATAAACCATAAGATAACAACAAATCAAAACATGAAACTTTATGACAATTTATCTCACAAGGAAACATAACAAGAAAAGAAAAAATGTTTTCTTTTCTCTCTATAAAGACAGTTTGAAATCAAATGACTATGGTAAAGTTCACCAAATTGATACATCCACAGGATGAACCAAAAACATACCTAAAGCATTCTTCTCACAAATCACGACCAATTTAGCCAAGTCAAGAATCCATGATCATAGCCAATGCAATGTAAAAGTGACGGTCCTCACTTAGGAAAGGGATAACAAGCCTGACAAAAACATTGCTTATTTAGCCTCAGAAGCTGTCAAAGGGGAATCAGGTATATAAAGTACATGTATGATTATGTTTGAAACACTATATTCTCTCAAAAAATAAAACAATGGCTCACTAAAACAAAAACAAAGTTTCACTTAAACTTTAAGGACAACGGCTACAAAGGCACGGAACATGCATCAAAAACTTGTAAAACACACCAGGATTAAGTTAAAGTTGCTGAGAAAAGATTGCAATCAGTACCTAGATATTAGGATTGCTGCACTTGTCGCGATATCTGTATCATCCAATCAGCATACCCACTGTTACCACCCATCTGGTCCTCAACAAGGTTTGCAAGAAGAAGGAATCCTTCTCTGGGTTGTTCACCTTGCCTCACAAGGTAGCACAACTGGTAATATGCACGATCAGAGCTTCTTAATTTCTCGAGTACCGTTATCAGCCTCCTTGACATTTCATTATCATGCTCACTCAAAGTAGCCTAACAAAGGAAACGAAACATACAACACCCGACAGATTTCAAATTCAGGATGGGAGTAATACATCAGAAACATCTCTACTCTACTACATATAAGTCAACCTTACAAAACAAAACTTGTGAATAAACTTGGTAAACATATGAATTTCACAAAAACTCAACCAATGAATGAAATGTTTTATATCATAACTATTTCATACTTGATATATCTTCAAGATAACAATATTCTTTTCAGTTTAAATATAAAAACATCCGCGATAAAATTGGCAAGCAAGACCAATGTGATACACATACAACCAATGCAAATATGGAATAGAGATGATAAAATTGGAAGAAAAAAATGAAGATGTCACCCCTTTATAAACCCTTAGTGCCAAAAAACACCTATTATGAACCCATTTTTATACTACATGAATATACAATACCTTTGATAACTCTGCGGCAAAGTCTGCCCCGAGTAACTTCTTAGCTATATCAGGTGAAATCACCCTTCCAAACCATAGGATGAACCGGAAGCCATCATCATATATATAAAGACCCCTAGAATCCAAGTTCTCCCCACTCAAAGGTATCCTTCTCTCAATACTTTTCAAGTCATCAGCCTGTACAGATGCCTGGAAACCATACAAGCAGAAATAATTCAAGCAGCTGACAAACTAACCATTTTATTGGTAACTTTTCAAAGGCAGTGATTTTTATACCTTCAGGAGATATTCATCAACTCGAATCAAACTAGGATAGAGAAGTTTTAACAGTGTTTTTATTG
The DNA here is from genome assembly GCA_009771035.1 of Lupinus albus. Lineage (NCBI taxonomy): Eukaryota > Viridiplantae > Streptophyta > Magnoliopsida > Fabales > Fabaceae > Lupinus > Lupinus albus. The sequence goes on from CM020016.1 coordinate 1,399,232, forward strand.
GTACAGTCATCATTGTGTGTCCTGCTGCACATCGTTCATCCACTGGAGCATCTCCATACCCTCCACGGAGAGGCGTTGATCTACAGAGAGCTAGTCCATACAGTGGTAGGAACTTTAAGGATTCGGGATATATCATTCTATTGCCCAAGCGGTGTTGCACAGCATAAAGATTTCTATATTCTTTGAGGGCTTTCACAATTCTTAGTTGCACTGCACTCCGTGCATCTTCAAGTTTTTGGGACAGTGTTTTCTCAATTGCTGCAAGTATGAAGCAAGTGTTAAAGAAGATGAAAGCAACTATGATCAATAACCGAATATGAATTCCTTATAAAAGAAGTCATGTTTACACTACCTAGCCTACTAAACAGAGATACAATTGCACCAGTATCAGCCAGGCGATACATCTCTCCCAAGTCTGTAACTACTGGAACTGCCATTGTGTGTACTCTGATACGCCTTTCTCCACAAGATGCAGTATATCTATCTTGTTGTTGGGGATGCAACCCATTTACAAAAAAAACTCATTCTACATATCATGACTTAACAAACTTAACTGAATATCAACATAAATGTCAAAAAGTGAAGACGAAATAGTAAAATCAAGCATGATAAGATGTGCCAAATGTTATTTAAAATAAACAAATAAAACACATAATTATGATTTGTTGTGGTTTCATGAGCAACGCCAAAAAAGAAGCAAAGAAAAGAAGATGCAGGCTCTTTTTAAAAACATCTGACTTTCCAATGATAGCATCTCGGACAGATATTTTTATTTTAACCTTTTTGGGGGGTAGGGAGATAATTTAACAATATTCCAATGGTTAAAGTGAACCTCTTAATACTAAATAAGGGTCCAATGATTAACAATAGATGCCCATATAGTAAGAATGTCATTATGTTTCTATTTTTAATTGAAGTATCATAAAACACGACTAAAAATTGTAATCAATAAATAAACTTGTCCATGTACTTGAACTCATCTCAAGAATTAATGAAGAAAGGATACAGCAATGCAACTTGGAAATATTGTGTCTGAGTGGTCAATAGTGTCTCTTCAAGAGATAACTGCATGGCGAAGGCTTTATCAGAATCTACAGCTGGAAGTGCTAACAAATCGGTGGACCTTAGCATAAAGTTTCCATGATAAGTTGTGAAGCGGACACCTAGAAACAAAAATAATTATCAGCAATTGCACATAGATATGTGTAGGTTGCAAGACATGGCAGACACACAAAAAAGGAAACGGGGTAAGAACTTTCAAGACATAATAAACCCACAGACCTTTTGCACATCTAATGCGCATTACAGCTTCCCATGCAGTTTCTCTGGTAAGGTCTCTTCTTAACTCATATCTCAATTTCTCCCCATGAATGGCTGATTGAAAAGCTGGATAGTAATACACTTGACCGGCAGTATACTTTGCCAGAGTTCCTAGATAGACAGCAAATTATAAATACATAATTCAACTTGTCACACATTAGATCATTAGCATACAAGACTATGTGCTTAGAAAGCCACTTAAGCTGAGAACCAAAACTAACAGATTACAGGGGGAACATGTAACACATTATTTTAAGGTAATAACTATACATCCATAAACTGCTAATTCCAATTAAGCATTTACAGTCTAGTAGGGAAGGGAAGGAAGGAGATAACCCTTTGGGAAAACACATCCTTGAGTGACACACTGAGTTGATATTCCACAAATCTTTAATCACAACACCATCAAGGGAAAATACGGCAGTCATTCAATTAGATTTATTCAACGGTCTAAATAAAGTGATTAACTAATTACTCAAAATGTAGAACCATAAAAAAAGGATACCAAAAGTTAGCCTGTAATGTATCAATTAAAAAAGGTACTCTGGAATATTAATTTGAAAGGTTACAATACTCCAAAAGCATGTAAAAATAAACATGGGACCATGCCACCTAAGCAAATTTTCACATACTTGACTAAAGTCCATAAATCATGGTGACAAGTCATATCATAAAAAATGTTGTGTCAACAAAGAATCATCAAATATATAAATTGAAAGTCTTCTAGTCCAAAGCATCAGGTTTCACACTTTAAGAGTATGGCACGGTGAAGTTAGAAGAAATTGCAAAAAATTACCTAAGGATGCTATGTCTGTGTACTTATCACTGAATGCATACACATTTGCTGAGATTTGGTATTTAGAAAACTCAGCAGCCATTTGCTTATAAAATGGATCCTCCGGCAATCTCAACCCATGCTCTTTATCTGTCCCATAAACACGAGAATCATCTCCGCGTAATTTCAAGCGGCCAATACCAAGAGATGGGAGTGAGTTTTGAAAAATCAACAATTTCCCTCCAAGTTGACTCTGCACAGAGGTATGAAAAGGTTGCAACTTACAAATAATGTAATGCATAATGAAACAAAAGTTTTAAATGCACAGGAATTTCTTCTTAGTATTAGGTTAAAAATTCCCCACCACACCACAATTCCTAAGAAATGTAAATAAAAATAATAATAAACTACCACAGGTCTTATCCAATTCCTACCAAAATTCTTCATAGATTTTAAATTTTCTGCAAGCAACAGATCTGAAATTTCTTAAAGTGCATTACAATATTTCTTCCAATTATTGTTAAAACTTTTTCCTTGGTGAAAACTAAGTTTGCACTCGCAACACTCAATATCATTGATCCAATCATTCTCACATGAAAATGAATCACATAAATTGTGTGACTTCGTTCCAATTAATAGCAAATTATATCCAATTCCATGGGGGAAAACTAGCATAAACCAACATATTGTGATAAAATTCACTGCAGAAGATTGAAAAGGGACTAACATACCATAACCAAAAATGCAGCTTTAAGAGCTGGACCGAAAGCTGATTCCAAATTAACATTGTCCTGGAACATAGATGGTAAACTATCTAGGAAGGTTTCTACCACATTTCTTGATTCAGACAAGTTAACAAGAAGATCATCTGGCAGCGGAATAAATATGTCTTCCAAATCTGAGACCACCAACATCTGTGGCTGTGTCAAAGATGACTGCAAAAGCACAGGACATAGAATAATCAAAATAAAATTTGGCAAATTAAGGGGGAAACGAAGATATATTAACAATGTAATACTAATAGTACTGCAAACCTTCATATTGTAGAAATGTATTGTGCTGTCAAAAGTTGCAAACCCTATTTGAGTTCTTGGAAAACCAGGCAGCTCGTCTAAGCATGACTTTATTGTTTGGGCCATGACCTACATTAACAATAACATCACATGTCATAATAAATTGCATGTTTGGCTAATACCCACAGAATGCATCCTGAAGCTGAAATTTCATCATTTGCACAATTGAAAATAATTTTGGACCAAAGTGAATGTTTGGTAACCCCAAATCCACAAAATGCATTTCTATAACCCAAAGTTGACCAGAAAGATATTTTCTGGTAAGTAAATGTTACTCTGGCCAAAAGAACATTTGTTTGATAGCAAAAGAATTCACTAAGAAGGAAGAGTATTACAAGAGAGGAGGATTGGATATCCTATCAAATAAATCCATAAATGAAACACCTCTAAAGAAGCCATGGGCTGAACAACACAAACAAGCCATAAAAATGACCCTATCCCAGATGTTAACTATAGATGAAGAAGTTTCCATGAAGATTCTGGCATTTCTTTCCAACCATAGGCACCAAAGCACAGCAAACACAGCATACAGCCAAAGAATTTTAGCATCTTTACAGAAGCCAGAGCCTATAAAATTAGTGAGAAGAAACTAATACAAATCCTTATGGGAGACCAAGTCCTGTCCAAAGATTCCAAAAAGAGTCCGCAGCTGAACAATGAAAAAAGAGATGAGTCCTGTTTTCCAATCTAGAACAGTACATCAAACACATATTAAGGAATAATCATGAGAGGTACTCGCTTTTATAATGTGTCATTAGTGTTAATCTTGTTAAGAACAGCAGTCCAGACAAAAAAGTTAGAACTTGGGGGATGGATTTCCAGATGTGTTTATCCAATACAAATCTATCTCTATTAGGCAATCTGATGAGGAATTGACAATAAGATTTGCAAGAAAGGACTCTCGGACAATCGAGAGACCATGCTCTGTTATCCTGGTCAGTGGAGAATTGGATAGTTTCAAGTTTCAACTTTCAAGCAAAAACCAAAAGGGATTCTGGTAACTTCTCCATCATTCAAATTCCGTAAGAAGTGAAAACTCCAAGAGAAATTGAAAGAAGAATGTGAGTAAAAATGACATACAAGAACATTACAAAGAGAGGAGATCAGAAAAAGCCTTGGGTACACCTCAGCAAGAGGAACATTTTTCCAACAGAAGTATCTCCCCAGAACTCAGGCAGATTCCATTTTCACCATTGGATATAATTGGCCAATTTTATCCATGCAATGTGCAAACAAAAATAAAGGTAGTAAACTTTCTTTTGGTAAGCATTCTAACATAAAACTCAATCTTCTAAAAGTAACTATTTCATGATTTTTCTATACAAATCACCTAAACATACTCACATCTAATATGGGAATGCAAACACACAACCCCCGGATAAACATAAAAAATAAGCTCCACCAATTATTGTGAGCTACATTGAATTACTCAGAGAATGAAAAAGTGAATCCTTAAAATCATTAAAAAAAAATGATGTCTAAATTTTACTGAAAAAGAAAACCAAATTACCAAGCTCTTTAACGAGAAAAACACTTTCTTATCTAAAGTTATCTCAGACAAAACACATTACAATACGCTCTTATTCAGGGTAGCTGAGATCAAAATTTAACAAATGCATGCATCTTAGTAGAATGAAGTACAAGCTACACATTGTGCTAGAAGTGAAGTGCTTACCTCAATCATGCCGCTTCTAACTGCAGATATAGAAACATCGATGAGGAAGAAATATACTGGGGGCATAGGAGGTCGCACCATATATTCAGCGGGGGCAACAAATTCTACAGTACCCTTTGTCAGCTCAGGTCGTTGATTCAGATCAACTCTTTTACCAGTGGCGTCTAATTGCGCATAATACTCACTAGGGACTGAGCAAAAGACTCAATATATTAACATCATGAGAGATAATCTTCAATAAGTGACAATATGCATGATATATTTTATGCAAATAAGTAGCTTTCATCAGAGAAGTTCTTAATTATGAGTGCAGGTTACGTGTCTCATTTCACATTATAGCTGAGTTATGATCAACCTATCATGGTAGTAATAAACATTCAGCACAATTGACATGAACATGCAGATTCAGAAAGGTCTGACAGCAAGTTTAGCCACCACGACACTGACAACTTATTCCGTGTTATAAAGGTAAATGAGCTGTGTATATGCATTCTTTTAACAACTGTCCCACTCGGCATATCCAATAGAACATGAACAATAGAGATAATAATAAAATTTCAGAACTCCCATTAAAAAAATGTTCTGGCTGAAGTTTTTGGTCACTTTAAAATAACATATTTGATATCTCCTAGTCATAGACTTGGTTCCTTCCGTTTTCTTACTGTAAAGCAAAGTAAGAAGCTATGAAAGTAAAAAGTACCATCATTAAGCAAGGTGCAGACATTGCAGCGGTACTTCCTTCCGCCTTCAGTAAATGTCATATATGGATTAACATATGTACGACATCTTCTACAGCGTACAACACTAGCTGGTGCAAAACTAACTATAGGTATCTCTTCCTGAAAACAAAGAAGAGTGATGAACAAAGAAAATAACGACACAGGTATATTACTCCTCAACAAAAAGGGTAAAGAGACAACAAACCCCTTCAGGAGGTTCTGCAAGTGGGCATACAACTGCTCCAAGAGGCAGATGCCACCTTGAAGCTAAGGACTGGGAGCTAGGAATAGCATTGGTTGTGAGTCGTAGAAATCTGGGATGACAATTTGCAGTATACATGTCGGCTAAATTGTTTGGTTCTACATCACCATCCAATGGCCTTGGAAGTTCTTTAGCATCAAATAATGTATCCATCGTCCCAGGACGAGTTTGCATCGTGAGTGAACTGAAGACTTCAGCCAAGCCCTGAGTGGAACCAATAGGGGGTCCAGATCCTAGCTGCTGCTGTGCTGGATGGATGCCTAGTGGAGCAGCCATTGGAGGCGATGGAACATAGCCTCCTTGTCCTTGATGAGATAGAAATGGAGAAGATGCCGCAGGCGGAACAGATCCATAATTTCCTTGATTAGCCGTGAGCGATGAATGCATAGGTGGAGGAGCTTGCATTTCAGTACCAGGCTGCTGACGGGCATATCCTGGAAAGGATGGCTGATACACGGAAGGAGGACCATTTGAACCCAAAGGCGCAGGAGTGGCACCTGGTGGGGGAGACCCCATTGGAACAAAAGGTGCATGTGACTGAGGAGGAAGTGATGTTGGAAAAGCTGGCGCTTGATTTACAGGATGTTGGAATGGTGGTTGCCCCATCATGGATGAAGCACGTGGTGGAGGTGCTTGTGGTGCTGTTGTAGAAAACTGCTGTGCTTGATAATGCTGGAAAGGCCCACCAGGTGGTGGGACATTGAATGTAGCGGGAGAAGGAGGAGGAGGCACTGATGGGTCATTAAACCTGCCTGGCGGTCCAGGTCTAAAACTGGGTAACCCTGGTCTCGCCACAGGTCCTCCTGATAATGAAAATGGCGTAGAGGTCTGAGGAGGAGGAGCAGGAGGAGTAGGTCGGAAAGAAGTAGGATCTGATCCAGATGCTGGACCAGTTGATGAAAAAGGTGTCATAGTCGGTGCAGCAAAAGGTGAGGAAGTAGGTCTTGCAGGGAAGCTCGGACGACTGGGATTTTCTGTCCCCATAGATTACTATCACACAATAACCCGATAACTTGGCTTATATTGAACCAAAACCTTTATTCCATCACCAAGCCTGTCATAAGAAGCAACAAAAAGCAATGTGAATGTCATACATACCATGCTTGATAAAGAGAAACAAAACAACCAAATGCACTACAATTCAGAGCTCATAACATTGGTCAAACACACACCAATTGATTATAAATACACACTAATTGTAAGAAATTAAATGATTTATAGAGATATGATGACCGAGGGGATAAATATATTTAAAAACTACAGGCTCCCACAATGTAAGCTATATGAAAAAATAGTGATGTTTATTCAGTAATTTAACTCAAATTTTAGATTATAATTCTCAATAGTTGCAGTACAAGATTAATTGGCAAGTAAAATGAAGTGCAGGTGGGAAGACATCATATAGGAAATAATCTTACGAAAAGCAATGGTTACTCAATTGTGGATTATTTATCTTGTAGAACAAAGTTTGAGATTCTGCCTCATGGTGATGCTAATTTTTTAATGCAAATAGTGAAACTTTATAGGATGTGCACTATACTCTAATGTTTACTACAAACTACAAACTTGAAATCAAATTAGAAAACTATTACAGACGAGGATAGAAAGAGAAATTCACTAACATAATAAAATCCTGATGAAACAAGACTGAAAAATTAAGACTAAGGAGTTCAAAGGCTAAGTATGCTAGTTGATAACTTAATCTTCCTTTTTTTTTTCCTTCACCATAAATGTATAAAGATCTAATCATTTGGAAGTTATAAAAAACGGCAGGCCGGTGCTCCCACCCTGTAGGAATCGATATACACAACCTTACCCTAACTCGGCAAGTAGAGAGGCAGTTTCCAGGATTTCAGCGCGATCACGAGGCAACAACATTACGATCCCGGTAAATCATTAAAATAAATTATAACATGAAAGAAGATTGAATTATGGCAAATAATATAGCGATTTTAATGATTTAACATGGCTCCTTAACTATGTTATTTAAAGATTCATTTCATACGGTTAGCTAATGTTGGATACATAATCGGTTAACAACAAATTGAAAAACAGTATCAAAATTCATATATTCAGAGAAAGACAAATGTTAGGGTTCTAATTCAAAGTCGTGAGAAGCTTATAAAAATTAACGTAACATGTGATTTGTATAGTTTAGAGATATTACTGTGAAGTATGATAGATCAGAAAAAGAATCAATTGAAAATTGAAATCGAGATCGAAAGAGAGAGAGAGAGAAGAAGAACACTGACCGAGTTCCTGATTCGGATCGGAGACGGAGATAGTGAATAAATCGTAGTGTTGGATTTGAGTGATTACAATAACGATTATTATAAAGTATAAGTTGTGTTTTTTTTTTCGATTTGTATGATTACTTGGGATTAAAAATTATATAAAAACAATTCAATATTTTAAAGAGAGTTGGTGTATGCTTTAAGGGTGTTTGCGGACCATTTGGATCGGTTTTTAAGTAAAAAATCTTCCGATTCAAATGCGTAAATAATTTTTGATCTGGTCCGGTCTGGTCTATTTAAATTAAAATATTTGATTTAATCCGGACCAAATATTAATGGATTTTAGTTTGGATCGATTTTTTTATAAAAAATTAAAATTGGATATACACTCAAATAATAGAGTTCATAACAAAATAAGATATTGCATATGGTCAAGATACAAAATTAAATTGACATGAGAAAGTAAGAGAGAAACTTTATGGAGGACTTTAAGTATCTAACTTAAAAGCATCCACAAAGATATATAAACATATACTAACATCAAAATAGTATAATGATTCAATCAATTGAAACAATTTCACATGAAGTAGTGTTTTATTGGAAGGAATAAGAAATATATGTAAATATCGTGTGTCTCAAAAAATGGCAAAATAATAAGTAGCGAAACCGAAAACTGGACCAAATTGATCGGTCTTTGAAAAATAAATCCAATATGATCCAAACAAATTCGGTTTTTGCAATTTCGGTCTATTTTGAATCGGTTTTCGGTTTTCTTTTTTGACCGTTTGGATTTGAACACCCCTAAGTGGTGTAAGGCTCTGTTAGATCGAGATGACTAAAAATGTCAAATATTTCATTCCTAAAAACGACATTTGTTAGGAGAGAATGATCGTGGAGTTAAGTAGAATGATCAATAGCAAATGGAGGCAAAACAATAACATTTTTTGTTTAAAAAATCTATTACAATATAAGAAGTGAAGTTCTTTATAATCAAATTTAGATATTAAATTATGTAATAAAAATTATCATTATATATATATAATATAATGTATCGTTAATAAATATTTTTATATATCGATTATCATAAAATATATAAATAAAAAATTAAATGCAACACCTATTCAATGAGATTTAAAATTTATATTTAGTTTTATTGCATAATAAACTACACTTTTGTGACTTAGGCTCACAAACCATATATGTATATTACAAAGTTCATATTTGCACCCATTAAATGCAAATTTTGGTTATAGTTTAAGATAACTTTCCTACTTGGGTCATCAAACTATATAAGTTGAATAATTTATTACTTCTATGTAGTACACCTTCATAATATGATGTAATTGCATAAGATAAAAATTTGTATTTCATAACTAAATTGCATAAACAAACTTGGCAAAGAAAAAATAAAATCACAATAAAAAGGGCAAAATCCTAATATTTATGCACTTTCAGTATAAAGATTACATTATTTATTTGTATTATTTTTTTCGGAAATTAAATGTGGATTGATAATGAATGATTGATAATAAATTGACAGTGTATAAAACTCTTATATTGTCGAGGAGAGAGGCTTAGGCAAATCATGTAACCTTTGTTGGTAAGTTTTTTCCTATCTTGTAGTCGATAGTGATTGCATGCATTTTTTATTAAACATTTATTCAATTATATTTTAAATTTCATTGGTAGGCTAAATCAACATACTCATAAGCTAGTGGGGTTAGTGAATTCAAAAGGAAGAAAAATTAATGATATTTTGGGATTTAAACATAAAAATGTCACAATCAACTTTTGAACAATTCACATCTCAACAACCATATTTCTTTTTCTATGTTTAATAATATGTTTTTTTAAGTGAAAAATATTTTACAATTAGTAAGTACTTTTATGAAATACTTTACGATTAATATATTTTTTAAGTAAAAAATATTTTGCAATTAATATTTGGTTACCTCACCCTCTTTCTTGTTTCAATTCTAGTTTTCATCCAAAGCATCCTTAAAACACATTATTAACTTAACTTAGTAAACCTTCCAACTTAACCACCTTATATTAACTTAAACAATAAAAGATATGAACTTGAGAGTAGTTATAAATGATTAATAAATCCAATACTTAATTATACAATTTTAAATTGTGGAGATTTTTTAAGAAGATTATCAAATACTATGTCATAACATTACAATTCACTCAAAACTATTTTTTTATACAAGCGGGTGAGCATGAGTCGAGTAAAGTTTGTCTCTTATCTGACCATAAATATTGTTGGTATGATCATTTTTAAACCTAGATTCAGCCCCCGACTGAAGCTAACCCGACCACAAATATATTAAATGAGACAACATTTGAACCCTCATAGACCCGATTAAACATAATGTATACTTATTTTAGATAAAATCTTTTCATTATTAATTTGACATATGAAAATGAAATGATATTTGTTGGTACTACCAAGTATATTATATGATGAAAAATTAGAGAACCAATTATATTTTTAACATAGAGATGTCATTATTCCATACACAATTGAAAATAGACACATACACACGTGATAATTAAGCGATCATGGAACGGGCCGGGTCACGCCATATTTATCTCTTAACCGACTCTAAATATTATCTATATCTAATTTTAACCCAAATTTAACACTAAATCCGACGAGACCAACCCTATTTAAGTTTGACAATGATCAAATAAAATTGAGTGAATAGGATCGAGTCTTGTTCACCTCTACCACCAAAGTAAAATCCAAGTCTTTTATTTAATAGATTGAAAAGTCGATAAGGCCCCTAGCCACCTACTCCTGAGTCTTTTCATTGACCACAAAACCATGATTTGACATCTTGAGATGTATCTCTTATCTTACCCAAACAAAAATCCAATACTTATTGAGATTTAAAAATGAAAAAAAATTATATTGAATTCTCTTCCCTTAATAGGTGACATATTACTTTATAATATTTAGGTAATTTATTAAGAGGATATATCATTCATCTAAAATATAAATTTGACTTTTTAAAATAGCTTAATTAATTAAGCCTTTGACTCATAGGATCAAAAATGGAGTTTGAATGTTTTACCCAACCTTTTTCATGTTCTTCTTATATCCCTTATGATACAATTTATGACTCTCTCATGAAATATAATTCATAATAATCATTCAAATATCATTGATTAGTAATTAAAAAAAATAAAATAATATATATCAGAATATTTAAATATATTACTTTTTACTAATTAACAAAAAAAAATCATTTATTGCTTCTATATTTGTTTCAAATTTAACATTAAAAAATAATATCATTTCTATCTTATATCTATGTGCAACCAAACAAAAAATACACATTTGTCTCTTATTTTCTTGGTTCTAATCTATCGAATAATAAAAAAATCTACTATATTCCTCTAAATATTACCATAATAAAATGAATGGGGTCAGTTGTCCCCAACTTGTATTCTCAACCCTGTTTCATCGAATCACATTCTGATATTTATTAAAATAAATCGAGTAGTATGAATTAAAGTTTAAATTGCATGTTACTTTATATTATATTCAAAATCTGATCAGATGAGACAAAATTGGTGACACAATTTAAGGACAGCATGTCTTCATCTTAATAATACTTCATACACAGGGATTCACTTACTCCAAGAATAAGTGGAAAAAACTTACTCTACATCCTAGCCATCCAATCTTGGAAAATCCAATGGTTTAGATATACTTACCAATTCAAACCATTAGATTTTCAATAATGAATGATCCTGGAGTAAGTGTATCCCTCCTCGTACTCCATATATGAAAACAACACCAACCCTATCCACTATGTCCCACCGTCCTACCCTTATATTCCAACAATTATCATATAATGACTCATTACGTTACTACTTTACTACGTCCTTGTTCATATCACCTTTGACCCTTTCATATAACATATCTCCCACCATCTTCATTCTTTGACCCTTTTATCTTTTTCCTCAAATGGCTAGGAAGAAGATCAGAGAATTCCACTCCAAGAAACTCATCAAAGAACATCTCAAACGCATTGCTTCAATTCATCTTGATATTCTATCAGTTCAGGTCACTAAAAATATATACTTTTCATAACTAACTTTATGTATAAGATCATTTTATATTGTTCTCTATGTTCCTTAATTCATTAGTTGTCTTTAATATATATATTTTTTTTTGTTTTTGCATAGGTGACAGAATCAACTGATTTTACTGAGTTGACAAAACAATATCCTTGGATTTCTACGACCAAGTTGGTTGTGAAGCCTGATATGTTGTTTGGGAAACGTGGAAAGAGTGGTTTAGTTGCTCTTAATTTAGATATAGCCCAAGTGGCTAAATTTGTTAATACTCGCCTTGGTGTTCAGGTAATTGTTCTGCAGCTACAAAATTCTTAATTTTCAATTCTTGATTATATATATATATATATAGTGGGAGTATCCTTGATCCATACCATAAAGATTCGAGAAAGTTGGGCTTAGAATCGACTATGTATAGCATCAGACACACATAGGGACACAACAGACACACATAATTTATGTTGTTGTTTGATCCATGTAGCTAACTCCAACTAATGGAATAAAAGTTTGGTTGTTGTTGGTGTATATATATCTAGAGGGAGCAACTTATGTGAGAGACGGGAGCATGAGAAGTATTAATTTTGACAATTCAATCCATGATCAAAATTAGATTTAAGTAAAATTAATTTCGATTGTTCTTGTATGGTTGTATGGTTAAGATTAACTTCTCCGACCAGATATGTTTCGTAACAAAACCTTGTTGTTGTTATAGGTGATGAGTGAATCTTAACTATCGGATGTTATTTGAATGCACATGAATTTTTTTAACTAGTTATATGATCATTTAGCAACTTTTTATTTAGGGTTCACTTGCGACTCGATTTTTGTGAGGTGACTTTGAAGTTCTCCCTTCCAAAAACAAACTCACAAACTGGCCGTAGGGCCCGTTTGCGAGTTGAATTTTGGATGGGAAGAGGGAAATGGAAGACTTTACAACCATATTCTGCTTTTATTATCGAACATCGGCGAATATTTGCTACTCTTACATTTTTAATATACACAAACACACTCACCTCATTGTACATTTGTTATTTCTTAGGTTGAGATAGGTGGTTGCAAGGCACCTATAACTACATTCATTGTTGAACCATTTGTGCCTCATGATGATGAGTATTACCTCTCTATTGTTTCCGAAAGGTTGGGGTGTACCATAAACTTTTCTGAATGTGGAGGCATAGAAATTGAAGAGAATTGGGATAAGGTATTGATTGTGTGTAGTTAAATTGTGGTGTTCTTTTGCTTTTTTACTTTGGATTTTTGTTTCAATGCCCATGTATATTCCATAACTGTGCTAGTAATAACTAATGAAGCTTGAAACCCCATATAGGTTAAAACTATATTCCTTCCAACAGAGAAAACTATGACTCTAGAAGCATGTGCACCATTGATTGCTACACTTCCTTTGGAGGTGAGTATTTTTTTTGGATTAGTATGGTCTGGAAGCGAGGGTGAGCCTCGAACCCTCGATGCAATGGTAAAGTTACTGCTCAGTGTCGGGTTTAAATCTCGGAAATAGTCTCTCTGCTTGCAGGGGTAAGGCTGCATATATCTATCCGAGATTTCACACTTATGCATTTTAAGGATGATGCTTCTTTGTGTTTAGTACTTTTTTTGTTGTTGCTCTGTATCCAGAAAGTGCTTATTCTACCTTCGATTCTCAGATTCGAGGAAAAATTGGCGATTTCATAATTGGTGTGTTTGCTGTCTTTCAAGGTATGCGATTAACAAGGTTGAAAAACTATTGTATCCTCCGATTGTTTTGGAACCTGAAGCGTAATATGAAATTCGGAAAGCAGTGCTGTAAAGTACTTTAGAACTTTAATATGTGATTTTAATTCATTTTTCTCAACTTTCCAAACTGCGCAAATTAGTTTCAAGAGAGTTATGACTATAACTTGCAAGACTATGTTCCCTTGCATGTTCCTTCGCTCCTTATATTAGTAATGTCAACGCCGACTATCATCGCTATTTCTTATTCTTGTATACACAATGTTTATTTCTAACCTTTTTTTACTCTCGTTTTCTCGTCAGATCTGGACTTCAGTTTTCTCGAGATGAATCCGTTTACACTGGTGAATGAGAAGCCATATCCGTTGGATATGAGAGGGGAACTAGACGACACTGCCGCATTCAAGAACTTCAACAAGTATAGTCCTTTTGATATTGATCTTCAGAATAGTTTAATTTTGAAGTCAGTGAAATTTAGCAGTTAATGATGCATTTTGCTGTCTTTTATCCAATCTATATGTTGTTATGCATTCAGGTGGGGTAACATAGAGTTTCCGTTGCCTTTCGGAAGAGTTCTGAGCCCTGCAGAAAGCTTCATTCATTCCTTCGACGAGAAGGTATTTTTATTTGCATAGTCATTACCATATTATTACCTGCGATTTCCGCGCGAGCATATGTTGTGAGGGAAGGAGAGAGGTTCTTATAAATTAAACTTATGCATCACAAGAAGAATCTTCCATGGCATCGAGAAATCATTGCACAACCCTTCTTTGGCTTTTAAAGGATGATGACTTGATAACGAAGCCTTTATCCCACTAGGTGGAATCGGCTACATTGGTCGAACGACGCCATAATGTTTTATCATAAATTAGAGCCAGTTAATGGTGATATTTGCAACACTACAGTAAGAACTTGGAAAATACTTAACTTCTTCAAAAATGTTATCAGAATTAAGTTTTTCCATTACCATTCCAATCGAACTGGGAACATAAAACTCGAGAAAAATTATCATCCTTACCTCATGATAAATCTTGTTGTTGGGGTAGTCAAACTTCCTTGTTTAGTAAATACAAATGGAACTTACTAAAGTATATTCTTTTTCATGTTGAAGACAAGTGCATCCCTGAAATTTACGGTATTAAACCCAAAAGGACGCATCTGGACAATGGTAGCTGGAGGTGGTGCAAGCGTTATTTATGCCGATACTGTAAGTTGCCATGCTTTAGTCGATTTATTTCAGTTCTGGCAGAAAATGTGAATAAAGGATCACCTGGATCGGTGATAGTTACCTTATCTCTTAGTAGGTATTTCGATGGCTTAATCTACCGTCTATTGAATAGGTTGGAGATTTAGGCTATGCATCAGAGCTTGGAAACTATGCTGAGTACAGTGGAGCTCCAAATGAGGAGGAGGTGTTGCAGTACGCAAGAGTCGTAATCGATGTAAAAATTATAACCAATTGGTTTTCTTGTGACTCAAGTTTAACTAACTTGTCATAACTAGTTCCTTCATCACTAAAAATCGATTTTGAAAATTGTACCCTCTCGACTGTGTTGCAGTGTGCTACAGCAGACCCCGATGGCCGTAAGAGAGCCCTTCTTATTGGAGGTGGCATTGCAAACTTCACCGACGTTGCTGCCACATTCAGTGGTATTATTCGAGCGCTGAAAGAGAAGGTATGTTATTCTTATGTGTATCCTTGTTCCACTTCGAGTTCTTAAATTGACACTCATGCATTGGTTCCCGATCGCTCTACAGGAATCGAAACTTAAAGCAGCAAGAATGAACATCTATGTTAGAAGAGGTGGTCCAAACTATCAGACTGGTTTGGCAAAAATGTCTGCATTGGGCGAAGAATTGGGACTACCAATTCAGGTAAGGATGATAATTTTTCTCCGAATCTCGCATTTAAGTGTACCATGACTATGCCTAGTTGCTGACCAAAGATAAACAACTTAATTAAAGCTTTTTGAAATAAGTTAAAAATAGCTTATTTTTATAAACTTTTCTGATAACCTTGTAGAAATAAGGTAAAAGGAGCTTATAGGAAAGTAATAAGTTTTCTTTATAAAACATTTTCATAAGCTATATAAGCTTTTCCAAACACACCTTTGAATGCTTTTTGATTTATAGTCATTATGCACCTTTAAATGGCTTAAATTGTTGAGAAATCTTGTAATTAGTTCTTAACCTTAAAGCTTTTGCATTAAGCCTAAAAAGATTTCAAAGCATTACAAGTAGAGTATCTCCATTGAGAGTTTTCTACCATTTTGTTTTAAGTTGTTGGATTAATATCCTCTGTAGTACTGAAGAGGATTACGATATATGACAAAAAATAATTTTTAACTACTATGATTTTAAGTTATTTTTCAATAAAAAAAACTTTAAAATCAAGAAATTTACATTTCTCCTCATATTCCAGTATTGTGTTAGAGTTCATTTTGATTGGTGAAATACCAATCCCAGCATCTTGAATCTCATGATTCTCATACATTATGTAAAACAACGATACAAAGTTATACCTGAATTCATGTTCTGAGAACTACTCATTTGATGTACCTTTTGAGAGAGATTTGGTATGATGATTTTCCACAACCAAATCCTGAATTCCTGTTAGGACCTTCGTTTTCTCTCAAATGGGGAGATGTCAAAACTATTTGTGATTTGTTGTCTTGGGACCATAACTTATGCGTTAACTTATAGGGTTTTGGATATCCACTCGTTAAGTTCATATTTATTATCAGTTTTAGAAGTCCTATGGGTTGTTAGAAAATTATATCACTTTTGTAACCCAAAATAAATAGTCAATATAATTGTATTGAATAGATAACACACACCTTAATTAGAAATTATGAATTTCTAACATACTGGACTCTCCGCTACTCGAGTATGTTTTTACATCTATGTTATAGTGTTGGGAATACAAATTTCATGTTTGTCTTTTGTTTTTGTTGTGTGATTGTTGTAATCTTATGGTTTCAGGTTTATGGACCAGAAGCCACAATGACAAGCATATGCAAACAAGCTATTGATTGCATCATTTCTGAAGCATGAAACAGAATACTACAAATATCATCATATTTCTATTATTACTGAAATTGTTTATTAGAATAAGATTGAAGGGGGGAATGTGTTTGCATGCATGATATTTTTACTTTTGTCTTAATTCTGAGTGATTTTATTGATATATTTTGGATCACAATATAGTTATGACATAATAAAATCCCCTAAAGTAATTTGTTAATGATATAATTTTAGTTTATGATGTTTCCTATCTATGAGAAATGGATACACTATTGTTGAGGAATGGATATTTTTGTGGATTGTATTTTTCATGTAAATGGAGGAGAAATAAACAACTTTTGTTGTGACAAATACAATCAAGAGCCGTGAAAGTTATTTATACAACTACATCTACCACAACCTGGATGGATGTGCAATTAGAGTCGACAATGAACCGAGCAAACTCGACATTTAATCAAAACTTTATTTATTATTTAGCTTCATAAACTTGATTCTTGTATTAAACCAGCAAACTTAGCTAAAAATTAAGTCCGTTAAATAAATGAGTGAAACTTGAGTCAAATATAGTTTAAGGTGACCAGTCGAATCGAACTGTGCACAAACTTCAATTGAGCCGAACTCGAGCTGAAACTATAGCTTGTTTTAAACTCGAGTTGAGTTTTGAGCCAAATAAATTCTTATCGAGTCGAGCCTTGGTTCAACTCATTTTCAATTATATGTCACACATAACCAATTTCTATCTGAGTCTTATTTTTTACCCATGTAATTTATTTAATTTTGTATTTATATTGGAACGTTAACTTTTATTACATTCAATATCACAACTCTATTGACCAGCCCTAATTCGACTCGTTTCCGGTCATATGTGTAACATCACACAAGACACATTTATATTTAAGTAATATTTTTAGTCTAATTTATATAACTTTTGTATTTATATTGGAATAATAACTTTATCACATTTCATATCACAACTCTAGCAATTTAACTTATACATTGTAACTGGTGTATGACCTCATTTAGTTGTATTGTTATAAACTTAGCATTAATAATATAATATTTCGGGAAAAGAGAAAAAAAAAATGTATAAACTCATTATACACTATTACTACATTATCCATCATTAAAAATTTAAAGTATATAAATATAAATTGATATCACTTTTGTATTCATATTGGAATAATAACTTTATTACATTTCATATCAAACTCTAGCAATTAGCTTATTATATATATGACTTCATTTATTTGTACAGAATAAAATATTTTATCATAGAGATAACTTATCTCATTCAGCCAGTAAAAGAATGACATGTGTATTATTTTATTTAGTTTTAGAAATATTTTTGTAGAAAATAATTAAATGGTACATATGTCATGATTTTAGTGGCTAGATGATATAACTTATTTCCTTATATCAGAAGATACGTTATTATCTTATTTGTATTGTTATAGACTTAGCATTAATAATATAATATTTTGGGAAAAGAGAAAAAAATGTATACACTCGTTATACACTATTAATATATTATTTACTATTCATGTTTTATCATAATCAATTTTTCAAAAAACTAATATAAATGAATGATATATAATTGGGTATAAATCTTACACTAACAATGCATATATATTACATTTTTGGAAAAATTCTTATTTTATGCCACCATAAAATTTTAAGTATATAAATATAAATTGATATCATTCCTTTTTTAAAAAGTATATAATATAGTTATAACTCTTCATAAATTAAGGACCCTTTTTTCTCTAGCAAATTATCAAAGGGAATTATGTCACACTCTCATAGCTTCTCCAAAGGGAAGGGTATACAAACTTGTTAAGGGATATAAAAATTTGAAGAAAATAAAAATAATGGTCCCGGCGGGGCTCGAACCCGCGACCTTCGGCTCATAAGACCAACGCTCTAACCAACTGAGCTACGGGACCATGATATTAATTATATTTATATCATGATATTAATCCTATACCATTTGTCATCCTTTTATTGTAGAGGGCATATTTTATGTTCTATTCTTTTCTTTGTATTTTTAAATTTAAAATAAATTATTAAAAGTTACAACATGGTAATGTATCATGTAGTAACTACTAATCTACGATACTTAATATCAAGCCAACCAACTACCAAATATCTTAATATATTTTCTCGCAAGTGCTATATCATTAGTAATAAAGAGGAAATGCTCATATGAAAATATGCTATATCATTAGTAAAATATGCTACCCTTTTTCTCAAAATGACATTCTCATTTATATATGCTTCCTTATATTTTTAGCTATTATGAGGAAATGCTCATAATAAGTGTTAAAATAAGAGGAAAAGAGATTAAAAAAAGAGTAAAAATATACTTAGAGGAGTTTAATCCAAATATTCGTATTTTATATCTTACAATCTCACAAATTAGAGTTAACAATTGTCCATTCTACATTTTATAATCATATTAGAATTGGAATTGTTCATATTTGTATGTAATTTATTATGTTCATTAAACATTTAAAACCATGTTACCAATAATGGGGTGACTCATGTTGCTTATTTGTTAAAAGCAACAACCGGTATCGGAATGAGAGCTTTGATTTCATTTTTTTTTAATAGACAAATGTTAATATATTAATATTTGTTATTGGACTTTCAATCTCTTTATTACTTAAACATTCCATTATAATAAGAGATAAATTTTGGGCAATTTTTGCTTCATTCCACAATTTTACCTTAGACATAATGAATTTTTTGGGTGATATGTGCCATACTTGAAAAGGAAAAGGAATAATACTCACATTAAATACATGTATTCAATTCAATCCTTAGTACAAATTAAAACCACTCAAAAGTACTAAGATTCATTAAATTGAGATCTTTGACATCACCATCAACTAATGACTATATTCAAATTAAAATAGCATTAACTTTGATGAATTTTTAGAATTCAACTTCTTTTAAGTTTAGAAGATAAAATACATAAATAATTAAAGGATTTCCCTTTTTTAAGTTGCATGAGTGATTATTCTTTAATAAAAACATCACATGTTCTTACTATTTTAACTTTTCATGGTTGATATAAAAAAATAATGCACATGTTATTGAAGATCAATCCCAATATGAAGTTGAACAAATTAATCTAATTAATATAGTAAAGAAACCCAATTATGTACGGAATGAGATCTTCTTCAGTACTGGACAGTCCAGTACTGGGATGTGAGCCCCAGATTGTTTTGAATATTAAAAAAAACATTTTAAGTAAAAATAACTTGAAATCTGCATCGTTAAATTTTTTTAAATGTCACTTATCACCATCTCTGCCTGTACAAGACCCTCCGGTATAGGAGAGAAATAGTATTCAATTATGTACAAACCCCAACATTTTGGGTTCTTAGCAATACCACCCCATCTTCATACAAAATCAATATCTATCCTTCAACAAACAAAATGAATTAAAAATAAATAACTAAGTAAAACAATGTCCATCCAATAATCTAATAAGTTAAAAGTTCAGTAGATGAGTGTTAGACTTTCACTTAGTGGAGTCTGGGGAAGGTAGATATAATAAGTCAAAAAGCTCGAAAAATAAAAATACCTTACACCTCTACTTCGGTAAGTCAATACTTGGACTACCTCCTAGAATACTTCGGCGTCTTCGATCCTGAACATTCACACAATGGATGAAATCAAGTGTTTGCATAAGATCATTCATCCCAAATATGGGCATGTGCAAGATGCACTAAGAAATTACAAACATGGACTTGAAGAAACAAATTTTTAGTGATCGACTTCATGAGGGATAACTACCTTTATCGTTGCAGGAACATGATATACGATAGAACATTATGACATCGTTCAATTCATATAGCCGATCCTATTTAGTGAGACTAAAAACTCGGCTGTCGTTGTAGGGATACTAGTCCGAGTGATAAGAAGTTTTGTGGCAAGAATTATCAGAAAAGGAATTGACATTATGCTAGCTTATTAGTTACTTCATTTGCAACTATGCAATTATTTCTACTACTTAGTTTCCTACTTTATGGAGCAGTTTTAATTGTTCAAGAGTTATATATTTTCCCTAACATTTATTGATCTAATATACTTTCACAGCAAAAATAAATGATGGATAAAATTTTTACGCCCTTTCGTGCCGATTTCATGCGTCTATTAGTATTACAAACCATGTAGTTTGGTTTGACAGATTGGCAGAAAAACATGGCAAAGTCGGAAAAACAAACCTCTCTTCGTAAAGGGTATTCCTCTGACTCCAGCATACGAACAACTTGACCCATCGTCGGTCTTTTCTCATAATCAAGATCTACACATCTTAAAGCAGTTAAGAGAGCGCTAATTTATATGTTTGCAGTTAAAATGGATGCAATCATGAACTCTTCAAATTATATCCATAATTCTAAGGAGACCAACGATGTATACTGAAGCATTTTCATGATCGGGGATACGGTTTAAAAGGGAAGAAGGGTAATAAATTTTTGATTCATAGGAAGGTTCTTATGTGTAATAAAAAGTTAATGATGCAAGTTGTAGTAGAATAGTAATGAGTAATGACAATAAAGAACATGCAAACAAATTAGTTACAAGCATTGTTAAGAAGGTTAATGTTATTCATGTTAACTGTTTTTAAAAGCATCTAGCTAGAAGATTAGCCGAATTTTATCCCATTACTCGCGTTGTGACATGGCTCTTTCCAGCGCCCAATAACTTGGCCAAGCCAAAATCAGAAACCTTGGCGTTGAAGGATAAGACTGTGCACATCTACCCGCCTCAGACCCCATTAGGTGGAAGCTTCGTGCACTGGGCCACCCTTTTAAGAAAAAATAAAGCGAAAAAAAGCATAGATGAAGAGACTTACGCTTTGGCCGTGCCAAGGAGAATCTTGATACGTGCTTCCCATGTACGATATCCATGGTGAGACATAGCTCCATGAAGCCATTGCTCTAAGTTTCCATTATTGAGAAACTCGTAGATTAACATCCTGAAAGTAGACGATATTTAAAAGAATTAATGAAATATATGTTCAATGAATGTGAGATTATGTAGCAGATTAATGAACAAACAAGTCATATTCATAACATTACCATATTAGACTGTGCACATCTAATACAACCTTCTTGTCTATAATCACTTTTCTAGATTTTTTCTTTGAATTAAGGCAAAGTGATATCACAGAAATAAGGATTACAATAATAAACAACCCAACTGAAATTGGAGTTTTCTTCAAAAATTCATCCTTAAGATCACTACCCATACTTGCAAAAACAAAGCCTTCAGTCCCTACAATATGTAATACAAAGAAATAACCAATTAATCTTATAATCATTGTAGTTCTACATATTCACCAAGAGAGTAAAAAATCGTATGCACCCGACAATGTATGAGTTTTTTATATTATCATCGTATTATCCAACATTCATATTTAATCACCACCACTGACTCATTAATACAAATAAATGATATATGATGTACTGATTATATATAAATCTTTACGGCATAAAACAAAAGCAAGGAATAGTGTAATTAATTTTCCTAATATCTTATGAACGTGATTCATCATGGGTAAATAGGTAATTACATATTTTTCTTTTTTACGGAAATAAAGCATGAAAAATATATATTTACGAGTACAATATTTGAATTTTTAAAATCTTAAAAATGTTTTATTTTCAATATACATTTCATATTTTAAAATTCTCCTGAGATACTTGTTAATTACCATCGTGATAAATATAGTAAAAATAATCATTAATCAAATTAATTGTTTAACATGCTCAATTTATTGTATAACTATAATCACCACTTTTAGAATGTGTTTGGTATAGATTATGTTTTTATTTTCAGTTTATAAACTGTGAGATTATAAACTATTGAGATTATAATCTGTTTGTGTTTGGGTACTTTAGCTGAAAATTGAATATAAAATAATTTGTTTTGTTTGGGTATGATATAAAGTTTGTTTTTACATAGTAAATTACAGAAAATAGTATGAGTTTATTTATTTATGTTATGATTATTTGGTTGTTTTTACACTAATTTTTAAATATACAT
This sequence comes from Lupinus albus, assembly GCA_009771035.1. Taxonomy (NCBI): domain Eukaryota; kingdom Viridiplantae; phylum Streptophyta; class Magnoliopsida; order Fabales; family Fabaceae; genus Lupinus; species Lupinus albus. Next base: position 1,422,188 of record CM020016.1, read on the forward strand.
TTTTTAATATTTATCATAATATATATTTTAACTTTAATTTTGTAATATTGCATAATTTTTTTATTTATCGGCGAAGGAAAAATTTATTAATTAAAAGTGATATTTGTACAACGCAATTTTTAAACAAGCTTAAGGAAATATTGCATAATGTTAATAGACCAAACTTTATGTAAGACATAACACACAAATAATAATATTAAAACATAACATAAAATTTTTGTAATATTGCATAATGTTAACATACCAAACTAATATTAATATTAAAACATAACACACAAATAAATAGAAGTCATTAAACTTGAATTACATAATTCACAAAATAAATAATCCACAATGTTAAGTTTATATAAAAGTTTTAATAATCTCATTCCTAATTGAAAGTTATTAAACTTAAATTACATAATTCTTAAACTTAAATTTTGTCACGTAACACATAAATAACAAACTTTGTTATGTAACACATAAATAAATAGAAGTTACTAAACTTAAATTACATAATTCAAAAAATAAATAATACATAAGTTTTATACAAAAGTTTTAGGGTTTATTGGGTTTATACATAATTCACAAAAAAATATATTATATAACAAAGTTTTATACATAATTCTTTGTTCGTGTATAGATAAATGAAAGTGTTATGGAAAATTATGAGGTTGGGTGGTGATAGAGAGAGAGGAAAATGAGAGTTATGAAGTTTGGTGGTGATAGTGTGAAAAGTTATGATGTTTGGTGGAAGAATAAAAAGGATGAGAGAGTTAAAGTTATGATGAGGTAAAATGGGAAATAGAAAATTTGGGAAAAAATAAGCTAAAAAAATAAATCAACCCATGATTTTGGAGCTTCTACTTTTTGCTTATTTTTTCAGAAAAAAAATTGAATTTATAAACTTCATTTGATTGCCAAACACACCTAGTTTATATTTTCAGCTTATTTTTCAAAAAGTAAACTTAAACTACACTTTTTAATCTATGCCAAACAAGACCATAATATTACAAAATTTTTATGTTATGTTTTAATATTATTATTTGTGTGTTATGTCTTACATAAAGTTTGGTCTATTAACATCATGCAATATTTCCTTTAACTTGTTTAAAAATTGCATTGTACAAATATCACTTTTAATTAATAAATTTTTCTTTGGCCGATAAATAAAAACATTATGCAATATTACAAAATTAAAGTTAAAATATATATTATGATAAATATTAAAAAATGTATGTTTAAAAATTAGTGTAAAAAACAACCAACTAATCATAATATAAATAAATAAACTTATACTATTTTCTGTAATTTACTATGTAAAAACAAATTTTATATCATACCCAAACAAAACAAATTACTTTATATTCAATTTTCAGCTAAAGTACCAAAACACAAACAGATTATAATTTCAACAGTTTATAATCTCGCAATTTATAAACTGAAAATAAAAACATAATCTATACCAAACGTATCAGTATCTTTTTTTCTTGTTGATGAACTTAATATGAATGATAATTTATGTGCATGTTTTTATTAAAGTTCATATTAAGATTTACTCCATGTATTATTTTTATTTTCTAATTGATTAGTGAACATAAATCTTGAACTAAATATATACTAATTAAAAAATTTCTTATCGTTAAAAAATGAAACGAGACAAGGATTTCATGTTCTTTTTATTGGCTGATATGAAATATTACTTAGAAGCTAATGTTTTTATATTTCTTATATTGAATTTATTTTTTTCATAATGATATAATATATTCATATTAATTATTTACTTCCAAAGATATTGATATTTTTAATATGGCTTAATTGGAGTTATTCTACTTTTAAACCTTGTAGTTATGTTAGGTAGAGAATGAATTATGTTTGGAACCATTTCAAGCTGAATAATTTAATAATATGGAAAAGTCATAATCTTTAGTAATTTCGTGCATGGTAGCTATATATATATTGCACCCAATATTCCAATTCATCAACATCAATGTGTGGCTTCTCTAGTTGAAATAATATATAATGTTATGTTCACTAAATTCAACCATATACATATTAAGACCAAACTCAAAGCAAGATATAACAAAATACCATTAATATGGAAATGTCATTATCATAACATAAGTCCTTCACATTTTCAAATACTCATTCATCATGGCCTAGGAGGGTTTCATTAATATCAATCATGCCTTCCATTGGATGATCAAGGTTGATACCTAATCGGTCTGAGTTGTTCATACTGTACATTAAGCATAATTTGTATGAACTAGTTCAACTTGAAATTTTACACATAAAATTAGTGACAAGGTTGGTTGAGCTTGTCGAATTAGTTATTTTAAAAAACACCAAAGGGAGAAGAAAGAATCTTCTAACTTCAAATTATTTTTAATTATGTTTGTTGTTAATTATAGTTTTATTTGTCATTTGTTAGCTTATATTATAACAAAAACTTAGTTATTTAATTAAGTTATAAACTCATTTGTTTAGTTTTAGTTAAAACATAAAATATATGGTGTTTTAAACTTATTTGTTATATTTAATTTGTCTTAATAAAACCTTATTTGTCAATTGTTTAATTAGATATTTATGTCATACTAATTTTTTAAATTTAAACTATATAAGTTATTAAATAATTTTGGTTAGTGTTATAAAAAAATTTAGAGAACTTTTTGATATAAACTAATTTAACTAACATAATCATTAACTCACTAATATGATATTGACCCAATAATCTAACTAAGTCTATGGCAAATCGAAATTTAATAGCACTAATTAAATTGTCCATAATGTATTTGAATATAATAAATAAACAACATTCCTCCAATTTTATATAACCAATAAAGTTACATGAACACACACTAAGCACATTCTCAAAATCCATTCAAAGGAAATTCACCATAAACTATATCTACTCCACAATTTTCCTTAGTTGAATGGAATTTTTTTTCCAATTAATTCCATTGAAGAAATTAATAATAGTTACTGTTATAATAAAAATATAATGCATATAAAATACTTCTGCAAATACCATACCCTAAAAAGTGCAACATTTATATGTGAATATGATATACGTGACAAGTGATACTTCAGTCATTTTCAAAATCAATAAATTATATATAGAAACTGAGAGAAAGAACAATTTTCTCATGTTCTCATAAATCATAGATATAAATTCTTCTGCAGCATAGAAAAGAATCCATTGCTGGCATTTTGGTATTATCTCAATTTCATATATATAATGTTTTCTAGGACCACCATTTTTTGGATGAGTTTAAACAATTAATTGTTTTCAAATTTAAAAATATTACATTACAAGTGTAGTTAAAAACTATTTACTTAATCGATTAATCTCGTGGAGCTTAGTGATTACATGTTATCATGCCTATAAATTAGGGATGACAATAAAAACTGAATTTATTGTTGGTATCCGTCTGAATTCAACCCGAATTTAACGGGAAAATCCGATGTGATTAGGTTCAGGTTCGAGTTTTACTCGAATTTAATTTTCGGGTTTGGTAAAGCTAAGACCCTACCCCGGAGTAATGTAATTCAATTTGCAATTGAAAGTTTAATCATATATCAATTTCCTTATTTTCTAATTTAACCTTACATAGTATTGGGTATTCTAACATAAAAAAAATGAAATAGAACAAGAGAAAATAGAAATGATAGAGAAAAATGAAATGAAATGATACCATAACTCTTCTTGAATACATTCATTATTTTTGGAGTTTCCGTCGGATTCAGGTTACCCGAAATCAAGGATGATACCTGATAGGACAAAGAGAAAATGATGTATACAATTTCAGTGTAAGAGATTTTTATATTGTTAGTGCATTATCAACTATTTATTTTCAATCATTATTGATTCTTAAATAAAAGTAATACAAATGAATAATAGATGATATATCAACTGTATATAAATCTTTACAATATCACTATATAAATATTACACTCTTATATTAATGGTAGGTCAAAATGTAATATTAATATTAAGGGTAGCCCCAAAGAAAATATTCATTTATGTTTTTAGGTGTTGTGAACTTACTGTTAAAGGTGCAGGAAGATCTTAAGTTCTTTCACGTGTCCTATCGATATATGGTTCATATTCATTATGTGGTTGAAAGAAGCAAAGCGCAAGTCAATGACCTAAATATGATAGGGATCATTTGTTTTAAAATGGTGTCGTCATTCATGTCTCATCCAATGATATTATGACATGTCATTTAAAAAATATACATCAATGTTTCACTAAAAAAATATTTGTTCATGATTGGACTTTTAAAATAATGTGACACAATATTATTGGCCGAGACATAGATGAATATATTATTTTGAAACAGGTGATCCTCTAAATATCACATCATCATAGACAATGCTTAGCTTTAAATGCAAGATAAACAATATACATCATCACAAAACTTAGGTGCAATACTTTATCTTGTAGTATCTTAATTGTTGGTAGTACAACTTGTTGGAAATAACTTATTATCATCAATATATCAATCATGTCAAATCATCAAGAATAACTATATAAAACTAGAACTTGAGCGAAATCGTACCTTAGTGTATTCATATAAAATATGAAGAACAAACGTTATGTCTTTCTTTGGTCATATATTCATTTCTCCACGTCTTTTGTCTTAAATGCATATACATGTTCATAGTAGAATATGTAGGTTTGTTGGTCTTCCAATTGTAGACCACCCTAAGCCTTAGTTCCTCTTCCAATGGGATGAAGAGAATAAAGATGATTTTGTTGCCTTTTCATGTGACATTTTGTGTCATGATGTGGTTCATGTTATGGTCTACAATTGGGGACCATAATCCCTTATTTATAAGAAGTGTATACCCTTCCGTGAAGGGAGATGCTACTTCATTTTCTTATTTCCATTTTGCCCATCATAAAATAGAAATAGGACTTTAGGTATCTACACAATAATTTCCATGATAATTATGTCTATAGCCGTAAACCTTACTCGAAATAGATCACTTTAATTTTGGCTACTAAAATAATGACCAAAAACACATTTAAACATTACATGTGTGACCCAAAATTTCTTAGACAACTAACATATTACAATGACACATGAACATTTTTTTATTCTTAAGGTCAATGAATGTTTTATTTAAATCTAATGAATGTTACTTACTTCACATTTGTCACCTTCCTCTGTACAATAAAACTCATTCAACAAGCAAATATGAAAATTATATTTTGGAATAGTTTACCTGTACCACTAAAATTTATGGTTCTACACATAAGTTTTGTGCTTAATCAAAAGGATTTTTTTTCTAAAAAATATTTCTTTGATTTATTAAACATATTGATTTTATTATTGCCACGTATGAATGTGCTAATAATAAAAGATGATAAATAGTTTTTATATGTAAGTAATTAAATAGTGAGTAATTTATAATCACACTCCCTAGCGAAGTTATATACATATATTATACTAATTATCTCTCCATAAAAAATAAGTGTGATCTTTTAAATAAAAAACAAGTAATTAATAAAATTAATTTAAACATAATATGATATATTATGGAGACAAATTCAACTAGTATAAGAGTCAATGTTTCTCCATTATTTTTTGTTCGTTACAAAATACATCAATAATTTTAAGGAAATATTATTTAAATCACTCTTATACTATATTGTAATGAACCAAAAATAAACCGAAAAGATATTGACTCGTATATTATTTAGACTAGTGAATATCTATTAGATTTCCCTATAATTGGTGTATGTTAAAACTGGAAATTCACAGAGAAATTTAAGGATAAGAATAGAAGAAGAAGAATCCAATTCAAGATCAATGTGATCTTGAATTATTGCTTTATTAAGAAGATAGAAATCACTAATGGCAGATTACACTATTAGAGAAACTCTTTCTCTAAGAACAGATTTCCTAAATCTGTTCTGCTTCCTTTACTTCCCAAAAACTACTCTCCTCTCACCTCCAACTCCTATTTATAGCTTCCTATTATCCTAACTGCCTTACAACAGAAAAAGTAACTGCCTCCCTTTCTACTGATGCTTTTTATTTCTCCTAACATACACATTTTTAATAGGAGGTCTGACCCTACTCCTATCAATACCCCCCTAAAATAGCCACCTTGTCCTCAAGGGGAAAAGAAGGAAACTGCTCTTGCAACACCATAGCCATCTCCCAAGAATTATTGCAATCAGGTAGGTTAGCCCATTTCACCAATACTTCAATCTGTCCCTGGTGAGACTCTCTCCAATCAACTATGCCTTCTGGATCCACTGCTAGTTCATACTCGTCAGTTAATAATGGAGGAAGGGGTTGAGGTTCCTGGTTAGGTTTGAGTGCCTTCTTAAGTAGAGAGACATGAAAGACAGGATGTATTTTAGAATGGCTAGGAAGGTCCAACCTGTAAGCAACTGTACCAACTCTACTCAGCACCTGATAAGGACCATAATACCTAGCAGCCAGCTTGGCAAAGGGTCTAGAAGCCAAGGATTTCAGCTTATAAGGCTGTATTTTCAAATAAACCCAATCCCCTTCCTGAAATTCCAACTCTCTTCTATGCTTATCAGCCTGTTTCTTCATCTGATCCTGAGCCTTCAGCAAATTTTGTTTGAGCTCCCCCAACATAAGATCCCTTTGATGCAATAGTTGATTAACTTCCTCCACTTTAGATGGAAATTCCCAAGCACTCATCAACATAGGGGGATCTCTTCCATACAAAGCTTTAAAAGGAGTCATACCAGTAGAGCTATGATAGGTGGAATTGTACCCGAACTCAGCCCATGACAACCATTGTAACCACTGTTTTGGCCTTGGTCCCACAAAACACCTTAAGTAAGTTTCCAAACATCTGTTTACCACTTCTGTCTGGCCATCAGACTGAGGATGATAGGAGGTGCTGAATTTCAATTGTGTGCCAGCCATTCTAAACAGTTCCTTCCAAAAAGTACTTAAAAAAATTGGATCTCTATCAGAGATTATAGAAGAAGGGAACCAATGCAACTTCACCACTTCATTAACAAACACAGCAACAACCTCCTTGGCAGTAAAAGGATGTCCCAATGCAAAAAAATGTGCATACTTAGTGAGCCTGTCCACCACCACCAAAATAGCATTCTTCCCATGTATCTTGGGAAGTCCACCAATGAAGTCCATAGAGATGTCCATCCAAACCTGAGTGGGAATAGGCAAAGGTTGTAGTAATCCACCAGGGGTTAAAGTAGAGTATTTATTCCTTTGACAAATGTCACATGCTTCCACAAACTTTTTGATATCCTTCTTCATCCCAATCCAAAATAAGAAGCTAGCCACTCTTTTATATGTCCTGAAAAACCCAGAATGACCTCCCATAGGAGTCTCATGACATTCCTTCAAGATGAAAGGAATTCTGCTGGAATCTCTAGCCAACACCAACTTGCCTTTGTACAATAGCAATCCCCCCTTGAATTCAAACCCCTCATGAATTCCTGGTGCTATTATAAGATCCTGAATCAGCTGCTTCCATTTAGGATCTTGCTCAACCTCCTGAGTCCAATTCTCAACTTCACTGAGGGAAACCAATGAAATGGCTGCATACATTTCTCTTCTAGATAAGGCATCAGCAACTGAATTATCCTTCCCTGGCTTGAATTGAATCTCAAAATCTAAACCAATTAACTTGACTGCCCATTTGAATTGCTCTTCTGTGAACAGTCTTTGGTCATTGAGAAAATTGAGACTTCTTTGATCAGTCTTGATAATGAAGTGTCTGCCCAGCAAGTAATGCCTCCATCTTTGTACAGCTTGCACTAATGCCATTAGTTTTCTTTCATACACAGATTTTTGTTGGGCTCTCATGGACAATCCTTGACTCCAAAAAGCCAGAGGTTTGCCTTGTTGCATGAGGACAGCTCCTAACCCCTTGCTGGAAGCATCAGTTTCTAACACAAATGTCTGAGAAAAATCAGGCACTGCCAACAGAGGTAGTCTAGCCATGGCTGCCTTCAAAAGTTCAAAAGCTTCAGTGGCTTCCTCATTCCACTTATAATTATCCTTCTTCAAAAGGTTGGTCAGAGGTTTGGCTATCTTGCCATAGTCTCTAACAAACCTCCTATAATTTCCTGTTAGTCCCAAAAAGCCTCTCAACCGTTTTATGTCTTTGGGCAAAGGCTAAGAGCATATAGCTTCCACCTTAGATTGATCTGCCTCCACTCCCTTTCCAGATATGATGTGGCCTAAATATTCCAGCCTTTCTTGAGCAAATGTACACTTCTTCTTGTTGGCTTTGAGGGAATTGGCTTGCATAACTTCCATGACCTGCTGCAAGTGCTCCACATGAGTTAACACATCTCTACTGAATACCAAGATGTCATCAAAGAATACCAAAACAAATTTCCTTAAGAAAGGTTTCAGGACTTCATTCATCAATGCCTGAAAAGTGGAGGGTGCATTGGTGAGACCAAAGGGCATGACCACAAACTCATAGTGCCCATCATGAGTCCTAAATGCTATTTTTTCTATATCCTGCTCCCTCATCCTGATTTGATGGTAGCCAGATTTAAGGTCTAGCTTAGAAAAAACTCTAGCCCCTCCCAACTCATCCAACAACTCCTCTATGATGGGTATAGGGAACTTATTTGGAACAGTGACTTTATTTAAGGCCCTATAGTCCACACAAAACCTCCATCCTCCATCATTCTTTCTGACTAAGATCACAGGACTAGAATAGGGACTTATACTGGGCCTTATCACTCCAGCTTGCATCATTTCCAACACCAGTTTTTCAATTTCAGTCTTTTGATAGTGAGGGTATTTATAGGGTCTCAGATTTGGGATGTTAGCCCCCTCCTTACGGTGCATAGCATGGTCATGTTTCCTTTGAGGGGGAAGACCTTGGGGGTTGTCAAACACCTCCGCAAATTGATGAAGTACTGTCCCTATTTCTGTTGGAATGTCAAGAGTAGAAATTTTGCTATCTTCAATGTCAGCATAATGTAGCATCAATCCCTCACCTTCTTCTTTCAATACTTGCATGAAAGCCCCCAAAGAAAGTTGAGTTTTGGTTAAGGCTGGATCCCCTTTGATCTTATGTACTTGCCCTTCCTTTCTTAGAGTCAACTCAAGTTGGCCAAAATCAGCTTTAACTTCTCCCAGACTAGCTAACCATTCCAGGCCCAACACCATATCCACCCCTTTCAGCCCAAACAGATGGAAATCCTGAATCACCTCCAAACCTTGTAGTATCAGCTTCAATGGAGCACACTTTCCCTGACACTGAATTTTGTGTCCATCCCCTACCTCCACCATATATTTAGGAGTGGTCTGAACCTTCAATTTCAACCTGTCCACCAACTCTGAAGAAATAAAATTGTGGGAAGCTCCACAATTAATCAATGTCACAACTTCCTTACCCTCCAATCTCCCTACAACCTTCCAAGAGTTGGTAGAAGTCAATCCAGCCATAGCACACAGTGATAACTGCAAAGACTGAAAATTGGTTATCCCTGAATCCACTATGTCAATACATTCCCCCTCTTCCTCATCTTCCATCAAAATCATTCTGAATTGCCTATTTTTGCATCTATGTTCCCTGCTGTAAGGCTCATCACACTTGAAGCAAAGTCCATTTTCTCTCTTTTCTCTTAATTCAGCCCCACTTAAGTGTTTAAACATTCCTCCTTTGAGTCTGTTGCTATCCATGGTGGATGCACTACTCATATTCCCAGCTACACTACCAACAGAAGATGGTTCAAGTTTCTTATCCATCCAACTTTTAGCTTCAACAGTTACTGATCTATTAGGGAAACTGCTTCTAGTAAAACTGTTTGATTTAACAAAGTGGCCAGGATTTACCTTCTTTTGCAAAATCACATTCTTCTCCTCTATCATAATAGATTTGTGAATTACCTCTGATAATGTGGGATGTTCATATAATCTGACTTCGGCTCTAATTTCCTCCTTAAGCCCATTCAAGAAAATGCCCTTAACGAATTCTGGATCAATTTCTCTAAGAGCTCCCACATATTTCTCAAACTCTTCCACGTAATCTTCAACTGGTCCAGTTTGCTTCAAAGCCAACAATTGTTCAAATGGATTTTGAATCATGGAAGGTTGAAATCGTCTTATCACTGCCACCTTAAATCCTTCCCATGAAGGTTGGGGATTGCATCTTCCCCACCAATGGTACCAGCTAAGGGCCTTGCCCTCTAATGCCATCGCTGTTGCTTGCATTTTCTCCTCATCAGCCACCTCTTTCAACGAGAAATACCTCTCCAGCCTATGAGTCCAACCAAAAGCATCATCTCCTGAAAAAATTGGTATTTCTAACTTCCTCCATCTCTCTCTTCCACGATTTTCCCTCCATTCATATTCTCCCCCAATTCCACTACCCTCATCTTGCGAATTTGGAACCCTAGGTCTGATTGTGAGTTGCGCAAAAGCCTCATCCAACCTTTTCGTTCTTGCTTCCGTCATCTCCAATCGAATCTGTTGTTCTTCCCTTTCTCTTCTCATTTCTTCGCGTTCCAGAATCCAATCATCCACATTTCTCGCCATTCCTCGTGTGGATACCATGCGTCGAAGCTTCGAAAAATCGCGATTCTCAGGGCACCAGGATGGTGCTCTGATACCAGTGTTAAAACTGGAAATTCACAGAGAAATTTAAGGAAAAGAATAGAAGAAGAAGAATCCAATTCAAGATCAATGTGATCTTGAATTATTGCTTTATTAAGAAGATAGAAATCACTAATGGCAGATTACACTATTAGAGAAACTCTTTCTCTAAGAACAGATTTCCTAAATCTGTTCTGCTTCCTTTACTTCCCAAAAACTACTCTCCTCTCACCTCCAACTCCTATTTATAGCTTCCTATTATCCTAACTGCCTTACAACAGAAAAAGTAATTGCCTCCCTTTCTACTGATGCTTTTTATTTCTCCTAACATACACATTTTTAATAGGAGGTCTGACCCTACTCCTATAAGTGTACTATAAACTTAAGTTTGTGTATCTCACTAACTTGATAATAACCATGTGTTGATCTAGTGATATAAGGTCTTATTAGATCATCAGAATGACTAAAAAGTCAAAAGTTTACCCACCAAAAAAGATTAGTTAATTACCCAAAAAATGAGGAAATAGTGTTAATATTACCAAAAATTCATATTTTCCTCTATCATTAAGCTTCTTATTTACCACTAGGGCCAATTTTAACATTTTCCTATATTTATTTATTTATCAATTTTTGTTGTATCAACATTTAAATGCTCTTTTGATTATCTTATAACAAGGTTAAATTTATTATTATAATTATAGCAAAATTACTTCTTCCTTCTCATTTATTTCATCATTTGACTATAATTACTTCTCCATTATCAATATAATTATAATAAAATTATTAAATAATATAAAAATGATATGATTTGACTATAATAACCTTACATAATTATTAGTCACTCCATCGGTCGTCATTCAAATTTAGTTATTATTGAATATTAAATATAAATAATGATTTAAATTGTGGTTAGAATTGCAGTTAGTATGATTGTGTTCACTCTTGTTGTAGCGACCAGGTTGCAATAGACATCTTATGATTTTTTATTAAAAATATATTCTTGAATTTGATATTATTTGGTGTGGCCAAATGAATATTTGTGTATAAGTTTACACCAATAATACATAAATATTAGTAAAAGTGAAATCATTAAAAAAATATAATAAAATTTGTATTAATATTTAATTTTTTAAGAGTTTAATATCTATGTGATATTAGTATAAATATTTATACATAGTTAATATATCATCAACCATTCATTTATGTTATTTTTATGAGTCAATGACTCATATATTATACGTTAACAATATATAAAACTCTTACATTATCAACACATTCATTTTTTTAATGCACCAAAAAAATCAAATCATAAAGATACAAAAGAAGAGAAAAAATGTATAATTGGAAGAATATATACAATATGAGTCTATTATTCACTATTCATTTTCAACTATCAATAATTCTTCAAAAAGGTAGCACAACTAGAATGGTGAATAGTATACATGTTACATTACTATGACAACTATCAATCCGCTTTCCTATCCTTTGTAATTTATAGTTTATATGCAATAGTTGATCAAAAAGTATAGTTTATATGCAATAATTTACAGTTTATGTTGAAGTTAGATGTATATAATATATATAAATTGTTTATATAATGATGTAATTCACGTTCTCTTGAAATGTGTAGTCTACATAAACATAAATATAAAAGTGATACGTATAATGTAGAAATTACATTATTTATCCAACATAAAATAATGAAACATATTTCTTATTAATACATGAAACATCACAATTAAACCATGTTTTATACATTAAACCTAAAATTATGAAACATTAAATAATGAAATATGTTATATGGTTTTTTTGTAGAAAATATATATTAGTAAGGGTAAAATAGGAAAACACAAATTACACCATCATGAGTAGTTATTTTGTGTTTTCCCTTTATATATTACTAGTGTGTCAATAGACACGAACCGATAGACACTTCGTGTCTGCTGACCCGCATTCTTACTTTATTATATTAAATATTCAATTTTTATATATTTTATTTTATACAATTAGAATGTTTTTGTATTAAGAGTGTTTTATGTTAAAAATGTATTTATTATAATTCAATTTAAGATGTGATATATGGTTAATGTGTTAATGGTAGTTAGGATTATATGGTTTTTTATGTAGAAATTAAAAAATGTAAGAGCAAAATAGGAAAATGAAAATTATATCATGGTGGTAGTTATTTCATGTTTTGCCTTAGTATAGATATATATATATATATATATTATATAGATAGTATTAAAATACAAAATATAAAACTATTACAATTTTAATGTATACATATTTTTCTCCCATAAATCCAATCATAATGATAGTTTTGGACATTGTTATAAAAATCGATTAGTGCTGAAAATCGATGAACCGATCTAAATACTAGTACGGTACAACAATTATACCGATTAAAACTGGTCAAAATCAGTTAAAACTGGTCATACCGGCTGGTTTTCAATTGAATCATGACAGTCATACCAGTCGATTTTTATTTAAAATTAATTTTTAATGAAAATAAAAATAGTATTTGTTTTTAATTAATTTTTCATCACTATTATATATGTACATCTAACTTCACGAATATGCAATTTAATTAATGAACTAGCAATTGAACCATTATATCACTATACTATTACCCTACCGATTTGATTTAATGACAAATACAATATTAATAACACTGGTTTTGGAAGTGTAAAGGGTTGTTCCCGCCTTAGAATGTTTTGAAAACTCAAAATGTGTAGAAGCAGCGATTGATTGAAGTTTGAAATTTGAAGTGAGTGAAGAAGAAGCACCATAGCCACCATGAGTTCTTCACATTCACCATCAGAAGGAAGATCCACCGTCACTTCACAAGATCTATGGTCAGAAATAATCGCTGATCAAACTCAACAACGCTACCATCAACAACAAATCGATGTCGTTTATCAAAGACGAAAACCTCGCAATAACCAAAACGACGCTAACTCGTAACTTCACTTCTAATTATCTTCACAATCGTACCATTTCATTTTACTAAATTGAAGAAAAAAAATGTTTTCGTTTCGATTTTTTTTACAGGAAGCAAGTTGATTCAAATCTAATGCGACCTATTCGGGTTAGTTTAGTAGATCCGAATAAACGAGTGAGTTGGAATCGTTCTCTTTCCACCAGGTTTGTTATTTTCCATTTTCTGATTTTTCAATCTTAAGTATTTAGTTAGTCTCAGTGGAATGATTAGATTGTTTGTTTGCGAAATTAATGTTATGAGTTCAAATTTTGGAAACAATGTTTCCGTTAATAAGGATAGGGATTCTCTAGAGTTTTGTTGTTCAAATATTGCAGATGGGAAAAATAGTCGCGAAAAATAAAGCTTCCAAAGAGTTTTATCTGAACTTTCGCGAAATCGTAATGTTATTACTTAGTGACCGTGAAATCACAAGTTGAAATCCTGGAAGTATGGAGCCAACTTCTTAGATCATGGGAGTAAGGTTGCCTATATCTACTCTTCTTAGACCCCATTAATTAGAAACTTCGTGTACTGGGCCGCCAGAGTTTTATCCTCTTAGTCCAATATATATATATATAGGGAGCTACTCACGTGAGAAGTGTGCATTATTGTGAGAAATGAGAACAATTAATATAAACCATTGGATTTTATTTGAATGGTCAAGATTAAAAGATATATGCTGACCAATAGCTAACTTTTAATCCTAACCATCTATTATTAGTTATAAGGCTCAGATTTATTGTTCTTATAGCTTTTATATGAGAATTGTTCTTATTTGAGTCACCTCTGTATAACGAGGGGCTCATAAAAAAATAAAATAGCAAGAGAGAAGACCATTTCAGTGATTTGTGAACATTTTATTCATGAAATTTAAATTGGTGTGCTCTATTTGGTAGATTCAAATGATTAAGTGTGATTTCATCTAATTTTCAATTAATTCTTGTTAACAGAGGGAGGACAAGTATAGCTGTTGGTGCTTGTATGGTTTACCAGCCTCAGTCAAAAAATGACAAAAGAAAAGGGAAACCTGCCCTTCCAAAAGTATGTTTATGGTTTCTAATCTTTGTTGAATACCTTGATATTCTGCTTCTGCTTTTCATGTTAATCCTCATAAGTCTTTTTATCCTTATACTTATAAATCATGGGAGGGTGAGTTTTGGTGCAACTGGTTGCTTGCCTTGTGACCTGGAGGTCATGTTTTCAAATCCTGAAAACAATCTATTTGCTGCGAGGGTAACAGTGTGCTAGGTAGTCAATTGTGGATAACGTAGCATAGCGGCCGACCCCAAAAATTCTATAGCAGGGTAGTGGGACACCGCTACAACCAAGAAAAAATATATAAGTAATTTATAGTCTACATATATAAATACTAAAATAGATCACATCAAAGACACATTTCTAATTAATAGTGAAGATGATAGAGTTGTATCTCACAGAATTGAACCACACAAAGATGATGTCAAAATTGTGTTCAATCAATTTGATAAGAGAATCAATAAAGAGATGATAGGGCAAACAGTTAAGGGCCAAGGAAAAATCCTGCTGAGAAAAGACGAAGCATGTTCATGAATTAGGAAGCCTTGTAATTTTATTCTATGTTGATGAAGAACATGTAAGCAACCAAACATGTATATTTGAGTTAGGAGGAAGAAGAAGAAGAAAGGTAGAATAGAGTAAAAATCACATGACCTAGGAAAATTAATGTTAAGTAGAAGGGATCAAGGGAAAGAAGGGGAAGGTTAAATTAAATTACCTAAAACCCTAGGGGGAAGTATTAAAAAGAGGGCAACTAAGCCTTTTCTGCTCTAAAGTTAGGGTTCTTGTCGCAACAAAACACGTAGCTGGTTATGACCTGCTATTTGATCGGTAATTCTACTGCTATTTGACCTACTACAGGCGCTATGGTCATCTGCAGTGCTATCCACTATGGCATAGTGGGGTACAGCCGAAACCCTGCTACACTTTGCTATCGCGGCGCTACAGCGTGTTATTGACTACCTTAACACTATGCACATCTATCATCCCCATGCTCCACTAGGTGGGAGCCTCGTTTACTGGGCTGCCCTTTTTTATTTAGAAATAGTGGATTTCTTATAACTTTGAACAATAACATTAGGTGATGTCTACATTGAAGTTATTATAGTAGACTTAAACTACTTGTTTGTCATTTATCTGCTTGGTGTGTGTAGGGAAAGTTTGTGAAACCTCCTAATTTTGACAATGAGAGATTATACTTCCAAGAGGTTGATGCTTTTGACTTGATGGAAGAGAGCCCTTCGCCGAAGAAAGCTGGCATGTGGCTTGTTGGCAATTCAAAAGAAGAGGCTGAAGTACCACCTGTATGCTCTAGATTAGAAAAATGGTTATATTCCAGACAATTAAACCCCGGCTACAGTTCCTCTACCACACTATTTAAGATACTAGAGACTCCATCAACAATTTCCGGAACTAGTCATGATTTCAATTTCTGTGCTTCAGACTTGAGAACATTGGAAAGAACTGGAGTAAACAATTCACAATCGGATAAAATCAAAACTGGAGACAATAGAGGTTTTATTGTTGGAAGTTCTTCTGGGATTGACATAAATTTGCGAATAAAGGAAGAGATACAGTCTGATCAATATGATGAAGGCCATGAACATATAGAAGCAGCTGTTAAAAAACTCTCTTTGACATCAACTTCATCTTTGGTAGATGATGATCATATCAGTCCATTTTCTGCCTTGTTAGCGATTTGTGGACAGTTTGCGCCTTTGATGTTACAAGATGCATTCTCTAGGTATTGGCCTGTTCCTTATTTTCTTGTAACATGGTATGTTTATCTTGGTTTACTATGGGTGACAAAGGTAATGGATTCTGAAATTTGTTTAATTTCTCAATAGTCAATACATGCATGCTAGTCATAGCTTGTTGTTTGCATGCATATTAGTGTAATTTCTACTTGCTATGCAACCCAATTCTATAGTTGTGTTATATAAAAAAAACATTTTTGGTGCTAGGTACTGTTATTGTTAGTTTATGCCATATTTTTGTATGCGGTAAATATAAGAAAGTGAGCTACATTATTAAGTTAACTTGATGTTGAGTTAAATACTGAGTAGAATATTTTTCCTTCCTTTATATGCACACTGTTAAACTGGAAATAAATTTTGTTGTTTCCATCAAGATCACATGAGACCAGTTTTTAAATTTGAGTTTGTCCCTTTTCCTGTTAATATCTTATACTAGGAATTATGTATGGTCCATTGGGTCAGGTTGAGAACTAAACTTCTTAGGGGCCTTGTTTCCCCTATGTTAATTTGAAAATTTGGGTTTCACTACAGAAATCCAGTGGAAGCACACCTTACATCTAGTATACAAGAACTACTTCAGTTTGTTTAATTCATAAGTACCTTTGTTATAATGAATAGTGCAGATGTGACATTTGACTTCCATCTTGTGAGATTTCTTTAAGTATGATTGTTCTCATTTTGATAAGAACACAAATTTTCTTTTCATAGTGATTCAGAAACTGTTGTCAAAATTGGTGAAGGAACATTTGGAGAAGCATTCAAGGTAGGCAAATATGTCTGCAAAATAGTTCCGTTTGATGGGGACTTAAGAGTGAATGGGGAAGTCCAAAAGGTAAACACCACTTTTATATTGTTGTTCTCTATTGTAGGATCTGTCCGCCTCTTTCTAAACTTACACTTCATATAATCCGTCTTACTTCGACTTATACGAAATCCATGTGCTTCTAAAGTTTGTCTCCAAATTTTTGGGTTAACAAACAACAAAACAAAAAATTGAATAAGGAAACTGCAAATAGTTACTAACTACTTGGATGATTATATCCCTAAACATTAGGGTTTGAGATCAGAATTCAGCTTTCCCAGGAGTTAATTTTCAAATGTAACCATATTTTCCTTGCTCCAGTCAGATTAGTCCTTGGTGAAAATCTTAATGACTACCTTCTTAACTTCAAAATGAACTGGTCTGGATGCTGTGTTCCTATACATTAATACTGTAGTTGTGTTAATGAGTTAATGAGCTATATGACTTTATATTACTACAGAGATCTGAAGAATTGATGGAGGAGGTGCTTCTTTGCAAAACTCTTAATCAATTGAGAGGAAATGTTGGAGACTCTAACAATGTATGCAGAACATTCATAGAATCGATAGAGTAAGTATCTAATATATTAATTCTAAGTTGCTGCTTAAAAACATTTTTCAAGGGATAAGAAACCTTTTATATTAATCATTTATTCTTTATTACCTTCAATTTTACCAATCTTACCACTTAACCACATTTTTCAAGTCTGCCACCTTACAATTTGTACTTTTGGCCATTATGGCATGATAGAAATTAGAAACGCATGATTGGCAGGGTCATTCTCTCAGGCTCAGCTCAAAGTAATTATTATGAGTTATGACTCACACACAGGGTAAATAATTTCTATTCCCTTTGCAGACAAGTACTAGTATCTCATCCATATATGGTCTGTCTTGTGTGATAGATTTAGAGTATGCCAAGGTCCTTACAGCGGTGCACTACTTGGAGCATGGGAAGATTGGGATGATAAGCATGGTTCAGAAAATGATCACCCAAAAGAGTTCCCAGAGAAACAGGTTTCTTGTTTTAATGGACTGATGTTTATTTCAAATTTAAATTTTACAATCTCAGTTACAGTGATGTGTTTCTGCGAACATTGATGGGTTTGAAGCTACTAGCCTTTTCTATTGAACGAAGATTTGCTAATTATTAAGTTATCACATATGCAGATTTCATGTAAAATAAAAAGGATTGGAAATAATACTTTAGTATAGATATATGTTAATAATTTCTATTTGTAACATCAAATGAAAAATCCGTAGATTAAGATTATCACCCAACTAGCACAGTTACATTTAAAAGTTGAATATGTATTTGGCCATTGTGCTAACTTATAGTTATATTTAGTGTTACGTGGTCTTTGTACAAGAACATGGTGGCAAGGATCTTGAAAGTTTTGTACTCCTGAATTTTGACGAGGCAAGGACTTTACTGGTTCAGGTATGTTTTACCTGTTATGATTATATCTTCTGGGTGTTCTATGCTCCTTGAGGGATTAATTTTTAAAAGGTTAATTTTCATCATAAAATACAGGTTACAGCTGGGCTTGCTGTTGCTGAGTCTGCCTATGAATTTGAACACCGTGATCTTCACTGGTAGGACCATCCTAGAGTGACCTTGTTTATGCTCTACCATTTCTTTGGTATGATTACTAATTTATGAATGTTCAATTGGTCAGGGGAAATATACTCATCAGTCGAAGTGATTCCGTAAAATTGCAGTTCACTCTTGATGGCAAGGATATTTTTGTTAAAACATATGGATTGTTAGTATCTATTATTGACTTTACCCTGTCAAGAATTAATACAGGTAAACACTTGAATTTTTGCCTTTAATATATTAGTGAATCTTGAATTTGTCCCTTACTATGATTAACTATGCTCTATACATACAGGTGATAGAATACTTTACTTAGATCTTTCCTCAGATCCGGACCTCTTTAAAGGACCAAAAGGGGACAAACAGGTAAGGAATACTGATTAGAGTCGTAATATCCATTAGTTTCGTCTGATTACGTGAATGATTCTATTTATTATATGCAGTCAGAAACATATCGGAGGATGAAGGATGTAACAGAAGATTGGTGGGAAGGAAGGTAACATTCTTGTACCATTTCCTTTTACATATCAAAGCCATTTTCAGTCTACTTTCAAAACGAGATCTTGATTTGAAGTGTCACATTCTGTGTGTGCATGTGGAATGTGAAAGAGTGAGAGGTATATAATTTTACAGTGAAGTGCATGACTTTTCAAGTGGTCCCCAGAGAAACCAAGGAAGAAGAAAGGAGAAGGAGTATGTAGTTTGATCTCATTTATAATGTGAACAATTACTGATGCATGTACTGAAAAGGAGAGGGGAAGGGAGTATGTAATTTAGTCTCTTGCATTACATAGGTCATAAAAAGAGTGATTGTGTGCAAAAGACCTTCTTTATATACAACTTGATGCAAGTTCTAGTTCTAGGATAATTTCTTTCTTAAGTCTTCCTTTTAGACCATAAATCCACCAGCATTCCACCTATATGGAAATTTAGTTTTGTGTTTCAATTTTTTTACATGATATTCAACTGATTCAAATATTATTCCACCAATCTGACAATTTGATTTTGGTGATATATGATTTGTCATACTCTTGTTATCAGTTTTCATATAGCAGCTATATTTTCAAATTTGCAGTTTTCCTAAAACAAATGTCTTGTGGTTGCATTACTTGGTAGACATACTTCTCTTGAAGAAATCATTTGTAAGTGTTCTGTCTATTATTTCTTAACCATGTACTAGTTTTACATATTTCTGTATATTGTTTTGGATTCTTGTAGCTTTACAACTTTTATTTCAAGATATTACTTGTAGGTCTAGCTCTATTTACTTTGATGTTATGCCACTGTGCTTTGCTCATTTTCAGTATAGGTTCTATTACCAACTAGCTCTTCTTTTTGTTATAATATGATAGAGCATTGTTGCCGTAAGCGAAATGATAAGGAAAAAATTAGAGATCTATGTTTTGTCAACGAACATGATATATGATAGAACATTACGACGTTGTTCCATTCATGTAATCATTCCTATGTAGTGGAGCTAAAGTTCGGTTATTGTTGTATAATAAATGTACTATACTAACCAAGTTTTTAAATAATGTTGTGCTGAACAACTTTGTTTTCTTAAGATAGTAACAAATCTATCATTTTAAATTAATTGAACAATGTCAACAGAATGCTTGAACTTATTATTTATGTAAAAACATGAAACAACAAATAATGGAACCAAAAGAAGGCCATATATAATGAACTAATGATATTGTAGGAACGTACTTCAAAGAATGAGAGAGATTTACGCTCGTTGAAGAAGCGTCTCGACAAGTATAATTCAGCTAAGGAAGCAATCAATGATCCTTTCTTCAATGACTTGATTGTTGAGAATGACAACTGAGGTATAATAACAGAAAAGAACGACCCAGTACCCGACGCTCCCACTCGGTACACGAGGCTCCCATTCAGTCAGGTATGAGGAGGGTAGATGTATTGATTTTGCATAGTTGGAATGAAAATATATAGATCTAAATGTGACGATATAACAATTTATAGTTTCTAAACAGCTGCTATAACTTATTCAACAATGCAGATAAAATGTAAGAATTCATAAAATCAATGCACTAAGCTTTCTTTGTCAAATCTCACATTACACCTCTGCACTCAAAATCTGCTTTCACATAATATCAGACAACACTTTATTATTGCTTTATTGTAGAAAGCTTTTTTCTCTTTCTTTGGTTGTGGATTACTAAAGTCAGAGTGTATCTAAAGTGAATATGTAAAATATTCAATATCTATATCATTTAGTGAATTATTGTCATATATATTAGTATAAATTTCATACTACAATTTAATTCCATGAGTGTTGTAAATGTTAATTGGAGAAGTTGGTGTTATTGTTATATTAGTATAAATTTCATACTACAATATCTCCCTCCTAGATTGTTGAAATATAACTACAACTTAAAACAAAACATTGATCTACCTTAATAATTTCACAAGAAATATTGCATAAGAAAGTAGTTTAAGGTGGAGAAGAAACACTTGGAAGAAAGAAAATAGTTGTTTCATTAATATATTCCATAGACTTTTTTTTAAAAAACTCAATGATGTTGGGGTTATATCTTACTCTATATTAAAAACTTGAGGAGACGAGGATAACTCAACTTAAAACACTAGTTTTTTAGATGTGAAAGTCTCGTAATTTAAGTATCACATTGAGTTTATTATACTTGAGACATGTAACATTACCATATGCAATGCGTCTCAGAGAAAAGAAAACATACATATCATGCAACTTTCATGAGATTGATTTGATTTAAGAATTCTCTAATCTCCATTTGACAATGACTTATAGAAGGAAGACATCATTGTTTTGCATATCTCTCATACTTTGACATCTTATTTCATCTTCATATAGGAAGGAATACCTCAAAGGATTTTATGTGAAAGAATATGCTTGAATAATCCAAGTTAACTTCAAATACCATGTTAGGCTAATTGACTCAAACTTTATCTCAAAACATCTCTTATTATAAATGATTGCTTTTATTTTTAATTGATGCAACACTTTGGATTTGGAGTGATTTTCTTGGACTTTTACCAAAGTTTAATTTTTAACAAAAATATTTTATCATCTAAATGAAATCAATTCTTCAAAACCTATGAAGTAGTGGCACATAAATATTTTAGTGCACAAATATGCCTTAATTAAGTGTGGAAGTTGATAAAAATGATTTAAAATTAAACATGTAAAGTTAAGTTTTAGATGTGTTAAAGGAGTGTGAGTATTAAAAGTGTATTGTATGTTTTCATAGTTCAAAATTAACCTTTAAAAATTATAACTTTCCAAATATAATTTTCCCAAATTAAATATTAAATATTAATTTTCAGCCAAACAAGTACTAGCCATTTGTAAACAATTTTTAGGTTTAGAATTTTGACTAAATTACACTCACACCCCTGAGTTTTAATGAAATTATACAAACCACATCTTCTTTCTTTGTCATTATACCAACCACCCCTAGATTTGTATATACATTAACATACTTCAAATAGTACAAAAGCGAATGTTTATTTATTATTTTTGTGTCAGTAAAAAGTACATTTTAATAATTTCAAATAAATATTTAAATAACTCTTATATTATTTAATAACGAGCCAAATAATGAAGACGCATTGACTCTTATATTATTTGAATTTTTATACATAATATACAATATTTTGTTTAATTAATTACACACATCATACATTTTTTGTTTAAAATATTACATTTTTATATTATGCAGGGGTAGTCAGTGTAACATATGTACAAAATTATGGGTGGTTCGTGTAAGGACAAAAAAGTGAGGGGTAGTTTGTGTAATTTCACTAAAACTCAGGGAGTGTGAGTTTAATTTACTCTAGAATTTTTTTTATAAACTAGCATTATGTTTAGATGAAATAGATTAGGTATGAAAACTAGCTTTTGAAGAGATAAAATATATTTTGAGTTTAATTTGAATCATTTAAAAAGGAGAATATAATCATTTTTTGAAAAAAAAGTAATCAATTTATAATGAAGCTAAAACTTTTAATATTAAAATTATATATAAGTTTCTAGATTATTTTAAAATCAATCCTATACACAAGATAAAATTATGAAACAAAGTGATTTAAGATAGTTTCCTCTTTACCCAAACTTTTCAATACTTTGAAATTGTCCAAATCAATTTCAAGTGACTTAAATACGAACGACACAATTTATATAGTGATATAAGATCCCTCTTAAAAAATCAAAGTTCCAAATTCTTAAAAATAAATTGGAGTAAATTACACTCACATCTGAGTTTTAGTGAAATTACACAAACCATCCTCACTTTTTTGTCCTTACACGAACTATCCCTAATTTTGTACATATGTTACACTGACTACCCCTACATAATATAAAAGTGTAATATTTTAAACAAAAAACGTATGATGTGTGTAATTAATTAAACAAAATATTGTAAATTATGTAGAAAAATTCAAATAATATAAGAGTCAATGTGTCTTTATTATTTGACTTATTATAAAATAATATAAGAGTTATTTAAACATTTATTTGAAATTATTAATGTATTTTTTAATGACACAAAAATAATAAAGAAACATTCGCTTTTGTACTATTTGAAATGT
This sequence comes from Lupinus albus, assembly GCA_009771035.1. NCBI lineage: Eukaryota > Viridiplantae > Streptophyta > Magnoliopsida > Fabales > Fabaceae > Lupinus > Lupinus albus. Next base: position 1,445,513 of record CM020016.1, read on the forward strand.
TACACAATATACAATATTTTGTTTAACTTAATTATATTCATCACACATTTTTTCTTTAAAATATTACACTTTTATAACATGCAGAGGTAGTCTGTGTAATATATGTATAAATCTAGGGGTGATTTGTGTAGGAGGGAGTGGTGGTTTGTGTAATGACAAAGAAGAGAGAGATGGTTTGTGTAATTTCATTTTAAAACTCAGAGGTGTGAGTGTAATCATCACATATTTTAAAAGAGATTAAGTGTGAGTTAAATATCTAAAAATAAGAAAGACAAAAAAAAAAAAAAGATTTTAAAATGGATCTTAGATAAAGTATCCAACCTTACAAGTATACATTGAGAAGAGGATTGGGTCATTCTTTTGATATAAATATAATTTTCATCAAAATTGGTACCTAATTATTTGTCTCAATCTTTTTATATTTTAATTTTTGAGCAAAAATGTTCATGTTTCGTTTAATCAGATTAAATCCAAATTGAGCATAGACCATAGTCATTGTTCATTCAGGTCAGAATTTCAATTATTCAATTTTCTTTCTCTTTTTCTCTTCCAACTCTTAATTTCCCAATTCATTCTTATCATCTCTATGGCATTAAAGTTTCAATCTTTAGCATATTCTACTCCATTCCGCAAATGGGTATTTCAAAGTTATTTCATTTCTTCATGTGCCACTCATGTTGAAGATATTTCTGAAACCATAGTAAAGCCTAATGATTCTTCTGAAATTTTCAATGAAAATTTTAACTTTTTGAAGAATAATCTTGCACCCCAGAATTTGATCAGGGTTTTGGATAATACTAGTGATTTGAACTCAGCAGTGAAGATTTTCAAATGGGCTTCTATGCAAAAGAGTTTTCATCACAGTTCCAATACTTATTTTCAAATCATTTTGAAACTTGGTATGTCAGGGAATGATGTTGAAATGAGAGCTTTTTGTAAAAAGCTGTTGAAGGAAAAGTGCCCTGGTGCTGAAGAAGCACTTGTAGAATTAGTTCATACTTTTGTCAAAAATTGTAGGATTAATGAAGCAATGTTGGTTTTCATGAATATTAATTTGAGTACTTATAAGCCTCCACTAGATGTTTTTAATGTTTTGCTAGGTTCCCTTGTTGAAGAAAATCGAAACGATTTTCATAAGGCCTTGTTTGTCTATAAAGAGATGGTAAAAGCAGGAATCTTACCCGATGTCGATACTTTGAATTACTTGTTGGTTGCGTTGTTCATGAGAAATCAGGTTGATTTGGCCTTGAATCAATTTAGAAGGATGAATAATAAAGGATGTAGTCCAAATAGTAAGACGTTTGAGATTGTTGTTAAGAGTCTCATTGCGAATGGTCGAGTGGATGAAGCTGTTTCTGTTACGGGGGAAATGCTTGAACTCAAATATCAGCCGGATTTGAGTTTTTATACCTGCTGCATACCACTCTTTTGTAGGGAAAATAAAGTAGAGGAGGGAGTAAGGTTGTTTGAAATGATGAAAGTGTCTGATATTTTGCCGGATTCTTTGATTTATACTGTTCTAGTAGAGTGTTTGTGCAAAAATCTACGGTTAGATTCTGCTATATGTCTCGTAAATGAGATGATAGAAAGTGGTATACAACCAACTGATAATGTTTTTCTTGATTTGGTCGATTGCTATTGTGAATTAGGGAGAGTAAACGAGGCTATAATGTTCTTAGAAGACAATCAAGTTTCGGACACTGCTTCTTATAATGCGTTACTTGAAGGTTGCTGCAATGCTGGTAAATTTCCGGAAGCATACATTCTGCTAGAGACAATGTCTGAGAGGAATATAGCTGATCGTTATTCTTGGAATATTCTCATCAGATGGCTTTGTGAGAATGAAGAAATCGGGAAAGCATACGAACTTCTTGGAAAAATGATGAAGTTCTCGTTTAATCTTGACCATGTGACCTTTTCTGCTCTTGTAGTTGGCAACTGTAGAATGTGCAAGTATGAGGATGCAATGGTATTATTTCGTCGAAATTGTTCTAGAAGCTGGGTTTTGGATTTTACATCGTATTCCGAACTAGTTGGGGGCCTCTGTGACATTCAAAATTGTCACGATGCCGTTGAAGTGTTTTCCTACATGTCATCGAAGAGACACCCTCTTCATTTTTTCTCCTTCTTTAAGTTGATAAAATGTGTGTGTGACGTAGAACAGATCGGCAAAGCTATTAGACTATGGCAGTTAGCTTACCATTGCGGTACTTCTTGTTGTATTGCCACACACACTACAATCATGCGCGTGTTGTCTAAATCGGGGAAGGCAAAAGACCTTTTAGTGGTCCTCTCACGAATGTTGATAGACGGCTGCAATTTTGGCGTGGAAACATATTGCATCCTTATTCATAGCATGAGTAAAGAAAATCGAGTAAATGAATGTGTGTTGTTTTTCAACATGATGGTAAATGAAGGTCTGATACCTGATACAGATACACTATTTGATCAATTGTCGTTCATAGCCAAACATTCTCAATTATGTATGATTTCTAGTGCTATCGATAAACTTGTTTCTGAAAGTGAAAACTTGAATCCTGCGATATATGGTTTACTTATAACTGGCCTGTGGAAAGACGGTAAAAAACATGAGGCGCACAGATTACTGGATTTGATGTTGGAAAATGGCTGGCTTCCAGATGCTACCACTCATAAATTGTTGATTGGATCTGATGTTGAAGAAGGAAGGGATCAACAAATATTGGTGTTTGATCATTCTTCCGTGCAAGACGCTGTTAGCAATATACTCGCAGAAGGCCTTGGAGAGACATGAAAACATCAGCGGCCCAATGCACGAGGCTCTCACGTGGTACGGTGATCTACGATGGGTAAGTGAATCTATGCAGCTTTACCCCAGCAAACAGATAAGTTATTTCCAGGATTTGAACCCATGATCTCCAGGTAGCAAGGGCTTACCGTTGCGCAGACATGACAACATAAGCATTCCATTAAAAGAATCTTGGTTGCACAGACAGGAAATATGTCTGCTCGGATGACAACTTCCGTGAAATTTATTTCATCATTTGCCATAGTTCTTGGTCTACTAGGTGAGATTAATATTATCAAAATATGTTATGTAATATGGATAAACTTCAATTAGAGGGTTTTTCACCAAATTTTACATTGCATATAACATTCTTTGCCTGTGATGAGACTCCTTTGTTTTCTTTCTTTCTTTTTCTTATTTGATGCACTGATAATGCTCTGAGAGACAATTGTAGAGGTTATTCTCATTAACATCTTTGATCTGTGTCCATACATTAAAAGCGCGAATAAAAGTTCTCGCTTCTTTGATTAGCAGGAACTGACCTCACTGATCTCTATGTTGCAGATGACTTGCATTTATCCGGTACCGATGTCTAGTCGACAAATATATCAATCAACTTCTTTCCAAATAGATTATACACCTCAAGCTATATTTCTCATACTCGTAGAACATCCGGTTGAAGGAAATGAGAAGATTGCTTTTCTACGTTGCCCGGAAATCAATTAATCTGTTTCGCAACACATAGCAGCACAGGTAAGATAGCAATTGGATGTTTCACAAAAATAGTTGTCACAGTATACCTTCTTTATGCTCAATCAGCATAAGAATATCTGAGCTTATATCTAATGTCAAACACATATATAGAAATATAAGAACATGAGGTAGTGGCATAGGACTTGAGGAAACATTCTTTTTGCGCATCAGCATTGCTTAAGCCGCATTTGAATCGCAATTTATCGGGAAGACCCATATAAGGGGGCAAAGCGCTACCGGCCTCTCGGGGCAAATTGTTTTGTTTTTCTCATTCTCAAGACTTATATAAGGTTGTTGTTTAGTGACTATGAGGTCACAGGTTTAAATCCTAAAAACAAGCATGCAACTACCCTCCCAAGACTTCACTAAGTAGGAGCCTCAAACATTGGGCTGCCGTTTTTCAAGAATCAAGAGTACTTCCAATATCACTCAAATACATGAAAACTGAAAAGTCATTATGGATAGCAAAGATGAAATTCTAAGAGGAGAAAGATAAAAAAAATTAGCAGTTAGAAATATGAATGAATAGTTGAACTATATTAAAACTGTGTAATAATACAAATTGGCTAGTGATTCCTAAAATGAAGTTACACTTTAGAGGACACAAGGTGAATAATTATAGTTGTATTGAATGTTTGTGAAATGAATTATACCCATTATCCAAAAAATCAATAGTTGATATTTTCTCTTTTAACAACTTAATTTGTTATAGATGTGTAGGCACTTATTATAATCTCAAATGTTAAATTTTCAGCCAATTGTTAGTTTATTCTCAATTGCCATGGTTGCACTTTATGCTCTATAAATTGTATGGGTGTACTCTAGAGAAGCCAATTCACAATCTCTTAAAATAATAATTACAATTTTTAAGAGATTGTAAATGTTTAAGTTTTCAACTATGTTGAAGGTGATTAAAATATTCATCATTGCATGTATATATAAGTTATTACCATACCCACCAACCCATAAGTGTTTTATTTTTGTTAAAATGGTTATTGAATGATATTTTGTGGGCTTTCAAATTAAGACTAGATTAACATTAAAACAAAATATTTTCAACACTGGAATAATACTAAAATGTACCTTTACATTTTAATTTATAAAATGTTTTGCCGAAATATTATATTTTTAATTTATTAGGTTAATGGTATCAATATGTTGAAATAATAAAAAAAAAACCTTAATCATATTAATATAACAAATAAATTTAACTTATCTGCTTTCATAAAATTGTATTCTAAATTTTTATTAATAAATTTTGTTTCAAGTTTCAACCTTATGCATACAATTCTCTTCAAGTTCTTTACCTGTTTTTATATATTCAAGTTCTATTTTTCATAAGTTCAAAATAATATTGTTTATCATTTTTCTACCATTTTAAAGTCGGATTTAATATGTATGTACTAACCGTATAATTATTTTTTTACAATTGTTCGTATATCATTCATCATTTATATGTTAATCACTAATTATCTCTTTCTAAGCGTATAATATTATTTTTCTTGTAAAACAAGGAGGAAACAAAAAGGCAAAAAAACATTAAAATAACATGACACACTAACTATATGTTTTTCTTATTCATAACCAATGATCTTCTGGAGAATAATGTATTTGTCACAATTTAACCCAAATATATTTCCAAAATATGCATTTGTCGCAAAACCTTTTTTCCTTTAATATCATTAATTCTATTTAAGGAAATAAAGCAAGGATGAAGAGAAGAAAACAACTACTTTCAAAATAATTGTGCTAATGTACCCAAAAAGAAAATACAATTTTGTGGTTTTACAAATTTATGTTGAGGCTACACAACATAGATCCTGATAGGATTTTTTTGCAAGTTGTTTTTTAGAGGTTAAGGAATATAAAGGAAAGGCTTGAGCCACCTCATAAGTATATTTCATATCTCTCGAGCTTTTCCCTTCCTTTCATTATCCTACAAATATCAACTCACAAATAGAATCTGATGCAAGATTTTTGGCTTTCATTTGATTTTTGAACCTCCTACAATGCTTTTCATGCTAGTACTTAATGATTTCTCTACATTACCCCAGTTGTTTCTGTTGCTCAATTTCTTTTTTGTTTGGGATTTGGCTTTCTTCACCAAAATGAAAAACTAAAAAAGTCTGCATAAACATGAACAAGTTTAACTTCAATTGCCACAATGAAGGTTAAAAAAATTAAACCATTTAATAATCATGGTATATTTACAAGGATAATTGCATAGGTCTCTCAACATTGAAGATAACTCCTAAGGAATTTTACAAGGCTTGGATGAGTAATTGCTGCAGTTTCTCTACAAAATCTAGAGTCCATGGTACCGAAACCATCACAACTAGACATGCTACCACAGAACCATTGCTTTTATTCATCAGAAACGCGGCCGACGTTGACACTTGGCTTCAAATAAACAGATTATCGTTATAGATGAGTGAAAACAGAGATGGCACAATAACAAGAATAGCAGTTGAAATATATAAAATTAACAACTAACTGGTGTTGTCTGGTTAAACATATAAGTCTATAAGACAGCATGAACTTTAAACAGTTTTAATAGAACTGCTGTGTCTAGACTTGCATAATTTGCCAAAGCTAAAACCTAAACTAAATAGTTCAGCAGTTGTACCAAGAATCAACTTCCTGCTCTTTACTCTCCCTAGAAGTTATGAAAATATAGAGCAGAAATGTTTTCCAATAACGCTTTACAATTAACAAAGGAAATATATGTTTACCTTGTCTTGAGTCTTGTTCCATGATAATCATTTTACTTTCATATATTGTTTCAATATACTTAAATTTAGTATATTTAAATATCTTGGGTCAATCATGTCATACAACACGATGGGGAAATTGACGGAGATGTAAACCATACAAGCGGGGTAGAAAAACTGATGGAGATGTCATATGTGATAGAAATGTGTCATTCATGCTTAAGAGGAAGTTTTAATGCACATCTATGAGACCCACAGTGTTATATGAACAAAATGTTGAATGATAAAATATCAACAAGAGAATAAACTTCATATAGCAGATATGAGAATGTTGCATTGGATGAGTGGACAAGATAAGATAAAAAATGAATGCATTAGGGAGAAAGTTTGAATAGTTCTTATTGTATAAAATGGTAGAATTACACCTTAGGTGGTGGTTTGGACATGTGTGGAGAAGACAGATAGAAGCTCCAGTAAGAAAAGTAAATCAAATGGAGGTTATTCCAATTTCAAATACTTGCATTCATAAAAAAAAATTCAATTGACTTGATAACATATTATGCCATAATCACTAGCCTCACCATAAGTCACATATCCAATGCAAACTTCACATTCGCAAATATTTATTGTAAAATTTATGTATTGTTCAAAGGAGATAAGAACATACCTCTTCACTTGGAAAGAAGAGTGCAAGTAAATCCTTTGTCCACAAGTTGGTTAACTGCGTCCCTGAACTTGTAGTAGTCGTCAACTGTGTTATAGACTTGATGAGAAATTCGGGCATATCCGGTTATCGGCCCAACTTCTCCATCTCTTGGTGGTCGATAATAGATCGGAACTTCAACACCAAAATGATCCCTCAAATGTGTCCTTAACTTAAGAGCATCCGCATCACTACTAATCCCCAAACAAGCTGGCAAACCTACCATGATCATGCTACCACACATATCCGGAGGACTCCCTAGATGAGTTCCCCACGCTTTCACCAGCATCTCTCCCATCTCCACAACAGCATCATGATTCCTCTTCTTGATCCCTTCAATACCTCCTTCAAACCTATTAACGAATTCCAAAGCCGCGGGAACCACCAATTGAGCACTATAATCCCTAGTCCCAATCCAAGCACTCTCCACAGCCAACCCATTGCCATACTCATGCGACACAACCGGATGGTGCAAATTGGAACCCTTAGGCATCTTCCTGCAATACAGGAACGCGATCGAAGGAGGGCAAAATAACCACTTATGCAAATTGCTAGTGTAAAAATCGGCGCCGATCTCCTTCATATCAACATCAATACACCCAATTGAATGAGCAGCATCAATGAAAACCTGATCAACACCTTCCTCCCTACAAATCCTAACCAAATCCTTAACCGGAATCACGACACTTGGCATCGAAGTAATATGATCAATAACAGCTAACCTAACCCTATTCCCATCACTCTTCCCTCTCTCTAAAGCATTCTTAAATTCAGAAACAATTTCATCATCCGAAGTAACAGGAAAAGGAAGATTCACTTCAATAACGTTACCTCCAGCGCGTGTAATATACGCTTCAATTGATTTCTTAACCGCACCATACGCGTAATGAAGCATGACGACGACATCGCCTTTCTTGAACCGTCCTTCATGGAACGACCATGCGGCGTTCTGGAGGACGATGGCGGCGGCGGTGGTGGCGTTATCGACGATGGAAATCTCGTCGACGTGTTCCGCGTTCACGAGGTGTTTGATTATTGTTCTTGATTGAAGGATCCCTTTTTTGAGGACGTTGAAGTAGAAATGATCTGGTTGCCGGAGATACTTGAGCTGCCAGTGTTGTTGGGCGGCGATGACGGAGGCTGGGCAACAACCGAAGCTGCCGTTGTTGATGCGAGCAATGGAAGGATCGTGGTGAGAGAATTCGGATTGAGCAATGATGGAAGAAGAAGAAGAAGATGAAGATGAAAATGAAAATGAGAGTTTTGGTTTTTTGGGAGTGTGAGAAATTGAGTCTCCATTGATAGAAGCCATGAGAAAAGATGAGTGATCGTAATGAAGAAGAAGAAGTTAAGAAATGAGAATATAACATCAGATCAGTGTTGAGTTATTTTTGAACCGGAACTCAATCTTAGATATGAAAAAATGCTAATATAATCTAAAATAATATATGTAATTGATATTCGGGATGAGTATGGTCCCTCAGGTTATTTTTGAATCCGAACTCGGCTGCTAATCTGATTTAGAATGATGTTGATCAAGCCAATTTTTAAACTCCAACCAGTATTTAAATATGACTATTTTAGATAATCTTCTTAGTATTACTCATTATGAGTATGTATTTAATACATGAAATGATCTTTAGGTAGATTTTTGTTGATCATGTATATATGATATAAATATTATAGAATTAATAATATTTGTCATTTACTCTATACATAATTGAATAGTCACATAGAAGCGAGACAAATAAGTAACCATGGGTCATATCATGTTTACCATTTACTTACCTTAAATATAAATTGTGTCTAAATTTTGAACATAAATTTGACCCAAGACCTAATGAAATTTGACCATATTTGAGTCCAACCATGGTCGAATCAAACCATGTGAACGAATATGATCGTATCATGCTCATCCATATCATCAAATGAGTGATAGTCGGGATGACGTCTAGTTATTTTTGAACATGAACTTGATCTTAAGAATTATCAAATTTGAAATGTGTCGATTAAATTAACTTTTGAACTTGAACCTAGATCTGATCAATTAAATATGATACATATTTATTTTAGATAGTCTTATCAGCATTACTCATTATTTGTGTAATTGATACATGAAATAAATTTTATGTATATGTTTTGTTGATTATTATATATTTGCTAAAATTTTAGACAATCAATGATGAGTGGGACTGATCTCCGGTAATGGAGAGGTAAGTGCAATGGAATACTAAACAAAAAGTAAAATACAATTATATTTATATCCTTGTTATTTAAAGTAAGATTACAACTTCACCCTTAAAATACAAAGTAAAAAAACACTTCCCTCTCTATTACTGGAGAAGAGTCCCACTCATCAATAATATTTTGAGGCAAAAATATATTATTACTCTATAGATAATTGAATAATCACATATTATATAATTTCACTAAATCTACCAATCTATCTTACTCTTCATATAATGAAAGCCTAAATTTGTTTACATGAACATCATAACATTTATCATTAATATTAACTATTTTTATTTAAAACTTAATAATTATTAACTTATGAATAATTGATCATAAATGGACTACCACACATATCTTATTTTATTTAGTTCATTAATGATATACAAATATCTTATTTTATTTAGTTCATTAATGATATACACATTTATTGATTGAATTTAATTTTAATATACTCATAATGCAAAGTTTTTTATATTAATGATATATCATCATTTATTATTAATATAATTTTTTTTTACTTAACCGACAATAATTATTAACTCATAGAGGATAATAATATATTGGAAATAATAACTCATGAATACTTTATGTGAGGCTATGAATGTAATTGTCTCTATTGCTTAGGAAGAACATGGTGGAGTAAACTATATAATGGTCCCTCTTAAATTCTAGTAAATATTTGCATTGAATACTTTGGGTAGAAAAAAACCTCAATTCCCTGAACTTTGTACTTCAATTCATCATTTTATATGATGTAGCCATGTTTTTGTGTTTGTATTCAGTATTGCATGTAAGACAAAGAGAAGTTACGAAGAGAAAAAAACATGGCATGATACAATGTCTAGTCTAAAAACCTTGCAACAAAAGAAAAATGAATTAGTATTTTGATGCCAATTTGAAACATTCCCATTTGATGTCAGCATTTGATTTTTTACCCATCCATTTTAATGGTGTGTTTAATGCAGTGTTGTAATATTGAGACGGTACGACCGGTTTGATCGTTGAACGGACTTGAAAACGGCCCCATTTTATAGTTTTAATTGAATGACTAGTTGGACCGTTTTGAACTTGAGAAATTCTGATTCGACCATGCTAAACTCAGTTAAACCAGAATAACCCGAGAAAAAACCAGACGGTTCACTTAAAATTAAGAAAAATGGAACATTACTCTAACATTTTATTTTATTTCAGCTCAAAAAAAAATAGAGAGATATTACTTTAATATAATTATATAAAATTCTACATTTATTTATAATTATATATTTATAAATAAAAATTATTACTTATATTTAAATTCATGCGGTCCGACCGGATAATTTAACTTATCCTTACATGTGTATATGTATGTTGTCATGCTCTAAAGTCTAAACTCCTACGCAACTTCTCCAACAGTGGAATAATTTAATCACATTATTTGACAAATATCATATGTCTTCTAATTTATATGAAAATGATATATGAACCTATCGTTCCTTAGCTTGCTTAGTTTACATTAAATAAATTAAGAGAAAAGGATGTATCAACGGAAAGTGTAATAGATTTTTACACTATTATTATTGTATTGTTCAATATTCATTTATAATAATCATTTAATTTTTAAAAAATTAATATAAATAAATAGTGGATAATATAATTATTGTATATAAATATTTACATTATTAGATAAATTAAAATGAAAATGTCACCATCAACCTTACTCAACATTTAGGAAGATATCACTATATTTTTATTTTGTGTGTGCTATGCAATAAGACACCACAACCCATTCAAAATAATTATAATAAGCTACCAACCTTAATTATAAACTTCATTTTCATCTTTGAATAATTACAATTATAATTTAACAAAACATATTTTTTTAAATGTTAGTGAAAGATGAAATTATTTATACATTTTTTAAATTAAAATTGGAGGTGTAGGTAGGTGAGATACCTAATTCTTTTTCTAAAGATTATCTCAAACTTTATGAGTAAATAACTAATTATTTTCGAAGTACAAGGTTAAATATTTCAACAAATATTGTTAACATGAATCGAACTTGAACCTTTTGACCAATGTAAAGATCTAATGTAATATTATACTACCTTACGAATACTTTATTGATACGAGATATCTTAATTAAAACTAAAAATTATTTTTTTTGGGATTTGTAAAATAAAAAAAATTATTCAAAAAAATTCCATCCTCATAGTGTAATACACTATATTATGCTAATTTAGAGTAGAGTTGAACCCTTCTATTATAAATTTATAATACACTATATTAAACAATCATTTATACATAAAATTAATATTGAGTAATTTAATTATTAAGATTTTGTTAACATGTGATTCATTGAAAATTAAAATGCAGCACCGTTATATTAAAAACATTATTTTCCTTAAATAATATCTGAAGAAAACTTATTAATATCTTTCTCTAATTTAACCCATTAAACATTTTAATCAATTATGAAAAGAACATTTCTTCCCAATGATAAATATCCATTATTGGTAGAAGACCCTTCAATAAAAATAAAAAAAGATTCCTTTTTTATGTATATATATATATATATATATATATGTATATATATATTAGGGTCCAACTAAGGTTTCTTCATTTCTCAGCTTTTGGGGTCTTGGTAGCATCAACAACATATCTATTGTAGTTTCAATCTCAGAAAGGTTTGATTTTTACTATGTTTTAATCATCTACTTTTTTCTTTGTTTCAGGTTTTATTTTTTGTGTTATCTGATCTTGAAACATTGTATGTTCAACCTAGTTTTGATTGTATATAGTAACATGTGTTTTTGTTGTTTTAATAGATTTCAACTGTCATGTTATTGGTTTGTGTTCAGTTATCTATCTAAACATGTTTTTTTTGTGTGTATTTGGTGTTCTTTTTTATTTTGATGATTCTATTTGTTTATTTGGTATATGAGTTTTAGGGATCTATATGAAGTTGTAACATTAGTAGAATGAATTTGTTCTCATAAATTTTCACCCTTTCTGTTTTAATTACTCTTTTGTCTATAGTTCTATATGAACTTGTAATATTAGTAGAGTGAAATTGTTCTCATAAATTTCACCCTTTTGTTTTAATTACCCTTTTTGTCTATAGTTATAAGCTTTGTAATCAAGATCTAAGCTATAACTTTTCCTTTCTGCCAAATCTGACAAAGGAATTTGTTAACTGAATGCATATTTTTATTCTTTTTTTCTTCTTAATTTGTATTGTTTTTTTATTAATTATCAAAAGTCAACTCTCTGCTATATAATCTTATTGATATTTACCTTATTATATATTGTGTTTATCTATGACACTGGTAGTGTTGATTGAGGAATGTAGACTACAAGAGATTTAACTATTCATTTCGTTCACCGATGTATGGTTGTTTGCTTTCTGCGTAAGATTACGACTATATGTAGTTCATTTTGCTTACAGATTTCGTTGTCCAACAGATTTTCGCCGACATGGGGTACAAGCAATTGTGCGCGACCTTCTGTTTATTGGCTTTAACATGTTCCCTACTTCCTTCTTTCTCAAATGGACTTTTGAGAGTTGGTTTAAATAAGAAACCTCTTGATCTTCCGAGTTTTCATGCCGCTAAAAAGGCAAGAGAAGATCTAAAGTTACGAAGACCAATTATGGGCGCATATGATAAGTATATTGGTACATCGAAGGGCGAAGATATAGTACCGTTGACTAATTATTTGGATGCTCAGTATTTTGGTGAGGTTGGAATTGGTACACCTCCACAGAAATTTACCGTCATATTCGATACTGGTAGTTCCAACCTTTGGGTTCCATCATCTAAGTGCTATTTTTCGGTGAGTTCAACTTAACTTTTTGTCTCTTCACAGCCATTTACGTATAAGCGTATTATATTGATATACATTTTCTTGCAGGCTGCTTGCTATACCCATAATTGGTACAAGGCAAAGAAATCCAAATCATATACCAAAAATGGTAACGCTGGCTTCTAACCGTTCATGCTGATCATAGCAGTACTTTAATATATGCAAACATTAAATTAGAAGATTCTATATGGCATGTGTATATATATATATATATATATTTGCTATTTAATATAAGTTTAATTCTGGCTATCAACTCAGGAACATCGTGTAAAATAAGCTATGGCTCTGGATCAATATCCGGTTTCTTCAGTCAAGATCATGTTAAAGTTGGCAATGTTGTTGTCAAGAATCAGGTGAGTACTTTGTTTATGAGTTTACACTCAATGTAGATTGTACAGATTTGTAGCAATACTTACAAATGTCATTATTATTATAAACTGTAGGATTTCATCGAGGCTACCCGAGAAGGAAGTATTTCCTTTTTGGCCGGGAAGTTTGATGGAATACTTGGGCTTGGCTTTCAGGAGATCTCAGTTGAAGATGCTGTGCCAGTATGGTATGTTTTGACGTGTCTTTTATTCCATAATTGGTATCCGGTTTCCGTGTTGGAGTATTGTATTGTGAATCCTTTATGTTCCTTTAATGTTATGGTCCATTTTTAAATCAGGTATAATCTTGTGGAACAAAATCTTGTAAGTCAGAAGGTGTTCTCTTTTTGGCTCAACGGGGATCCAAATGCGAAGAGTGGTGGTGAACTAGTATTCGGTGGTGTTGATTCAAAGCACTTCAAAGGAGAACACACCTATGTTCCGGTTACAAGAAGAGGTTACTGGCAGGTTAGTGAAACCGAGTATTGTTTGATCGACAATTGCCTTAAATTATATAATATAATTTAGTCCTGATAAATGTTAACACCGAAAATTCCTTTTTCAGATTGAAATGGGAGATTTTCTCATTGGAGGTCTTTCAACAGGTAACTGTATTGTTCCTCAACATTGTGACACTCTTTATGATTCGAAAGTTTACCTAATTCTGAAATATATCAATGTTTTTCGTAGGTGTTTGTGAGGGTGGCTGTGCTGCTATTGTGGATTCAGGAACATCTTTGCTTGCTGGTCCAACTGTATGTTCTTCAATATTTTTCGGGAAAACAATTTCTTATCGATTATTTGCTTTGAGTCTAAGGAAGACCATCGACAACTCTAAGCGAAAAATATTAGAAAGGGTTTAGATCCAATCATCCAAATGGTCTCTTGGAAGATTTGCTTTTTGACAGAACACCACTTTGTCGTTTGATCTATATAATCGACCTGACCCAGTAGGAAAAAGCCTTTGGTTATTATAGATTTTCATTAATGATCTTTGTTAACTGTTACTTAATTTCAGTCTGTCATTGCTGAAATCAACCATGCTATTGGAGCCGAGGGAGTTCTCAGCGTAGAATGTAAGGATGTCGTTTCTCAATACGGAGAGTTGATATGGGATCTCTTAGTATCAGGGGTAAGCATTCCTTCCTTCTATAGAAAGGAATTTTTTTAAAACCGGGAGATTAATCTGGCAAGACCTCCAGGTCATGGTTCATCTGACTAAAGTTATGGTTAAGCCGATTTTGATAGAATCGCAGACATTGGTGGTTCATGGTCTAACCGGTTCTGGTTTTTAAAAAAATGCTATTGCGGCCCCCGATCTTTCCCATTTATGACCTAAATGAATATGATATTGATATATAGGTGAATCCTGCTGACGTATGTTCGCAAGTTGGATTATGCACTTTCAAGAAGGATCTATCTAAGAGGTTAGTAAGTTTTTTATTTGAAAAGCCTGTTATATATCAGCATCTTACTTTGTACTTCCATGCATGACTTTTTCACCATATTTGTCTCAGTTCACACGAATTTACGAATAATTTGAATATCCATTACCATTACTGGCTGACTAATTTTTTCTTTTGCCATTTGGAGAGTTAAGGACCTGACATGAGTAATAAACATCACTTACTTGCACTGCGATATTTTGTCCGAAACAGACCTTAAAATTTACTTTGAATTCTATAATTGTGCAGTGCTGGAATTGAGATGGTAACCGAAAAGGAGACAGAGTCGAAAACTAGAGGAGATACTCCGTTGTGTTCATCTTGTCAAATGCTTGTGATTTGGATCCAGAATCAACTAAAGCAAAAGAACACTAAGGAAAGAGTGTTCAGCTATGTGAACCAAGTAAGACATTAGAATCGTCCTGTCCACAAACAAAAGTTGTATTTTATGTAGTGTAAGGATTATGTTGCAGACATATGTTTAGTGTTTGTTTTTTATCGTTGGCAGCTATGTGAAAGCCTGCCGAGTCCAGCTGGAGAGTCGGTGATAAGCTGCGATAGTCTTTCTCGGATGCCAAACATTACATTCACTATTGGAGATAAACCTTTCGTCCTTACACCAGATCAGGTTAGCATTTCAGCTTTTGATAAATCAAGTTTGATTGTTGAGCGAAAGATGGTTATACTCCCAGAAAAGTATTGCAATTGAATAAAACTATTGAATTGTTGGAAGTTTAAAGAAAGAAAAATATAGTGATAACATTCCAAAAGACGAGGGTTAGTTTCGGAATAACGGTGAGAGGTTTAAATATTGGAAATAGTCTAGTAAGGCTAGGTACATATGTACCTTCCCCAGACCCTACGAAATGGTAGCCTCGTGCATTAGACCGTTATTTAACATTCCAAAAGATGTCGGCACATTCTTGAATCGAATAGCTTATTGAACTACAAACTTTGCTGTTATTATGTACTTTCAGTATATTCTGAGAACTGGAGAAGGCATCACAGAAGTTTGCCTTAGTGGGTTTATTGCTCTTGATGTTCCTGCTCCAAGGGGCCCACTCTGGTATGTTACCTTTATTATCTAAATGTTTATGAATTATAAAAAAATGTTACCTTTATTATTGCTCTCCATGCCGATTGTGGCGTGAAACTTTGTGTGATTAAAAAAATGATTTTGACTTTAATGTAACCCGATGTGGTCCAAAAGCAGCCCTATGCAACCCGATTGCGGTCTAATGTGGTTATATCGTGTCCCATTGCAATCGCATAATTGTAATTGCGGGATGATGCGGTTGCAGAGGTCATTGCAACCGCCATATTGCGGCTGCACCAAGTGATGCAAGTCTGCACTCCACAATTTGATACACATCGAAAGGTTTCAAGCTTTCTCACTATTTATATGTCCCTGCAGGATTCTTGGTGATATTTTCATGAGGGTATATCACACAGTTTTTGACTATGGGAATGCCCAAGTTGGTTTTGCCCTAGCTGCCTAACTCACTTCCAAAGAAGACTATGTGCATTTTAATAACTGTTGTGTAAAGAAGCTGTTATAACCTATAAATACTAATACTCAGGTTCAGTCTTTGTATTCATAAATGTATTTATTTATGCATTTGAAAGTATACACTTGGAAGTGTTGAAACATTAAAGACACCCATGTTTGTATCCTTCTGTGTAAAAACCAGTATTTATACTCTTCTTCCCCCTTTTTATATTTTACTATACTTTAAATGTGGTAATATACTAATGCAGGTGACAATAGAAGGCATGAATCATGAACTTTATCCACTTAGCTTCTATGGTCCAACAGCCTTTAGCATGTGGTCATATATGTATATATGTGTATGTCATATTCAACAACACCAATTGTAAGAAGCGTTATTGATATGTCATCTTCAACTGTGCTTATGTAATTCAACAATTTTCATTGTAAGAAGCGTTGTTGATATGTCATCTTCAACAGTGTTTACTCACATAAGCATTGCTGAAGATAGGATATACATATATGTGTATGTATGCCCACTGAAGTTTGGGATCTTTATATTAGACTCATGTTTGTGTAGGCTTGAGCTAATGATAATGCTAAGTGTTTAGTCATTAAAATAATCAAACCATATACCAACTAAGTCTTTGACAATCATTAAATTTGATCTTAGATGGGGATATGGGAAAGTGGAAAGGAAAGGGAAATTGATTTTTTCTTATGAATGAATACTCCTATCATAAAATAAAAAGCATACATTGCATATATATTAACTCAAATGAGTGGAAAAGTAAGGGAGAATGGTCTAGAATAGAAGCCCTTATAAGTACACAAAATTCTCCCAAAAAGATAAATAATGTAAGTGTTTACATTCATCATGCAAATGCTCACACACCAATTCAGTTTCTAATAAAGGTCCACCAATAATATCCAACATTAGAAAGTACAAATTTATGTACTTAAGCCAAGGTTCAAATATTAATGTTGGGTACCATCATCATGGAACACATGTAAAGCCATAAATATAATAATCCATACACACATAACACTTCCACATTGATAATTCTCCAAATCAACATAGACTCCCAAATGATTATTCCAAATGATTTCTTAAACTAATGATAGGACAAATCCAAATGATTTCTTAAACTAATGATAGGACAAATTCCAAATAGAACATCTATAACATAAACTAAAATCAAGGAGATATGTTATCATGCAGACTCTGAAAGAGTAACCTTTCACTATTCTTCGTCGCTATCATTGCCGAATACAGAAGATATAGAAACCTTTTCCTTCTTTGCAGCATTATGCTTCTTGGCACCAAAAGAGATCTAGCATAATTAGGGGGAAAGAACTAATGGGGTTAGCATATTTATAATTTGACACACAAATCTGAACTCTGTATAATGTAAGAATGCAAAAGCAACATTAAATTGATGTCGGTGTGAAGAGTAAAGACTTGAATTTGAAAAGAGCAACATCAAGTTCTCAAAGGTATGTATGTACCTTGGAAACACTGCCTTTAGAAGAAAACCCAAACTTCAAAGTATTCCGCTGCTCCTGATCGGTAAGTGCGGTAGCTGTTTTAGATTCAGAGGAAACAGGTGCAGATCCAGACTCTTGCTGGAGTTGAAGTTGTTGCTGCTTTTGAGCATCAGCACTGATTGACATTAAATATTGGAAAGAAAGGCGTTACGGTGAGGGGGCTAAAAAGTGGAAAAAAAAGGTGTTTCAGGTGTAAGAGTAGAAGGATACATTTGAGCGAACTTAGCCATTTCTCTCTCTTGACGCTGCTGTTCTCGCTTTTGTCTGTCGTCCCGGCTGCTACTACCATGCATTTCCTTCATTTGTTTGAAACGCTACATTACACATCAAGGATTTTGCATTAGAAGGGGAAAAAATTGAGCCAATTTGGATATCAAGTTAGAAAAATCAGAATCGAGTTAATGTTAGTTATGTCTCTACCTTTCTGTGATTGTGATCATAAGAGCTCAAGTGTGCTTCAAACTCCATTGCCAATTTGTATTGCTTGTTGCAGAGATCACAATAAAACACCTTTCGGATTTCTTTCACGTCAGTTTGAATTTTTTGCTCACGTTCAGCTAATACCTGAATTTTCATAAGGTGCACGAAGCAGGCAGAAGAAGCCACCAGGTAATAAAAACTGCAGGAAATTCTCAAGACCGTCCAAAGTTGATGGTTCCTTATGATATACCAATCCGGTCAAAAGACATGTAAATATGATATATGCTGCTTTCTGCTACTAGGTGCAGGTTTGAGAAAATGTAAAACATCAACCTCAACACTACTATATGGTTTATGCAGCTACTAGTGAGTTATATAAATCATACCTCCCGCTTCTTCACATGCTCCTCTGTCTCCTCCAACTCAATATCAAGTTTTTTTCGCTGGACATTTTCCTCCGCGGTGAAAAAATCGTCTTCTTCTTGTTTACCAACCCCCAATCTTGGATCTCTGATCCCAGATTTTATTGGCTCAGTGATTCCTGCACACAAATCCAGAAGGACAATATAAAAACCAAGATAAAGCATTTGAAATCAAGGAGAACGCCAAAATCAAATAACTAGCAGCAAAATCACCAAACATTTTAACGCTGAAAGAAAAGTAGAAAATAAACTACTTGCCAAAATGCCCTGTTATAGTGAGAGGTAAGTTCACTAAATTAAATAATCAAGCAGATAACTCAGAAAAATATAACCATTCTCCAAAAAAGGTTTGTGCGAATACTATGCAGGGCATTAACTAGGGGGCTATAGGTTAAATTAAGTACTATTCTTATCGTATACAAATTAAAATCAATATATACTGTAAAAAAACAAACTAGGAAAAACAGTCTTCATACAAACTACTATAAACATTTCCACTCTTCATACAAACTACTAAATGTTGATATATTTTCGATATCACAATTATACACGACTAGGAGAAACACCTGCCAGCCCATCAGGCCCAAAAATGAGATAGAACTCATGCTAAATAGTTTTCTTCCATTTTCTCCACAATATAGAAAATGGGGTGAGGGGATGAAAGTTTAAGTACATAAAGGCGGTTCAAATAACACTAAGGAGGCACAGAAGAAAGGTGCACATAGGAGAAGGTGTGATACTCAAAATGAGTCAAGGGCAAATGATGCAGCAAACCAGAAGATAAAACAATGGCCAAATGCACTATGTTAAAGTTCATTGAAGAGAAGAACAAATCGATCAATATTGAAGGAAGTGATAACAAAGTACAAACCTTGCTCATCCTTCCCAAGACCCTTTCCTTTCCAACCCATCTTTTGGAGAAGCTTAAAGCCAACATTAGATGATGATAACTGTGTGTCCAGAGATGCTTGTTCTACATTTTCCAGATCAACATTTTCTGTTGGCCTGTGATTGATTGGCAAGCGAAAATCCTCCGAAAAATCATCAATAAGGGAGTCCCGATATGCCTATCAAGTAGCAAGATATATATGACTCAACATCTTCATGAGAAGAGCACGTCAATTAATTGCAAAATACTATAAGAAATTAAGAATTACCTTATCCTTTTTAGATTGCTTCCTGTCATGGCCACCAGTTTCATACTTACCATTGGTCCATCTATAGTCCATATTTATCTACCGAAGTACCAATAAAAAAACGCAAGATGTAAAAATTTCTTCATCCAAAGAACAGGTGCAGTATTCACTTGATTCAGGTCCCAAAAAGAATAAAAAATAAGAACATTCATCATGAACCCAACATCAAATAACACATACAACAACAACCAAACCTTTATCCCACTAAATAGGGTCGGCTATATGGATCGAACGATGCCATAATGCTCTATCATAAATCATGTTCAAACATCAACTAACACATAAAGAGAAAATAATATTAATCTCCCTTGAAAGTAAGTATAATGATGAAAATAAAATTTAAGGAAAATTGATGTAATTTATAAAACAAAAAAGGTTCTGAATGTAAATAAACTAAAGCTCAACAATATTAAGTACACATGATGGTAAAATACGCTATGATGAAGAAACAGAGGGCACTTATCAAGTAAACTTATTCGCAACACTAGAATCATCAAATTCTACAAATTAAAACAAAAACAATACATATTATAAGAATGAAATCCAAGTAACATAGAATTCAATTAACTAAACCACCGACATTAAAAAGTTATTACTTTCGAATACCCTTTTGAAATTTAATCAAAACCCAAGAGAGAAAATCGTTGGAAAAAACACAACACAAATCAGATTCAGTAAACCCTAGCTTATAAAACAATAATTAGGGCATAATAATATTAGTATAATTTAATACCTTAATAAAAATAAAAGAAGTTCAAGTTCTGGGAAAACAACTCTGCTTGGATCTCGCGATTGTTAGATTTCAACGCAAATTCTTCAGCACGAGATTTTGAGGTTGATTAAAGGGAAACAATAAACCCTGGAATAAGAACAAAAACGAATACATATATATATATATAATAATATTTAAATGTAATTTTAATTTTATAAGTAAACAAAATTAAACAAAATGAGAGAAAGAGAAATAGAAACGGCCCATACATAATGGATTGTTTTGTTGGGTCTCCAAATCATTTTCTTTTATTGTTTGGGCTTTTACAATTTTGCCCAAATGATCTTGCAATTTTTTTTGGTATCATTCATCCTACCATAGTTTAATTTAAAATAGTTACACTCATAGTTGTAAAAACAGTTTCGTGCCGGCCGGTTCAACCGATGAACTGGTCCCAATATTGGTACGGTACAAAAATTATATCGGTCATGTAATTATACTGATCAAAACCTGCCAAAACCAGTCAAAATCAATCATATTGGCCGGTTTTCAATTGAACCATACCACTCAAATCCGTCGATTTTTATTTAAAATTAATTTTTTAATCAAAATAAAATAAAATTATTGTTTTTTTATTAATTTTCAACATGTTAATATATTATATATGTATATATAACTTCATCAGTATACGGTTTAATTAGTGAACCACCGGTTGAACCCCTGTATCACTGTACCAGTACCCCTACCAGTTTGATGACCAATACAATATTAATAACACTGGTTACACTCATATCTCCTCCTGAGTTTTAATGAAATCATTTAATTTTCCAATTTCGGAATTTTTTTTATCAGATGTATGTACAATAGTATTATGGGATAAAATGTCAAGAGAATAAAGTTCAATATAGAAAAAAAATGAGAATGTTATTATATAAATAATCATATTACATAAAATAGAATTATCAATGAATATGATTATTAATGAATGCAGTACGATGAAGTTAGAGCAATTCATATTGTAGAATATATAGTAGAATTATGTTTTACATAATTTTGGCATATGTGGAGGGAACTATTAAAAGCTCCACTATGGAGAGTAAATCAAATAGGGATGGTCCAAGTTCTAAAGTTAGGGAATGCGAAACTATTGGAAAAATACTTATAGATCAATGATTTACGAGTAAACATGATATATTATTAAAATACTATGCATGTTTGATTTATATAGGGAGTTAATTGAAATTTTCTCAATTAATTATAACATATACCTATTTAGATTAGTGGATATAAGTATAAGACTACATAACTAATCTTATTCCTCTCATTATTATATGGGAATATATCCACTTACTCTAAATCTACTTCACGTCTTAACCATTCATTATAGGAAAATATAATGGTTTAAATCTATTCACTAATTCAAACCATTTGATATGAAGTAGATTTTTCTCAGTTACTCTTGGAATAAGTCGACCTATTCTCTATCTAATGGTTTAGATCTCTCACTAATTCAAACCATTTGATTTTCCTAGAAATGATGATTAAAATGTGGAGTGGATTTTTCTCAGTTACTTTTGGAGTAAGTCGACCCATTCCCTTATTATATAGTCATTTATAGTTCTAAGCAACAAAACAACCCATCTATGTTTTTCTAATTACACATTGGTTTAGATTGCTAATGTTATCTAATGAAATGTTTCTTTGTATTTGAATTTTGAAATTCATTACAACAAGCAATTGTAAGGACTATCTAAATATCATAATAGCTAAATCAATTCATTAAACCACACAAACTTTCATTCTATTTAAACTCATATGAATTAAGTGAAATTACTTAGCATAAATTTCACAACAACTAATGCCATTACATTGCTCAAATCACATTTCTCATATCACATTGCTCTAACTCATATTACAATTTACAAAGAACACTAATACAGCAACAAATAAAACCCCACATGAAACTTTTAGCTTATGCATCTCATTTTTATGTATGCTTTATCATTTTCTCCAATGTAATAATAATTTTTGTGAATTAAGGTGCATAACAAAAGACCTACAAATTTTTTGAACCCCCAATTTTTTTTTTTGAAGGCCACTATAAAACACTCAAGCCCACATAAAGAAAATTCAACCCATAGACCAAATCTTTAGAAAAAAAAAACAAATAACCCCAAATAGAAATAACTTAATGTTAAGGAGATTAAAGAACAAATTTGATTTTATGAGCACATAGATTAAAATAATATCACTTTATAGAGTCAAAAAATATATTTAACTATATTTTAATTATAAAACAATAAAAATTATAATGTCATCCAACTAAAATTCCCTCTATTAGCTCATAATTTTTTTATCTATAAATGTGTGATGACCATCTTTAGGTTTGGGGAATCTATTTGAATTTTTTTTAAGAATCATATCAATGACACAATTATTTTCAAAGGAGTAAAGTGATAGTTATTCTAAACTAATTTAATAGTATATAATTGATTATTGATGAATGACCCAACTTTTGGAAGCACATTCGCCGACCAAAATTTAATGGAGAAACTTCAACTGAGTTTGATTTGAGGTTTTTGTTATTTTAAATACTTGGTTTGCGGTTTTGTTTGATATTAACGATTCCGATTCTAAATCTGATTTATGTACTAGACTAATATTATGTAAAACTTCACTGAATTCTTAAATATACTAAAAGAATAAAGACTTGATATCTAAAACGACGAGTAATGATACATTTCGAAAGAGATTAATCTTGGATACCCTTAATTTATACAAAAAAATGATAAAAAATATATATTTTGAGTCAAATATGATAGGGAATACCAAAAACCCAATAGGGTGGGAATGATAATTTGTTTCCAAATCTATTGTATTTGGGATCGAGTTTAGAATTGGGTAAGTAAAAATCCGATCATAATCAATCACTTCTCAATGATGAAGAGTTTCAATTCATGGCACATGGATGTTCAAGAAAAAGATAGATGCCTCACAAATGTGGGTCCATATATCAATGGAACCAAATCCCTTATGGCTCCAAGTGGGTCCACTCAGTGCTGTGATGAATCTAAATCTAAGTGCATATTGAATTGGAGAATTACTCTCATGTTTGGTTTAGATATTTGTTTATAAGTTTTTATTATATTTATATTAGAGAAGTAATATATTTACTCAAAATCTTAGCTATTAATTCTAATAAATTTAATGGTTTAAATCATCTCATTAATTCAAACTATTGGTTTTTCCTAGAATTGATGGCTAAAATGTGAAATAATTTAAAAAAATTTACTCTTGAGTAAGTGGATCTCAACTTTATATTAATGATTTTAAACTATTTTTAAATGGGAGATATCCACTTACTCTAAGAGTAAGTGAGAAAAAATCTACTTCATATTATGATCATTTATTATTGGGAAATCAATTGGTTTGAATTGGTGAGTACATCTAAACCATTGAATTTTCTAAGATTGAAGGACTAAAATGTGGAGTAGATTTTTTCCACTTACTCTTGGAGTAAGAGTAAGTGGATCCCTCCCCATTTTAAATTTAAGTACTTATTAGGCAATTCATTCAAAAAGAGAGACCACAATGTAATTATTTTATGAGGAATAAAATATTTCATTGTACTGAGAGATAAATTATCTCATTCAACCACTAAAATTGTGGTATGTATTTAATCATTTTCTGCAACCACAATGATAATCGTGATACAATTTCAACACTATAGTATTTCGGTATTTATAAAGCTAATAGACCTAGATTTAAAACCTTACCCATATTTGTTTTTGTTACCTTTATTAAGGGAATCTATATGAAGCTAATTATAGTATGATTATTTATCCTTTTCCCTAAGCTTGTCTTTAACACTTTATTTACTTTTTAAATTATTATTTCAAAATCATATTCTTATATAAGAAATTGTACTTCACAAAAAGATAAAAGAAATCGACAAAAAGGACACCACAATCTATTGCTAAGATTGCAACCCCAAATTAGCAAAGATCATTGTTCTTTTCATTCTATTAAATAATTAAGAAAATTAGATTCACGAGTCAATCACTTTATTAATAATCACTTAATCTCAAATTTTGAAAAAGTAGATTATTATTTAAGCTTATCCATATCCAAAGAAGGTCATTGTCCAAACATGTTATAATGATATGGATATGGTTTTGTAATGTTTCATTATACACCCACTCCCACAACAATACCCTACCCTACCACCCACCACTAACTATTAAGGCCAATCCTTAACCAAATTTTGGAAGATAAGTCAAATTGATTTTCATAAATAAATATGAGTCACAATCTACATGAATAATCAAGATTAAAATTTAGTTATTAATTATAGAATCATTTAAAAAAATTATGTATATTTATTTTTTAATCTTAATCGTATAAATAAAATTTGATGATACATATAAATTATTTCGATTTATAATAATAATAATAACTGCATACTATAGAAAAGATTGAAATATGAATATGATGACACCCTTTCTTCCAAATACATAGAATAGAGACTTAGACATGCACACACATAACATGGCAAATCTAACTACCCATTTATTTAGGGCAATATAGAAAAAGATATTCGTATTGATAGAGTTTTTTATATTATTATTGTATCATCTATTATTTATTTTTAATTATCATTGACTTTTAAATAAAAATAATACAAATGAATGATAAATAATACACTAATTATGTATAAATTTTTATATTGTTAGTGCATAAATATTACAAAACTTAACTTTTTCAACTCTTGTTATTGGCACCATAATGTTTGTATTCTATCTCAAGAAAAATGTGCCATGACTTAATATGTCTCTAAATTTACATAACAATACATATTGCTACATTGTTAGGGACAACATTTATCATTGCATAAATATATCATAACCTTTTATCATGAATTGTGATGATTTAAATAAAGATAACTTTCTTAACCAATTAAGAATTATAACACAAGATTGTGCACAAAGGAAATGGTTATAAGGTAACAAATTTTTAAACGGAAATGTTGTTCTTACATTATTTTGAACAATTTACTTTCCTTTAATTTTGAAGAAGATTTTTTGGCATATATGTATAAATAAAGGCAGAGTAATTAAGAGATAATAAAGATAAAGTTGTTTATATAATAAGAGAAGTTATTGTTAATTTTAGTTGCTACTGGCACAATCTATTTTGATGATATCTATAACTTAAAATAAGTTAATCTTTGATTTTCAGTTAGAAGAAACATTCATTCACAAAATAAGTTTATCAAAATTTTGAAGTACATGTAATAGTACTTACTTAACATAAAATAGAATTAAAAGAAAACCTAAAATTTAAGTTGACCAAAAGGTGATTGAATAATGACTCGGATTAATGAAGCCATTAAAATCATCATTTCATGAAATGACCATTTTAGTAAAGTTAGTATCAGTCTTATTAAAGTCAGATAAGTCAATGATTCGGTCAGGATATTGAGTTAATGAGTCACTGATTGGATCAATGAGTCAATGGTTGGATCAGGTAACTCGTTTTACATTAAAAATTCTACAAAGTTCTAATATTAGCTTAAATTATTTAATAATTATATACTCAAATTTTAAAAAATATCATACATAATTAAACAATCAAAAGAGAATAATTGCAACTAAAACTCACAAAATGTTTAAAATATAATTAAACTATGACAATTTTGTTATACTATAAATTAATAGATGACAAACATAACTACAAATAAATTTAAAACATTTGATATTTTTCATCTCAAAACGACATTGTTTTGATTGCTTTTAAAAATATATATTCTTTGATCGATTCAATCAGTTCAACCGATCTGACCATATGAGTCACCACTTTAGGTTTAAATGATTGAGTCGATCCAATTTTAATATAAATCCGATTAGATAAGAGGCTCAGATTAATCAAATATTCGGTTCACGTTTTTCTAGTGGGACAAGCTAGTTTAAGTCAACACTAATTAATATTTGTTGGATTATGAATGAATGAAAACGGGAAGAGAAAAGAGAGAAAAACAGAAAGTTCTATCTTAATCAAACCCAAAGTCCACTACTTAATCTATCTAGCAATGTTTTAAAAACCGTGTCGTACCGGCCGGTTCAACCGGTAAACCGGACCCCTAACCGGTACAGTACGTATGTTATACCGCATATGCAATAGAACCGGTGAAAACCGGTGAAAACCGGTCGGTTTGTACATTAATTTTTTTTTTTAAATTTCAAATTTTCAATTCTTCACTAATTCTTCAACTTCAATGATTGATATTTGAGTCATTTATTTGTATTTTGCGTTTGTTAAGTGATAATTTTGGATTAATATATGTTTTGCACTTTAGACTTTGATTTTATTAAAGACTTAATGTTGTTTGTTTGTGTGAATTTGAAGTAAATTATGAATATGGATTATAAATATGAATATCTACTTATTTGAAATTTTTTGTTATAGGTTTACATATATATATATATATAAGCAAGTATGTTCAGTTTAACCGGCATGCGATTTAATTACTGAACCACTGGTTGAACCACTGTACCATTATACCAGTACCCTGACCGGTTTGATAACCGATATGGTCTTAATAACATTGCTATCTAGTTTGTCAGCAATATTTACATAATTCTCTAACATATAATATATTGTTTGAATTTAATCATAGCAAACCAAACACATTTAGCTTACACCTTAACCAACATAATTGGCTGATTATTAATTATTTAAATATAATATATAATATTGGATTCCATGATTTACATCCCAAAATTTAGAAAGACAAAATTCCTTCAATAAAGCTTATAATATTATATTAAAAAAAATCACCCCTTTAATAGATGCGTGTGGTTCACTCCCTCAAGGGAATGTGGATTGATGTATAAACCCAAACAAAAGAGCATGGAGGGAACTTAACCATAACAGCTACATAACTAACCATGGTTAAAGAAAACCAACCCCTCAATTAATTCCATTACTCTTTCCTTGTCCCCACATTCTGCCTCTATCTCACTTCTTCTGCCAAGATCCTGTTCCAAAATGTTGTCGCTAAAATAAATATTTTTTTTAGTGAAAAGTGATGTGAAACTTTTTAAATAATGTAACACAATATTATTGAGTTTGACAGAATTGAAAACACCATTTTGGGACAAGTGATCCTCATCCATCAATTTTTTGGGTTTTTCTTTCTTCAACTTCCACTTCCAAATTCTGTCTCACATTGTTATTATGATCTATGATGTAAGGACCACTAAATTTTTATATATTATATTAGGTTAAATGTTAAATATTCAATTTTTGTAAGCGACAATTATTAGGAAGACAATTATCACATACCCTAAAAGAAATTAATTTTTTTATCCACAAATTGAGAAGATATCATTCATTATATAAAATAATATTACTATAGTCCAAAGTATAATAATTCTAAAAACTTGAATCACATATGATCTACTTATTTCAGGAATAAATTAAAAAAAACATAATATATATCTTAACAATTTATCATAATAAAATCTAATGATTTAAATTAGTGATTAGATACGAAGATTATTAAATTTTCATTGAATGAAGAGATAAGATGTATCCTCTGGTAAGGGGATGAATCTCCTCCCAACTATAATTACTTACTTTAATTACTTACTTTAATTAACTACAGTTTTTTGATTTTATAATTACGATAAAGACTTATGTGAATATGTATATATATAAAGACAATTAATAAAATATTGACATCACATTAAAAATTTAATTCTAATTAAAATCTAATCCTAAATAATAGCATAAAAAACACAAATACATTTGTCTTCAAATATGACTTGTTGGATGTATCACCACACAAGTTTTTTTTCATGTGATTAGTCATATGTTTTTTTTTTGGGTCATTAAGCCATTATTTTATGCATGATATAAGACAACATTTTCTTTGACCAATGCTTTTTAATGTATTTTTAAAGTAGTTTAATTTTTTAACATAGAGTTTAGTTTCTTGATAATGACTTTGTTTGGCAATTAAAAGTAAGATTTTTATTTTATTCATTTGTTCCAAATTATTACTGCTTCACTTGTGTCATGTTTTCATGTCTTGAAACCTTATTGGTGGCTGTCAAAGGTTGTTCATAGTTAACATATCATTATGTCAGTTTTAGCCCTAACAAAAATAATTTTTCTAACTTTTTAGTCGAACTCCGGCGCAATGGTAATGTTGCTCAGTCTCATAATTTCAAATTCAGAAAACAGTCTCCCTACTTATAGATAAGGCCGTATATATCGAGTGAAAGCCTTGTGAACTGTGTCGTACTTTTTAACAGTGTGTCCCTAATTTAGTTATATCTATTGATTCATGTCATCATGGCTTTGCATGAGTGGTACGGCATGGTTAAAGGGAAACTTGATTCTAAAGAGATGAACACAAAAACATGTGTAGTTGATCAATCTTCTCTGTAAGTTCAATATTAATAATTTTTATATCATCATATTCATATTCACTGTGTTTGAATTCCATTATTTGATTTGAGAATTCTTTTTTTTTGTTACTCTTTTTCTCCTTAGTTTTATGTTTTTGACTTTTGACCTTGCTTTTGTGTGATTCTAATGCAGACCTGAGAATGATTTCTCTGAGCTGGTTTGGGAAAATGGCCATATTTCAATGTTGGGTCAGTCTAATATTACTAGAAAGATCCCAACTTTTCAATTTCACAAGGGTCATGATCCTAAAGATGTAGGGTATGTTAATACTAATACTAATACTAATACTAATGCTACAAACTTAAGGATGTTAAGGTTTGAAGGTGATTTAGATAGTGAATTGAATGAAATTAAAATACTAGATGAAGATGTGTTACCTTGGTTGAATTTCGGAATTGATGACTATAGTTCTGATTTCTTACCTGGGATAACCATGAATGATTTTTCATTATTCGATAAGAGAAGTGTATTTAAGGACTCTCATACGAGCTCATCATCATCGTCATCATCACATCAAACATCGTTTGCATTTTCGGTTAAATCTAGAGTGTCGAATATAACCGAAAATAATGCGAGTAATGTTGTGGAAACAACTCAAACACCATCTGATTCAAGTGGTTTTTCTAGCTTAAGGATGGAGAAGCAAGATCCAATTGTGTCTAGTAATAGTTGCACCATAATGAATTTCTCTCATTTTGCAAGACCTGCTTCTATAGTGAAATCTAATCTTAAGAACATTGATATGGGAGATATGAATAAAGGTAATGTTGCAACAAGAGTAGTGTTAAGTGGTGAATGTCCAAAGGAAACAGCTTTTCATGTTATGGAGCCATCCAAGGTTGATTTCAAACCATTCGAGCCGAAATCGCGTGAGCTGAATGCTGCTGTTTCTGAGCAGTGTAATCATACTTGCGATGAAGATGATTCAAAGATTGATCGAGCTTTGGATTTAGTTCTCGGTAAAGAACATGAAGCTGTTGTTGAAAATAGAATTGACCCAGCAATAGCCTCTTCCTCTGTTTGCTCTGGAAATGGTGCTAAGAGATGTTCGGATGATCCAAATCAAAGTTTGAAGCGAAAAAGTCGAGACACCAAAGATTCTGAGTCCCAAAGTGAAGTTAGTATCTTAGAATTATACTGTCTTATATGTTTAATCATGTTTCTTTCTAATTTTATGGTGTTCCTCTATAATTTTAAACTTGCAGGATCCTGATGAAGAATCTGTTGGTGTTAAAACGACAGCTCCTGCACGAGGCGCTATCGGTTCCAAGAGAAGCCGTTCGGCTGAAGTGCATAATCTATCTGAAAGGGTGACCAAAACCATATACTATTTGTGTTGTGTTGAATATGAAATAAATTTTTCCCCTCTTAAGTGTATGTTATGTTATTTCTGATTTATATGTTTACTAATTAGCGATTTTTTCCGATTTATTCGTATAGAAGAGAAGAGACAGGATCAACGAGAAGATGCGTGCATTACAAGAACTCATACCAAACTGCAACAAGGTTCACTTTTTCTGATAAATACATCTGAGAAATTTCATAACATTAGACAATGTTAGTTACTTCATTATAGATGCTTATAATATTTTTAGGTAGCACCATATATTTGACTAACAAAGTAAAAATCCGATTTTCAATTTTCGGTTGAATATCGGCTACACGACAGCTTTATTAATAGATTACAAGCTTAAATCTTATACTCATACTTGATTCCTCATTTATTTTGAAGGTGGATAAAGCTTCAATGCTGGATGAGGCAATTGAGTATCTTAAAACACTTCAAGTTCAAGTTCAAGTACAATTTCTCTTCGAAATTTAATCTTTAAGATTATAAATGATAAAGTTATAAGATAAGATTATTTTTTTATCTTTTTATGCAGATTATGTCAATGGGATCTGGTTTATATATGCCTGCAATGATGATACCTTTGGGAATGCAGCATATGCAAGCATCACACGTTGCTCCATTTTCACCTATGGCTATGCAAATGGGTTATGGAATGAGAATGCATGAAAATAATGGAGGATCTTCAAGATTCCCAATGGCTCATGTTCCTCAAATTCAAGGAACTAATCTCGTTTCGGCACATATGTCTGGAGCAACTGATTTACATGGGATGGCAGCAAGATCATACCCTCAAGTTTTCGGAATTTCTAATCCGGGACTTTCCGTGCCGATGCCATGTTCTCCCTTACTTCCTTTCCAAGGAGAGTCTCTTATGAACCAATCATCTCTAGGACTAAATACATCTGCAACAGCAGGACTAATCGAAACTGTCAATTCGGTTTCAACGTCGTCGAGCTTAAAGAATCCAATGCCAAATTTGAGCTCACAAGTTATGCAAAATACTAATGTGTAATCAGGTTTGTCTTACCTAGACATGGTATTTGATAGAGCAAAATCTTATCCTAAGATTTAGTTTGATTTACTTTAAGTTCATCTCATTTTAACTATATCAGAGGATAAGATTTCACTATGATATTCAGTTTCAATTAAGGGGTTGTTCTATTTATAGAACTGTTTTTACTTGTAAAAGAAGATACACTAGAGTGTATAAATTTGCAAGTGTTATTTCTTATGATTGTTTATTGCATAGTAAAAGAAAAAGAAGCTCTTGCTTTAGAGAAGATGAATTAACAATCCAAGAAGAAGAACGAGCTTAAAAGAATACCTCACTTTATTTGTATTGCATTTAAGGAATGGATTGAAATGAATTACAAGAGATCCATGACCACTCTTTTATACAAGAGAAAATAGAGCAAAAAAGATCCTAACAAACTTAACTAACTCCAACTAAACTATCCTAATTAAAACACATGTCTAAAATATAGAAAATAACTAATTATGCAGATTGCTTGAAGTGCAAGTAAAGTAAAATAGCTCATGCGCCTGGTTCATGTGGTCACTGCTTGATCAGACCGAGCCAAGCTGACTTTGGTTGCTCGGTCAGATCCAGGCAGACTGACCTTGGCTGCTCGGTCAGATCCAGGCACGTTGGGCTTGGCTGCTAGGTCACTTGTCTTAGTCATAGTTCAGGATGTCTCATTCACGATGGCTTGGGCATCTCGATCAGATTGACTTGTCTAGCCAGACACTGGCTTGACCAGCTCGGCCACGATGACTTGGGCGTCTCAGTCAGATTGACTTATTTGCCTAGGCATAGATTTGGCCAGCTCGATCATGATGACCAGGAGGTCTTGGTCATGTTGGCATTTGTTGAGGCATGGCTTGGCATTGTTGAGGCATGACTTTGAGGTTGCTTGAGTGCAAAAGAAGTTGACTTTAGAAGTCTCTTTTGATACATAGCAGCTAAATTTCATCTTTGGGAAATTGTAATCTAACAAAAATTTAAGACACTTTTGATTTTAGAGACTGAGAAAAATGTAAGAAATAACAAAAAATGCTTAAAGCTTAGCCTCCATGTTTATCATAACACTGGATAATTGCCTATTAATATGAAGATTGAAACTTGTAAATTTTGTTCTTGCCAAGTTATATCACATAAAACCTACGAGTTTGTGCTTGATGCTATACATAGTCATTCCTAAGCTTGGATAAAAGGTGAAGGTCGTGGAAAGTCGACAATCAATGTGAAACTTTGTTGAATCTATGATATGGAGGTTATATCACTATGTGCATGTCCTACATATACATGTTCATTTTTTGACATCTTTAATGTTCATTTGTATATGCAGGTTATTATTGATGATCCACATTGATTGTGGCTAATATAAGATTTCAGATATTCAGAAATGTGAGTCCAAATTGTGTTGTTTCTCAATGATTAAGAGTCATGTAGGTTTACCCTTTATAATAACCATTGGGATACTAATTTTTGGACTTATCAAATTGCAAATATATTGCAATATTTGGAGATGAGACTCTTTTGTACATTCACCTATCAACATATTCTATCTATTGGTATAAAAGTGCAAGTTGGAATAAACTTTTTATGCATATTTTAGTTCAACATTTTTGTTTAATATAAAAAGTTATGAGTTTCTAAAAAAATAAGACAGTATAGTGCACGAGGTCACATAGTGGGCCCAGGTAGGATAAATTTACATAGGAATTGAACTCATAACCTTAATGCCATAACAATACATACAATTTTTCCGTTAGTGGTGTTGGGAATACCTGTTGAACTACAACTTTCATTGTCAATTGGTTTTAAGATGAAACCTTAACATGGTATCAGAGCCAGAACCCAACTTCTTTCCGATTATCATGGGCCAAAATATGCCCTTTAGTTATGGGTCAAAGGTAACCTTTCGCCTAGTGCGGCAGACTTTTGTGGAGGGGACATGTTGGGAAATAAGTCTCACATCACCTACCTCATTGTCTCGGGAATAATTTAAATAATTGAAGAATCTTGACAAGGGGATAAGCTCACCCTCTATTTTTCATATTGTATGAAGGCATTTTGTAACTTATCATAAGATGAAGAAAGATGAAGGTTAGAAGTTACCATTTCTTAATTCATATGAGAATTGCAAGACAAAGGATATCAACTGAACTCTAAGTGAATCTTATGTCATTTTCTTCTCTGCCCTCTTTCAAATTTCTCAAATATTTTGATACAATAAGCACTTAATGTTCATATATATTGATTATTGCCACATTTGTAGCAAGTTTGTGTGGACAAGTTTCATACTTTATTAAAGGTTTCCTCATCAAATTCTCCATTTTATTCCTTGCCTTGTGAGGTAGTGAAAGCTCCATATAATAGAGCTTGGGCCTTCTAAAGGGCTTCCTTAATTCATATTATCCATCTCCATATTCATAGGAAGACTTTCAAAATGAGCCTAAAGTAACTCATGCACATTAATCCATAAAGTTGAGACTTACTTTCCAACATTTCCCTTTCGCATAAGTCTGCCGGACCAAGCGAATGATTACCATTGACCCATAACTAATGTTATTAAAACCGTACCGGTTATCAAACCGGACAGGGTACTGGTACCAGTAGTTCAGTAATTAAACCACATGTCGGTTAAACCAGACATAACTCCTTATATATATATATAAACCTATAACAAAAAAATTCAAATAAATAGATATTCATATTTATAATTCATATTTATAATCTACTTCAAATTCACACAAACAAACAACATTAAATATTTAACAAAATCAAAATCTAAAGTGCAAAACATATATCAATCCAAAATTATCACTTAACAAACGCAAAATACAAATAAATGACACAAGTATCAATCCTTAAAGTTGAATAATCGGTGAAGAATTGAAAATTTGAAATGTGAGGTAGTGTATTTTCACTTTTTAGGGATGAAATTTAAAAAAAAAATAATATACAAACCGGCCGGTTTTAACCGGTTCACTGGTTTTCACCGGGTTTGACTGGTTTTGACCGGTTTTCAACCGGTTCCCTTGCGTGTCCGGTACAACAGCTGTACCGTACCGGTTAGGGGTCCGGTTCGTCGGTTTTCCAGTCGAACCGGCCGGTACGGCACGATTTTCATTACACTGCCCATAACTAAATGACATCTTTTTGACCCATGACAATCAGAAAAAAGCTAGGCTCTGACTCTGATACAATGTTAAGGTTTCATCTCAAAACCAATTGACAATGAGATGCCTAACTCAATGAATATTTAAATCATTTATGAGACAATGATATAGGCGATGTGAGACTTACTACCAAACACAAACATCAATAATATCAATCTTAGTCGAGTCTTTGGCTATTGTTTGAAACAAGGAAGCACAAAACAAAACAATAGGAATATCTAACTAATAGATTAAACTAAAAAGTTACACAAGTAGATTTGACTTTAATATATTAGGTCTATAAGTCTTCTAACTTATATGTATTCAAACTTATCAATTATTAACCAATGTAATATTTTCTTTTACACTTAAAATCCTTTTAGGACTAATATGTAAAAGTAAAAATATATGATTAGTTAACCGTAAATGATTTATTAGTACTATTGAAATACTATTTAAATAATTGATTTTAATAACAAATCATTTAACGTCATATATAATCATATAAAAACTTATATGAATAATACATGAAAAAGTGAACTTAAAAAAGATTAAAACAATGACTTTTTCAAGTAACAATTTTTAGCTTTGTTAATAAATATATGTTCATAATTGCAACTATGAGGAAAGCAATGACGTAAGGTTCACCAGCACAAGATTAATTATTGAACAAAAGTAATGAATAATATATTTTATATAATCAACTAATCATTATTATATGTCACATAAGATGTGTTTGTTAAGATACTTATTTGGATACTTTTAATGTCACATTTTATGACTTCAAAGTAGTCTAAATTTTATACCAAAAAAGGTTGTGTGATTTTTTAAAATTAAATCAATATATTAAAATCAACAAAATTTAATATAGTTAAGTCTATTAATATAAGAAAATTTTAGTTGAGTGGTACAAAATTCAGCTGAGAGAAGTTGACGTATAAAACAACAAAGACATTAATCAATATTAAAATGTTATATTTTTCTTGGCCATGTTAGAAGATACGTTTCTATAACTATATATATATATATATTAAGAGAGTTGTTACCTGCATTATTTAGGCCAAGTGCCAAAACTTAAGACCATGTATTTTACAAGATAATGCTAAATAATATGGAAAATTTCATCTCAATTAATCTATATCTATACTATATATAAAGACAAAACATGATATAACTTCTATCGTGGTGTAATTTTCACTTTCCTATTTTTTCCTTGACACTTTTTAATTTTTACAAAAAAATTATATAATTATATGTATTCATCAACATAGACTAATTTTCAATTCTCTATTCTGCCATTAATATTTTTTAATTCTATTATACTAAAAATTATATACTCGCTGAAAGCAAATTCACATTTAAAATCGTGACCGGCTATTATAAAATAATGGTGCATTATTTGGAGGAAATTTTGTATAAATCGAACCAATCAAACCAATGAGGGAAAAAGTCAATGACCGAAAATAGTAATTGAAAGGTTTTAATATTTAATTTTTAAAATGATTTAAGTGTCAATTGTTTATTAAATAAAAGGCAAATGTTTTATTTAAAAGTAATATCAACTTCATCCATATGAAAATACTATATAAGGTAAAAGAGAAAATGATATAGAAATCACCACTAACAAAATCCAATGGTTCCTCAAACATGATATTTATATTAGGATCGGTTTCAAGTCCCATCTATTATATATATAAGGAAAAAAGGTTCTTGCCACATCATTATGGACACTTGTCAAATGCTCCTTTACTTTTTTTGCCTCCAAAGTTGGTCCATATTTTTATTATGTATCATCACACATTATATTAAATCTATATACAAAAAATTCAAATCAATTAATTATCATTGGAGACATCCATCATCTACCATGGACATGCATACGCTGAATCATTTAACAAATACAAAATTCATTTATTATAAACTTTTGATTTCACTTCATTTAATCCTTGTTTTTCAAACTTTCATTTCTTTTGGTTTCACTCATGCTATCTCCTTATCACTGATTTCATATTCTCCACAACACAATTTCAAACTAACTCTCACTAACTCAGTTTTCAATTTATTTTGGTTTCAAATGATTGAAAATGTTAAGAAATTCAGCATATTGTAATATCAATTATTTTTCATAACGACTTTGAATATTGTACAAAACTTATCAATGATTATCTATATATTTCATTTTATTTTATCAAATTATTACACAATGTTACAAATATATATCTTTAATAAGA
The DNA here is from genome assembly GCA_009771035.1 of Lupinus albus. Lineage (NCBI taxonomy): Eukaryota > Viridiplantae > Streptophyta > Magnoliopsida > Fabales > Fabaceae > Lupinus > Lupinus albus. The sequence continues at coordinate 1,482,340 of CM020016.1, forward strand.
TTGATAATTACGTGGTTTCAAATATATGTCAAAATAAATTTGTCACATATGAATGTAGGGGTAATATGTGTTCTTAAGCATACAACAGAAAAGTATGGTTAAGAACAACCTCTCACACAGGATAAAGATACATTACTTTATACAACTTCTCACACAAAATAAAAATACACTCATGCTCATTGTTCATTACCCAATATAATATTTAATAAGATATAATAATAATGACATTTAATATATATACTATATATAAGAAAAAAAGTTTCATCAATATTCATTTTCACATGTGTCACAATCACATTCATTTTTTACCGTCCAAAATTCATAGGCGAGCATAATAACAAAGATGAAATAGTAATTAAAATGAATATCATATGTTTGACACTTGGATTTTTCAAGGGCAACTTTGTCATTATATAATAACTTGTAATGTAAATTGTAGGTTATATTTCTATATGTATACATTTAATATTATTGGGGATATTTTAGTCATTTCCTCTCTACTTCATTCATCTAATTTACGAGAAACATATATGTTTTTAACTAATAAAACATACGGGTCACATGTTTGTTCTTAACAATACAAATGCACATGTAACATATGTATTTTTAACCATGTGAATGTATAAGTAACATGTATATTTTTAACCATGTTTGAATGTATAAGTAATATGTGTGTTATTGATCATGTAGCGAAAAATAACGTCCCGTGCATATGCACGGGTAACTTGCTAGTTTTATATATGAAGAGGTGAAATTATTTTTGTGAATTTTACGTGTCTTAAATTTTTTTAAAAACTAAAAAATACCACACATATTATAATTTTTTCGTGACATAATGCAATTTGACACAAGTTTTTAAGGTTTTTGGTAACATGATGACAAAGAATAAAAAGGTGTAAAATGATATTGGAAAAACTAAATTCATTATTCTTTTTAAACATTGACTATTTAGTTTTACAATGTAAACATAATATATTTTAATCTATTTTTAATATTTACATTTATTAGAGGCATATATTTCTATAATATTGTTTTAGGATGATAATCAAGTATATATTATTATAAATATCACAATGATACTTAGAGTGTTAAGATTTTGAAGTATAAACAACATGAATCAGACTCATCTCTATTAATAGAAGGGCATTTAAGTTTATTAGTATATATTTAAGGGTAAAAATTTAATATTAATTTATATTAGAGAGATAAAACTATTACCATCTTTTAATTTTTCTATGTATTTCTAGGTAACTGTTCTCTCCAGTAATAGAGAGGAATCTGACTCAAGAAACATATGAGTAAAAGAAATGTATAGGTTGTAGAGTAAAAGAGTAATAAGTCAAATATTTTAAAATATTGTATCAAGATATCACACTCATTTTCCTTAACATGCTATTTATTACAAAATTCTCTTATGCTTATTTATACTCCTCATTCCTAACACAAACTATTACAAAGAATACTAATTCATATCTTCTAGAATGCCTATTCTTTTATTTCAACAACTAGCAAAGTCTATGCTTTAAAATCAAATGAGATTTATCCATATATCATCTCATCTTGCACTAATAAAAATGTTAATTACTTTTTTTAATTATTATTGTTTTAATTTTATTATAGTTGCCATATAACATGTTAAAATTTCATCTTAAAACAATTGATAATGAGAGGAGTAATCTAAAATGTATTTAAGTTATTTTCGAGACAATAAGGTAAACAATGTAAGAATTAATTTTCAACATAACATAATATAAGATATGATATGAGAGAACATATTTCTCTTACTTTAAAACTCAGATCATTTAATTTATTCCTTTCATATCTTATTATTCTCTTGACTCTCTCTTTATAAATATCCAAAACCCCATCAATTATTTCCAACAATTCAAACCTACTATTCATTTTCTCTATATATTTGAGTTGAAAAGTATAATTTGCATATCAAACATATCATATACCTAATAATGAAGCTCTTAGGTTCATTGCTAATGGTGATTCTTGCTTTGGTGTTAACCATTACCACTGCTTCAGATCCTGATCCTCTTCAAGATTTCTGTGTTGCAGACCTTACATCTGGTACTACTTTTCATAATTCTAATCTTTTTTTTTCCAATCATATTGAATGAAGTTACTTTCCATTATTGGAGAGAATATCATTTTTCCCTTTTATTTTTACGGATAAAACTGTGATTTTATTATATATAAAATGGTATAAATATAATATCATGTTGTTTTTCTTTTATTTTTTCAACTACTTGTCTCAATATTTCTGGAGAGGATCTCTACTCAATCATATTGTATTGAGCATAAAATATACAAACTTTCATGCAACCAAGAAGAATAAGCTGGAAAAAAGTACTTTTTTTCTTCTTTCTTCCATACCTTATATTTTGTTTTCTTTCAACAACTACCAACTTCTTTAATTTTGATTTTCAACTACTCTAATGTTTAATCATGTTTATTTCTTGTATAATACCTTATATTAACTTTTCTTTTTAACACACCTAGATAAACCATTGAGAAAAAAAATATATACATCGATACCGTAAGAGTTTTTTATGTTATAAATGTATAACTCATCATTTCATTCATATTTAATTATATTAACATCTAAACATATAATTAATAAAATGAATGGTAGATAATATATTATCCGTGTATAAATTTTTATAAGGATAGAAATAAATGTTATATTAGACTATGAACAATTTATATATATTATTTAAATCAAAATAGCAAATCCCCAAAATCATTGCATATTTTTGTAGAGTATGGATCCTATCCATTAATTGAGAGATAAGTGAGAGATAAAACAATGCAAAATGAAAAATGAAAAGACAATTCAATCCTTCTATTACACTTGTAATGACTTTTTTGTCCTTAAAGCTAAGTGTAATAACCTCACTTGTCTCTCCATTAATGGAGAGAATCCTTACACATTTTTTTTGTAGCATGAAGGAATCATGCATGTTGTCTTAAACTAATCTTATTATCTGATTCAAATTAAGATAATAGTACAATATTCTCACTTTCTTGTTAACTTTTCTCTGTCCCTCACCATTTTCTATCATTCAACATGTAATCAATTTAAACTCTTCTAAAATTAAAATACACTTTAGCAAATTCCATTACTTATTGCTATTTTTGCATCATGATTAGCAAAAGGAATCATGAATGTTCTCTTAAACTATGATTCAAATATAGTAATAGGTGTGAGTTGAAATCAGAAATCAACATATAATAGGTGAGTGTAACTTTAGAAACAATTGAATTGTTAACTATAATTAAGTCAAACTTCAAACCACATAAATATAATAATTTTTTCATATACTTTTCCATACACTTTTTTATTTTCGTATTCTCTAGTATATGAGGTCATAAGTTCAAGTCCTAGAAATAACATTCTCTCTACTTGCGGGTAAAGCTGCATACATCTATTTAGGGATGACGATGAAAACCGAACATGTAAGTACCCATCTGAGCTCAACCTGAATTTAATGGAGAAAACCCGTTGTGATTGAGTTCGAGTAAAACCCGACCCCAATTTCCGGATTCAGATTTGGTATAGTTGATACACTATCCCAAACTATATTGATAAAACATTTCCATTATCAACTAGAGCCATAATTTTATGCTCATCTTCACTAAACTCCAAATCATGCAAAAGGTGAATTCATCCAAAACAAGAGAGATCATATTACTGTTGACTTTCAAACGATTGCTATTTTCTTGATACATAATCTTTTGTTGCGTTCATGATAATGGAGAATCACCTAGCTAGGTTTTGTCCTACTTAAGACTCTCTAAACAGAAACATTGCTATTTTTTCGGGTTCCCGTAGGATTCGGGTTACCCAAAATCCAATAGATTAATTCATAGATGGTATTATTAATTTCAACCCGTCGAGTTTGGGTTAAGATTCGAGTTTTGGATTTCAGGTTTGGGTTGGGTAAGCATAAACCCGAGATCTGCCATATTGTCATTCCAAGATCTATTCTCCTCATACCCTACTAAATGAGAACCTTATGGACTGAAACGTATTTTTTTTATTACGTGTTTACTTCATGGAATTCTAATTCTTGATGCACTATGTGATGGTTCAACAGTGGTGAAAGTGAATGGATTCACATGCAAAGCTTCCTCAAACGTAAATGCAACTGATTTTTCATCAAATATACTAGCCAAACCAGGTGCAACCAACAACACCTATGGGTCCCTAGTGACTGGAGCCAATGTTGAAAAAGTGCCAGGACTCAACACTTTAGGTGTCTCTTTATCACGCATTGATTATGCACCAGGTGGTTTAAACCCACCACACACTCATCCACGTGCTACTGAAGTTGTTTTTGTTCTAGAAGGAACATTAAATGTTGGGTTCATAACAACATCAAATGTACTTATATCAAAGAACATTACCAAAGGTGAAATTTTTGTGTTCCCAAAAGGTTTAGTTCATTTTCAAAAGAACAATGGTAACAAACCAGCTTCAGTTATTGCTGCATTTAATAGCCAATTACCTGGAACACAATCCATTGCTCTTACTTTGTTTACTGCAACACCAACAGTTCCAGATAATGTTTTGAGCAAAGCTTTTCAAATTGGTACTAATGAGGTTGAGATAATCAAGTCTAATCTTGCTCCCAAGAAGTAGAATATTGATTCTGATCTACTTGAGAAAAATATGTATGCACCGACAACATTATAAAGGTTTTTTACATTGTTACTGCATCATTCACGATTTAAATAAAAGTAATGTGTCTGAATGATGGATGATGTATTGATTGCGTATAAATCTTTATACGATGTTGTATTATATTCACTTCTTTAATAATTCAAACTTGAAATAATATGTTTGTTGCATGCATGGTTGTTATTTTGTTTATCAAATGGGTTGTTATGGTTTTATTGAGTGTTGTTTTCTTAATGCATCTTATTCCTATTACTCTTCTATTGAAGGCTAAGTTTGAATTCTTAATGCAACATTTCCTATCTTTTACAGTTTACTTTCATTTTTCTACAACAAATAGTTATTAATTTTAAACAATCCATAATATGTAATAATTAGAAGAAAAAATGTATCAAATAGTTAAGATAAATGTGTACTATAAAAAATCTTACTCCTTCAAGATATCTCCTTAATTATTTAGTATCATATATTAATAACATTATTGAGTTTATGCAAGAAATATCAACCAAACATAAAAGAAAATTGCTATTGTAGCATACCATAGTAGTTTACTAATCTTATATTTGCAGCACGTGAAATGCAATATAAACCTACTACAAGATGATTTCCTTAATTTATATGTAAGATTCAATTTATGTAATATTTATGCACTGTTAGTGTAAAAATTCTATACACAATTACTATATCATTCACCATTCAATTGAATTATTTTTTCTGAAGAGTTAATAATGATTAAATATGAATAGTGAATGATGCAATGATAGAACAGTTCAACCGGTGATTTATTAATTAAACTGCATGGTTCAATTGAAAATTCGTTGATATGATCAGTTTTGATCAGCTTTAACCGTTATGATTGCATAACCAATATAATTATTATATCGTACTGATATTAGAACCGATTTACCGGTTGAATCGGCCAACATGAACGAACCGGTCTTTATAACAATAGCTTGAATATATAGTAAGTCAATTGCAGCAATAATTAAGAAATAATTCTATAACAAAACTTAGGTGCCTCTCTTCATGTATTTATTTTTTCAATAACATATACATGTGGGCAAATTCGTCAATAAAAATAAAATTATAACATGTATAATTTTTATTAAACATATTATATTTTTATTGAAAAACTCCATAAATAAAAAAGAAATTGTCCATATTTATCATGATTAACTAATAAATAATTTACTTTATGTAAAATTGCCTTGTAATTACCATCAATTGTCTCACTCGATTTCATATAGGTATACAAAAGATCAAATGTTTGATTCTTGTAAGTGATAATTGTTGAAATAGACAGTCATGTATCCATCCTGAAAGTAATTAATTATTTACCGGATAAGTAGATACACTTAATTATACCAAAAAAAATAGCACCAACATCTTGCTTTGCATCGAATTAAACTACATGTTTCACCACTTGTGTGGGCCCTTGTAGGCTAAGGAGTAAAAGGAGGAATCCGCTCGAGGAGGGGCTCGCGTCTGATTAGCTAGTTAGTGGGGCAATAACTTACCAAATTATTAGTAGATGGTCTGAGAGAATAATCAGTCACACTGGGACTGAGATACGATCTAGACTCCTACGAAAGGTAACAATGGGGAATTTTCCAGAATAGATGAAAGATTTCAATTATCAAACACTCTTTTCGGGAATGTATTCACTTTCCTATATGTCTTTCAATTTCTATATAATTGTTTTTAAGCAAATAATGGGAAGGGGAGAAAATGCACTCATGGGAGTTCAACCTAATATGCATTATGGAACTTCACTTAGTCAAAAAAAAAATTAAGACATGAAAAACATTAAGATGAACTTTCACTTAAAAACTGAAAAAAAGTTCGAAAATAAAATTAAAGCCTTTTAATTTTTTTTCAATATTTTATTAAATTCTTATTTTTATTCCTAATGGGTAATCCATTTAATTGGTATATTATTCTCTATTTTGGGTGTTTGAATTGGTCATGAACCATAGTCATCACAATTTCTTTTTCTACATTTATATCCGTGTGTTGACTTGTTGACTCATTGCCCCAAATGTTAAGACTATGAAAAGCATTGATTTGACTAAGTTTAATGATTTTTGTGGAAAATGAATAGTTTGTCTGTCTAGAATGAGAAGAAAAAAAATCTATCAGTTTTATACTCATAATTATATCATGCATTTTTAATTATTATTATTAACTCTAAAAAATAATACAAATGAATGAAAAATAATTTAGAATTGAGTCATGGTAATATCCCAAGCTCCCAATATATGACCATTGAAATGATATATAGCTCTAATATTTTTCTTCAACCGAAACAATTTATACACTTCTAAAGTGTAAGACTGTATACACCAACCTTCCCCAAAGTAAGTGCATCGTGTATTGGGCCGCCTTAATATTTTTGTTCACTATAAATCTTCACATTCATACATTATGGATTTATGCCACAAGTCCAATTGAAATTGGAAATGGAAATTTCAATGATTTGCACCTAAACACAATGGAATTTGTGATAAACAGTTAAATATTTAATGAAATAACACTTCAAAATAGGAGGCTTCCACATAATGAGGTCTTAGGACGATAGATAGATGTTAGTCGAAATTAATTAGCCGAATTTTGAATATAGATCCATGCTTTTCCTATTTCAGTAGTGTACCCAAAATAGTGTAATCCCACTCTCAATATCACTAACAATTATAGCATTGACTTACAACTATTGAAGTCATTAACATATGAATTGGTTGATAACTGATTATGACATATGCTGCATTTCCTACCACACAATTTTGGGCATCAATAGCTCTTGACTCAGTGTTATTAGTACTATACTGGTTATCAAACCGCTAAGGGTACTGATATAGTGGTATAGCGGTTTAATGAGTGATTTACTAATTAAATCGTATACTGGTGAAGTTAGATATTCATATATAATATATTAACATTAATGTTGAAAAATTAATAAAAAACAATAATTATTTTTATTTTAATTAAAAAAATAATTTTAAATAAAAATCGACCGGTATGACCGATACAGTTTAATTGAAAACCGGTCCGTAAGACTGGTTTTAACCTGTATAATTACATGATCAGTATAATTGTTGTACCGTATCCGTATTGGGACCGGTTCAACCGGTAAACCGTGGCTTGACTTGACATTTGATTCCACAAAATTCATGCTCATGGTGCTTATAAGTGAATTTGGTTATACATGTTATCTAAGTGAAGTTAAATGCATAATAAGATGAATAACATTCCAATATTCATTTCTCCAAGCATGAGAAGTTACATAAGTGTTGTTTTTGCAGTGTTTTTTTTCCTTTTGGTTGAAATATCACATATATGCATGTCATTGCCATGCATTTCAAGAGAGAATGAAGCACTTTTGAAGTTCAAAGCAACCCTTCATGACCCTTCAAATAGGCTTTCTTCATGGAAAGGTAATCATTGTTGCAAATGGAAAGGAATAAGTTGTGACAATGTTTCTGCTCATGTTGTTAAGCTTGATCTTAGTAACCCATGTTCTAGATTATGGAAACTAGATGAATTTTCATGTGACCCTGTTCATTATTCCTTAAAAGGTGAAAATTTGGATGCATCATTGTTGCAATTGGAATATTTGAGTTACTTAGACTTGAATGGAAATGACTTCTATGGTAGTACAATACCCAACTTCATTGGTTCCATGAGAAGGCTCACCTATCTTTCACTATCTAATGCTCACTTTGGAGGAAGGGTTCCTACTGGTCTCGGAAACCTCACAAGCCTGCAACTTCTTGACCTGAGTGGTGTTGATCTTGGTCGCGAGCACGATTTGTTTCAGGTACTTAACATGCTTCCTTCCTTGTTAAGTATTCGCTTGGGTCATTGTGGACTCGATAACTTGAACTTTCGTCTTGTTAATTTTACTAATATTGCTCGACTTCGACTTCTCGATCTTTCTCAAAATCAACTTACAAGTCAAGCTTTGGATGCTTTCCAAAACATGACAAGTCTTGTGCATCTTGATCTTTCTATCAACAATCTTAATTCGGTTCCATCATGGTTAAGTACTTTTCGGAAACTTGAGTATCTTGATCTCTCACAAAGTGGCCTTCATGGTACAATTCCTGATGCTTTAAGAAACATGGCTTCAATTGAAACCCTCAACCTTGGTTATAACAAATTTACTACTATTCCATCATGGTTCACTAACTTTGAGAAACTCGTGCATCTCGATCTCTCTTCCAATGCCCTTTGTGATCCAAATCCCGATGCTTTCAAGAACAAAACTTCGATTGAATACCTCTCTCTTTCTGAAAACAATTTCACATCAATTCCATCATGGTTATGCAACTTTGAAAAACTCGTGCGACTTGATCTTTCTTACAACGCCCTTCGTGGTCGAATTCCTAGTACCTTACGAAACATGGTTTCGTTAGAATATCTCGACTTATCTGTCAACCATTTGACTTCAGTTCCATGTTGGTTCGGTGAGCTCAATAGACTTGTTTCCCTCGATCTTTCGGTCAACAACTTCACTCTTATGGAATGTTCCCTATCGTCGATTTTAACAAACTTGTGTCAGCTTAAAACCTTACATTTATATGGCAACAAGTTTGGAAAAGAAGCAATAGGTGAGTCTGAATTATCAGGATGCATAACATATGCTTTGAAGGAATTGAATTTGAAAGATAATGCATTTAGTGGTAACTTACCAAATTGGTTGGGACAACTTGAAAATCTAGAGTACCTTCAACTTCAATCAAATTTCTTCTATGGGGTCATTCCTTTTTCTTTAGGAAAACTATCAAAGTTGAAAGAACTACATCTAAATAACAATACCTTAGGTGGGAATCTTCATAACAATATTGGAAAATTTCATAGTCTAACTCATTTGGATATATCTTATAATAACCTTTATGGTTCTCTTCCTAGTAGTCTTAGTGAACTTGTAAATTTGCATGTGCTTGATCTTTCAAGTAACAATTTCAGTGGTGCTATTCCTAATAGTCTTGGTGAGCTTGTAAATTTGAGAATGCTTGATCTTTCAAGTAACTACTTGAATGGTACAATTCCTCAAAGTCTAAGTCAGCTTATTGATCTGAAGTACTTGTATCTTTATGATAACAATCTTCACGGGAACATTCCCGATGTTTTCGACCGGCTCGTGGAATTAAGACGATTGGATATTTCTTCGAACGAGTTGGGCGGAATAATTTCTGATGGAAAGGAATGGTCTTCAGTAATGCAGCAGTTGAAGTTTGTTAATCTCTCATATAACAATATAAATGATTCACTTCCTAAGAATATTGGAAATATAATGCCAAATTTGGAGCAATTGCTTATTGGAAGTAACATGATAAATGGTTCAATACCAATCTCATTGTGCCAAACTATGTTGTATAGTTTAGATCTTTCAAAGAACAATTTTTCGGGCGAAATTCCGAATTGTTGGAAGGATACTCAAGCATGGGAAGAAATTAACTTATCATACAACAAACTAATAGGTGTTTTTCCAAGCTCATTCTTGAATCTTTCCTCATTGGTATGGTTACATTTGAACAATAACAATCTCAAAGGAAAGTTTCCTATGGCTGCAAATGTTTTGATGGATTTGTTAATACTCGATGTCGGCGAGAATCAACTTTCAGGGAGTATACCAACATGGATTGCAGACACATTTCCTTCACTACAGATTCTTAGACTAAGACAAAACAACTTGAGTGGTAGCATTCCATCACAACTATGCCAACTTTCATCACTGAAAATTTTAGACCTTTCGCGCAACAATTTCGAAGGATCGATACCGAGTTGCCTAGGCTATCTTAGAGGAATGATTCTTGATAGTTCATCAGACAAAGAAAACAAAGATTGGAACATGGGAACATTTCCTGGCTACCAATGGTATAATGAAGATGTCAAACAAGTAATGAAAGGAGAAGAATATGATTACATCATAATCTTAAAGCTTGTAGTAAACATGGACTTATCCGAAAACAATTTCGTCGGATTCATTCCAAATGAAATTACTTCCCTCACTGGATTGCATGGCTTAAATCTATCACACAATCACTTAGAAGGAATGATCCCCGAGACGATAGGCGATATGAAATCACTCGAATCGTTCGATCTCTCGCATAACCGATTCTCGGGTAGTATTCCAAACAGAATAACCTCTTTAACTTCATTAAGCCATTTAAACTTATCATACAACAACTTTTCAGGACCAGTTCCTACAGATAATCAGTTTCTAACATATGAACCATCAACCTATGCTGCAAATCCATATCTTTGTGGACATGAACTACAAAATAAGTGTCCTGGTGATGATTTTGGTGAAGTTCCTGAAACCAAAGTATATGAAGATGGGAAAAGTGATAAGGAGAAAAAGTTGTTGTTATATTCTGTTATTGCAGCTGGTTTTGGAAGTGGATTTTGGGGTGTTATTGGAGTTCTAATAGTGAAGAAAAGTTGGAGATATGCTTGTTTGAGATGGGTAGAAGATGCAATGGATGATATTTATGTAGCAGTTGTAATCAAAGTTGCAAAGTTGAAGAAATGGTATGTTAGAAACTATGTTGATGGTTGATTATGTGTTTCTTTTATGTCCTTTTTTGTTGATGAAGTTTTAGCAGTTGTTATAAAAGTCTTGTTTTCAGTTTTATCTTGTGTGAACAGAATGATGTTTTGCGGTGTTTTAAATGTTGTGGTCGAATCACGTGATGTGGTCTGTAATTTGAATCAGTGTTGTCTTGCTTTGTTGTTTATAAATATATTGAAGATTTGGTGTGATATTATGTAAATTGAAGGCCTCTTATACAAATTTTGAATGGTTTTTGTTGTGTGTTTCACATTCTATCAACCAAGATATATAAATTCCATTTTTTGTTCAATATTTTGTTGCCTTTTGCTTTTTTTTAAAAGCAGAAGTCTATTCTCTAGGTTCTTGAATGTTTTAACAAATTGTAACATTTTGAGAAATAATTCCCAAACATTCCATTTCCAAATATAAAAAGGTACAAATAATTATATTTTGAAGCAACAATAACAACCTAAACTTCTCTTGGATTTGATTACATAGATGGAATGGTATATATTTTCCATCATTTATATCCATGTAATAAAGGTAGAAATGTCTGAGTTTCTACAACAATCAAGCCTTAATCACACTAAGTCAGATATATGGATTAAACGACAACATGATGCTCTATATCAAGATAGATTGTATTGTATTCAATTTTATAAAGATGTTTAAGTGATATCAATGAATTTGGCATCATCACTTATTGCATGCTATCATGAAACTGATGAAAGTACACTTGTTGTATTAAGCAAGATTAGTGAACACATGCATTATGCATAAATGATAGATTATTGGTAATTTCACAAACCTATATTAGATAATATGTTATAAGTAATATCTATCATCATTAACCATTTGAAGCTTCTACTTTTAATTTACTGGCTTTGCTCATGAATAAGTTTCTACCTATAAGCAAAAGCATGGATGCCAGAGGTGAAATATTTTCAAGCAAATAGAATAGTCATTCAGATTCCCAAGTATAGCATATCCTAATGCAAAGGAATTTGAACCTTCCAATTTAAGTTGCAATTTTTTTTAAAATATTTGAACTAAATATAGGAGAGTCCATGGATTCTAGACTTGCCTACATGCTTCTTAGTCATCGTAAAAAAAGGTGCTCCAATAAACGATGCTCCAACTTAGTGAAGTGTGAGGAAGATAGATGTACACAATCTTACCCCTGCAAATATAGAGGTAGTTTCCATGAACTAGTTAGTATCAAAAGCTCGTAAGAACTAGTTGGGATGTAATAATGTATTTGAGTACTTTTGATTATAAGCTACATTTATAGTTGAGCAATGACATCAATTCAAATATGATTATGAAATGGTGGAGGATATGACAGAGTCAAAGCAAAGCTAGTGAAAAAATGAAAGCAAAACTATACCATGAATGAAGCTGGTGGTTTATACAATAATAATTGAGCATGTTGAATAAAACAGAAGTGAGTATCAACAATGAAAGGAAGAGAGAAAAAGTAATTTGTTATTTGAGTGCAAAAGAATTCCTCTTTGGGATACAGAAAAAACAGATCTTAGATAACAATCATGAATGGCCAAGGAAAAGCATCACCATAAGTGCAGGCGAGTGCGACAACACTTCGGCCTCTTGCAACTGTGAGCAAAGTTTGAGTATAAAGATAAAAACACTGGCTCCTGATCAGCACAATCTATTACTTCAATCTAGCGATCAACTAGAGACTTGCACTGAACATGTAAACTTTTCAAACAGAAAACACTGAAGTTCGAATTGAGTCAACAAAAACTGAAAATTGGAAGAAAAGAAAGCAACTCTCATGTGTTAAATTTCACAATACGAGACAACCCTTCAGCTCGGTACAACAATAATCTACAAAATCGAGAAGAAAATGTGTAAAACATAGCTGCTCGGTGGAATTATACATCTGGAGTCTGGATTTGTTACAAAATATACTAGACTTCCTACATATCCAAAATGATTTCTTTACAAATGAAATACTTTTAATTGTAAATTGAATTCATTTTCTAAGTGCCCATGTCAACAGTGTATGGTAGGTATTATCAATCATAGGAAAAAGGGGTCAGTAGGAGGTACTGTAGTTAGAGTTGGGGCATGAGCCGCTGATACTGTAGATGGAGTTGGGGCATTAGTCTCTCGAGCCTCTGCTACTGGTGGTGGGACCTCTGGTGGTGGTGGAATGCTTGTAGACTCAGCTTGAATGGTTTCCCAATTAAGTGTTGGAGTTCTATCACTTGCTGATGCAAGGGTAGGATGTTCACTATCAACAATGGTTTTCACCTGACTCTGGTTTAGGTGGAGCAGACTCTGGGACCGGCATGGACTCTGAGGTATCCTCGGGCTGAGGTGGATCGGTCACTGGTGCATCATTGGCTTCAGGCTGTTGTATTTGTGTAGCACTCTCTGGCGCTGCTGTGGCTGTAGGAGGTGCTTCAATCGCCAATGGCATGCCTGGTTGCTGTTGTGAATTCTGAGCAGCAGAAGCTGGTTTTTTCTGGATGGAAATAGGAGGAGCATTAAGAGACGCCATCCCAGGAGGTAAGATTTCAATAGGAGGTTTCTCTCCTGCTTCTGGCAAACTTGTAAGCTTAGGCTCCTCGAGAGAAGCAAGAAATGCAGATGTAGCATCTGTCTTCTGTGACGATTTCGGCTCAATCTCTCTCTGTAGCATTTGGTTCCAGGCCTGAACCAAGTTCCTCAAACTTGGACGACCGTGTGCCTGGAAATAACAAGGTCAGACTAAAAGTGCTAAAATTGAGGGATCAACTAGTTTTACATAACTAATCATACATGAGCATGAAGCACAGCCTCTGCCAGCATTCCAGTATCCTGCCACACTTTCTCCATTAGAACATTGTCTCCCAAAACAGCAGCAGCAAATGCAGCTTCCCGTCCCAAGCCAAGCGCGACTAAGTTGTTTACCAAACCCTGCAGCGAACAAATGTAATCCTTTGTTTATTATGAAAACAAAAAAAATATTGAAATTAAGAATAAGATTTTTGGTTGTCTCAAACAGTCATATAAACATAAGGTACAAATGTTAAGTTCAATAGAAAAGGAAATTTCATGAAAGTGGCATACATTTAGCCGAGTCAGCTCCCCATGATTTGCAAGGCGTAATGCTAACCCTCTCAACTCTTGACCTTGCAAAGCCCCTTTCACTGAAACAGCTGCAGCTAACCTTTTGAGAGCTTCACGAGCAATTTCACGCTGTGCAGTAGCATCTGCAGCATCAATAAGATCTAAAAACTCTTCTGCGAAATTCACTATACCCTCAACGCCATCAACTAAATCTTGTTTTTTCTCTTGATGCTGTTGTAAATTAAGAATGTCATTCAAACCAAGCCCAGGAGTATTATCATGTCCTATATCCCTGCTGTTACTCATGGTAAGAAGACACTGAAGAGCTCTCTTCAAATCAGTGCTCTTCACTGCCAAATCAAACTCCAACCTGCAGAAAGTAAAAACCTATATGTTTAAGGTCTAGCCATAACATACGAATGTCGATTAAAATTGCTAGCTATTGGCTATAAGCATGCAGCATACCGCTTAGATATTCCAGGCAAGTGAAGTGCTTCATTAGCATAGCCCATTCCAAGCATAAACTGTGCTAAGTCATCATGGTGTTCTCTTCCAAGCCTACTTGCCCTGTTTAAATAAGTGTAATGTGAGATATACAATTTATCTGAGTAAGTAGGTGATGGTTATGAAAAAGAAAAGGAAATCAGTACCATTTTACTGCACCAACAGCATCACCATAAGCAGCAAGACATCGGCAGCGAATACCAGGATGACTCAAGGACAAGGCATGAGCACACATGTACCTACCACAACCCAGGTATCAATATCATCATTCTTAAAACATGGCATGTTAACTATACAGATGAATAACAAAAAAAGTAGACATCCATCATCACATGTTAACTATGTCACTTACAAGCAACCCAAAGCTAACACAGAAAAAGTCAACTCTCAATTCAACCATTTGCCACTTGAAACAGAAGCATAAATACCAATCTACTCATTGTTTTCTCGAAATGAAAAACCTCTTCCCCAACAAAGTACAACAAGAAAAACCAAGACATATCCCACTAAATGAAACCACTGTACAAGTCTTTCACTTGATCAACTTTTCTCATTGAGCCTTTTTTGGTCTTCTCATATGATCAAACCACCTTAGGTTAGTTTCTTCTCAAAGGGTGGTTAGTGTATTTTCAGAAATTTCAAGGGAAGGCAGTATAATTTCATCACAAACTCAAGCGAGATAAGCACAATTTACCCTAGTGAGAAAGTCATTGCATGTCTGTGTTTTATGCATTAAAGGAAAGGGAAAAGAATGGAAAACTCCAGGAAAAAATAGTTCACATAGAACCACACATATGCATGGGCTTAGATGGATTACACATACAATTGAAACTGACAAGTTTCAATTACCTGTCAATTAGCCAGAGAACTCCATCTTTGACACCTACCACAACAAGAGGCCCAACTGGACGTTTCTGCTCTGTTGGAAAACGAGTAATTACCACAGACACGCCCCCACCACCAACAGCAACCTCACTGGCCTTACTCTCTTCAGCTTCTCTTGCCATCCAAGAGTCATCACCATCAACTCTAGATTGTTTTAACAATGTTAAGAAAGGTGGCACTGAAGGAGAATGCTGAAATGATGCCAACCTAACCACCTAGAAAACAAGAAAGAAACATATTTACATTTTAAAACAAGAAAATAATATTTTATTAGACAATACAATGAAAAAAAAGAACAACATCAGAGGGTAACATATACCACAAAAGGAAACCCGAAACTTTAATTTCCAAGGAAGGATAAAAAACTGAACACCATATATATAACCAACAAGAAAGTACCTTGCCTCTGATCTGCTCTCATTTCTCACAAGACATCAAGTTGAATGGTTTATGATTTAAAGAGTAGTTCAAAATAAAATCAGAACCGTACACTTGAATTTTAGTTAATCATCTTCATCTTTGTGAAAACCAAGAGTCACATATTAATTCATTACGCCCTTAAAAATGATGAAACCTAATAGCTAGCCCATGATGCACAATATACCGAAATATTGAACACAAGCATACCCCCTAAGTGTAGTTCCCAAAAGTATTCCAAATTGGTTTAACAGGAGCGAAAAGTTCTGATTATTAGACAGTCCATCCAAAATATTTATTTTCAACCATAGACCTGGCAAAAATTCTCAGATACTAACGTAAAAAGAGAAACTCCCTGTAGTAGTAGATACAATAAAATGTTGAATCATTGGCTCATTGTCATAGACTATTTAAGTTGATAGGTATTATTAACCTGCAGCATTGGTGGCCTCAATGAGATTCTTTCTTCTGTAGTAGTAGCTTGAGGACCATCTACTGCAATCAGTGCTAACTCTCCATGCTCGGCAAATGCTCTTGCCTGTGCTTCTTTCATTTTCTGCTCTTCTTTCATCTTCTTACTTTCAATATCAATTTGTGCAACCCCAGCATCCACAAACACAATTCTGAAAATTAAGCATATAAGGGGTAAAGGTGCAGATTTTGACTGTTGGAGATATTCATTAAAAACCTTTAGTTTATCTAAACCTAACAACTAATGCAGTGGGGTGATTGGTTGATTGGCATTGGTTCCTTTGATATGTTTATTTCATTATCGGTGACTTCCTAAGGTGGGTATGTGTTCTTCCTTCTTTTTCTTTGGCCACCATTAACGGAAAATATTTTTGGTCTATTAGCAGATAGACAGGGATTTAAAAATGTAAAGCATAGTATATCATTTCCACCTTCTAAACAACTAAAGCAAATTTACGAAAAACAATAGACAAATAAAACAAGAACTAGAAAGTTGGTGTAATTAAGAATAAAACTGTTGGGAATGCCACTGCTTACTCTACAGTAGTTGGTGTAACAACAAACAGTTGCCTCCGGTGCCAAACAGCACTAGTAGCATAGGGGATTGCAACGTCTCCCAGGTATCTATATTGTGGGCGCAAACAAGATATGACTATGTATTGCTGGTATGCAAATGCACAGTACTCGACAGTTTGGTCCCAAGCAGTCCATTCTGGCTGAGGAAGTAGGCCACCCACAGGCTGGAATGTCTCCCAACTGAATCACAAACAAAATTAAATGAGATGTTAAGTTTAAATAAAACCTGAAAACAATATAGCCTCACAAACACTAATATAGATTAGTGGGTTAAAGCAATAATGGCATTTAACTTGATATGAATGTAACGTGAATCAGGAGTTTACTGGCCATACATGACATAATCGCAATAAACATAAAATATTCCATCCCGTGATTTACATAAAATCCTGATTGATATATGAGGGTGAGGCATCACATAAGCAACCATGAGTGTCAAACAAGTTGACCGAAAGACCTATTGGATAGCTGTCAAGCAATGTGTGAAAGAATATGGCTGTTGTCTTTGAACTCCAATAACGACACACAAATCAATCATCAATAGAAATAGCCTTGTCAAAGTACGAGTCTATAAAGATGCATATCCACAGTAACATTGTCCAACAAGAAGTCTACACCTCAGATGGTCTTAACTTCCAAAGAAAAACTTGGATAAAGAAAAGTTATAACACTTGGTTTTCAAATGAAGAACACAAAATGAATTTATGGGTAACAGGAACCAGAGTAACAATGAGAACCACAAAAAGATCCAAGCTCACCCAAGAACAAGCAAGGTCAATGGCTCTCTTTTATCAGTTCCTTAAACAGTAGAACTTCAAGAAAGGAGGGATCTTACAAAGTGTTAAAAATAAATATAGGCTTGATGCAAAATAGAAAGAGAGAAGGTAGCCAAAGTGCAACAATCCATTGAACATATATTCACATGACCACTGCAGAAACTCTCACTTGAAAAGAACTAATAATTAAATCAAATAGAAAACTTATGTACAAAAAATCCAAATGGGAAAGCAATAGAAGGCATGGGATAGAAAGAATAGTTTAAGCTTTGTAAAGAAAAAAATGATAGAAGGGACTTGGTCATTTCAGAGGATCCTCAATTCTTCGTTGGACTATATAATTGTGGTAAAAATTATGTTTACGAAATGAATTACCATAGACTTCAGCAACCATTCTCAGAAGACATTCCATTCCAAAGAAATGATAAATGCTTGAATTTGACTTTAGTTTAACAGTCTGTGTAGCGTGTGGTATTGGCCATGGAATTAGAGCTTGGAATTGGAATTGTACCTTGCCATTTTAATTCTGATGTTTGGAAATTCACTTGAAATTGGAATCATAATTCCAAGTACCAATTCCATAGAATTACATTAGAACTAAATTTGGAATTCCTAACCCCAACCCTTTGAATTACAATTCCAAATTTGGAATTGCTATGGTGACTTGAGAACTATAACGTGTAGTGTCCCTCCTTCTTTTTTTGAGTTGGATGATACCGGAAAGGGGGTAGGATTGATGAATTGGACTTGCTAAGTCAATATACACCTAAAGTTAATTTGCTCCTTTGAGCACCCTTATACATGTAAGTATTCTACTCTTAAAGAGGCAATACTTCCTCCTTTATTTGGCAAGTCAAGAAATGAAGGACATGAAACATAAGGAAACTTTATGAGATAAACAATAATCTTTATTTATTTTACAATTATAAGTTTCACCTGTAAAGCTGGAAGTTTTGTGGTGCCGCCTCAGATGGTCTATGAGAAGAAAATCCATCATCGTAAGGAGTAAAGGAAGAAAGACCACTGCCCCCATAGCCTGATAAGGGCATGGACTGGATTGTTGAAATAACTGAAGCAGCAATAGGACTGACTCTCTTAGATGTTCGATAGGCAACACCAAGCAGAGCCCCTCCATGCAGACCAATGACCTAAAAAGAGATACATGAGTTAGAAAGGCACCTTAAGATTCAAAATATCATCCCCATTTGCAATGACACCCCTTTAGAAGAATAACAACCACAAAAGGTCCTACTGATAGAGTATGTTATACTGTTGTTTTACTTAAGCGTACATTCAGTGATGACAGTTATTAAATGCTAGTAGCTTAGCTTCTAGACCCCTTATATGTTTCTAGAATCTAGACCCATATTTAAAATCGGGGAATCAGACCTTATGGCTTAATGCTGCAATCTGCTCATCATTGACCAATGGTACATTGATCTATGGCTTCACAGTGCTCAGCCTCATCAACCACACTCATTTCAGGCCTACTATGATGCCTAGAGGTCAATATCAAGTTTGTTTTTACTTGGGTACTAACCTGATCTCAAGGTGGTCAAAGAAGTAACCTTGCTAGGTCCAGTATTGAGGCTGAACACAGATGCCTTGACTATACTGCCACAAAATTAATTTGGATTCAGACCCTGCTAGAGAAGCTCAAAGTTCTACTCTCTATCCTTACCACATACAGTGCAGTCTCAGCAGTCAGCACTGTACCACTCACATAACCCAGTCCTACACTACAGAACAAACCATATAATAGAGCTAGACTTAGTCTTTGCAAGAGAAAAAGTTCTCAACATGTTGTCTCTCACATTCCAGCTCATGTTCAGAGTGAAAACATTCTCACTAAACTTTGTCTAATCTTAGGTATTGTGAGATAAGAGACAAACTCAGGGTGCTCGATCAAACCTCACTAACACACCACCCTGAGTTTGAGAGGCAAATTTTATGGTATGTTATGCTGTTGTGTTAATTGGTGTACATTTAGTTATGACAGTTATGTTCTGTTACTGTTAGTAGCTTAGTCTTAGCTTCTAGATCCTCCACATGTTTCTAGACCCTGTATAATACAGTTCAGATCGATTGCAGATCATAGATTAGCTAATGACGGATACTTTTCACCTAAATCACTATCTTCCTCTTTTTACTCATCATTTTTCATCACTTTATTGTTCTTTCTCACATTTTCTCAGGGATCATGGACTCTCTTAGAAACTATCTTCAAATAGAAAAGCAAACAGTTCTTACGGTTGGCGATAGTGCAGATGTGGATTTATTCAAGAGCTTTAAATCTTAGATCTGTCTAGTTCATCTAGTAAAACACTACCGCGGCGAATTTTATACAGAGGATGTGAACCTTCATTAAGCATTTAGCTTGAAACAGTAAACATGAAATCCTTCTACCAACTAATTACGTGATATATTTTATAGCACCAAATAGCCAATTGCATAGAAATAGCAATTATTACCTTCAAACTCATGGACAATGTTGTGGTAATTATTATTAAATTAATCAATTAATATATACAATTTATCAGAGCAAGCATTAATCTATGACTAATTGACTATCTAAACATTCTCTCCCTCCTTTGTTTATCATATATTCAATTTATAATTTGCATTTGTAGCAGCTATCAATTAAAACAAATGCACGCTTAGATGAATGATATCTTAATTATTGTCATTTTGATGGCCTATAATCCAAGTATTCCACGAGAAGAAAAAAGGATGTGAGAAAGGCAAGGAGGGAATTACAATGAGTGAAGGGAGCAAAAGACTGAAGGAATTAGCTAGAGGAAAGAGGGGAGATAACAGAATGGACAGCTAGGAAAGAGCACTCATGGCATTCCTAGTGATCATGCCATTTTCTATATTTATTTGTAGTTTTACGGTGTTACTGCTTTTGCTGTTTTCTAGTTGTTGAGAAGATCTTCCTTTGTTGTAAGGAGCTGAGCTCCCTTTATTTGGTTCATTTCTATCTAGTAAATTCCAGTTCTTATGATATTTACTTCAAAAATTGCACAAAAGTTTTATTAATAAGAAAAGAAGCATAACCATCAGGAAAGCCAGCAATCATTAAAATCTAGATTATTAAGTTAATTTTTTTATGAGGAAAACTTTAAACTGAGAAGAGTCTTACTGGTTCACTGCGTGCACCAACAGACTTCATTAGTACATTTGATCTTCCATCATCTAACAAGATGCAGGCTTGAACAGAAGCAGAGGAAGAGGCAGCAGCAGCAAAAGCTGCTGCTGCTGCTTGTGCTGCAGCGGCTTCTTTCGCTCTTTTTGATGAGCTACCCTTGAGAACTACAGGAATTCTAGGAGGTACTAATGATTCCAATATAGCAAATCTGTCACGACATGTATCCCAAGCAAGAAGCCTTGCACTGCCAGAGTCAACAACTGACCAATCATTAACCTTGTAGATTGAGAAATATGGAATATCTGGCCAAACTATTGCAAGGTACCTGCAAATATATGATATAGTAAGAAAGCAACCACAGTACAGAAAAGGCACTCAAATGTATATACTAGAAGAGGAGGCAGTTTAACCACAGAAAGACTACAACATATAAACCAAAAGCATGTTAAATGAAATAGTCAATGTGAGTTGTGAATCTTATGTGGCATACAAAATTTTTGAACTTTTCTGTTCAATGCTCTGTAGAGAAAAACAGGATCAATAAATCATTTTGAAGAAAAAACAACATTAGCTTTGTAATTAAAAATTGCTTCATTGAAATTTTAAATATTTGACATCAATAGAACTGTAGCAAAAGTCAGAGGCGACTTACTTTCCTGAATTGCTGACAGAAAGAACTGAATATGAATCATGAGGAACATGTGTACTAATGCGCTTCTTCCCCTGCTTGACAGGTAATGGTTCAAAAGAATCTCCCTTGGATCTTCCTGTTTCTGAAAAGGAACTACTGTTTCCAAGAGATGGATTTGCTGAGTTGTTTAACTGAAAATTTAATAGCTTTAGTTCTCTTTCAATTACAAATACTGCAGAATGCTCTCTGCTGTCTGACGGGGTTGGTAGCAGAGCTACAGGTGGAAGAGATCTAGGATCAAATTCGCAGATAATAACACCAATATTGGTTCCAGTAGCAACAAGATGTGGCTGCAAAGTATGTGCAACCATGCAATACACCTGTGGCAAAATTTCAATGTCAAAGTTAAACTTGACCAACCGCATTACAGGTAGAGAGAAGAAGTGGTATATAAGTGGTGGAGTGATATGGGATTGAATTTTAGTTTCTTCTTTGTTATGGCTTTAAATAGATTTTGTTATAATTGACATTGATAAATCCTCACCTGTATTCATAATTATTATTCCCAGAGTATTTAGATGCTATGGATTATATCCATATTGTTCTTCTTGGTTGTATTGATTCAATAAAATCAGACATTGACAAAAAAAGATGGTAAATGATAACCAGTTGACAGCATACCCTCAGTTTCTTATTAGGAGCAAGAGCTTGTGGAGGAATAACTGTGGTCAATTCACACAATGGCCTTGTAAGAGCAGAATAGGTGGGATGTTCAATTGCCCTAGCAAAAAATTTATTCTCATCATGCTATCATGTAACAAATATAAAGCTTAAAGCTATCAAAGTAGAAAGACAACTATATACCATATGTGAGAATCTTTGACGCAAGTTAGAATATCAAGGTTTGGAGCTCGAGGGTGGCACCAAGAAGCCACACTGTGGCAAGCCAATTTTGGAACTGGCTTTAGACGCCGTAGCTCCTGAGAATTAAAAGCAGGCAACAATTAATAATTTATGCCAGGTCTTTCTATTCGCCATGAGAATTTCCACAGAATAAAAATATCCAGGTGTTAGCAAACCATCACACCTTAAAGGAGATTGTGTCCCATATAGCTAATGTCTTATCTGCACCAATTGTAATTAGCTGAGGAGCACCACCTATCACCCTAGATAGCTCAACTGCCACAACTCCGCCATCATGTGCCTAGATGCAATACACGGTATCATAAACCAATGAAATGAGCATGCACGGAATTGTTACGAGTCATACAAAAAAAATGATAGGCTGTAAAAATAAAAGGAAAAGAAAAATAAGCAGAAGCAAATCAAGAAGACAGATATCAGAGTTTAACTCTGCTCGCCTAAATTTATTTTTGCATTCCACCTTCGGCCTGGACATTGGGCCTTTCTTTCCTATTATAATGTTATACATCTCATATACATACTAAACTCAACCAAAAATCAATTTCACTAATTTAACCAAGGAGGAACTTAGCAACTATAGTTAAGTCACAACTAATAATGGTTTATCCCTTTTTACTAGCCATGATGAACAGCAAATTTATCCATCTTTCAACAATTTTGGAAAAAGCAGACAGAGTGGAGTCAATAAGAGGACAAGAATGGTACTTTTAAACTCAGCTTGGGTACAAGTTCACGTGAATTTTTTCCATAGTCAGCACTCCAAAGTATGAGCAGTCCATCACTAGCACCAGAAACCAGGAGAGACTGAAAGCCAAAGAGAATAAAATATTGAAACCTTATATCGAAGAACAACAATTTCTTCCAAACAAAAAAGCAATATTTGGATATAATCAAGCATGCAAAATCAGCATGTGCAGATAACAAGAATAACTAGAAATTGTAATTTCTCAACAAATTATCTTGTTGGACGCAATGCTACTGCAAACATCAACTTCTGTAAATAGTATTGGAACTAGTGGTGCTAGTAAAAATATAAAGATGACCCAAAGAAATAACAAGGATCTGATAAAAGAGACATTCATTGGTAGGCAGCTGAAAAATTCAATAATTTGAAAAATGTAAGCACGGTGTACGAGGCTAAATTACAAGGAGCTGATAAAGGAGACATCCATAGGTAGGGAGTTGAAATATCCAATAATTTGAAAAAGGGCGGCACAATGCACAAGGCTCCCACCTAGTGGGGTCTGAGGAGGGTAGATGTAATAGTCTTACCCTTACAAGCGAAGAGGCCTTGATAATAAAACATCTTCAATGCCTCGATAAATGTACAACCTCAATATCTAAATAAGTTGTCTGTGTTGATTAGGGAAAGTGATTATGTCTGCTGAAATTGGAAGCCTTTTTCTATCAATTTTAGAAATTTAGTAGTTGTGAAGAAAATAAGATGTTTTGGTGTCTAGCTCTTTTTGGTAAGAGTGTGCTATATTGGTTGGGGTGATGGAAGAATCTCGGGCGGTTGGGTCAGAGGTCTCTTATTCATCATCTTTGATGGATAGGGCTTGTGTTTTAGGCCTTTGTGGATTTCGGCCAATCGGATTTTCAAGGAAATTTCCGGTAAACCCTCCAGCATTGTACTATTTCTATCTTGATGAATTGTTCTTTTATAAGAAATCAGCAAATAAGTAAAGGAAAAACAGCGAGATTTCACAAATGTTCCCTTGAAATGAAATCTCCTATTGAAGAAATGAAGTATATCCACAGGGGCATAGAATTACTATGTTTGAAAGTTCTAACAAAATAATCAATGAATTAGGTACACTCACAAAGTTGGTTTTACCATAGAGTAATGTCACTCTTACATACTCACACTCTGCACAAGTAGCCATTAGATATGTGCAGGGCTGTCACATCAACACCTACATTTGTCCGATCCAATGGCTACCTATACAGAATATAAGAAAAGTGAGAAGGTGTAGGTGTTGAAGCGAAGGTGAGGAGTGGCACAGAATCCTAACTTCCTAACAATAATGGGAGTGAAATATAATAAAGTAGCATAAGTTCTTCAATGTGTAATCAAAACTTACCTCACCAGAAGAAGCCATGAAGGACATCAAGCAAGAGATTGATCCTTTATGACCTCCAGAGTATCTTCGCACAAGCTGCAAGAACAGAGGTATCACATAACATGCGAAGAGTTGTAATTATAAGAACATTTTAGGAACCCACCTTCCATGTGATCATTGAGATAACTCTAATGACACCATCAGATGCACCAAAAGCAACAAGAGGACCATCACCAATGCCAGATGTATAAAGGAACTCCATGCTGTAACAGCAGATGCAAATGGAAAATAGGAACAATTTATACAGTGTGCATAAATATTGCAAAGAGAAAATAAAAATGGTGTGTTCTTGGCAATAAACTTATGACTTGAATAAAAAGTTATGTCACATGATGCACATAAAAGAATGTGATACCAAACTTCCATCAATAATCAAGATGGAGGGTGAAGCCGAAATTTGGTATGCTGAAATGAAAAGCTGGTGATTTTTCAACCCAAGGACTGTAATTTGTACTGAACAATTAGAAAAAATCAAAGGGACGGCAAATAAATGATTACATGGAGAAAGAGCTCCATTGGGATTTCCGCAAATTAGCATGTATTTAGTATATATATGTATCTCCCCATGAATGTGTCTGCGTGTCTCTGAGAAGGAGATATATTTTGGAGTAATATGCATACTATTCTAGTTGTTTTTATTCAGAGTAATATACATAGCATTGATGTCTGTGCGTCTCATTATTTCTATTCCAGGCAAGAATGCCGGACACAAATAACTGCCACAATTCGATACAACATAAAAGTATCGCTCAAGTTATTGGAGTACAACAATAAAAAGCACTGGAAAGGGGATGATTTGGATAGGCATTGCCACAAAAAGTACAATAGCTATCAGATAATCAACATGTCTTGCCTAATCAGATAGTGTGTAGAAATGTTAACATCAATGATAGGAGTTGCAGAATATTAATGTAACAAAAAATTACCATAGAAGGGACTTGTTATCAAGCTCTTGCTTTGGTACATCACGGCCACGCATCGTCACCAAATCCAAAAATATAGCTTTTTTTAAACAACATATAACAAGAAAATGCCTCCCTTTTGTCGATGGGGCAGGAGAACTAAAAGATGATGTATGGACACCTGTTGGAGCCTCTGCAGCTGAAGAACGATTATGCCAATGTTGCCAAAAGCATATATCATCATCATAAAAAGCCACCTGCTTAACACTTTAAGGCACATAGAGTCATGATAAATACATGAAACCATAAAAGCCAGAAAATGATACAAAGACACAAAGCAAAGGTATATTACCTTCCTCCACGAATGGATTCTGTGGGTTTTCCTTTGGACTCTATCAAACAAAAAGCATAAAATCATGAACTTCTAGTACCAGATCAGTAAATAAATAGTTAAGGACACCAATAATGTTTTAAGAGACAGTTCATTACACTGTTTATCTTTTTGAACAAAGTGAAACTCACTTGTAACAGTTTACAAAAAACAATAAAATTAGTAAGTAACAAGTTCAACCACGGAAGATAAGTATGCCACCGTAACTAAAAACAACTGAGCTTAACAGAAGTTAAAGCAATTCTAGCTGCCAGATCATTAAACAATGGTAAAACTTGCATTCTACAAAAAACAAATGGTCTAGTAGTAACAATACCATGCCCGGATATCACAAATTATCATAGCAAGCACACAATGCAACTACAGCTAATCATATATTTTTCACTAGCAAGGATAAAAGAATTCAGCAAACACGGACTGTTAGCTAATTCCTCAAAGTAGCCGTGACAAATCCATATTAGAGTAGCAAATTCCTGGTAACAATGATGAAATTTATATTTCCAAATCCATCTAATAAAATCAAATTCAACAGATCTCCATAATCCATATAATACTAATACTTCACAATGTTTGCTATATCCACATCTCCATGATACGTATCATATCCCATATTTCAAATTTTAGATACTTACAAATCCTTTACGTCTATGTATATTTTAATTAGCTTATTGATTTTTGGCGTGTGTATATATATTCGGTGGGTGAGTCTTGGCGCAACGATAAGGTTGCTTGTCTTATGAACTAGAAGTTCATGAGTTCAAATTGTGAAAACAGGCTCTTCGCTTGCGAGTGCAAGGCTGCGCGCATGCATCTACCCTCCCCATATCCCACTAGGTGGGAGCCTCGTCAAGTAGACCGCCAGTTTTTATAAATACACATCTTTGCTCCTCATTGTCTCAAATTGCGGACTACATCACCTAATTGGCTGCAATATTGCACTTGCATTAACCTTCGCAATCGCATCACCCTGCAGTTACAGTGTGACACAGAATCACACTGATAGCCGTCATATCCGACTACAACGCAACCACATTATTTGGGCCACATCAAATTCAAAAACATTCTTTTAACCTCAAAAAAATTCACGCCACAGTTTCAGTAACCGCAACAGGAATTTCAAATATTGTTGCTCCTAATCTATAATAAAAGAACAATTACGATAAGTCGATAACTAATGATACATTCTGAATCGATTTTCAAGTGAAAAAGTGTTGAACCTGTTTCTCCCTCTGCTAGCTTCT
Source organism: Lupinus albus (assembly GCA_009771035.1). Taxonomy (NCBI): domain Eukaryota; kingdom Viridiplantae; phylum Streptophyta; class Magnoliopsida; order Fabales; family Fabaceae; genus Lupinus; species Lupinus albus. The sequence continues at coordinate 1,509,650 of CM020016.1, forward strand.
CCAATTTGACACCAACCAAACGTCGCTCATCAACTCCACCAGCTTTCAACTCATATATGACCTAAACGACGACGTTTTCATCAAAATCCAACAACAGAATGAAAAGGAACCAAAAAAAAGGATTGAAGTAGAAAATGTACCTGATGATGTTCCCAATTCCAAACGGAAACACGATCAGAAACATCAGCAGTTACCATCCATGGATGCGTTGGATGCAATTGAATCTTCACGATTTTATCACTCGTAGGTCGAAACGCTTTCAATCGTAGCATTTTTTCTGAGAAAATGTTTTGACGCGAAAATCAAAGACGAATTTTGAATAAAGCAAAAAAGTTTCAAACCAAAATCTCTTATCACTATTAATTTTTTCTTTGTGTTTTCTTTTCTTCTTATTTTTTTATTTTTTTTTAATTTTTTTTGCTAAAAGAGGGAAAAAAATTAATGCACACATACCATAATTTAAGTTGGGGTGGGCATGACCATAATTTCTTAATTGAGAAGATTTCATTTTGTGCTCATTTCAATGGGATAACCGCCATGCGGTAGGCCGACAATGAAAATTGAATTCATAAATATTCCTTCAAACTTATTCCGAATTTAACGGAGAAAACCTAATGTGATTGAGTTTAGGTTTGGATTTTTCTTGAGTTCAAATTTTGAGTTCGAGTTTGGTTTTCACCCTGAATCTGATTAATATATGAAAAATTATAAAATTACATATACATATATATATATATATATATTTCACACATATATACACACACTATATATATATATATATGTTTAGTTCGTGGTTTTTTTGGATTCAGAAATGGTATAATTGTTTTAAAACCCATTTAATTCGAGTTCGAGTTCGGGTTTTGGATTTCGGGTTCGGGGTTAGGTAAACACAAACTCGACCCCGACCCGCCCCGCCCCGTTGTCATTCATACAGGCGGATGCCCCGCGGGTAGGAGTGGAAACAGGTCAGGCTTTGCCTTAAACAGGTCGAGCCTATATAGTATATAGGAGACTGGGTCTGGTCTGTTAGCCTATTTAAAAAAGATTTCAAAGCATAGACCTATTTAAAAGTCTGACCTATTAGTCTGTTTAAAGGTTTCTTAAGGTAAAAAAAAATCAACACATTATGTACAAACTGGAAAATATTATTATAATTATAGCAATTAGTGTGAAAATTTTCATATTATATTGTTATCACAATTATTTCCATCATTTTCTAATGTTGTGTAATGTATTCGAAAGATTTTTGGTGTATTTGAGGATATAATATACAAAACATTATATTTTAATATCACAGTAAAATATGATATTGTTCTAATATTTAACACGAGTTGGTTACGTACTTAAGCCCAAGTCCCAACAATTAAATATTCAATTATTAAATAGTCTAATCTCTAAGTCCTAATAGATTTACATAATTTTTTTATTATTTAGTTTTTTTTGCAAATGTTATAAAAATAATTTATAAATATATAATAACATTACATAGGTTGACCTCTTAGACTTAATAGGTTTTTTAAAAGGTTTGAGTCCGACCTATTTTAGTTAAATTGGTTTTGGAGAAACCTAAGTCTGACATGTTTACTAAAAATGTCTGGTCTGGCCTGACCTGACCTGTTATAGGTCAGATAATAGGCCCATGATAGGCGGTCTGCCATGTTTCCACTATTACCCGCGGGCAATGTTGAATAGTTAAAAAATAGAAAACTCTATACAATTAAAAATTAAATAAAGTAGTTGAACAGAAAAAAATAACAAAAGCTTTCATATTTTATATGAAGTTGAAAAAATTACATTACATTATAATTTTTTGAGACATTAAAAATCATATTACATCATAATTTATTTAAAATTTTCTTATTTTTTCTTAAATTATGTGTGGGCCGCCGCATTGCCCAATAAAAATGGTCGCGTGTTTGGAGGGCAAATGGGCGAAATTTATATGTTATGGCTGCAAAAAATGTGGGTTTATGTGTGCATTGCCCATTTTACCATCTATAATCATATTTGATTGTAATATCATTGATTTTTCAAGAAAAAAGTAATTCGAGTAAATACAATAATTGTACAGTATATAAATATTTAGATCGATAGTATAAAATATTACTTAAGAAAATTCATGTGTTTTTTTTGTATAATGAGTCCCCGGATTATGGTTATGATAAGGAACCAATCCTTTGGAATTTATCTGTTTATGGTTATCTTTTCCGATAAAGTGTCATTTCCAAAAATCAAATCATTGATAATCATAAAAATAGTAATTCAATTTATCTTTGATATTTTCCGACACATTTGTGGTTTTTAATCTTTCTAAAACAAAATTGTATACATAAAAATTTGAGAAATGAAAATGAACATTTGTATTACATTTTTAAAAAAATCAATAATAATTAAATATAAATAATAAATTGTACAATTACAATATATATAAATCTTATATAATATTAGTAGATTCATATCATTTTTTATAATAAAAAAGAAATTTAATAATTTATGAATGATATGAGTGATTGTTTGGGCCATATGCAACTACCCAAGTGGCCATGGTCAAACATAGAAAAGTGTGTACATCAATGAATGACTGAGTTGGCTAATACCCAATTGATTCTATACATGTGTCACTTAGTAACATCAAAGATAAGATATTTTTAACCAAACAAAACAGAAAATTAAATATCCAACCTTATAACTTGGACTAACAATTAATCTAATTTTGGTAGGTTAGGTGTGATGTTTTTGTCCCCTTATGCTTCCAAAGTCAGAATTTAACAAAGATAAAGATAAATATATTAAATTACATTGAAATCTTATAGTTTTAGTGAAATTATACAAATCATATTTTAATTTTGTTTCCCATATAAATCAATTCTACTATGGCTCACAAGTTCAAATATTATAAGAGTCGATATTTATTCATTTTTGTTTAGTTACATATAAGAGTAATTTAAACATTTTATTAACATTAGATGAATTATTGATACAGTTTATAACGAATAAAAAATAATAAATGAAGATTGACTTTCTGTTATTAGTTTATCCAAAGATGTCTTTGTTTGAAGCAACCTATGTATCTATAAATTGAAGAGAGGTAGATCCATTGCATCTAAGCTTGGATTTTGAATTGGAAATGAGTTCCACTCTTCTTCTGCCCCTTTCTATTTTCTTCTTAGCTTTTTCATCTTCTTTTCTTCAGGTCACTTTTTAACCTTATTTTTCTCCTCTTTTTGGGCTTTCATTTCTTAACTCTTTGCCTTGTTTTACAGATCCATGGGGCAGAACCAGAACACCTTACTAGTTTAAAGCTTAAATCTCCTATTCTACAGGTAATTATTTTCTCTGAGTTCAGGGACTCAATTACAAATTTTGTATGAATTCAGGGATACAATTATAATTTTTATATGAATTCAGGGATATAATTACATTTTTTCTATGAATTCAGGGACCCAAATGCAATTTTTCTATGAATTCAGGGACCCTAATGCAAATTTTATATGATCAGGGACTTGATTTGAAATTATATATGACTTCAGGGGCTCAATTAATTTTTTTCTATGAATTCAGGGATTCAATTAAATTTTTTTCTATGAATTCAGGGACTCAATTAGAATTTTTAGTTTTTTCAATTACTTGATTTTTCTCTAATAGTTAAGGGAGTTGGTGATTAATTGACCCTTTATTTCCTTGCATAACATGCTATGATGTTGTTACCATTGTATTTTGAAAAATGAAAATTTAGAAGATTTTTTAAGGAACATAGAAGATTTTAGAGTTGAATAAAAAATGGCAGTTCAATATATGAGGTTCCTACCTAGTGGGATTTAGGAGCATAGCTGAATGTTGTTATTAATTATCATGTGTGGTTAGACTTTATGTTTTGATGAATATTTTGGATTTTAGTTTCATGGTATGTATTGAATTTTTGATGAATATGTTTTTTAACATGATGATGATCATGCAGGAGTCTATTGCTAAACAGATTAATGAAAATCCAGAGGCAGGATGGGAGGCTGCTATTAATCCTCGTTTCTCCAATTTTACGGTTAGGATTCAACATGCCCGACCTAAAAATTGTCGTTGTTGCTGTTGTTGTTATTGTTGTTATTGTTAGAATATATAGGAATGCATCTCATTATATCATTATTGCATATTAGAATATTTTACAGTACTATGTAGACTCTTGAGTTTTTCTTTTGCATCATGTAGGATCACATCTATCATATTAGTCCCTTTTAATATAATGGTATCAGAGTCATGGTATCCACTTTGAGCAGAGTTTCACCTTTTTCGCTTTATAGATCCAAGTATAGTTTTGTTTTTTGGTTATCTTTATCGTCTACGATTTCCATGTCTGATATGAGTCTTTTATCAGTTCTGTTTCTGTCTGATCCAGCATCTCTGACCAGATTTCCCATTTATGGCCTGAAAGATTGGATCTGTGTCTCTGTCCTAGACATAGTTTGACCCTTCTTCAATTGTGAACCCTGACAGTGATGTCCCTTTCGTTGCGCTCCTCCAAGATCTCAAAGTTTCCTTTCGTTTGTGTTTGTTAAAGATGTTGAAGTTGTCTGTTTAGTTTATTTTCATTTTAGCGTGTTTGGTTGTAAGAAGCTAAAAACTTTGGAAACTTTAGCTTGAGAGTGAGTGTTCACATATTTGAAAAAATATATCATAATATCATCATTCTATCTTGTTTGTCTTCGTATAAAAATGATTCCTAGAGTTGGTTTACCGAATTCTAAACCTAGTTCTTCAACAGTTACTATTTAATTATTCATCCTCTTATTTGCATAATATGCTCCTAGTTTTCAACATAATGTGTTTCATGAGCAGGTTGCAGAATTTAAACGGCTTCTTGGATTAAAGAAAACATTGAGGAAGGAACTGACTAGTACGCCTGTTATAACTCATCCTAAATCGTTGAAATTGCCGAAGAATTTTGATGCAAGGACAGCTTGGTCGCAGTGTAGCACTATTGGTAGAATTCTAGGTCATTCACTTGCTCCTTGTCCTTCATTTTTTTTCATAATAAAATTGTTCATTTGGAAATAGGTGCTGACTTTTCTTTTTGTTGTTGACAATAACATTGGATTGGTGAATCAATTTCAACATTCAAGATCAGGTACTTGTTTTGTTTTCACATATTAGCTGCTTTGCATAGATGGTTGAAAAAGTTCTTAGCTGATCCTTGTGGTGATGATTGTTTAGGGTCACTGTGGTTCTTGTTGGGCATTTGGAGCTGTTGAATCATTACAAGATCGTTTTTGCATTCATTTTAATGTGGTAATGAAAACTTCATGTTACTTTATTATCGAAAAAACCATACTCTTCAATGGTATTGATATAGGAACTTATATCGTATATGTATAATTACAGAATATCACTCTCTCTGTTAATGATCTTCTCGCATGCTGTGGCTTTTTGTGCGGAGATGGTTGTGATGGGGGAGAACCTCTATATGCATGGCGATACTTAAGCAATCACGGTGTTGTTACTGAAGAGGTAACAATTAGATGAAAATCATAGATTCCTTGTTCACTAAGATATTCCCTTCAATTGTTGCTAATGTTTTAGTTTTGAAGTTTTACTTATGATACTTTTTTACATGAGGCAGTGTGACCCATACTTCGATCAAATTGGCTGCGCTCACCCTGGTTGTGAGCCATCATATCAAACTCCCAAGTGTGTTAAAAAGTGTGTGAGTCGGAACTTGCTTTGGAAGAGATCAAAGCACTATAGTGTCAGTGCATACAGGGTCGAATCTGATCCGTATGATATCATGGCAGAAGTTTATAAGAACGGTCCCGTTGAAGTTGGGTTTACTGTTTATGAGGTAAATGAAAGCTCTTGCCCTCACTTTTTATGAGGTAAATGAAAGCTCTTGCCCTCATAATTTTAGTGGTCGAATGAGATAACTTATCTTTTAGTACGAGGAGATACTTCATTCTATATTAAAAATTTCTTATGACATATTTATGGAAACTAACTTTTTAATGATTATGCCAAGCAATTAATTATAGTAAATTGGCCCCATTGACCCTCTGGTCCCTTGGCTCCATTGTTGTGTGTGTATCTGGCAATGATTGTTTGGGGGTAAAAAATTAAGCATGATAGGTGTAGTGGTAACCGGGAGGGCGAGCTTCAACACAACAGTAAGGTTATCTATCATGTGACTTGGAGGTCACGGTTCAAATCTTGCAAATAACCTCTTCACTTGTGAGGGTAAGATTGCGTACATCTACCTTCGCCAGACCCTCGTACTAGGCCACCCTTTAGCTGTAGTAGTGGTAACTTGCAAGAGATAAAGCTGAATGGTTTAAACTTGAAAGGCTCCTACTAACATATAGGTTTTCCATTGTAAGAAGTCATCTAATTGACTAGTTAAAAAGCATGAAGAGTTGAGTATAATGTTTTATTGCTTAGTCTATTGTAAAAGGATGATGTGTGCAATTGCAACTTTCTATATCACATTAACTAATATATACATCCTTCCTGTTTAAAAAGCATGAAGACTTGAGTATAATGTTTTAGCCCTCAAACATATAATGATTGCATTTTAATAGAACCTTGTTTTATAGGGTGTGGAATATTCACAAGCATGCTTGTGTTGTTTGTGTAAAATAAAGACACTTTTCACTCATTTGAGCTTTTTTACAGGATTTTGCTCACTACAAATCAGGAGTTTACAAACATGTCACAGGTGTTGCACTTGGTGGCCATGCTGTAAAGCTCATTGGGTGGGGAAGAAGTGATAATGGGGATGACTACTGGGTATGATGACATGTTCCTGATGATTTATTTTCATTTTTTTGTTCCATGCCATCAGAATTTTATACTTTTTTCGGTATAACCAAGAGTATCACCTCACCCTATGGGTAAGAAATTAATCTCTTTCGGGGTACGTAATTGCTCCTCTCAACAAGTGTCCCTCCCAGAAATCGAACCTTTAACCTTTGGCCTAGTACGATATAGATGAGGACCCAGTGAGGTCTTACACCACTAGACCATCGCCTGATCAACAATAGAACAAGATCCATTTTGAATCATATTTAAGGGATTCCTTGGTTCAGGCCGAAGAAGCAATGTCACTCAATCATTATCAAACTGACAGCAATCTTTTTCTGTTCGCGAGGATCCCATCAGAGCGCCTTCTACTTCTAATAGGCCATGAACTAGATCAGAATCATTCTCAACAAGTCCATAAGAAGTGATCCCATTTTTTTCTTGTTCGTATCATAATTTTATACTAACACTTCACTTTTCCCTGTTTCAGCTTCTTGCAAACCAATGGAATAGAAGCTGGGGAGATGTATGATTCTTGATTCATTCTCAATCATTGAATTTCTATTACCAAATATAAATGATCTAATCTTAATCTTAAACTGCAGGATGGATACTTCAAGATCAAAAGAGGAACAAATGAATGTGGGATTGAAGATGATATTACTGCTGGTTTACCTTCAACCAAAAATTTCATAAGAGAGGTGACTGATATGGATACTGATTTTGATGTTTCATTCTGAATGTAAATGTAGTAACCCAATTAGATTCTGTATTGGTATTTTAAAATCTGCATCAAATGTTGTATCCTTATTTTAAGAATGATCCAAGTTATGATATTGAAACATTGTAAACTTTAGTTGATTATGTGTTACATGAAACATGAAATAAAAGTAACTGCTGTAATTATTATTTAGCCCTTGGATTCATTCATATCTCATCTTTCTGCTAATTTGCTGATTTTTAGTGAGGAGTTTGACGTAACGGTAATGTTTTTGTTTAATGATAATAAGGTCACATATTCAAATTCTGGAAACTTTTCGTTTCCTTGTCGGGGTAAGGATGTGTTATACCCCACTAAATGGGAGCTTTCCTTGCGCGGGTAAGAATGTGTATATCTACACTCCTCATACCCTACTAAATGGGAGCCTCATGAACTGAGTTGTCCTTCTTTCCGAGTTACAACAAACAAGCCTTAATTTCACCGGGTGAAATTAAAACATCGGCAGACGTATATATGTCTCGACAATGGTAGTTCCAACACTAATAACCCGGTTAGTTAAAACAAACACATCCATTTAGCCAAAAGCTTAATGGATTTGTGATGTAAGATTTATACCAAAACTATATCCACATGATAAGAATAGAGTATCTGAATGATTTTTTTATCATCACAATGTGTGGATAGAATAGGATGAAAGAAGATTTTTTTTTTTTTTATATGAGAATATTTGTTCTGTTTTGTTCTAATGCATTTATGAAACAATATTCCATAACATGTTTATCCCTTGGTTCCACAACACATCCATTTCAGTAGCAAAGAAATTCTCATACTAAGTACAAGCTATGTTGGTAATAGCAATGTGATTTGGGGCATTGAAATTAACTATATGGTAAAAACTCATTTTGTTCTGTCATAGAGTGTATTAATTTGGTGTTTCAAATCCGAGTCAAATTAGTCATTTTTATAACTACTAATTTGGTGACCCATATGTAAGATATTTGAATCTTAATTTAAATTTTTACATACTTAGGAATAAAATTGTGAAAAAGATTTTAAAGATCAAAAGTAAACCTTCATCATTTATAATAATTTTTTGTCTAAAATCATTTTAAAATCTATACCGTTATTTTTTTTAAGTTATATGTCATAATCTTATTCAGTAATGGAGATGATACATTTTATTTAAAGAAGGGGAGTGAATTAATTATAAAAATCAATATCCCTTTTGTTTGTTGAAAGAGTACAAATTGATTGATTATCATGAAATTTTAAGAAAATTATACTCCAATCTATCGTGTGAAAGCATGCATTAGTCAAAATTCTTTATAATAATAAAGTTACAAAGTAATTAATATAAAACTAATTGCTTTCATCATCTCTTTCACGTTCTTAATTAAATTAAGTTCATTACACTAACCATGCCTTTCACGCTCTTTATTAAAAATTCCCATTAATCTAAGTTATTTATATAATACTTGGAATGAAGAGGGGATTTTGGTTGTTGCCATGTGAATAAAGTTTATATTTTTATTTATTTTAAAGACATTGCCAGAAGAAACCTACATGAAAAAAAGTAAACCCACTAGAAAATTAAAATAATCATATATACTTTTTATATAAAATAACATACAAAATTACATTTATCACTTATGAGCAATATTGTGAAACCTGAGCAGAACATCAAACCGAAAGAAATTTCGTATTTGATTTAACCGTTTTAAACAGTTAAACCGTCTAGCTGGACCGGGTGATTTTAAATAAAATTAACAATTTTTATCTAAAATATATATAATTATATTTATATACAAATGTAAAAATTTATATAATTAATAATTTTATATAATAACATTTCATCATTTTTTTGGACATGAGTAAAACAAAACATTAGAGCAACGTTTCATTTTGTTAAATTTTAAGTGAACCATCCGATTCACTTCCCAAGTTATTATGGTTTAACCGGGTTTAACACGATCGAACTGAAATTTCTCCGGTTTAAAGGGTCCAACCACTCATTCGATTAAGACTACAAACAAAACCGTTTTTAAATCTAGGTTGCAATCAGACTGGTCATACCATCCAATTATCACAACAATGCTTACAAGTTACAACTCAAAAATTAATAAAATAATATAAACTTACAACACATGTCACTAACATATTTGTAGAATGATTTGTATGGATAAGAGAATACATGTTTTTAATTGGATATCATTTTACCATCATGAATCTATGCTCATCTCTCATATTTAGCTAATATGAGACATATTCATAAAATATTGTTTGAATATTTAATCATATAAATAAAATAAAATAAAATAGATTAGTATGAAATGAAATAAAGTGAAAAGAAATGAATTTTTTAATCTATTATTCTCTATATAATATACTTTAAATGAAAAGAAATGAATTTTTTAATCTATTATTCTCTATATAATATACTTTATAATGGAATGAAGATAAGTTAATTACACATTTCTTAGTTAAGAAGAAACTAATATCTTTCAGAAATGTCGGAATGGTTGAGTACTCATTAAGTGTTGCTCACTAAAATCGAACTCTGGACTTTTGGCTTTTGATATTTCTCTAGATTTAGCGAGATCTTATACCAATAGACCAACATCTTAGTAGATTATTATCAATACAAAGGGAATAATTCCTTTCCATGATATATAATATTCTGATTCATTCATTCCCTCTTTTTCTGTTCATATATAAATTTAAGTAACGTTTTTCTCTTCATTCATTCATTTTCTTTCTTTCAACTAACTTACTAACATTGGTTCAGTGAGTGAGAGAAAAAAGTGAATTGAAGAAAAAATCGAAGAAAAAATTGAAGAAAAAATCGAAGAAAAATGGCGAAAGAACCAGAACAAGTTATGAAGATGAGAAAAGGTTCAGTTCTTGGCAAAAAAACAATTCTCAAAACCGATCATTTCCCTGGTTGTCAGAACAAACGTCTTTTTCCTCAAATTGATGGTGCTCCCAATTATCGTCAGGTATAAAAAATTTTGAATTTTTTGAAATTATTCAAAATTATTCAAAATTCAATTCATTTTTTTGTATTAATTTTGTTGTTGTTTTTATTGTTGAATTTTTATATAGGCTGAATCATTGCATGTTCATGGTGTTGCAATCCCTACAATTGATGGAATCATAAATGTTCTTAAGCATATTGGTGCTCAATTCAAAGCTAAAGTTCTTTGGATTAGTCTTCGTGAAGAACCTGTATGCATATTCATTTCCATTTCTATTCATTTTTTATTTATTTATTTTAGGTTTCCACTATTTGAAATATAAGCTCCTCACTTAGTGAAGTCTATGAAGAATTGGTGTAAGAAGCTGTTTTCAGGATTTGAACTCGTGATAAGGCAAACAGCGTTACTGTTACTGTTGTGTCGATGTTCACCTTCACTATTTGGAATAAACTATAATCAATTTAATATGCTCTATGCATGTTTTTGTTATATACTTAAACTTGGCTTCAAGTTTGAGCTTTCAGGATTTGAATCCGTGATAAGGCAAACAACATTATTGTTGTGTCGATGTTCACCTTCACTATTTGGAATAAACTATAATCAATTTAAGATGCTCTATTTCAGGATTTGAACCCGTGATAAGGCAAACAACATTATTGTTGTGTCGATGTTCACCTTCACTATTTGGACTATAATCAATTTAAGATGCTCTATGCATGTTTTTTTTTATATAATTAAACTCGGCTTCAAGTTTGAGCTTTTTATTCTACTTTGATGGTTAATGGTGGGATTAAATTATTTGAAGCATCTGTTTTCTAACTTTTTCATTCTCTTTCTTCTGTTGAAATTGAAATCAGCTTGTGTATATTAATGGTCGCCCGTTTGTTTTGCGTGATGTGGAGAGACCATTCTCCAACCTCGAGTATACGGTATGTTATTATTGATCATTCTCTAATTGCCATTTGTAGATTAATTTGTTTCAGTTGAATTTAGTTTATTGGATTCGTATTTCAAAATTTGTGGCATTCTGTACTGAATCAGGGAATTAATAGAGAAAGAGTTGAGCAGATGGAAGATCGTTTGAAAGAAGACATCCTCATGGAAGCTGGAAGGTATTTATCTTAAGTTTGTCTTGTGGAGTTCTTTGTTGCCGTTGTCTATTAATCTTACATTGACGTAACAGATATGAAAATAAGATCCTTGTCACTGATGAGCTCCCAGATGGTCAGATGGTGGACCAATGGGAACCAGTGTCGTCTAATTCTGTGAAGACGCCGCTCGAGGTATGGCTGACACTTGCTTACAATTAGAGTGAGACTAGTCAATTTGTTATTGGACAAAATGCATCAACGTTAATGTATTTGCTATATAGGTGTATGAAGAATTGCAAGTGGAGGGATACCTTGTCGATTACGAGCGTGTTCCTGTAACTGATGAAAAATCACCAAAGGAACGGGATTTTGATATTTTGGTCAGTACTTGTGTAAAAAAAGTGTTTTTACTTTTAATAAATGCCTATGAATGAAGTTGGTTTTCAAGAAAATTATGACTGACCCTACTTTCATTCTATTTGTTAAACTCTACCAATTTGGTGTCACTATCTGGATTTTTATTCTTTTGGTACAATCAAGGGGTTGGTTGACATAGTTTCCCTTTTTATTTCCTTGTCATTGAGCTGCTAATGAATAAAGCTAAATTGTCTACGATTCTAGGGTCTTTTGTTTGGTAAAATATTTACTACATAGAAGTCTCATATTTACTTATTCATTTTCCTGAAACCAATATCATTCTTCTTTAATTTAGGTACAAAAAATTTCTCAAGCTGATGTAAATACAGAGATAGTTTTTAACTGTCAAATGGGGCGTGGACGAACGACAACTGGAATGGTCGTTGCAACTTTGGTTTACTTCAACAGAATTGGAGCCTCTGGTACTCATTTTATTTCTTTACTCAACGCTTCAGATTTTATTGTTCATTCTCTTTCATTTATACCGTCATTCGTCCAAGAAATTTGACATAAGAATGTGATTTCTTCCATATGCAGTATCTTATTGCAGCTGTTTGTTTTATTTTAATTTTTGCCATTTAATGAAAAGGGCAAATCTTTTATTCTTTAAGATGCACTAGTTTACTACACCAATACCAAAGGGTACGAATATGCATTACACTACATATTAAGTCAGATACATACATCCGTTTTTGTATGAGTTAGCGTCTATACACACACACATATATAGAGAGATAGACACACACACATGTTTGTATATATGGCAATACATCTATTTAGTTCATCTCCAAAAGAATGCAATGTTTTTCACATTACTGCTAGGTTTACAGGTCTTGCATCCAGCTAGTGACAACCATAAAGATGTCGTTAGAGTGGGTATGCATGATTACAAATGTGTCTAACAAATGATGTGATACTAATCTATTACGAGACTAAGAGAAGCTCAAAGTACACCCATTGGATTGAGGGCTACTAGACCCAAAATACATTAGTAGGTCCCATATTTGTTTTCAATCTTTGCCATCCACATATATTCTAATGACTGATGTGTTTCTTCCAGTTCTTGATTTAATAACTACTTTCATAGGATATGGATGCATAAATAAGACTCTAGTTCTACAAGAATGGGATTTCTAGTGTATATACTGAATAACCTTGTTCATAATATGTGAGGGCCACAGCTCGGAAAAAATGGAAATATCATTATTGAATATTTAATAACTTTAAATTATTATTTTCCTTTTTTGGGCACATCCTTTAATGTATTCTTACTCCTTTGTTTAGTTTAAATCATAGGGTGTACCAGTGGAATTGCCATTAACAAAATGTTTTTCTTTTAATACACAACAGGGATTCCAAGAAGCAATTCAATTGGTAGAATTTCTCAGTTTATGACCAAAGCAGCTGATCGTTTGCCTAACTCAGAGGAGGCAATTCGCAGGGGAGAATATGTAGTCATAAGAAGCTTGATTCGGGTGTTAGAGGTATTTGCATGAGCTTTAATGTTTCTTTGATAAGATGAAAATATGTTCTATCTGTTATTCTGTTCTAATTTGCTGACATACTTCAGGGTGGCGTTGAGGGAAAAAGACAAGTGGACAAAGTCATTGACATGTGTGCTTCAATGCAGGTATCTCTTTATAATGATTGTTTGTATCTTGTGGGTTGAAATATAAGGTATCTCTTTATATGATTGTTCTAAGTTGGTTGTGTGTAATGTTTCATTGATGATTTGAATTTCTGTCCTTGTATCTCGTGGGCTGAATTTTCACATGTCATCTAAAATAACACTTAATCATTGTCATGCTTTTGTTTCAGAACTTGCGGGAAGCAATTGCCACCTACCGCAGTAGTATTCTGCGGCAACCAGATGAGATGAAAAGGGAGGCATCACTTTTCTTTTTTGTGGAATACTTAGAGAGATACTACTTTTTAATATGTTTTGCTGTGTACTTGCATTCGGAAGGGGCTGTACTCCTTTCTAGTACTGCTACTCAGAGTAGTTTTGCTGACTGGATGAGAGCGAGGCCTGAACTCTACAGTATCCTTCGCAGGTTAAAATATAATTAAAATTCTTGAGGTCTATTGTTTTCTCTTCATTAAGTGTAGGAAGTATGAACCTGTATCTTGTCTCAAACTGATATTGACTAATGAGTTGTTTTTGGCCAAATCTAAATTCTCGAGGATGTTGCTTTTTAATTCAAAATTAATTAATCAATTAGTCTTTACCTTAAAGGTTTATATATATGTGTTACTTGGATTATAAGATTGGCATTAACTTCTGATAGTGAATGTCCCTGTTTTGAATTATGATGATGCTTGGTTGGGTAAGTAGAAAAGCTTCATGTTTGGCACCAAGACAGATTCTTAAAGACATTTATTGTTAAGTTGGCTCTAAATAATACATCATTGTGCTGATCTTATTATTGATTTGGACATTATGCTTTAGTTCCATTTTACTTTTTACCGGGAAAAGCATGTCTCTCTTGTCCTATTCTTAGTGTGGCTTTAGTGCTTTACATCAATTATCTGAAAAGAGAGACCAAGGACTGGAAACCCATTTGAGATATCCATTATATGCTCACAGTTTATAGCTCATTTTCACCAGAATCTGCTAGATATCTATCTCTATCTAATATTCTCCTTTTATTACTTTTTTTAAATAAAATTTCCTATTGGAGAATTGGACAATTATTTACCTGTTGGGTTTCAGTTGTAATCTAATTTTTGACTAGGTTGATCTTATGTCTACTCACATTTGGCATGAATTATGTAACTATTGACATCGCAGGTTACTCAGGAGAGATCCAATGGGTGCACTTGGATATTCAAGTTCAAAACCATCTCTGAAGAAGATATCTGAGTCTTCTGATGGCCGTCCTTCTGAGATGGGTGTGGTTGCTGCCTTGAGAAGCGGTGAGGTTCTTGGTAGTCAAACGGTTCTAAAAAGCGATCACTGTCCTGGGTGTCATAGCCAGAGTTTACCTGAGAGAGTTGATGGGGCTCCTAATTTCCGTGAAGTTCCTGGTTTTCCAGTTTATGGGGTCGCGAATCCAACTATCGATGGTATTCGATCTGTCCTTCATAGGATAGGTACCTCTAAAGGTGGACGCCCAGTACTTTGGCATAATATGAGGGAAGAACCTGTTATTTACATTAATGGGAAGCCATTTGTCCTTCGCGAAGTTGAAAGACCATATAAAAACATGCTGGAGTACACGGTAAGCATTACTTTTGGCATTTTTGTTCATTAAATTGAAAGTTACGGATGGAGGACTGCAAGCTAGATGTTGATTTATGAAAACATGGCTTCTGGCTTGTAATCCATGAAGATCAAATACAACCAACTGGCTATCCCAATCTTGTAATATGTCAATAGAATGTCTATATAGCAACTTGGTTGTAATTGGTAGCAGGAACCATCAAGCAAAATGAATGTAGTAATGTAATTGAGAAATGCTGTCTAGGTGAGCTATGTTAGTCAGGCACGGGGAACTTTTGGGTTTATAGTGCTGTTTTTTTGTTCTTTCTGCAAAATGTGATTATGTCATTGTTATAGTGTCCTCTCTTCGCTGTGCTCAGTGTCATATCAGTTTCAAAGGTATAGGACTACAGGAGATAAAGTAGTACAGCCATAAAAATCATAATCTATGACTTTGATATGTGGTTTTCCCTTATTTTCAAAATCAATGTGAAACATGGCCTTAGTCCAGTTTCAGTCCACACACACACGGAGACAGACAGTGATTCTTCACTTTGTATGGTTGCAGCTTGCAGGTCCTGGATATGTTAATATATATATATATATATATATATATATATGATCATATGAATGCTGAAGATATAGTATGAGCTATGAGGCTTATCTAAAATTCTGAAACTAAGATCCAATTAGATGTCTCTTTGAATTTAATGTTATTTTTAAAATTTGTCCCTAATTTTTGGTGAATTGGATATTATACTTTTTTGTTAGGGAATTGACCGTGAAAGAGTGGAGAAAATGGAAGCTCGGTTAAAAGAAGATATCCTTCGGGAAGCTAAACAATATGACAGTGCCATTATGGTTATTCACGAAACAGATGATGGGCATATATTTGATACCTGGGAGCATGTTACTCCAGATGTGATTCAAACCCCACTTGAAGTTTTTAAAAGCCTGGAGGCTGATGGGTTTCCCATTAAGTATGCACGTGTCCCCATCACTGATGGAAAAGCTCCTAGAAGTTCTGACATTGACACTTTGACAACTAATATTGCTTCTGCTGTCAAGGACACTGCTTTTGTTTTCAATTGTCAGGTAATTTCTTTATCTTTTATCTCTTATGTTTAATTTTTATTGGCATGTTTACTTTTTTGTTTTAGTTTATTGATTCTTCTTGTTTGTTTTTCCTTTTCATGTCATACTGATAATATCAAATTGATATAATAGATGGGCAGGGGCAGGACAACCACTGGTACTGTCATTGCTTGCCTTGTGAAACTTCGAATTGATAATGGTAGGCCCATTAAAATACTAAGTGATGATGTGACTCATGAAGCATCAGATGGTGGTTTCTCAAGTGGAGATGAAGCTGGAGGGTATGTCACTGCAACTGCATTGACCTCCGATACTTCACAAATACAGACATATGAGAAACAGAATCATGTTTTTGGGATAAACGACATCCTCCTATTGTGGAAGATAACAACTTTATTTGATAACGGTGTTGAATGCCGAGAGGCCTTAGATGCTATTATTGATAGATGTTCTTCACTTCAAAACATTCGGCAAGCTGTTCTTCAATATCGAAAAGTATTCAATCAACAGCATGTTGAGCCTAGAGTGAGGAGGGTGGCATTAAGTCGTGGTGGTGAGTACTTAGAGCGCTACTTCCGTCTAATTGCTTTTGCAGCATATCTTGGGAGTGAAGCCTTTGATGGCTTTTGTGGACATGGAGAATCCAAAATGACATTTAAGAATTGGTTGCATCAGAGGCCAGAGGTGCAGGCTATGAAATGGAGCATCAGATTAAGACCAGGGCGATATTTCACTGTCCCGGTAAATATTTTTTCCTACTTGAATTATTATCATCCCCTCCCCCAATTTAAAGCAGGATTGCTTCATTGATGTCAATTTAAATTTAAATTTAAATTGTAGGAAGAGTTAAGAAAACCACAAGAGTCTCAACACGGAGATGCTGTGATGGAGGCCATTGTCAAGGCCCGTAATGGATCTGTTCTAGGGAAAGGCTCCATACTGAAAATGTATTTCTTTCCTGGTCAGACAACTTCCAGTCACATACAAATACATGGTGCACCACATGTTTTCAAGGTATGCTTGCTTATGCAATTACTGCTAAAGAAATTATTATCAAGTTTGTGATGCCAGAGGGAACGTAAGGCTACCCACGTCCAGTTCAGACCAAGTGTAGGTAGAATTGGCATATTTAATATGTTTTATGGTGTAAGTTTATTTAGTGAAAATTGTTGTCTGAGCAAACTAGATTTCACATTTAATCAGTTTGTTATCTTGTAATTGCACAACTAGTTGGCAGAGTACTTGACTCTATTTTGTTTTAAAATTTTAATTTTACACATTTCATATACTTATATATTTCAGCATTTGTAATATGACTCATTTTAGCATATTTTTTAGTAGATTTAAAAATAGTAATATGTCATTATTCATATTTAAGAAAAAGAAGTAATTTGTTATTATTCATATTTTAAAAAAAGAGTAACATGTTATTATTCATACTTAAAAAAAGTAATATGACATTATTCATATTGTATCAATAGTTTTAAGATCTAATTGTTTTTCATGCTTCTTTGACAATTGTGACTGATCAATTTTTGCTGACAAATATATATAAAAAACTAAAGACCTGAGATTGTGAGAACTAGCAAAGAAGCTAAATTGTAAATTCCAATCATTTTGGTGTTGAAGGGCTATCTGACCTTTTTATTATATTCCTATTCTTTTAGGCTCTGTGGCTGTGCAGTCTTCTTAGTTCTTACTTTTCTTTTTTGTAATAATTGAAGACCTTTTTCATGTTATTATCAATGGATTTATAATGTGGTATGGTGACTATGAAATGTCATTATGATTAAAACTCGTTATTATTACTTTTAAGGTTAATGAATACCCTGTGTATAGCATGGCAACTCCAACCATCTCTGGTGCGAAGGAGATGCTAACTTATTTGGATACTAAGTCTAATGCCTCCTTGACTGCTCGAAAAGTTATATTGACGGATCTGAGAGAAGAAGCAGTTGTTTATATCAATGGTACTCCTTTTGTCCTGAGGGAGTTAAACAAACCTTCTGATACACTCAAGCATGTGGGAATCACTGGTCCTTTGGTGAGTCTTCTTGTACAATAGTTCATCCATTGGAACCTATCACAAAATTCACTGTCGTGCATAACTCATGGTAACAATAATGCAGGTGGAACACATGGAAGCACGGCTGAAAGCAGATATACTAGCAGAGATTAAACAGTCTGGTGGGAGAATGTTATTGCACCGTGAAGAGTATAACCCTTCAACGAATGAGTCTGCCGTGGTTGGATACTGGGAAAACATTTTAGCAGATGATGTGAAGACACCTGCGGAAGTTTATTCTGTTCTGAAAGATGATGGATATGATATAATCTACCGGAGGATACCCTTAACAAGGGAGAGAGATGCTTTAGCCTCTGACGTTGATGCAATTCAATACTGTAAAGATGAGTAAGTTTCTTTACTGGGATTATTTGTTGCTGTCATTGTTGTTCTTGTGCTGGTTGGGTAAATCTATAATAAATGTATGTAGAGTCATGGTCAGCCTACGATTGTTAACAAGTCAAGGGCCTTAATTTTTCTCCAAAATACACTCATTGGATTCCGAAAACATTTTGGCTTGTAGTACTACTATATGGTTTGTATCTGATGTGTTAATTGTGTTGCTGGCAATAATAGAATCATTCTTCATATGTTCCCCATGTATGCTTGCTGTCTAGAAACTGTAACCTCAGCATGTTAATATTCTGAAGTTGTTCATTTAAATATAATAATCTAAACTCTTGCCTTATCGTAGCTCTGCGGGGAGTTACCTTTTTGTATCACACACAGGTTTTGGTGGAGTCGCATATGCAATGGCCATGATCTGTATCAGACTTGCTGCAGAGGCCAATTTTGCATCTAAAGTCCCACAGCCATTGGTTGGTCCTGACATATCTGCTGTGACTGAGAAGAACTTGCCATCTCGAGCTTCAAATGAAACAGCGCTCAAGATGGGTGACTATCGTGACATTTTAAGCCTTACAAGAGTCCTCATACATGGCCCCCAAAGCAAAGCAGATGCTGACATTGCTATTGAAAGGTTATCAGTCAAAGTTTGATTAGAATACTCACTAACATTATGTTATTACCTTTAAGGTACTGAACATATCTATTTTTTCAATAGGTGTGCAGGCGCGGGGCACATTCGAGACGATATTCTTCATTACAGAAAAGAATTTGAGAAGTTTACTGACAATGACGATGAGGAACGTGCATATTTTATGGACATGGGTATTAAGGCTCTGAGGTAAATTTAAATGCTTCTCCTGTTCACATATAAAGACATGTTTTTCTTTTCCTTTGGGAGCTGTATTATTTTGCCATGTAACCATTTGTGAATTTTCGCTCTCATCGGCAGGCGGTATTTTTTCCTTATCACATTCAGATCTTACCTATACAGCACCTCTCCTGCAAACATGAAATTTGGTGCATGGATGAATGCAAGACCAGAGCTTGGCCATCTATGTAACAATCTAAGGATTGATAAATAAATTAGCAATGCTTGTAAATATGTATAGTTGGGATTTGCTAGTACAGTTGTCACCTATATAGCTTTCGATCCATTTTTTTGTGGGCGAAGCCCCGTAAATGTAGTGTATACTTGCTGCCCTGTAAAACTCTTGTATCTCAGGTAGAATAGCATCATGTAGTATTGTATGTTATGAGAAGCTTGCAGCATGGATATGGTATACAAATGCTCAATGGAGGAGCAATTTCTGATTGCTAAACTGAGTAATCTGGTGTGTAAAGGAGTGTTGTTCACTGTGTAGACCTATAGATTGTTTTCATAATGCTTGATTCATATTCACAATTTTATGTTTTGTTGGCAGCTTAATACACCCTTCACATTTTATCGGAGTTTAAGATTGACCGTGTATAACATAAAGTACATATAAGAAAGTTTATGATAGAATAGATCAAATAAAAGTTATTTCAGTTCTTAGAGGAAGGTCAAGAAAAATCATCATAGGTACAAATTAGAAAATATTGCACTACTTTTGGTAATGCAAACTGAATTAAAAATACATTTGAACATTCTTCTAATTGAATAGGAAATGATAATGACACCTTGAGGTATAATCCCTTTAAAAAGGAACATTCTATTATAAAATATAAAGGTGTAAAATGTGCATTATATATATATTGCAGGCTTAGAAAACTCAAATAGTATAGTTTTGGAGATGTATTTTCTATGTTTGGTTTCCTTAAAGAGTATCCTCATGCCATTGTTAACATAGTCCTTGTTGTTATATATTTCCTTTGTTACTTGTTACAGGGAATTTTCATGGTTCTTTTTATAATATATTTTACATTTTCTATACCTCATTTATTATTCTTCCTATTTGCCCCCATTAAGAGTTTGAATGTCTTTGCTTTTTGTTTTTATGATTAATACTATCAATTAAGGAGCAACATGAAATTATAATTTTATAATATTTTTTAAATGGTCAAAGTATATAGTACCATACTACTTAAAATTGATTTGTGCATGAAACTTTGTAACATTTTCAAAGGAATATATAAGAATTCTAACGTTGAACTTCATTCTTTTTATAAGATAGTTAGTCATTTAACTATTTGAATAGTGAATTATATGTTATAAATAATAATACTTATATTCATAAATATATTAATACATATATAACTTAACCAAATTAATTAATAAACCAATGATTGACCACTATATTAGTAGTCAATTCTATGATAACCGGTACGATATCAATAACAATACGAAATAATATACTTTTTTTTATTTGGAGAAGTATCACATGATACAAGTAAGACTCTTCTCCATTAATGGAGAGACAAGTGACTTTTTCATATGTATTTGTGAAAGTGATAACTATCCATGGTGCAAGAAGAAGAAAGGCAAGCTTTAATGGTGCCAAGCAAGAACACGAAAACAAGAAAGAAGAAGTAATGAAAAATAATATGAGAAAGTAATAGTGTAGAACTTGATTATTTACAAGAGAAGGGAAGAGCTATATATATATATATATATATATATAACTAAAAGACTGAAAAGGAATAACTGAAAACTGAAAAACTAACTAAACAAAACAAACCTTCCTAAAACAGAAAGCCAACTAATCTTGCACATTATGAGTGGTATCTTGGATGGGTTCTTGTTTGGGCTTTGAGGAGATCAATTTGGGTCCAATAAGTCCAGTCGACAGTATTCTAAGGGCAAAATTGTAATATTATTTTAAATAAAAAAAATATAAATGGTAATGTATGTTGTTTTTTCACAACGCTTTCCCTCTCCATTAATGGAGAGGAGTCTTCCTCATGTAAAACCAAACATGCCAACAACATATGCTACTACTTTAATTTCCATTTTACATAAGGGTGTTGGATGCTTCTTATTTACATTTTTTTTCGTATAACCAAATGTATCTAAATATGTGTCCTTTCAACAAGTGTTGCTCCGAGGAATTGAATATTTGATCTTTGATCTAGTACGATACTTAGGATCGAGTCGAGCCTTGCACCACTAGACCAATGTCCGATTGATTTTCCTATTTCCATTTAAATATACCCTCTTGCATATTTTTTATGGATTTAATAGTTGGAGAACATTTAAAAAAGTTATAATGTGATTACTGTGCTTAATCACTTTTGTACTTTTTTATATTTTAGATAATCTAGTTTATTAATCTCTATCTTGTCCTACAAAACTTTAGCTTTAATCAATCACCTATTTGTTCAAAAGCTTCAAAGAAGAAATATATATATATATATATAAAATGTATTTTTCAAGGCCAAATTTTATCTTAACTATACCATTGTTCTTTTGTATAACAATTTAGAAATAATGATTGCAAGTGAATTACATGGATTTTCTATGTTGATGTGTTCAAAGAAACAATGCTTCAACAACCATAACACAATTCTATGTTCCTCATTTTCTGGTAGCAGAGTGAACTTGGTGCATTCAAAGAATTCAGTATGGTTTTTGCTTAGGAAAATTCTTGAATGATGCACAAAGAAATACAAAAGAAAGATTTTATGTTACTTCTACTATAGCAGAGTTTGCAAATGATTTTAAAGTAAATTGCACTTTCAATTAACAAGTTCTGATACATTGAATTTGATTAAACTTGATCACTAGTTCTTTGTTTAGTTTACTTGGTATCCAAGTAAACTAAATTGAGTAAGGATTACTATATCATTTTGAATATGAATTTACCTAGTTAAAGTTTCATTTCAGGCCTTTCAATCACCAATACTTGCAGGACCTAAAGCTAACTCGAAGAATGTCGCATCGATCATATTAGGCGGTGGAGCCGGAACTCGGCTATTTCCTCTTACTCAAAGAAGGGCTAAACCTGCTGTAAGCAATTATAAACATATTTCTTTCAGGCTTAGACTAAAATTGTTGTTACTGTAACTTGCAACAATTCTAAATGGCACGAAATAATATTATTGACTGAGTCATGACCAGGTCGCTCTCTTTAAGACGTTTTGTGGTCACTAATGTGTGTTACTTTTTATGTTCTTTATGTAATTTTCAGGTTCCAATTGGAGGATGCTATAGGCTTGTGGACATACCAATGAGTAATTGTATTAAGAGTGGAATTAATAAAATTTTCATCCTTACACAATTTAATTCCAGGTCCTTAAACAATCACATTGCTAGAACTTATGATTTAGGAAGTGGCATTAACTTTAAGGGTGGTTTTGTTGAGGTAAACCTTTTTCTTGTCCTTCATTATTACTTTTGTGACTAATGATATTTTCATGTCAAAATTCCTAATCATTTTTACATTTCACTTGTTTTGGTCTAAAAGATGTAGATAGAATATGCTAATGTGTAATGTCAAGATTTTGATATACATATATATATATTAGTATTGTTAACTATCACATATATGACTTAAACAAATAAGACGTTTATCTAGTGGTTTAAGGCTCACTAGATTCACAGATAGACCAAATGTAACATCCCAAGTCCTGATATGTTACCCCGGGCATATGAATACACTGAGTGTGTTATCACCAGCTTAAATAACCTTGCAGTATTTTATTCCCGACAAAAGGAGAGCCTCCCGTTATTCGAACTCATAAATAGTCATTATTCCTATGAGTCGCTTTTTTTTGTAACACCTCATTCCTGACATGCGACCCCCGGACCCATGAGTAGACTAAGCGTGTTATCCACCACCTTGAGTACTCCTGCAGTATTTTATTCCCCACAAAGGGAGCATCCCGTGACTGGAACCCATTACCTCAGGGACAAATAGTCATTATTCCTATGAGTCGCTACCATTAAGCTATCATAGGGACACTCGCCTGAAGGGACACTCACATACCTCAAAAGAGATTAGTTCTTTATTATTATCCATAGGGTGACGGGATACCTTGGTTATATAAAAAGAGTTATCACTTACACTAAATACTTGTGAATATGGTATATACATAGATTAAAAGTTTGTTATGGTAGGTATTGGCAGCTACTCAAACAGCTGGTGAATCAGGAAATAAGTGGTTTGAGGGTACTGCTGATGCTGTAAGACAATTTCTCTGGTTGTTTGAGGTACAACATAATCCTTTTCCCATTCATAAAATTGTGAATTTCATAGATATACTACCACAATTATATCGTTAATCCATATTATAGAGATTCGACAAAGTTTTACATCGACTATCGACTGCCTAACAAAATCTTCACTTTTTATCCGGGCTTAAGACCGACTATGTATAGGTAGGCAGGTTTAGGAATATCGAATAATAATGCATGTTTTTATGGAACTTGAGTAGGATGCTGAGCATAAAAACATAGAGAATGTCCTAATATTGTGTGGTGATCAACTCTATAGAATGGATTATATGGATCTTGTGCAGGTTGGTATTAAGTATTAAATTTCAATTTGATTAAGTTTTTAATGATTCACTTTCACAAAGAATATTTCACATGACAATTAATCTCTTATCTGCAGAAACACATTGATTCATGTGCAGATATATCTGTATCTTGTCTTCCAGTTAATGGCAGGTACTCTAACCACGGTATTCTAGTATAGTGGTTTAACTGATTGTTAACTAATTAAACCGCATATCGGTGAAGTTATATATATACTATATTGAAAATTAATAAATAAGACAATAACTACTTTTATTTACACCATTTATTAATAAAATAAAATGTGTAACTTTGGTGGGTAGATCATGTTTTAGAAATATAAACAAATATAGCAGTTGTATTTTTAATCCTCCATAACAACATTTTGGAAAAATTAAGTCATTTTCATTGAAAATTAATTTTAAATGAAAATCAGCCGGTATGACTGGTTTTGGCCGGTATGATTGCATGACTAGGTATAACTGATGTATCGATATGGGAACCTGTTCACCGGTTGAACCGAATGACTCACCAGTTTTCAGGATTAACTGATCGGTTTTCTGGTTGAACGGAATTGTACGATCCGGTTTTCCTACCATTGATTCTAAGTTACCTCCAAAATCATATCATTGGCCATTTCCATTATACAAAATTGGGTACTCAAATATTTACATTATTTTCTTTCTTTTTAGATGTAGTCATGCATCAGATTTTGGATTAGTGAAGGTAGATGAAAGAGGAAGGATAAGGCAGTTCCTAGAAAAACCCAATGGAGAATTGTTAAGATCTATGGTTACTACTCTTCCAATTTTCTCTTAAAAAATGGAGTAATAATTTACTATAAAGTTTTGCTTCAAATATGAAATATACTTGTTTCTTAATTTACTATATAGCATGTAGATACAAGTCTTTTTGGATTATCAGCTCAAAAAGCAAAGGAATTTCCATATATTGCATCAATGGGTATATATGTGTTTAAAATAGATTTTCTGTTAAATCTTCTCATGGATTAAGATCTCCCAACACAATGTTTTGTCGATGAACATTAACTTATGATATAATATTATTGAATAGTTCGAAACATGTAGCCGATTCCACCTAGTGAAATAAATGTTTAGTTGTGGTTGGGTTGTAGTTAAGGATCAAAGTGTGTTTGCATAAGATGCTTTGATGTTGCTTATATAAATGGCATTCCATGTATCTGTTTTTATGTGGCATCTAATAGAGAAAAATTAATAATTCTACTTGCATAAGCTGATTCATATATATATATATATATATAAGTATGGTTTTTATTCAGGGTCCTATATCCTAATGCAAATGATTTTGGATCTGAGGTTATTCCAATGGCTGCAAAAGATTTTAATGTTCAGGTAGTTTCTCAAAGTATAAACTTTTAATAAATTATTCTAAAAGTTGTTTTAACTGAATTATATTTATCATATATTCTTAGAATATATTTACTGATCAATGCATTGAAGCATTACTGTAAGTAATGAAGGTTGGTCCTTGTATTTATTTCATTATTACAGGCATGCTTTTTTAGTGGCTACTGGGAAGATATTGGGACTATAAAATCTTTCTTTGATGCAAACTTGGCTCTTTTTGATCAGGTAGGTTTTTAAGTAAAGTTATATTATCACTAAAAAATCGACAAGTCATTGATCTGGTAAGTTTATGCTAGATTCCAAAAAAGATCAAAAGGTCAAAAGTTCAACTCTTGAAAGCATTGTTTATTGGTATAGACAATCACACACACCGAAAATGATTAATTCCTGCCTATACAGTGAAAAATACTTTTGGTAGTTGGTAATACAAAAAACATTATTGAAAGAGTAATGATATTCTCACGTATTTTTTTGACACACACCCTTTTATACATACTTTATAATATTGATTAAAAGATAGGTATTAATCGGGTGAAAATAGTGTCGAAAAAAGAAGATGAACAAATCATTTTCTTGGTAATACTATATAAGTTGCAATTTATTTTTGTTTAATGTTGAAGCCAGAGAAATTTGAGTTGTATGATCAATCAAAGCCTATTTTTACATGTCCAAGATTCCTACCACCAACTAAAATGGAGAATTGCAAGGTATATATATATATATATATATTACTCTAAACATTTTTCATAAACATCACCTTTAACCCTTAATAACATTTTCATTAATAAATTATATTTTCATTTTTTAAATAAATTCATGCAAAATATATTATCATTTGTGCGAATGCACGAATATCATACTGATATTACTTTACAATCAAGTCCATATAACTATCACTTTGTGATTTAATGTGACTTTGTTATTATAACTTGAATTGTAGGTAATTAATTCTTTGATTTCAAATGGTTCATTTTTAAGAAAGTGTAACATTGAACATTCCATTGTGGGAATTCGTTCAAGACTTGATTCTGGTGTTCACTTAAAGGTAACTTTTCTTTTCTTCAATGTTGTATGTCATTCTATTTCCAGCCTTTATTTTCATTACTTTTATTTGAGAGTCAATTATAATTGAAAATAATTGGAATATAATATACTGATAGTGTTAAAAACTCTTACATTATCGATATATACATCTTTTAATCAAATTAAATTAATTAGACCCTAGATAACTTTATGTTTTATCACAATTTCCTTGAGTTTCACACCACAGTAAAACTATTATTTAGTGACTAAAAGGTCATAAGTTCGAATCTTGGAAATAAATTCATCGTTTACAAACATAAAACCGTGATTTACTAAATATTAGTGAGATTTACAATCACTTATTACAGGAAATGTTCCAATAGGCATTGGGAAAGATACACAAATTGTGTGAGAATCCTTAAAACTGAAAAATTCTCTTAAACTATAAAGATACTATATGGCCTTCAATACATAAATCACATTTCCTATTCTTAAACCTACATAAATCATCACTAATTTTATACATACATTACACTAACTACCCTGTAGGAGAGATAAATGTGAATTCTTGTACAAAAAAAAGTAATATGTATAATTAAGTTAAACAAAATATAGTATATTATGGAAACAAATCCAAATAATATAAAGTTAATGTCTATTCATTATTTTTGGTTCATTACAAACCCCGTAAATAATTATAAAGATGTGTTTAAATCAATATTATACTATATTGTAATGAACCAGAACTAATGAAGAAATATTGTCTCTTTTATTATTTTGATTTATCTTCATGAAATATCATATTTTGTTTAACTTAATTATATTTTCACTCTTTTTTTGCTTAAGAATTTACACTTATCTCTCATTTAGTGGTATAGAATGCAATTTATATATATGAAATTAGAGGTGATTTATGTATATTTAAAAAAAAAGTAAATTATATAATTTTATTAAAATCATTATGTGTATAATTTATCGTAAGAACAACCAAATTGCATAATTGACAAAAATGCAAGAATTGGAAAAAATGTGATCATTGTCAACAAAGATGTAAGTCATAATTTAATTGTTCAAGTTCTCCACTTTCTCCACCTTATTTTTCTAAAACTTTTGTGATAAACTCATTCACTATTTGATTTATAGATATTCATTTTGATAATGATAACTTCTCCCACCCTTAGATATAGATGTAATTACGGTTTGATTATATGATTTCACATCGTTGATCCATTTGATATCGTTCGATTTATATAGTCAACTTGATATGGTGAGATAAAAATATTAGACATAAGATTTAGTTATTAGATTATACTTGTTGAGTGAAATTAATGCCAAGATAAAGATGGTAATTAATTAGACATTCATTGCTTTATACACTCAATCTTTGCCAACTCAAAAGTTTGATGGCAATTAAATTGTATGTTTAGGGTATTTATATTCATATTATATGTTAATAAAACCAATCAAATATTGATCTACCGGTGTAAAATTATTATATCTCTAAATAGTGTATTGGGCTAAATATTAAATGTTTGATTTTTAAGAGCGACACTTATTATGAATGGTATTGACACACTTCGATAAAATTAGTCTCTCGTAGGAATATCATTCATTAATTATACACTAAATATATTATATGATAACATAACACTTGTGAGACTAATATATACAATTTTGTTCATGATGACTTAACCATACATAGAACAATTGGGTGGATGATGATTAAGTATATGATAAAGAGAAAGAAATAATATGTGAGTTTTATACATTGTCATTATATTATTTAATGTTGTGAAACTTGAGTTGAATATCAAACCAGAAGATATATCATATTGGGTTTAGTCGGTTTAAACGGTTATAATGTATGGTTGGACATGTGATTTCATATATAATTTGTAAGGACCGAAATTCTACCCTTGAAAATTTTCTTCTTATCTTATTCATTATGCATTCATTTCCTCATAAATTTTACCGACATTTCTCAACAACCATATTTGACTCTCACTTTCCCATTCCTACTCATTTCATATTTCAAAATGACATACATACTTAATCGACAGAAAATCATAATTCATTTCAATATGTCATGCAACGACCGCATACAACTAGCTATGAGTTTCTAAAATACTCATAGCTACGATATCCAGGGTTACAATAAATCATGTAAGTTATATATCCATAGGTACAAAATATTTCAACTAATCCAATAAGCACTCATGTACAAAATAGTGCAAATAAGTAAAACCAAAACATAAAACTCCTAAAGCTTCCAAAAATGAGACCACCTCATGTCACCTATTTATTTGCAATGGGATTATCAATGACAAAAGCACAAACACATAAAGGAGTAAGTCATTAATTCAATAAACGTCATTATAAGATAATCCACATTAGAAAAGGTTAGTAAATCACTCTGAATTTCATTTTCCGTGCTACATTACTTGAGCCAAAGTCGCTACACCCCTTAGGGTTAGCTAAAAGCAATTTCTCATCTCTTTTGTAAAGAAAACATGCCACATAAACTCGGGCCGAAGTGTTGCCACATAAACTTGGGCCGAAATGTTGCCACATAAACTCGGGCCGAAGTGTTGCTACATAAACTCGAGCCGAAGTATTGTCACATAAACTCGGGCCGAAGTGTTGCTACATAAACTCGAGCCGAAGTAGCTAACCATTTATGGTCGGCTAAAAATACATTTCCTTTTCATTGATTTCACTATCAATCATACTCAGTGAATCCACGCAATCCTTATTACAAACATACCCATATATGTTTATAATAAATACGTGATTCACCAATTAATCCTTGCACAACCAGAAAATACACATATTTTCCATTTCAAATGCGCGAATTAAAGATTTATCCTTACCTTGGTGAGTGTTGGGTTGGGTTCTTGGTAACTGCACTAGTTCCACCAACACCACCACCAACTCTAGGATCTTTCCTCATTCCCACCATATAACACAATGTTAGTCATTTATTCCAATATCACACAAATAACTCATATTGCATTATTTAACCATACAAGATATTTATCATATTTTCAATGTTTATAAACTACTTTCATCATAAGTTTACAACATCTAAAACATACATATCCATCTCATATTTTCATCATTAGAAAGTAAACTCATCTTCTACTTCTAACATTTTACCCATTTTCCATCTTAACCCCATTTTTACTTTAGGGTTTTGGGGTTTTCATGAGTCAACCCACAAACCCCCCTCCTTTCTTGAAATACTAACTCTATATCAAGAGTTTACAAGATAAAATAACATAAAACGAACCATAACTCAAAAGGGTGAGTTTCCATGGTTCCTCTCGTTTTGAGAGGAGATCCAACATACCCAACACAAGTTTCAAAGGGAAGAAGAGAGTTAGAATCAAGAGATCTACCTCTTCTCAAGCTTCTAAATGACTCACAAACCTTCTTGCTCTTGAAAATGTTTCCTTCTCTCACTTCTCTCTAGGTTAACCCTCATAAATGTGTTTGGGGTCCCCTATTTAATGTAACAGCGTCGGGTTCTCGCTCAAGCGAGAAAATTCCGCCTATTTTAAAAACTCAAATCTGACCCTCTGGCTCAAGCGAGGGATTCTCGCTCAAGCGAGGGATTCTCGCTCAAGCGAGAATCTCACAGTCTCAACAGTCCCAAAATGCCATTTCTCGCCCAGGCGAGACAACTCTCGCTCAAACGATAATCCTCCAGTATAGCCCAGGATTTCACCCTCTCAGGTGAGCCTTTCTCGCCTAGGCGAGAATCTCTCGCTCAAGCGAGGATCCCAGGACTGATACTATAATTTTAAAGACTTAAATTTAGGGTGTTACATAATTATTAGTTATATGCAAATGTATAATTATATATAAATGTAAAATTTTATGTAATTTTAGTAATTATGTATAACTATTGAAGTAAAATCTCTTCATCTTTTTTTTTGCCGAAATAAAATAAAACCTTAAAGCATGATCTCCTTTTTTTAATTTTAAATGAATAGTCTAGTTCATTTCCTAGGTTATTTTGGTTTAACCGTGTTTAACACGTTAGAACCGAAATTTTCCAAGATTAAAGCAGTTCAACCATTCATTTGGTTAATACTATAAATCATAATCATTTTCAAGTTCGACAAACAGTCAGATAGATCAGATTAGGTGTAATGAATGTATATAAATTTTTATACTATATATATATATATATATATATATATATATATATATATGCACATGCCCACATGAATATTATACAATATAAATATTCTGGAAAATTCAACACTACGTTACAATTATAAATAACAATTCTTTTTGGAATGCAGAATGTGCAGGAGGCTGATAGACCTTCAGAGGGGTACTATATTCGATCAGGAATTATGGTGCTTTTAAAAGATTTTGTAATAACAAATGGTACAATCATTTAATTATTAATTTTTTATATCAGTGAATACTCGATTTGATCTTTATAAATTTTCGTGTATTCTATTTTGATCTTAAAAAATAAAATAAAAATCAAATTAGTACTCATAGATGATAAATATGAGTCAAAATAATTTTTACGGGTCATAAAAATACTAGAAAAAACTAATTTGTGCTTCGAATATCAAAATAATGTGCGTATTCATTTGACAAGATATATTGTCCTGGCTCATACAAGAAAGGGAGCTACAAATTTGTGCACGGAATTAATTCTTTTATAATTTTATTTGTATGGATAATATGTGACAAAATGGTTAATAATTGGTTTATTAACTATTATTATTTTTAATAAGCTCTCAAGAAGAAAATTCTAATAACTACATAATACAAATGATATTCATGCTGTGATTATTATAATTATGATGAACTTCCCAAATATAGAGAATAGTAGAATGAATTATTCCATACTTTTGTATACAACTTCCAAATTGTAAATTATGTATTGTTGTAAACCTACAATTTTGCACAAAGAATTTGTAGCAATTATGTGTAATTTTATAATTTTACTTATATTAATTGGATTCAGGTGTATAATATCAACTATATCAAATTCAAAAGTTGAATTTGAGTAAAACCGAATCCAATCATACTGAGTTTTTTCCATTAAATTCGAGTTGAGATCAGATAGGTACCCGCGAGTTTAGTTTTGATTATCATCCCTAACTATTATAAATTTTTTGAGATATTAATAGGATTATGCTTGTGAAAGTGTGTTTATGTATCATTGTTACTTTTCCAAATAAATCAAAGAAGATTTTTTGGGTATATAATCAAAGAAGATTAGGTATGAGAATAAAAAAACTTAAAATGCCCATAGTACCATACTATAAACATAGTGTTGAATTATTTGCCATTTGTTTAATATAATACATAGCAAAGTTCCAAAACTTAATTGAAGTTAAAAATATAGCCGTTTCACATTATTCAACCATTTAATAATAGATTTTACAATAATAAATATTTAATAAACATACTACTTTAAAGTTATAATAAGATTTTAGTGGCTTGTACAATATAAAGTGAGAGTCTTAATAAACCAGTTGATAGAGTAGTTGGACATATATAAAACTTTGCCTATAAAATGAAAATTAAATAGTTAGTGAAACTTTGCTTAAGCTTGGGTGACATTTTTTATCAAATATAATATTTGAAATAGTCCAACATTTCATTCACTTCATTTCAATCATATTGTCTATGTCTCAATTAATTTCTTTATCTGGTTGTATATTGACCCACGATACTTAAATATAATGACTTTTGTTATACTATGGCATCCATATTTTATCTCTATAATAGAGTTTTATCATCTCTTCTTAAAGTTATACTCCATGTATTTCGTCTTACTTCGATTTATGCAAATCCCATGTGCTTTTAAAGGTTATCTCCACCTATCTAGTTTCCTATTTAATTTATTTTTCCAACTAGGACAATATCATCAACCACATAGGCAATGATATTCGTTCTTAGATATTCCCAACAAGCACATATCAGACCAATGTAAATAAGTAGATGTTGAATGTTGATCGTTCGTGTAGTCCAATAACAATAGGAAAATCTTCTAAGACATCACCTGATGTTATTCACTTGTCTTGATCATATCATACATATCATTGATTGCTCGAATATAGATAATTCAATTACTTTTCTTTTCTAGAGTTTTTCATAATACCTCTCTAGACACCTTATTATACACATTTTCCAAATCAGTGAAAATTGTATGCAAATCCTTTTGGCTTCTTTGACATCTCTCCATCACTCGTTGTAGCAAATACGTAGCATTCGTGATCAATCTCTTCAAAATAAAATTAATTAGGTTTTCAATGATGCACATCTTTCGTCTCAACTCCAGTTTAGTTATTCTCTCTCTTAACTTCACAATATGACTCGTGAACTTAATTCCTTATAGTTTGTACTATCATCTCACAAAGTGCATTTTCATGAGGGTGTACACATCCACACCTTAAAATTTTTTTTGTATACATTACCTCTATATTTAGTATTTTTTACACCTTAAGTTATATATAATTGCATGTCACTTCATTTGTCTTAATTTCATATATTTTGAAATATTTAATACAACTTATACGTATTAGATCTTAGATCTATCATTGATTGACATC
Source organism: Lupinus albus (assembly GCA_009771035.1). Classification (NCBI taxonomy): domain Eukaryota; kingdom Viridiplantae; phylum Streptophyta; class Magnoliopsida; order Fabales; family Fabaceae; genus Lupinus; species Lupinus albus. The sequence continues at coordinate 1,542,776 of CM020016.1, forward strand.
TTCTTTGACCCCATGATAATAAAATATAAAGATAGGAAATAACTTTTAATAGATAAGAAAAATAATAAATACTGCATGACTAAAAGAGAGAAAAAAACCCTAAGGTTGTTAATGGAATTCATTGAGAATAAGATGTTTTGAGGGTATGTAAGAATATGGTAAGTATTGTATTGATTAATTTGAAAGTTACAAAGATGAATCATATATATAGATTCAAGGTTTGCTTAGGAAACAAGAAAGCTTAATCCTAACAAACTCCTAACTAACAAAACAAAAAATACAATAATAAACACATGTGGAAAATGTTATAAAGATGCTAAAATAGTGCTCTGCCATGATAGATATAGCCTGACTTTCATGTGTTGCCGATGTTGCAGGGTCAGTGACTAGCCTCTGATGCACCACCTGAGCCAAACAGCAAGACATCCTCGGTCAGAACTCAGAAGAGTTGCGCAACGCCTAAGACAGCTACGGTCAGAAATGATGCGCCATGCCAAGTCATCCTCAGTCAGTTTCATTGCCTGGCTGAGTCAGTGGTTCCAATGCTAAGCCAACTTCATAAAACTCGGCCAATCTTGCATGGTTAGTAAGACAAGCACAAAGCAATATAGTTTATTAGTTGTGCGTGATTCTAATGAAAATGGAAGAAATGAAAAGGTATAGAAGAAAAAATAGACGAAATTGAATTTTTCCTTATTTGGTTGACAAGGGAAAAATGGAGGAGAAGAAAAAATATGTAGGCTCGTGCTAAAATGTTTTCTTCTAAGACGAGGGAAAAAAAATCATTTTGTTAAAATGATCACAATACTATTGTTTTATCTTTTAAGCATCTTTTTTTTCTTCATATTATCTCCTTAAGCTCACTAACTTCTTAGATGAGTTTGTTATTACGGGAACAAATAGAACTTTAACATTCTACTCCAATTATTTCTCCATCTAATTTCAATCAAAGAATATATTTCTTTTCTCACTTGTTCAAACCCATGCAATCTCATTTATTTTTAATATTTTTTATTATTTTGATTCATTCATTCTAGAAGTCATTTTTTGTGTGGTAAATTATGAATGTTTTGCACAATAACAAAATGCATGTTTTTTATTTGATTTTCATTTTTAAATATTTTGGGGAGAACTTATGATTTGTTGATTTATATATTTATATTATTCTATTTTTATAAATATTTTTTTTAATTTTTATTTTTATTATTCACGTGATACACAAATCAATATATTTAGATTTTTTTTCTATATAATGTTTTATATATAAAAGTGTTTGTTTGGTATTTATAATTCTTAGAGTTAATTTGGTCAAAGAATGTATGGATCTCCTATATTTTATATATGTTAAAAGCAAAGTAATAACAAAAACAATATTATAAATATGTCACTTCTTATTTAGAGTGTTTATGTAATTTCACAAATATATTTTTTCTTTTCCTTTCATTTTTTACATAACCAGTGAAAGAAAAGTTATAACATTTTTTCATTCCTTTTTCTTTTAAACCAAACAATTAATTTTTCATTTAGTAACCAATAAGCGTGAGGTATTAATATTTGTCTTTAAATTATTAGTATTAATTTAATATTATTATTTACCAAAGAAGAAGGAAGGAACAAGTGTGTGGTTATTGACTTCTGAGTGACTTTCCATGAAAGTAGATCCGACATACCATTTCTTGTCGGATTCTCTTTTATCATCTAATATATTATTCATTAATATATTACCCTTATATACTTTAGTCTATAATATTATATAAAATTAGTATAAAATTTGACACACTAATATATTATTGCCATTCGAGTTAATAATAATTAAATATAAATAGTAAATAATATCCCGACATTATAAAAAACTATTACAATTTCGTCGTTTTTATTTGGTTAGAGACAAATCCGTTACTTCAAGAGTAAGTGAAAAAGATTTACTCCATATCTTATACATCTATTCTTAGAGAATAGTTTAGATTCAAACCATTAGATTTTTCAATAATGAATAACTATGATGTATAGTATGTTTTTTTCAGTTAATCTTGTAGTAAATGAATAATAGTATAAAATCTCGTGCTCCATTTATAGATTTTTTTTCCTAATTTAGTTATAACACTTAAAAGTTGAAGAATATATAAGAAAAGATGGCGAAAACAAGATTCAGTATAGATTGAGTGATTGAGATTCAGCTTTCAGCTTTTTCTTGTTGTTGTTGTTGTTTTTTTAAGCATTATTGATTGAGAAAGAAAGAGAAGAATGAAGAAGCTGATTCTTGTGATAATCATTTTAGCCTTTGTTATCTGTGCTAGATCTGAGACTACAGACATAACAAACTCTCTCTTTTCTTTCTCTCAAAACGACGCCGTTCAACCTCAGCCTCTCACCATTCCTCTCACTCTTATTCAATCTGCTGCTTCCAAAGGAGCTGGTCTCTCTCTCATTTTCATTTTCAATTATTATGTTTTTTGAATAACTATTAGTTTAATATTAAGAGGGTGAGTCTCGGCGCAACATTTGATGTCTATCTTGTGACTTGGAGGTTATCTGTTCAAATATCGAGAACAATCTCTTCACTCTACTTGGCTTTAAAATTATTAGTTTAATATTACGAGGGTGAGTCTCGGCGCAACATTTGTTGCCTGTCTTGTGAATTGGAGGTCATGGGTTTAAATACTGACAACAACAGTATCTTCACTCCACTTTGCTTTATAATTATTAGTTTAATATTAGGAGGTGAGTTTCGGCGCAACATTCGTTGTCTATCTTGTGATTTGGAGGTCATATGTTCAAATAACGAGAGAATAGTCTCTCCACTACTTAGCTTTATTATTAGTAGTTTAATACTACAAGGGTGAGTCTCGGCGCAACATTTGTTGCCTGTCTTGTGACTTAGAGGTCATGAGTTTAAATACTGACAATAGTCGCTGGCTTTATAATTATTAGTTTAATATTACGAGGGTGAGTCTCGGCGTAACAACATTTCTTGATGGGAGTCTCGTGCATTGGGCTGCCTTTATGATTATTTGAATGTTGGCTTCACCCATAAGCCACTGTTTAGTTACTACTCTCACTACTTGGATGATGATTTATTGAGGTTATAATTTTGTCTGTTGATGACAGTTTGTTTGGATGGAACATTGCCTGGTTACCACTTTCATCCTGGATCTGGATCTGGTGCAAACAGTTGGCTCATTCAATTAGAGGTATGTAGATGAATTTCCTACCATTTTTATCTTCAGTCTCAATAATCAATAGCAATACTTTCATGGTGTAACAAATTTCTTAAAACTTTAAGCCTTTTATCACCACAATGTTAATTTTAGATTTTTAAGTCATACTGATATGTTTAGTTCATTTGCGCAACGGGAAGGTTGGTTGCCTTGTGACTTGGATGTCTGATGTCATGAGTTCAAATCCTGGAAACAGTCTATTGAGTTGTGAGGATAAGGCTGCCTACATCGATCCTCCCCAGATCCCATTAAGTGGGAGTCTCGTGCACTGGGTCACCTTTTTTGTTGTTGCAATGTTTACCTTTTTAAATACCTTCTTACACCTTCTTACCTGGCTTGCTTATTGATACTTTGCTGTAGGGAGGAGGGTGGTGTAATACCATCAAAAGTTGTGTGTTTCGAAAAACTACTCGTCGCGGTTCGTCAAAGTTCATGGAAAAACAACTACCATTCACGGGGATATTGAGCAACAAAGCTGAAGAAAACCCCGGTTTTTATCTTTTACCCTTCACGTGCATTACATTAGTTGCTTAGTGAAATTAAACTATTTACAAGATTTGTTTACACAAGCTATGTGTTGTCTTTTGGTATTGACATTATTTTTTGTGAACAGATTTCTTTAACTGGAATAGAATCAAAGTACGATACTGTGATGGAGCATCTTTCAGTGGAGATAGTGAAAATGAGGTCAGTAAGAGTAAGACAGAATGCATGTTTCTCGTTATGTATATAATTTTAGATATGGGGAACCAATTGGCAGCTTCATTGTATAATTACTATAATTTCTAATCATAAGATGGTGCTGAGAATTTGTGGCCACAAAATATACAATCCATTTTGTGCCATTGATTTGACATATTGCTCACACATCAATGGCCGAGAAGCAGAGTTTTGTTTTTGTTGGGGTATGGTGCTAGCAATAGAATTATTCCACTCTTGTTGTCATATATACTATTTGTGCATCACCTGCAGAAACTTTTGCAACAGTGTGTTTCACAGTTTCAAATTTTATTGCGAAAGTAGGGAAACTTTTATCTCTCTCACACACTCACAGGCACAGAAATATGCATTTTTCTTATGGTCGAATTAAGACATTTAAAAATTTCAAATTTCATTATAAAATCAACAAATCTATTTGTTTTTATGAATCTTTGCTGGTGAGGAGGATATCTATTTTCTGATGAACTGGTTCTTATATATCCTATGGTGCTGGTTTTATCGTTGTTGTGGATATGGAAAGCTTTATTTTTAGTGTTTACGATTGTATCATGTGAATTGTTCTTCTTTCAGTCTGCACAGCTTCAATTTCGAGGACAAAAAATATGGCTAGCTGCAATGGACGAATTAATGTCCAAGGGAATGAACAAAGCCAACCAGGTTTCCCTTGTCTCTTTATATTGTTATTCAATCTTCATTGTGCATGGATGCTCATGAACAAAATTGTATACCAGGCCCTTCTCTCTGGATGCTCTGCAGGCGGTGTAGCATCTATAATACATTGTGATGAGTTCCGGAACTTGTTTCCACAATCTACCAAAGTGAAATGTTTGAGTGATGCGGGATTTTTCCTTGATGCGTAAGTGATATATTTTGTTTTTTACTACTTATCCTAGCCTGCACCCTTTCCTAGAAACTTAGATATGGTTATCTGTTCAATCATGTAGAGTTGATGTATCTGGGGGGCGCACACTGAGGAATCTGTTTGGAGGTGTAGTTAACTTGCAGGTAGTATTTAATGTAGTAATTAAAAACTTCTAAATATAGTATAAAATTACTGGATCTACGGTGTTCTGAGCTCAATTTGGATGAGTCATTTTGATTCAACATTGTAATAAACTTATTTTAGTGGTTTTACTTCTCTGATATATGGTTTGTAAAACCTGTATCAATATATCATCTCATTTATGTTTTTTAAAATTGTAGGAAGTGCAAAAAAATCTACCACAAAGCTGTCTTAGCAAACTGGACCCAACTTCGGTAATTTTTATTTTGGATGGCATTCAATTCATAACTTGAAATTGCTACACTTGCAAATTTTAAACTTCTAAATCTCTTTCTTCAGTGCTTCTTTCCTCAAAATTTGATCGACCATGTTCAGACTCCACTATTTCTACTCAATGCAGCTTATGATGCATGGCAGGTAATATACAGTGTTTCTCCTGTAGTTTTTTGTCGATGATGTGCCTAATTATATGTTTACATGGTAGGTAATATACAGTGTTTTTCCTTGCTGTGTTTTCTAGTTTGACTAATTTGTACAATAGGATTTCCCTTAAAATGGTCCTTGAAGCAATTTTTCCATCCTTTTTCTTCTCTCTTTAATACATTCGAATTTAATACAAGTATCATTGAGAAAATTGCTTCAAATGCTCTGGTGATTTTGTATTTTATGTCTAAGCAAAAGTCCCCGAGGCAAGCAAACTAGGAATCATCTTCTTACTGTGGTTATTGATGTTGATCCTTTTGTTGCTGCTGCAACCTGATTAGTGTTTACCACTGAATTCATTATTATATGGACTAAATCTATCTTGTAATTGTTTACTTCAGGTCCATGAAAGTTTAGCCCCACGTTCAGCTGATCCCCATGGCTCTTGGAATGACTGTAAATCAAATAATGCAAAATGTAACTCATCTCAAATTCAGTTTCTCCAAGGTGAGATCTCTACTAAATGTCAATTATGCATAGTAATTATTGCATATCTGCAATTATCTGGTTTACTTGTCATTTCTCTTCTTTGAATCAGACTTCAGAAATCAAATGCTAAATGACGTGAAAGGCTTCTCATCGTCATCTCAAACTGGATTGTTCATAAATTCTTGTTTTGCTCATTGCCAGTCTGAGAGACAAGATACATGGTTTGCTGACGACTCTCCACTTATCGACAATAAGGTATGCCTGATTTAGATTTCCACGCTTCTAAAACAGTGTGGGTGGAGTGTCACATTAGGTTTGTTTAGACTCTTAACTCTTTCTTCTATTGGTGGTGCTGGAAATACTATGAAAGAGATAAATTGATACAGCAGTGTTCTAAAAAATGGACCGGACTGGTGAGTTCAACTGGTTAGACCATGAACTTGCCATGTTTCTGGTTCTATCACTCCGTATTGTATTCCCGTTTTACCTTGGTTGAACCATCAATGTAACTGATGAAACCATCTGAACCATGACTTAGATCTTCTGTTCATTCTGGCTGTAGTTCGGTTTTTACCGAGAGTCCATAAAGATTCTTAAAATTTTTCGTTATAACCAAAGTGCTTAGTAAGAAGAATATGACATGAATGCATGACTACTCTTCAATACATATTTCTATCGATCGCCAATTCATTTAGAGTGAAATCTCTGCAACTACCATACCTGAAACCCGATTTCATTAAAGGGAAAATATATAATGTGGATAGATGTCCAGTTATATGCCACAAAAATCTTCTGGGATAGTAGGGGCCACTGACTAGTTACCATACCATGGTATTTCGGATGTGGTGGACAACATAATCCCATTTACAATCTATTGGTGTTTAAGAAAGGAAAATATGAAAAGTCCAGAACAATAGAAGTTTGGTATATTATAAACCAACCCTTTCATTGAAAAAATATTGTTTTCTTTTGATTGGGAAATCAAGTTTGTTGTGTTGTGCAATAACTCATATTCAATGGACCGAACCTCTTCTCATCATAATAACAATACAAGTTATGGGTTTGAGCTGATGTAAAAGGTTGGGGTAGAGGGATATATATTTATGTTATGTAAACCTAATGTAATACATAGTGTTAGCCTCTCGACGCTTCCGGGGACGTCGATACAATTGGCCGAACCTCGTTACCAAATTCCTTGTGTTATTATTTTTTCTTCTTTTTTACTATTTCCTCGCTTGTTCCCAACATGTTGAATCTAAGACAAGTGACTCTAATGCCCTGTGATATATTCACTACTTGAGCTTCACTCCTCCACCTTTTCTATTTACCGTTCTCAGAAAATAGTAATCTAATAAGCTAAAACATGTTTATCGTGCAGCCGGTAGCAATTGCTGTTGGAGATTGGTATTTTGATCGACAAGCTGTCAAAGCTATTGACTGTGCTTACCCCTGTGACACCACCTGTCATAATTTGGTCTTCAAGTGAGTGAAAGTTTATTGTCTCATCATATGGTAATTTGTTATTTACACTTTCATCAATGTGATTGCGAATTGTGCATTTAACATTCATTAATTGTTATGATAGTACAATTTCTTGGTGATAATGAAATTCATTAAATATATCATCATTTTCAAGAATCACCAATGTATAAGTTCAAAAAAAAATTATTTGGCTTGAAAATTCAAAAATGACAATTGAGCTCGTGCAACGGTGCTTCTGCTGCCACCTTTAAATCTTATAATATATATCATATTTGAAGGATACCAAATCTATGTGTTAAGCCAGTAAGGGCGCTTCCAGTTTTGAATTACTAATCCATCGCAAATCTATTGCTATTTTTGGTCAGTTTTCCCTATAGAAGTTATACCCAAGTGCCTAAGTTTTTTTTTGAGGGCTCGATTTGCATATGAACTACTGTGTAGTGTGTACTGAAGAGTCATGGTAGTTTAAAGGTAAATTCCCATGTCCAGTGAATCCCTCTGTTGTAACTTACCCTTTAGGCCCTTAATGCCTTAAAAATCATAGCTAGTCCAATATTCTGACCAGAGTAGAGTAGCTCATGGTTGGTTAAGTCATTTCCAACACTACGTAGGTGATTTGGACAGAACTCGGAAAACACCGGACAGTTAGAGTTATTAAGATGTCGACGGCATGAAATATCACATAATAGTTCATACAAAGAGCAAGAACAACCTTCTGATATGATTGTTTTCCTATGTTCCCCCTAGTTTATAAGTATACCAAAAATTTCACCCTTTGTCTCTTGTTCAGTTCTTTGTGAAACTGAAAGTCACATTTTCCTTGCTTTGCAGTGTTCATAGATCTGCAATAGTAGACTCAAATTCTCAGCCCTCAAGGTTGGCTTATAATTTACACTTCTTTCTCTTCTGAATGCTATCTTTGCAATTCCTTAGTGGCACTGAAATTATCATATTCCTCATTTGCAGTGATGAATCATTTAGCATGATGTATTCCCACTCCACAAAGTTGACTTATACAGGCCTATATATGCTAAGTGTTTTGTTGCTAATTACATGTTCCTTGTGAACTATGGAGAATTTTAGGCCTAAAAAGCACATGCACTATGTGAGCTTTGTTTGTCCTTGTTCACTTTTCCATGTAAATAATAGTCTGTAACTTCTTAGGCACTTCCACCTTTCGATCTATCGCTGAAGGGCGCGAATCATATTGTAATATCGAGCTATCGCCGAAGGGCATGAATCATATTGTAATATCGAGTTTGTTGCAGATTAAAAGACAAAATGGTTAGGGAGATAATGGCCATACTGTTTTTATTTTAAGGTGAAAATGGCCATACTGTTTTTATTTTAAGGTGAAAATGGCCATACTTGTCCTTAAGGTAGGACCAGTCATATAAATCAAAGGACCCTATAGTGCTAACTTCTATGTGAAATAACTTGGTCATTTAATTGTTTTCTCTTCTTTTTTGTGGTCTTCATCTATCTCTATTTGAGTTATGTTCCTTCTAATCAATTAACTTCCATCTTTAATAAGCTCCAATCATTTTTTCTCAAGTTCATGCTTGAAAATATAAAAAAAAATGTTTTTTTTTTGTATAACCTCATAATTAATCCTTTCGGGTGCATAGTTTGTCTTAACAAGTGTCACTTACAATAATCGAATGACGATCCAGTGTCACCTTACATTACTAAACGAATGCTCATGGGGAAGAAGGGTTAGACAATGACAATAATCGAATGACGCTCATGGGGAAGAAGGGTTAGACAATGACAATAATCGAATGACGATCCAGTGTCACCTTACATTACTAAACGAACGCTCATGGGAAAGAAGGGTTAGAAAATGTTATTTCTAATTTTCTATATTGTTAATCAATTTAATCCGAGATGTTAAAAAGGGTTAGACAATGATAATAAAACAGGATAATCTTTCACATTTATTCCTTGAATTTCGGCTAAATTAATGAACTTGTTACCTAAAATTTGTTCCTTGAAGTGGGATTGATTATGATAAATAAGGGTATTTTGTTCATGAAGGTATACCACATTAATTTTGAGGTGTAAAAATTCCCTCAATTTGGTAATTATTTACACTTACCCATCACATATTGTACAAATCAATACTCCAATCATGATTATTTTAATCAATAATACTTCCTCACAATTTGAAAGGAACTATACAGTTAACTAATATGATTAATATTTCTGCCAAATAGCTCATGACTTGTTAACATCAACATAAATGAAATAACCCCATAAAATTAATGAACCAATATAACTTTGTTGTTATAGTCAATAGATTTGTCCTAAATGTTACTATTATTATCCATTAATGCCACATAGTGTACCTAACATTTTTTTCTTTCCATTTTTGCTTAATTTTCCAACATCTCTATCAATAATTGATATATGTTTGAGACTATATATGAAAATACAACTCCAACTTGTTTATACATATATAAAAGATGTATGTACGAATAGTGTAAGAGTTTTTACAATGTCAGTATAACACCTATCATTTATATTTAATCATCATTAACTCTTAAATAACATTAATATAAATAAATAGTAGATAATGTACTAACTGTATATAACTTTTTACGTTGATAATACATATATATTACACACTTATAAAGTTAGAAGTTGAACACGTGGTTGATAAATATGCCACCATGATTCTTGGAGTTTGGAGATCAGCTTTTTAGTGTAATAGATTTTTGGTTAAGCATCTTCATAAGGCAATGGGTGCTTAAGGAGAAAAACTTGTATGGAGACATATACAACATATCATATTTGGAAATAAGTGTATTTATATTTTTGATGTTATCATTTATGACTAAATTTTAATTAGAATTAAATTATAATGTGTTGTCAAGATTTTATTATTTGTCTATGTATACATACCTCTTCATACAACTATATCACAATCTTAGGACAAATTGATATGGATAATTAAATTGTTTTTAAATAAAAATGTAACCTATTTTTGCTCTCAATCTCTCATCCTCCAGAATTTAAAGCGTGTTACTGACCAAAATTTATTATCTCCTTAATTCAAATTTTGTTATAGATCTTCACCATTTAAATTTAGAGTCCCATCAATTATTGTACATTTTGCTAGTGCAAATATTGTGTTGAATTGGCATAACACATTTAAAAATTTTGGTCATAATTTAATGTGTTTTACTTTCATCATAGCCAAAAATATATTTTCATCTATGGAAATAAAGCTCAACTTAACTTAAACCATATAATATTTAGATAGTCAGATAACTAAGTTAATTTTCAGTTTATTTAAGTTTATGATTATCTTGTTAGTTATTATTTGGATTGTTATTATCTTATTGCTTGTAACAATTTTTATCTATATAATAAATTATTTGAACTAACTGATATTTAAGTTTAACCAATTTTTACTATCCTAAAATTCTACGCTAGTTAGATAATGTGCATCTCTAATGTACCAGGTAAAATCATTTCATTTAAAATGGTTGTGAAATAAATGTGTTATATTGATTTGTTTTCCAAAGTTGTTTTATGTATATGTATTTTATTATTGTTAAAGAATATAATAAATATTTAATAATTAATATGATCCACTCCATGGTTCAAGTGTGTATTTGCATTTTATATGTAGTTTATAATTACTATATATACAAATGTTTTAATATTATTATAAAATATATTTTAGCCTGACTAATCCGTCTTCCGCACACAACTATATATATATATATATATATATATATATATATATATATATATATATATATATATATATATATATATATATATATATATATATATTTAAATATTATATTTATACTTATTGTTTATAATAATTTTTGCCTATATATAATGAATTTTTTGAATTAAATTATATTCGAGTTTAACCAATCTTTGTCATTCTAAAATTTTACACTATTTATAGCACATCTTGATAAAATTTTACACTATTTAAATTATAGTTCACAAATTTTACATGTGCACTTCTAATGCATGATGTAAAATCATTTCATTTAAAGTGGCGGTGAAATAAATATTTCTTGCATTGTGATTTCCAAATTTATTTTATGTATATGCATTTCATTTTATATGTTAATAATTACTATATATACAAATGTTTTAATATTAGTATAAATTATAATTTTTCCTAACCAATCTCTCTCTCCCACACAATAAATAAATAAATAAATATATATATATATATTAATTAAAATTTGTGAACTATATTATATTACTATATTATATTCTAATATATATTAATTAAATTTTGTGAACTATATTATATTACTATATATATATATATATATTACTATATTATATTCTAATATATAAAAAACAAAAGCATCACTTGCAATTAGTCTCTCATCCACTCTCCTTAATTAGAAATTTATCTATCCTTAAACAAAAGTCAAAGCTTACCTTTACAAACATGGTTGGAAAGATAAAAAAACATATTTAAGTTTACACCAAAATTAGATGCCGAATAATATGTTAATCAAGTAGAATAAAATTGTTAATCATTTGACTTTCACTAAATTGAATTAATTTTTTAGAATAAAAATAATTAAATGATACTATATTATATTCTAGCAAAAGCATCATTTAAAATTCTTAAGAAGACAATTTTGATATTTTGAGAAAGTAATATGCTTTTTTTGTATATACTAGAATATAATATCACTTAATTATTTTTATTGTACAAAACTAATTCAATTTGGTTAAAGTCAAATCATTAAAAATTTTATTCTTCTTCATTAAGATATGATTTAGCCTCTTATTTTATGAATATCAAATGTTAACAAATCAAACTATGGCCTTTTAAAAAAAAATTATCTATGTATCTATATATTTATTTAATTATTTGTGTGTGGGAGTGAGAGAGATCTCTCAGACTAAATAATAACTTACACTAATATTAAAATGTTTATATTTATAGTAATTACTAACTACATATAAAATGTAAATACGTGGTGGAACCATCTGTTATACTCGACCATTTTAATTATTAATTGTATCATATTTCTTCACAAAATGAAAGAAATATTTATTTCATCAACATTTTAAATTATATAATTGTTTAACATCATACATTATTAGAAGTGCAAACACAACTATCGATATTCTATGATTGTAACTTCCTGCATTCAGTTGGTTTAAAGGATACTACTTTCTTCTTCCTATCAATACCAACGAGGAAGTTAGTTTGAGCTGAGCTTCCAAAGACAGAATTTTGGAGTAAAGATAATAATATGAAGGGGAACGACCAAATACAAGTGGAGTAGAGACTGTCCCAGGACCAGACACCACAGCCTTTTCTCCAAAGTTTAATAAACTTGGCTTATCATGTTCTTGTGCCAAGCAGTAGGAAAATTTGTTATCAATTACAGCACCTAGTTGAGAGGTAAGTGAGGCAACACCATTTCCTAGACCAACTATTCCTGCACTTTTAGGATCAAAATGACCTTGGTTGTTGTCACCACAACCAAATATAATCTTATCAAATCTATCAAGGGGATTTTTAATGTTAGTACCAAAAGTGAATGTTTCTTGGGCAACATCTCCAGATGAAACTGCTTCATCCACATATTCCATTGTGTATTGGCATTTTATACTCGAGGAAGCTTTCTGACAATTGTTTTTCTCTATTAACTTACATGCTTCTGAAGAACAACCAACAAGTTTGTAAGTTTTAGATTTGGAAGGGTCGAAGATTGGATTTGTTTGCTTGTAACACTTCTTACAAGGTTGGCACTGCACCCAAACTAGGTCACTACCTATGTCAGCCATTGCCATGACATCAAATTTTGGAGTGCCAATTGAGAACTTCATGAGGTATTGCCCATTTGCGTTAGTTATTGGAACCTGCATTACTCTATAATTGACACCATCTTCTGGGTAGAAATGTTTAACTCGTTCGAAAGAACGACGGATGACATTAGTCATTCTCTCAATTTGGGTTTCAGAGGAGTTGTAGAATGGAGATTTTGGAGAATCTCTATGAATGAGTTCAACACCAAAGCCACCATTGAGTGCTTCAGTTAGATACATATCACCATTGAAGGGGGTCGATAATGTGATCCATAGGATAAGAAGGACATAGTGATAAGCTGACATGTTGAGTGTTGAGGTCATGGTAGAAACATTTGAAGCTTAGATATATAGGCACCGTCCAAGGTATCACTGGGGTAAAAAGTTGGTAGATTTATACAGTCAATGACATATTCACGACACGTGGGCATGGGGTGCAAGTTGCATTCACTATAATGTTATTAAATTCAGCTCAAATCGAACAATTTGACCTATTTTGAGTCTCACATCTAATCGACCATTAACCATAATCAATATGAATCAATGCCTCGACTATTTTACGAATAAAACTAGTGACTTGGCCGATCAATGATGAAATCCTCCACAATTAAATTTTGTGAACTATATTATATTACTATATATATATATATATTTATATATATATATATATATATATATATTACTATATTATATTCTAATATATGAAAAACAAAAGCATCATTTGAAATTAGTCTCTCATCCACTCTCCTTGATTAAAAATTTATCTATCCTTAAACAAAAGTCAAAGCTTGACTTTTACAAACATGCTTGAGAAGAACTGGAAAGAAAAAACATATTTAAGTTTACAACAAAATTATATGATGAATAATATGTTAATCAAGTAGAATAAAATTGTTAATAATTTGACTTTCACTACAATGTTATTAAATTCCAACACGAGAGGAGTTGCAGAATGGAGATTTTGGAGAATCTCTATGAATGAGTTCAACACTAAAGGCACCATTGAGTGCTTCAGTTAGATACATATCACCATTGAGTGCTTCAGTTAGATACATATCACCATTGAAGGGGGTCGACAATGTGATCTATAGGACAACAAGGACATAGTGATAAGCTGACATGTTGAGTGTTGAGGTCATGGTAGAAATGTTTGAAGCTTAGATATATAGGCACCATCCAAGGTATCACTAGGGTATAAAGTTGGTAGATTTATGCAGTCAATGACATATTCACGACACATGGACATGGGGTGCAAGTTACATTCACTACAATATTATTAAATTCAACTCAAATCGAATAGTCTGACCTAGTTCGAGTCTCTCATCTAATTGACCATTAACCATAATCAATATGAATCAACACCTTGACTATTTTATAATAAAACTATTGTCTTGGCCGATCAAACTGGTTGAATCAAGCAATTTATTTTTAAGAAAATGTCAAAACGATGTCGTCTTGTGAGGAAAAAGAATGCTATAAGTTCAAATTGATTTTAGTTATGTTGCCGTTATTTGAGTTTTTTTTGTCATTTCTTAGGTTATCTTGTAACAAAATGATAGTTATTTAATTAAACAAGTAAATGTGTATAAGTAATCAACAACAATGAAACAAGTGGGCATTGTTAGTTATATGACTCAAAGATTCAACAACACTTAATAAACAAATGTTGTTGATTCTTACAAATTCAACAATGCTCAGTGAAGTAAGCATTGTTGATTCTCACAGATTCAACAACCGTTGCGGCTTCTTCGAACTCAAAATCATCCTTGTTTGATTTTTCACATGTGCACATGCAAATGTCGTTTTGCAGCTTCTTCAAACTGACAATTTTTCTTGTCATTGTTAGAAACGGATTGAGAAAATTATAGAAACATATTGAAGAATAAGTAAGAAGGGAATGAGTGGAACTTTTTTTTAAGATACATAAATGACGTAACTTGTAAGATATGCTCTATAAGAGAATATTTTGCATTTCTTCTTTTGATTTTTGATGGTTTACTAAAACTCATTACAACTGATTGAATCAATGTTTTAAAAACCGTGCCGTACGGCCGGTTCAACCGGAAAACCGGTGAACCGGACCCCTAACCGGTACGGTACGTATGTTATATCGCATATGCAATAGAACCGGTCAAAACCGGTTTAAACCGGTCGGTTTGTACATTAATTTTTTTTTTAAATTTCAAATTTTCTATTCTTCAACTTCAATGATTGACACTTGGGTCATTTATTTGTATTTTGCGTTTGTTAAGTGATAATTTTGGATTAATATATGTTTTGCACTTTAGACTTTGATTTTATTAAAGACTTAATGTTGTTTGTTTGTGTGAATTTGAAGTAAATTATGAATATGGATTATAAATATGGATATCTACTTATTTGAAATTTTTTGTTATAGGTTTACATATATATATATATAAGCAAATATGTCCAGTTTAACTGGCATGCGGTTTAATTATTGAACCACTGGTTGAACCACTATACCACTATACTAGTACCCTGACCGGTTTGATAACCGGTACGGTTTTAATAACATTAGATTGAATCCTAACTAATATTTTGACAAGTTCAGTTGCCTAAATTATCTTCTTTGTCCACTTCCTTGGTGGGACAAAGTTAACATTCATGCGATATTTATCATGTTGGAGCGATGGTTGGGCCATCATTGAGAGTCCTTGCTTTGTTGTAGCATTACTCATAGATATAAATTAAGGAATGCTTAAAGTCGAGATGACAAAATGGGCCGTCTGATCCATTTTAAGCGACACATACATGTTCGCATTATCTTAACGAGTTGTCCTGTCTGTTTTAAAATGAGCTAATGAGCAAGTTGGTGGCCCGCATGAATTGATAAACAATATAAAAATAAAAAACTAACATAATAAAATAAAAAGAAATTAAATAAAGTTATTGATGAATTTTTTTTAATTTTTTTTTTTTGATATTTTATATGAAATTGAACAAATCAAATTACATCACAATTTTTTGAGACATTAAATCACATCACATCATAATTTATTTAAGTTCTCCTCTTTTTTTTTCTTACTTCACGTCCTCGGACCGTCCACTTTGCCCAATAGAAATGCACGCGAGCATGGCAGACAAACAGGGTAGTCTAAACAGATAAAATGACAAATTTTGTGTGTTGTGGCTGAAAAAAATTGTGAACCATGCGGACGAACCTACAGACTTTATTCGTTTTACCATCTATAGCTTCAAGACTCATTTATGGGGTACCTAAATATATAATAATTTGTCAAATAAAGAAATAAGATTGCAATTTTTGTTATACATATGTTGCATGGAAATATGTGCATACTATTTTTTTCTTATCTACTTTGAATGCATATGAAGATGCATGAATTTGTTTATTTTTCTTTTCAAATAATTTATGATAATGAATGAAATGCAACAATACGATAATATATTTGAATGCATGATAAAGTAATGTATGAAATGGAATATTTGAATGATTTAATTTTTTCTATGAATGCATGATAAAGTAATGTATGAAATGAAATGTTTGAATTATTTAATTTTTTCTATGAATGCATGCATGAATGGAAAAGTAGATGAATGCGTGTATGATGTTTCTAGGTTAAGAGTGTGTGAACAATGACTTTAGGTAGATGAATGTGTGAATGCTATATTTTTCTTCTTTTTTTTACTTGAATGAATGTATGTATGAATGAATTGAAGAATGTTTGAATAATGTATTTTTTCTTTTTTTTTGAATGAATGAATGAATAGATGCATTTTTTAATAATGTATTTTTCTTTTCTTGAATGAATATATGTATCAGTAGATGAATATTGGAATGGAGTAACTTTTTTTTTTCAAAGAATGAATGCATGAATGATATGTATGAACATGATCTGTAATGATGACAATGCATTTTTAAATATGTGGGAAGATGTGTTAACAACTGCCATATATATGAGGCAAACTCAGGACAATAAAAATAGATTGTCCCAAGTTTTTATTATGATGAAAATTATCCTTAGAATAATAGGTCCTCCCAATAGTATTTATTTTATATACAAATTTGTCGTCTATATGGCATAAGGAATACCAAAGAGCAATCATATCTCATACCTTACAAGGTAAATATATATTAATTTGTCAAATAAATTAATACATAATAATTAGTCAAATAAATATTAAATAATAATTAATTCATTAATATATAAAATAATAATTAGTTAAATTTAAATGCTAACAAATATAATAAGCATTAAAGGGATGATTTTGACTATGATCATATCTTTCACTATTTCAAGTTGAGACACGATAGTAAATATTGAATCTCTTAATCTTTGTATAAATATGTGATAGCATAGTATCATTACATAAAAGAAAAATCTCCAACATGTTACCTAGGAAAATTATTGATGACAGGACCTACTATTCATATGTCCATGTTTTTTGTTGTTTTGTTGTTCTTTGTTAAGTCAAATGTTTGTAGAGCTATTGAAAACCAAACTAATGAGTTGGATAAGTTGAGTAGAATCAGAGCACAATTAGAGAAGATTAACAAGCCTGCTGTTAAAACAATTAACAGTCCAGATGGTGATATAATAGATTGTGTTTTATTTCATGACCAACCAGCTTTTGACCTTCCTGAACTGAAAGACCAAAATACAACATTGGAACTACCAGAATGGCCAATGGGATTCAACAACACTGAGGACACAACTATTGGAATAGAGAGCATTCAACTTTGGTCTACTACTGGTGAAGAATGTCCTGAAGGAACTATTCCAATTTTAAGAACAACAGAACAACATTTATTAAGAGAAAGTAATATGACAAGATTTGGACAAAAAATAGTTCGAGAAGGACATGAGTATGCAACCACATATACAAAAAAAGATCAATACTATGGAGCAAAAACATACGTAAATGTGTGGGCACCCATAACTAGTAGAGACGAATTCAGTTTGGCACAAATGTGGCTTTATTCAGGAGCATATAAAACGAAAGATCTGAATACAATTGAAGTTGGATGGCAGGTATGCCCTAATTGAACTATTTGGTGACAACAAGCTATATACTTCACTCACTTCAGCATTGCTTTATTATTGCTTTATTATTACAATTAATCTAATAATTAGTTTTTAATCGGATAAACTATTTCCAAAAAATAGGTACAAGGGACAAGAGCCCTAAGTTCTTCACTTTTATTGTTTAACAGTGGGATTAACCATTTGGAAAAAATCTTATGTTTCAGGTATTCCCTAAAAAATATGGGGGTAATAACCCTAGGTTGTTTGCTTTTTGGACAAGAGATGCATATCAATCAACTGGATGCTACAACCTATTATGTCCAGGATTTGTGCAAGTAAATAAGAGGATAGCATTAGGTGCTGCAATCACTCCAATATCTTCTTATAATGGTAAACAATTTGAGATTAAATTAATGGTTTGGAAGGACCCAAAGCATGAAAACTGGTGGTTGAGTTTTGGGTTAGGGATACTAATTGGATATTGGCCATCATCATTGTTTACTCGATTGAAAAGTCATGCAGAGGTGATGCAGTTTGGAGGAGAAATAACGAACTTTGCAGTGAATGGGCACACTACCACTCAAATGGGTAGTGGAAATTTTGCAGAAAAAGGATTTACAAAAGCAGCATTTTTTAAAAACTTAGAATTTGTTAATTCCTTCAATGAACTGTTTCCTATTCCTGTAACAAATCTTGAAACAAATGCTGATCATCCCAATTGTTATGACATAAGGGTATTATCAAATAAATTTTATGATACTCACTTTTATTATGGAGGTCCTGGAAAAAACCCTAGATGTCCATAAAAAATATATATAAATCATATAGGTTTATATCTCCAACAAATAAAACAAAATTTTATTATACCATCTCCATGAGATGCTATTTGTCTATTGTGCTAATATTCCAGTTAACCTCAAATGTATTTTATATAATTTGATTGTATTATATTTAGGATGCTTTGATTATAATAACCTTAAATCATTAACAATTTTATTCTTCTTGATTAAGATATGATTTAGCCTCTTATTTTATGAATGTCAAATGTCAACAAATCACTATGGTCTTTTAAAAAAAAATCTATATATCTATATATTTATTAATTTATTTGTGTGTTTGAGTGAGAGAGATCAGGCTAAATTAGTGAGTAGATCTAAACCATTGGATTTTCCAAGAATGACTGGGTAAGATGTGGAGTAGTTTTTTTCCACTTACTATAAGTAAGTGGATCCCCTACCAAATAAAAATAATACAAATAAATAGTATTGGAGTTTGGAGATTCTTGGACCAATCAGCTTTTCAGTGTAATAGATTTTGGTTAAGCATCTTCATAAGGCAATGGTTGCATAATTTAATGCTTATATTACTCAGAAAAACTTGTAGGAAGACATATACAATACGTTATATTTGAAGACAAATATATTTATGATTTTAGTGTTATTATTTATGACTAAAATTTAATTCGAATTAAATTATAATGTGTTGTCAAGATTTTATTAATTGTGTATACATACATACCTCTCCTTCACACAAGTTTTTCTCTATATTATGTCTTTGAGATGAGACTCACTTATTCCAAGAGTAAGAGGAAAAAAACTACTCTACATTTTATCAATCTATTCTTAGAAAATCCAATGGTTTAGATATACTCACTAATTCAAACTATTGAGTTGTCCATAAATAATTATGATGTGGAATAAGTTTTTTCCAATATTTCCCTATATCTTTATCCAATAACATCACCATAAATAATTATGATGTGGTATGGATAATTAAATTGTTTTTTTAAATAAAAAATGTAACCTATTTTTGCCATCTATCCCTCATTCTCCATTTTTCTCTCTCATTGATATAGTTATTAAAAGGAACGGAATGTGGAAAAAAATTGAAATAAATTGGGGGAAAATTGTTGTAAACCCTCATAAAAAACATTTAATTTAAAAGGAAATCTCTTATATACTCATTTCATTTGTTACCAATCAAAAACTGTCATCTTAGTAAAAATTCCAATAACTTAATTTTAATAGAGGTTAATTTAGTTTTTAAAGAGGCCATTAAGTATAGAAGATTTTTGTTAAGAGTGTTAATATTTATGCGATATAAAGATTTATATATTGTCACTGTTACATCATTCACCATTTATTTGTATGACTTTTTTAAGAGTCGATGACAATTAAATATAAATGATGAATAATGTAACTATATCCGTAATTTAAAACAACGAAGTAAGATCATTGTCTCATGATGGTAAGATGATTATTGATGCAATTGTTAATATGACAATAACCACAATTTAAAACACTCATTTTGATTGACTATGCATGCTTATTTGTTAAGTTAACACCATTATACAGGAATAGATACATAAAGTTGTTTTTGGACATAAATGATTTATATTCTATTTTGATAAGGTAGTGAAAGAAGCACAAGTTAAAGGTTTGAATCATTTAGGGTCATCTCTTGATCATGTTAGAGATGAATACATTCAATTTGAAAGAAGCATAAACTCTATTTAAAGCAATATTATTATTCGAGGAATAATTTATCTCCTTCAGCCAGTAAAAGAATGACATGTGTATTGTTTTGTTCAGTTTTAGAAATATTTTTGTAGAAAATGATTAAATGTATACATGTCACGATTTTACTGGCTGTAGGAGATAATTTATCTCCTTATACTAGGAGATACATTATTCTCTTATTATAAACTACTCTTTCCCATTGTATAGAAAAATCTAATACACATTCTAATCTCAATTAGGAAGCAATACAGAACAATAGTAATAAGTAAATTGATAAGTACTATATATTATGTTATGCATCATGGCATTTTCATCTTCAAACATCACTGTACATAGAAAATGTGACCAAAACCAACAATCCTATAGATAGAAAAAAGAAGAGAAAAAAAGTCCCAAAATTACAACAAAAATTATATAACCATTCATAGTGTAAAAAGAAGAAGAAAAAAAGCTTATAATATACAGTCTCAAACACAAAAAAGTAATAGTAGGTATGAGTTAGGAACATTTTTTTGGATTCATGTGTAGGATGAAGATCACGTGTATAAAGTTGGTTTCCATACTCATGTCCTGTCCAATAGTACAATGTCACGTATACCATTAAAAATATATTCTTATGTGTCTTTTCTTTCTCCTTGCTGAAACAAAAATAGAGCATTATATGACATTATACTATTGCTCAGGACATAGTTGGGGACATAAACTTGAGACAAATGATTTTTATCCTCATGTACCGTATTTAGATGTAGATGCTAATGCTACAGCCTGTGCCCACACTTTGAGTCTTGCTTTCACATCTCTTGGATCATCACCTAAAATCACAAAATCATAAACTATATATTATGTCATTTCTTGATATAAGCAAACATTTAATATAGAAGAAATGAAATGGTTTAATTCAATCATTGGTATCTTATTAAATTTGGCTTTAGATACCATTATCATAATTATTATCAGACTGTGTTAGGAACATTATGATTTAATAACAGAGCAAAATAGTATAATACCCAATTTTCATTACTAACTCTATTATTCATACAACTAGATTTGACACTTAACTAAGACATTTATGGCATCTCACACTCACATATAGGCGATGTGAGATTTATTTCTTATTATGTCTCTCCTAAGTCTGCTGAATCAGGTGAATAGTTATTTTTGACCTATAACTAAAGGGTATCTTTTGGCCCGTGACAATCGAAAAAAAGTTGGACTTTGGCTCTGATATCATGTTAATGTCTCATCTCAAAACTAATTGGCAATGAGAGGAGTAACCGAACAGGTATTTAAATCATTCTCGATGCAATGAGTTAGGTGATATACTTCCCAACATATAGAAAGCATCAAATTATGTGTATAGATAAATGATTAACTAGAGCAGGTGAGTTTGGTGCGCAATGGTGTGCATAGTGACCATTAAGTAATGATGTACATAGTGACCATGAAGTAACGAGTTCAAATTCCGGAAACAGACTGATCTCTCGGGTAAGTATACTATACCTGGAGAAGAGATGCGCCAATTGGCTATTGGGGAATTAGCACCACTACTAGTATCAAGTGCAGAATTAGAGAAAGATAGCATCTTTTCATGTTCTAATTCAAACCCAAGATCTCTACAAGCCTTAACTTCTTCCAAATCCATACACAAAGATCTTCTACCACCTTTAGGCCTAGTAATTACCATAACTCCAACACTTTGATCACTTTCACCACTTAACCCTTGAATCACATGTTCCTTTTCTTTCTTCTTTGAACTCTCTAAACTATTTTTATTAACACCCCATCTTTTATAATCTCTTCTTTGAACTCTTCTACTTCTACTCCTCATTGGATCATTGTTCTTTGTTTTCATCATCACACTCTTTTGTGCTTCATTTTCACTAACATAACCAACATGGTTAATCATATTCCTCCTTCTTGGTGGAGTAATTGGCAAAGAGTAACAACTACCAACAACTTCATTTTCAGAATCAGAAGACAAAGTTAACATTTTTGGTGTTATATCTTCTTTGGTATCAGAAAATTCACCATCAGCATCAGCATCAAAACTCTCAATAGATAATTGTGACACATAAATAGACATAACATTATCAATATTATCAACATGGTCGTGTTCATCATCAACATCACATAAAGTGCTACTTGTACAAACAGAAAGCCTAGACAGATTCTGAGGCTGATCATCATCAAAATCTTCATCTTGTAAAGAAGATTGAAGGTTCATGGTTTCATTTGAAGCCATAATAATAGATTTAACACCTTAGCTTAAACAACAACACACAAAAAATCAAAAGGGTATCTTTTGTTTTTGATAAAAAGATCAAAGAAGAAAGAAAGAAAGTAAGAAAGTGTACTTTGGTGCTTAAGTTTTTGGGTTATGGAACTGAAAACAGAGAAAGGTAGAGAGGCGTATAGTGTTGGTTAATGTGAATCATTGGTTTCTCAATTTAATGATAAGGTAGTGAAGAGAAAGTAGAGAGACACCTTCAATTAACTACTCTATTTATGCCAAAACTTTATACCTTTTTTTCACTATACCTTTATTTTTATCTTTTTAATCTCTCTTGTTTTTTAGCCTTAGTTAACTACATAATCAAACAATGCCACTTTAATTATTTCACATATATTTTATTTATCGGTCATATGTTTATATAAATTGGATTAGATCTATTCTCCTTATCGTAGTTTCTAATTTGAGAATGCTATAATATAATAATTCATAGAAAGTATTTTTTATACCAAACCCATAACAATAGAGGAGCCTTAGTAAACTAGGTAGGTCGTTTTATCATGTTCGTTAACAAAATATTTACATTTTATATATATATATATACTCTCCTTCTTCAAGCTTCTAACACGAGAAGCCTATAATATTGTATTGCATGTGTTGGACTATCAGCTTTGATACCTTCAAGTCTCAATGTTACCGAACATAGTTAGAATAATGAAGAGCTACTGTGAGATATTACGTTTTAAACCAAGACCTTAAGATAATAATTTCATAAATATTTTTAACATATAAATTATTTCACTTATCCTTACAATACCAATACCAGATTTTACTTGAATATAAAAATATATTATATTGATAATGATAAAAATATTATATTTTCTCAAGAGGAATATGATATATTGTGACAGTCAATAGATGTTTGAATTAGAAGTTAGTTAAAGGAAAAGTTTAAATTGACCAAATGATTTAAGAGTTAAGTGTATATGTGTGTCAATGTGTGTGGTTACAAGTTTCGGACATAAACTTTTTTTAAGTGATTCTGTTTTTGATTTGATTTGTTGTTTTATATTTAAAATACGACAAATACACTTTCCATGCAATTATCATTGAATTAATTAATGAATAAACAAATATTATCTTTTCTACTTTCATAAAACGCGCACTTCACGCGGAGATTATAGATGAAATAATTGATAATTTAAAGATTAGTGATTTAGTTTTATATAAGTGTTAATGTTAATCCTTCTCAACTATCACAAAAGCTACACATAATGATAATATAATATTTGTTGATGATGATAAAAAGTTTAGGTATAAGGTAAGGCCAAGAATTGAAATTATTAAGCTTGAGTATAAGATTAATATTTTTGTAATGTTGTTTTTTTAGTTTCCAAGTTATTTAACTTAGGACTTAGACATATAAGTATATTTTAATAAAAAGGCTAATTCTCTTAGTGGAGAGTTTTATAACTTAAATATTAAATAATGAATATTTTTTCCACTTAAATTTGGAATCATTCCGAGTGGAGAACATTCACCATGGGTAGCTCTTTCAATAAAAGGTTTTCTCCATATGCAAGATTGGAATTTGGTAACAAATATGAAGAATTTAAATCAATTAAATAATTATTGATAAAATTCATTTGAGTTTATGGGCATAAATTATGCAAATAATGTATTAAAAAAATAAGCTAATAAACTCCCTTTAAATTATGCTACCCATAGAAGCTTATGAAAAAAAACACTTTTTAGTTTATCTTTATCTTTGGTAGTAACCTTGGTAGGATATAGCTAGAAGGAATAAGAATAGGGACGTTAGGCAAGATAAGAACATCATCACCAACAACAAAACAACACACTCCAATTTTTTATTGGGTTTATGTGTCTCAAATTTTATCTCCACGTTGTCATGCATCAACGAAAACATAACATGTCAATTAAAAAATTTAAACTTTTATTATTAATTTTGTTTTTACTTCATTATTATTGATACGAGACAACATTTGCAACATCATCGGGATTTCTCTACCTTACCCTTCTCTAGGGTTTTTATATTAATACAAGAAGATAAACAAAAGCTCATTTTTCTCCACGTCTAACTATGCTGATGTAATTTGACACTTTTTTTTGTTTTCTCCAAAGATATTCAAGACACCTGTCCACGTTATATTACACTTTCCATTTTAATAATAAATTGTTTAATATATGATGTGATATGATAATATTATAAATATGTTCTTGATTCAATTTATAGTTGTTTTTTAATTATTGATACTTCCTTTTATATTTTTTTTATATTTTTTTGTTATAGTACGGGGTTTACCACTAAGTGTTCTTTGTAGAATTAAGAAAACGTTCTTATGAATGACGACTTGTATTTAAATTTATTTAACTATATCTTTTTTGTGACATGTTTAATTTTGAGGGTAAAGTTGGAACATGGGTGATTAATAAATAAAATATAAATATTTTTTTATTGAAAATATAATATTCACTCTTTCTCAATATATTAAATGTGTATGTAAATTCGTAAATTCTCAATAAGGTTATTTAACAATTGTATTTTTTATATCACCACTTATAAGTTATCTAATATATTAATTATAGCCTTAACATACTTGTAAGGGTTTTATACACTATACAAAAAGAAATAGGCCAATCGACTTATTAGACATAAAGTTATGGCTTAACTTTTTCAGCCTATAAGAACCTAAGTATTTTAGTAAAATAAATTATGCTCTTATGTTTTTTATAAACTAAACCTTAGAGAAATGTATATGATGATAGTTATGGGGAAAAAAACATGCTTGATGAACACTTAATAAAATGGTTAATTTTAGTGCACTAAAAAGAAGAAAGGGTAGTAAATTAGTAAAGGAATGTGAAAAACATTCATCTCTAACTAGACTTAATAGACTTAGGTCAATTTAAACAAAGTATAGTTTAACCAAACTAATTTCTACACCAATTATAAATTGTATCCACTATTCATTTAATCCATGATGCATTTAATTTAAGGTGCTAGATCATAATATGTTCAACTTAAAAGTTTGACTTAAGTTCAATGCAAACTATTATATATTATAAATACACAAATTATATAATTAACTTGTTAACTGAAATTAAATAAATCAAAGTTTAAAATAAGACAAACTATACAAATATTTTATATACTTTAATGTTTATATTGAATTAATTCATAAATCAGACTATATTTACTTCAAGTTAATTTAATTTTTAGTTAGCTTAAGTTTTAATTCAAATTTATAACTTGTTTAATTTATGAACCTATTGATCAGTCAATTATTAATGAAATAAGTCTGATTATAATTCCAATCTAATTTGATTCAGTATTACCCCTAAATATTCCTTTACTCATTTCACACATTTACTAAATTCTAGTGCATTTTCCTTCCAAAATATTGTAATTAAAAACAATATATTTTGTTACATAGAGAAAATAATGAACCTTTCAATCAACATCACCATGAAAGGAAATATATATGATACCTCTTTTTGCTTCCCATATAATCTGAACTGCATGGCTCTAAATCTAATCAATGCATCCAATGCTTAAGAATTGATTCATGATAAAAATATATATTCACTAAGTGTTTTTATAATATTATTCATCATCTATCATTTATTTTTAATCATTATTGACTCTTAAGTAAAAGTAATAAAAATAAATGAAGATGATCTACTGATTATATATAAAATTTTGCACCATTAATGTATAAATATTACACTCTTCATTCGTACATTTTGGAGGAATGAATATATTATAGTGTATAATATCTATCCGTAAACATGTATATTCTCATTCATTTCATCATCTACAGTTCATTCATATTAATTGTAATAAAAAGTTAGTGATGATAATTAAATATAAATGATGAAATAATAGTGTAAATTTTTTTTTTACAGAATTGATGTATATATTTTACTCTCTATATTATATGCTCCAAAATTAATGGTTTAGGATTAACGGTTTGTGATAAAGTAAATGTCAACAATCTCATATGCGAAATCTCTTTTCTTAGCTTTGTTTTTTTAACATTTTTTATGTACAAAAAAAACAGTCTCAACTAAATTTTTATTATTAATGGCATATTAATAATTAAAATTAACTGGGTGTATTCTAAATTATTTATAAAAATATAATGAGATCATTAATCATATAATAATTGGGCAGTCCTATGAAACCTGCAGGCACATTGATAATAATCAATTTTTTAAAGTTTTCTTTACCAACCCAATTTTCTTCTTTACGACTTTTTTTTTAAATTTATATAAAAATTGTCATCATCAATCAACAACGTGTTGAGTTTGGGCATTCAACTCTTCCTTCTAATTTTTTTTTAGAGAATTTATTATTTTAAATGAATTCTTAAAACTATTTCAATGAGTATTTGTGGTTCAAATTGTTAGGACTCTCACCGACCGTTGATAAACCATGTTATAATTTTGAGAAAAGGATGTTTGAATGGTACTTGAAAAAGCGTTGATCTACTGATGTAAGATCTCGCTACATTTCTATAATGATTAAAATGTCAATGATTCAAATTCTATAAGAGATACTTATTGGAAAAGACAATCACCCAACCAAAAAAATGTCAATGATTCAACTATTTCATTGAGTATTTGTGGTTCAAATTGCCAGGACTCTCACCGACGGTTGATAAACCATGTTATAATTTTGAGAAAAGGATGTTTGAATGGTACTTGAAAAAACATTGATCTACTGATGTAAGATCTCGCTACATTTCTATAATGATTAAAATGTCAATGATTCAAATTCTATGAGTGATACTTATCGGAAAAGACAATCAATCAAAAAAATATTAATTTGTTAGTAGTAGAAAAAAAGAACAATTATACCATTAGCTTGTTAACACGTCATAGTTTGGACCCATTTTAAGGTGGTTTAATTTAATTGGTGAAGGCTATATATAACGTATACTTAATTATTTTTATATTCCAAAAGTTCAAGCTAAAAATAATATTATATTTTTTTACAAAATTCTCCTATACCATAATAAAATAACTTAGAAAAAGTAGTACTATATTGATACCTATATGCATAAAAACGGTTCTTCATCTAATATTAATCACGTGACATTGGTATACTACTACATAACCAAGTAACCATTATTTATTTTAATTTTTCCTCCATAAAAAATGGGTAAATTGAGCTTTGGTAAAATAAAAATCCCCTCCAACATTTAAAAAACTTCACTTATACTAACTTACTTTTGTATCTGTTATACACATAGACACAAACAAACATATATATGTATATATATATATATAAACAAGAATTCTTAACTTAAATGTAGAACACACATATATATTAGATTAATTTAATTAGATAAAGTACAAATGTAAATATAACTACCGAATAATGCATTATTAGATTATTTAACTATATTACGTATTATGTAACAAATTTAACTTTTCAAATGATATACTCATACATTATTAAATGATAATCTAAAAAAATATTGACAATATTAATATTTTGAATTGTAAAGATGGGGAAAACAAAAAAATTAAAATTTTAAAACACAAATAAAAAGGAGAAAAACTTCTATAGTGACATATAATATATCATATTTAAAGACACATGTATTTATGTTTTTAGTGTTATCATTATGGGTTAAATTTTAATTAAAATTAAAATTTTAATATTGTGTCAAGATTTTATTGATTAATTGTCTCTACATACATACGTCTCCACATATTTCTTTATAGGTATTCCCACAAGCATGAAGAAGTTGAATTTGACAAGAAATATGTTTGTGTGGTGATGAAACTTAGCTCCAAATTTGTACAGTTCAGAAGTAGAATGTCATTGTACATGTATCCCTTAAAAATAATGGCATTATATGAGATAAATTCCTAACCACATTATATCAAAAGTATATTTTATGTCTCGCAAATTATGTCATTTTATGTGATTGATCAGAAAAATACTTAATCATTAAAATTTTAACTTAAATATTTTTTTTTAACCAATTAGAAGTTATTATTTGTGGATAAAGATTTGATTGATGTTTAATTTAAAACTAAACTAAGCATATGAGTGTTAACTAAAAACCATTAGAATTTTTATCAATAGATTGCAACCAAAAAACATGAAACATAAATTTGTGTAGTGGTGTAAATCTCTATTAGATCTTCATATATTTTATTAGGTAAAAAATTCGATTCCTGTAAACTACATTGATCGAGAGACATAATTATACATTCTCGAAAAAATTAATTTCTTTAATAAGGTGATACCATTAGTATACAAAAAAAAAATTGCTACCCAACCTTTTTTATGATTCTTGAAGTCACTGTCCATGACCACACACAGCAACATCAAAACTTGAATGGTGGTGAAGCTTCCATATTTATTGATAAAAAATATGTATTGATATACATTAGCTGGCAAACTTTTATTGAATAAATTATGTCCAATTACTCATGTAGTTGTATCTAACTTTTATTTTAAGTTCTATTTTTTATATTTTAAAAAACATATATTAAACTCTAAGCCAATTTATCATTGGATGCCTTGGTTAATTTCAATGCCCTTGATGGAAAATTTGCATGCGTATTATATAGTTTCTTTATATAATTAAGAGTATCTCTTACGCATTTAGTAAGAAACTAAATTTTTTAAAGATATGTGATTGTCACTCCTAATAAGTACCGTTCATATGAATTTTATTTTTAACATAGTTAGAGATTAAGAAATTTAGTGGAATTTTTTCTTCATTAGACCAACACCTCATATGTTTTATTGTATATATCCTTATTTTAAATTCTTGAACAAAAAGCCACTAGAAAGTAACATGTCATTTATAATACATGTCACTTTCTTGTCAGCAAAAAGATCTAGCTAAAGAATATATCATTTTCCTATAGTCTAATTAAACATTAAAAACATAAATAAGAATATCTAGTTATGTTCTACAAATCTTCATTACCTGAGTTTAAGGCTTTTGAACTTTGATAAAAATAAAAAAAGCTTATAAAATTTTTAGGACGGTGAAGTGGAAGCCATTTCTGATTTTGTGACCATAAAAATAAGATTATAAATGTAATCTTTTAGAAATATTATAAGAAGGTTGAGTTGGTAATGGTATTAATGACAATGACACATTAATATTTTCATATAGTCCTTAGTGTCCTCGTGTCCCCTTTGTGGTAACTAGTAAGAAAAAATATCCAATTTAGGAGACCAAGTCTTTGTGCTAATTTTTGTCTTATTTCACCATTCTATTAGTCAAATCAATAAAGGGAAAAGTCACAATAAACTTAGAAGGAAAAAAAGGACTTTGAAATATTTAACTAAATACACACTTTAAGGTGATCTTGTTGTGATTCTATTGTAAAAAGATACATGTCATATAAAGATTCATCAAATTTTGTTTAAGACTGTAATGGTTATATGTAAACAAACATTATCTATATTAGTTTTTTTTGCCCACTTTGAAATGAAAGATAACTTTATTAAATGGACATCAAAATAGCATATATGATTCATCAAAAGTGATTTTGCTTATAAATTGAGCAATGAATATACTCTGACTTATATATATTAAAATAAACTGGGTTTATTCAAGTGAAGTCCTTCCACGTTGAATATAGGGAAGAAGTAGAAAAATTTATAAGTAGAAAATACCTATGAAATTAATATTTTAAGATTTTGATTCAAAATAAGATGTATCAGTTATGTCTGTTCATTCTTCCTATACCTCGTACCAATGAAACTTCTGGTGATTAGAAGCTCATTGGTCCAACAAAATATTTGTTTTTATCAAACTAAAGTGGTCTTGATTGGACCATGATGTTGGTCCCTTAAATTATCCATGGGCTAGAAGATGAGGGGCTATATTAGTTAGGGATGACAATATGGGCTTGACCCGTCGGGTTAGTCCATTTTGGTCGACATTTTTAGCAGGCCGGACCGGAGATTTTAACCCAAAAGCCCTTATTCAACCCGGTTTGGAAGTCCGTTTTTTAGGCGAGCCACGACGGGCCAGGCCAGGCCGGGCGAGCCACTGCAGGCCAGGCTAGCCCGACGGGCCAACATTAATATTGGCTTAGCATTTTAAGGTTACACGTGATTTCAATAATGTAGCTAATTTAATATTATTTTCCAAACGAGCATTTTACACTTACCGTGTGCAACTAATTTATTATTCATATATAAGATATTTATGAGTAAATTATTTATATCATATACAATACATTTACATATAAGTGTTTAACTAGGGATGACAATGTAAGCCGAACCCGTGGGTACCCGCCCGAACTCAACCCGAATTTAACGGGAAAAACCCGATGTAATTGGGTTCGGGTTCGGGTTTTACCATATATCAAATTTCAGGTTCAGATTTGGTATAATCTATACCCTACCCCGAACCCGCCCTAAATTAAGGATAATTAGGGAGATATTATTTTTACGCCATTATGAGTCTTTTGCTCAACATGAAAAAACATCATCTCCTTGACATATTTAGGCCCAACCAGAACAACATACTACAACATATAGATATCAAAATGGTTGCAGCAATTGTACTACATTAGTACTGCACCAAAAGGTTAATTTAGTGTTTACAAAATGATTACTACACCAGCAAAAATTTAGTGTTTACAAAATGGTTACTGCACCAGTACTACCCAAACAAAATGGTTACAATGTGTTTCACAGATTTAATGTTTGTTTATACTGCAATTTAGGATTTTCTTTTAATATATATAGCACCACTAGTTTAATATATCACTTTTGGAATTTTGGGTTTCCCATTGGATTCGGGTTACCCGAAACCCGACGGGTTCGAGGATGGTAATGTTATTTTTAACCCCGTTGAATTCGGGTTCGGGTTTTGAAATTCGGGTTCGGGGTTGGGAAAGTATAAACCTGACCCCGCCCCGCCCCGTTGTCATTCATATGTTTAACTTAATTATATTTATCACTTTTTTTTTTTAAAAAATTACACTTCTCATACATGATTGATCAATGTATAGTATGTTCATAAATTAAGGGGTTTTTTGTAAGTGTACAAAATTGAATGATAGTTTATGTAATTTCACTAAAACTCATGGAATATAAGTGTAATTTACTCTTTATATTATTAATAAATTTCTTCAAAGGTTCTACGCGTTATACTAAATTGATTATACTATTA
Organism: Lupinus albus; assembly: GCA_009771035.1. Classification (NCBI taxonomy): domain Eukaryota; kingdom Viridiplantae; phylum Streptophyta; class Magnoliopsida; order Fabales; family Fabaceae; genus Lupinus; species Lupinus albus. The sequence goes on from CM020016.1 coordinate 1,574,865, forward strand.
TGTAATATTACAATTGATAAGTAATTTATTTCATATAAAGACATTTATATTATATACAAGAGTCATAAAGATAATTGGTTTTTCCAACAAAGTATCTAATATTTAAAACTTAGGAGTTTGAAGCTTTATTGTGTACTATAAGTCTAAAAGTTTAAGACCATGTTGGCTAGTTGTTTAGAACTTACAAGTTTTAAACCAAAACGACATATCATTATGAGATTGTGGACTTTAAGTTTATAATTTTTGTTTTAAAAGACATTTATGAGGCGTTATGATTATTTATTTTTGATATTGTGATTGAGTTGGTTATAAATAAGTTTTTGGAAAAAAAAACGGGTCAGCCCATCGGCCTGCCAGCCCTAACAAATATGGGTCAGACTAGCATTTCGAGCCCTGTTAGCAATAAAGGTCAGGCCAGCGCAACCCATATTTAGTGGGCCAAAGGCGGGTCGAACATGATCGGGTTGGGCTGACCCGTATTACCACCCCTAATATTAGCATAGTAAAGCCCATCTGATTATCATAGAAGAAAAATAGGGAAGAGAATATGAGGATTTCTGATTTCTTATTCACAAATCCAAAATATATCAATATTCAAGAAATGTTTATTCTTCCAAGTTTCTTATATGCACTAATTGTGTATACTTTTTTTTATTCTCCTCCAAAATATAGTTCATAACAAACTTTAAGATTCTAAAGTTTAAAAATGTCCGGTAGCATTTTCTACATTTGTGTGAATTGAGCTAACATTTTGTGTCTTGTTCCATAATAGTGGTCGCAAATTCAAATAATCTTTAAGTTGAGTTTTATATTTATTCAAAAGAGTATACATCTAATACAATTTTTGATATTCGAATAGTAACATCTCTAAATTTCTCAATAGACATAAAAGATAATCCTTTTAAGTTGTAAATATTATGGATGTTACTAATTAACCATTTAGCATTGATATTGTGCATAAATAACTTTTATCAATTATGTCGGATTTGTTGGTTCAAATTTGAAATTTGAATTAAGTTTCCCTAATCACATTAATAAAATAATTTATCTAAAAGATTAAATTAATATATTTATATTTCTTAAGAACAAGAAATAACATTTTATCCATTGTTTTTATTTCAGACAAAAATAATTCTTTATTGAAGAAGAAGAAAAATACTAAATGCATTTTCAAGAACAAATTCGTAGTAATTATTAGTTTCCAAGTAACTAGAATTGTTTACGTTGAATGGTTTAGTGAAGAAGAAAATGATAGCAGCAATATCAAATTACATAAAAATCGTAGTTACTTGTTAATTTCGTTATTTGAATATGGATTCAATTAGGGTTAGGGATTTCATTGAAAATGAAGTACCCAATTGGAACGACGAAGTTGTTTCTGTTGCTCGATTCAAAGCATTTTCCGGTCAACGTTCCGATTGGGAACCTAGGTTCGTGTTCTGGAGAGATTTGATCATCAAAGTCGCTACTCATTTTCAATTACTCCTAATTCGACCTTCTCAGGTTCAATTAGGGTTTACCTTTTTTTCTTCAATTTCCAATTTTTCCTTTTTTTATTGTTCAATAGTTAACTTGGTTATTTTCAGGTGAAAAATGATTGGTTCAATCGTGGAGGATTAACTCCCTTATGTCTTGATCATGTATTGGTGAGTATGTTTCACTTTAGTAATGGGTTTTATTTATTTACATTGCTAGTGAATCAAAATTAAATCTTTAACTAATTTCAATACTACTATAGTAAGATTAACTAGGGTAGTAGGGATTGCATTCTTTGTAGGTAGGAAACAATTAATGATGAGATTTTTCTTCCGATTGCGGGGGTAAGGGCGTAAGGCTGCATACGTCTACCTCAGACCCCACTAGGTGAGAGACTCTGTGCAGTGGGTCTTCCTTCATCGTTATACAATTGGATTGGGTACCCGGTATTCCGTATATTATGGGGGTATATTATGTGAGTGTGCGTAGTAGATATTGAAGTATCCTGTGTTTTGATGTGGATAATATGTACTATATGCGAAATAACATTTGTCAATTGAAATGTCAAACGTTGTAAAAATAATGGAGCTGATGATGGAAAGTGCTCTTTATACGACTACGTTGTAATGTGAGTGGTCATTAAGGTATCCCGTATTTTAAGGTGGAGTAGAGGTACTATATCCAAATGTGAGGAAGATGCCAATTGGAGCTCAACTATAGTAGTACAAATAATGGAGTTGTGCGTGACTTGTGGAACCAACCTATGTGTCCTGGGAAATGTAGGGTTCATTTTACTTGTGTGTATATTTGGGTGTTGTAGAACTTATTTCTTTCGAAGAATTTATGTTTGCTAAACAGATAATTTGCTACTTAAATCAATTGTTTCGTTCATTTTTGTTTTGTGTTTACATTTTTTCATTTTCCAGTCTTTAATGTATAATGAAGGTGACATCACAAGAACTGTGGATCTTGCGGATCCAATGAGTGGACGGTTGTCACAACTACTCAGAAAAGTAAGCAACTTAATAACAAGACCTGCATCTCCAGATATTAGGTCTGAAGAATGTGTGATTGTAACTACTCTTCTTAAGGTAATTAGCTTTCTTTTTATTTCAATTTCTAGACCTTCTGTTCTCTTTTCTTCCTTTAACCCTGTGGGCCTTCAGCTAATCGTTTGTAGTAAAGGTTGATCGATATATAAGTCATAGAAACAGCCATCCTCAAATATTACATTTCAATATTTCATCAAATAATGGTTCAATGTCAGCCTTTTCAAGCTTGGCAGGTTGTCTGGATCATCTGGGCAATCTGGCATTGTTTGATAATGTCCTTTATGTTTTTGTTAACTATGTGTTACATCTATTAGACTATCATAAATCATCTGATATTACACACGACATGCATTTTAAACAAATGAGTTTTTAAACTGTCATAACTAAGAATAAATTTCTTACAAGTTTGAAAGACAGGGTCAGGGTCAGTACTATTCTCCCAGGAGTTCATTTTCTTAGAAATTGCTGGAATTTAAGTTATATACATTGAAAATTATTTAATGCCTCCCAAGTACAAGGACTGTGTGCATAGGTTGATTTCCATGGTGAATGATGTCTGATGTCTGTGAATGTTCATGTTTGCTTCCAAGCAATGCCAGTGCCAGAAAGTTAATTATATTGTGCATTTATGCAGGAGTTGAATCAATTTTTTTTATTGTTGGACTTGGTAGGTGCTTTTATTACTATAACTAGAATCATCATTATGTTTCTTGACATGTAGGATAAGGCTGCTGAAGTTGTCAAACATCTATCTGAAAGTCACTGGACTTCATCATGTATCATTACTATGAAGAAATTCCAGGGCATATGTGGAGGGCCTGAAGAAGCATCTGCAATATTGAGGTATCTATCAGGGTGTGGAATAGCACAGTATCTGTCAGCACATAAGAAAGAATTTGTAGAGGTAGCAAATCTTGCCTAAGTTATTCTTCGAATCCGTATAAAAAAGGATGATCTATGGCATCATGTTTCTTTGTTTTTAATTTAAGATTTGGATGAGTTATTAAGTAAGACATTTCTAGTGAAGAGAAGCTATCATGAATCTGGTTATTATTAATGCTGGCCAAGATTGTTTCCCTTGTCGCAAGCTGAAATTATCAGCACTTATTTGATTTTAATACCTTAGAAAATGTCTTACTTCAAGATTATATTTTACAGGGTGTAAAATTTTTTCTCTCAGGAGCTGCATTGTCGGGTATCTCTAATTTAGATTTCGATGTCCTGCACTTGATTTGGACAACTGAGAAGCTTCAGCAACAACTTGATGTGATTGACAGGCGTTATGAATCGTAAGTTTGTCTTTACGAATCTTTCTTTATATAACAAGAATATTAGATAAAATCTTCCTTATGGGGCTTCTGTATAAAATTAATATTACAGTTTTTAACGGAACGAAAGAAAATCTTTCCTCATATATTCAACTGTTTTCCCTTTCTTATTCCATAGCAGACTATTATTTTCTATCTTAGTCGATGTACAAATAATATTGCCAGTGTGAATGATATGATAAACTTATTGTTTGAACTTCAATTGCATGACTTTATATTTTACATTTTCACCTATTGGGATTCCCGGTGGTTGTTATTCTTGGTTGTCCATTATTGAAACATATATTAACTTCAAGTGGATTTGACTACAATGTAATTTGATTGATTTTGTACTTATTCATATTTATGCACATGAACAATGGTGTTAAGAATCCAAATTCAAAAGTATGAGTGATTCTTTATAGTTTACAGCTATGATGCTATGTTTGCTCAAAAAAGTTAAGTTTCCTCATAGATTGATTCTTTTAGGTCCAGAAAATCAGCAATGGCTTCTCTACATTCTGGGAACCGAAAATTGGCCCTTAGGTATGCAAGGGAGATGAAGTTGTTCAATCAGAGTAGAGAAAAATGTTCATCACTTTTGAACAGAGTAGAGGAAGTACTTGGTGTTATTGCTGATGCCGAGTCTACGAAAAAGGTACGACTTTATTTTGTATCAAATCGATCAGTTTATATCGGAATTGAAGATTTTATTGAACTGCAGTTTGTCGTTGTTACATTTGTTGATCTATCATTTGTAGCAGGTATCTGAAGCTATGCAGATTGGAGCCCGAGCTATTAAAGAAAATAAGATCAGTGTAGAAGACGTCGATCTTTGTTTAAGAGATCTCCAGGAGAGCATTGATTCACAGAAGGAGATTGAAAGGGTGCTAGGTATATTTTACGTAATCTTTTGTTGCATGCATTTTAAGGTTTTACGATTAAGTAGTTTGTATTCGATATTGAATTTGAAGGCATTTAGGAATTAAGTGGGTTTCTTAAGCATGTTGATTTGTGGAAACTGCAGAACAAACTCCATCATACACAGATATGGATGATGAAGATATTGAAGAGGAATTCAAGAATTTGGAGCTGGATATTGTGGAAGAGTCTCAAGTTCATACTCCTGCTCCGGAAAAAGCGTGTACCGGTGCAGAAGAAAGAGCCACCGAAGTTCTTAATGATGCATTCTCAAATCTCAAGCTTTCAGATGGAAAGCTAAGAATCACTCAGGTGGCGTCAAGTGGAGACAAAGAACCAAAAAAATTAGAAATGGAAGCTGTGTAAGCCTGAAAGTAAAAATCTTGACTATGGCAAAATGACACATTATTTCAGCTTCATAAGTGACCCATGATTTGATTATTCCTTAATGTTGTACATGCAATGACCTTGATTATGCAACTTTTCTCATAACAGATTAGATCTCAAACTTTTTTGCTTATGCAATGTTGGTTGATGCAATGTTATAGTTGGCCTTCAAACTAATAGAAGATTGTGATATGACCATGATGGCCATTAACTGCATAGCTTTTTCCATTAGTATTTTTATGGAGATTTGATAGAGTGATTAAGGTATATATAAAAAAGGTTTAGGACCTAACCTGTTCTAAAAAGATAATTTCCCTCAAAACTGCTTGAAAAAATGGTTTCACATGAGTAAAAGCTGAGGGGCAAAAAACACTTATTTTGTTGATAACATTATAAGTTAATAGATTTATTTTATTGTGCATCTATCAGGTAGTTTACAAGCTTCTAATTTTCACTCGAATTCTGAAATGTTGCACCAAACATGACCAAACTCTTGCAAACACACATTTGTTGGGACAATGATACGTTGTTTCAAAGTATGTCATAAACTATGCATTTCAAACTAATGACAATGAAGGAAAAACAGAAAAAATAATGAATATTTAATTTTTAATTGATATGACATGTTTTCATTGGTATGTGACATATTTTGGGACAATAGATCATTATACCAAGATGCAAGTTGGGAATTCATGCATGTTGGACTATTACCAAGATGCAGAAATTTGAAATCAGTTTTTTATAATTAAAATCACTTATAGAACTAATCTATTTAGGAGGTATAAGATTATCCATGGGGGCAACAAATATCACTCCAAAAAATCTAACATTTGACCTATAATACCCTTATATACAAAATACAAGTGCACTTATCTTTTATATATAAGGGTATTATTGAGTTTGTTGTGGTTTGATGCTGCTTGATGCGGTCCGATGTAGCATGACGCAGTTGTACATGAATGCTAGTGCCTCACCATGCATGCAGCAGTTCATAGTGAAGAATCTCTAATAAGCAAAATGAAGATATGAACCTTCCTATGGTCTTTTGGGTTAGTGCCTATGAATTTGAGAGCAAGTGTATGATTATTATTGTGCTGACTCATTAAGTAATAAGTGATTCTATGGTAACCTTGTTTTAATTTTCTGTTGGCTATCTTATTATTACATAGTTTTCTCACCTATCTTGCATACTAAATTTATGCCATTTATTGGGTTCTTCATAAATTAGGTGAAAATTTTGATAAATTACATATCTAAGTAAACCATGCATATATATCTGCATTGTGTAACATGCATGTAAGTATGGGCTCTCATAAAAATATAAGAATTTGGCTGATAATATAAAAAAAATTAACTTGTGGTGCATTAAAATTAAAGATGATAGGTTTCCCTTTTAGGAGAGAAAAAAAAAGAGATGAGTAGTAAAATAAAAGCAAAGGAAGGCATGGAGAATGGAGGAAATATCTCCTTGAATTTTAGCCATCAACTTCTTATGTGAGAAGTTGACTATAAAAGTCGATTTGGGATCTAATAGAGAGATAAATACTTCAACTTCCTTATGTTTTTAATGACAAATGTGTTATACTTAAAAGGATAAATGTGTCATTACATGTTAGATATTCTTTGGTTTTTTCAAGGATTTGCCTCTTCATTAATAATTTAATAGAGATTGGAGATGATAAATTAGGATCCTCTCCATTAATGGAAAGACAAGTAATACAAAAATCAAAGGGAAATGCAACATTGAATGATACATATATATCTTTGATTTCAATAAAATTACATTTTTTGCCATTAAAAACAAAGAGAACATATACACTTACCTATTTATTAATGGAGGGTATCTTATTAGTTGAGAGAGGGTCCATATTCATAAAAGTCATGCACATTGTCATTTGAAATCATTTGTTCTCCCAAAAATGGAAACCTATCATTTTTAATTTTAATGCACCAAAAGTTAAAACTTTTTTATACCATTAGCCAAATCCTTAAATTTTTATGAGTGCCAATAGTTACATGTTACACATTATAGGTATATATACATGGTTTACTTCCATATATATAATTATCAAATTTTCACCTAATTTATGAAGAACCCAATAAGTGATACAAAGTATTGTAAATTTAGTACTCAAGAGTCAAGAAAAGTGAGAAAACTAAAAGTAATTGAGTTTTATTACATTCACCTTTGACATTTCAACTAACAAAGACTCACTCATGTATTACATATATAACCTCATTGCCACTCATATATTGTACATGTATATTACATGTTTATTCCAATGTTGAACATAAAATATGAAGGTTTAAGATTTTTGTTGTGATTATGGTTATTAAAATTGTGGACTATAAATGAACAATACATGAGTTTGAAATACTAATAAAATCTTAACATTGGGACCTTCACTATGGTAGAGAACTCAAATTTAAAACATTACTGCATATACTAATTCAGCTACACTTACATCATGCACTGTGCAACACAAATGTTGGGTTTAGGTGTATAAATCTTTCCTAGTTCCTATATCATTCTAGTTTTTTCCTCTTCATTATTTATTATCCTCTTTATTTGTAGCATTATAAAAGGGATAATAACTAGGAGTGTGGTTAAAGGGTGCTTGATTTGTGCCACATAATTCAGATTTTGCATGTAAATCTGATACATCTAGAGTTGTTAAAGAAGAGTTAGGAAAATGTTTTAGCATGTTGGTAGGTGTTGTGTTTGGCATTAGTGAATTGTTTCCAATCATCATAGGCATGAAATTAGGTACATGATGTGGAATTGATGGGATTTGTAGCATTTGGTTGGAAAAAGAACCAAACATATTGTGAAATATTGTGTTGTTGTCTTTGATATTGGACAATGGTGGAATAGGTAACTGATGTGGGGTCCATGGATTAATGGTTGTGTTTGGTCTGAAACCCATTCCTGTTCCCATTAATTGAGGTAACATCATTTGTTGCATGCAAAGTCCATTTCCCATTGACATAATCTGCATCATAAACACTAGACTTTAGTTAAGCCATATATATATATATATATATATATATATATATATATATATATATATATATATATATATATATATATGGAGTTATTCACCTCAGAACAATATGCTATTGTGAGAAATGAGAACATTTAATATGAATCATTGAATATTATTTGAATGATGAAGATTAAAAAGATACATACATACATATGACTGTCATTTGACTAATAACTAATTTTTAATCCTAACCATCTATGATTAGTTATAAGACCCAGATTTATTGTTCTTATAGTTTTTATATGAAAAGAGCGACCCAGTGCACGAGATTCCTACTTAATGAGGTTTGAGATAGTAGATGTATGAAACCTTATCCCACAATCAGAGAGATAGTTTTGAATCCATGACCCCATGGTTATCAAGCAACTATCATCAGGTTCACTCTCAACTACTTAAGAATATGTTATAACATTAAAAATGTGGTTAAGGTAGGAAACAAAATAGATCACAAGGCTAATATGACATAAAAAACAAATAGTAACATTTTCAATGCATTTTCTAATGTTGACATAAAACATGTAGGGTATCTATCATCTCACATGAAATCCACCAAATAATCCAGTATATGTTAAATAGAGTATTGCTAGCATTTTTCATGTTACATTAAATAATACCTAGTAACAAAATTTGATGTACAAAAAAATTCATATATTCCTAAGTTTTACCTCTAATTGAAGCTTGAGGCTCTTTACATAGTTGATGGCATCATCTAGCAATGAAGCTTTATCCACCTAATATAGACAAAAAAGACAAAAAAAACATAGAATTAACTAATTGTCAGTAAGTAAGTCTCACATCGCCTACCTCGTTGTCTCGGAAATTATTTAAATACATATTAGGCTATTTCTCTCATTATCAATTCGTTTTGAGAATTAATAATAAAATTTAGATATTGTATGAAAAACCTATGTATAAAAATTCACAAACCTTATTGCAATTTGGTATAAGCTCTTTCAATATATGCATCTTTTTGTTCATTATATCACTATGCTTCTGCAAATACCCACAACATTTATATCAGTTGAATGAAATTAATATACAAGCACTTAATCTATTTTTAAAACATTATATTTTATATTCATCTACTAAATGTTAATTTCATTTACCTTTTCACATAAATTATAAGTCTCTTCATTCCTTTTTCTCTTGACATTGTTACCCTTTTGTGCTGTTGTTTCCTTTACTACTACATCTTCTGTCTCTTCATCATTCTGCATTAAATCAATATAATCTAGGTTTCTAAGAATCATGGTAACTTGGAACCACATAAGTAAGAAAAAACCATTAATTAAGTTCTCAAAAGTGTTTTTAGAAAGACTTATTATGTGGTCAAATAAGTTTTTAATTTTTTTATTGTTATTATATATAAAAGGACTTGAAATTAAGTCCTTGAAAATTTTAAAGAATTATCATATTGGTTTTTGATTTAATTTATGATATAAAAAATAAATTCAAGAGGATTTTAAAATTAATTTTCAAGTACAAGTTTTAAAAACCTATATTTAAAACCTCTCCAATAATGGAGAGTTGGAGAGTCAAATAGTTAAAAAAAACATAAGAAAAGACAATATGATAGGACATTTATACCATTTTATATACAATGAAATCACAGTTTTGACACTGAAAATAAAAGAAAAAAATGAACTTCTCTATCCAGTAATTAAAAGTATTCTAATCCGAAAACATCATAATCTATTTAACATGAAATTGGGGTTTACTCTAAAAAAAAATTAGTATAGTAGTGTTGCACTTACATCACTGCTACAATAAGTTGATTCATCATCACTGTCTTCATGTTTCATGATACAAAATTTTGGGTCATTTGAGGCTTCAAGTGACCATACAGGAGAAGATGAGAACAAGGGTTCATCACATAAGTTACTTTTAGCTTTTCCTTTTGCTCTAACAATAGCAACAGCTTCAGAATTCTCATCATGAAGTGGTGTTTTTTCATCACTTCTTGCAACAACAACAAGGGATATAGGATCATTTGATTTATTATCAGTTAAAGAAGTTTCTTGATCATGAAATAATCCTTTAAGACCCTTTGATCCTTTTGCTACTTCAATCTTCTCTAACTTTGCAAAAGTTTCATTTCTTATTGGCTTATTAGATTTAAGAAACACTTTAGGTACTAAAAAGTTTGAGAAATTGTTCACCTTCACTTTTCTTTGATCACAATTTTTCAAGTACTTGAGTTTCTTTGAATTTGATTCTGGTGCTTGATGACTTGAATGAACCATTTCTGGTTTCTTGAGTGAAGATGATGAATGCAAAAACTCATCATTTATAGACTTTTTTTCTTCTTCAAGATTATTGAAACTCTTGTTGTTTTGTGAGGATTTCAAATCATTTTGGTCATTGGTTTGAGGTAGGAAATGATTATTCAAAAGTGAGCATAATTTGTTTAACTTTGTTGTTTTTGTAGTGTATGTGGATTCATCTTTATGTGAAGTGTTTATTGTTGAATACTCAATATTGCATGAAGGGTTATGTTGTGTTATATTTGATGAACCACCTTTTACAACAATTTTACCATTTTCACATCCTAGTTCAAGGAAATCATTTCCAAACCTGAAATTAAATAAAAAAATAATACATAACAAGATGAAACACTTGAATATATGAAAAATCCATTATTGATCAAGCAAATTTTAATTTGAACAACTCAATAATGAGTAAGGATCATTTCTATTAACGGAAATGCAGGTACTACAATAAACAAATGAAAACACAATATGTTAGACATTTTTATCCTTTTATATATATTGAAATTACACTTTTACTATTAAAAATATAAAGAAAAACAAGTATTTGCATCTCAATTAATATAGAAATCCTTATTTCATGAAATTGTGGGATCTCAAAATTTTAACAATAGAGAGATCCTTATTTCATGAAATTGTGAGATCCTTGTTTCACTTTGAATAGAAACAAAAGAAAGAATACATAACAAGATGAAACACTTGAATCTATGAAAAATCCATTGATCAAACAATTTTTAATTTATAAAAGCTTATAAGTATAAGTAAATAAATTATACCCATTTGTTGAAGAAAATAAATTTCCATTGGTTACAAACAATAGAGTAGTGATGAGTAGAAACTTACGAGGAAATTTTATGGGAGGAACTACTTCTTGTTATCCCTTGATGGGTGGAGCTAAGTATTTTCTCATTCATTGAATTGTATGAACTTTAGAAAGAAATTCAGGTGCTTAAAGAATAAGCTAGATAAACAATAATATTGACTTCTTTGGCTTTGGTGCTATGTTGTTTTTGTGAGCCAAAGTTTGATGTATATAGTGAGTTAGTAACTAGCTAGTTTTTCTTTTTAGTTGTGACTTGTGATGCCAAAAAAACAAAGGTGGGGGTAATAAATAGAGCTAAATTTTGAGATCCCACAATTTCATCGAACAAGGATCATTTTCATTAATGGAGAGACAAATATTTATTTTTCCTTGTATTTTTATTAGTAAAAGTATCATTTCAGTATATATAAAAGGGTAAAAAATCTTAACATGTTATGTTTTCCTTTAATTTTTGTAGTACTTGTCTCTCCATTAATAGAGAGGATCCCTACTCATTTTTTTTGATGGCATCATAGGTGATGTTTTGTATAATATGAAAATATTTTAACATTATTGCAAATTTATTTGGGAATGTGAGAATCTCATAGACGAAGATTTATAATAAAACAAGATAACATGCTTAAGAATATAAAATTGTGAAGGGGTAGGAATGTTGAATTCTTACCTTTCTAGAGTATTTTTAGTAAGGAGTATTTTTGAAAATCAATCCTATTCATAAGAATATTTTATATCAAACAAATATAACTATAATAAACCATTGAAATGAAATTTATTCATGTATCACATTCAACATCTTGCTGAATACATCCTCTCAACTAAATCCCAAAAAATGCAATATATTAGGAGTGAAATATTTATACATTATAGTGTTAAGTTTTATATATAATTAATAAATTATTTACCACCATTTATTAGTATTATTTATATTTAAAAATTAATAATAATTAATAAATAAATAATATAATTTTTTCTCATACGTTAAACCTAGTTGGTGAGATATGTTAAATTGTTAAATATTATAGTACAATTGGCTTTCAAATATAATATAGATAACATGTAAATAGAGATATAAATAAGGTAAGATATTCATATATGATTATACTAAGATATTTATAGATTTTAATATTAATATATTATGATTATACAAGTTAGTATCAAGATAGGAGGTGGACCAGCATCTTTTATTTTATTTCCCCAATGATATAATACAAATTTGAGTTGTTTGTCTTCTTATGTGAAAACGACATACCCACGTTCCTTTTTCAAAAGAATACATTCCAATACACAGTAAGCTTATTTTTCTGTTTGTATTATATTTGATTTTTTTTGGTTCATAAGCTTTTTTTATAAATTAAGTTTTTTGAGTAACAAACATATAAACTTATTTTTTTATTTGATATGGAAGATATCAGTTGGAAACTAGATCTCCTTGTTGAATTCGAATAAGAGAATATCTTAGACCCTCTTAGTCGCAAAGTACCCGAAAAGAGATTTCAATGCTTAAGTTATTATAAGTGCATGACTTTAGAGATAGAAAGTATATGGATAGTAAGTATACCTTTTTTATGGATTGCTTATCTATTTAGGCGGTATGACTACATCATTTTTCAGACTAATAATGTTGTAAATTTCGATTTCCTTTATTATGTGGAGAATGTGAATTTGTACTACTTAGGCGGCACGACATTGCCTTTGATGTGAATGAAAGTTTTCATACATCGTAGTTGCTGATTTAATCATATCTTATCGCGATCGTCCTTTTTTCTAGCTAGGCCAATCTCGATAACAATCTTATATATCAAATATTGTTTATGTGATTATTGGCCTGGTTCCTAGTGACCGAATGATGTTGAACAAAATCATGAAAACATATTTGATGTTTTGATTTATTTTTTTAGCTTATAATAATCTCATAATTTATAATTATAATCTCATATGTTATAATTTATAACACAACCTATCCCAATCTTAAACCAAAGTCCTTCTAATATTTTGTTCTTGTAGGGTACATAAGATATCTTGGCAACCTCGTATATACAAGCCTAATATTAAAATTTCCACATTTTTTCATATTCAGAGATGAAACTGAGATAGCTTAAGGCATATTCAGAAGGAATTTTTAGTTAGGCTCTTATACATTTCGTTATTTCTTATTCATTTAAAGCATTATATGACACATAAAGCCAAAAATTAATATTATCTGACATAAATAAAAATTATTTTAAAAATTAACATAATTTTATAATCTCTTTTTAAGTGCTGTCCTAAGTTAAGGACAAAAAGAATGAGAAAAGTAAGATATGTTTAAAGTATGATGTGGTTTGTCATAATCTTGTCTTGCTAATGAGGAATGAGTCAGTGTTGGCTACATATACATGATAATGAGGTTTATATGTTATCATTGTATCATTTTTCATTAATTCATGCATGTTTTATTATTGTTGATGGTTAAAAAAGTTACACAAATAAATTGTGAATAATTTATTGATGGTGTATAAATATTTAAATGTACATAGAAATTACACTCCTAGAAAAAAAGTTGAGATCTGATGGAAAATTTAACACAATAACAACTCAATTTATAACAGAGCAATAGACAGCGAATAATAATTTCCCCTACTTGCAAGAATATATGACTAATAAGATCAACCCTTTCAAATAGTCAAAAATCTATGATAACAATCATTACCATGATGCAAGAGCAAACCCATAACAACAATACAAAGAAATAGTTAAACAATCTTTTAAAAAAAACAAGATTCATTATTCACATTTCATATGAAATCCCACTAAAAAAATTATCTGTTGCCTAAACACTATACCTTAGCATTAAAAATCAAGAATTGTCTATATGCAAATTGAGCCACCACGTCCATTTTCTTCAAAGTTCCATAATCTTATCTTTTGTATTAGGTTAAACATCCCTTATATTCTATATTAATTATTACAATTTTTTGTTTAAATAAAGAGTAAATTACACTCACACCCCCTGAGTTTTAGTGAAATTACACAAACCACTCCTTCCTTTTTTGTCTTTACACAAACCACCCCTAATTTTGTACATATGTTACACTAACTACCCCGCAAATATAAAAATGTAAAATTTTAAACAAAAAATGTGTTACATGTGTAATTAAGCTAAATAAAATATTGTATATTGTGTAAAAAAATTCAAATAATATGAGAGTCGATGTGTTTTCATTATTTGACTCGTTACAAAATATTATAAGAGTTATTTAAACATATATTTGAAATTATTAATGTATTTTGTAATGACACAAAAATAATAAAAAACATTGATTTTTTGTACTATTTGAAATGTTAAACAATATATAATATTTTGTTTAAATTAATTACACTCACAGCACATTTTTTGTTTAAAATATTACACTTTTATATTATGCAGGGGTAGTCGGTGTAACATAGTTACAAAATTAGGGGTGGTTTGTGTAAGGACAAAAAATGGAGGGGTGATTTGTGTAATTTCACTAAAACTCAGGGGGTGTGAGTGTAATTTACTCTTAAATAAATGAACGGTTATAGTTGTGAATGCTTAAAATATGTTATTACATTAGTCTCACATCACCTAGTATTGGAATAGAGTAGGGTAATCAATGTTATATATTGGACTCAAGTCCCTTGTTGTAATGTGCATCAGATATAAGCACCAAATAGAAACACCCTGTGGGCACTTGGGCCCATAGGTGTGCTAGGGTTTGTAATCCTTATTCTCTATAATATCTTGGTAGTCGCTCAGCGCTCCCGGGGACGTAGGCACAATTGGCTGAATCCCGTTACCAAATTCTTTGTTTTTTCTCTTCTATTTATTCTATACACTTTATTTGATTGTTTGTGACCAACATTGTGCAACGATCGTTTCCGCTGCACTAACAGTTGAAGATTATATTGGATTTGTGATAATGAATATGAGTCTATAGGCAACAATCGGGGTGTGAAAACAGGAATAATAGAGATCATATGTCTCAAAAATGTGTTTCCAATCTTGTTTTATCTAATAAAATTATGATACTTATTAAAAAATAACACATAATTTTAATTCTGTTTTTCAATACTTCAATTTTTTTAATATGTATCATAATTTTATTGAATGAGAATAAGATCTGGGATACGCTTTTCTGATAGGTGACCTTAATCTCGAAAAACATACATGAAAATTGTGAGTGAAGTAGGGCAACATTATCATACCTACACGTGTTAGATAATAATGCTATTCAATATTAATGCTAGATGCCATATGATTTTTCTGTCTTACTCAAACAATTAGTCTTTTAGATTATGATCATTTTTATTGTAAATGTAGAATATTGTGGAAAAAATAGTTAATATATCCATAACTATAATTGTAATATTGTTGAGAAACTACTATAATTATAATATTATGATTGCAATTGAGTTTGCAGAATACAATTTAAAATATCGATATGTTGCAGAATACAATTTAAAATACCGATGTCGATGAGAGTCATGTAAATAGAAAAGACTATATGGAATCTAATGTTTTGGTGGGGTGTGAGCCCCTATTAATTTGTTGTTTTGCTAAGAGGACTTTGGTCCACTACTAAGGGTACAAAACCAATTATATCAAATATTTTTCAATCATGGGATTTAAAGGGGTAAGTGCTATGCACGTGATACTCACGTTGAGTTCACGTGCCCCATGTCCCCTTGTCGGTGTACTTTTACTATTTATGACCATCACTATTTGTTGTCACTATATGAAATTTTGAACACAAAAATATATTCTTATAAATCCTCTTACATCATAAAATAAAAATAATATACATAAAAAATGTGTAATTAGTTTAAAAATTATATTAATAAGGATGACAATAAATTTGAATTGGTTCAGGTAACGCATTACATCTACTCATTCTTTTGCTTTATTTTTTGACTTGGACTTGTCTTTCAGATACAATTATATAGATTTAGGAAGGAATAATAAATTTGAGTACTTGCTGATAAATGTACATTATTACTTGGACTCAGTATCATCCAACAACGAGTTTCAAAATTTCAAGTTTAAACCACTAGTAAATAAGCGATCAATTCTTATGAAACGGGGACAATGCATAACCACATAAAAAGATGACACAAAGTTCCCAGCAGCACAACTCTGAATTGTGGGGCCTTATGACAACATTATATGTATATCAATTAAGTATCAACTATCAACCATGATATTTTCATATTATTACTATTTTTTTACACATATTTTCTATCCATAATTTATAATTATTGATTATAAGTTTCTTTGAAAACAACAATAAATATATAATAACCAATGGTATTTATATTTTCCTGAAGGAGAGTGTTAACAAGTATTCTTATTTTGGACATGCATTACTTAAGAAAGAATTAGTAAGTTTATCATAAGAAATACAGTTTTAATATATTGAAAATTCTTGGACTTAGTTTTTCTAATGTCTCTTTTTTATCATAAAAAAATAGGATTCCATCAACATAAAAAGGTCAGAAATACATGGAGAACAAATGGTAAAAGGTTTTTATAATGTCTAATTCTTTTTATATTCTTAACCCTCTAGATCTACACAATATTATAGTCTAATATTTATATATTATCAATATAAAAATTTATACTTAATCTGTACATCCTCAACCATTCATTTATATTTTTTGAAGAGTCAATAATAATAAATTATGAATGATAGATTATGCACTATCAATATATAGAAATCAACTTTCTGTTCATACATTTTTTTTCTAATTACACTACCCTAATAAATGTTGGGTAAGTATGGTGTATGTTAAAGTTAAGTAGAAACATATTTTAAAATATGTATGTGTGATTAAAATGTTACATCATTTATGGTACAATTAATAGATTATTTATGAAATTGCCTAGAAAACAAAGATTATTTCTGAAATATATATTTCATCACCTTCAAAATATTTCAAATATGACACGTCAACATATATCACTATCCTGAGAAAACTGAATATATCCTTTTAGCATATATGAATATGATAGGGGTGGTGATGTGTTGAAGGGTTTAGTTTTCTACATTCCATTTTTTTTTCTTCATGCAATATACAACAATAAAAAAATAAACATGTTCAATATATCTAATTATCCACTAGGAAAAAATAATTGACCTTTACATTTTTTTACTTCAGTTCCAAACAAAATATAATAATGACCAATTTTTCAATGATTGTCCTTCATTACCTGAACAACTTTAGGTCACATAACTCCATAATTCATTTTTGTTTTTAGAATTTTTTTTCTGTTTTCAAAATTTTCGAAAATAAATCTTCATCTAAAGTTTTTTAGTGAAAAATAAATTAATCCAAACGTGCAATAAGAATATAAGATATTTAGTTTCTTTAGTTGATATAAAAATGAGTTTTCAATCAAATGAATAACTATCTTTACAGCATCGTGTGGCAATAAGAGATTAAAATCTAAGATACATAATCTGATAATGAGTTTATTATTTGAACGATAAAGGTTGCTGAAGATATTAATACCAATGTTTTAAAAACCGTGCCGTATCGGCCGGTTCAACCGGAAAACTGGTAAACCGGACCCCTAACCGGTACGGTACGTATGTTATACCGCATATGCAATAGAACCTGTAACACCCTAAACTTGAGTCTTCAAAATTATAGAATCAGTTCTGGAAGTCTCGCTTGAGCGAGAGATTCTCCACTGAGCGAGAAAGGATCACCTGGGAGGGTGAAATCCTGGGCTATACTGGAGGATTCTCGCCTGAGCGAGAGTTGTCTCGCATGGGCGAGAAATGGCAATTTTGGGCTGTTGACATAGTGTAATAGATTACACAATCCTGGTAATCGATTACATGCTGATAAACTAATCAGACCTGTGTATTTTACATGATGTAATCGATTACACTATACTCGTAATCGATTACATCATAATTAAAAGCATCAGATATGTGCTTTTTTCACATTGTAATCGATTACACCATATGGTAATCAATTACACGAGCGTCTGAGCTATAAAAGTGAAAAGAGATCTAGAAACCCTAATCTTCATTTTCTTTTCTCCCCTTTCACTCCTAGCGGCGACTCCTCATGGATTTCGACCATTCCCTCCACTAAACCTCAAAAACACATCAAAACCTCTTCCTCTTGCTTCTTAATGGAACATTAGAGTGCTTTGGAGATGAAAAAGCAACAATGGATGTTGAAGGAGATGGAGGGAGATGAAGCTCTTTTGCGGAATAATGGAGCTTATGCAACCTAAGGTGAGGGAGAAGACCATTGTGGTCTTAGAGTAATTCATTAGAGTCATCATTCTCCGATTTCCCTCAAGAATCGGAGCATATTAACGGATAGAAACTCTTTTGGGTGTTTATGGCCCATGTGAGAAGATGGTTCTAACGTTAATGTGTTATATGATGAAGAATATGTTGTGTGTGGTTTATTTATGATAATGTTGTGTTATGGATGGTTGATTTGCTATAAACATATATGGGTGTGTTTGTATCAATGATTGTGTGATGAGTTGTTGATTTGTTAAATGTGGAGACGAGTATGTCTATGAAAATGATTAAGTTGTGAGTCGCTTATTTGCTATAAACATAGGTGGGTTTATTTGTAATAATGATTTTGTGATGAACCGCTTGTTGGTGATAAATGGACATAATTATATTATGTGATGATGATGTTGTGAGTGGTTTTGTTGTGGTAGGATATGAGATACATTGTGTTTATGACATTGATGTGGTATCTTGTGTTTTGAGGAAGTTGCAATGTTAGAATAATGCAGTGGAAATATTATATTGTGATTGATGTTGTTGTATGGATTTTGACCTGCCTTCGTGGTATGGATTTTGACATGCCTTCGTGGTATGGATTTTGACCTGCCTTCGTGGTATGGATTTTGACCTGCATTCGTGGTATGGATTTTGACCTGCCTTCGTGGTATGGATTTTGACCTGCCTTCGTGGTATGGATTTTGACATGCCTTCGTGGTATGGATTTTGACATGCCTTCGTGGTATGGATTTTGACATGCCTTCGTGGTATGGATTTTGACCTGCCTTCGGTCAAAACTGGTTGAAAACCGGTCAAAACCGGTCGGTTTGTACATTAATTTTATTTTATTTTAAATTTCAAATTTTCAATTCTTCACCAATTCTTCAACTTCAATGATTGATATTTGGATCATTTATTTGTATTTTGCGTTTGTTAAGTGACAATTTTAGATAAATATATGTTTTGTACTTTAGACTTTGATTTTATTAAAGACTTATGTTGTTTGTTTGTGTGAATTTGAAGTAAATTATGAATATGGATTATAAATATGAATATCTACTTATTTGAAATTTTTTGTTATAGGTTTACATATATATATATATATAAGCAAATATGTCCGGTTTAACCGGCATGCAGTTTAATTACTGAACCACTGTACCACTATACCAGTACCCTAACCGGTTTGATAACCGGTACGTTTTAATAACATTGATTAATACTTCAAACTATTACCAATTTCAATTATTTATTCATATTCTCTATTAATCAACCCTATTTTTAATTTTAAATTTTATAAACTTTGAATGGTCAATACAGAATATGAATAAATATTTAACAATATTAATATCATCCCCATCACAAAATCATACATTATTTTTATTGGTGAGGCTATTAATATAAAGACAAATAAATTTATGATTTTTCAATATGTTTTTTTCTTTTTAAATTAAAAAGTAATGTTTTTTTGTTAGTAGAATTGTGACTCATAGAATGACACATGAAATATTAATAAAATAGTACACCGAGTAGCTAGGTATAATCGTTTATTTGCATTTACCATAAATTAATTATGCATGATTTTAAAAAATAAAATTCTTGCATGACTAGGGTTGCATAAAATAAGGTATAATGATACATAGGATTAGGCATGATTTCACAAAATAATTTAATTATAATTCCATAAATAATTAAAGTTAGGTAAGATGCAAGATTTTACAAAAAAAAATTAACATGGTGGAGGAATTTAAAATTATTAATTTAACATATTTATCATATATTTGCTTGTGACATCTCAATGATAACTAAAAAAAGTAAAACAACCATAAGTTAGTGTACAAGTTTACAACAACAATGGATTAGCAAAAAGTATTTATCAAATATGGCTAATTCCATTCTTAGAAAACAATAGAATCACATTTATTAATCAATTAACAAAAGCTCTAAGCTTGTTCATGGATTTATAGGGCTCACAACAATAGTAAATGAAACCTAAGAGTTACTAATTCTCTCTTTAAAACATTTTGTGACTTACTAAAATGTGCAAGCAAATTATCAACCACACTGTTTCACAATAATACAATCAAGTTCTCTATTTTTGAATTCTTAAGAACCGATCTCAAATACATCCACAACATGGCTAGCAGTGACAATTCTCGAAATACCCACAATATGACTACCCATGCCAATTATATTTTCCCACAATCTCACTACTAGTGTCACTTCTCAAAATTACCAATACATGTCTTCTCGAAATACTCACATTATGGTTACTTGTGCCAATTCTACTTTTCCACAATCTGACTACAAATGGCAATTCTCAAAATTTCCACAATCTATCACCTACACACCCAGAACAAAATAAAAAAGGAAATTCATTTAAAAAAATTGTTGGACCCAAATGCGAGTCGGCCGGAAGACAATGGAGGTGGTGCACTGCATATGAAACACTTAAGGCTTAGTCTTTCTTTCATCCTATGTGGGATTTGGAAGTTTTTTACATTTCACCCTCAATCACCTTTGATTTTAATTAAAGTTGTTATATACATGGTTAAATTTCATGTCACCTTGTATATTTGAGGATGCTGTACACATAATTAATATGCACAGATTCTTCTGACCCACCACCAAAACTCTCATTAAGACCCTTTTTCCATTTGCATCTTATGCTTCTAAAGAGAGAAAAGAACACATGAGGAGGAAAATTAGAGAATTTGCATGAAAAGATTGAAAATATATTGCAGTGAAAGGCATAGCTTGATTTGGAGAAAGATTCTACAGAATGTAACCAAAAATATATATTTATCATATTCTCTTTTCTATAAAAGGTTCATTCAGGGGATGATATTTTTAGTGACATAAAAGGATATATTTCAGTTCATAACAACATAGAAGAAATTGATCTTTTATTCTAATATCATATTAGTAACTTACATTATCAATTGTTGATAAGAAAAGTAGCACAATAAATTAATATTAAGATTACACAATATATAATGGATTGGTTTGATATATACACTCAATGACTTAAATCACTCTCCCGGTTGTACATTTATCAATTTTTTAATGTTGATTACCCAAAGTATGAGACTCAAAATAATTATGAAACATTTTTTCATCATTAGAATCCTCATATTCCCATTGAAAATCCTTACAAAAATATTCCAATCTTGAATGGGAATAATTTAGTGAGTAAATATTCATTTCAGTTAATCATATTTTTCATTTTTACCGGTTTAGTCTCTTCAAAATTTAAAAATTCAAAATTGTTCTCACAAATTTTAAATGTGGGTCAAATTAGTTATATTTAGCATATTTTATAATAACTAGTAGAGACTAATCTGACCTAAAAGGTACTAATTCGATCCATATTTAAAAAAATTTAGGACTATTTTAGGTTTTTCAATTCTTGATAGAGCTGATAAAGTCGATAAAGTCGAAAAACATGAGACACTTAGATAAGTCACTTCCAATTTTAAATCTTCATTAAATAACTCGGTTGATTGCCATTTGACATAGTGTTAAACCTACAAATAGGACTGCTAGAAATATGAAATACTAGGAAAACTAGCCCATGTCAAAATCCATCCCAACCCATTATTGTGGGCTTGTGGCTTCAAGTCACAACCTTGATCCTTTTACACCTAAAATATATTAATATACTTGTACTGTTAGTGTAAAATTTATATACAATTGATATATTATTTATCATTTTTTGTATAACTTTAATTTAAACATGAGGGTGACTAAATATTTAAATATCACCTAATTAGAGGTACAAAAAGGGTAGGGGTTATGACATATGTTTTTAGAGCATATCCATAAAAGAGAGATGAAGATGTTTCTTAGACTTTGATTCATAACACAACATTATATTATATTATTTATTATTTATTATTTTGTTAGTTTCATTTTTTATTTAATTTTTTTTATAATTAATGTTTATTTTGATAGTTAATATTTAGTTTGTTATTATCTTATCGTTTGTAATATCATTTGTTTATATAATAATTTGTTAGATTGAACTTATATTTGAATTTTATACACGAATATTAGATACTTTCAATATTGTTTAGGATCACTAACATTCTAAGATTTAAAAAAACAATATTTCACCTTTTGAAGAAACAATACAATTCTAAAGAGTAGGGTAACACTAAATTTAATTCCTAAGGCTTCAAATGTTGTTTTTGGAACAATCTTTGCCAAAACAACTCCATGCACTTTGACCCCAATCATACAAGAAACAACATTAATCAACCTCACCTTCTTTTGTACTTGCCTTAATCAAACAAATTCATCTTAAAATGCTTAAACTTATTGTGAAAAACATAATTATTAGAAATTGGAAAATCGTCTTAAAATCTATGTTGGCATATTTTGGCCTCTTGTTTATCTACAATTATGTTTAATTTTCAAATTACTTTATTTTCAGAAGCATTGGCTATGACATATTCATATTTATTACCTTCACTTGGTTGCAAAAGAGGTCACTAATTGAGAACATTGCATCTTTGGTTGCTATTGTTAGTTGCTATTTAACAATGTATTTGTAGTGATTAGAGTGTATCAAGCACCTTTTTATATAGACATGTGACTCTTCCTCATTGCTTATACATATTGTGTATGAGTTGGAGTATCTTTTATTTGTAGCTTTTTCAATCAATTTTTCACTTATAAGAAAAAGCATAATCAAAATTAAGAGGGGTCATAACCTTGCTACAATTGCAACCATTCAACTTATCTACGGGTACATTCTTACATGGAAGATTTCACAAGTTTCATCTAGAATGTTTGAAAAACGAATGAAATTCAATTATGAAATTCAATTATTAAAGGGGTTGATATAAAAAAGTATATATTGTATCAAACTATATCTTAAAATTATTTTGCACAAATGAAAACATGCTATGTCAATTTAAAAAAAGTATACATTCATTATTTTTTTCTGTATTTATTTAAATATCATTGATGTAGGACAAACATAGTTATCAATACCATATCAGTTATCAAACCGGTTAGGGTACTGATATAGCGGTTTAAGTAGTGGTTCACTAATTAAATCGCATATTGGTGAAACTAGATATACATATATAATATATTAACATTAATATTGAAAAATCAATAAAAAACAATAATTTTTTATTATTTTTAATGAAAATTAATTTTAAATAAAAAATCGGCCGGTATGACTAGTATGGTTCAATTGAAAACCGTTCAGTATAACCAGTTTTGGCCAATATGATTGCATAATAAACAGTATAATTATTGTACCATATCGATATTGGAACCGGTTGAATCGGACGGCATGAACCTATTTTTATAGCTATGAAGGCAAGCTAGATTTGGGACAATAGATCATCATTTAAAAAAAAAAGATGATGTCACATACCAAACACTGAAAAACCAAGTGGTAAAATAAGTGGAAATTTTTTTATGAACAAAAATAATATGAATAGAGATGTACCAAAAGACACATGAAGTCATGCTTATAGGACAAAAGTGGAATGTGAGTTACACAATACTTTTCTAATGTTGAATACAACACTATGTTGGAGACCAAATGACAAATTGATGGCTAATGAAAGCAACCTTAATACATAATACCTTATGGTTGGGGTGGTAGGGAACATGTTACTTATATTTTCATTTTCCTCTTTTTCTGTTTGAATATTATTTTATGAAGCCACCTTTACTAACTAACATTGGTCAATTCTTTATGTTCAAGCAAATGAGTTCATGTTCCCTCTTCAACATGTGACTAGGGAGAATAAAATTGCGTTAGAAGCGTGAATTATACACGTGGGGGCGATATGTTGAAAATACAAGGAATGAAGTAGAACACACTAAACTTTGTGTCTTTTCTTTGTTTGGTAGTTTTATTAGTGCTAATTACCAAAGATTGAGCTAATATATTAGATAATATTTGAATTTCATGGTTAGATCAGCACCTCATTAGTAGGAATATATAAGACAAACCAGTCAGGGTATTGATATAGTGGATGATGGTTCAACCGATGATTCACTGATTAAATCACATACCAGTGAAGTTATATATATATATATATATATATATATATATATATATATATATATATAATTTGTTAAAACAAAAATGTATCACTTAATCTATCATATTTTAGAAGTATACAAAATGTATTATTTGTGTGTTTGAACTCTTTAAATGAAACTCGTCGGTATGACTAATACGATTCAATTGAAAATCGGTCGACTTTAATCGGTTTTGGTCGGTTTTAATTGATATAATTATTGTATCATAATGGTATTAAAATCGATTTTCATAACACTGGAAAGAATTATCTATGGAGAAGTAAGTGTTCTACAAAACAATTAACAAAAACAATATTTTTTTATTGATAAACAAAGAGTAAATTACACTGACACCCCCTGAGTTTTAGTGAAATTATACATATCACCCATCCATTTTTTAACCCTACAAAAAAACCCCTGATCTTTGTATATACATTACACTGATCACTCATGCATGTAAAATAAGTGTGATTTTTTATATAAAAAAGGATGATAAGTGTAATGAAACTAAACAAAATATGATATATTGTATAGACAAATCAAAATAGTATATGAGTCAATACATTTTCATTATTTTTTGTTCATTATAATATCGTATAAGAGTGATTTAAATAATATCTCCATATAAGTATTGATGCATTTTGTAATGAAAATGTATTGACTCGTAAACTATTTTGATTTGTCTCTACAATATATCATATTTTGTTTAGTTTCATTACACTTATCATCATTTTTATATAAAAAATCACTTATTTTACATGCAGTGGTGGTCAGTGTAATATATGTACAAAAATCAGAGGTTTTTTTGTAGAGTTAAAAATGGAGGGGTGGTCTGTATAATTTCACTAAAACTCATAGGGTGTCAGTGTAATTCACTCATAAACAAATGTTAGTATATTACTATTTTTATGGCGGGTGAAAACTAAACCTTCAAGATCCTTATCATTTCACTTCGTAAGTCATCCACCTTATCACTTGACCACCTTATGACTCCCAAGAAATAAAAATACTTACAATGGAATAAAGATACAAAACAACCTCCTAACCTACCCAATAAAAACAAAACAAGTTTATCTCGTACACAATATCCTCCAAAACAACTTCCTTATTGTTGAAAATAATTACATTCCTGTTAGCTAAAGAATTCAAGTTCCAGCTATCCAAATAACAAAAACAATATGATATAACACTTTTATATTTTAATTCGCAATAATATTATGATAATTGTATTCTAAAAAACTAAAAACTCATGTATAGAAGAGGATCTTGTTCCTGTAAGACCTATATTAGTATTTATGAAAAAATCATGAGAGTATTAACCCGGATAAGGTTCTTGTCCACCTAAATTTTAGTGTATAAAAAATTATACATTTCTGACCTTTTTTGGGCCTAGCTATTAAGGTACTTAATTGGTTAAAGAATTAAGAAAAATATACTTTTTCTCCTCACAACTAAATACGTCCACTTTTGTTCTATACCACATCTTATGATAAACTTGTCTCTTAGCTATGACTTTATACAACATTTTATCTTGGATGAACAATGTATAAATTTTTATTGTTTATAATCTGTATTTATTATAATGTATAATAAGTTAATAAGTCTCTTACTTATTAAATAAAATGAAATATTTTGAGAAATGAAAAAAAAACGCATCAATACTATATCAAAATTAAGCCCTAAAAAGTATTATAGAGTTGTGTGAGAAAAGTCATTATTAGATTCACAAAAACTCGAGAAGTAATTAGTAGATTCACACTTGTCACATTGTTCAACGATTGTGATTATGCTTTTTTGTTCATCATACCAATTTATCATAGCAAATTAAAATTTCTATAAATACTTCTTAACCCTAAATTTACTCATGTTCATGCACAGCCAGGAATGGAAATAAAAAAAATGATGGTAACTTCTTACTTTGTCCATCTTAATTCATTAAAATAAAAAAGTAAGGACACTTGTTCCATAACTAATGGGTCGGGATCATCTCCATTATCGAAAAGACTAGTATTGCCCAGATTCTAACATGTGGCAGACTAAGGATATGTATTTTTAGAGTAGAGATCACTCTCTATTAATTAATAGGCAAGTGTGGTGTAAAACAATGCAAAATAAAAAATGAAAAGACAATTCACTTTTTTATCATTAAAACCAAATGTAATAACTTCACTTGTCTCTTCATTAATGGAGAGAATCCCTACTCGTATTTTTATTACTTTGAATTAAACAAATTAAAAGTTTATAAATATTTTTCTTCTCTCATATTCCAATACTGAAAAGTATAATATCGGAGAGTATCTGACTTCGTAATGAATTTGGTTCAGTGTACCATGTAATGAATGTGCACTAAGTCCCCTTCATAAGTATGTTCTCATGTCTTTCTTTTGTTTAGAGAGGGTTTCAAGGAAATACATCAATGTGTTTCTATGTAATGGACATTATTTGTAGCATCACTAGTTCCAATAACTTTATACATTTTTGGTCACTATAACCAATGTCCCTCATGCACAACAAGATGATTATATCCATTGAACATTGAGTTATGGGTTTATATTACAATGTGTGTACACAAGTACAAGGTTTCAGAAATCAATGTTCTTTTGTCCACTTAACTAAGTATCTTAGAATGTGTCTATAGTCTAGGTCCATGCCCTCTAAATTTTAAGGCTGACTAAGTATATTACTGCTTCCACGGGTTGTCTAACCATTGTCTCTATAGGAAATTTGAATATTATATTCAAATTATTATTTGTTAAAGATAAATCCCACAATAAATAGGAATATATGATTAAACTAATACTTATATAAGTGTCATATATAAAAATTCATGCACAGTCACTTAATCATTTACGATTCATTTGAATTACTTTTTTTTAAAGAAATATTAATGATTAAAAATCATGCAATAACAATGTATAAAATCCAAACATTGTTAGTGCATTCATTTTTTCTCTACTTACGGTACAAAAAAATTAGTTTAAAAAAAAGTGTTATCAAAATTGTATCATACTAGCCGTTTTAGCCTGTGGACTAG
The DNA here is from genome assembly GCA_009771035.1 of Lupinus albus. Taxonomy (NCBI): domain Eukaryota; kingdom Viridiplantae; phylum Streptophyta; class Magnoliopsida; order Fabales; family Fabaceae; genus Lupinus; species Lupinus albus. The sequence continues at coordinate 1,602,489 of CM020016.1, forward strand.
TTCCTATACTAGTACGATATATCAATTATATCGGTCGAAACTAATTATATTGGCCAGATTTTATTTAAAGTGTATTGATCATTCGACCGATTTTATTTAAAATTACATTTTTGATGAAAACGACTTTAATTTTACTAAAATATTGTGATGTATGAACAAACATATAATTATTACATTTGTCTATATTTTTAAAACATTGTCTACCACCAAGTTAAATAATTTATTAAGCAAGGGTATAAATAAAAATATTTATCAATCCTATAGGATTTAACATTGTTTTGAATATTAATGACTAATATGGTATTAATAATATGGTTGGAAAGTGATTAGGACACACCAAAAGGTTTTAATAGTACAAAATTTACATGCTTCATAATTACTTGAGATCATTGATATTTATTAATTTGCTTATAAAAACTAAAGTACCCAATCAAATAAAACATGTTGGAGTAGTGTAGATGTCAAATTGGTATTTTGCTATTTGACACGTGTAGTTGTCGGCTGTATGGTGACAACTTTTCTGGTTACCAATTACCAAAATTGCATGGAATAGAGAGAAAAAGTAAGTGATGAAGGAAATGAGGAAGTGTTTTTAGTAGAAGAGTCTTAATATTTAAAATAAAAGTTTTTTATGAATGTTATTTTTTTGGTACAATTATGAATGTTATTTGATAATCAGTTCAACTAGTCATTAGTGATAATACTAAAAGTTGATTTGGTTCGCAGTCTTAACTAAATAAGAAGTTGAATTATTTTACATGGGAAAATTCGGTCCGATTATCTAAAATCCTATTGAACCGGAATAACCGAGGAAATAGATCGTACGATATACTTAAAATTTACTACAAGTGTGGTGAAGATATAGTAGTTTATACATAAAATGTAGAGATAATACTCTAATATAATTTATACATAATTATTAATTATAAATGATATCATTTGGTCTGAATGAACTCTCTAACCAGTTAAATCTGATATAAAGACTCTTCCAATTTAAGTTAAACTCGAGTTTCATAACCTTTATTTTTATGGTATATTATTAAGTGGTCCATGCTTGTTTTTATTTTATTTTATATTATTTGATAAATATTTTAATAACTCACTTCAAATATCATACTCCTAACTCATTATAAAAAAATTCCTTCAATAAAGTAGGACATGTTCTATTTCTTTATTCATCTAAAGGCCTTATTTAAAGGCCTTATGGTGGCGGCTTGGTCTATCATCTATATCTAGTTCTACAATAATGGGAAAAGCCAATAGTTCTTCTTCTTCTATTAGCAGCACCAACCATCACTTTGTTATTTCAACTGCATCCTCTCTCACACAATTCAACAATGAAGAATTTCCACCAAATCTTAACCTTGACCTAAGCATTTCCACCACTCACTATGTTCCATCTTCTGTTCCAAGGTTTGTATTCCAATTTTCCGACCCAAAATTTCCTTCTGCCTATCATTTAACAATGTTCTATACACGGACGTTGTTGAATGTGCATTGTTAAATGCGAATTCTGATACAATGATTACTAATCTTGAAGAGTTATGTGTTTTGATTTATTTTGTTTAGGGGGCATTGGCAACCAATGAATCTACTTCTAAGCAATTCATCACAAGCTATTGAAGCTAATGATTTCAATGATCATAGGAGCTTATATGTGAAGGTGTATATGGAAGGAATTCCAATTGGAAGAAAACTCAATATATTAGCTCATGGAGGATATTATGAGCTAGTAAAAACTCTTGAACACATGTTTGATACTACCATTCTATGTAATGTCTAATGTTTTATATGATCTTAATATATGTGATATTTTTATTTTCCTCATTAGGAAAATAACAATTGGATTATTGATGTTGTGTATATTTTGATTAATATATAGGGGGAAGAGAGATGGATGAAGTGCAAATAGAAGAAAGATGCCATGTGCTAACTTATGAAGATGAAGAAGGAGATTTGGTTATGGTTGGGGATGTCCCTTGGGAGTAAGTTAACTTAATTTATTTTCGAAATATCGTGAAATTATTATATGATCTCGAAATCAATTATTTCATTCAAATAATTGATTTCGACCAACGATTTAATTGTAATCGTGACCATTTGTCTATACTGCAAGATCATATATAGCATTAGCTATAGATATTACAGTGCTTATTGGAGGTGGTGTTGTTGTGTGTATGATATACAATAGTGTCAGCATAAGCGTTGTTAAAGCATACCATATACTACTGCGATCACATAGACAGCGTTGTTGTATCCTAAATTGCGCGCTATTGATTTACATTTTTGGTACAGTGCTAGGACTATTCGTGTGAGAATATTCAAAAATTTCTTATATGATGTTGTTTCTACTTTGTGCATTAATTAATGTGCTTATTCTTTTGTTAATGTAGGTTGTTCTTGTCCACTGTGAAGAGATTGAAGATTACAAGGGTAGACACATTTGGGTGTTAAATGTTAAAATACATATATGATATTTGATGACACTCCTTATTTTTCCCACCCACTAGTGATTACAAATTTTGTTCTTTAGAGTGAGAATTTGAACTCAAAATTAGTGGTCACTGATCAGAAAGTTTAGAAGAAAATTGTATTCTACTATTAGTAGTGAAGTATGCAAAAAAGTTATTGATGTATATGCATATAAGCTCAATCTATTTTTTTGTTTTAAAAAATGGAAATGATTAATGATGTATATGCTTAACTCAACTTTTCATGTACTATTAATTAGCTTTTCTCTTTTCCAACTTAATTTTACCCAATTGTTATGATAAGAGGTAGTTCCTCCCAATTAAAAGCTAACTAGCAAGGCAAAATAAAATAAAAATTTCACAAAACTATATGAGGATATGTTAAGAAAATTGCTATGTTATAAAGTACAAAGATTTAAGTATTAATTAATTCATATACATCTAATAGGATTTTGAACCAAATACTCATATTTTATGTTTTTTAGTTCTATGGATCCACCCTTCTCAAAAGCAAAGGAAACTTCTCATTATTGATCAAGTCAAGAACTATTTTAATAAATTGCAAGGAAATGTAGGGGATTTTGACTAATTAACTATACACCTATGTAAAACATTATAGATGAAATTTCAGAAATAATATAAATAAAATATATGCAAATCAAATCCATTCTAATTACACAATATGCAAGCAAACTTTTGTTTTTTTCTTCTAAATATAAACAAAGATTTAATATTTATTTTTGTAAATAAGTAAGTAACTCTTGTTCTTTTTTGTGTAATTAAGTAAGTAATTTACTCTAGCATTCTAATAGATTGGTAAGTAACTAAGTGCCAAGCCCAAACTCGAGCCCACAGAAACATTGTCCCATATTGATTAGGAATTTAATATAAGAGTGTAATATCTATATACTCTTACGGTAAAGATTTATCAACAGTTAGTACATTATCTACTATTCATTTATATTATTATTTTTAGGAGTCATTGACAATAAAAAATGAAAATAAAAGATGATTTGACAGTATATAAAACTCTTACACTGTTAGTGCATATGGATAAGCAGCTCATTAATGTATTATCGGGTTTATACTTTCTAAACATTATTGAAATTTTGTCAAACCTAAGAAACAAAAAATAGAATGAAATAAGATCTACAAACAATATTGAATGAAACATAAGACTTACAAGGGTTTCTAATATGCAAAATCTAAGCTAGATCCACTTTCCAAGTTGTACAACTTAGCATATGTTTTGAAAAATTCAATCCTATATATCATTTACTCTTTCATCATTAGGAACTTCACCTTTAACTATATTAGTTACTAATCCAAATTCAACGGTTTAGCTGCTATGTCATCTTTTGTTGCCACATATTTTCGAGCACAAGTTGTTTATGTCACTTTTATGTGCCACCAATTACAAATTAATACGTCAATTAAAGTTGAACCATAATAACTAACCAAAAGTTAACAAAACATAATTATGAATTTGTAATTTTTAAGTTAACAACATGAAGACATAATTATTATGGAAAGTGTGATGTTTGTCGGTTTTGAAGGCAATTATAGAATTGTGTGACTACAATCTCTGGGTTTCAAAGCCCATTGAATCCTAAGGCCTTCCCTTCTGGGCCATAGTTGTAGTTCCTGCAAAAAAAATTGAGTCCACTTAATAGCTCAATTAATATACACCCAATAAGTGCAGAGTGTATCTAAATATGACGTGTTATATACGTTTCCATACAAATTTTTCACATAACTTATCAATTATCACATAATAGAAATTGATTACCATATTCAACTACTATTCAATATATTATGCACATATGTAACATTATATTGTTTTTAAAAAACACATGATGTAACCTTGTCTACATTAACAATGTAACATTTTAAATCTGAAACCAACAAACATGATTTTTTCTACTCTAAGCCCATGCATAGACCAACCTAATATCATACCATAATTCATGGGAAACAATCCTTCAATGATTTATTTTTAGATCATCAAAATTAATTATTAACAAGTCCACGCATACCCCATTATTTTGGAATTTAAAACTTCATTAATAGGAACTACTATGCATATAGTAAATATTTAAGAGTAAAAATTTATTCTTGTCCTCAAAATTTTTGTGTACACCAATTCCATCTCTAAAAATTTGAAAACTCTAAATGATCCAAAAAATATCAAATGTTAAGTCAAATTAGTTCATTTAACTATTTTTCATGACATCTTAATAGAAACTATTTTGACTCATGTTCAATTCGTGATCAGTGAAACTAATTTGGTTTTTAATTTTTTTACGTGAAAGGACCAACATGAATATTTACTCAATATTACTATATTCCATCTGCTAGTAAATAATACCTAACACAATTATTTGGCCCATTTGAAATATTCTAATTTTGTCATAATATATGGTTCGAAAAAATTTACATTATTATATCACAAAAACTAATTCTCATACTAATCGTGTGGATCATTGCAAGAATAGTGGATTTGTAAAGTTAATCAGTGTTTTAAATTATAATTATAGTTATGTTTACATAATTATGGAAAGCTATAATTATGATCAAGGTATCATTTTAAAAACTCTAAAAAGTACATTATTATAACCACAAGTATGATTCTGGAGTTCAATCTATTAAATAATAAATACTGAAGCTAATATTTTTACTTATCAATATACAAATTAAATAACTACCGTCAAAATATATCCCTTAATAACTACTATAGCAAAAACATTATCATTAATTCCAAAATTTTAGTATGAACAATAGAAAATAAATGTTGTAACAGTCAAATTCCATGTCACACGATTATGACACACTATATAACATAATAAATTTTGTCCAAATGTAAAAGGGTGGGTGAGTTTGTTGATTTATTGCAACTCATGTCCTTTTCTTGATAAATAAATACATGCAATAAAACAAACCAACAAATGCTTTCAAAAGAAAGAAGAAGACACTACTTTTTAGGCTAAAATAAAAAAAAGTCCTCTCTATGTTTGAAAATGGGGACTAAGCTCTTTCTTTAGTTCGAGTGTTCTTAACCTGAGCGAGTTCGAGTCTCACTCATAACAAGTTTAAAAAATTTTAAACATAAGTTATAAAGTGATATAATGGTTATGTCAAAAAGTTTGAGTAAAGAAGGTTAAGTTTTCGAATGTCACTCACAACAAATACTAACGTACTAATATTTGCCGATAAAAATAATAACATTGGTCAAGCTAATGTTGTCAAATATTGCAGCCCTATTGGCTATGTAGAACAATTCGATCAAGATAGAAAAAAAATGGCAGAAAATGACAAAATATATTAATTGAGATTATATTTAAGTGCTGTCAAAAGCATCTTTTTGTCTTTTTGAGAGTCTTGATATTTTTGCCAATATTAATTTGCTTTCCGAATAATTAAATACTGCAATCTAGCTTCAAAAAATAAAGATTAAATTTACCAACGTCATAGGTTAAGGACGGTTTCATGTATTTTGTTTAAGAAATATAAAAGAGTAAAATTAAGTTTAGTCGAAAAATTAAGTTTCACTATGTGTGTATATATATAATCGTTATTTTTTAAGAGAATATTTATTTTATCTCTTACTTAAACAATAGCCATAGGACACTTATTAATATTTTTCATAAAAATTGACAAAAAAGTAAATAAATTAGACATATATTAAAGATGAGATATACTTCCTTCCTTTCCCTATTATTTGTTTATTTGTCAAAAAAAAATTATTTACTATACCTTAAGAAATAAATGACGGAGTATTATTCAACATTTCAACTTTATTCTATTTGTTGAATTTATTTATAAATTTTGGTTTTGAAATTGTAATTCCCCTACTAGCACGTCATGCATATGCATACATTAAGTTATGCATATATAGACAAGAGAAAGAAAAGCCAACTAATAGGGAAATTAACTTTGTCATTTTTTAAGTGCTATCATAATCCTAAACCTAATGCTTAATAATAGAAGTCTATTATTAATTAATAGTGTATGTATCAAGTAAAAAAAGAAGAAATATAAGATACACATGTGAAGTTTTGGTGAGACTTTGAAGTTTTATTATTATTTTTTGTTAGTAGTTTAACATAATATCATGTGGGTAAAGTTGGATCACTAGGTAATATATGATAAAAAAGCATGGTATTATTGATTTAATTTGAAGTTATTTTGAAGTTGGGTCCTATTTTCTACTAATAATTATGCTAAAAAATTAAATAGATTAGTGAATCTATGACAAGTTAACTACTAGTTTTGAGGATCATATTGTTTACTCAATATTCATAATTTTTCAACATGAAACATAATTCATTCAATAAAAAGACTTTATTATACATTTATATTTTTCATCATTCATTGTATTATTTTTATTTAAGAGTAAATGATATTTAAAATATGAATAGTAGTACATAAATATTAAATTCTATAAATAAAGAGTTTAATATATGTGCATTGTGACTTTGTGAGTGTAATTTTTTTTACATTATCATTATCAGTATATCAATCGTCGTTCATGTCTATTATTTTTGTTTAAATATTAATAATGATTAAAATATGATGATAAATGATGTATTTGTAATATAACAAATTTTTATATTGTCAGTATATAAATATTAAATCTTATAAGAAAGAGATTAATATTTATAGATTGTTAATATAATTTTTATTTTACACTTTAGGTCCGTCACTTTCTACCTCGTTATGGACTAGACTTTTAAAATAAAGGATATTGATGATCTTAAATTATTTTTTGGATGTAAAATTTTAGGAGCTATGCATACATCTCTTTGAATCATTGGAAATATTTTTCGGAAAAATTTCTAATGCTGGTTTACTTGCTTATTAGCCTTCTTCTACTCGTATGAACAATGACACTCATCTTCATAAATATTTTAGTAATAGAAATGAAAAACCAGGTAAAAAAACCTAATTCTAGTTAGGAATGACAACGGGGCGGGTCGGGGTTGGGTTTGTGCTTACCCAACCCCGAACCCGAAATTCAAAACCCGAACCCGAATTAAACGGGGTTAGAAATAACAATACCATCCCCGAACCCGTCGGGTTTCGGGTAACCCGAACCCGAAAAAAACCCGAACCAAAACATTTATATATATATATATATGTGAAATTTATATATATATAGCTTTTATATATTTATATATGTATATGTATATGTGTGAAATTTATATATATATATGTGTGAGAAATTTATATATATATATAGCTTTTATATATGTATTTATGTGTAATTTTATAATTTTATATATATTAATCGGGTTCGGGGCGGGTTCGGGGTAGGGTATTAACAATACCAAACCCGAACCCGAACCCGAAATTTGAACCCGGGTAAAACCCGAACCCGAACCCAATCACATCGGGTTTTCCCCGTTAAATTCGGGTTGGGTTCGGGCGGGTACCCGCGGGTTCGGTTTTCATTGCCATCCCTAATTCTAGTCACTGAAAATATATGTTGGGAAGTAAGTCATACATCGCATACTTCATTGTCTAGTGAATGGTTTAAATACATGTTAGATTACTCTTCTCATTGACAATTGATTTTGAGATAAAACCTTAATTTGGTATCAGAGCCAAAAGATGTCATTTAATTATGGACCAAATATATATAACACTTCGTCTGGTCTGACAAGCTTATGTGGAGGGAGCATATTGAGAAGTAAGTCTCATATCGCCTACCTTATTATCTCGACAATGGTTTAAATACCTATTGGACTACTCATCTCATGACCAATTAATTTTTAGATGAAACCTTAACTATATTTCATGAGATTTAGGAAAATTCCAATACAAATTTAACACCATTATAATAGAAAAGTTGACAAATATTTATCAAATCAATGCTTTTCTTATTATAGTACCGAATTAAAATATAAGAAAAATTAAACAAACTAAAAGAAGATTGAAGTATGGATAGCCATATTTTTGTCAAAGTTATGACAAAGAAAGAAGTTTAAAAGAAACTTTTGTAACATGGCATTGACATAAAGATATGCTTAATATGTGCTTCTACATCTTATTCACGTGGAAGGTGAGATATAGTTTTAATTTAATTTCTTAAGTAATGTATTCATCATTCTCTTTCATTGTAGACCATGCTTTAATTTTAATTATATTTAATTTTTTAGTCCACGAGAAGAAGAGTGTTCAAAGAAAAAACTAGCTGGATATTTATATAAACTATAATGGTACATCAAATTTCATTGACTTCTTTTTTCACAACTAGACCATTTAAATTGAGGTGTGACATCTCATAATTTTTTAATGAGGGAAGTGATATTCAATGATTCAATCTTTTTGTGATAAACTAGTGTTGTAATTATGAAAGTAATTGAAGAAAGGGGAATAATATATATATATATATATTATGAAAATAATTATATATATTATGAAAATAATATATATAAAGGGGAATAATATTATATAATATGAAAATAATTATTTAATTAGGGAATAATATATATATTATCTTGCAGCAGGGTAGGTATGTGTAATAGTCTCCGACTTCACAATATGAAGAAAGGGGAAATAGTATGATCACAATTTTGAGAGAAATTCAACTCAATAATTTTATACTTTAATAATTATGATGTGGGGATTTGTGTATTTATTCACTCAATAAAAATAAATGAAATACATATCTATTATTAATGCAAAGATTTATACATAATTATTATATTATTCATTATTTATTTGTATTAATTTTTTAAGAATCAATAATAATCAAATATTAATAGTAAATGATATTATTTTAATCTTTCATTAATTACATGGAATTTGCAATACAACAAATATGGTATGGGTCTCTTCACTAATTAATTATATGAAATGTGAGATATCCATAATGAATTTGATATTTAAATAAATATTTAAAAATAATTTAAAATCTACCGGAATGTATATTTCATCATCCCATCTCATACTATAGAGGTATGAATTAAAAAAATATGCAGTTCATAAGTGGATACGATTTCCTCGAATATATTCCTAAGTCTGTCCTGAATTAAAATAAAATAAAACAAAATTTGAATAAATTATGAATATTTAATTTTTTTTAACTGATATGATATATTTTGATTAATCCTGGACGTGGTCTTCAATTAATATCTTGACTTGGAAGTATGAACACGATGACGACGTCGTTTAACTCAAAGTCATGGAATTAGGTTTTACAATCATGTGGGACCCACTCTCTCTAACAACCGTGTGATATGAGAGCCGTGCCGTCAACTTAGTTGACCTCAGGTGACTACCCCACGTGGATTCACGACACCGTTATTCTTAACGCCGTTCCCAATGCATATCTTTTTATGTAGTAAAAAATAAAGCTGTACAATTTTAAAATAAATATAATTAAATTAATAAAATGACAATTATATCAATCCATATACCTCTTCTATAAATTCTCCTACTAGAAAAACTTGGAGACAAATAAATTTATATTTTTGATAATATCATTTAGAACTAAATTATAATTATTAAATTTTGATGTGTTACCAATATCTTATTAATTCTCTCTACATAAATATGTTTTCACAAGATTTTTTCTTCACTTATATGTCACTTTTAAATTAAATATTAATAAACAAAACAACACTTGATACGTTACTTTAGTTATAGTGTAAATAAGAGATATATCATTTTTCTTAATAAAATTATCAAAGCAAATTAAAAATGAAACTACTCATGTACATAAAATGAACTTTTTTTGAATTTGAAATATTTAATATAATTTTATGAATATTTTTATCTTATACTTTATACGTAAGTAGTAGTATTTTGAAATTCAAAAATAAAAAATTATGCTAAATACTTACTTCTTAAATGAAAATCATTTAATACAAATGCTTTTATTTTTTTAAAGATAAATACTATTTTCTTAACATATTTGGCATTAAATTTTATTTTAAAACTGAAAATTACTTTCGAAAAAATAATACTCCTTTGGCCTTTGAAAAAATAAAAACAAATTTCTAGAAACGATATTTTTATTTGAGAGATGAATTCCTTTGTTTATCTTTATTAAATAGATTGTGATAATTAATACTTTTACAAATATTAGTGTTACTAATATTACTTTTACTAAAAAATATTTCGAATTAAAACTTGACACATTTCCATAACTAAGATTTGGGAGGAACATAAAAACATTGTGTACAAATTAGCTTTGCAACATAAATATTAGATACATCTTAATTAACATATCTTTTTAAGTTACACAAACTTACTTAAAAACCTAATATGCAATCCATCTCATTTTTTAGTTATGATAAGACATTTCCTATTAAAGGGTCCTACATAATATAATATAATAAAATATTTTAATTTTATCCTCTTATATATAATAAATTAGTATTTTTATTATTGAAAACATAAAACTAGAGATGATCATTGTTCCCTTTCGTAGGCTTTTAGGGTTACATTATTACTATTTTATTTATTTATAGTAGGACCCTTTAGCTAAGGTCCAAGGTGGGAGGGTTATGCTATTCTCTACCATCACATTTAAAACCCTTGCCTTGAAAATTATATCATTCTCAAACCCACCATTTTCTTACAACTACTACTACTTCTCTCTCTCCCTCTCTCTCTCTCTGTAAATGACCTACCACATGGAGAAGGGACACAACCACAATGAATTAACCCTCTTAAATTCTAGCCATAATATAGATCCTATAATCAAAGAAGTGGATTTCTTTGCATCTAATAATCATAATAACAAGAAAAGTGATAGTTCTAATGATGATAATCATCATCAAAAGCAGCAACATGATCAACATCAACATGGATCATCAACTCTCCTTATTGATCATCATGTAAACGTAAGGTTTCAATTCATTTAATAATATTATACTTATACTACTCCAAATATTCATCAATATTTAAGCATACTATACATACACACAAATAAATATAATATATAATTATATATATATATATATATATATCTGTATTTAATGTAAACTTTGGAATTTTTATTTTATTTTTATGATGTGTGTATATGCAGACTGGGTTATATTTAACGTGTGCAAGTGGTGGAATATCAAGACCAACTAATAGTGAAAATCATAAAACTCAGGTTTGTAACATAGAGATTAATGCCTATGATTAATTTCTTTAATTATTATTTTTTGCAGTATTTTGTTTCAACTATATTATATGTTGAAAATAATTAATTATTTTTTCTCATCATAGATGATTAAACTTGAAAATGAATTACTAAGAGTACAAGAAGAGAATCACATGTTGAAAATTGCACTGGATCAGATCAATAAAAGCTATAACCAACTACAAGTTCAGCTGTTCATCTCTTTGCAGAATCAAAAGCCTAATCAGGTGATTATATATATATATATATATATATTAATATATATATATATATATATATATTAATTTTCCAATATTTAATTTTGTATGGTTCCATATGATATATCTTAATGTTTTTCATATATATCATATATTGAAATTAAGTGTATTTTCGTCATTAGTTAATTTTCTCTATTATCTGATTAATATTTTTTTTATTTTAGTGAATAACGAAAGCATGATTTGTTTGTATATGTGAGTTTGGTCTTTTCTCTCTTTATTTTTCTTGGTAGGGAAAGAAAGAGGTAACGTGCCTCACTTAAATTGGAAAACCGTGTTCTCTTAATTCATTGTCTTCTTCCAAACTATTTTTATTTTATTTTATAAATCTTCCAAAACATCTAGTACTATTTATATATATATATAATATAAATATGAAAAATTAATATGGATAATTCAATTGTATTTGAACAATTAAAATTAAAAAAAAATACATATGATATTTTTAAATGATCATGTACGTAATTATGAATAACTTTTAATTTTAATTATTCATGCATGGTTCTTTATTTCATATTTCTTTTTGTCAACATACATTGGAATTTTCTCATTTGAGTGACTCACCTCATCAATAGTAATTCATATGAGCAAATTTGTTGTTCCAAAAAGTGTATCAATTTATTTGTGATCGGTTGAAAAATATATATTTAAATTAAAAATTTAATAATTATGTGTTTTTCTAACCAATTATAATAAGTGACACTTGAACCGAGACATGTAATATCCTCCCATAATTCATATACTAGGGATGAGGATCACATGTCCCAAAATGATGTCTTCAACTCTGTCTCAGTCAATCAGAGAATGAAAATGAAAAGTCACATGAATAAATATATTTTTTAGTGAAGAGTTATGTAAATTTTCAAATGACGTGACACAATATTATTGGCTGGGACAGGATTGAGAACACCATTTTACGACAGGTGATCCCCATCCATATTCTAGGGGCCAACAAAGCTCAATTGGACAAAAAAAAAGTTGACTTTGACCTGGTACATGTGATTCAATAGAAGTCTTAATATCTCTCTTATATAGTTTAATTATGACAAGGATTTTCAATATTATGATTTGGTTAATCTCCACCACAACAATCACATCACATTCTCATATTTTCCATTAATTATTGAAAATTGTACCTGAGATTTTAATTTTGGATTAGTTAGCTTATTTGATGTTAATAGTTTTTACAATCATATCATAAATATATGATTGTGATAAATGTAATATAATAGCAGTTACATCTACATTCATAATTTAAATTCTCCTGATAAACTTTACTAAAGTACAACCACGATTAACCATGATTTATGTATCCCTTAGTCCATTTATGAGGGAATTAGATATTCTTCGATCAAAATTACTTTATGTACTTATTTGACTAAAAGTTCAAAAAAATGTGAAAGTAACTGAAGTATCTAATATATATTTGTATAACAGAATGTAGAAGAAAATAGAATGGTATCAGGACAAAAAATGATGGACCCACAAGAATGCACAAAACTAGACGCCATTGATACATTAGTTTCTAATGATAAGACAAATCAAGAGGTATAGGTTCTTCTCTTCTTCATCAATGTCAAAAAAACATAAACTTCAATCATTATTTGTAATTGAGTATAATAAAATATGATATATGGTGGAAATAATTTCAGATAATATAAGAGTCAATGTATTTTCATTATTTTTCGTTTATTGCAAAATATTGTATAGTGATTTAAACAACATTTGCTTAGAATTATTGGTGTTTTTTATAGCGACCAAAAAATAATGAAGAAACATTGACTCTTATACTATTTGAAACTGTCTTCACAGTATATCAGATTTTGTTTAACTTAATTGTAGTCATTGCCCTTCTTTTGTTTAAAAGATTACATCATCTTCTTTGTAGTGATATTTAGTGTAATGTATGCATATAAATTAGGGGTGATTTGCATATGTACAAAAAATGAGGCGTAATTTATGTAATTTTATAGAAATATTAATGTAATTTACTCTTAAAAATAAAAGGATAAAAGTATTATAACATGTCGATTTTATTTCTATTTTCATAGCATTTTCCTCTCTAGTATCGGAACATGATTTTTATTTATCATTTGACTAAACATATTATGTAAAAACAGGTTTGTGGTGATTCTCATGCATTAGTAGATAGGTCATCCTCACAAAGTTGGGCATCATCCTCATCCAAGAGTCCTAAGATAGAAGAAGAAGCCAAAACTGAGGAACATGTTGTGGCTGATCAACTTCCATTCAGAAAAGCTAGGGTTTCCGTACGAGCAAGATCAGAAGCTACTACGGTAATTCATTTTTTTTTATGTTATTATGGAAAAATGTAGGATTACACTTTTTTGTGGAATACATTTTAGATTCATTGTTTTTTGTAAATATATATTTTTAAAGAGGAGTGTAATGTATATAAGAGAGATAATATTGAAGATAAAAAATGTTTTATCTTTTAAAAATTATACCAAATTTAGTTTGACAACTCTTCTTTTATAAAAGAAATAAAAAATATTGTAAGACTTTTTATTTTCCAAAAAAAAAAATCATCAAGTTTGATGTACTCCAATTTATGATTAAAAAAGTGTTAGTGTCAGTAGATTATTACACCAATTGCAATTTGTAAAAATTAAAGAAGTTTAAGTTATTTTAGTCATAAATCAAGTTTATATCTAGTTTGGATCAAGTATAGTATATACATATAAACAAACTTACTTATTTCATTTATGTAGATTCAATGTATTGTCTTTTTCTATAATAATAACACGTTTTTAATTTGTGGAATAATAATTGGTACTTTTCGTTATTTTTTAAGTGTCATATTTCTAAATTGTTCATATGTATTTATCAATTTCACATGGAATTATTATTTATTTTTTATCAATTTTCTACATATAAAAAATTCCAATATTAGCGGAGACATATCTTAAACGGTGATTGAAAATGAATCTAGAAATTTTCTTGCTCTAATAGAATCTAGAAACTTTGTTACCAATATACCATTTACCTTATTCAATGAAAGCAAAGATTTATACCTAGTCAATACATCATTTATTATTCATTTGTATTACTTTTTACTTTAGGGTCAATGATGATTGAAAATGAATGACAGATGATATAGTAATAGGGTAAAAAACTCTTACATTGTCGGTGTATCCATTATTTTCTCATTACTTTATAGTAAAATATATATGCATTGTCACTATAAAAATTTATACATAGTGAGTACATCATCCACTATTCATTTGCATTACTTATATTTAAAAGTCAATACTGATTAAAATTTAATGATAAATAATGCAATAGCACGATAAAAAACTTTTACACTCACAATGCATACACATTTTTCTCATCACTTTCATGTTATAGACTCATGTAGCCAATATGGATGCATACCTGTGGAAGTTTATTGAATGAAAAATTAAGTATAGCTTTTTTTTATATATATACACTAATGTTTCAGATTAGTGATGGATGTCAATGGAGGAAATATGGCCAAAAAATGGCAAAGGGTAACCCTTGTCCTCGTGCTTACTATCGTTGTACTATGGCCGTAGGATGTCTTGTCCGTAAGCAGGTAACTAATTAAGTTCAATTTCAATTACATTTAATTTTCTAATTTCTTTCAAACCATGCATTTGTTTTTGTTGTTGTAAATAATACTAAATAGACACATGCCAATATTGTATGGTTTTTACAGAAGGCGTTAAATTAAGAACGTCAATGATCAAAGGGAGTAAATCATTTGGAATAGAGTAGTTATAGCTTAACAAAAGGTCCTAGGTCGATATGAAATAGCTTAAACTAATTCTAGGTAGGGGCTAGAGAGATTTTGTTTGCGCTCAAAGTGATCTATCATAAGATACTCTGATAGTTCAGGTGAATGATTTAAGGAGTGAAATAAAGAAACTGAGGGTTCGAGTCTCACCCATAACAAATTTTAAAAAAAATTGAGTTATAAAATGGTTTAATGGTTAGAGCAAAGGGTTTTATGATTGAGTGAAGGAGATCGATGATTCGAGTCTCACCCACAACAAATACTAATATATTAATCAATTATTCTAACTCTGAAAAATATATAGAGTTGATAATAAGATTAATGAAGGGTTTAAATCAATTATTCTAAGTGTGATTGAGATGGAAATGTTGAAACTTGAAATTTAGTAATCACAATTGCAATGATATATTTTTAATCTATAATTATAATAAATATTACATAAGTAAGATAGTGATTTAGAGTTGTGGCTGTCTCGGCCAACAAATATAACTTTCAGGAATCGATCTTTTGACTTTTAGCCTAATACGATACTTGAGGATCCAATAGTGCCTTACACTAATATACAAATGACTCCTTTGCTAAGTAATTTTATTTTGTTAACTTTTTTCCATTATTTGGTATGTAATGGCCTTATAAATTTGGTTCCCTAGGTACAAAGATGTGCACAAGACAAGACAGTTCTAATAACAACATATGAAGGAAATCACAACCATCCTCTTCCACCAGTAGCAACAGCCATGGCCAATACAACTTCAGCAGCAGCATCAATGCTTCTTTCAGGTTCAACACACATCAATGAATCACTAACAACTTCTTCAGGATCATATTTCTCTTCAATGGCAACCCTATCAGCTTCTGCACCATTTCCAACCATAACCCTAGACTTAACACAAAACCCTAACAACAACAACAACAACAACACCATGCAGCAGCTTCACTCAAGATACTACCCTACTCTTCCATTGCAGCATGCAGGTTCTCTTGGTGGTTCCTACCTTCTAGGGAAACCCTTATTCTTCTCACAAAAGATGGTTCCTAATTCTTCAACTATGATGCCCTTAGTTCAACTAGGGCAAAGAAACAATTCATCTGTGGTTGAAACTGTGAGTGCAGCAATTGCTTCTGATCCTAACTTCACTGCAGCTTTGGCTGGAGCAATCTCATCAATCATTGGAAGAGGTGGAAATAGTAATAATGTTATAAGTAACAATGGAAATGGTGGTGCTGTGTTACCCGAATCACAGTCATGCACAACATTCTCTAAAAACTAGTTATAGCTATATATATATATGTGTATATATATATATAGTGTGTGTGGATTATATTTCAACAACTATGTCATTTCTGTGTTCAGAAAGAGAAGATTAGGTACAAGATTATTAATCTTTTTAATTATTATTATTAATATTAATATCATATGTAAACAGAAGTTCATCTATGAGTGCCTAGCCATAAACAAGGGTTTGAACTTTGAATGTCTAGTTCATGTTCAATTTGCATTTGCATAATCCATTTTCACAGCGAATTCTTAAAGTTGCGCTGTATAATTGTCCTCCACCTTTCGTTTTACAGCATTTTTTTAGAATGCGCGATCAAATAATCGCCTTTAAAGACATATTCTGGCGTAGTGAAGGTTGTTGAGGATAATAATTTAATCATAAATCTAGAGATTGATAATAGGGGGATATAAATCTAGAGGGTCTGGAAAAGGTGAAGCTCACACCTGTCAATGATATATACAGAAGGGAACCCTTGGATGAGGATCTGAATGCCACATGAGTGGAAAATTCAATTGAAAGAGAAGCTTTTGATATACCCAAAAGAAAAGGTTGAAAAAAGAAGTAATCTAGATAGGGTTCACTTTACCCAAAGGGGAGCTTATCTTAACATTGCTCAATGAAAGTTCTCTATGTAGAGGTTTTGGAAACCTAAATGCTAGGTTAGTTTTGAAAAATCTCGGTTTAACTAATAAGCCGGATTTGGTGTTTATTGATGAACCTATGATATCTTCTGGTTTGGGCTGAGTTGAGGCTTAAGATATTTGTGGTTAACAATAAGGGCAACCGATTTCCTAGTCATTGGGGTTATGTAGTATTGGTCTATCCGGTAATGTGTTAGTTAATTCTTGCCAACATATTTCAATTTATGTTTCATTGGAGAATCAAAATATTCATATATTTGTGTTGTTTATGCTCATACTCAATACCTTCAAAGAAGATTCATTTGGTCTAAAGTTCAATCTGTAATGCTTGGTGATGTATTGGGAATTTTAAAGTTGTTCTTGGAGCCAGAGGATCAAGACTTCGTGCTAGAATTCCAAATTAATTAATGATTATAATTGTAAAAAGGAGCAAAACTAATAAAATAAGAACCAAAAGGAACAACATTTTGTATATCCAAATAAAAATACTACAATTTTAAAATATGTACTTAAAAAGTTAAATAATGAATTGTCGGGTAAATGTAACATTATTTTAGTGTAGAACTATAGAAAATCTAGAATATATACATAAAATTAAATAAATTTCTAAAAGAATCTTTTATTTTGAAAGTTAATTTGACAAAGAAAATTTCAATTAAATCATATCGACCAATTTTCATTTAAAATTAATTTTTTTAATAAAACTGAATTAATTTTCATTGAAATGTTATAGAGGACCAAACACACAACTACTTTGTTTATATTTAAAACATAATATATTATCTTATCACAAGTGATATAAATAAAAGTAGTTATTGTTTTCTTTATTAATTTTTTAACATCAATCTTAGTATAATATATATTTATATCTAACTTCACTATATGCAATTTAATCAGTTACTTCCCGATTGTATCGCTATGCCACCATACCAATACCGATTTGATGACCAGTAGACTATTGCAAGTGAATGATAACCCTATTAAAGATAATCATTGGCAATCAATATAATAAATTATTAAGACAAATTATTTATTGTTCTAAGGTAAACTTGTAACATCATGTAAATTGTGGGAAAAAATTGTGTCACAATCATTCTCTCCCTAAACAAACAACAAAATGACCCCATTAATTTTCTCCAAATGCAACTTGCAATTGTTATAAAACATTTCTAGGAAGTGAATAAAATCCCATAGAAGATAGCTAGTGAAGCAAGAGTTTTAAGAACATGCCACATTTGTAACATCATCTAAATATAAAAACTAATGCACCCTTGTTGCTGATTTTGGAAGATGCAAGCAAACCATATAATTGTAGTGAGAAACACCACAAATGGCACAAAGTGGCATTGATCAACTTGGTTCTGGTGGCACAATTTTCAAACTTTTCATCCATTCAAAGAAACTAGGATCATCAAAGTGAACAAAACTGCTTTTCAGCTTTGTCCTTTGTTCTGATGTCAATGATCTAAGTTGTGGGAATCTTGCCTCCTGCAAAAAAGTTGCATGTTTCATTACCATTTGGTAGTTAAGTTAGAACATAACAAAACATAACATGGGTTTTATTATATGTTTGGTCTATTTATGGTTTTGCTAAATACTGGACTAAGGACAATGGTTAAGGAACTCAAAAGAGCAAAGCCAGTGTTGGGAAATTATGCATTTTAAATCATGTTTGGTTTGGATTTTTGTATTGTTGCTTATTTTGGTTTATGAAGTTTTTTTTTATAATTAAGCTTGTTTAGTGAACAGCTTAGTTTATAAAAAAAGGAAGCAAAAAGTAGCATGTTCAAAAAGATGGTTGGTTTATTTTTTTCAGTTTATAATCAAAATCTAAAAACACAATCTATACCAAACACAATAGGTAGACATTTTTAGTTTTCCAACATTGACTTTGCACTTTTGGTTCCTTAACCATTGCTTTTAAGGCAATGTACCCTTTTATAAATAGAACACAAGAACAAGACAGAGATTAAAATGTATAGACATTATCATTACACTAAAAGGATGGAACCAAAGAGTAGAACAAAACTACTCTACCAACAAGGATTGATCTTAGTGGTGTAAGTAGACCAAAAGGTCGAGAGTTCGATTCCTGAATGCGACACTTGTTAGGAGGGGCAGTCACGCGTCCCAAAAGGGATTAGTTCCTTACCCATAAGGTGAGGGGATATTATTCGTTATACCAAAAAAAACTACTCTATAATAGTGTCTTTATTCAATTCTATTTCATTCTATTTTGTTTTGTCCACACATCAGATATTACCATCATAGTGAAACGTCCTTGGTTTTATAGACAACGCCGAAAACTATGCATCATACAGGGAGCTTTGGCAAACATATTTCAGTTTAAAAAAAATAAGAACAAAGTGATAGTTCTACTCACCTGCTCATAAGGAGGATCCTTGTGTGCTGGTATGAGACGAGAGACGAAGTACCGAGCCTGGGAGCTACCCTCCTGTTTCAAATGTAAATAGTCTGTTATTAGCTTAACTTTCTTCGCAGAAGATGGAACTGTGAGATACGGAGATAAAACAAACATAGTGCAAATAGTAAAGCAAAATTGACCTTAAACGCAAGGATACGAGGAGCTGGAAAACGGAACTCAGTCAGCTCTTCAGCCAATGTCCGGCAAGCGGCTAAAGCAGCAGCACTCCTTCCTTCATCAGCTGCAAGTTCAGCACCCTGAAATCCAAATTATATATGTTAGGAGAGAATAAACGGAAAAAGAGAGTGAAAACTTTATGCAGTCGAAGACATCACAAACATGAGGAACAAAAATGTTACAAGACTGACACTTAGGCTAGAAGAAATAGAAAAGAGTAATGCTATATGCTATATCATAAAGTACAGGCTCAATTATGATATTGGTCTGATTAATTTTACTATATTTTAGTTTCAGTATCCCAAGTTTTAATTACAAAATAGTTGGCTGCATGGTTTTCTAAGTATGCAATTGAATTTGCACTCTTTTAATGGCAATTTGTTCGTGTCTATCATCAAATATGATGCCATATAAGCACAAAACAGGTTTTGCCATGCCAGAAAGGTATATCAACAAAAATGGATAGGAGGTTAAAATACAACAATTTGAGAACTATATGAATAACATTTGTTGCAATTGAAACTTGGGAATCAAGATTAAACTTAGTAAAACTATGGACCGAACGTATAATAAAGCCTAAAGAGTTGTACACTGGCCATAAATATAAGGTTTGTTTCAACTTTCAAGCAACACCCACAACCTCACCCTCTACTTCAATGGAAAAAAAATAAAAGGAAAAGAAAAGCCCTGTGAACATTTATGATCATCGTAAGGAGAGCAAATGTGTATTAATGATTGGCTTTGAGCACCAGCTCATAAAAAATGAAAAAATCAAATGGTAAAGATTATAAGTTAATTTATTTATCCACGTCTGCAACAAAAGAAACGCATGCTAGAAGAGATAATACGGAGCGTACCAACCAAATGAAGACATCAGTGCCATGGTCAAGTACTACAGCAGCATCAGACTGCATAGCAAGATCATAAGCCGGTAGCTCCTCAAAAGTACCCCCCTCCCTGTGCATCAAACAACGAGGAGCCAACATTCGAAGTGATAGATCAAAGGATGCATTCAGAAACAGGTTCCTCAGCACAGACCTTTCATCTTCATGGCCAATAATGCTTCCCAATAGTGGTCCTCTCCTGAGATGGAAAAGGAGTTCCGGTAAGAGAGAAATCTCTTTTGGGAATCGATGAAGTTTTGATTTGGGTAATTGGGATCCAAATTTTAGAGCAATATCCTTGATTCTTTCATCTATTGTTGCCCGCATATCAATTGCATCAACATGGTTTTTGGCCCGTAGCAGAGTTCTCTTTGCAATGAGGACAGCAGCCACTTCATCCTGAACACTCTCAATATATCCCGAAATACTATCCACTGTTGGCATTCTAACAGTGATGACTCTTGACACGTCGGCTTGATACACATTTGAATACTGAATTGCAAACTGGAAAAAGACAGAATCGCTTTTAATATCTCCTTTAGATTCCATGGAGATAGAGAAACTTTGTGTTTCTTCGACACTCAGCATTTGGATATAAAGAGCGGTATCGTTTTTAAATGATTCATGGGTGTCTACATGTGACTCTTCTCCAGGACCGACAACTTGAGTTATGAGAATATCGTCTGATGTGCGCAATTCTAATAAACCATGAGAGCCTGCTGATCTAGCAGATGCCCTTTGCAAGTTAACACCGAAGGCTTCCCCAAAATCATCGTGAAGAACCAAAACTCCGCCTGATGATTTTGCAAGAGGCTGTAAGATAGGAATTCTAACAGGGCATGTTCCAGCACATAAAATATCTATCACAGTATTGTGTCGATGAGCCTTGTGACCTAGATTCTCCATCCATTTCAATGCTGTCTTTTCCATATAAGGATAATTAGGGTGACTAAAGGAATGAGGAACAGATCCAGGCCCATAAGTGTTTGGTCCACCGGCACAGACAATAATTCTACTATTGCCCCCTGACCTTTTGACTATCCCTCGGGACAAATCAGCAGATGGGCCCTGGATTATAGCAAGAGCAACCTCAACAGCAGTTCCTAGGCACCGATCTCTGGAAGCTTCTGGTATGTTCAACTTGTATGCCCTCAATGATGAAAATACGGCATGTGCTACAGGCAGTGAAGCATGCATTGGTGACAAGTATATGCCAGTACCATAAATCAATGCTTTCAAAGATTCTTGACTCGGTGACTTGTCCCCAGGAAGCACATCAGCGGATGCAACTGACTCCTCTGAAAAGTCATATACTGATACAGTACGGCCATATAGTACAATTCCTAATCTAGCTGTTTGAGGTAGAGAATCAACAAAAGCATGCAAAGAGCTCTGTAGATGCTGCAAGTGAGGTTCATCTAAACATTCGTCTATAACAAGAACAACTGGGGCAGACATTCTGGAATCCGAAACTGGAATAAAACTTGGTCCCTTGTTCCCAGTTTGAACATAGTCAACCATCGCTGAAGACAATTCAGGAAACCTGTGGAGCACTTCCTTGCTATGTGCAATGTACTCACCACCGCTTCCATTCAGTTTCCGACATATAACACACTGCCACTGCCCTGATCCAAGCAATATGTTGCAATAGATATTTGCATAAGCACCACAGCTTTGGCAGCGATGAGGATCACGCTGTATAACCTGAGGACCCGTTGAGACGTCTCGCCCAGGAGAGAGCAATGCTCCAAAACCCAAACTGGGTACATTAGCTTGTTTCTTATGTTTCAACACCTGCTTATCAGATAGAAAGGAGAAGGTCAAAACATAGCAATACATGAACCAAGCAATACCATAATGTTCTATCATATACCATCTCCGTAAAAAAAACATTTTATCTCTAAAACATGATTTATATACACTTAAAATGAAAAAATCACATCCTGATATTAAACAAACTAACGAAAAGTATACCTTATGTGCTGAGAAAAGAACAAAGGATGACTCTCCATCAGAAACATGGTCTTCTATTACACCATCAGAAACTCGGTGCTGCTGCAACTCAACCGATCCATTCGAAAATTGTGGAGCCGACAATGCAGGTAAAGATGAGCTTGAAGATAAAGCAACTGGCTGTGGCGATGCAGGGGACGTGCGAAATGGAACCGCAGCGGGGCGAACAGGCGAGGTAAAAACAGGAGGTCCAGGAGGAGTACTCAATTGAGGAACAACAGAACTACCAGTTTTACTAAACCCACCATTTTCTGGTGACAAAACATTTGGGGAATGATCTTGCTTTTGCAAATGCAATGTTGGTGAAGAAAATCTAGGTGCTGTTACAAAACTTGTAGGAGGTGGTAAAATTGGAGTCTTGTTATCAATGTTAGAAGGAGTAGAACTATGTGTTTCTTTGGGATTTGAAGGGTTGAACCCAACATTAGGGTTTGTTGGGTTAGTCATTGAAAATTGAAAATTATCACCAATCCCTTACAGACCCAGTAACAAAGAATTAAACTTTATACAATTCTGTATAGTTTTACTCGTGAATTTGATTTTGGGGTAGTGATTAAAATCCAAGAGTGCCAAGAAATTATATTAGACCCTCAACAAGATTATACTTATTTCAGAATCAACCAACAAATCTGTAAGAAAGAAATGAGGAAGGGTTTGGAATTGAGATCAAGATTTGATTTTGAATGAATAGAAAAGATAATAAAAAGAAATTTACCTGAGAGAAGGAGAGAGAAAAACAAAGTGAAACCTCGGTTTCGTAGTTACGTTGGTTTGTTGATGTTCTTGTTCTGGGGACCCTTGTTTCTGTGCCACGTCAGCTCCTCGAGATCGAGATTTTAAGGCTTTAGCTCCTAATTAGGATGCAATCATGCAATGAGTAGGAAAAAATAAAATTATTATAATTAATTATAATTATTGTTCCCAATTAGGCCTCTCCCTCGTAATATCCACTTAAATTGAGTAAGGATTTTCTTTATTAATGGAGAGACAAGTACTATATTTTCTTTGTATTTTTAATGGCAAAATTGATATTTCATTATATACAAAAGGATAAAAATGTCTTCTCATGTTATATTTTCTTTGTATTTTTGTGATAGGTATGAGTGCTTTTTTTAAAGGGTTGAGATCCACTTAATCCAAGAGTGAAGTATTCAAATCATTTGATTTCCCTAGAATTGATGGATAAGATGTGGAGTAAGTTTTTCTTGGAATCAATTGATCCCTCGTCTTTTTTAAATAGGGTGTAAAATATTATGTAATGATCGCCTTAAACATGGATAGGGTGGCCATGCGAGACACCCTAAATAAAATTACAAAATATTTATATAAATATATAGATGTATATACATTAGTCATAAAAAATACATAACTTATATACAAATGTAACAATCCATATAAAATAAAAATGCATATATATAATATAGAATATACAAAGTACATAATTTGCATACAAAATAAAAAAGAACAGTACATATGAATATATAATATACAAAATGGATGACTCAAGTGAGAAAAGTTCTCGTACAAAAACCGTGAGAAAAATAAATTTGGGCATTAAAACTAACCATGAATTGTTATGATTAAAAATTAGTTATTTGTCATATGATAAATGTGTATGTATATTTTAATTTTGATCATTCAAATAAGATTCAATAATTCATATTAAATATTATAATTTCTCAAAATAGCGTATTGTTCTTACTTGAGTACATCCCTATAAAAATACAAATGTATATATATAGTAAGAAAATGATAGTATTTTCTGTCATTTGACAAAATACATATACATTTACATATTTGGTGTTCAATACTTTCTCCAATAGTGTCAACAGACCGCCTGTTTTTCCCGTTTGAAATGTCCATGGGAGAATAGGGCATGCTAGTCAAACATTTTAGGGCGGATGGACACATTTTCATGCTCTGCCTACCCAATAAGTGCGGTTGGGCGGACAATATAAGCTTTGCCCAAATTGCAAATGATAGTTATAGTATAAGTATTTTTTGGGTACTAAAGAGCAATGTTATGAGAACTAGACCGAACTTGAAAACATCTCCGATTTGCAATCTTAACCAAATGAAGTGTTAGATTGCTTTGAATCGGAGAAATTTCGGTTTAATCGTGTTAAACTCGGTTAAACTACAATAAACTGGAAAGTAAACAGAACGGTTCATATAATTTTAAAAAAACGGAATACTACTCTAATATTGTATTTTACTTCGGTCCGAAAAAAGATGGAGAGATGTTAATTAAATATAATTATATAAAAATATATATTTATATTTACTTTGATGTTCGACTTGGATTTGACAAAATTAGTGAAGAGTAGAAAGAGTGGAGTGAGAGAAAAATTACAATTGCAGTTAGATTACTAACCAATATAAATATTATGAATGTAGTTAGATTACTAAATGACCTCAAAATACTAAATTAAATTTATTGTGGATAATTGTTGATGTTTTTAAAGGTAAATGTAATATCTATATATTATTAGTAAGAGTGAAAACAAATCAGACCACTTATCTGATCAAGGTGGAGAGTACTAAAGTATACAAATACTTGGACCATTTGTGAAGTTTCATAAAAAAAAAACATGGGATTATTGTCTAGTACACTATGCTTGATTCTCATGATGAGAATGGTGAGGTAGAAAGAAGAATTTGAACCTTGATAGGCATTGTGAGAAGTATAAGGAAAGACTACATCAATCCTTGTGAATTGAAGCATTAAATACTACAATGTATATATTAAAATGAGTTTCAACCAAGGTTATTTCAAAGAGACAAAGACTCATCTTGAGATATTCCAAGATTGGAAACCAAGTTTAAGATGAAATTCCCATCTAAGGTGAGAGTTTATAACCCACAAGAGAATAAGCTAAACCTAAGGACTTCTATGTGCTACCAATTATAAATTGACACGTAAATTAAAGTTGCACCATAATAACTAATCAAAAGTTAACAAAACATAAATGTGAGTTTGTAATTAGTGACACACAAAAGTGATATAGAGAAGTGTCATAAACAACTTGTACTCTTTGAAGAGGACCACACTGAGCATTAACCTTTTGGGCCAAGTGACATCATGTTAATTGTCATGCACACCCCTCAAGATAAATGGGTGTTGGATAACCAATAATTAAAATTCCACAAGTACCAGAAAACGCCCCTGTATATCAAGTTGTTAATGAATCACAACAAAAGAGTTAATTGAACAACATGTTACTCAAGAAGATAATGAGACAATATTAATAGAGGAGGGGTCCATTGATTCCAAGAGTAAGTTTTTTAAACTTAGTTTACATCTTAACCATCAATTCTAGGGAAATCCAATGACTTGAATTAGTTGGTAAATCTAAACCATTGGATTTTCCTAGAATTGATGGCTAAGATGTAAAGTAAATTTAAAAAACTTACTCTTGGAGTAAGTGGATCCTCACCCATATTAATAAGATCTAGTAGAGTTAACGACCATCAATCCATTCTGATTATGTATGTACAAGAACCAGACTATAACATAAGAGCCAAAAATGATCCTTAAGATTTTTCAAAAGCCATGAGTTGTAAAGAACCAAACATATGGATAAATGACATGAAAGATGAGATGAATTCAATAAAATCTTACAAAGTATAAAATTTCATTAAGATGCCTAATGATATAGGTTGTTGGATATAAATGAGTCATTAAAACTAAGAAAGACTCACAATGCAGGATTGAGAGACACAAGACAAAATTTCTTGCCAAAAGAAAGGTTCACTCAAAGTGGAAGAATCAACTAAAAATAGTCATTTTTCTTACTTATCCAAAATGATTTTCTTTAGGTAATTATGACATTAGTAGCTCATTTTAAATTAAAGCTTCATTAAATGAATATGAAATTGATGATATAGAGATTTTTTTTACATGAAACAACCTTAATGATTCATCTCTAATGAAGGTGAGGAATTAGTTTGCAAGCTTAATAAATTAATTTATGAATAAAAACAAAAGTCTTGCAAATTAATATTTGTATCATGAGTAAATTATATTAACTTAATTAAATACATACATATTACACAATATTATATTTATATTAAGAGTAAATGATGAATTAGATATGAATAATATAATAATAAGATAATAAACTCTTATATTATCGGTATATATATTTCCTCTATCGATAATACTACAAAATTTAAATTAATTTTGAATGATGAATTTCTAAGGACACTCCTTGTCATTGCAACAACGAATATAAATATTAAAAAAATGATATATGCTTTTACTAAATCTTTATACTAATTATCATACCCATAAAATATTTATAAATCAATCACTAATAACTAAAGTATCAAATGGTGTTATTCACTAAATATTAAAATCTGAAATGCCCTTATACTTTGTTTCCTGTTTCACTAAGAATAAGAACGGAACCACTAGGTTCCTTTGAATTCTTACCGTTCGTGCAGAGTTCACACATTGTTCAACCATGGCTGAAGATTCTGATCCTCCTATCAGGATTATGAACTTTGTCTCTGAAGACCAAGTAACTCATTCTTAAACTATTATTCTAACTTTTCACTTTTATTTTTTCTTCTAATCCATGAATTATACACAAATTAGGGTTTCGTTATTGGTTCCTAATTTAATTTTACATTGTTTTTTATTCAACTTTTTATTATCTGTTGGAACAGTTACTAGAATCTAAAAAAACAAGAGGTGAAAGAGTTGAGGATGGAACTGCTCAGAGAGATAGACCTCTCTACGAGGTTCAGTTTCAATGCATAATTTTACAAAATGGATTCTATTTAATAAAATGCAAGTTTTGTTTGAAAATAGTTGGAATTGATATATTGTTAACTTTCAATTGTAGATTCTAAAGGAGAACAAGGATAAGAAGGATGCAGAATTTAATGAAAGGTTTAAGCATAGTGAGTATTCAATTGGCCACCGCTATTTAGCTTAATCTCGATCTTTTGCTTTGTTTATTGGTATTAGGATTTAGGACAAGTAGCTTGTGTAAGTTGGTTTAAATTATTCCATGGAATATGTAACTTGTTGCTACCTATGAAATACTGATAATGCATCCGTATTTGATATGTATCAGATACGTATCCGATACCTACACTCTCAAATACTTTATCCATAAGTGTCATGTTAAAATAATTTTTTTAGAAAATAAATAAACTATAAATTTGATGCTTCCCGTATACTTTTTGATACTCTTAAAAAGCTTTTCCGATACCTCTCTAGACACCAAACTACTATACATAAGCATGTGAAGAGAGTGAAAAGAGCGAAAAGCATAACACATAATCAATCAAATAGAGGAAAGAAACACAACATTCAATCTACTAAGTGGAATTTTAGAAAGGGAAAAGACAAAACATGTGTGTTGCATAGGGAAGGAAGAAGGAACACATCTGTATAATGATGATCAAGGATTAAATGAGATCAATACCATTCCTATTTGTGAGCAATAAACGAACTGTATTGACATATCAGATCTATTTCGTATTCAATACTCCTATTCAGTACTCGTATTGGTATCAATGCTTCATAGATTGCTAAAATTGAATATAATGGAAATGCAGTTTCCAAGGAAGTGTTTGGTAGATGTGTTAGAATGGAATTGTATGTGGTCTATTTTATAAGTAGATATGAAAATGAGATTAAAAAGTACAACATTTTGGTTTCACTAAGAGTAGAAGTAAAGCTTCAGGCTGCAATACATAATAAGGGCGGTGCATTGTCTTGACATGGAGTAGCTATGGTTCTCCGAAAAATTTGGGTGGTCTGTTTTTTCACATGTAATTGTATAAGAAAAAATATAAATTCTTCAAGCTGGCCTCCACGAATAAGTGCTGTTCTTTGGCCCCCTCAATGAAAATCTTCAATGGTGTTAATATTTTCATTATTACTTGGTGTTGGCCCTTTTTAGACATGCATAGTTTATGCTGATTAAAGTAGAGTTTCAGATGCCCCTCCTACCTATCTCTTTTTTATATGCTTACCTTTTGTTGTCATCCTGGATTGAGTTTTGGATCGTCCATAATTATACAGGACCGCCTAAAGCTTTAGATGAAGATGAGACTGAATTTCTTGATAATTATGAAGCAGTAAGTTTTCGATTTTATTTTTTTGCAGCATTTCGTTTCACAGGTGTTACATATATGGAATGTGGAAGTGTCATTATTAATTGTTATCTGGTCAGATTTAGATATGTTCTTTGCTTTGAGGATTCTATGGAAATATATTTTAGATGTTTGAAAATGATTTAATGACTTTTAACATCATCAAGAAGAAAACATGCTTGAACAAATCATTGGCATGAAATTTATGAAAACGCTTGTTTTTTCTAATATGAAGTTTGTTTTATCGGTGTTTCAGACAAGGAAGGAGTATGAACAAAAGGTGGCAGACGAGGAAGCCCAACAATTACGTAGCTTTCAAGTTAAGTCATGAGAATTACTGTATTAAAACATTGCTTCTCTTTAAGTAATGATTGAAAAAATTATACTTGTTTGTTAACTCTCTCTTGGAATAATTCTGGACTCAAGCTAGCTAGTTAATTATTTGGTCAATATTTCTCAAAATATATTGTTCCTATATTTTTATTCCAGGCAGCAGTGGAAGCGAAGTCCATCTTTGTGCATGAAGTTAAGGAAAAAGCCCCTTTACCTTTGGTCAAGGTTGGTCAGTGACTTTTATGTGTGTTGCTACCTTTTGTGTGCTGTAACCTGTAAGGGTGCAATGTTTTCATTTCCATACAATATTGTTGTTACTGGTTTCCTGGCTTATTGGATAGCATTTATACTTAATTGGTCAATATTGAGGTTAGTTATGTACTCTGCAAGATCTTGGAGGATTACTCTTCTTCGATGCATTTGGCTGCATCACCAACTTCACATTTATAGCAATATGCTTCTGTTTTACATTGCCCTTCCTGTAGTTTTGTTTTCTGAAATTTCTGAGTTTATATGACCAATTACTTTTGATGATATTTAAATCTCCCAACTGAATTCTGTATTTGGTACTGACAGGTTTACTAGATTAGAATCCCTCCCCCAAGACTTGCATAGTCTTATTATGTAGTTTTGCACATTTACTGTAGTGTTTGGCTGAAAACGTGAATAGAAGCTATACTTTGGAACGTTCCAATGAACAACCTCTGAGGGATGCACAATTTTTTAGTCATTGAAGCAATGCATGCAGTTTTAAATCAGAAATGATAAACGTGTTATGGCTTATGACATGATGAATACCTAATATATCAGCCACTGAGATAACTAACATTTGATAAGCTTTACGCAATTCCCGGTGCTAAAAAACAACTTTATGTGTTTAGGCCCTACTCATACAACTACATCAGTAAGCCTGGATTTGATTTGTAGATCATTGCTTGATATTTCTGTGTCGGTTATAGGCGGGAATTTTGCTATCCTCGTTGTAGTCATACAACCTCCTTTCTCTTGCAGGAAGAAAAGTCTGCTGGAAAGAAGAATCCAGCCTCTCTCCCATTAGGTATGATGATAAAAGTGAAGCCCCGGGCTAAAAAAGCGAAGGTGGATGAAGGGGATGCCGAAGAAGTTTCAAAAGCCGAAAATGCTCCTGAGAATTTAATGCATAAGTCTTTAAAACCATTGCAATCACTGAACGACGAAGCTGACAAGTCCCGCGAAGTTGCCTTAACTGGCCTCGTATCATACAGTGATGAAAGTGATGATGATGATGATGACTTGTAATGTGATATTTGTATTTTGAGAAGTTACATGATTTTGGTTAGTATTCTCATTTAGTATTTACTTTCTTTTTGTATAGCACTCATGCATTTACATGCCTATGTGGAATGAAGTAATATTCTTAAGAGAATAATACCCTATTATTATAAGCTATGAAGCGTGTTTCAGATATGGATAAGTATATTGGATACGATAGTATCCGATACGCCGATATGTATTTTTTCCTAAAATATAGGATACGATACATTTAGGGATACGTGTATAAAATAGTAAAAAATATATAAAATATGATAAAATTATACGTGTAAAGCAAAATATCCAAAGTAGAAAGTATAATGAAAATTGCAAATCATTATCTTTCATTAGTGTTTGCCTTTAAATAAGTTGATATTTTCGTTGATTATTGGGATGCTTTGATTAAAACGTATCATATCTATCCTAGTTTTTTGTTGAAAAAGTTTCAGATACATACTATCTATCCTAATTTTTTGTTCAAAACGTTTCAGATATGTATCTTAATATATTTTTTATTTGTTATTTTTGGATACTCTATGGACACGTATCCATGACGAATCGGAACGTATCCGTGTCGGATACGTGTTCAACACCGACACGTGAAGGAGTTTCACATATCCATGCTTCAGGGAGATTGGTAGCATGACATTCTTAAGATAATAATACACTATTAATATTGCCACCATGATGGGTCAAACTAAAATGAAAATGTCTAATGCAAATATGGTGGGTCAAACTAAAACAAGGCTTAATAATAAATCTTCACAGAATTAAATACTAACAATTGACTTCATAGCCCCATGTCATGACAAGGACATGGCCATTAACCTTGACAAAACTACACTATAAAAATAGAAGAAAAATAAACTTAGAAAGAAAGACTTATTCAACCATAGAAAATGCAAAATGGTTCCGCATTGTTATGTCCACATTATGTATTGTGGAACACATTTTAAAATACCGGGCATGACACTCCAACATTGTGCAAGAAATTAAGGAAAGAGCATCATTATCAATGGTTCAGATTGGTCAGAGAATACTATGTTGCTACATCTTTTGCTTGATGAGGTAACAATAATAAAAAAAAGAGAAAAATCTATGATTTGATGCTTAAGAGTTTTCCACATTGTTAATCATCATTTACTCTTAATCGTAAATAATATACATGAATGATGAATATGTAAACATGTAAAAAAAAACTCTATAATTATAGTGCATAGATGTGTAAGTAGCATTTCACTATTTATTTTGCACCTCATTGTTCATCTAAACATATGAATAAAATTTATAATTTGTAATGCTCAATGTCAATAGTAAGAAACTAAGAATATGAACTAGTTTTCTTTTATGAAAAGGGAAGCTAAGGTGAAAACATCCCTTATATCTAACTTCACAAAAAATAATATCCAAAGAAGGAAAATAGAAAGAAAATACACACAAAACAGTATCTGAAAGTAACTATCATACAGTTGAAGTAGTTGCATGAAGTTGTATTAAGGAAGAATAATATCCACCCTCAATGTTTATCAGTGTGTCATGTCTTCCTTTCTCAACAATAACTCCATTTTTCATCACTGCAATGACATTTGCATTCTTTATTGTAGATAAACGATGTGCCACAACCACAGTAGTTCTATTCACCATTACTCTGTCTAATGCATCTTGAACAACTCTCTCTGATTCTGCATCTAATGCACTTGTGGCCTCATCTAGTAGCAATATCTTTGGACTTTTAATTATAGCACGTGCAATGGCTACCCTTTGCTTTTGTCCACCAGATAATTGTATTCCCCTCTCTCCAACTATAGCATCATATCCCTACAGAAGTTTATGATAAAATTGTCAAATCTGGCTATGTGAACAGTGCACTCAATAAGACACAAGTGTCATTCATACATATTTGATTGGTGCATGTTACCTTAAAATAGGAGGCAAAATCAAAATCTAAATGTATAACCAACAAGGCGTTGGTCTAGCGGTGTAAGACCCCGCTAGATCCTAGGATGACCAAAAAGTCAAGGGTTTGATTACTGGCAGCGACATTTGCTGGGAGGGACAGCCATACACTCTGAAAGGGATTAGTTCCTTACCCTTAGGGTGAGAGGATACCATTGTTAGTACCAAAAAAATCTTGGTGTATGTCAATAAGATGTTGGTCTAGTGGTGTAAGGTCTCATTGGATCTCCAAATAGGTCAAAAGTTCTAAGGTACAATTCCCGAGAATGACACTTGTTGGGAGGAGCAGCCACACACCCCGAAAGAGATTAACTCCTTACCCATAGGGTAAGGGGATACCTTGGTTATACGAAAAGAAAGGTATGTATACAGAAAGTCATCTATGACTTAATTATAATGAAAGTTGTGAAGATGTGTTGTGTGTAAAAAGGACAATTTGGCAGAAAAAAATGTTCTTCATTGTTTTTACCTGTTGTAATCCACTAATAAAACTATGGGCATTGGCCAATTCTGCTGCAGCTATAATTTCTGCTTCAGTAGCATTGCCTCCTTTTCCATACGCAATATTGGCGCGAATAGTGTCATTGAACAATACTGGTTCTTGGCTAACAAGTCCCATTTGTTGCCTTAACCATTTGAGCTGTAAATTCTGAATATCTACCCCATCAAGTGTAATATGACCAGAATCAGGGTCATAAAATCTTTGTAACAAGGAAATCACTGTGGATTTCCCACTTCCACTTTCACCAACAAGGGCCACTGTCTGGAATAGAAAATTTGATTAGAACCATTAATTGCAAACTGCATTTGCAGTTGCTCGGTATTTCGGTAACATGAAATGTAGATAAAGTCTAAAAACAGAACTTAAAACTCACCATGCCAGAATGGATAGTCAAGCTAAGGTCTCGAAAAATCGGAATATCTGGCCTAGATGAGTACTTAAAGCTTACATGGCGAAGCTCAATTTCTCCCCTTATGCTATCTAGCCTTGTACCGGACTCATCACTTGGATCTATCTTAGACTTCCTATCGATTATTCCAAAAATCGACACAATAGCTGACTTTGCTTTACTAGAATCAGGAGCCAGAGAACTTGATTGGGAAATTCCGTTAGCTGTAAAAGTTAAAGCTAAGATAACCTGCAAAATGTTTTTAAGAAGGAAACTTTTTAGCTTGAAATATTAAAACTTTTTAATTTCCCAATAAGAAGATGATAACAAATGTTGGACAAGCATCAAAGAGTTAGTACCCGAAAAACATCTGAGAATGTTGCGTTTCCTGCATCCACGAATCTCGCTCCAACATAGTAGCATAGTGCATTGACACAAAATAGTAAGAAAAATGAAACTCCAAATCCTGTTCCACTGATCAAGCCTTGTCGAATCCCTGCTTTCATGGGACCTTCACATTTCTTCCTGTATAGTTCCATAACCTTCTCTTCAGAACAAAAAGAAGCTACTGTTCTTATGCTTCCAACTGCATCATTAGCAACTTGGCTTGCTTCTTCATACATTTTCTGCATCAATTTGCATTACAATACTTAGAATTTGTTGCAAAATCTAAATTATGCTTTTTTACTTATGCAACCACTGTATAGCTAAGGAAAATAACTCAGTTATTTGTACAACTAGATTACCCAAAAACATATTTCTATGGAAAATATAAATTATGAAGTATGTATGTATCTTTGTTGCAGAATCCAAACAATGGAGTAATTTGTTTACCTTTGCATCTCCACTGAACCCCTTCATGAATTTAATTTGTATATATCCATTGAGTCCAATGAAGGGAATGAAGACAACAACAATAAATGCCAACTGCCAGCTCGCGGTGAAAGCAATAATCAAACCTGTCAATGCTGTTGCTATATTTTCAACCAATAGTCCGAGTGCATCACCAACAAGGGCACGCACGAATGCAGCATCGGTTGAGAGCCTTGCACCAATTGCACCACTTGAGTTCGCAGGTTCATCAAACCAACCAACCTCCATGTTGATCACCTTTTCGTAACAAATTAGCCTGATACGTTGGATTAGCTTACTTCCAGCGACAGAGAAAAAGTGCATTCGGGTTGGAATTGCTACTAACGACGCAAGTCCAAGGGCCACAAACATTAGTGACCAAAATTTGGAATCCTTTTTCAGCTCATGAAATGGTTCATAAAATATTTTGATGACAGTGGAAAGCAATAACCCAAATATTGGAAATATAGCACCATTTGCTATGGAGCCTACACATCCAATCAGAAGCACTGGAATCTCTGGCTTGTTGAGGGCAGCAAGGCGTCGAATTGGAACCTTTCCTGGTTGTTCTTTGGTTTGTGAATGTTCAGATTCAGGACCAGGGATGCTAACTCCTGTTGGTAAACTAAACGAAACTGAAAAAGAGTGGCGGCTACTATTCCCCAAAGATGATCCTGATCTTCTAAGTGACCCCGGTCGACTCGAATGTTTAAGGGATCCCGATGAAAGTTCTCTCTTGTTTTGATGGTCTGCACTTTCTTCTGATTCATTCCTTTCTTCTTGTAAGCGTATAAGTTGAGAGTAAGCTCCACCAGGATTCTTGAGTAGTTCTATGTGTGTTCCTGAATGATAAGAACAAAGTTATAGTGAGATACATAAAAACAAAAGCCTGATAAGTTGGTTCCTGTCAATATTTGATAAGTTCTAGGATCTATGTTATTAAGAAAAGAGAATATTGTTTTATACAGAGGGGAATGCCTTGTTTTGTTCTGTCAAAAGTTGAAGCATGAACCAAGAATGGTTCCAGAACTAAATAGTTATCCATCCCTCATTTAATTATTAATTGATTCGACTTACTTAGGATGCAGTAACATGTAAAAAATTCAGAAATATTGAAATGTGGTATCAATGATTTCGGTAAGAAAGCCGTGTTCGCTGTAGTTGATCAATGTCTCATGATGCTTGTAATAATAGTACCATTCACTCTATAGAGTTTTGAGAAACTTTTGAATCAAGGTTTGAGCTAAACTTGTTTCATACCTTTTTCAACCATTTTCCCGCTTTGGATAACAGCTATCATATCAGCATTCCTCACCGTGCTCAAGCGATGTGCTACAACAACAGTGGTTCTGTTGACCATGATCCTGTCTAGTGCTTCTTGCACTACCCTTTCAGATTCTGCATCAAGTGCACTTGTAGCTTCATCGAGAAGTAGAATTCTTGGATCTTTCAGGATTGCTCTGGCAATGGCAATGCGCTGCTTCTGTCCGCCGGATAGCTGAGTTCCATGCTCACCAACCATTGTGTCCAATCCCTGGATGCAGAAGGTAAATTCTTAAGTTCACATAAAAACAAGTCGAAAGATCATGAATCAAAATACGGCACCATAATTATAGCAACTATGACCTGTGGCAATTTATCAATGAACTTTGCAGCATTGGCAAGTTCAGCTGCAGCTCTTATCTCTTCAACCGTTGCTCCCTCTTTTCCATATGCAATATTATCCTTAATGCTGGATGCAAACAACACTGGCTCTTGGCTGACAAGGCCAATTTTTCCTCGGATCCATCGAATCTGAAATTCCTTAACGTTTATGCCATCGATAAGAACTTCACCTGCCCGTGGATCGTAGAATCTTTCTATCAAACTGATGACTGTAGACTTTCCACTTCCACTTTGTCCTACTAATGCTGTAGTGGAACCACTAGATATTTGAAGAGAGAAACCATTGAATATCAATTCCTCAGGTCTAGCTGGATAACTGAAATAAACATCCCTTAACTCTATTTCACCATGAATATCCTCTATAGTTTTTCCATTTGGGTCATAAGCATCTATATCCGGCTTTCTCTCAATCGTCTGAAACATTTTATAAGCCGCTGCTTGACCTGCAGCAAAAGCACTCATGGAAGGGGATGCCTGGCCAAGAGACCTAAGATATGCATATTCATGTGAAAATTTATGTAAATTAGAAGCATGCATCCTTTTATATTTCTATATTCGTCTATAGTCGTAAACTCGTAAGCGAAGAGTTTATATACTTCATTAGGACATGAAAAACACAAAATGGAATCTACTCACATGGAAGCAGTTAACACAGCGATAATCACATTGATCACCCTACCACCATCATATCCTTTTTCCATGATCAACTTTGCGCCATACCATACAGCCAAAGCATAAAGGCAGAAAATAAAGAACATAATCGTGCCAAGACCCATTCCGGATACGAAACCTTCTTGAACTCCTGATTTGTATGAATCTTCAAGAAATGTGCTGTAACTAGATACTGCTTGCTTTTCCCCGGTAAAGGATGCAACCTGGAAATATACACAGCGAATTAAAATAACGAAAAATCATAGCGCGGTCAAAGATATTCATTAACAAGGTCTTAAGGTTTAAGAACAACATACAGTTCTGATTGAGCCAATTGTCTGTTCAACTAGATTTGCCGCTTTTGCATAAGCTTTTTGACCTCTTGACGATGTCTTTCCTATGGCAAGCGCCATAGTAGCGCCGGACACTACTAGAAGTGGAATGGTGGACATCAAGACAAGAGTAAGAAGCCACCCTTTGACAAAAGCTATCACAAATCCTCCTATAAATGCTGACATTAGCTGCATAAACTTTCCAACCTGTTTAAACAAGCAACTTCTTGCATTTATGGTCATTTCTCAAATATCTTCAGTGTATGTAATGTAACTGTTGCATCATATAATAGTAGGAGTTTGCAGTTTAGTAGTTTAGTACCTTCTCACCCATGGCATCTTGTATGAGTACAGTGTCACCCGACATTCGCCCTATAACCTCTCCGGTGTTAGTTTCCATATCGAAGAAACTAATGTCTTGTCTTAGTATAGCTTTCAAATACAAGCCTCTTATTCTAGCAGCTTGTCTTTCCCCTGTGGCCATCCAGCTAGCCACCTCTGAAAAAATGTGAAAAAGTTTTTGCACCTCAAATTCATTTTCACGTCAAATTCTAGTACTGGACTCTCCAGTACCGGAGAAAATCCAGGCCCTCCAATACTATATCACGAATCGTTTCTTTCAAAAACTTAGATTCAGTAAAAGAGCATGAATGGTTTTATATATCTAACATGTTATACTTACGGAGGAATGCTGCAATACCAGTGCCAATTGCTAAGTATACAAACTTTAGACAAATCTGCAATATTTACAGGTAACTAGTTAGTCATGATATTCTTGAAATCAAACTTTACCACAGTTTCTTTCTGAGAAGTGTTAGTTTTTTTTACCATAATAGAAGTACTTTAAGCAGTGGTTAAATCACACTGAAGTCCTTAAATTTCAATATTTGTATGATATATGGACTCTGTCATAAACTCAAGCCAAATTATTCATCTCTAATTCTCTATTAAGATTATCAAAAGCAAGACTTGTGAGTTATTTATTATATGCTTATTTCACTGTGTTATTTACAGTTTTTGTGCATACAATTAGAAATTGAATAATATTCAATACCTTTAGTTTTGATAAAACTACATTTTTAACCAAATTATACTCTCTTTTTATTGAAGTTCTCTTTCTGTTCTAGTTTATGAGCCTATACAAAGATAAAATAAAGTCAAAACAAATTTACTGTTACATAATACTTGTTGTTTAGGAAACATAGGGACCATCTTTTTTGGTATCAATTATATTTCCAAGAATAACTTTTTTCATTTAATAATACTTGCTTTGTTTAGTATGAAATTGATTTTTAAGATGAATACGTACGAGGAGAACAAAAATCTTCTATTCCCACTATTCTGTATCATCCCTTTTTTCGGTAAACAATCACATAGTTAAAAAAAGAACGAAACGAGAATATAACAAAACTCGGTATGAATCGTCTACCTTGGAAACTTCATGGACAACATTGGTGTTGTTAGTTTGGTTACTTCCAAAGGTATTAATAACTTGGCCAAGAAGTAATGTCATAAGTGGCATTGCTAAACCATTTCCAATAGCTCCAATGGTTCCAACAACCATTAACATAATATCAGTAGAATCTGCAAATGAAAATAACCTGAAATATGGAACTGTTTCAGCTTTTTCTTTTTGTTTACTATTTTCACCATTTGTGTTGGTTTCTGAAGGATGATTTTCTGGTGCTGCTGAACTTGTCTCTTCATGCTTATGTTCTTCACCATTCTCAGGATCCATATCAGTTAAGTTCCTTCTATACAAATCTGGTTGAGGTTGAATAAGAACTACACTTTCTCATGTGGTGCAAGTTCTTATAAAACAAACATCATTCTATGAAGCAAATGACTAATTAAGGTTTTGGTCTTATGAGCTTATATTTGGAGAATAAAGTATTTCCTCGTACCAGGAGATAACTTACATCCTCCGGTCAGTAAAAGTATGACATGTGTATTGTTTTGTTTAATTTTATAAATATTTTTTTAGAAAATGATTAAATATGACACATGTCACGATTTTAATGGTTGGATGAAATAATTTATCTCTTTATACCAGGAGATACTTTATTCTCTTATATTTGTCAAAAGTTAAAAACAGATCAATAAATCAATGAAATAAATAGATAAATAGATAAATTGAAGCATGTTGTTCCATTATTTGGTATAAAATTATAGTCAACTACACATAGTAGTAGTTTAAGATTTAAATGTACATTTTTTTATTAATAACATTGACAATATTTTAACTTAGGTGCATGCATTTTAAGTGCCACAACTCTAGGGACAAAATAAAGTGGATTATTATTAGAAAAAACTTAGTATTAAAGTTGACAATTATTTTCATGATGATAGTAATGCTTGAATTACGGGTCAAACTTTTTATATCTTGGAGTGCAAGATTGAAAAAGCATCAATTTGGTGGGTGTGGAAGTTCTTATCAAGTTAACATTTTCCACAAAACCGTGTGATGTAATGGACATGACCAACAAGTTCAACAAAATTGCACTTACTTCAAGAGTATGTAAAAAAAACCTACTACATATCATAGTCATTTATTTTTAGAAAATTCAATGGCTTTAATTTATGAGTACATCTAAACCATTGGATTTTCCAAGAATGGATGAATAAAATATGAAGTAAGTTTTTTCTAGTTTCTCTTGGAGTAAATGTATCCCCTCCCGATAATGAAATAAAGAAAGATGGAATAAGAAGGGAATGATAGTGAGAGAGGGATTAAAGAAAGATTTATTTTGGAAAAAGACAAGAATATGGGATCATTTATTATTTTGAAAAAGATTCAAAACATTTCACCAAACATATACTTTTATAATATCAAGAAAATGTCATACCAAAGAAAATGGTGGGGTGTTAAGAAAATTCCTTATTTTTATCTTCTAGTATTACAGTTTATTATTTAAGGAATGTATCATTTATTATTTTAATGTGGTACTCCTAATATTATTACATCTTTAAAGGACTAACCGATAACTATTTTCACTTTATACTATATTAACCCCTCTATTCCAATATTGAACGATGCAATATAAGACTTGTTAAATAATATATTTCAAACATCTCAAAATATTTCATGATTTTATCTCGTAATAAACCAAAATCTGATTTTTAGAAGTTTGGAAAAATATATTCAGAATTTCAACAAATAACTTTGAAGTTATAAAACAATTACTAAGTTACAATTGTAGAGACCAATGTCTCATAAAAATATGGGATGTTCAACTTCTAAAATCACCCCTTTGAGATGCACTTTATCCTAACAGCATATGAGGTAATATAACTATGCTACCAATCAAATACAAGAAAACTCTATCTTATTATAGTTTATGAAAATATCCAGAAAAAAAAGTGAAATTGAAAAAAAAAAAGTAATTGATAGCTTTGCAATTTTTTGAATTACAACTAAACTAAAACAAATTTTACTCTCTTACATAATGTATCTTTTGAAAATGGATGGAGCATACTCACAAACTTCATTGATGGTGCTAAACGTAAATGGATCATCTGTTGTACTGGACTCTCCGGTATATGTAGAGATGATGACAAGTGTCATTTGAACTTTTTTAACAGTCTAGATTTTAAATTATTTTTAATTAAAATAAAATTTTAAGTTTTCAAATGATTTTGGGCCTCATAATCCAGTACTGGACTGCTGGAGAGGACCCCAACCTGTGCTAAACTGGATATTTCGGAAGCTATCAATAATTTGGTCATAGAGAAATCTTATAAGTTATTTTATTTTAAATTTCATTGCACAACCATAATTGTAGTCATAATATTACGTTAAATGTAATATAACAGTAACAATAACTACAATTTAAAAATAAAGGTAAGAATCATATAATTATTACTTAATTTCAACAAAAATATGTATTTTAGGACTAAAAGTCTACTTATATAAACAAACTTGATTGGCTTTCAAAGGAAAATTTCAGAATTTTCGAGTTACACACAATATACAAAATACTAGAGTAAAAACAACAATCGCAAATATATTACAATAATATTACAACAATACCATATAAAGTCAATAATATAAACAACAATTTTGCATATATGAACCTTAATATGATACCTATTAAAGGCAAAGATATCCGAAATAAAGCTTATATTAGTGGGCCGGTTCCTCTCCAATACTGGACAGTATTTCCAATATTGGAATATAAGGAGGAAGAATAATTTATTTTTTTCATGTCACGTGTCAAGATCTGCATCGACCGAGTACCGAAGAAGATGATCTTTACTCTATATTATCATGAGTCATGGCAGCATGCATGTGATGAATGAAGGAACCATGATGTTGTTTTTCCACACACCATGTCATCAAACGAATCCCTTTGTTTGGGAGAGGCAATGACCCTACAATTCCAACTGGTATAATAGTAGACCCTTGTATAGGGACAACATGAACTGGTGGACCCCACTGATAATCAACATTGTTGAAACCCAACTTTCCCCACTCAGATATAAACAACGTTGTATAAGTCAAAGGTGGTGCAAAAGGGTCTTCATTATTACCACTTTTCAAATGTTCACTTTTCAAGTACTTATCAAATTCTATAGGTAACTTAGTTTTTGTTTCTTGGATTAACTTCACAACATCAAAAATTGATTTTTCTTTAAGTGATTCAGATGAAGATGTTATAGTTATTGGGAAGAAACAATTACCATAGAAGCCATTGGGAAGAGGAGGTTCCAATAATTGACGACAATTTGCAAAGAACACCAACTTCACTTGTGTATTGTGTTCAAAATTAATGGCTCTTGTTCTGCTACTCCAAGTTCCTATGGTGAGGGATCAATGCATAAACAATCACAGAGATTTCATTTATATAAGAATCATAATATTATACCAAAAATTAGATGGTGTGGGTAATAAATGTTAACGCATAGTGGGTCTCAGAAGAGTAGATGTACATAGTCTTATCTCTGCAAGCGAAAATATTGTTCCAGAAAATTAGGCTTAATAAATATTTTTATATATGTACACATAACCAGACCGGATCGGACTGGACGGTACAACCGGTTCGATCGCTGACCGAAATGGACGGTCGGTCTGATTCGATCGCTGAACAAACTTGGAACAGCTCTGATTTGTAGTCTTAACCGAATGAGTGGTTGAACCGCTTTGAACTGAAGAAATTTCGGTTCAACTATGCTAAATCTGTTTAAACCGGAATAACCTCAGAAGTGAATTGAGCGGTTCACTTAAAATTTAAAAAATGTAACATTACTCTAATGTTTTATTTTACTTCGGTGTAAAAAAAGATGGAGATATATTACTTCAATATAGTTATATAAAATTTTACATTTATATATAATTATATATTTATAGATAAAAATTATTAATTATATTTAAAATCATCCAGTCCGACCGGACGGTTTAACTATTTAAACCAGTTAAACCTAATTCGAAACATTTTCCGGTTTAATGTCCGGCTCAGGTTCCACAACATGAGATCACGAGTTCAAATTCTAGAAACAACCTATGTCTTTAATAGAGTAAGGTAGCATATATCTACCCTTCTTAGACCTCAAAAATCAAATGCAGTCACTATAGTTGTGGTAATGAGTTGTGCAAATATAATTTTTGTAATAGTTATGAGTCCTTGAATCCCTACCTGCTGCAACAATCTCAAAGGAAGAGCAATTGTGTCCAGTTAGTTGTTGAAACTGTTGTTTAAGTTTGTTGATTTGAATGATTGGAATGTCTATATTAGCATGTTGTAGGTTGTATTCTGGCATTGTTGGAGGTTGTTGTTGTAATTGAGGTTGTTGGAGTAATAATTGAGGTGAAGGAAAGAAGTGTCTATGCCACACTGGTTCAATGGTGGGTTTGTCAAAACCTCTAGCAAGTTCACCAATAGCATTTAGAAATTGAGCAGCACCAAGACCATCACATATACTATGACAGAATATAAGGCCTATCACAAAACCACCACAACCAAATTCTGTCACCTGAGAATAAAAAGCAACCAACAATTCACATATCATAACTAATCCCTTTTGTAGTGTGTGTCTGTCCCAATAAACAAATGTCGTTCTCAGGAATCGAACCTTAGGCCTTTTGGTCTATCTGGGATTCAATGAGACTTTGTACCACTAGATCAATATCTTGTTGGTGCAAATATACGAGAGTTTGTTATTTGAATATCTAGAATTTGATGTCCAATACATTTAGAAAGTCTTAATGTAAGAAACTAATTAATAATTCTAATTAATAAGCAAGAATTCATATATCATAATTCTAATTAATAATTAATCAATGGTATCATTTCATTATATAGGTACGAAACTAATCCTTTTTGAAATGTGTGTATAACTCGACCAACAAATGTCGTTATCAAGAATTGAACCTTAAGCCTTTTGGTTTATGTGTGATCTAATGAAGTCTTGCACCACTAGACCCATGTCTCATTAGTGCAAATATTTGATGAGGAGAGTTTGTATATTGAATATGCTAGAAGGGAAAATAAATATACACAAAAACCTCAGGTACAAAATTCAACTCAATCATAAACCATGTATATTAAACTAATTAATGAGTTGGATTTTAAAATTAATTTCAAGATGGTTTAGTTGATTGCTAACCCTAAACATAGGTATGAGCACACTAATTCATAACATAATATGATTTGATTCCATTTTTTGTTGAATTAATTTCTTCTTGAAATATGCAAGGTATAATAAGCCTTTACTTAAGGCTTGTATAATGGTACCCTCATCATAGAATAATGGGTATAATGGGTATAATGGTACCTCATCATAGAATAATGGGTATAATGGGTATAATGGTATCATTTTTCTACTACATTATGGGTATAATGGTATCATTTTTTTATATATAATGGTGTTATCCATTGTTGGTGAGACAATGATATCTGCCTCATCCATTACTTTCATAAGTGAAATTGTAATGGGTCATTACTATTATTATTTTAAGAAGGTGATAGATATAAAAAAAGATTGGTTATCTTCAAAATATTTTCCCAAATTTGACTCGAACCAATCAAAATAAAACTAGAAAATCATAAATATATAATTTTTGTAAGTGATATGACATATTTGAGTGGTTCGGAATATGCTTAAAAACATGCTTAGAGACAATAAACCGTTGTATCCTATGTTAGATTTCAATAATCATTAGATTGTCACTACCTCATAATCATTTACATTCATTAAAGTTCTTATATATTCATTAGGTTTGTTATATAACAAAATTAGACATATTTATCATACTAATATTGTATTTGTTAACTAGAGACCAACACTAATTAAGCTAGAGCAATGTTTCAAATTGCATTATGCAACCTGTATTGGAGATTGCAGTTTTAAGATTATTGGT
Organism: Lupinus albus; assembly: GCA_009771035.1. Lineage (NCBI taxonomy): Eukaryota > Viridiplantae > Streptophyta > Magnoliopsida > Fabales > Fabaceae > Lupinus > Lupinus albus. Next base: position 1,646,991 of record CM020016.1, read on the forward strand.
GACAATATTACAAACCACAATTGTGGAAAACAGAATGGACCAGGTGGTCCGACGGTTCGACCGCTAAATGAACTTGAAAACGACTATGTTTTACCGTCTTAACTGAATGAGAATTGGATCGCTTTAAATTTGGTTAATTTCGGTCCGACACTTTCACTTAAAATAAAAAGAAATAAATTTTTACATAATTATTAATTATATAAAATTTTGTATTTATATATAATTATATATTTATAAATAAAAAATGATTAATTATATATGAAATCATCAGTATGACCGAATTGTTTAACCGTTTAAACCTGATACGGAAACGCAACAATTTATACAGTATGTAACCTGATTGATACCTGCATTTTGACAAGAGGATCGATACCTTCGATCTGAGGAACATGATTCGGAAGAAGATCATCATACGGAATAGACTCAACATCATCAAAGAAATTAACAGATTCAAGTTTGCAATCATAAGCACATGCCTCAACAAACCATGCACCATCTCCTGAACACTGAATTTGCAAAAACCCTTCTTCTTTTGATTCTATAAGTCTTCCAGCAAGTGGGTAATAAGGAACTAATGCTTTAGATAAAGCTTCTCTTATGACCCTTTTTGCTTCATGACCATGTTTGAAAACATGTAAGGTTTTAGCATTGCATCTTAGAGAAGGTAATTTATCAATGGTTGATAAATCTAGTGTGATGCATGGAGTGTTCTTGAATGGTTTAACTAAGCTTTGTTTGGTTCTGATAATAGATATATTCATGGTTATAGTGTTGAAAGATAGAAATCAAAGTAAAGGGTTGATAAGAAGAAGAATATTTGTGATTCTATGTATTGTTATGATGAATTGTAAGAGGCTTTGTTTATAAAGTGATTAAATGGATATTCTATAAAAAAAATTGTGGTACTTGGCTTTTAAGTCTAAACTTGGTTTGGTGTAGAAAGTAGAAAACTGAACTATTCCGCCAAGCAATTTTGGTCATTTCCTTTGCAAAATCAAATAACATAGACATGAATGCTAGGATGGGAAGGGAAAGGATCATCTATCCCAAATGGACCTTGTCCCTCTGTTCTCATCCAATAAAAATTTACTAGATAATATAAAATATTATTTTATATTTTTATAATTTTTTATTTTAATTAAATAAGACAATGTGATTGATTCGGGACACCATTTAGGACACCAAATGGGACAGAAAATCCCGTTCGCTTGGAAGGGCCCATGAGGAATGAAAGAGAGTAAAGACCAATAATTCAATTCAAATAGTAATAGATACACATAAATCGAATTAATATCAAGGGTTCCTCTCCCCAAAAAAAATGTATATCTCCTGTAAAATTAATCATGTTACACTAAGTAATGTAAAAAATGTTATTTTTTGTTTTTATAATTTTTTTTCAATTAGGTGATAGTTTTTAATTAGATTAAAACACACTTGAAATACCAAAAATGGGAAAGATAATTTTCATGAGGAACCACATATCTTTGTGTTTCTAGTGGTTCAGATTTCAGCTCTATTTTTATTAGAGAGGAGTCAGCATGTCTCAATGTTATTTGCCGAAAATAATTAATGAGGATTGGGCATCCAAGACCATTGAGAACTAGTTGATATTGATTTGTGCTTTATGTGAACCATTGAGAACTAGTTGATATTGCCCCGAATAATATTATATTCTCCTACTAAATCCTTTTAATAATCCTCATACTTATAAAAAAAATGACATATGTCTCGAAGTGATACGTTATTTATTAGTTATTGGTTTACAAGTAACATATGTCACTTTCTTATGAGTAAGAGGATTATTAGAAGAATTTAGTAAGAGGATATATAATTTTCCTATTACACCTTATCATCCCAATATGTGGTAACAATTGGTAACCATTTTTCTTCAGTAGTATTTGTTTCTTATCCAAACATATTTACATGATAAAAATTCTTACCCCTTTTCTCATTTTATAATTCTTTTCCAATCAAAATTCCAAATTCAAAATCATTCTCAACTTCTTTGAACAAATTTGTTTCATCATTTTCTCTAAGCAAGTTTTAGGAGACTCTCTATTTTCTCTCTTGGCAGTAGCCTTTTTCGCAGCGAAAACATGTGACTTGTGCTTTGTGCTGCCATAGTTGATGAATGATAATGAGTAGTAGTTTCTTCCTTTTTTTGCTTCTAACGTTGTTAGGGAATGAGGTGAGTTGATAAGAAGTTTTATACTAACGCTTTTGCTTCTAACTTTAATACTAGTGTTATTAATAACATGTCGGTCATCCGGTAGGGTACTGATATAGTGGTATAACAATTCATTCGATGGTTCACTAATTAAACCGTATACCGGTGAAGTTAGATATATAATATATATATTAACATTAATGTTGAAAAATCAATAAAAAACAATAATTACTTTTATTTTCATTAAAAAATTAATTTTAGGGAGGGATCCACTTACTCCAAGAGTAAGTTTAAAACATTTACATGGGAAATCCAATGGTTTGAATTAGTGAGTAGATCTAAACCATTAGATTTCCTAGAATTGATGGCTACGATGTAGAGTAATTTTAAAAAATCTTACTCTTGGAGTAAGTAGATCTCTCCTCCTAATTTTAAATAAAAATAGACCGATGTGACAGGTACAACCGGTTTTGACCGATATAATTGTGGTACCATACCCGTGTTGAAACCGAACCAGTTTTTAAAAACCGGCCGGCACGAACCAGGGTTAATACTACATTATAATAAAATTTGGGTTGACAACTTGGCATCTCCCCTTCAAAACAAAAAAAGTACAATAGCAAAGTAGAGACTAGAGAGGGTGGATTCTACATCTTTGAGTACTACAAGGTGTAGTACAATTGAAATCTATCTGAACATGTTCACTTTGAACTATGTAGTACCAATAACATGAAGTAGTACAAGGACAACATTAAACTCAAATTTAGTAGTACATACTTGTACTAAAAACCAACCTCCCTTGTACTATTTATTATGTTTATTATATATAGACTCTTATTGCATCATATCTATACACTCAAAAGTCCTTATGAATCTGAAAATCTATTTTTTTTGGGTGATAATATCATTTTATGTTTTAGACAACCTTATTGGTATATAGATATTTTTATAGAAGGTGGTTAATGTTTGTGGGTAAGTTAATCAAAATGGGATGATTATGAGACATGACAAAGGCTGGGAACAGGTAGAGCATGAATGAAGCTAACAACAGAATATAGTCATAGAAAGTGAGAATGAGAGGAAGAACCTGTTGTTGCTACACTCATGCACTGCCTCTTCCCTGGCTCTGGCTCTGTCCCTTCCTTTCGTCATCTCCATTTACATCGTCCGTCTTTATTTATCGATCTATTTATCTATCAAATGAGTTCAAATCCTGAAAACATTCTTTCTGTTTAAGGGGTAAAGCTGCGTAAGTTTACCCTCCCCAGATTCCACTAAGTGAGAGTCTTGTGCATTGAGGCTCTCTTTTATTGAGCATTTTAACGACATGACAATCTATTATGAATGATACTATACAGGAGTTTTACACACTGTATCAAAATAAATCCTTACTCAAATAATAAGGCATTGATGTTCATTGAATACATAGCTAGTTGGCTCTATTTGATGCAGCATTTTATAAATCTTATAACTGTTCTAACAGAATGGTTCTAATTGATACTTTCTCTGATAGATATTGTTCTATTTGATCATGCAGCATTGTCTCACACTCTCAGTACCATAGTTACTGATCAATTAAATCCACAGTTGTCTGGCTGAGATAATTTAACCCTATATCCTTCAAGTTTAATATATGCTTTTGTTTTCTGGAAATTGTTCTAACAAACATAACTGTAATCTAATATTACCTTATGTTCTGTCCGAGCTCTGAGGTTTTGCCCGACACCGACTGGAAGTGGTGGCTCTCCTCTTGATGACTTTCCTTCCACGGTTGAGTGAGGGAAGAGTGCCTTGAAAAAGTACTTCGAGTTTGTGTCACAGATTCTGCATGGTTGATAGGGTGATAAGCCGATTGTTCCTTCCAATCACACTCAATCAGCTTAGGGATGGATGGAAGAGCAAGCATCAGCCTTGGGGTGATCGACGACAGTAACATACTCAACCTCTGAGTGTCAATATGACTATGGCCGATTGTGGTATAACTCATGCCGAAAATGAAGTCTTGTGCCACTCTAGATTACAAATCTCATGCATTTCCAAAAAATAGAGGCTCTCACAATTTGTGTTGATGACATTTTTGTTTGATTCAAAGTTAAAGCAATACCAGGGCTTGTCACAACACAATATGGTGGCAAAATTTAAGATAAGATTAGGGGATAATGTCATGTAATACCTGATAAATGATAATCACACACACATCATTTGGTGCTATTTTATGATAATATCACTGCTATTCCTTCTTCTGTCTATCATCTTAAGCAAATTATGATTGTTTTTCTTTCCAGAGAGCAAAATTCAAAAATAAGACATTGGCATAATAATCAACAACAATTGAATCTACTGAGATGAACTAAAAGTTGCAATTGCATCAATTTCTTCTTGCAATAGAAGAGCATCGATGAAGACATCAAGACTCTCTCCTTGCATCACATCATCTATTGAGTGATAAGTGATGCCAACTCTATGATCGGTTACACGGCCTTGTGGAAAATTGTATGTTCGGATGCGTTCAGATCTATCTCCACTACCAATCTGTACAATATGCAAGCTGAGTCGATCCAGAAAGCAAAAGGGTATAGCAATTGAAAATAGTTTACTGAGATCCCTTTACCTGCTCTGATCGAAGCTTTGATCGATTACTATGAAGTCTGGACCTTTCCATCTCATATAGTTTTGCACACAGCACCTTTAGTGCTTTGGCCTTGTTCTAAACAGAAATGAGATAACAGAGGTAAAAATTTAAAGGGAGGGAAAGAATAAGATCACAAACAAGTGTAGAACAGAATAACCATAATAGTGAATTAATCACATCACAGTTAACAAACCCTGGCTCATCAAATATGTTAGTATGGCCCTTACAATATCTTAAGCAACTGAAACAAAATAACAATAACAACAATCAAGCTTTTATCCCAGTAAAAGAAACAAAATAGCCGTAGATAAAAATACCGAACAGTGAAAAGAAAAAGGCTTATGCTTTCTTGTTTTTCTTAAAATTGTTAAGTCGGTCCATGTCTTCAAATAAAGTTTTGAAACTAAAATGTAACTATATCACACACATGCTTTTCTAAATGAACACGACGTCAGAGAGCATTTTAAGTTACCTATCTAGCTCAACTGAGATAACAAAATAGCACAAAACTGCACATTTCAGAAATTTGCTTATGGCTTTATAGATGGCATACGAAAAGAATAATTACTGTAAGAAATTGCCAAGTAGCTATACACTAGAACATATTCCCTTAGTAACTACTATCTCTCAAGTGCATGTAACATTTATGTGAGGCAGTAAATTAAATTACACATTAATAAAAAGAAAACGTAGCACTACTATTAACTCCAAGATATTGACAGCATTTTGGAGTCAACTATAGCACTTTTAGCCTTCCTTTGGTAGAGAAGAAAGGGAAGAGAAAGAGAATGAGAGAACAGAAGTTGAAGAGAAAGATTCTCCTTCTCTCAATTGGTTGAGGAGAGAGTTTAAGAAGAGAGTAAAAAATGAAGTGGGGTCCATCAAATTTCTTCCTCTCATGTGAAGAGAAAGCGGGAGAGGAAGAGTGGGGGAGTAAAATCACTTCTTTCTCCTCTTTTTCTATACAACCAAACAACACAACTTCACTCTATTTTCCACCTCTTTCTATCTTTTCACTCTCTTGCTCACATATTTCTCTCTTCTTACTTTCTTCCCTCAAACCAAATGGAGCCTAATAAGTTTTCACAAATACAAAACAGGGGAGTAATTTACACCCAAAAAAAGGAAAAGGCAAATTTCCAGTTAAAAACAAGATATGTAAATCATGCCAAATATTTAGAACCATTTACCGAATGCTGAGAACGTTCATCTTGTATAGCAACCACAATCCCTGTCGGAATGTGAGTTACTCTAACAGCACTGTTGGTTGTATTTGCATGCTGACCACCTGAACCACCAGATCTATAGGTATCGATTTTCAAGTCGTCATTCTTCAATTGAACATCAACCTACATCAGGGGCACGTGCAAGACACAATAAGAGACCAGCAAGAGAAGAAAGGTAGGAACTAGGATCACATCATATTGCATCAGATGGAACATAAAAGGCATTAATCAAGCTTCCAAAGTTCCATCAATGAAACTAACAGATCCAAAGGGGGGAGAGGAGGATGCATTTTCCTTATTCATTATTTTGGAGGAACTACACGTAGAAAGCATTGATAATATTCTTGGATACAACAAGAACTCAAGTTCCATGTCACAGGGCATTGATTCATCAGATTAATTACTAATTACCACATCAGCCTGAGGAAGGATTGCAACAGAAACAGCACTGGTATGAATGCGTCCCAACTTTTCTGTTGCAGGAACTCGCTGTTAAAAAAGAAAGTCAGTAATTGCTGAAAGTAGATGTGGTCATACATTGTATGTGAGGGAGGAGTGGTAGAGCTAAAACCTGTACTCTATGAATTCCACTCTCAAATTTAAGTTTCCCAAAAACACCAGATCCTGCAATGGTTGCACTAGCCTCCTGAGAATGTAAAATCCAAACAAAAAATACATCAATTTATTTCATTGAGATTCAAGAAAGTTTTAAGTTGGTTGTGACTACCTAACACAACCTTCACTTTTTAGGACCAACTATGTATGTTTTCAACAAAGCACAACATATGCATAAAAAGTACACGACTGCAAGATGAAATATAGTTCTACTATCATGAATTGGAGGCATGCAGTAAAACCAGTTGCCTGCAGTCTGCAGTCGAAATTGCAACCAACAATTCAAAGCATACACATTAATGAATGAAATATGCACCTTGTATCCTTTATGGTCAGATTGAGCTATATCTACTACTTCAAACTTCCAGCCTTTCTGGTGAGCATACTTCTCATACCTATCTTATGTAAGACAAAACTCCTTTTAGAAATCTATAATATTACAACAGCTTCTGACCAATTTTCGTTTAAACAAATGTAACCTTACATTCTAAATATGTCCATTGCAAACAAGGAAGCCTCTTCCCCGCCAGTGCCTAGCAAAAATGGTAAAATAAAATAAAATCAAATGAAAATGGGGACAAAAGAAAGCAAATGAAAATGATGAACATTAATAATAGATATCCATTTCCAACAGTGACACTTTTACCTGCTCTCACCTCCAAAATAGAATCTCTTTCATCAGCATCATCCTTAGGAAGTAATGACTTCAATAGCAAATTTTGCAATCTTCTTTCTTCCTCTACGACCTGGCCAATTTCCTCTGTTGCCATATTAAGCATGTCTTTATCTTCAGAACATTCAGCCATCAACGACTTCAAACCATTAATTTCCTGCAGATAATAAAAAATGTAATATCACATAATATGCAAGAAAACTAACTTCATAATTTTAGCTTCAAAAATTAGTACATTATCTTCACTGTTTTCAATATTTTTCTTATCTAAAAGTGAAACAGGAAAGATAATCCGATTTAGTAGTTGTCTTATTACTTTATTAGCAAAGAACGATAAACACATGTTACCAAATCAATTGTAGGAGATTGTAAACATAAGACAAAGAAAAGCTTAGCATTATTTTGTTGTTCCCTATATCTTTGTGATTGTTACAATGTCATGAATCGAGAATAGAACATTAATTTCAATTCAGGCAAGTTGCATCACCCGGTTACCTTCTGTTTGGCCCTCAACTCATTAATAAGGTCTAGAGAACCACTGAGCTTCCGGAGCTCCTTGTTAGCTTTTGCATACTCTGACGGTGATACTTCTGGCTGTCTTCAATCAACAGTAGAAATTAAACATAAGTAATGAACTCATCAACTCAATTACCAACAACAACAACAAAAATCAAGCCCTAATCCCACTCGGTGGATCGGCCACATGGGTCGAAGGATGCCATAAATCATGTTCATCAACTCAATTACCATTGAAGTATAAAATTAATCGTAAATATCTAAGTCCGTCCCTGGGAAAAAAGTGTGTCCAATTTAGTTTCTAATAGATACAAAATCTAACTTGATCCTTAAGAATCTCAAATGACGGTCAAACTCTTCACCATTTTTGCTTTCTAACCATGATACTGGTTCACACATCTCGGTTCATGGGGATATTTTCGTTCCGGGTCATAGTATTTCACGAATTGGTACGCCAAAATCAGAGAACCGAAAAATCCGATCATTTGAAGCATCTTTTACCAGTTCACTTCATTTTCGGCAAGCCGATCCTGTTTTCTAGAAGAAAATCTCCATTTTCTGTCACATCCTAGTATTTTCCAGCAGCCCCACCCTTCTTGATAAGATTAGGCCTAGTATTAAAAATGTGTATAAAAGGGGAATAGGATAGTTTGTTTAGGGGCTGCCTAGTTATAACACTTTTACTAAAATGTCCCTAAGCAATTAGTTTGTTAGTTAGTCTATAAATAGAGAATTGGCTTCTTGGAGGAAAGAAGGAGAAAAATAGTTGGAATTGGTTGAGGAACCAAAGGCAAGGGTCGTGGGACTCTATTGTGTACAATTCATTTTTCTTGTAAATCTTTCCATTTTTTCAATAAACTACTGTTCACATTGACCCAACCAAGAACCACTAATTCTTGATTGGGGAAATTGGGCATTTTTTCAATTATTCTTGTATCTTTTTGTACCAGTGCTTATCACTTCTCTTACCTTCCTTTTCGTGCATTCTTTTACTCCCATTTTATTTAATTTTACTTACAAAAATAAACATAAATTTAAAATATATCACGTAAAAAAGCATACCAACTAAATCTAGCATACCATGTACCCAAACCTGTACCAAGTAGGCAAGTACCACAGCATACCACATTCCTAGCAACTATGGTCAAACTAGTTTCCTCATAGAGACTAGTGTCTTCCAAGATTTGAAACTCTCAACAACTAAGTCGGGGCATCATGATTTTACTAATTGGAACCACGCTTTTTTTATTAAGGACGAAATTTAGTATCCACTCCCAACTTAAAAGGTACTAGCAGTGTTTTAAATTGCGGTTGCAGACTGTGGTCGTTGCAGTGTGAATTATTTTGTTATTAAAACAATATTTCTGAACACCGCAATTGCAATATACCTGATGCTGTCCACAATTTAAATCACTGGGTCTTATTCACTCTAAAATTAAACTTACAAAAATGCTGAAAGAGAAAGAAAAATTGAAAATGGCATTGCATTACACGATTTAGAATATTGTTAAGAGAAGTAGTCATGTGTTCAATAACACGAAGTCTCTGTTCCATTATGTTTAATAAATCCATCGACATTTGAGGTTGAACTTCTGCTTCAAAACATTAACACAACTAAACAACGTTATTGTATCATAATAATAATATAATGAAATTTTTTGAAATAAAAATAAAGAATCAGAATATTAATTTTAAAAATTAAGTAATGGAAGTTACCGGCGGAAGAATAAGAACGGAGGGAAAACGGAATTTGATGACGGAATGAGAAATTAGTGGTTGATTGGAACAGCTTTCGTGATTCATAAACGGAACGCCAAAAAAACCTTCCATTAATTCTCATCGTTAATTTTTTTATTTCGATTCTAAATTTTCAGTTTTGCAGGAACTGAGAGAGGAGAAAGAGAAAAATGGGGAATTATATTTGTTTTGTTTTAAATTATGATTATTCGTTATAAAAGCCCAAATCGGACACTTAAGCCCGTTGGGCCGGGCCGGGCCTACGTGTCTATATAAAGAAGGTATCTTTGTTAAGTAAGTATTATTATTTAAGGATTAAGGATATTGTTTAAGAAATACAATTTTGGAAAATTAGTATTGAAACAAAATTAAGTCTTTTTTTATGTGTGAAAAAATATTAATTTTGAAGATAAACTTTTTTATTTAAACAATATTTTTAAGACATTTATTATCAATATTTTTTTACCTTACTTTATTATCTTGTGTGTAATTTGTGATAAAACTATGTTTAAGTGTTGGAGTTTCTATGGATTAAAGATATAATTAGAGTATTTGTGGTTTGATTTGGATTGTTTTGAAAATAAATAAAAATTAGATTCGAATATGAAAAAATATATTTATAACTACATATAATTTTGAAACTTGTGCCAAAATTTCATCTTGTATCAACTTATATTTTTAGGATAAAACTTAGGTGCAGTATGCTGGTGGTACATGTAACCTATTACAAAATGACACATAAACTTTTTTTTTACTATCGAAGTTAAAAAATGATTTATTTTTCAGTACATAAAGAACTAATATTTATTAGATTTACAATAAAGCATTTCTTGACTTTGAGAGTAAATAAAAAATACATATATCATCCTATAATAAGTTACCTGTATTACCAATACTTATCATACTGCACCTAAATTTTGTTCATATTTTTATTGTGTTAACTATATATTAAAGTTAGTACATAATAGTTCAATGTAAGCATAAAAAGTAATTATTTATTATTTGAATAGTTACATTTGCTAGTTCAATTGACCTCTTTTTTCACATTTGTACATTATATTGCTTCACGTATATTATATCTTACATACTTTGATATTTGCATAATACAACAAATTTAATATTAAGTTACAACTAACAGCGTTGGTAAAACATAAATAGTGGTAAGTGTGTAAGAAAAATAACAAGATTCATGATTATAAAATGAATAAAAAATCTTATTCACTAGATGTAGAGGATTATACAAAAACTCTACACCATGTATAAGACCATAAACATTGTACTTCCCTCATTAATTATGTGAGGGAATAACAAAAGTTGAAGACATGGACACATAAACATAAACTAATGATTACATTTCTAAATCACACCCACAAAACATGTGAATAATGTCCAAAGACTCGGTTGCTAGCAACTGTGTGTGGCTTTACTAATGTGACAATCAACATGCATGTGCGAACTAATGCACGAAACTCCCACTTATTAGGGTTGGATGGTAAATGTACACAGTCTCATGAATGATGAGGCTGTTCCAGGCGTGTCGAAACATGAATGAGAATCACCTGTTCCCAAGCCTGTCTCAATTCAGGCGTGTCGAAACAAGAAAATAAAAAAATAACATGTTTATCTTACTTGCTAAAATATGATTGGTTTGGGACAGGGTATGGGGCATATGATCCTTGTTCGTCGAAACATGCATGTGCTTTAATTAGTCTTTTTATCTATTTCTTGGTGAAGCCACTATCAAAAGGAATGCCAGTTGCAGGCAACCATGTACTAGCTTGGATCCAACGTTCAGCTATGTATTTTTCAGCTTCTTGCTTACTAATTTGTCCTTTGGAAAACTTAGCCCTAGCATGAGTACTTGCACCAGGTCCAGTGTTACCAAACTCAGCAAAGTAAGAGAATTGAGTGTTAGGTTCAGGAGCCCAAGGAATATAGCCTTCTGGCTGAATTAGGTCACCAATCACATTCTCAATGAACACTGCTTTAGAGTATGATTTCCATGGTCTAGCCAAATAAGTCTTAACTTTTAACCTATCAACTTGTAGTGCACTTTCTGGGATGATTTCACAATTGTGAAGGACTATTCCTGTAGGCATGTTCTTTTGATCTGTGCCATCTGCTACAACAATGTTTGATTGGTTTGGACCTGGTTTCCTCACTATAATCTTAGAGTTTTGGATTAGGGCTGAGGCATAGCCAAAGATGAAGTCGATTGTGCCTGAGATTTCGCAATTGCGGTAGAATTGACGGTGAGCATGAGTGTATAGGGTGTCTTGATAACCACGAATTGCGCAATCGAAGAAAGCTGAACGATCACCTTGTACGCGAAGTGCCACGGCTTGGTGGCCGATGGCACCGGCCGTGTTCTCGAATGTAACTCCCTTTGCAATGAAACCATCAGCATTGGTGGCTGCATGCACATTATGATGAAATATTGTGAAGTTAGACTTTGAAATTTTAAAAGAGATTAACCATATGGAATAAAGCAACTACCAACAATGTTCGGTAGCTTTGCTAGATTCCTGATATGACCAAAAAGTCAACAGTTCGATTCCTGAGAACAACACGTGTTGGGAGGGATAACCACACACCCCGAAAGGAAGTAGTTCCTTACTCATAAGGTGATGAGATACCTTTTATAGTACAAAAAAGGGACGTATACTTACCGAATGTGGCTGTTCTCATTGTCTTGACACCCTCGTTAAAGTTTTTGCGGCCAGTGATTATGGTCTTTGAAGGGCCATCACCATATAACAAAATATTGGGCTTCATGTAATCAACATCAATGTACTCATTATATACACCCACCTTAACATAGATTAAATATCTACCTTGGTGTCCTTTGGGATATGAGTTAATAGCATCTAAAATAGTCTTATATTTCCCACTTCCATCCTTAGCAACAATTGCATGGGGTACAAGTCCAACTTCAGATTTAGTAGCCAAAAGCTTACGGTCAGAAGTTGAGAACCATGTAGGGTACCCTTCATGATCCACCTCAAGAAGCCTTCTTGAGGCAGGTTTCAAATTCAAGTCAAGGTTTAATGAAGAAAGCATTTTTGAAATCCCAGTTACAATATCAAGAGCTAATCCACTAAGCTTTCCAACATTGTCCAAGCTACCTGGATTTTTCATTAGAAAAAGAATATATGGGATACTCAAACTCATATTTATATAAATAAAATAATAAATATTGGTCAACAACAACTACAATAACTGAGATTTATTCCTAGTGAGATCATGCAAATCGATCAATGCATTTTGCGGACCACACTGTTATATTTGGCAATTGTATAACAGCTCCTCTGTTGTATGTATGTTATACAACAACAGCGCCTGCAGAAGCGCGGTTAATGTATACCATATACTACTGCTGTCAAACAGACAGCGCACGAAAGCGCTGTTATAGGCAAAAAATAAGCAATGTTGCATGACATATCTTACTTAGTGTATAACTTATTACTCAAGTTACCTGTATTCAATTGTGTTTGGATCTTCTTTTCTCCATCTGTGTCGAAGCCATCAAGGCAAGATTGTTGGTAGGCAATTATAGCACCCAACCAATTTTTGAGTTCGGCGGAATGTGTTAGAACATCTCGAATGTTTCCATCACGAACGAAAACACCCGACGCCTCGAGTTCATGGATTGCAGATTGCAACAAATCTTTGCAATCATCAAGGGCCATTTTGACGCTAGGGTTACTTTTACCATGCTCAATTGTTAACCTATCACTCATATTAAAGGCCTTAATGACACTTTCCATTGTAGTTTTCACCACAATTTCAACATATTCCTTAGGGTTTTCAGAGTTACCAACTGGTTTAAGAACATCATGGCAAAGTTTTTTATCATCTGCATCATTACATAACATTGTTACAGCCTTATTGTGTGAGTTCAATTGAGGATTGTCATTCATGTTGTCTTTGTTCATAACAACACCAATGACAACACCTACCACAAGAATGAGGGAAACCGCATAAGCGATGATTTTGCTCTTCATTGTGTTACAATCTTGTCTTACAATGGCTTATGAATAGAGAAAAGATAAGGCAGGAAATGATGTTTTTCCTGCCTTAGATGTTTGTGGGTGTGGTAATGAAAATTCATGCATGAAGCTTCTGGTTTTTATAGATTATTCAATTTTCTAAATAAAGGGATGATAATAAAAATTCATGCGAAGTTTACTGAAATGGGAAATAAATGAATGGTTTTCCAATCTCATTTCTATTTTGGGAGGCTTGATATCGATCACTAGCAATGTTTATGGTCATGATTATGATTACATGTGTTTATCAAAATTGTAGAAATTTACTATAAGATGTGGTCAAAGTAATCCCAATTGTAAAGGAAGAATTTGACCCTACTTTGTTGGAACTAGAATCATTCAACATTTACTATTTATATTTTCCATATCATAATACAAATTAGGGTAATGTATTTTTTTTTGAGTCATTTGTGGTAGGCTTATGAACATAAGCTTAATACAAATTAGGGTAATGTATTTTTTTTTTTGAGTCATTTGTGGTAGGCTTATGAACATAAGCTTAGTGATGGTTAAATTATAAATCAAAATTTGTTTAAATATTGTGAAAAACATATTTTATTTTTTAGTCTAATCACGAATATCTTTTGTATGAGGCAATCTTGTTTGAGTAATCACTTATATGTATAATAACAACAACCAAACTTTTATTTCATTAGGCGAAGTCGGCTATATGGGTCGAACGACGACATAACACTACATCATAAATTATATTCATTAATAAAACATTGATATTTTAAGTTTTTCTTAATCATTTCTCCTATGATTTTTCTTGCTCTCCCTCTTCTTCTAGGATTGGATTATCCTTCATTTGATCTAATCTCCTTATGAATGCTTCTACCGGTCACCTCCGTACATATCCAAATCGCCTAAGGTGGGATTCTACCATCTTTTCTATAGTAAAAGCTACACCAACTTTCTCCATAATGCATTCATTTTTACTTTTATCTTGTCTAATGTGTTTACTTATTCAATATAACATTTTCATCTCTGTTACACAAAGTTTATTTTGTTGTTCACAAGAGATTTTCACCAATATATAAGTAAAAATATATATTTTGGCAACATATTATTATAAAAAGAGTAATGAATTATAGTTTTTTTAAAGTATTTAAAATCCTATTTTAATAATAATATAACTATAAAAATAAATAATGATAATTAAAATGTAATATGTAACTTATTTTTTGTGTGCAAAAGATGCTTCAACTTTATTTATAAAACATAACAAATAGGACAAGTAAAATCCAATGTAGTGAAGTAATTAGATAAAAATAATATAAAGCATCATTCAAGCCCCTACAAGATTTATTCACTTGGAGATTAGGCCTACCAACTAAGTTCCTCAAATATACTTAGGCATGCTTCCCATCAATCATAGAATGCAAGGATAATAGTTTTCAATTAGTAAAATAGTTAAGAACATTTAGAATGAGGATGACAACACCAATAACTCACATTCATGTATAAATTTTGTTCAAAAAATAATAGTTTGGCTAGGATTCTAGGCTAAATTTGTGTTTACTTGATGACATTAAATCAATGATTTGTTTGGATGCAAATTAACGTAGGTCAACAAAGTAGTATGACGTTAGAGTTATTTGATACTTGTTGGACCAGACTGCGACCGGAGAATATCCAAATATTGGGAAGTTTCATTGTTATCGGCGTATAGGAAAAGTAGAGAGCTACAAGTGAGATAACACGTTTTGAATCAAAACATTATGACATTAGTTACATGAGTCTTTTCAACTTATAAATTATTTTACCACTCCCTTCTATCCAATGTGAGACTTCACACTTAAAAAACTCAATAATACTAATGTTGTGAAAGTAGAATAATACAATTTTGTTGCTTGTGTTGCATTGGTTTGTGAGGTTTATACCTCAATTGGGTTGAGATATGATTATAATACTACATGGAACTTTATTTTTACAAGTACAATCAATTATTATGTAACTTTAATAGCTTTAGTGTGTATGATACAAATTAATGTGGTATTGATTGGAAGATGGGTGAAATAGAGTTGAAAAATATATACTTCTTGATACCATTTAATAATATTTCCAGGTTTATATTCATGTCTTTTTACCCAATATTAAATTTGTATTTGGGAGAAATATGGACTATAGTGTCTTTTAAAATCTATATTGACAAATGAAGATTTGATGATTTAACCAATGACTTGTAACATAAAAGTCAATTTGAAAAGTACTAGAGTGACTATACTATAATATTAGCATTTAGGGCTATTCTTGATCCATCTAATTAAAAACTTGATTTTGTGCAATGTTTATATGAAGACATTAATCCATTTTACAAGGAGAATGTGAGTTGAATCAAAATTAATTTATATATGTAGACTTTATATCAGTATATCAACAAGGATGATCAATTCAATGAGAGACATTCACAAGTGTAAACTTCTTCTTCACTAGGAGGAGGAAAATAAAAAAGTTTCACGTATAAGAGTCTAAGTTGATTTTTAAAAAAATTGTATAATTATTCCAATTTTCATTCTTTATATGCATCTACATAGTTTTAATAAATTTGGATTATGTATTTTGTAGTTTGAACAACATATAACAACACAAGAGAATGACCTCTTTAAGAAAACTGAATTTGGTAGGAATAAATTCCACAAAATATGCATTTCGATGTCTTATCTTATTGGAATGACTGAAGTATACATGTCTTATTCTTTCAAGGATGACTTGAGATGTATCAAACATTCCAATAACTATAGTAACATCAGAATATGCTTTTTGAGCTCTTCTATATACTTTATATTAAAGATGTAAAACTTTTTGATGGGCTTAGAATCAATTGTCAAATGAGAAAACAATGTTCATTTTGTTGAATTTGTGTTTTGTATTTCATATTTTTTTATTTTTAGGGAGTGCAACAATTTAAAATTTTGGCAACTGTATTTTTCATGATTTAGCAATTCATAACCTCAAGGATCTTGCCAAAAGTTAGTGGAAGATGCAACAAAAAAGTAATAAGCCACAATTCTTTACTTTGATATAAATTTAATTTTTTTTTTGTTATAATTAAATAGGTCATAAATATTATTTACTTTCTTTCGGGTTTGTCCATCGTAACCTCAAGCCCGTTTTGAATTGATTTAGACCACAACTTGAGAGACATAAAATTCAATATGGATATTTAGCTCGATCCACTTTAGCTGGAATTAAAAGCGAAATAGTCCGAACCCATTTAGATAATTCATTATGACATGTCTACTTTCAACTTTTATTAGTATTCCAAATACCCCTCATGTACAAAAGACATAAATATATATATAATTCCAAACATATAAAAGAATACACAATAATTTAACATATCCAAAGAATGATAATGTGGTACATGAATGAAGTATATAATTTCAAGGCCTTGCAAAACCAAGATAATTAGGAACATGAACTTTCCTTAACCAACTAGTACTTGAATCACTTCCAGCTTTTAGTATCACTTCAGAAGTGAATCTTTGAGCTTCAGCTTTACTTAGAACACCATGGTAACCCTTCCAGTTGACCCTTCCTTTAACATCAGCACCAGGTCCAGTGTTAGCATACTCAGCATAGTACAATGTGTCTAGAAATGCTGACCCAGCCCAAGGTGCCCAACCCTCTGGGTTAAGAAAGTCACCAATAACTGATTCCATAACTACTGTTGTTGAACATTTTTTCCATGGTCTACCTAAATATGATTTGACTTGAAACCTTATTGGGTACAACGCCGCATCGGGGACGATTTGGCAATTTTGGATAACGATTCCGGTTCCCATAGTGCTTATTTCGGTTCCTTCTGCGGTGACCGTGTTAAATTGGCCTCTTTCAACTTCGGGTTTTCTCACGATGATTTTGCTATTTTGGATTAATGTTCTAGAGGTACCGAATATGAAGTCGATAGTTCCCGAGATTTCGCAATTGCGATAGAATTGTCTGTTGGCGTGAACATATAAAGTGTCTTGGAAACCATCAAAATGACAACCAACTGCGGCTGAACCATCTCCAGTGTTTCTGAATGCAACAGCTTGGTGATTTTGAGGACCAGCTGAGTTCTCAAATTTCATTGACCTTGCAATGAATCCAGGTGCCTCATTGGCTGCATATATTTACAAAATGAGACAGGTGATCCCGATTCGTATACTAAAATGCAAAAAATGATAGGTATAGGGAAAAATAACTTACAGAAAGTGGCAGTGAGCATTGTCTTAATACCAGCACCAAAACTCCTCTTACCAGTAACAACAGTTCTTTGAGGACCATCACCATAGATAAGAACATTAACAGAAGATTTTGGAACAGTAATGAACTCTTCATAAATCCCAGCTTTAACATATATAATATATCTTCCTTTAAATCCCTTAGGGTATGAATCAATAGCTTCTTTAATAGTCTTAAATTGACCACTACCATCTTTAGCAACAATAACATTAGGTTTGTTAATTCTATTTCTCCACCCTCTTCCTAAAAGTTTACGATCTTCATGAGAAAACCATGTTGGTGTTTGTTCTTCATCAACTTCAACATTAAGAAGGCTTCTAGAAACAGGTTTCAAATCTAACTTTATGCTGAATTCTTCAAGAATTTTTGTTAAATCAGCTATAATGTCTAACCCAATGGCTGTGATTTTCTTAATATGTTCTAAACTTTCTGAATCCAATTTTTCTTTGATCTTTTTCTCTTCTTCTTTGTCATCATCAAATACTTCAAGACATGTTTGTTTGTATGAAATAACAGCACTTAACCAGTTACTGAAATCAGGGATTTGGAAATTTATTGTTTGAATGTTATTATCACGAACCAAGTTAGAAGATAATTCAAGACTGTCCAATGCTAATTCCAACATGTGTTTGCATGCATCAAGCCCTACCTTCACACCATTGTCTTTCCCTCCATGCTCAGATGAGAGCCTATTATTACATATATATATATAAAACTTGTGTCACATAAAATATAACTAACATAACTATATCTCTAACATTTAGTTTACCTAAAGTTGGGAGGGTCCTTGACCCCGAAACCCCGAAAGAGATAAGTTCTTTGACAAGGTTATTTTTTTGTCTAAAATCATGTCTCAGACCAATGATATTGAAGCAAAAACAGAGAAATAATGAATATTTAATTTTTTTAATTAACGTGACATGTTTCTATTGATCCGAGATATAGTGTGGGACACAAATTAGGATATTAGTTCATTATCTTTAGTTTCTTACCTATAGGGTAAAAGATATTATTGGTTATGCAAAAAAAAGTTGCAAGTTGCACCTTAAAAATAGTGAATTGCATGGTTATTGATCGAGGAATCAATAACTATGTTTATTTTAACAAAATGATTTGTTAGTTATTGATTTCTCGATGAATGGTCTTCTGAAATGTATATATCTCACACTTTAGGATCCGTTTGCGAGTTGTAGATTTTGGAGATGAATGAAAGGAAAGACTTCAAAGCTATATGACAAGTGTATTTCATGTCTCTCAAACCTTTCATTTCCCCTCAAAAAATTCAACTCGCAAACGGATCCTTAGATGAGTCAGATCGATATCTATAATACCTGTCGGTTAGGTTGAAGGCCTTGATGACTTTCTCAGTGGTTGAATTCACAAGGACAGTGAGGTATGACTTAGGGTCTCCAGCATTAGGAACATGAGCAGAGCCAAGAACTTCACTACAATATTTAGGGTCATTTGTGTTTTTGCATATGATCATCACAGATTTTTGTTGAGCTTTAACTTCAGGGTCACTACCATTTTTATGAACAGCAACAACAACACCAATAGCAACACCTACAACTAGAATAAGAGAAACAGCAGAAACAATTATTTTCCCGTTCATATTTTTTTTATTTTATATAAACCCTAGTTCTTCTATATTCCTATAATAAGGACTTAAAAGAAGATAACTAGGTATATCTCCCCAATTAGGGAGTTTTGTGTAGAATAAGATAAGCTTATGGAGAAGCCCTAAGGTATAAAATGATCATAAATTTGGTGTTTAATTTATAGGTGTAAGAAAAAATTTCAACCAAGAAACAAATATATATATTTAGTAATTTTTTCTCTATTCTTATGATGAATGATTGGTACATGATTGTCTTTGAATTCTGAAGTTTAGGATTTGTGTGGATTAAGACAATCTATTGTGATGTGTGTGTTAGAATCAATTAATCTTTTTATAGTAAAGTTAATAATAGAAATTTGAGGATAAGTTTTAGACAAACAAGGTTCTTGACATGCATTGCGGTGTCTAAAAATAGTTGAAGACAATTTCTTCAACTTATGAAGATCATTGAGTTGTTTTTGGCTTAGGTTGATTTTGTAATGCGGAAAACTTACGTGAAGACGAATATAACACGTCATATTTGGAGATAAATGTATTTATGTTTTTTGGTTTTATCAATTATAACTAAATTTTAATTAAAATTTAAACTTTAATGTCTCATCAATATTTTATTAGTTGTCTCTACATATATATGTCTCCATTAAAGTGTTTCTATTAATTTGCTTGAGTGGCTTCCTTTATTACTGTGGATAAGATGATCCAGGATTTATATTCTAAATTGTGGATATATGATTACATTATTTGTATTTTGTATGGTCATTAAGGTTTCTTTATTTATATTTGAATTACATTCTGAAATAACTATTTTATTCCCTATATTTTACATTTACCTACCTTTCTTCAAAATATGTGATAGTCCTACGATTTTCATCTAAACTTGCATAAATTGAATATTATTTTGATATGGTTGTGAAATTATTATTAAAAAAATTGTCACTATTGTGGATATGTCCATCACTAGTTAGTTTTTTGGGTACAATTCATCACTAGTTTGATTATACATGTTAACCTTCCCACTAACTTGAACAATATTATATTTAAATAAAAGAGAGGTCTAGTGCATATGAATCTATTAAGTTGTTTGAAGAAAGATACTAATATGTAACTTTATTAGAATTTTATCAAATTAAAGACAAATACTATAAAACAATAAAGGAAAACATAACATGTTATGACATCTTTAGTTTTATATATATATATATTAAAATAGCATTTTTGGTATTAAAAATACAAGGAAAAACAAGTATTTATCTCTCCAAGATAATCGTATTATATCTTTATGATTAAGTTCATACTCACTCTCTTGACAATATTATATTTAAATTGTGAAGTAAAAATATTTTGGTTTGAATAGATCTTATCATTTTTTGTTTATACTTTATTTTAATACAAGATCTTATATTTTAGCTTATTTAAGTTTCAAAGTTCAAACTATCAGAAACTAATCAATACCTTCGCCATTAAAAAAAATATAAATCCTAATCTTCCATGAAGTATTAGAATCAATATCCCAATTAGCAGAAACTATAAAGATTAAGATCCAAACATATGAAAAAGAAAAAGAAGAATGCTTCAAAGGTAGAAATCAAAACCTAAATAAAAGGAAATGGTAGAAATAAAGAGCAACATTCAAACATAAAAATATATCATAAAGACCAAAACTCAAACATTCTACTTTCTCCCCCCACTCTTTGTTAGGGCATCCCAAGAGTCTACCTGGAAAGAAAAAGTGATCTTAATTTTGCATGAGCCAATCAAAAGAAATTAAATAATTTACCAACAAGTCGTTGATATAATGGTGTAAGGCTTTATTCGAACAAATATCAAATGTTTTATATCTCTATTTTAGGGCATCACTAAGTATCGTACTAAACCAAATATCAAATGTTTTATTCTTATAAACGACACTTGCTAGAAAATACAGTATCTCTATGAAATGTTTTATTCTTATATCTCTATTTTAGCTAGGATAATAAAGTATCTCTATGAGATATTAAAGCTTTATATCACTTGTCAATATGAATGTGGTATCAAGGTTTATGGAATACATCCTACCTTTCACTCAATGTATTAGATTGTACTTATGTTAAGGATGATTTTGGTAACCACTTCTTGATAATAAGGTTGTGATATAGGATGTAAAATGATTATGTGTTGAATTATTAATTGGACTAAACATAATCTTATTATTAATTTAAAGAATCTAGGCCGCATCTCGACCTGGTTTAATGATAGCCCAAATTTGGGCCTACCGTGTATTCATGTAAGGAATTTTTTGGTATAACTAATAGTATTTTTTGTTAAGAAATTAATCTATTAGATATATAATTATCTCTCATAATAATTGTTACTCCTAGAAATCAAACCTTAATACGACACATAGGGATCTACTAAGGCCACCAATGCCTCTTCTTCATGCAATACTCAGTACACCATTCACCGTTCATTTGTATTACTTTTTTGAATAGTCAATGATGATAAAATATGAATGGTGGTTAATATACTGATAACATATAAAAGTCATAGTTTTCTATTGTTCTTTCTACATTTGAGTTGTATAAATGGTTGTTTTTGAAGTGAGACGAGGAGGTTTATGTCACTATTTATACCTCCATTAGAACAAATCTTCCTTTTCTCTCTTTGTTGTAATGAAAGGAAATTGCATACAAGTCTCTTCTTTCTACCTTGACTTAAGGCTTGTCAACACGTTTTAATTATTGTTTCACTTGGCATATAACACGTGAACCACACTTTTATTATTTTTTTTAATGAGCTCTCAATCAGCATTTCCATGTCAAAGCTCGCACTTACTTAGTGATCATGAGCTCATAGGTTTAAATCGTGAAAGCAATATCTCTACTTGCGTTGATAAAACTGTATATATCTACCATTCTCATAACCCACTAAATGGCAGCCTCAAGCATGGGGCCGCTTTTTTTAAGTAAGCTAAGAAAAAATAGCTAAAAATGAATATTGGCTACACTCAAGTAAATTCAACCAACAGTGTTATAAGAGGTCCATGATGAAGAAATAAAACCTTTCATTGCATGGTAAAACCAAACCTATACAAGAATGAATTGATTTTACTAATGAATACTTAGAACATAAACCAAAACAACTATGCCAAAAAAAGAATGTTTCTTCCACTTTGTTTCCTTTTCTCCTTTTGTTTTTCCCCTCTTAATTTGGAAGGATGAGTCTGTGTTCTTTTTGATTGGGAAGAAGAAAAGGAAAAGACATATCCTGTGTTTTGGTTCCTTTGCACTGTTTGCCTCTAAAAGCTAGATTGCTGAAAAGCTGGCTTTGTTCCAAGATGAGAAATTCTTTGTCTGTAAGCTAGATTTCTGCTAAGCTGGCTTTCTTCCGAGATATGATAATCGCGAAGAAGCCATTAAAGGCGCTTCTTCATCAAAATTAGTATTAGAAACAGAATCGCTCCAATCATCGTTGATGTTCACATCATCATCTACCTTTTTCTCAGGCAGAAACTCCTATATATCGAAAAAGAAATATCGAAGCAAAAAATAGGAAGGGGAAAGGTGAGATCAATTAACAGTTAGCCTAAGCTACATTAAAATTATGAAAACGAAAAGCATCATGATTCGATTTTAGATACATGCTTTACACACAAAAATTGATTTCGGATGCGTAAAGGCATGATAAGATAGAACTTCACTCATTCTCTTCATCCATAAGGTGGTCAGGGAAAAAATAAAACAATACCCACATTTCTTGCATACAAAGGTATATTATTTGATCAGAATCAACAGAATGTGACAAAGGACTTAGAATTAAGGATTAACAGAAAGAACAGCTTAACTAGAACATGAGTATTGATCAAACTTCACAACAAACAAAATTACTGAAAATGCTTACCTTTAATGATTCATCTTGGATACTTGGTGTAGAAGGTTGGGTTGTACGAACATCCCTGAGCTTCAGGTAGTTGTAAAAAACAACACCAATTAAAGCTGAAAATTAAAAAATGATTAATGTAAAGAGATACTTGCAAGAAATCCATGGAAGACATGAAATTTATACTACTAATAATGTATCTGCAATAAAGAAACATATACCTATAGCATAGCCAATAACGTTTAGTCCAGTGATCTTTGATTCGGGAAATAGGACAGTTGAAAGAGTGATAAGTATCCAGTCTTTCAAAACTCCAGCCACTCGAATAGTTACTGCCCCAGTTCTACCAATCACTAAGAATGTTGCAAGATTCAACGCCAAAGCACAAAGAGCATTTGAAAAAAATATCCAAAAGTTAAACTGCATATGTGGATCTTCCATCTCAGGCTTCTCAAGGATATACCAGGGGATAAAGAGAAATACAAAGCTGCATATAATCATGAGTAAGTGATTATTATTAACCAGATAACATAAATAAAGATATACATGAACTTTAATGTACGTGCGGGACCCAAGCTGGAAGAAGCAGGGCAATCATTTACAGGTGAAACACACAAAAAGTGCAGACACAGAAAATTAATTCAGAAGGGAAGGATTGAGATTATCATAAAAGCAACATAATATCTCCTTCAGCATTTTCACTAATAAGCTTTTTTGAACACATAATATTCTAATTCAAGCACACACAAACATTCAACACATCTAGTGAGGGATGCAAATCCCACAATTTTCAGTGGCATTATGCTAAGTACGGGTCAAAATCAACATCCCATAGAAAAAAGTGTCATATATCTTTCCCTCCCTAAGGTATAAGGACAATTATAGTTGGGGTTTCGTATAACAAGAGCAGAACTACCTGCAGGGTGCTATGTAATACAAGCTGGTTATAGGGTTTAGTGTCAATCCCTTCTTTTGAAGAAGAACTTGAGTTAAGACCAGCCTCAATGCTTCAGCAACTATTCCCGTGACCTGATAAACTGTACCGAGCACATTAAAATGAATTTCCCCATAGGAGGAAATGACAACTCCAACACTGACCAGCACCATGTTCAAGAACACATCACACCTTAATTTCTCAGTTCCCCAACTAACAGCTGTGAGAAATGTTGCCACCGGCACTGTACATAATTTTACAGTCATCTAGTAAGGAATGTTATTTTCCATAAAAAAACGTCACAAATGGAAAGGTGGTACACAAAATTAACTTACTCAGGGCTTTAAGCATCTGGATGAAGGCCACAGAAATATACAAATAAGCAGTGTTCCCAAACCTAAATAGGCAACAAAGTAATTAAAGCAATTTTTACAATACACCTAGGAAATGATGAGGTTACGGAACCACTCATGAATAATCAGTGGATTTGATTTCATGATAAATCAATTATGGTCCTAATATAAAAGAAACCAAATTCATTAAAGGCTCAACCTAAATGAGTTACGACTGGTGAATATTAAAGTAACTTGTTAAGTTCAGAAAATTTGTTATGAAATAATGAGTTTCTTTTATCAAGTAAAATTCATGTACCTTTTATGGGAGACTCTTAAGGTGTCAACATAATTTAAGCAAATTTTATGGGAGACTCTTAAGGTTGTCAACATAATGTATATTTGTTATTCAAGTAAAAATCATTATGTTTCTAATGAGTTTCTTTTATCATTGAACGAGGGAGATTCTTAAGGTAAAAAAACATTACAATTTACATATGGCTTAGCTCAAATTATTACAACTTCAAATCAAGAGCATCAATTGCTTACCACAGACTTGCTGCAAAGAAGGCGCTTATAGGAACCACACAAGTTGCATATCTGAAAATCACACATTTTATGTGAAGCTTTAAATATTAAATGAAATGTGAAACAGGATGTCTGTAGAATTCTTACATGTTAAAGGTCATTTTAACCGGTGATACAACCTGCATCAATTGAAAAACATCTCAAGAAAAATAAATAGAACAATAATGAATAGGAGTGTGCTAATAAAGAAAAAACTATTCTAAACTGATAACATTACAACGCCCAACAGTCATACCTTCAGAACACGAACAAGGACAAAGGCCACTGCTCCAGAAAAAGCCATATGGATCATGGTGAGTGTTATTGGAAATGGAAAATTGAAGTACAATGTGGAGAGGACCCACTGCAATAAACCAAGGCCCACAAAAGTAAAGAGGGTGAGCAAAATCATATTACAGCACAAGATAAATCACAAAACGCAAACGAAAGAATTTGTTCACATATGATATCTGTAATCCCTTGCCTTGTTGTAAAGAATAACCCCTGAGGAAAGTGAAATGTAAACTAGAAGGTATGTGTAGGTCAACATATGTTGTTTAGTCATCATTTTCGAAGTGATTCCCATGTCTATCCTGCAAAAGCCAATGCAGTCTAGAATGTTACATAAGAATGCCAGATGTCTATGTTCATTATCCCCATTGCGCAATTAACTTCATTTTAACAGTCATTACCCTTCGAAGACCTGGGTTAGTATAAATATGAATGACATAAAAATCAATGTATCAATATATAATTATATATATCGTTGTCATCTATACATAAATTCATAAACAAGTATTTCCAAAGAATAAGTTACAGAGGACTCATTTAAAATTTTCCCTTACAGACTCCTCAGTAAACTGTTCTGGACACAACATATAAGGTTTAACACCAGTCAGCCAAACTTGTGGATCCAAGCTACCTCGGCCCTCTTAACAGATTTCCTACTCAACAGAAAACTAATCAAGCCACACAGTGAGTTGCTTCCGGGCAATGACCCAACATTATATCATTGATCTATTTCAATGAGATCCAATGAAGTTTTACATCCGCTGCTGACTTCCTGACACAACCTTAATCTTTTATTTGATCTGAGATCGGCTATGTATACCTTTATAATAAAGAACAACTGCCAGGAGGAGACTATACAAGATGGGACACCCCCCGACACGAGGAGACCGATGTGCCAAACACTTCTAGCTACCTTAACTAATTAAAACAAAATGATTTCGCAAAGTCACTTCACAAAACATCCCTCTTGGACATTTTCGGACCGGTCATCAAATCTCGTCTTTCTCATAACTAGCACGGAAACAATATATTTTTAACTATTACTTCCCCTACAAGTAAACACACACTATGAATACAAGACTAACCCAACCAGGTATACCCCTACTCTAATTAATATATTCCCTTCACCAGGTGCACAAAACCTAACTTGAGGACTTGAGAATCTCAAAGCACAAAGACAAAGTCACCATTAATAAGGGGACAATATCAAAATTCATAGTTACATGGTTCATTCATTTAGCCTACATACCACGCACCAACGACTTCCTTATAAAAAAAGTCGTGTAATAATAATATAAAAAGTAACGAACTACATATAATCGGGTACCGCGTAACTGAACCGATACCGAAAACCGTGTAACCATGGATCAAATACATACCTCTAAATCTCTAATCCCAACTCTCAAAACAAATATTATAGATAAAGTATATGGGAATATAGGAACTTATAATTACTTCCAAACAGTTCAATATCAATAAGCATAATCACTAAGTAAAAAATGATTAAATAAAACAAGAACTGAAGTGTTTAACTCAAATCAAGAAAATCACACTCCACAAAGATTCCTATATATATAAAAAATATATATTTTTTGTTAAGAATCTTAACATGCAGTTTTGATTCAATTGCATAATAATGCTGAGTTCACATGACAAAAAAACAACGCTAATTAAATAAAATAATAAGAACAAGAATCATAACAAAAAATGAGTATAAGAAAATGAAATTGAGTGTGGGGAAACAATGATAAGAAATAGAAGAATAAAAAATGGATAAAGAAATGAAACAATAATAAAGAAAAAAGAAGAAAAGTGAGAGATTTTACCGAAAAAATAAAACGGTGAAACGAATCGAGAGAGTAGAGAATGAAGAAAAATTGCGCCACTTCAAGGAGAGAAAGGTTTAGATTTTTTTTATTCTAAATCACCAAAAAAACATTTATGACAAAACTTGGTATAAGTAGATAAGTTATCTCCTCTAATCATTAAAATTATGACATGTGTATCATTTAATCATTTTCTACAAAAATATTTCTAAAACTAAACAAAACAATACACATGTCATTCTTTTACTGACTGGAGGAAATAAGTTATCAAGGAGATACATTATTCTCTTATTTTTTATTATTTTTGGAAGAAATAATAATAATTAAATATGAGTAATGAATTATACTATATAAAACTCATATATTAATATTGTATATATATTTGGGTAGTTAAGGCACTTAACAATATGCTATATTAAGATATTTTTATTTTGTATATTAGTGTTGTATTCTAATATATTTTTAGTCTAAGGTTGATATACCACAACATTTTTAGTGTAGGGGTTTTGGAGCATGCTTCACTTCTAAATATAAAGAACCACTTTGGTCTATGGTGTGAAATTAGTTCATTAGATTTTTAAGATTGTCAAAATGTCGATGATTCAATTCTTATGAGCGACACTTGTTGGAATGATTAGCTAGGAACCTTGAAAGTAGGGGTCAGCGTGGGCCGGGTTGGGACGGATTAAGGCTTGTCCTTACCTGGCCCTAAATATTGTTCGGGTCATTTTTCTGAACTCGGACTCAACCCTAGACTCGGGGTTAACCCGACCCTAAATATTCACAAGGTCAGCTTTTAAAACCGGACCCGACCCTGGACCCGATTAAATATAACATATACTCATTTTACATAAAGTATTCTAAAATATTATTTATTATTGTGAATATGTAATTTGACATATAAAATAATATATGTGTATATATATTAGTAAACATGTATAAATGATGAAAAATTAGAGAATCAATGATATTTTTGATCAAAAAATATCATTAGTATATATTTGAACAGAGACACATACAAACATCATGAGCAAGTGATTATGGGACGGGTCATGCTTGGTCCCTACCCGGCCCTAAATATTGACTAGGTCTAATTTTTGAACTCGAACTCGGCCCTAGACCCGATGAGACCCGACCCTTTTCAAACCTGATCATGATCGGGCCATACCGGGTGAGCGGGTAAGATCGGGTTATGCTCACCCCTACTCGGAAGTGATTAGTTCTTTATCCTATCGTTAATAGTACCCAAAAAAAGATAAAAATTTTCGTATGAGAAAGATTGAATGTCAAACATTATACTTAATAAACCAAATTATTATGTACATGAAATTTCATGTGTAGTCAATCAACTATTTACTAAATTTTTTACTTGTCCCAAATGTATTCATATGAGTACTTGCTTGTGTGTTTTAGCCAGTACCATCTATACAACAGAAATCCATTACTATCTTTTATGTGCTTTAAAAATTGGAATATCACTAGGACATTTTGTATGTGAGATACCTATTAGTTGGAAAAAATAATTAAAATAATCTTACTTCAATATACTATGAAATGTGGACCACCAAATTAGACCATCAAAATTTAAAAATTCAAATTCGACAACATATTAAAGTAATTTTATATGTTACGAACACCTATAGGCATGGGTACTATTATAAATGTGTATGTCATATATATTATGGGTAGGTAATTTAAAGAACATGATTCAAAAATCGTAGGGAATCTGTCTATGACTAGTGTTAATATCGGGTCGATTTTATCCAAGAGTCTTGCTTTTCTTCTTCATCATGATCAAAGTATAAACTTATGATACATGTGAGTATCACATATTTGTAGTAACATGCTTAGTTGGTGTAAATGGAGATTGACTCATGATATGACTAGCCGGAATGGAAGTGCAAATAAAATATAATTTGTAGGGTTAAAGTAATGGATTTTTGATTGGTTTTACAAATTTTGTTTCTGATTCATATTTGAGTAAATAAAATTATGTACTATTAGTGCTTGACAGAGTTGTAAATACAGGAAAATGGGTCCAATAATTAAAATTGAAATATTATCTTATGATTTGTTAGGAATTTTTTATAATAGTCAAACTATAATAGAATTTTTAACCTAGTATGCAATGATAGAAATAGAATCATGTGGGAATGGGCACTTGTGTTGGATTCATGTTTAATAGGGTTAGTGTTGGTGAGTGCTAATTGGATAGGATATGTGACTGGAGATCTTCTGTACTACTATTTCTTTATCCCTTTATATCAAAATAATAGAGTATTGACACATAAATAAAATTTATATATAATTTTATTTATCATCTTTCAAAAACAATAACAACATTAATTGACATAATTTTATTGATTTGATATAAAAAGATTAATAAATAGTAGTAGATCTCCACTT
The DNA here is from genome assembly GCA_009771035.1 of Lupinus albus. Taxonomy (NCBI): domain Eukaryota; kingdom Viridiplantae; phylum Streptophyta; class Magnoliopsida; order Fabales; family Fabaceae; genus Lupinus; species Lupinus albus. Next base: position 1,676,665 of record CM020016.1, read on the forward strand.
TTCACTAAAGTGTCTATTCATGTGGGTTGTTTGTGGGGTCATTAAATGACTTTGGAACAAGACACATGACCCTTCTTTTGGAACATAAAGGGGGGAACAAGTGTTTTTTTTTTTATTAAAGTTGAAAATTTGTTTGTTGTTTATTTAATTCCAATTAAATTAACTTTCTGCTAAGTCAAGGTCATTTCGGAGCTCAACCCTTTAGGAATGCCCTCCAACTTGGGCCTAACAAAATTATATATGTTAAAGGCATGGATCCACCTATTCCAAAAGAGGAAGTTTTTTAAACTTACTTCACATCTTAGCCATCAATTATAGGAAAATATAATGGTTTTATCCACTAATTCAAATCATTAGATTTCCATAAAATTGATGGCTAAGATGTGAAGTAAATTTAAAAAACTTACTCTTGAAGTCAATTGATCTCTCCTCTACGTTAAATGGTTTGGATTTAATTAGATCATATTCACTAATAGTTAGATAGTAATTCATCCAAAAGATGTTAAATATATAGAATCCAAACATCATTTTTAATTGGATTATTTAGAATCTATCAAAATTTTCAAAAGGATTATTTTATATGCATAAGTGTGAAATAATACTCATTTTATTCCTTATAAATTTCCATGTAATCCAAACTATTACTCGAATATCACACATATATCAAAATATTCTGATCTAAAGTCCCAAAAACTAGACATAAAAATGCTAAAAATCGTCTAATTCCCAAAGAGATTAGCGTACCTAATCTAAGCAAGTTCATTATTTTTATATCTATCAAGCACCGATTTTCGGTCGAACATCGCTTACGATCTTAAACATGGACACTGCTGCATTTTCTTTTCTTCAAGAACCAACAGGTATATATACTCCATATGAACACTTGGCCAAAATATACCTCAAACCAAACAAAATGAGTCATCCAGGTAATGACATATTGACATTTAACCTTCAACTTGACCACAAAATTCACATTCCAGCTTGTTATGTACTCCAAATCTCACTCAAATTGGACACATGGAAATCATCATAACCTCAAGCTAAAACAGGATTATTTCTGCTAAATATTCCAGTTCAACTTCAGTTTGATACTTCACATTTTTTAAGCCTTAGGAGAAACGGACTTAGGAAAAGAGTTTCTGGGCACCTCCTTTTCGCCAAACACCTCGCGCAGGCAAGTCATTGTTGCCACCATCTAGACCACTTGTTTTTCCAGGATCTGGTTCAGTGTGTGAATGTCCACGATCCAGAAGTGCTGAAACAGAACCATCACCAAGGCGCACTTTGAGGAATTTGGATGCTTTCTTGTGTTGCTTGCTTCCACCACCACCACCCTCTCTATTTTGACTAGATAAACTGCCAGTTGATGTTTCACTCTGCCCATTTTGCTTTGTTATAAGTTGACTACCAGAATTTGTATTGATTTGCTGCTCGCTTTTTGATTTGCCTTTGTTGGTTTGGTAATCACCCCTTGATAGTACCTCCAAGTTATCTTCTGAAGGTTTATAACTTGATTGTAGTTGATGTACAGTGCTTAGAAAGTTATCTGCTAATCTCTCCGTGGAGTTACTCCCTCTAACGCCTAGAGACTTACCTTTACCTTTTTTAGAGGCGTTACCATCTTTGCCATGGGTGCTACTGATACCACAAACCCCGCTATTTTCTTGCAAAGCATTTCTTTGCATACTAGCGTTGTAAGATTCAACAAGTTCATTCTGCTTCCGAGGATCTGGGCACAGTCTTGCCATCTCAAGTACAAGATGAGATAAGCCAAACTGCTGCACATAATCCAGATATGTATCTGTATCTATTGTGCTTTGGCGAAAATGAGCAGATATGTCCTTAAACATTGTGTATCTATCTTCATCAAAATCAAGAGCACCACGAATCTTTTCAACCAAGGACTTGTTAGCAGAGTGAACGTTCTCCATATTCAACAGGGATTGGCTGCTTGCAGGTAACTTGTTCACTTGTGCAGCAGAAATTGGAGGAAAATTGGAAATTGAACCTTGAATCGGGTTCCTCTCTGTGAGATTTGGAGCAGATGTAGAGTGAACAATTTTACCATTGTCACGTTTTTCCAGCAACGAGCCAGCAGACCATTGTCCATGTCCAGTTCTCTGGGTAGCCTGAATAGAACTAGCATAAGTAGACGGCGAAGCCCCACTATTAATTACTGTTTTCACTTTACCAGAATTAAGTGACACTCCAGGAGCAACATTTGTTGACAGTTTAGATTGTGTAGGGACACTTGATGTTTGTACCGGTACTCGACCTGCTGCAGGCCAAGCATGACCAGAATTAATAACAGATGCATTTCTTTTGCCATGGTGGCGCAAGCGTGCTGCCATAGTGTTACTAGATGAACTTTCCAACTCATTTTTGGAATTCTGCTGGCCACTGCTGGAAGGTGTGGCGAGCGGAGGAAAAGAAGAATCTTCCAAAGGTGCACTTATTGAGCTGTGTCCCAATGCTTGGAGGTATCTTGAAGATGGTACAGAACCTGATGTAGCCAATGATTCGAATGGCTGAACAATAGAATCAACATCAGCATTCCCATCATCAACAGCAACTTGACCACTACTTGATGCTGATGGATCATGAAATATTTGCTCCGCATTAGCTGTCTCCAAACTGGCTTCAATGGCCATAGAAAGTTGATTTTCAGACATATCACGACGAAATGTGCTAGCTCTTCCACGGCGTTGGTTCTGTTCATTACCATGTCTGTATCGAAAGCTAGTCGGTATCTGTAGAGAAACAGAGAAAGCTAATATAAGGGAGTGAAGCATGTAGGAAATAAACAATTTATCATCAACAACAAACAGTACCAATAGAAACAAGATGCAAGATTAAAAAAAGTATGTACATGCCTGAAGAGCAGCATTACGTTTTGACCGTGACATTCGTCCTCCATGTTCGGTAGCATTATGCCTCTAAAACATAAACAATGAAAAAGAGCTTTAACAATGAAGAGATAAACCTCATAAGATTAAGACATGATTTTAAACTATAAAAAATAGTAGTGCATCCAAATGCACAAACATGAGGAATCACTAAGCAGGTGCATGTACCACACATGAAAACATCCCAAACATATCACTGCAAAAAATCCTTTTCCTATAGTTCTCATAATCGGAGGACTGGCTGCACCAATCGAGTCCCCCCAAACCATCATTTTAGGAACTGTATTTTGAATTTGAAATGTTAAACCAGTCAACCACTTGAACTGGTGGCAGTTCAATTATGGACCAGCTTAACGTCTTACATAGCAAAATTCTTCAAGATAGGCAACCCACATGGTCCGAACTGTGGTCTTGATGTTTGAACACCAAAGTTCCACTTAACTATTATTCTTATATGCACTTAAGTTAAATTTGTGTACATTATGCCATGCTAAATATATTTGATCAATTCCTTCACTGGTTCAATGACTGGTCTGATTGTTTAGAATGATGCTGTAGTTGAATCAAACAATGTTATTGTGTTTAGTGATAAAAGATAGGTAGCAGGCCAATGATTGGCGCCAAAAAGGACAGACTCTGGAACAATTAAGCCATCCCCTGAAATTTGGAATGTGTATGTGAGAAAGAAGAAAAAGGGGTGTGATGTGATGAGATGGCTAGGAATGAGAGGTTAGTGTGGAATACAAAGGAGTTTTGTTTGAGAGGAATTATTACATATAGGAGGGATAGGAGAGAGAATGTGGTATCTTTGGGAAATCTGTTGTTCGTCATGGACAAAGCACACTAGGTCTCTGTAAGGATTATAGCTCTGTGGGTGATAGAAACTGTTCTATTGCATTTCTTTCAATCACTTGACATAAATAAAATATCTATATTTCTCTTTAATCTGTTTCTGCTAATCTAGGTCCATAACATAAACTAAGTCTACAAAAAGGCCATTTAGTTCCAAGTCTTTTTTAAAACTGGTTTCATTCAGAAACAGAAAAGGATCCACGCTCGATAAGGAATCACCTTCATCTCTGCTTCAGATTGAAAGACAACAAACTTCTTGGCAAGGCAAGACTCATCTTCACATAAGAAGTGCTGCTGACGGAAATGGATCTGCAGCAGAAGACATATAATTACATTCAATTCACACAACAGAAAAGAACTATCAAAGCCATTAGTAAAAGAGAAGTATAGTGTGGATGTCTTACCTCTAGGTCGTCATAATTCTTATAGTATTCATACTGTCCTGGGTGCTGCCTGCAAAAATCATAAACCATATATTTTAAGAGATCAGATCAACAGAGAGATATATATTGAGAACATGATTAGCTGAGTTGTTACCTTTGGCATATATGGCATGTATAATGTTCAGTAGACATATGTGTGTATAGTTCATTGTCCCCATAGAATGGGGTTCTGCAAAATTCACACAAAGGATGCCCCATAAAACCGCCTCTCTCACTTTCGCTGCCATCCACCACAGAGTCACCTGTGTTTATGTGTTGGTTCAATTGCGCTCTAGTATATAGTTTTTGCTCACATATAAAGACCTATGCATAGAAACAATGGTTAAAATTCTTGAGTTAATTTAAAAGAAAACATACATCCAAAAGATTCGAATAGAATGCCAATAATATAAAATTCACCTTCCTTCCCTCCAAACATAAACTGCACATTTGCAACTTATGACGATGGAATAAGTGTCCTTTCAGCTGACCTATACTCCTAAACCTTTCACGTCGCCTTGAAGCATCATGTGGTTGTTCCCCCATCTTTTCACATTCACTGCATGACAGCCTGCACATAGCCTTTATCATCTTGTAATGGTCCATGTCATCAAAATATGCATTTGTATCCTCATGGTACCAGTATGATCCAACCTTACCCTCTCTTACATTAGATGGCAGGGCTGAAAAGTCATTTATCATCCTTGTATAGTCTCCTAGAGCCTAGAAATACAGCATCAAAATTGAATATCAACATCAATAGATAAGACATTTAAAGTAATATATGATTAAATGTTTAAACCAAGCAAACAAACCAAGCTCAAGAATGTAATTTTCAAATAAAATTATGGATACACAAATAAAAAACATAGTAAGACAATAACGACATTAAAAGTATTATTTAGTATAAACGACTTTCCATACAGTATGCCCAAATGATATTACAGCTCTCCTGTTATAACGCCTTTCTCTCTTACATCCACAACCAATCGTGATTTTCACCAAATGCAAAATCTTATTGGGCCAACCTAATTCATAGACATTTTTTCCTACTAAATAGCAAAACTAAGCTTTACTGAGACACGAATGCACTATTTTAGTTGCTAAGAAACAATTTGAAATAAATAACTTCAAAGACAAACATGTTACTCTGAATGCATTACCACCAACGAGTAAAATAAACAAAATTTAAAAAAGGAATTAAAGCATAGCAAGGATTTAAGTTAAGATAAGAAAAAGGCAAGGAGCTCAATAACAAGTCTTTAAAAATCATGTGAATCAGAAAAATAGGCACCGGGGTAAATTTGTAAGTTCTAGTTCGACTCACATTAGCCAGGGTATATTGTTACTTCCTATACCAATGTAAGTTAAAATAACACACATACACTTCATCATTACATAATTTCAGTGACAACTAAAACAATTATTCCACGTTTAAATTACCATGCAATTAAGCAAATTAGAATGAAAACAATTGTAACACCCCAGTTCTGACATGCGAAAGTGACTATTTGTCCCTGAGGTAGCGACTCATGGTAATAGTAACTATTTGTCAATGAGTTCACGGGTTCAAGTCGCGAGGCTCCCCTTTGTGGGAATAAAATATTGCAGGGGTATTTAAGCTGTTGTATGACACGCTCAGTGTATTCATGGGCCCGAGAGGGGTCACATGTCAAGACTGGCGTGTTACAACAATCATGGCTGTCAATGTAGCACAATTAAGATTTAAAATCATTTAAGTCAAATTGCAAAGACTCTTCATTTATCCAATACCCTTTCCTCACTTTTCATAAATCACATTGTACAATTCAATCAATTGGTGTATATATATATACCTTGGTAACGAAAACGACGTCGCACTCGGTTTTGCAGATGCAGCAACGGCGATCGTCGCAAATAAAACGGAGGCGAGAAACGCAGGTGGAACACACATCGCGATGCAAACAGTGTCCGTACGAAACCCATTCCAACGGTTCAGCGCAAACGGCACAACAATCCTCCATGTTCTCCATCTTCTTCTCTTGTTTATAGATTATGAAATTAAAACAACACAAAAACCGAAACCCTAATTGAAACCCAAACAAAAAAGGAACCCTAATTGAAACCCAGACAAAAAAGGAACCCTAATTGAAACCCAGACAAAAAAGGAACCCTAATTGAAACCCAGACAAAAAAGGAACCCTAATTGGAGAAGGGAAAGAGGAATGGATTGTTTAGTGTTTGGAATAAATGGCTAGGGGATTTTGATTTTTTTTTAATTTAAATACTTAACAAAACATTAGAGGTGGCAAAAATATTTAATGTGGATTTAGATTTTAGAAAATTAAATTCATTTACATTCATATATGGAGTTGATGAATTTAAATAAATATAATCTAATATATAATCTATCTAATACATTCATTTTCCACTCTATAAGTTTTTCATTATTCTGATTTGTGATTTTTGTTATTGAGAGTTCATCATTTTTTGGACAATGTGGATAAGAATGTGAATAATTATTTTTGTTTTAACTTACTCAAACCACAATTTACTGTCGGTAATAATAATTGCATATCGTTCGATTTATGTTAATTGTGTATATCTTTAATTTTGCAGTTATAAGAATTACTAAATGGGATAGTATATCACATATGAAATTCATATATTTTTATGTTATTTTATTTTTCAATTTCAGACATGTCACCGATTTTATTTAAAGAGACATCATTGCCAGCATGAATGAACTACTTACATATGAGTTTTTTTTCTTCTCATACACTATTTTTTATTGTTGTTGAACAAATTGTTCACATGTTGCATTTTTTATTAGAAAATGTAATTCTTGTATGTGTCTTTTATTTAAGAAAATATATTTATATTTTAAATCTTTAGTTTAAGAAGAATGAGTAAGCTGAGATGAAAAAGATAGAGTTTAGGCAATTTAAGGTGCAACTGAAAAAAATGAGAAGAGATCGAGTTAAGAAATATGAATGAAATCAAATTTTGCTCATAAATATTACTTTAATATTAAGGTATCATTACACGATTATTATCAAAATTGTTTCAAATTTTAAATGAAATATAATCCTAGCATTTAAGATCATAATCTACTTTGACTATGTACATTCCACAAGGAACCATTATTGTCATATTCGATTTTTAATGTTGTATATTTATTTATGTGTACATGCATTTTTATTCTTTTTTAAATGAATTGAAGAATTGAATATGATTTTTTCTTGCCTCACATAAAGAATCTTCACATTGGATGATGAGATTTAATTAGAAAGCAAAACTGTCATATAGGGCATGTGAGAAATCAACACCAGTGAATAAAAATTAGTTTTTATCAAAATAATAAATAATATAAGGCATAAAGTATTAGCTAATACATCAAAAACGACATATAAATGAGTAAACACTCTTATTTTTATAGAAGAATGATGAACTATGTATAACTTATCAATTTATCAATTGTATGTTTTATGTGTAATTTTGGTGTACTTAGTCTACTTTAAGTATACATTTGATGTAAATGATCATTTGTTATGTTTCAACAATTCCCAATTTATGAATATATATATTCTTATAAATATATATATATATATATATTCCTAAAATTAACTTCAGACATTAATGATTTTAAGCATGCGTAAAAATAGAATGCCTCGTGAGTTTAATTTACAATGTTTGTGTGTCTATATATTTCATTTGTTTTATCAAATTATTGCACAATATTACTAATATACATTTTTTAATAATATTGTTACTTATGTGCTTCTAAATATTTTTATTTTATTTTATTTTTCCATTTCACACAAGTCACCGATTTTGTTTGAAGATGCATCATTTCCAACATGAATGAAATGTTCACATATGAATTTTTTTGTTTTTTATGTTTATTTTTAATTGTTTTTGAACAAATTATTCACATGCTACATTTTTTATTTAAAAATGTAACTCATGTATGTGTCTTTAATTTAAGATAATACATTTATAATCCTAAAAGGTTTATATACCTCATCAAGCGAAAAAATGAATATTAGCTTAATATTGGCGTATCATTACAAAATTATTTCAAATTTTAAGCAAAATATAATCATAGCATTTAAGTTCATAATCTACTTTGACTATGTATCATCCACAAGGAACCATTATTGTCATATTCAATTTTTAATTTTGTAAATTCATTTATGTATACATCCTTCTTTATTTTTTTTTTAATGAATTGAAGAATTGAAAATGTTTTTTTCTTGCCAGACATGAATAATTTTCATCTTGAATGATGAGATTTAATTAGAAAACAAAATTGTCATCTAAGGAATGTGAGGGACAACACAAATGAATAAAAATTAGCTTTCATCAAAACAATAAATAATAGAAGGCATAAAGTATTAACTAGTACATCAAAAAATACATATAAATGAGTAAACACTCTTATTTTTATAGAAGAATGATGAACTATGTAAAAATTATCAATAGTATGTTTGACGTATAAATTTGGTGTACTTAGGCTAATTTAGAATACATTTGATGTAAATGATCTTCTGTTATGTTTCAATAATTGCCAATTTATGAATAGTTATCTTCTTATAAATATATATAAAATTAATTTCTTGCATTAATGAGTTTAAGCATGTGCAAAAACAAACTGCATCACAAAATTAATTTACAATGTTTGTGTCTCTATATATTTCGTTCATTTTATCAAATTATTACATAATATTACTAATATATATATTAATAATATTATTACTTACGTGCTTCTAACTGTTTTTATTTTATTTTATTTTTCCATTTCAGACATGTCTCTGATTTTATTTGAAGAGGCATCATTTCCAACATGAGTGAAATGTTTACATATGAGTTTTCTTTCTTCTGATACACTATTTTTTATTGTTGTTGAACAAATTATTCACATGCTACATTTTTTTTTAAATGTAACTCCCGTATGTGTCTTTTATTTAACATAATACATTTATATTCCTAAAAGGTTCTTATACCACATTAAGCTTAAAAAATAAATATTACCTTAATATTATGTATACATTCATTTTTATTTTCATTTAAAAAATTGAAAATGATTTTTTCTTGCCTGGCATAAAGAATTTTCATGTTGAATGATGAGATTTGATTAGAAAACAAAATTGTCATCTAGGGCATATGAGAGATCAACACTAGTGATTAAAAATTAGCTTTATCAAAACAATAATAGAAGGCATAAAGTATTACATATACATTAAAAAAGACATATAAATGAGTACAAACTCTTATTTTTATAGAAGAATGACAAACTATGTAAAAATTAGCAATAGTATGTTTTACGTGTAATTTTGTTATACTTAGTTTACTTTCAATATACATTTGATGTAATTGATCATCTGTTACATTTTAGTAATTACCAATTTATGAATAGTTATCTTCTTATAAATGTATATATATTCCTAAAATTAACTTCAAACATTAATGATTTTAAGCATTCGTAAAAATAAACTGTCTCATGAAATTAATTTACAAAGTTTGTTTGTCTATATATTTTGTTCATTTATCAAATTATTACACAATATTACTAATATATATTAATGATATCGTTACTGACTAGTTTCTAAATATTTTTATTTAAATTTATTTTTTCATTTCAGACAAGTCACCGATTTTATTTGAAGAGGCATCATTTCCAACATGAATGAATTATGCACATATGATTTTTTTTTTGCTTCTGATATACTATTTTTTATGTTTGTTGAACAAATTGTTCACATTCTACATTTTTAATTTAAAAATGTAACTCACGTATGTGTCTTTTATTTAAGATAACACTTTTATATTCATAAAAGGTTCTTATACCTTATCAAGCGAAAAAACATGAATATTACCTTAATATTGACATATCATTACACAAATATTATCAAAATTATTTCAAATTTTAAATGAAATATAATCATAACATTTAAGTTCATAATCTGCTTTGACTAGGTATCATCCCACAATGAACCATTATTGTCATAATCAATTTTTAATGGTGTATATTCTTTTATGTATACATCCATTTTTATTCATTTTTAAATGAATTAAAGAATTGAAAATTATTTTTTCTTCTCTGGCATAAAGAATCTCCACGTTGAATGATGAGATTTAATTAGAAAGCAAAATTGTCATATAGAGCATGCGAGGGATCAATACCAGTGAATAAAAATTAGCTTTTATGAAAATATTAAATAAAAGATGGCATAAAGTATTAGCTAATAATACATTAAAAAGACATATATATGAATAAACACTCTTATTTTTATAGAATAATGATGAGCTATGTAAAAATTATTTTACATGTAATTATGGTATACTTAGTCTACTTTCACTATACATTTGATGTAAATGATCATCTATTAAGTTTCAACAATTGCCAATTTCTGACAGGTTCTTACATGTTCATCCACATCCAAAGTTTTCTTACTCAAACAATTTCACAGCTTCCAATGCACTTCACACACCATAACATCCGCTATATTTCAATTATTATCAACACTTTTTACTTACAATCTCGTCCCAAAATTTGTGTCTATGACCCAACTCATACAATAACAAAGTTAATGACCTTAGATTCTCCTTCTTTAATTATTAGTTAACATTATTCTCCTTCTTCATTTCTCACTCTAGAAGCTTTCCATTATTCTCACTTTGTGATTTTTGTTGCAAAGAGTTCATCATTTTTGGGATAATGTGGTTGAGAATGTAAAGAATTATTTTTTTAACTTACTCAAATCGCAGTTTCCTATAGGCAATGCTATTAAAACCATATCGGTTATCAAACTGATCAGGGTACTGATATAGTGGTACAGTGGTTCAACTGGTGGTTCAGTAATTAAACCGCATGCTGGTTAAACCGGACATATCTGCTTATATATATATATATATATATATATATATATATATATAAACCTATAACAAAAAATTTCAAATAAGTAGGTATTCAGATTTATAATTCATATTCATAATGTACTCCAAATTCACACAAACAACATTAATTCTTTAACAATATCAAAGTCTAAAGTGCAAAACATATATCAATCCAAAATTATCACTTATCAAACGCAAAATACAAATAAATGACACAAGTATCAATCACTGAAGTTGAAGAATTAAAAATTTAAAATGTGAGGCATTGTATTTTCACTTTTCAGGTTGAAGGAAACCCTTTCCCCTAAACGACGTCGTTTAGGGGATGAAATTTAAAAAAAAATAATGTACAAATCGGCCGGTTTTAACCGGTTTTCACCGGTTCTATTGCATATTTGGTATAACATACATACCGTATCGGTTAGGGGTCCGATTCACCGGTTTTCCAATTGAACTGGCCGGTACGCTACAGTTTTATAACATTGCCTATAGGTAATGGTAATTGCATATCGTTCGATTTAAGGTAAATGTATATATATTTAATTTTTCAATTATATCAATTACTAAATGAATTGTGGATCACACAAGAAATTCATAAATTTCTATTTTATTTTATTTTTCCATTTCAGACATGTCACCAATTTTGTTTGAAGAGACGTCATTTCCAACATGAATGAACTCCCCACATATGAGTTTTTTTTTTCTTTTCATACACTATTTTTAATGTTTATTTTTTATTGGTGTTGAACAAATTGTTCACGTTCTGCACTTTTTATTAAAAAATGCAACTCATGTATGTGTCTTTTATTTAAGATAATACATTTATGTTTTAAATCATTAGTTTAAGAAGAATGAATGAGAAGAGAGAGAGAGTGTGTGTTTAAGCAATTTGAGGTGCAGCCGAAAAAATGAGAAGAGACCGAGTTAAGAAAAATGAATTAAATCGAATTGTGCTCATTAACATTACCTTAATATTGGCGTATCATTACACAATTACTATCAAACTTATTTCAAATTTTAAATGAAATATAATCATATTATTTAAGTTCATAATCTAATTTGATTAGATATCATCCCACAAGGAACCATTATTGTCAGAATCGATTTTTAATGTTGTATATTCATTTATGTAAAAATCCATTTTTATTCTATTTTAAATGAATTGAAGAATTGAAAATGATTTTTCTTGCCTCACATAAATAATTTTCACGTTGAACTATGAGATTTAATTAGAAATCAAAATTGTTATCTAGGGCATGTGAGTGATTAATAACAGTGAATAAAAATTAGCTTTTATCAAAACAGTAAATAAAAGAAGGCATAAAGTATTCGCTAATACATTAAAAAAAGACATATAAATGAGTAAACACTCTTATTTTATAGAAGAATGATGAACTACATAAAAATTATCAATAATATGTTTTACATGTAATTTTGGTATACTTAGTCCACTTTCAGTATACATTTGAGGGAAATGATCATATGTTATGTTTCAAAAATTGCCAATATCTGAATAATTATCTTCTTATAAATAAATATATATATATATATATATATTCCTAAAATTAATTTCACGTATTACTGATTTTAAGCATGCGTAAAAATAAACTGCCCAATGAAATTAATTTACAATGTTTTGGTGTCTATAAATTTCATTCATTTTATCAAATTATACACAATATTACTAATATATAGTATATATTAATAATATTGTTACCTACATGCTTTTAAATATTTTTATTTTATTTTATTTTTCCATTTCAGACATGTCACCGATTTTGTTTGAAGATGCATCATTTCCAACATGAATGAACTATTCACATATGAGTTTTTTCTCCTCATATACTATTTTTTATGTTTATTTTTTGTTGTTGAACAAATTGTTCATGTTCTGCATTTTTTATTTAAAAATGTAACTCTCGTATGTGACTTATATTTAAGATAACACATTTATATTCCTAAAAGGTTCTTATACCGAATAAAATGAATATTACATTTATATTGGTGTATAATTACACAAATATTATCAAAATTTTAAATAAAATACAATCATAGCATTTAAGTTCATAATATGCTTTGACTAAGTATCATCCCACAAGGAACCATTATTGTCATAAACAATTTTTAATGTTGTATATTCATTTATGTATACAACCATTTTTATTCTTTTTAAATGAATTAAATAATGGAAAATGATTTTTTTATTGCCTGAGATAAAGAATCTTCACGTTGAATGATGATATTTAATTAGAAAGCAAAAATAACATCTAGAACATGTGAGAGATCAACACAAGTGAATAAAATTAAGCTTTTATCAAAACGGTAAATAATAGAAGGCATAAAGTATTAGCTAATACATTAAAAAAGACATATAAATGTGAAACACTCTTATTTTTATAGAAGAATGACGAACTATGTAAAAATTATCAATAGTATGTTTTACAAGCAATTTTGGTATACTTAGTTTACTTTCAATATATATTTGAGGTAAATGATCATTTGTTACGTTTCAAAAATTGCCAATTTATGAATAGTTATCTTCTTATAAATATATATATTCCTATAATTAACTTCAGACATTAATGATTTTAAGCATACGTTAAAATAAATCATTTCGTGAAATTAATTTACAATGTATAAGTGTTATTTTGTCAAATTATTACACAATATTAATAATATATATATATTTAAATTTTTTGTTACTTATGTGCTTCTAAATATTTTTTATTATTTTATTTTCTATTTCAAACCTGTCACTGATTTTGTTTGTAGATGCATCATTTACAACATGAATGAACTGTTCACCTATGAGTTTTTTCTCTCTCATACACTATTTTTTATGTTTATTTTTTTTATTATTTTTGAACAAATTGTTCACGTGCTACATTTTTTATTTAAAAAGATAATTCATGTATGTTTCTTTTATTTAAGATAATACATTTATATTCACAAAAGGTTTTTATACCTCATTAAATGTAAAAAAAATACCTTAATATTGCCGTATCATTACACAATTATTATCAAAATTACTTCAAATTTTAAATGAAATATAATCATAGTATTTAAGTTCATAATCTACATTCACTATGTATTATCCCACATGGAACAATTATTATCATAATCGATTTTTAATGTTGTATATTCATTTATGTATATATCCATTTTTATTCTTTTATAATTAATTGAAGAATTGAAAATGATTTTTTCTTGTTTGATATAAAGAATCTTCAGGTGGAATGATGAGATTTAACTAGAAAGCAAAACTGTCATATAGGGCATGCGAGGGATCAATACCAACGTATAAAAATTAGCTTTTATCAAAACAGTAAATAAAAGAAGGCATAAAGTATTATCTAATACATTAAAAAAGATATATAAATGAGTAAACAATATTATTTTTATAGAAAAATTATGAACTTTGTAAAAATTATCAATAATATGTTTTACAAATAATTTTGGTATTCTTAGTCTACGTTCAGTATGCATTTGATGTAAATAATCATTTGTTACGTTTCAACAATTGCCAATTTATGAATAGTTAACTTCTTATAAATATAAATTCTTAAAATTAACTTCAGGCATTAATAATTTTAAGCTGCGCAAAAATAAACTACCTCATGAAATTAATTTACAATGTTTATGTGTCTATATATTTCATTTATTTTATCAAATTATTACACAATATTACTAATATATATATATATATATATATTAATAATATTGTTACTTATGTGCTTCTAAATATTTTTATTTTGTTTTATTTTTCCGTATCAGATATTTCATCGATTTTGTTTGAATATGCATTATTTCCAACATGAATGAACTGTTCACATATGAGTTTTTACTTCTCATACACTACTTTTTATTTTTATTTTTAGTGTTGTTGAACAAATTGTTCATGTGATACATTTTTTATTTAAAATGTAACTCCTTTATGTATATTTTATTTAAGATAATACATTTATATTCCTAAAAGGTTCTTATATCATATCAAGCGAAAAAATGAATATTACCTTAATATTGGTGTATCATTACACAATTAGTATAAAAAATATTTCAAATATTAAATGAAATATAATCATAACATTTAAGTTCATAATCTCCTTTGACTATGTATCAACCCACAAGGAACCATCATTGTCATAATCGATTTTTAATGTTGTATATTCATTTATTTATATATCCATTTTTATTTTTATTTTAAATGAACTGAAGAATTGAAAATGATTTTTTCTTGCCTAACATGAAGAATCTTCACATTGAATGATGAGATTTAATTAGAAAGCAAAACTGTCATATAGGGCAAATGAGATATCAACACCATGAATAAAAATTAGCTTTTAACTAAACAGTAAATAATAGAAGGCATAAATTATTAGCTAATACATTAAAAAAGACATGTAAATGAGTAAACATTCTTATTTTTATATAAAAATAACGAACTATGTAAAAATTATCAATTTACCAATAGTATGTTTTACGTGTAATTTTGGTGAACTTAGTCTACTTTCAGTGTACTTTTGATGTAAATGACATTCTCTTACGTTTCATCAATTGTCAATTTATGAATAGTTATCTTCTTATAAATATATATATATATATTCTTAAAATTAACTTCAGGCATTAATGATTTTTAGCATGCGTAAAAATAAACTGCCTTATGAAATTAATTTACAATGTTTGTGTGTCTATATATTTCATTCATTTTATCAAATTATTACACAATATTACTAATATATTTTTTAATAATATTGTTACTTATGTGCTTCTAAATAATTTTATTTTATTTTATTTTTCCCTTTCACACATGTCACCTATTTTGTTTGAAGAGACATCATTTCCAACATGAATGAACTGTTCACGTATGAGTTTTTTATGCACTATTTTTTATGTTTACTTTTTATTGTTGTTGAACAAATTGTTCCCGTGCTACTTTTTTATTTAAAAATGTAACTCCCGTATGAGTATTTTATTTAAGATAATACATTTATATTCCTAAAAGGTTTTTATACCCCATCAAGCAGGAAAAAATGAATATTACCTTAATATTAATGTATCATTACACAATTATTATCAAATTACTTCAAATTTTACATGAAATATAATCATAGTATTTAAGTTCATAATCTACTTTGACTATTTATTATCCCACAAGGAACCATTATTATCATAATCAATTTTTAATGTATATTCATTTATGTATATATCCATTTTTATTCTTTTTTAAATGAATTGAAGAATTGAAAATGATTTTTTCTTGCATGACATGAAGAATATTCACGTTGAATGATGAGATTTAATTAGAAAGCAAAACTGTCATCTAGGGCATGCGAGGGATAAACACTAGTGAATAAAAAATAGTTTTTATCAAAACAGTAAATAATATAAGGCATAAAGTATTAGCTAATACATTAAAAAAGACATGTAAATGAGTAAACACTCTTATTTTTATAGAAGAATGTTGAACTATGTAAAATTTATCAATTTAACAATAGTAAGTTTTACGTGTAATTTTGGTGTACTTAGTCTACTTTCAGTATACATTTGATATAGATGATCATTTATTACGTTTCTACAATTGCCAATTTATGAATAGTTATCTTCTTGTAAATATATATTCCTAAAATTAACTTCAGCCATTAATGATTTTAAGCATGCCTAAAAATAAATTGTCTCATGAAATTAATTTACAATGTTTGTGTATTTATATATTTCATTCATTTTATCAAATTATTACACAATATTATTAATATATATATTTTTAATAGTATTGTTACTTACTACTTCTAAATCTGCGTCAAAATCAACTTGTCAAATTCGAATGCACATGTAACATATGTGTTCTTAACCATACGAATGCATATATATCATGTGTGTTCTTAATCAGGCGAATGCACGTGTAACATGTGTATTCTTAAGCACATGTATGCACTGATAACATATATATTCTTAATCATGCGAATGCACATGTAACATGTGTGGTCTTGACCATGCGAATGCAGAGTAACATGTGTGTCTGTAACTATATGAATGCACGTATAACATGTGTGTTCTTAACCATGTGACAAAATAACATCGCTTCGTGCACATGTAAAAAACCCTACTATGTGGTTAAGTGGATAATCATTCAAATTCGTATTAGTCACTTATTTTCCTTATGTATTTGGACAGGCAAATACAAAGATAACACATGTGTTCTTAAAAAATATGAATGTACGAATAATATGTGTGTTTTAATAGTACTTAATCTAATTAATATGATACAATTTTGTTGGGAGTTATCAAAATCTTAACACAACCGCATTCATGGTCATATTTGTTCAAAATATCAAGGTGTGGGTTTCACACTACTTAATTATACTTATTATAAAATATATATCAAGGTGAGTTTCATAGTACTTAATTATACTTATAAAATATATATCACTCTAGGAGTAAAATGAATATCTCCTCTAAAAAAATGTAAATATTCATTGTTGGAATCAAATCTTTATAGTGGCCCATAATTTTGTCTTAATCGAAAAAATAATCTTAAATAGACACCCCATTTTAAATTTGAATTGTAATATCATATTTAAACAAAACTTAGGCAAAATACCATATGTGCTAGTGGTACATGTGACCTATTAGAGGATGATAGTGAACTTTTTTATATACTTTCAAGGTCAAAAAATGATTGATTGTAAATCTAATAAATGTTCATTTATTGAAAGTATACAAAAATGTTCATGTGTCATCCTATAATAGATCACCTGTACTTTACCTATGGTAGAGATATAATAATAGTTTAGATGAAAGTCAAGTAAGAGTAATTTTCACTTCCCTTGTAATCTCGAAGTCATGTGTTTATATCGTAGAAACGATTCTTTCACTTACACGAACAAGGTTGTGTTATCCTAGCTAAATCATGCTAGGTAGTAGTCTAATATAGAATCACCCTTTTATAGTTACTTCTTAAAAATATAATTGAAAATGTTACGATCTCTAGTCATTGTTGTAAATTATTTTGTAAGTTTTCATCTCAAAACTAATTAACAATATGAGGAATAATTCAATATGTATCTAAATCATGCATAAGAGTTTGAGAGAGGATGTTCGATATACCCCCTCCACATATCACAAAGGAATATCTTACATTTTAGATGTAACACATTATATAATAATGGAATCATAAATAAGGGTAGAGAATGAGTGAAACAATTGTAGCCAAGAACTTAAACTTGAAACCCAGCAAAAGAAAAGTGTAGAGAGCAAATAGTCTTTTGAGTCACAAGTAAACAAGGTTGATCAATTTATGACTTTAGAAATAGAAAAAAAAAAGACATTACATATTATGATTATAGAGTAAATGAAAGTTTCAAGTGATTTTGATAAATATAGTTCTGAAATAATAGTAATAAAGAGTGAATTCACTTATTCCAATAGTAATAAAGAGTGAATTCACTTATTCCAATAGTAATTTTAAAAAACTTATCCCATAAGGTGAAATACTTTAAATCATTTGACAATGAGAAGATTAGCCCAACAGATATTTAAATCATTCCCGAAACAATGAGGTAGACGATGTATGACTTACTTCCCAACAAACAATCTAATACTTACTCCTATTAACCACAGAGAATCCACCATCAACCACCAAGTTATGACCACTGATGTAAATAGCTTCATCAGAAGCAAGAAACAAAGCTGCTTCTGCAATATGCTTAGCCTTCAACACAACACCTTTCAGATTTGCCTCAGAGCAGCTATAATCTTCAACTTCATGAGGTTCAAGGTTTAAACCTTTGCATGAAAGAGGAGTAGCAACTCCATAAGGTGAAATACTATTAACCCTAATTCCATAAGCACCAAGTTCACTACATGCTGCTTTTACTAACCCAACAAGACCATGTTTTGATATTGTGTATGCATGAGGACCAGCTCCACCAATACAAGCTGCAACACTAGTTGTGCATATAATAGATCCTTGGATTTTTTTCGCAACCATGGCGCGAGCCGCGTGCTTAATTGTCGCAGCTGCGCCACGAACATTTGTCGATATAATGTTGTCGAATTCATCAAGATCGAATTCGAGGATGCTTGATAAGGTGCCTAGTATCCCAGCATTACTAAATAGGATATCTATGTGCCCATATTTTTCTAAAGTGAATTTGATTGTTTCCTCAACTTGTTTTTCATCTCTTACATCACAATGGTGGTAAATCACTTTTTCTGAGCCTATTGATGCTACAACTTGTTCACCAAGTTCATCTTGAACATCTGCTACAACAATAAGTGCACCATTTTCAGCAAATAGTCTCACTGTTTCTTCTCCAATTCCACTAGCTGCCCCTGTGATTAGAGCCACCTTACCCTCCAACCTGAAAAAAAATTAGTAGTCAAATGATAATGCCAGGGTGTTTCAAATATGTTATTAAATTAAATCTCACATCGCCTAGAATTAGAATAGACTATAGTATCAATGTTATTGTTGGATTTATTCAAGTGTAAAGTCTCACATTGGATATCAAGGGAATAGTGAAAGAGTTTATAAATGGAAAAGGTCTATGGAACTAATGCCTTAAGGTTTTGGTTCAAGACGTGATGTCTCACTTGTGGCTCTCCACCCTTCTCATACTCCCTGATCATAGGGATGACAAAAATACTCGAACCCATGGGTACCGGTCAAAATACCTGCAATGAGTATCCGTAAAATTTGCTATGAGTAGGAACGGGTATCATGATACTCACCCCGCGGGTACCCGCATATATATTTTAATTAAATATTTTATACTTAATTATTATTAATTTAACATTATATTTGTATATTTTATTATTATTTCATAATAAAATTTAGTAATGAGACTATAATCATAAAATTATCATATCTATTTTTATATATTAATTATTATAAAATATATAAAAATATAATTAAAAGTAAAAACTCGTTGGATACCATGGATACTCGCTACACGCACAGGTACCCGCAAATAGTGCGGACATGGGCACGAGTATGCATTACCCGTGTCCGCCCGGCCCTGTTGTCATCCCTACCTGATCGCAGTCTAGTCCAACAGATAATATTAAGCATAATTGTATTCCAACAAGGATTTAGTCTAATAGTGTAAGAGACTCAACTGGATCCGAGATAGATAAAAAGGTCAATGATTTAATTCTCGAGAGTAATAAGAAACATAGTGTATAGTAAATATGAGATAAAAAAGTAATAACTATAAAACAATGATGTTACAAAATGAAATTAAGGGTAGAGGATGAGTGTAAGAGAGATCTAACTAAGGCACCTTTGCTTCTGCATAGTGAATTAGTGTGAATGAGTTCCTTGTTTGATTGATGAACTCTCTCTAAAACATGAAAACAAAGCTTTTGGATGTGAACTTTATACTTTGTAAGTATCCACTAATAATAGAATGAACTGTATCTATAAAGTTTATAGAGTGCAAAGCTCCAAAAAGTAGGAGTAGGGATACTCTCAAGTAATAGAGAGATAAGTACACAAAAAACAAGAAATGTAATATAATTTGACACTTTTATCCTTAAGTTACAATGAGATGATATAAAATATTATTTTATAATTTTTTATTTTAATTAAATGATACATTGTGATTGGCCCGATACACCATTGGAGACATAAAATGGGACAACAGACCTTCGTTCGACATTTTTACCTCTATCTGTAAGTGTAAAAGTGATCAATTACATCTTCATTAATGCAAATGATCCTTTCCCAAAAAATAGAGGCTATAACAAAGTATTGTAATGTTCAAAGTAATTGTGATTGTTCTTCTTTCCTTGTTTTAAGCAAAAAATACATAAATTTCGTCTAAACTTTATGTGTTTTTTAATTAGTCATTATGAATTATTTTTTACCCAATTATTCCTTAAACTTGATTAGTTGATGAAATCTTGTATTGTTAAATTACTAATAGAATAATAAGGAAATTGATATAATCAGACTCATAACAATAGTCATACAATAATGCAAGTTAGCTAACATTGATATCTGAATGAATATCATAAAAAAAAAATAGAGAAGAATAAGATAAGTATATTGATATATATATATATAATTAAATAGTAATGATAATACTATAAAAGTGGGGGATAAAACAAAATACATGTTCATAATTTTTCATTGTTGTTAGTTTAATATTATTTTCATGCAGAGACTAATTTCATCAAAAATTAAAATTTAAGAGTTAACTATAAAGAAAAACAATTCATGATAATTACTTCTAAACGATATAAAAATTATTGTGTTTTGATAGAATTTTCTCTTGTTTTAATTCTTAAGGTGTTTTGAGCAATACATTTAGTTAAAATGCTTAATCAAATATATTGAGTTGTGGTAAAAGAAATTTGATTTTTTTGTTATTATAAAGGATATTCTATTACCTTTTGGATATGAAATTGAATTAATCTATTTCGGGTTGTATAAGTGTCACTTACAGGAATCAAAACATTAACATTTTCGTTATCGTAACGTCTAGCAATGTATTATTACTGATAAGCACATTTCATCATGCTTTTAATGTACAGTTCAAAGGCCAAATGATGAAGTATTTCCACTGGTATAAGCTACCTTCATTAATGTCAGCGTTATTGCTCATAATTATTTTACTTGACTGAAGATTTTGGGTTAGTGAATGATACACATTGACATATGGTTAGACAAAAAAAAATGATGCCCTAAATTTATAAGAAAATAAAATATTGCAAAATATTGAGTCTGTCTACTAATAAATAGGTGGGGTCATATGTCTCACTTTTAGTGTCTCATTTATGTATTAATCCAATTAAAATTGATACTTAATTGAAAAAAAAACTAATAAATATAAAATAATATTTGTATATTATTTAGTGAAATGTGATTTTTGAGACATGAAAACATAAATTTTTTTGGGAGATCCATATTAGATTTATGGGATGGTTGGAGAGAGGAGTTAGGCTAAATAAAAGATATACATGTGTATGGTAGGTATTTATTTAAAATGTCTTTTTCTGAAAAAGATATCACATGTATATAATTAGTTGTACAATATATATATAATGAGTTAAAATTTATACATGTAATGTGAATATTTTTTAAAATACATTTTTATTATAAAAAAAAAACTATACATGTGATTGGTTATACTCGCTAACTATGGCATCTTTAAAAGGAAAACTTGCATTATGTGGATGAGAAAAGGGAAGTGGCACAATCAACTAAATGTGCTAGAAAATTCAAAATTCACTTATTTCAACTATTGATTATCAGTTAATGAATGTAATATTACACTAACAATGTACAATTTTAAGTATAGTCAATCTATTATTTATTATTCATTTGTATTATTTTTATTTAAGAATATGATAATTAAATATGAATATTTAATGATACAATAACGATGTAAAAATCTCGGCCAAGTTTGTGTAGCTGTATCTATAGATATGTCTACCTAACAAAGCAACTTAGAAAGTTACAACTAACAAACATGATGGGAGGTTAGATTTCAAAAATGAATGGACCAAATTTTGCAAAAAGACTTATCATAAGGAGGTTTGTGCTTGCCTAACAAAAACATTGTCACCCGACACCACATTAGGAATGGCAATAGGGTTGAGCGATATTACTTTCTCATTCTCAAACCTGCAATATTTGTGGTTACCCGTGTGTGTAGTGTATATTTACGGGTACCTAATAAATTTTTAGTTTTAATTATACATTTTTATACTGTGTAACGATCAATTTTTAAAAATAATTATTATATGAATAATAGTGTATTTATATGATAAATTTATAATTATAGTTAAATAAGTGTAATTTATTATGAAATAATAATTAAGTGTATAGTATATATAATCTTAAAATAATAATAAACAACTATAATATATACATAAATTTAATTAAAAAATAAATTTATAAATATGCATAGTACACTGTGGCTGATATCATAAAACTTATTCTCACCCTTAAGCTATTATTGCGGATATTTCTACGGGTACTCAAGGATTGAGTGTTTTTGCCATCCTTACATCACATGTTTCTTCATCCTATTACTTGGTTAGTTGTTTTACTTCTAGGCATGACTAAATAAATAAAATTCACATTAGGTGTGATAATGCATTAAAACGGTAGCAAAAAATTAAACAAAACTTTCAACAACCATTATGTTGGAAGTGAAAATTTTGAAACTATGCAACTATGACACGTCAATGTCTTAAGTGCATTTCTAATTTTGGCATTGATTAATTGGAAGTGTATAATGAATTCCGAAAGTGGATAGTAGAAAGTGAAAAAAAATTCAAAAATTGAGATTGAAATTAAAGTTCTGAAATTGATGTAAGGAAGTGAAACATAATTGCTAAAAACATAAGGGACTAAAATGAAAGTCTATCTTCGACCAAACAATGAAACCTTGAAGAATGTGGAAGATTTAAAAATGAAAATGAAACCAAAAAGTGAATGTGGAAATCAAAAGGAATATGTGTAAAACAAAACTTGAATGTAGAAAGGTTGAATGTGAAACCAAAAAGAAAATGTGGAAAGCTTGAATGGGTTTAGGGTTTTGAGTTATGGTTGATGAATAAGAAGACTAGCATTGGAAGAATATGAAGAGGTTTTTCAAAAACATAGGGGTCCCAAGTATAAAATAGAGGGTTTAAAATTTAGCTCCCATTCTCTTGTTTATTATAACCCCTTGGTCCAATAAAATTAGAAGGCCTATAATGATATATAACACAAGTTGTTTGGAGTTAGATTTCTCTCCATTAATAGAGAGATAAATGATTTTTTTTCTTAGTATTATAAGGGTAAAAGTATAATTTTATTTTAAATAAGAATGATATAAATGTCATTGTATGTTATTTTTCTTCTGTTTTTCTACATCACTTCCCTCTCCATTTGTTTCATTTAGTTGTTTGACCAACTAAATTTGCTCTTGTCTAGTCCTCATTCTTAGTTTTTATAAATTTTGTTTTTGTGTGTATAAAGAATGTTTCTCACCTTTCATAGGATAATTCATTTTAAGGTATAGTCATTACAAAAATTGGTTTAGTCCTTTTTCCAAAAAGTAAATTTTCATCATATATCCAAGCCTAATCAACATGCTTAAAGGAGAAGAAATTTGGTACTCTCCCTTAGCATTCAATTCTTTTGGAATATGTGGTACCTTAGGGATAGAGTGGTCTTTTAGAAGAGCACAAGTTGTCTATGTCACTTTTATGTGTCACCAATTATAAACTCACATTTATGTTTTGTTAACTTTTGGTTAGTTATTATGGTGCAACTTTAATTGACATGTCAATTTGTAATTGGTGACACATAAAAATGGCATAGAAATGTGTCATAAACAACTTATGTTCCTTTTAGAATATGTTTGAATCTTCTCCCATAATGGGAGTTCAATAATGGATGAGGATTATGATACATGGTAGAATAACATTTAACGGTCCTAATTTAAAATTGTTTTTCATAAAATAAATTTAAAAATTAACAATATCAGAATTTTTGTTTGTTTTGTAAATGTTAGTGATAAATGAGTATAGGGACAAACTTATAAACATGATAGAACATGTCATTTCTCACCATGTTCTTCTCAAAGTTGAGAAGAAAATATTTTACCCATTATCTTCTATTTCTCTCCTCAACCAAAATAAGTAAAGTAGGAATCTCTCGATCTTTCTCTTCTCTCTTTCTTTCCTCTCAAAATCATCTATAATAAAGGGAGTTCTTTTATACTTTAGTATTGGTATTTTAAGTATTGGAGAAAATCTCAACTCCTTTCAGACTAGGGATGGCAAAAAAATCCGTACCTGCAGGTAAAATTCGCTTGGGTACGGGCACGGTCACAAACAAAACCGATGGATTTTCAAAAATACTCGTACTATAAACGGGTGGGCATGACCCATAGGTACCTACTATATATGTAATTACAGTATTATCCTTACTTAAAATACATACGCTAACTACACTTATACGGTTGTTCCCTTCCCCCTAAAACTACACTGACCATTAT
Source organism: Lupinus albus (assembly GCA_009771035.1). NCBI lineage: Eukaryota > Viridiplantae > Streptophyta > Magnoliopsida > Fabales > Fabaceae > Lupinus > Lupinus albus. The sequence continues at coordinate 1,701,721 of CM020016.1, forward strand.
ATATGTGGTGTCTTTTATTTCATCTACTCAACATGCATAAACTCTTATATCAGCAATGAGTCCTTTTTATGTGGTGTCTTTTATTATTTTAACATATGAATGCAACACCATTATATATGCATAAACTATCATACCTTGCAAAGAAAATATACATAATGAAAATAAGAAATTACAAATTCAATCATAATATAAGAAACTTGCGGGTACCTGCTGTATTAGCGGATACCCAGAAAGGAGTAGAAATTTTTTATACCATTATTTCTCTATCTCTCTATATCAAGTCAATGAAATTATGATAACTAATAAAATAATGCTAATATTTTTTTATCATCTATCAAGAAACAATAATTACTATTAGTTGGCATGATTACATAGGCTTGATATAGAGATAGAGAAATTGCGGTATATAATATTTACACCCCCATAAAGACCCACAAGAAATCCGCTGACAGGTACCTGCATGGGTATGGGCGGGTACGGGTACGAGTACCACTCCTATATTTCAAAACGGGTGACAGATAGTTACTACCCGTGTCCGTCCTTGCTTGTTGTCATCCCTGTTTTAGACCCTTTCAAGTTATGTTGATGAGTATCAGATTTAATTAATGTTTTGGGGTTGGGTTAATGCCATGGCTATTATCTCATGGTTAGTTTCATTTTTTGAAATGTAAATGGAGTCCTTTATTTTGTGGCGTATGGGTTGAGAACTCTTAGATTCCCTTTTTATAAAATCAATCGAGTGGTAAAAAAATTGTTGGTACTTTTTCTAATACTATGTAATTGTAACATGTTTTCATTAAATATCATATATTTTTAGTGCAAAAATGTCTTTGCTTAAATAAAACTTGGTTTATTTAGTAATTATGGGTCAAAATGTTGATAAAGATGGTGTATAAAAAAATATAAAGATGAGGAACAAATATCTTTTGTATCTACTCCTCTATACCATTTTTTTTCTGTCAATGAGTTGCATTTTTTTTTATGTGAACACCAAAAGTCACATAACCTCATAAATTATAGGTAAATGACTATTTTTTATTACTGACAAGAGAAATAATATAGAGGAGTTGTAGCTAAGATTTCAGTTTAAGAAATTTGCAAGTGTACCTGGGAGGTGGATTCGGTCGGGTTTATACTTATCCAATCCCGAACCCAAAATCTAAAATCCAAATTCGAATTAAACGGGGTTGAAAACAATGATATAATTTTTGAATTCGTTGAGTTTTGGGTAACCTGATCCCAATGAAAACTCGTATTCTAAATATAGGTTCTATATATAGATTTTATATTTTATATATGTATTTATGTACAATTTTATAATTTTACATATATTAATCGGGTTCGATATATATTCAGCGTAGGGTATCGACTGTATAAAACCTGAACCCGAATCCAAAAGTTACCCGAACCTAAACTCAACCATAGCAGATTTTCCACATTAAATTTGGGTTGAATTTAAGCCCCACCAATTCTGTTTTTATTGTCATATCTATACCTGTATGTGGAACCTTTTTGGCATTGGTATGAGGAAATGATAAAGAAATAAATTAAATATTCAAAGTTCTGGCATGCTTATCCAACCAAATCGGTAACACCAAAATCTGATTAAATAAATTGTTTTGTCTCCTTAACAGGAGAATGAATGAGACATGACAACTTCCTTGTTTAGAAACAATCATTGAAGCAAAACTATGCACATAATATATAAGAGAATAATGTATCACCTGATATAATGAGATAAGTTATTTCCTCTAGCCACTAAAATCGTAATATTTGTATCATTTAATCATTTTCTACAAAATATTTCTAAAACAAAACAAAACAATACACATGTCATTCTTGTACTGATTGGAGGAGATAAGTTATCTCGAAAAGATACTTTATTCTCAATGTATAATGAAACTAACTAACAACAATATGATATGGTTCACAAATTATTTGATCTCACCTAAAACAACCAATCTTAGAATCATTGAGTCAATGAATGAAAGATAGAGGATTATTTTTTATACATCTCACATTAAGAACTTTTCTTCCGATATAAAATAAAAATATAATATTTAAGTTTGTCTGTATAAAAATTTATATAAAATTAGTATATCATCAATCATTTATTTATCTATACTACTAATATGTAAGAATTAATGACGATTTAATAAAAATAGTGTACGGTTTAATATAATATTAAAAAATTCTTACATTGTCGATACATATATTTTTTCTCATAAAATAAACAATGATTTGCAAAGGTTGAATGTGAGTGGCTGTCTTGGTACAATATAAGCTAGCTAGGGACCCTTTGTTTCTTGAAAATCATGATTTCTGCATTTTTTTTATAATATAGTAAATGTTAACAAAACTTCTACAATCTTATTTTAATGAAATTATGGTATGTTTTTACTATGACGGGTATTTTCATATTGTGATATATGTATTTACAATAAGCTATTTATATCATCACATAAAACTCCTCAAAAAATATATTGATAACGTTTTTAAGGGAAATAATAAATAAAGTTTTTAAGGGAAATAAACATATATAATAAAAATAAATAATTGATGATGCAATACAATAAAAAATAATAATGTTTTTAAGGAAAACAAATAAAATGGTCAATAAATAAATGTAATATACTAAAAAGGAACAAAGTAATTGGTAAAAACATTAAGGGAAATAATTGCACTCAATCATGTAAATTGACAACACTACTGTTAAAGTAAAAAAAATAATTGATAATGTTTTTCAGTGAAAGAATTGCAATTAATGATGTAAATTGATAAAGTTACACTAAAATAATTTGTTATAGGTACATTTACAATTTAAATTTCAAATGCATAATTAATAATATTATGTTTAACATTTTAAAATGTTTCAAAGTTTTTTAATGATTCCAGTAAAAGATATCTCAACCATAAAATTCACATTCCAAATAAAGAAATGTCTCAAACAAAAAACATTCTATAATTATTTTCTAGAAATTCTCATTTCACATCTAATAACTTTCTATTATTTATTTTTTCCTAATCTTATTCTATCACACAGCTGTGAACCTTAGATTTTGAGTTGAGTGATTATTCTATTATTTTATGACTTGTTTTTATTTTACCTTTTCTACCGTCTTAACATTGATACATTGTAATAAATGATTTTTTATAGAGTATGAGATTCAATTAGATATGCTCTATTAAAAATAATATCAAAAGATTGTTAAAAATATTTGTTATACTAAAAAGACCAACTATACATTTGTAAAATTGAAATATTTGAACACGAGAATAAGGTGTGAAAGTTATGTTATTGTTATGAACTTTATTTCCTAATATATCTTCTAATTGAAAATATTTGCTCCGATTTTTTATTATTACTTCATTTATTGTAAATATTCACACTCATGTAAATACATATATCATATATCAGCCTTTTAATATTGTAATTAGTCTACTTTTACATGTAATTAGCCTTGTAATATACATTATTAAATTGTCTATATCATTACTCTAATTTTGATTGTTCTATTTTTTTTCACCAGAACCGAATATATTAAAAAGAGAACAATTACAAAAAGTTACATCTATAGTTAGGTATCCATAATCTATTTCTGTTAAACTCTTCAAAAATGAATCTAGGGATAACATCTCACCAAGTGTACACTTTAGAAGTTACACCAAAAGCGGCTAGCCTATTTGCACAAGTGTTACCCTCTCTAAAAATATGAGTCACTTTGAATCTCATTGAGGAGATCCAATGTATACACCTAAGCCAACTATTCACAAGCCTCCAAGGGACAACTCCTTTTCCCTTGAAGATATCCACCACCAAGGCAGAGTCACATTCAAACCAAATATCCTTCCACCCCTTTTTGTTAGCTATCTCAATTGCCATACTTGTAGCTTGAATTTCCGCAAATATTGAATCGTTAATTCCAAAGAAAGCAACAAAACCACCCCTGTAATTTACTCTACAATCTCTGAATATGCAGCCCCCTCCAGCTAAGCCAGGTGATCCATGAGCAGCACCATCTGTATTGATTTTAATCCACCCTGCTTGGGGAGCCTGCCAAACCACTTCCTGTATTCTAGGAGCTCTCTGAAAATTCTGGTTGACCTTAAACTCCCGAAGAATAACAAAATTGGACAGTGAGTTGTTAGTCAGAAGCTTAGAGTTATTTCCAGCTAAAGATGTTGCAAGCTTGATTCTGGATTGAGCCTGCACCAAAGTCAGCTTCTTGTCTTCAAATCTCTTTGAGTTTCTGCAAAACCAAACTGTGTTGGTTGTGTTAATTATTGCAGCCACCAAAAATCCTTTCACTTGAGGACTCCACTGCCTATTACAGACCAAGAAAAGAGACTCAATGGAATCAGTGTTGAAATGAATGTTGAAAATTCTACCCAACCAGTCCCACAGTTTAACCACAAAAGAGCATGTCAGAAAAACATGGTTTGAAGTTTCAATCTGAGATAAACAGTTGCTGCACAATGAGGCCAAGTGACATCCTCTATTTTGAAGATTCTCATCAGTTGGCATTTTATGATGAAAAAGTCTCCATGTGGTGACACTTTTGGAAGAGGGAATAAAATTAGTCCAGATTAGCTTACACCAATTCATGTCCTCTATATCAGGCTTGATGCAAATATAAGCATCCTTAAGAGAAAGAATAGCATTATTAGTTCATTGCCAAATCAACTTATCCTGATTTCTAGATATGCTAAGCTGCACAATGCTATCAACCACATTAGGGAATGTCTCTGCAATCACTTTGGGAATTGTCCAAACAATGTTAAGAACAAAATCAGAGACTTTGGCCACCAGGGAAGCTTGCACAGAAACAGGAATTCTGAGAATATCCACCAAGGCATGACCAGTCCAATTATCCTTCCAAAAATTAACCTTGTTGCCATCTCCCACCAACCACAAACATTCTGCATCACAGTATTCCAGTTAGACTTGATTCCAGGCCATATGGAAGACTTGAAATATCTCTTAGACATAGTATTGTCATTGCCAAATATGTTTCTGCAAAAAAGTGCCCATTCCTGTTCAAAAGAGATCATATCCCAAACTAATTTCAGTAAGACAGCCTCATTCATGTGCTTTAAGGATCTAAGGCCCAGACCAGCAGTTTTGATTGGAGTGCTCACAGTCTTCCAAGCCATAACGACCAACTTCTTGGTTCTAGAGTTACCTGACCATATAAAATTCCTGATAGAGCCATCTAAAGTCTTGATTAAGCTAGCAGACCAAACATAGATATGAAAGCTAAAAGCCAGCATGATATGAATCACAGATTTCACCAGCTCCACCCTGCCCATAATTGACAAAGATAATCATTTCCAAGTGGCTAGTTTAGCAATGATACTGTCAGCTATAGGTTGAAGATGAATTCTTCTAGGCTTCCCTTTAAAGAGAGGCACACTCATGTAGTTAAAAGGTAAAGAACCACAATGAAACCCAAAATTTCAGACAAATTTTGAATCCTCCTAGCATCTCTACTACTAGTGTAGAATTTACATTTAGCTAGATTCACATGTTGGTCAGAAGCATGAGCATAATCATGAATTAGACTCTTTAAGGCTAACAAGTTAGACTTTAGCCCTTTACAAAAAATCAGGATATCATCAGCATACAAGACATGAGATGAAGTTTTTAAACCACTTGGACCAGAAATAGGATTCAACTTTCCTTCAACAACAAGTTTTGAAATTCCTCTACTGAAGACATCCTCAGTCAGGCAAAAAAGAAGAGGAGAAAGAGAATCCCCTTGTCTAACTCCCCTCAAGCAATGAAAGAAACCCACTGACTCCCCATTCACATTAATTGAAAGTTTGGCTAAATGCAGAATAACCTTGACCCAATGGACAAATTTAGAATTAAACCCAAAACAAGTCAAAGTGTCTTGCAGGAAAATCCAGTCAATAGTATCAAAAGCTTTCTTGATATCCAACTTGATAGCCATATTTCCACCAAAGGTTTTGTGATCAAGCAAATTTGCAGCCTCAGAAGCCAAGCATATGCAATCCTGAATATATCTGTCCTTAAGGAAGCCTCTTTGTTGATGAGAAACAATTTTAGGAGCAACAACAACAAGCCTAGAAGCCAAAATTTTAGTGATGATCTTGAATTGGAAGTTTGCTAAAGCAATTGACCTAAACTCTTCTATTTTGTTAGCACCAGGTTGCTTAGGAATTAGGACAACATTATTGGAGTTGGGGTTGGGCATTAACCAGCTTTATCTAAAGAATTGAGACACAAAATTACACACATCTTCACCAACCACATCCCAACAACTTTGATAGAAGCATCCCCCAAACCCATCATGACCAGGAGCACCATCACCCTTCATATTAAACACTGCACTCTTTATCTCCTCCCTAGATGGCTGATTTGTCACCATCAAATTATCCTCCTCTGAGACCAATGCAGGAATTATTGATTGAATAAGATGATTTAGCCTAGCATCATTAGGAGAAGCATAGAGATTAGTGAAGTATGCTAGAGTGTGTTGAGCAATTTGATCTTGATTAACCAAAATAATATCTCCATCTCTAAGAGAATATAAGGCTTTAGAAGCTTGTCTAATCTTAGTGATTTTGTGAAAAAAGCTAATGTTCCTATCTCCCTCAGTCTGCCAATTAATTCTAGCTTTTCCATTCCAGAATTCCTCTTCCACCACCAAAGCTTGAAGAAGGTCACTTTGAGCCAAATGTTCTTGATTTAGCAAATCTCCATCAGAGCCAATAGAATTGATAACATCTTGAATTGCAGCCACATTTGTCATATCCTGCTTAACCCTCTCCTGTATGTTCCCAAAGACCTGAACATTCCAGACTTTAAACTCCTTTTTTAGAATCCTTAGCTTATGAGATAGCACAAACATAGGACAACCTACCACCTCCCATCTCCAAACCTCAGAGACCAATCTATGACAGTCTAGATGACTTAACCACATTTTGTGAAACTTGAAGCTTGATCTAGGGGTAATACCCATATCAAAGCAAAGAAGCAAATGATGATGGTCAGAAGCAATTCTTGGAAGAGTAGAACATGACAACTGATTCCAAGTTGTCATCCAATCTTCATTAGCAATTCAACTATCTAGCCTTTTTTCAGTTTTACCAACACCAACTCTTCTGTTGGTCCAGGTAAAGTCAGCTCCTCTAGTCACCAGATGAACTAAACTTCCTGCATCTATGAAGAGTTTGAATTCATCAGAAGGAAACCTATGAGGCAAATTGGAACCCCTTGATATTCATCCATTAGAGAAAGCATATCAGCCCCTAATTGTCTTCTTTGCAAGTAACTATTGTGAGCATACACATCATTGATGTATACCTTCTTATTCTCCACCTCTAGAATACATGTCAAGTGTTGATTAGAAGTAACCAACACATTAGGATTCAACCACATATTACACAACCCCCACAAGTTAGGCTTCAAACTGCCTCTGTTATTGAACCCAAAACTCTTAAGGCTAAGATAAGACCAAAATGTATTATTCACCTCCACAAAATCAATCATTGGTTCAGCAATAAATACCAAATCTGGCTTGTTTGCTAAGCAATAATTTTTGAAAACTAATCTAGTTTTGGAATTTCCAAAACCCCTACAGTTCCAATAGAGGACCTTCATTTGTTAGAGTTTGAGCAGCCACCCCTACGGGTAAAATAAATCTTTTCTGATTGCACCTTCTGCATCTTTTTCTTCTGAGACTTTGAGAGAACCACTGTGAAAGGTTCCTCTTCAACTTCAACCTCCCCATCTTCATCCCAGAGCCTGCCTACAATTGCCATATCCCTAATAGCCATCAGATTAGGCAATTCATCAGTAACTATAAAATCAGCAGCAATGTGTGTCCCAGGGATCTCTGACCTTGAGCCACTATTATGATCAACATCAACTAGTCCAGGTATCTCAGACCTGGTATCAACACTATCCACCTTGTCATCCTTCTCATAAGCCTCACTCAAAGGGATCTCATGATTGGTCCTTTAATTTCTCCATATCAACTACCTCGTTATTGCTCTCAATATCTAGACCAATGACTAGATTTATCTCCTTCTGCCTTGAATCTCTAGTAGCAGATATCAAATCTCTTGGCATAGGCTTAACCACCTCCTCTACCACCTCCTTCCTATTGTTGCGTTTGCATTTGGATAAAGAATGACCAATTGCTTGACAACCCTTACAGAAAGCTGGCATGTTTTCCACTTCAACATCAACAAAGAACTCAAAGCCATCTCTCTCGACCTGGAATTTATTAGGAACATGTTTTTTAGATTAATATCCACCGGGACTCTTGCAAAGTATCTGAATGATCTATTAGTAGTTGTTTCATCTAGAGAAATAGGAGAGCCTATTCCACCATCAATGGTGAAAATGATGCTAGGACACCAATATTCTTAAGGCAGACCATAAATCTTGATCCAACATTGTGAGTGTGACACCTTTTGTAACACTGAATTGAAATCTGGTGTCCATAATGAGAGTCATAGAATACCTGGCTTTAGATTCCACGATCCAGTTGCACAAATGCTCATCATGTCTTCTATAAAGGAGAAGGTAAACTCATAAAATCATCTTCCCAATGATATCATACTCCACTTCCCTACCATTCTTGTGGGTGGGATAATTTAATCTGTAAGAATATATATTATTATTCTTTTTATTCAATCATTTTTTTATGTTTAAATTTCTTAAACATTAATTTCAAGACACTTGTTAATATTTTTTCCTTAACGATTTCCTTCCTCATGATTAATTATTTATAGGATGTGTGATTATTATTATGATCATTATATTCTGCTCCAAAAAGTGTATCACTCCATGTATTATTATTTGTGATTGGTCAAAAAATACTTAATTATTAAATTTTTAACTTAAATATATTTTGTTAACCAATTACAAGTAGTTACACATCTTTGTAAGACAACAAATGTATTATCAACTAGTGTCACTCATATTGATCAATTTGACGTTTGACTTTAAAAATAAGATATATGAGGTAAGTAAAGTCTTAACCCATTACCTGACCTATAACAGATGATGTTAGGCTTGACTTTTTCGTAAACATATCAAACATTTAAAAAAAAACTTAGTTACCTTAATATATCAGACATTAAGCTATCTAAAAATGCGTATTAATTAAGCCTAATATCTCAACCTTTTTAACCATATTATATAATAATATACAAATTATACTATTTTTATATGATTAATATGACTATATATGAAATTTTAATATAAAATGTATACAAAAATATAATTTAATTGATAGAGTAATATAAACCTAATTAAAAGTAGGTTTATTAAACTACTTAAAGGCATACATGTTCGCCTATGAGGTATAGGTTTTTGAATTTTTTTAAGCACGTAAACATATTCGATATCTAGCTTAGACTCTCATATGCTATATAGGATAGACCTATTTACCTAACATGTTTCCTTCTTAAGTAAGTGATTATAAATTTATAATTGCATGTAAAAAAAGAGCATGTATTAAGTGTAAAATAACAAGTTAAAAACATGGCCTCGGGAAAAACACACCCTAAACTAGGAATGTATAAATTCAGTTCGGTTTTTGGTCCATTTCAATGATCGAGCGGAACACAAACATATGGTTTGTTTTGCCTCAATTAACCAAAATTTTTACTATAAGAACCGAACCGAACCGCTCATGAATGGTTCAGTTCGGTTCAAGGATTTTACTTTTTTTTATTTTTAAATATTGCATTAATTAAAAGTTCAAATTGTATTACAAAATATAATGTTTGTTTATAAAATAAAAAACACTACTATTATTATAATAAAATATGAATTATCTATAGATAATAGATGAGTAAAAAATTTAAACTCATAATTACTTGTTAGTAACATATATAACAACTATGTAATTAGAAAAAATGTGAATTGCCACATATAATAATATAATCCACAATTACTAATATATATATATATATATATACTGGTAATATATATAACAATACAATTCATGATACATACATAACAATTTAGCAACATATATATATCAATTAGTAAAATATATAATAGTAACAAATATAACATTAACATAATAACAATATAATCATATATATAACTCCAAAATTCACAAAAAAACATATAATTTAAGCCACATCATTGTTGAAGAATTTAAACAACAATACAAAATTATTTCCTAATATTTAATTATTTAATACGCAGTTCGGTTCAATTCAAACGATTACTAAATATCTGAAACCATGAATTAAATCAAACATAAATAATTCCTTAAAAAAATAATCGAACCGAACCATATTTTATAATTTGGTTTGGTTTGGTTCTACCGGTTTTGCAGTGTTAACCAGAACCGCTTCCAAACAAGTATATTTATGAGATTTTAAGTGTATGAAATAAATCATTTATTGTATTTTTCTGTTGTTAAACTAAATCTGAACTTGTTTATCCATTACTTTTATAGCTTAAAATCAATTTTTTTTTTAAATTTCTGAAAAATTATAGAAATTTTGTAATTGTTTTTATTGTAAAGCCAATGGGACTAAAATTAAAATTTTAATTGAAAATGATTATAATAATAAAATACCAAAAAAAATTTATAAAAAGGGTTGCAGATTGAAATTATAAATAGAAATAACCAATTACTTTGTCAAAAAAAACTAAACAAGTCTATATAGGGAAGTCATCAAATTAAACATATTTGAATTTCACAGAGTTGAATTAATAAAAAAAATATATCATATGTATAAATCAAAGTAATTCAAATACTGGATCATGATGATACAATGATGATATTCATTTAATGGTAATATTTTAAAAATATTTATGCTGAATTTGAAAATAATATATTTAATTATATATTTAGTAAGCTTTTATTAGGTGTAAACAATTTTAATACACACGAATAAATAATTAAAAAAGAGTTAATAATCTCATTTTTTTTTTTTTGTATTAAAAGTGTCCCTCAATTGATATTCAAAATCTAATTTTTTTTTTTGTAGATAGATATCATATAAATGAATTTTGCTTATAGTAATTATGTATATGGTTAATATAGTAATTCTATCTCTCAATACAAGTTTGTTGTTAGAATTAAAAAACTAATTTGTAGAGCCTTGTGAATGAAATCTCATTCAATATCTTTAAGTTCATCTATAGAGCCTTGTGAAAGACTTAATCTCAGAGGAACATCATCCAAAATTAAGTTTCAATTAATAATATTTTTGACATTTTTTATATGTTTTACTCATATAATATCTGCCTAAATTATATAAGCATGTTCAATTGTGAAAAGAGTATTATGTCCTACTGCCCCAAATATAGGGTAGGGTGTACTTTTTATTTGCGAATCATCAGTTATACAATTAAAAACAAATAATAATATTATGTCACATTCTCATTTTTTTTAAATTACACATAATAATGTACAAATTTTCACAGTTCAAAATTACATCTAATGTTTGATAAATAAATATTTTCATCTATTTCGGCCACTAAAATCGTGGCATATATACCATTTAATTATTTTCTGCAAAAATATTTTCTAAAACTAAATAAAACAATACACATATCATTCTTTTTGTGATTGCAGAAAGTAAATTATCTCTTGATATGATAAGAATTGAGTTGAAGGGAGAGGAAAGGTAAATGGTCAAAAAGAAAAAGACAGTAAATAAAGAAAGAGATTGATTCATTGATTGAAAAGCATAAAAAAAAGTAATAATGCATTGATTTTTGTGTTATTGTGTTGACCGAATGTTATCACAAATCAATAACCAAACAAAACATAACACATAACACTTTGTTTCAATTATTATTATTTTTCTCATTTGTCATAAACCTCTTTCCTTCTTTTGTCTCTTTTCAATTTCACAAGAGATACCATACACTTTACTCAAACCACTTCTTCCTTCCTTTCACTTCAATATATCTATAGATCTTAATCTTACCAAACACACTTCATTTTGCATTGGTGAGTTTTTCTTTTTCTTCTTAAGATCTCTCTATTTATGTGCTTTTGTGTTGTTTCTATCTGATGATGTTGATGGTGAAGTGTTTGTTAGAATCAATTATTGTTAGGCTTTGATTTGTGGATCCAATCATTTTCAAGGTGGTAATTTAATTTAATTAGGTTCTAACTTCAAATGGGTGTTGAAAATTTTATCAAAGTTTGTTTCTTTGACATGATTACACTGTTGTTCTAGTTTTGTGGTAGTTGGGTTAAGAAAAGGAATCATTTTTTCAACTTCTCTTCAATTTTTCTCTGAAAGTAGATTTTGGGTATTATTTTCAGTTGATTTATGAGTGTTTCTCTTATTGGGGTTTTGAAATTGCTGATATTTGATTTTTGATCTATTTTTCAGGTCAGAGTTGTCAAATTTGATTCTGAATCTAAAGGTTTTGAAGACTTGTTTTTTGAGGTAGCAAAACCATTGAAAAAAGAAAAGGAAAAAAAGGATTCTGATTCCTTTTTTCTTAGTTGATGGCATCGGCGGGTGTAGCACCTGCTTCTGGATTAACAGATATGAATGCAAGTTCAGTTGGTGTTGAAAGGTTACCCGATGCGATGAACGACATGAAAATCAGCGATGACAAGGTAAAATTGAACTTTCAACTTTCTTATCTTCGTGTTTGGGTTTGTTTTTGAAGAAGCCGATGCGGATGGTTAAATTTTTGCAGTCTATTTATGTCGAAACTTGGTGAATAAAATACAGGAAATGGAAGCCACTGTGGTAAATGGAAACGGGACTGAAACTGGACATATAATTGTTACTACCATTGGTGGTAAAAATGGACAACCTAAGCAGGTTTGTGTCTGATTTATTATCATTGATAATTGAACAATGCTATATAGTCTTTGCACTTAAATGATTATTTTCATGATTGTAGACAATAAGTTACATGGCTGAGCGTGTCGTTGGACATGGATCTTTTGGTGTAGTTTTTCAGGTTAGTTCTTTCTATATTACATACGGCTTGTTTGGTATAGCCGGAAAAAAATTAGTTTATAATCTGAATCAATTGTTATCTGAATGGTTATTATCCGAATCTGGGTATGTTTGCTGGAAAATGACTTTAAGTAATCCGAATAGAGCAACGGTCCTTAGAGAAGCTTTGGAAAAATGTGTTTTTTTTCCTTCAAGAATAAAAGCTTCTTTTATAATGTAAGTGTTTTGCGAAACATAAAGCATTTCAAAAACATAAATTCTTTATCGAAAAAGGATGCTAAAAATACAATTACAAGCTATGCCGAACACAATCTAATTAGTTGCTTGCTTTTGATTGGGTATGTTTGAAACTTTGCTTTGATATTGATGTTTATACGTTCTGGTTTTATTGCGCAGGCAAAGTGCTTGGAGACAGGTGAAACCGTGGCTATAAAAAAGGTACTTCAAGATAAGAGGTACAAGAATCGGGAATTGCAAACCATGCGCCTTCTAGACCACCCGAATGTTGTGTCGTTGAAGCATTGTTTCTTTTCAACAACTGAAAAAGATGAGCTTTATCTTAATTTGGTACTTGAGTATGTTCCCGAGACTGTGAACCGGGTGATCAGACACTACAACAAAATGAATCAAAGGATGCCATTGATTTATGTGAAACTTTATTCTTACCAGGTATATTTCCATGTACTATATCAAAATTTATTTTATCTCTTTTTTCTTCTCTTGTAACTTGTAAGATTTAACTAGAAATTGTTGGGTTTATTCAAGTGTGAAGTCCCACATTGGATATGCGGAGAGGAATGAAAGAGTTTATAAGTAGAAAAGGCCCATGGAACTAATGCCTTAAGGTTTTGGTTCAAGACGTGGTGTATTACTTGTGGCTCTGCACTCTTCCCATACCTCGGTAACAATGGAACTCCCCGTTAATTGGAGACTCCCCGGTTGCAGTTTGGTCCAACAGAAATTATGGAAGTCATTGTATATATCACCTTTTTGGTTCTCATCATCCCTTTTTTTCTTAACTTTTAGATATGCAGAGCACTTGCTTATCTTCACAACACTATTGGAGTATGTCACAGAGACATAAAACCTCAAAATTTACTGGTACATTTTCATGAAAAATTGTTTCTTTTAATTCTATATACTGTTTGAAGTGAATATCAATATAGTGTTCATGATATATTTACTGGTACTGTTTGAAGCTTCTTTTAATTCATGTTGGTAACTTTTCTGTTATAATTTCATAAGGGCATAATTGAAGAAAAATGTAATACATAAATGTTCATTTATCTTTTAAAATGTCAATCAAAATGGAACAAGACCGAATTCTCAAAAGTAGTCGGTCATTTAGAAAAACGAAAAGTTATGAATTTTCAAAATCTATAGAAGAGTTCTTGAATATTTTCACTTAAAAAAAGCATTTATAAAGTGATGGCTGCATCATTATCTGAAATTTGTATAGCAGGTCTGGTGTACTGCTTTGGGTTTTTCCCTTTATTTATAGTTCAACTCACTGTCCTTATACGATGGACTGATGGAGTATCTTTTCGATGTGTTTTCGGTTCATCTCTGGTGTTGAATACCTCATCTGAGAATTGTGTTGTCTCATTACAGGTGAACCCTCACACCCACCAACTGAAGATATGTGACTTTGGAAGTGCTAAAGTCTTGGTTCGTTTATTTTTAACCTACGACCCTGCTGTCTGTTTTCGATGGCTATCCGATGTTTATTCATGACCAAATGCTGTTTTTATATTTTGCAGGTAAAAGGAGAACCAAACATATCTTACATATGTTCTAGGTACTATAGAGCTCCCGAGCTTATATTCGGCGCAACCGAGTACACTACGGCCGTTGACATCTGGTCAGCTGGTTGTGTACTTGGCGAATTATTGCTTGGCCAGGTATCTAGCTTCTGTCGGTATTTATGGTTCGGGTATATTTAGAATCTGTATATATGCACAGAATCTAATAATGAATTTCTATTGCTTTCAGCCTCTCTTTCCTGGTGAGAGTGGAGTAGACCAGCTTGTGGAAATTATCAAGGTAAGATATGCTCTAAAGAATAATAGTTTAAACATTCACTCATTATGATAAATAATGTCCTATGTTTCGGCATAATGGTCCTTAATTTGAAGTTTTTGAACAATCATGAAGGTCAATGGAATTCATTTGCAGGTTTTAGGTACCCCAACAAGGGAAGAAATCAAGTGTATGAATCCTAATTACACAGAGTTCAAGTTTCCTCAAATTAAAGCTCATCCATGGCACAAGGTATTGTATTTTAATGTTATTTTTTTTTGTCCTTCAAAATTGCTTAGTGCACTGAACATTTATCTATATATGTTCCTTCATCATCAGATCTTTTACAAGAGGATGCCACCCGAAGCCGTGGATCTCGTCTCAAGATTATTGCAATACTCTCCAAATCTCCGAAGCACGGCTGTAAGAATATAGTTCTATCAAATATGCTGTGAAGCTTTTAAGACAATTTTTCCGGACCGAATTTATCAATAATATGTTTTATAACTATTTCTGATTGAATTATCTTGAACTAAAATCATTTGTACATTGTATGATGTAGTTGGAGGCTCTGGTTCATCCATTCTTTGACGAGCTTCGCGATCCAAATACCCGGTTGCCAAATGGGCGTTTCCTTCCTCCACTATTTAACTTCAAAGCCAGCGGTAAAGAACTAATTTCTAAATAAACATTATGTTATTTTATCTTAGTATCGAAGTTCTTCCGATATTAATGATGTTACCGACAATCTTATGCAGAGCTTAAGGGAGTTCCCACTGAGATGCTGGTGAAGCTGGCCCCACCTCATGCAAGAAAGCAATGTGCTTTATTTGGATCATAATGAATGCAACCTTATGTAGTACTTATATTTATGTACTCTCTCTTACCTGTAGAAATGTATCTACTATCTTTCAGGTGATTAATAGTAAAAATAGGTTGTTATGTTTGTTATGCCCGCTCACCCTCGATGTTCCGATTTTGTCTCTGTCTCTAAAAAGCTGTCGGAGAAGAAGCTTCGACATGATATTCCTTTTCAATTACCTTAAACGTTTAGCAGACTGTATTAACAATAGGGACTGCTTCAAAGCTTGATGGTACTTTCTTATTATTATGAAAAGTTTTGCTTTGAAGGGATTCCCTTGCTCTTAATAGTACAGAGGATTTTGGTTGGATCAGGAATTAACTCAAAGTTATTATTGTCTATGTCACTTCTATGTGTCACCAATTACAAATCACATTTATGTTTTGTTAACTTTTGATTAGTTATTATGGTGCAACTTTAATTGACGTGTCAATTTGTAATTAGTGGTACAAACATGTACTCGTTATTTTGGGTTTAGTTTAAATGTAGTTAGTGAACTTTTTAGGCCATATACAAATATGGTAGTAAATTGGAAAGTTTTGTGGTACTCCCTTAGGTATTCAAGTACCTGTCGGTAACATACCCGACGAGTATCCATATGGGTTGAAGATGGGTATAGGTCTAAAACGAATGCACGGAGTGGATCCGGGATAGTCATCTAGATTCCAGACCCATTTTCGTCCCTAGATTTGGTGTGAATTGTGAAAGTATATTGCATGGCACTGCCTGTAAAATGTAAATACAGATCAGTCCAATTTTCACAGCTTCATCATCAATAGCTATTTCACCAATAATTCTAACCCATTGAATATTGTGAGATTCTTCAATAAACACATGCTTAATTTAAAATAACTAGAAGTTGGAATTATTTTGGGTAAGTAAACAATGCTTAATTTAAAGTTAATAATAGTTGAATATGAATGGTGGATAATACAGTAATTGTGTAAAAACTATTACACCGTAAGAGTATACATTTTTTTCTCTAATTTTACTTAGATTTATAACATAAAAATTAAGCATATCTTTTTAATACTCAATAGAGCTAAAAGTCTAAATTTAACATTTTTTGTTTTGTTTTTAGGTTGTAATTACAAATATGAAATTATGATATCTCTTACAAAATGTATAATATGTACAAATATCTCGGATAATAACCATTGTATCACAAGTAAGAAAAATCTAAAAGTTATTTCTTTTACATACTTGAGATCAGATCCTATCAAAAGGTCAGTGAAATGATAGGATTATGACATGTGGCTAAATCAAATTTTAACATTCAGGATTTTAAAATGTAAAATAATATATTTTAAATAAATTAATTTAAAGAAAATGATAGTTATGTCCTTTTTCTCTCAACTTCCCCCACAGTCTTGGTAGCACTTTCTCTTCTCTTTGAGAAAGTGAAACGTTGCATTAGCTAATTGAGAGAAATAGAGAAAAAAAGATATGTGCTCATTGAGGAATGAGAGAGAAAGAGAGAAAATAATATGATGGTCATTATTCCTAAATTAATTTATTTAAAAATATATAATTTTGTATTTTAAAATCATGGTCATTGAAAACTAACTTTAACACATGTCATAATCATATGATATCACTGGCCTCTCCATTACCGGAGAGGATCGAGACCCATTTAATCATGATGTCTTTAGCTTTTACATAGTACATTTTGACTTAATATATTCCCATTTTCCACTCCTACTTTCTTGTTCCTGAACTAATCTAAATTAATAACTTATTAGTGTGCCTTGAAACTTGAAGGGTTGATATTGTGAATCAAGAAAAGATGAATCTAAATACCTAAATCTTCAGGCCCATTTCTTACTTAATAATACCTAGTTATCTATAAAGTCAGTTTTTAAATCCGAACTCGACCTTAGATTCGATTAAATATAATGCATACTTATTTTAAATAAAGTCTTCTCAATATTAATAAATATGTAATTAGACATATGAAATGGTATTCATATATATATATATTGTTAATTATGTATATATAATAAAAATTAGACAATCAATAATACTTTCCACTAAGAGATGATGGTTATATCAGGTCATCATTATCCCTTATACGACTATAAATATTAATCAAGTCTAATAGCTGAACTCAATCATAGACACGATGAAACTCGATCATATTTAGTTCCAACATGACGACGAAACCAAACCGAGTTTAGCAGATATAGGACTTATCACCCCAAATCTATATATGCTTTTTTAATATCTTTATAAATATCAAATCATTCTAAATAATATCAATGGAATCATAGTGTAAAACCTCTTCAATATTTTTATTTTACTTTATATGAAAATAAAAAATGATGTGTGGCACATGAATTGAGGTATATAAATATGAGAAAAGAATAGTTGAGTGTGCCACAAATTTGAGGAAGAGCAGATCCTTCTCTCTTTCCTCTGCAACAATAATAGATCTCAGGCATGTCCTTCTTTTTTTTCCTTTCTTCTTCTTTTTTCTCTTTCAATTATTATATATATATATATATTGAATCTCATTTCTTAATTAATTTATTTTAATAATTTGTTTATTGTTCTTTATCTGAATTGTAATTTATGTTTTGCTATTGTCATTGTTCTTGATCTAATGATATGTGAAATTTTTGATTTTTATTGCTTAATGTTGAATTTTGAATCAATTAGGGTTAAAATTGAATTATTTTACTAATGTTTTTGTTAATGGATTCTTTGATTGAGAATAGAGAATAGAGAATAGTTGAAAATGGGTCTTTCATTCACGAAGTTGTTCAGTCGTTTGTTTGCGAAGAAAGAGATGCGTATACTTATGGTGGGTCTTGATGCTGCTGGTAAAACCACCATTCTTTATAAGCTCAAGCTTGGAGAAATTGTCACCACCATCCCTACTATTGGTATGTAAATCCTTCAATCATTTGTTATTTTGTGTTATTTAATTTTAGTGGAGAGAGATTGGTTGGCGTGGCGTAGCGTGAATCGCCAATTTGGAGGGGACGAAATAAGTGAGATGAGTCATGAGGTTAGGCATGTGAAGTAATTAAAGGGTTTCGGTAGCCTCGTCGCGTAACCGAGAGAGGTTGTTGGAGATATTGTGGCTACAATTGTGGTCGCGATGCATGGTGTCGATGACTCCCAAAACCTTGACAGTAGGGGATTTTTGGGAGTCGCAGACCCAGATTTAAAAACTTGATCGAAAGTTGTATTAGTTCTTGAAATCATGAGCTATGTGATGAGTTTTTGCAAATTTAGACATCAAAAATGGCGGCTTTGTCCTTTTTTTTTACATTGGCCTCATAACCAAGGTATCCCGTCTTTTATTTAAGACAAACTACCATTTCAGTCATTAGATTTGCGAGCACCTATCCGTTTTTAATTTTAGGAAATTATCATTTTTATCCTCTAGAATTGTAAGGACTAAGGACCATCATATTTGATATTAGTCCCTAAATACATTGATCATAATTTCAGGAACTAATATAGTATAAATGATGTTCATAATTTCAAGGACTAAAATGATTATTTCCTAAAATCAGGGACTAATATGATGGGGGTTTGTATGAATTTAGAGGCCAAAAGGGTTGTTTTTTCTTTGTTTAAATATGAACCTACATATAATTTTTTTAAGACTCTAGAAACCCCTTGTCAACATTAAGCTCTCCATGTTTTAGAGGGCACCCTTTCTTAATAAACATTTCGAACGCTAATGTATATCATTTGGCATCATGTATTAAGGGTTTAATGTTGAAACTGTGGAATACAAGAACATCAGCTTCACTGTCTGGGATGTTGGTGGCCAGGACAAGGTATGTGTGTCTTAACTCTTAAGGGAATACTTATCAACACTCTAGTCCAAAATGCTTATATTGATTTTATATATATATATATATAACTTTATCATTGGTTGAGTTACTATGTACATGTTATGGGTTCCTTTGATAATTTGAGAGAATGGCATGATTCATTATCAAGGCAATCACATGTATGATATATATACTCCTATCTGTAACAATATGCAGATATGATTCAAAATGTATTTTTTGTTTGGTGATGTGTATGATTAACTATGCAATGATGTTTAAGCAAATAGTGTTGATTATGCATCTTGTTTGTAATTTTTTTCAATTTTGTAACATTGTATGGCTTATTATAATTGTGGAAATTGTCTAGTCTTGCACCAAAAGCACATCAACATAAACCAACTTTCCTTGCTGTCTTTTACTTGGATAGACTTAGCCTGTGCATAATCTATTCAGTCATGTATTAATCTCTGGCTTAATATCATCTTATCTCGAAGTTATTTAAAATCAAATTTTCTTTATGTGGTAATGACCATGATGTTTTTCCTCCTAGATTCGTCCTTTGTGGAGACATTACTTCCAAAATACGCAAGGACTTATTTTTGTGATTGATAGCAATGATCAGGACCGTGTTGTTGAAGCTAGAGATGAACTGCACAGGATGTTGAATGAGGTACTAAAATAGATCTTGATTCCTGAGTTAATTAATATGAGAAGTTGTCTTGTTATTGTTTTTTTATGGCTATAATCTTTTCAGGATGAGTTGAGAGATGCTGTGCTTCTAGTTTTTGCAAACAAACAAGATCTTCCTAATGCTATGAATGCTGCTGAAATAACTGATAAGCTTGGTCTTCATTCACTTCGTCAGCGTCACTGGTAATCTTCGATATTACTCTCATATCGACACTTCGTTACTCTCCTTTATCTCCGATCTCTCTCGCTTACGCCCTCTGTGTTCTTTTCGTGCAGGTATATCCAGAGCACCTGTGCCACATCTGGTGAAGGACTTTACGAAGGACTTGACTGGCTTTCCAACAACATCGCAAGCAAGGTTTATACAACGCCATTGTTTTTAAGCGCTTAACGATTTAGGTTACACATCGAAAGATTTCACCTAGTCTTTAACTGATTTTCTTTTTAATTTGTGATTGCAGGCATAGAGATTATTAGTTGATGAGAGCTTATTAGTTATGGATTGCATGAAGTTCAGTGGAGTTTAGCAATTATGAATTCAGATGTTTAATGTGGGGTTTACCCTGTCTAGAATTTTATCTACTCTAGCATGTATTATTTTTCTTTGAAAAAGGAACACACAACTACTATATAATTTCAAAATAATCTCCTTGTATAACCAAAATCCACAAAGAACATTATTTTTACATATTGATTTGTTACAATAAAGTTGTTTGAGACTTTAAAGTTTCCTTCGGTTGGTGGAAGAAAATAAGAAGAGAGAAATAGGTGAGAGAGTGTGAAAAGAGAGAAAGAGATGAGAAATATAGTGAATTTTAATGTTGTTTGGATGCATATAAAAAGAAAGATAAAGGAATGAGTGTTTCTTCCTCACTCTTTCCTGGACAAGGATTTGTCATCCAAAATTATGTTACAAATCATGTCCCGGATCAATGAAAATGTTCATATCAATTACAAAAATTATAATATTCATTATTTTTTATTTTTTGCTTCAATAACATTGATCTGGGACTGGTTTGGGACACAGTTTGAGATAACATATTTTGGTCTCTCTTCTCATCTCATTTTCATCTCTCTTGAGAGGAGAAACACATTTGGTGGGCCCCACTCATTAGGTGAGAATTTCGTACCCCTCGGATCATTATTAAACTTTTATCAAAGTTAGAAGAGTTTTTGTCTCCTTTAACCCAAGTACTAGCTCTTGTTCCATTATCTATAACTATTACTACTAATTAGAACAAATTCATAATTCATAAACACACACCAAATGAAGGGAACAATGCAAGCAAAATGGAAAGGATGAAAGAAGGGGTAATGATACTTAACTCTAGCTTTTGATGGAGTTTTAGAATTTGGTATGTAATTTTGTACCAATTTATAGGCAGAAAATCCTTGTATAGTTATTGTAATGAAAATAAATTTTGATCAATAATTATAGAATAAATTTAAAAGGGGTATAAAAAAGGTGAGAATACCCTTTATTGTTCAAATTTCTAGTATGTGTAACCTCCACTCTTATAGTAATATATGAATTGTGAGGAGGGATTCATTGATTCCAATAGTAAGTTTTTTAAATTTATTCCACATTTTAGTCATCAATTTTAGGGAAATCTAATGGTTTGAATTAGTAGGTAAATATAAACCATTGAATTTCCCTAGAATTGAAACTTATTCTTGGAGTAAATGGATCTCACACATGAATTATAACCTAAGCTGTTACAACAATGAGCCAAATAGGATCTAAGGAAAGTGTATGTGACAATTTTGGAATATAAAAATCAGTATTTTCAACTACTTAAATATCTTTTAGTAATGTTTTGACTAGAGATATAATATATAAATATAAAATTAAAAAATATAATATATATAAAATATTTAATTAAAAAATAAATTTATAAATACACTAATATTGTGAGTGATTATCGTGATACTCGTCCTCACTCATAAACTATTTTTATGCATATCCGTTACAGTCACTTAAGGGATGAATATTTGTATCATCCCTAATCCAAGGTGATAGCAAACATAGAAAGGAAAAGAATGGGAAAATAATTAGCAGACACATTCCTCATAACTTTTCAAGATTTTCCATATTTGTTAAAGAAAAACGTAAATGAATAGAACATATATTTTTATATTTGTATGCATAAATTTCTAATTTATTTATTCAAAAAATAATAACTAACATCGCTTCTTGAAATAAACACTATTAAATGTTTATTCGCCTATTACATATAACAGAGTTCTAGAGGAAACATTGTTGTATGTATCACATACAAGATATATACAACATCACCCGCATATGCACTATTGAATCATATCCAATATTCTATTACGCTCACATAGATAGCGCCCAAAAGCATCCCCTAAAAATTGAATCCAAAAATCAGCTGTTGAATTGGACACCGAGTCTAATTCCATTATTGCTTGAGTAGATCAACCACACATGGTAGTATCTTCACATATCTAATTTAGGCATTAATCTCTCAAATTTATTAAGAAAACATAAGAGATACTCAACCTAGAGTTGCACTACCATTATGAAAGTAAATAATCTTCCTTTTATCTCTTTTTGGGATACTATACATCTTCAAGTCAACAAGATTTTTGTTTTCATAATGAAAGTCACACTTCACATCAAATCGTGAAAATAAGATATTCGATGTTTTTAAGGTAAGGCTGTATATATATACCTCTTTCTATTAGCCTCATTTACTAGATCACCCTTATATAGTTCTCAACTAATCTTATATATTATCCCAAAACAACTATAATGAAGTAAAAATAACATAACAATGAATATTAAATATTAAATTTTTTAATTGAAATAAATTTTTTTCATTGGCCCGAACAACATTATGAGATATCAGATCTTATCTTTAATAGTGGTGTACAAAGATTGCATAACAAATCATGGAGAAACTGTTTTTCCAAGCAATCCTTCCTTCTAAATTGACCAATCAATATAAAAAAAACAACCTTATACTTCACACTAGACAAGCCCTTTACACCATCAAGAGAACAAGATATTTTTGTTTTCATTAAAACAAACATTGCCTCACAATATTACAATGGCAAAGTCCAAAAAAAGAAACACCAAAGCCAAACTCTAATATACAAAACATACATACCAACACAAAGAGAAGAAAAAATGAAAGAAACTAACCAAAAAAAAACCATTATATATAATAATAATAAAAAGCAAAATATAAAAGAAAACCTGAAAAGCTTTCTTGTATTTTACTATATACGCACTAGGACATAGAGTCTTAATCCCTACTCTGAGAATGTTACGTTTTGTTTTTAAAGGATTTCTTTTATTCATATGATAATATGTCATTGATCCGGGACAGAGAGTGAGACACCGTTCGGGACATGTGATCCCGATCCATCCACACCATGCATGCATTCATTGCACCTACATGGAGTTGAATCTAAGCAGCTGAAGGTGCTGTTACATATTGAACATTTCCAACTACTGATAGAACCTGTGAGAATGTTTCAATGTCAACACCATCATTATTATTTGACCCTTCAGTCACATTCAATGATTTCTTGTAATCAAGGGAATCATCATTGTAAATGTTCCACCATTTCTTCACTAACATTTTTATATCCTCTCTTTGCATATTCTCTTCTTTCCCTGTATATCTCCATGGCTTTGAACCCTGAACCAAAAAACTTCTGATTTTATGCTCTTAGATAAGGACATAAATTTATGATTCCATTTTATATTGTAACACATGTTTGTTATTGCTTTGTAATACATATTTGTCTTTGATTCTAATAATATTTTAGTTATGACAGTAATAATGAAAATATGGAATACCTACATGAAAAAAACCTAGGTAAAGTACCATATGTGCTAGTGGTACAGTTAATGATGACACATGGATATTTTTATTTACTTTCAAAGAATTAATATTTATTAGATTTACAATCAAATATTTTTTATCCTTGAAAGTAAACAAAAAAGTGTATGTGTCATCTTCTAATAAGTCAGATGGTTTTATAGAAATTTGTATTATAGCATGGTTTTAATTCAGGTTTTAAACTGAGTTCAAATTCTGTGGCCACAATAAATTGAGATCAAAATATTATTATTTTTATAATGTATCTCATTTTTTCAAAAGCATAAAAGAGCATCTCACCTAGTGGGTTGAGAAAAGGTTGAAAATATTGGGCCACAAAAATTAAAATAATAAATCTTAATTCACAATTTCGTAATATTATAAGAAAAAAAAATAATTTCTAATATCGGAATGACAAGTTATTGATCTTGAATTTATGTATTTGAAGATAAAAATGTCATTATATTGAATCAAAGATCGAGATAGGTTAGAGTAACATACCGCTGCACAATAGTGAACAACCTTAACTTTATCAAGGTCCACATTCTCAGGGTGACGCCACAACATAGCAAGAACAAGGTTATAAACCAAAGGAATTGGCTTATAAATGTCCTTAAAGTACATATTCAAGAAATCTTGTTCAGCAAAAGGGGTAGGAGTGGTAACTTTAAGGGTCTTCAATAGGTCATAGTAAGTATCCATGCTAGGCTCAAACACAAACATTCCAGCATTGAAGTACTTAGAAGGTGGTTGACCTAATTCTTTAGGCCATTGTACCTTATTAGGACATTGTTGGCAATACCCTATTTTGTATTGTGGTGTATGATTCCATGTCTTTTCACAGAAACAATCCATAACAGCATAAAAGTTACCATTTTGCATGTCAAATAAGTGATCTATGTTTTCAAACACTTGAATGTCTCCATCTAAGTATATCATCTTGTTGTATTCTACAAACTGCAAAATTCCAATTAAGTAATAACTTCTTTAGTTTTAATATAAAAAATATGAGTAACTCACTAATTCATAATTAAACAAACCATTCTTTAACAATGTGTCTAAAGTTGAAAAGTCATGTTAGGTAATACATTTTTTAGTTCACCAAAATTATATTCTTCACTCGACTAATTTGTACCAATCCCGTAGCCGGAAAAAAAATTGTCACATATGTTAAGGTTTCATCTCAAAACCAATTGACAATGAGAGGAGTAGCCTAACAGGTATTTAAACCATTCCCGAGACAATGAGTTAGGCGATGTGGGGTTTATTTCCCAACATGCCCCCTCCACATAAACATGTCGGACCAGGCGAATGGTTACCTTTGACTCACAATTAAAAGACATTTTATGGCCATGAAAACCGGAAAGAAGTTGGACTCTGACTCTGATACTATGTTAAGGTTCTATCTCAAAAACCAATTGGCTATGAGAGGTAGTTGATTTGAGATTTACTTCCCGAGTCTGATATATGTTTGAGTCTCACCCAACATATATTTAAACCATTCCCGAAACAATTAACGAGGTAGTTGATTTGAGATTTATTTCCCAACAACATCATAAAAATACGATAAGGGATATCATTGGTTGTACAAAAAAATATTTCTCATGTAAAATTAGAAACCTCAATACTAATGAGAATGAGATTGAAGGTTTGAGACTCACCCACAACTAATACTAACATACTAACATTTGTCGATAAAAAAGATTCAAAACCTACATGCAGTTAATCATCTGCATGATAGTATAACAGATTATTATTGCCAACAGAAATATAACTTACTACTTTTATTTATAGTATATTAAACTAAAGTAAGTATATGAGGTTCAAATCTTAGTTTATCAATTAAACATAGCCAAAGTTTTGTGTAGAATTTTGCATGATGTAGAAATATAGAAAAAAAAAAGACAAGGAGAAAATGAAACCACGTCATGTAGACCTAAAGAGTCCACGTCCCACAAAAACAAACGACTAAAAGTCTAGGTGTCAAAAGAAAGAAAGGAGAGAGAATAATATAAAAAAGAAGGGGAGGGATCCACTTACTCCAAGAGTAAGTGGAAAAACACTTACTCCAAGAGTAAGTGGAAAAACACTTACTCCAAGAGTAAGTGGAAAAACACTTACTCCAAGAGTAAGTGGAAAAACACTTACTCCAAGAGTAAGTGGAAAAACACTTACTCCAAGAGTAAGTGGAAAAACACTTACTCCAAGAGTAAGTGGAAAAACACTTACTCCAAGAGTAAGTGGAAAAACACTTACTCCAAGAGTAAGTGGAAAAACACTTACTCCAAGAGTAAGTGGAAAAACACTTACTCCAAGAGTAAGTGGAAAAACACTTACTCCACATCATGACCATTCATTCTTAGAAATCCAATGGTTTGAATTGGTAAGTACATCTAAACCATTGAATTCTTCAAGATTGGATGGCTAAGATGAAGAGTAAGTGTTTTTTGGAGTAAGTGGATCTCTCCCAAAAAAGAAAACTAAAAAAGCTATTTCAATCCTTAAAATTAAAAAATGAGTAGATTAATTTAGTCCCAAAAAATTTGTGTATCAATTTGGTTGCCTAAAAATTAAAAAACATGATCCCAAAATATCAAAAGTAATATTTTTTACATATTGACTCAAAAATTTAATAGGATTTCAATGCATGGTTGTCCCTTCCGATTATTGTTCTCAATATAATCAAAACATTTATAATATAATGATACATGATAGTATCTAAGGATAAAGATCACATATCCCTAAAGATATTTCATTTTTTGTCCTGAATCAATTATATATTGTCACATGAATAAAGAAAAGTTAAAAACAATAAGTAATATTCTAATTAACCGGGACAGAACATTGGACACCATTATGAACATTTGATATGCCTTATAACCCAAACCAATGACTGTAATATTAATAAGAGTAAATTAAACCGACACCCCTGAGTTTTAGTGAAATTATACAAACTATCCCTCCATTTTTTACACCTACAAACAACCCATGATTCATAAATATACATTACAGTGATCACTCCGGCCCGAAAAACAAATGTGACTTTTTAAACAAAAAAATATAATAAACATAATTAAGTTAAAAAAAATATAAAATAATGTGTAAATAAGTCAAATGATATAGGAGTCATCGTAACACTATTAAGATTAATAATAAATTGAAGAAAGAAAGTAATATAAGTACCTCCCATATACGAAGCTTAGAATAATTAATGACGTAATACGCCATAGCATATTGAGTACCCTTATTCTCTGGTGGATAAACCGGTTCAATCTGACGGACAATACATCCCTGATCCTCCAAGATCTGACGGTGATCAAAGGGTACATCTGGCAGAACCGCCACAACCAAAGGGTACTCACTTTTCACTTTCCTTAACCCTTTCACCAAACCAATTACACCATTCACGTAATCACCATTTCCCGCTAGAAACGTGACGTAAGCATGACGTGGAAGCTTGTTGTTGAAAGTAGAAGATGGTTTTGCCACGGTTTTGATTATCTCAGGTGGTGCCATTTTTTGAGTTCTTAGCTTAGAACGAGAGTGAAGAGGAGAAAGAGAATGTGTGATAGTAAAAAGAGGGTTTTTCTTTGTTGAGAGTAGAAGAAAGAATGGTGGGTATCTTATATATATAACAAAAGGTGGTGGTGGGTAATTTGAGGTAGGATTCTCCATCTCAAAAAATTCACGTTCTCATGTTTCAAATCAATCAAATTTGATCAAATAATATATCGAAGTTATTTTTCTTTATGATTTTTATGTATAAATATGTGACAACTTTTAATTGGATCGGGACACCATTGGAATACAAAATGTGGGACAGGTGATTTCCACTTGGATAATTCCGGTCAAAAATCACATGTCTTAGGTGGTGGGGTAATTTAGAATGAAGATCACCTGTCCATTTTGGTGTCTCAAGTGTATCTCAACCAATTAAAAATTGTCAACTAATTAAAAAGGAAATTAAAAAACAGAAAATACTTTTTTTTTGCATTACTTTGTGCAATGTAATTGACTTGAGACATGTAAACACCAATTTCTAGGGATGAGTGATCTATATTCCGTAATTTCAGACAAAAATAACATATCCTAACCAATATCTCATTCTATGTATCAAAATAAATAAAATGTTACGTTTTATTTTTTTATTCATGTGACGATATATTATTGATTGAGGGACAGAAAATGGAATACCGTTCGAGAGAGAGGTGATCTGGTAATTTATAAATTGTGGTTACTAAGGAACATGCAAGTTGAGATGAATTTATTGGAGTGAATGTTAAACACGTGTCTATTTGAATGATCTAACGGTGGTTGATATGTTATGTGAAGATTCTCGAAACGGTGGCAATGTTGTGGAAGACACTGGAAATTGCTAAACAGGACTATTCTCGTAGGTACATGCAAAAAAAAAGGTGTTTGATACGGGTATACCATACTTAGTATTATTAGTACTAGTATTAATATACAGAAAAATTTATTATACATTGATTATAAGAGTTTCTATATTGTCATTATATTGTTTATCGTTCATTTTTTAGTGAATTATATATTAATTGTGTATGAGCAATTTGATCTCAAGTGTTGACCAGACCAATTATTGAATTCAAATATAGCTCTAAACTTAATTAAATATAATATATTTCTTTTAAGTGAAGTTTTCACATCATTTCTAATTATTATGAATATATAATTTCATATATAAAATAATATATATATTTAATTATATTGAAATCATTATCATTATATATACATAATTGAATAAGTTACATACATGACGAGTGAGTTAGCATTAGATGAGTTAAGTTGGATCATGTGTATCTCTTATAAAATCTTAAATATTGTTCGATTCTAATTTTTAATAAAAATTCGGCCTAAATTTGATGAAACTCAACCATATTCAGCTCCAATCAAAATCAGGTGAGTGAATATGGTCGGATCATCCTTATTCATAATGGATATCATGTGTCTCATTTTCTATCACATTTTGTATATATATTAATCCAATTAAAAACTCACTTATAAATTGCAAATAGTGGTTCTATCCCCATGGTGTACATCAGTGTTGTGATAACTGGACCGGATGGTCCGATCGCTGACAGACTTAAAAACGAAGCTGATCGATCGTTGAACTGGAGAAATTTCGGTTCGACTATACTAAACCCAGTAAAACCGAAATAAATTGGGAAGTAAACCAGACGGTTCACTTGATGTTTTAAAAGATGAAACATTACTATAATGTTGTGTTTTACTTCAGTTCAAAAAAATGCAGAGATGTTACTTCAATATAGTTATATAAAATTATTAATTATATAAAATTTTACATTTATATATATAGTTATATATTTGTAGATAAAAAATATTAATTGTATTTAAATCATCTGGTCTGACTTGGAGAATTAACTGTTTAAATCGATTAAATCTAATATAAAATCTCTTCCGGTTTGATATCCGACTCGAGTTTTACAACATTACTATACACGATAACTTGATTTTAGTTGCAAATAGTACATGTATCAAATCTTTGTTGCGAATTGCAATATGAGGCTTAAATATGTCTATGGAAAATTTAGAAAATCCTTCATGCATGCAACTAGACAAAAGACCTTTATTTGATGTAGCATCCTATGAAGAACAAAAAAACCTTTTATCTCTTCATAGTTTCATACTATATTTCTTCTACCTTTTTCTCATATAATATAATAATTAATTAATTATAGTACCACTAGGTTTCTTTATTTAAATAAAAATACAAAATTTACTTTTTATATTACTTTATACGTTTTTCGTGTAATCTTCTTGCTTTTGAATATTATTATTTTCCTCGAAAAGTTGATGGGAACTTTACAATACCTCTAATAACTTCATTTTATTGAAATTTTCGATAGGTTTCTAATAATTTCATTTTACGTCATAGCCTCTTCATCTAGTATTGTACTATGTATACATTATTAACGAAGAGGATTTTGATCATAGTCAACAATTTCATTAAAATCTTGACAACATATTAAAATTTAATTATAAATAATAGTACAAAAACATAAATATATTTATCTCTAAATATTGCATGTTGTATATGTCATTATAAGTTTTTATCTTCAGGTTAGATTGCTCACAAGTCAAACTAGTTGGGCTTTCAAGTATACAAATTTATATTCATTAAGTATGTCATCTATATTCATTTTAAAAAATAATAAAGAATAATATAAATGAAAAATGATATAATAATATAAAAAACTCTTGATATATTTCTTTTCATTATTATTAGCGGATCTAATAGGATGAGGAGGCATCTAATGATGTGCCATGTGTCGTTCTCACAGATTGCCATGTGTCAACAGTATTAGTTTTTGCGTGTCGCGTTTTGCCACGTGGCAAATTTTGGTAACTACAACAGCCACATGCACACGCTCTCACTTTCTAGCACTTTCTTTCTATGTCTCAGTGCCATTTATATGTGATGTAAGAACTTTATATATTAATAGTGTATTAACAGTACATTACTATATTGTTAGATAAATACTTTAATTTATAATTTATATTTCACACATTAAAATCAAATACATACACTTTAATTAGAAGACCCTAATTGAAATTGCAATGACCAAATTACATGAACTTATCACTCCTAAAAAGTTTAAAATATAAACATGAATACTAATTTTCAACTCATTTTACAAACATATCATAAATTTGGAGCTCTTAAACTGAGACAGAAAACTACTAAACTTTCTCTTTCTCGGCTTAAGTGTTTTGCCCTTCTTTTTAATGAAAATATGTGTTTTACACTTAATTACATTATTTTTTTTGAATTAGACTTAGACTTGAAGCTAATCCAAACCTAAATATTGATTGAGATGATCTTCGAATACGACCCTGATCTTAGACCCAGTTAAATATAATGTATATTGTCTTCTCAACATTTTAGTTATTATTATAGATATGTAATTTGACATATATATATATTATTAATCATGTATATATCATAAAACAATTAGAAAATGAATGATACTTTCAAAAATAATAGATATCATTATTATATACATAATTGAATAAACATGCAAATATGATAAAATAATAAGTGACCATGAGACGGATCAGATCGAGTTATGTTTGTTCCATACCCGACCTTAAATATTATATGAGTCTAGTTTTTCAACCGAACCCGACCTAGATCCGATGAGACTTGGGTAAATGTATAAGGTCGTGTTGTACTGACCGTAATGGAGAGAAATCTCACTCCTTAATATGTTGTATACCAGAATTACAGCTTGTGTTAACAATTCTTCTATGTATTGTTTAAAATATATATAATGAGCAAGTTAATATTAGAAGTTCAATTACATGACTTTTCCACCCTACATAATTTTCAATTGAAAGTTATTGTTAACCAATAGATTTTGGACACAGATTTATATTCCTTTAACTTATTAATATATATGCGACATAAGGATGATAATTACTCCCTACAAATTTAACACCATTCATTTTCAATCCTATGTATGTAGGAAATTTCACTAGTTAAGTCTTACACTCCTTACTTTTGAATCCTAAAAAATGAATGGTTGCAATACAAAGAGTTCATGGCTTTTGGTAATATCAATTCTTATGAAAAAGTCGTAGATATTAAATTTTTTTGGTTGATTTATATTAAGATATCTACTTAAATTTAATCAAAAACTTGTATGCAATTTCGATCTAGTTTGATTCAGTTTTTTTAATAAGAAATAAATAGTCTAATACACTTTCAATAAACATGTAAATTTTAAAAATTAACTAGTTCAACACCCAATTGATTAAGTGGCTATCCAAGAACAACTTAAACGAGTAATATCAATAAAAAATGTTCACAAGACCTAGTTGAAATAAGTAAATAAATAAATATAAATGAGGAATTAACTTATTTTCTATATATTTTTTTATTGCTTACTCACACAAGATTATTATCCTAAAAAATATAATGTTGTGCATGCTTTTGTAGAGAGTATTTGTTAGGATTGTAAAAGCCTAGGATAATGAGATTATCTTATAATTGGGTTGGACAATATAATTTGACACAAACTTTAAGATAATATGTTTATAGTTCTTGTGAATCTATCAAGCATGAATACTTAGCATATGGTTACTTTCTCAAGCAACAAAACAAAAGATATGATTAGGGTTAATATAATGACATTTAGAGTAAATTACACTCACACCTCCTGAGTTTTAGTGAAATTACATAAATCACCCCTCCCTTTTTTGTCCTTACACGAACCACTCCTAATTTTGTACATATGTTACACTGACTACATCTGCATAATATAAAAGTGTAATATTTTAAACAAAAAATATGTAGTGTGTAATTAAGTTAAATAAAATATTGTATATTATGTAGAAAATTCAAATAATATGAGAGTCAATGCGTCTTCATTATTTGGCTCGTTACAAAATATTATAAAATTTATT
This sequence comes from Lupinus albus, assembly GCA_009771035.1. Lineage (NCBI taxonomy): Eukaryota > Viridiplantae > Streptophyta > Magnoliopsida > Fabales > Fabaceae > Lupinus > Lupinus albus. The sequence continues at coordinate 1,734,318 of CM020016.1, forward strand.
TAAAAATATCTTTGGAATTATTTATGTATTTTGTAATGACACCAAAATAATAAACAAACATCCACTTTTGTATTATTTGAAATGTTACACAATATATAATATTTTGTTTAAATTAATTACACTCACCACACGTTTTTTGTTTAAAATATTACATTTTTATAACATGTAGGGGTAGTCAGTGTAATATATATATATATAAAACTAGAGGTGATTCGTGTAATGACAAAAAATGAAAGGGCGATTTTTTGTAATTTCAATAAAACTCAGGGGGTGTGAATGTCAGAGAAACTCCTCACAAATATATAAGATCATTCAGTAAGATTTGTTAGTGTATATATTTTAAATCAAATCATAACATGATTCAAATGATAACATCCATGTATTTTAAAAGTTTTAAAATAAAATAAAGATGATAATTTCTAAAACATTTAACTAAAAACATTAAATATATTTATTTGGGGATGGATAAGTGGAAAGAACTTACTATACATTTTAGCCATCCAATTTTGAAAAATCCAATGGTTTAAATGTATTCACCAATTGAAATCATTAGATTTCTCAAGAATGAATGATCATGTTTTTTCCACTCACTATTGGAGTAAATGGATTCTCCTCTGTTAATTTTATACAGAAAAACGTATTTAATGAGATTTATGCATTTAGGATTTAACTATAACTACTTTTTAACTAAACATTTAACTACAACCAGTTTTTATCATATTTATATATTGTCATTACATTATCCACTTTATATTTAATTTTTATTGAATTCTTCAAAAAAAATAATACAATAAATAGTAAATAATGTATTAAATATATATATAAATCTTCACAATGATACATATATAGTATATTATTTATTTTATCACGTCATAAATATTTAAAAGATGTTTTTTTGGTAGAGAAAGATATTCAAGTGTGAACTACGTCGTTTCAAAACTCAGCTGATACGACGTCGTAGAGCAGTAGTTTGCAGTTGCGAAAGTGAGGGAAATCTGAAAGAAAAAAAGATTCATATTTCCTTGTAATGGAAAAAAAAAATTTGATTTTGAATGAAGAGAATTTGAAACCCTAATTCGTGAATCGTAGAATTTCAAATAGTAAATGGATGCTAAAGATATTCTAGGATTGTCCAAAATTTCATTCCCAGGTTTGGAGAAGAAATCTCGTCCTCACAAAGAATCTCATAGAAAACCAGATGGTATTTCACGTGAGGTATTCATTCATTCATTTTTTTTTTCAATTTCTCTCAATTACTATATAATAATATTCATTTTCATGTCATAATGACTATGTTTGTTCATTAACATTTGTGTTAATAATACAACAACAACCGAGCCTTAGTATCTATAATGTAGCAATGTTGTGTCGCGAATTATGAATCATATTTATTGACAAAACATATCTTTAAATATTTTATAATAATGTCGAATATGATTTTACTTGGTTTCCATCTGCCTAGGACTAATTGTCTTCTCCATACATGCTCGAATTGCATGAATTGCGATTGTACATCTTTTATACAATAGGAGCTTCTGTAATAATAATAATAATGTAAAAAGTATCGAAGTGGAAACCGGAATAAACTGGATAGATAATATCACCTTTCCATGTCAACTTTGAGCTGATTGATGAAGAAGATAAAATTTGATAGATATTTAATTCAGATGATTTGAAATGTTATTTTTTGTACCAAACAGAGGAATAAGAGAAATAGTGTTTACAAGTGATGTTATTATTTGCAAGGAAGTACTAATACCGGTACCACATTTAGAAAAAATAAAATAAAAGGGTGCCCCAATGCAGGAGGCCCTTACTGAGTGGGGCCTGGGGATGGTAGATTAGGCAACCTTACCCCCACAGGCAGATAGGCTGTTTCCAGAATTTGAACTCGTGACTTCATGGTTACTAAGTAATAACCTTGTCGTTGTGTCAGTCTCACACTCTACTGGTATTGCATTTAGAGTATGAAATTATCTCATATGTTGTTTGCTGAGGGTTAGTGAGTTGAATTGAATTGTAATTGTAGGTATATGCACTTACTGGTGGATTGCCATCTCTTATGCCTTCAATTGATGCCTCTCATTTGAAAAAAAAGCCTCCTTCTGATGAAAAGGTTTGTGTTTTTCCTTTTTCAATACTCGTCATTTCGGTGAATCAATAAACTAAGAGTAAGTTTTTTTCTTCCCATTCAGATCACTTGGCAATGGCTTCCTTTCACTAGTTCCGCTCGTAAAGATAATCTTCAACTTTACCATTGGGTTAGTTTTTCCTTCACTTACAGGTTTCGTTTAATTTATACTCAACACCTCTCGTGTTTTAGAAATTACACTAACATCCATTGAAGTATGTTATATGGTTTGTAAGTGTAGTGACTAATTACAATATAAACCTCACGGAATAAGTGTAACATCAACATAAACCTCAAGGTAGGTCAGTGTAGTTTCCCTGGTTATTTATGACCATTCGAGTTATTGTTATCTGGCTCCTCTACTTCAGGTTCGGATAATCAATGGTGTTCCCCCAACGGGAGACTATTCCTTTGCTAAGTATAACAAGGTAAATGCTGGTGTACTTTTTACTTTCATGCGTGCTCCATATTCCTTTCATTTTTTGTTTTACTTTCAAATTTGGATTTATTCAACATCTTCTATCCACTTGATTGAATGCTAGTTTACATGCTGTGGTGCAGTCTGTTGAGATTATCAAATACACAGAGGAGGAGTATGAGAAGTATTTGAAAGATCCTGTATGTATCTTGTATAACTGTACACTTTTGTGGAACTTTATGATATTTATGTGTTTGCTTGAAGTGCAATGTTGCAAATTTCATGCTACCCAAGAACTGAATTTTAGTCACTGTATTAAGTTTAGGTTGTGGTGTCTTCATTGGCTTTTTTTGAAAGATTACACATCGAAAGGTCTATTTTAGTATGCAATTTAAAATTTATTAAATTGATAGTTGGAAATTACCTATGGAAGCTTATACATCATTTCTCTGAAGAGTACACTAGTCTATCCCTGTGTAGGCTATTCAGAGTATGTTTTTATGTTGCCATCCTAGGGGTGTTTTCTTTATTCCTTGATTTGACACAGATTTAGTTTAAAATATTGATAAATCCTTGAAACTCAATAGGATAGTGTGAAATTGGATAATAACAAATTTGCGGGGGTATCATGATTTCTATAAACATGATCAGAATCACGACAATCATGACTATAATTAGAATTTGGTGAATTGAGTTTGACTCACATTTACTTTTACTAAGGATTATCTTGAGTGAGGAAAATAATGGTCATCTGTTCCATTTAATTTTACTGCCAACTGTGTATACACCTATCTCTTTCATTAAAGGTTAATTGCTTTGCCTATTCCATTATGCTTTATCTATGTAGATGTGGACCAAGGAGGAAACAGATCAACTATTTGATTTGTGTGAGAGGTTTGATCTCCGATTTGTTGTAATAGCTGATAGGTTCCCGTCATCTCGGACTGTAGAGGAATTAAAGGATAGGTATTATAGCGGTACGTCTATTTGTTCAGAAAAGTATTATATGTTACGCTCCATAATTATTTTTTAATTTATTCAAACTTTAAGTTTGATTCTTTGGAGACTTTATAAGCAAAATTGAGATTTTGAAACTTGATTCTTGATGACATTCCCTCCTATCCTGTAGTATGTCGGGCTATATTAATTGCTAGAGCTCCATCTCCCGGGCACGTAGCAACACATCCTGTTGTTAAGGTGCACTGAATTTTTTTTTTAAATAGAAAATAGTTTTGTATTTTGCTTTTCAAGTTACTTTATTTTCTTTTTTGGAGTAGAATTTTTGTAGTATAAACAAACTTGTATCAGCCTTAGGACATTGCCATGTGGTCATAGTAACTGAGCTTCCTCCCCAATACAGGAACCATATAATGTTTCACAAGACATAGAGCGAAAACGAGCATTATCCATGGTACTCTCTCAAACAAGGCAACAAGAGCGAAGAGATGAAGAGGTTTTGACTTTGAAAAATAACAATTACTATATTATATTTTCCATATTAGTGTACTGTTATAGGAAATGAAGTAAATTTACCTATCTAGTTCTGCTACTTTATGCAGGTTCTTGTGGAAGCAAAAAGAATAGCCGAGTTACGCATGCCTGCTAAGGTGATTTTTCAAAGATTGCTTTTCTATGATATCATGAATTGCAAGATTAAATTTCAGATATTTGATTTTGGTTTTTTGATTAATCATGGTTCTATATTCCTAATGAACTTAATAAATCTGGGATTGTTTCTTATTACTGTGTTTATTCATCATACAAAATTTTTATGATATGTAATTTTTCATTTGCACTGGGTATCATTAAATCACATGTTCCCAGTCTGTAACTAAAAAATTGGAGCAACAAAATTATGCAATATAAGATGTATTCATATGGGCTGTGTCTGTGATTTGTGATGGCATGCATTTGATTTTATGTATGCTTTAGGCTGCTGAAGAGTCTCAGTTGGCCGTTGCCTCAAATCCCGGTGCAGAAGTTACAGAGAGGACTATCCCTGGTGAAACTGCATCTTCACCAATGGTTGTGTCTTCCACATTAACTGATAATGCAGCGATTCTAGCTTCTCTTCGAACTGTAAGTTATACAGATTTCCAGTTATATGTTCTCTGCCTTTTCTGTTCTCCTGAACCTCATCTCCCCAGAGTAGGAAGAACAACAAGGATTCTGATGTTCAAGTATTTGAAATTTTGAGCTTGCATTGATCTCAATTTTTAAATAACTATTTTTTATAAGACGCGATTTCAACAGCCTATCAATGCGAATATTTCAGAACATAATCTGATTGTGTGAAATATTTCAGCTTCGTGTATATTTGAGAACATATGCACTTGAGCAAATGGTGCAAGCTGCAAGCTCTTCTGCTGGACTTCGGACTATAAAACGAGTTGAGCAAACATTGCAAGACCTTGGGGTTTGTCTTGACTCCTTGAAATTTTAATGCTGTTCAAATGATTCACTTTTTTTGTCCTAGTTCAGTCATGTGGTACACTGATTTATATTGTAACAATATATAAAACCCTTACATTCTTCATTTCAGGCAGTCTAATGATTTTAAATGCCTTTACTATTAAATCGGTGTTTGGTTTTGAGAGTAGGGCTGTCAATGAACTGTGGGCTTTCACAGATCAATTTAGGCTTAGCTTGCATAGCTAGCTTGGCTTGTCTCGACACTCAGCTTAACTTGCATTGTTAACAGTTCAATTACATTTTTTATGCAAGAACTTATATACAAATAAAAGATGAAAATATACATGTACATCACAGATAAGATTTGTGTGGGTTCATTATAAGCTGAAAAATAGCTTGTTAGGCTTGTTGAAGCTAAAATTCTCGAACAAATAGAGAGAACTTATTAATAGATCTGGGCTGAAATTTTTATAAAATGAACTTATCTTTAGGTTCATGAATGAATGTCAATCACAGTAGTAAAATGCTGACTCTCTTCTTGAATCCTCATGTGTTTCCTATAAATTCTGATTTACTTTAATTGCAGGTCAATTTGAAACCAAGGGTTCCAACAAAAGCTGTTTGCACAGAGCATCTTGAACTAAGAAAAGAAATACTAACTTTACTGAATCTTCAGAAGCAGGTATATGAGTTGAGAGAAATAAATTTCCCATTCTTAATGTAATTATTAATTTTGTATTATGAGCAGATTTTGAGTACTTTAGTAGGATGTTCAAAGGGTTGTACTTGTAGTATGCCTTTCTAATGTTTGAGTTTTTGTAGGTGTAGCGACATCAAACATTGGCTTGATTCTTTCAGATATCAGTTTGTTTGATTTAATGACTCGTTATAATATTTGTTTCAGGTGCAATATAAAGAGGCTGAAGGTTCATCTTTTCGTGATGGGTCATATGGTGAAGGTTCACCAAGCACGCCAAAGGTTAGAAATCTGGTTTTCACTGTTACTTTTCCCTCAAAAAATTTCCCCATTGTTTTAGGCTTGTGATTGTCCAAGCATGCTATTTGTACAATAGTACTCTTAAGCCACGAGTTTGTGATTTGTAAACTAATGAAAGCGTTTGCGTCATGGTGGTGATTAGGATCGAACATTTATTCCAGAATTCATGAGCTTTGGAGGTAATAGATTGATTTTGTTTGGACCTGCTACCTAATTTTCTGTAAGTGATAGGAATTTCATCTATTTATTATTAAAACTATGCCTATAACTGGTTTCAGGGGAAAGGGTTGGCAAAAAGGACCACAAACGAAAGGTACATGACATAGTCTTTCTCTCATGATTATGTTATCCTTGATTGTTTCTTTCATTTAGAGGGTGGCATCGGTGCACAACGGTAAGGTTATTTTGTCTTGCGACCTGGAGGTCATATGTCCAAATTCTGGAAATAGTTTTTTCGCCTTCAAAGTAAGGCTGCATACATCTACCCTCCTCAGACGCCACTAGGTGGGAGCTTCGTGCATTGGGTCATGATTTCTTTTATTATTTGTTTCATTTATTATATGGACCTATTTTGTAATGGAATATTATTGATCTTAGGGATTTTATTTGCACAGGGACATGGAGCTCCTTCACCATCTGCTGCTCATAAAAGACCTAGAAAAATGAAGGCCTCAGATCTCTAGTTTCTGTGGTAAGAGCTTAAATTTAGCTTAGGTGACAAAGACAAGACTTATTAAGCTTCAATATTTTGTAAATTAATATCCCTATGCACTATTTGTTTGCCTCCCTAATCTACCTATATTTATGTTTCAAACTTTTTTCTTGGAAAGTTCTGCCACATGTTTATACTTACCTTAGAAAGGTTTTTAAAATTTTGAAAGGCTTATATGTTTTTAAGCCATTTAGAGTAGGGGTCTTTTGAATTTAATCTATGTAAGAAAATTGGTTTTGGTGACTATGACAATATTTTTATGGTTTAGGTCCCTATTGTGAAGGCCATGAGCCATTTATCATTTTGTTTATTAATAATTATTAATTCCCACTTGGATATATATATATGCTAACACTAAATATGATATCAATGTTGCTCTAATTTTCTAGTAAATCTTAAGGTTGGTGTAGTAATTAAGAATTTGGCTCATCCCATATGGTTGAGTTTAAATCTCACCATTAGCACGAGGGCTTCGGTGGTGAATAACGTAAAATTAGGGATGAAAACAAGTCGAGTTTGATTCAATTCAATTTGTTAAGGATAAGTTCCCAAACAATGTTAATTTTATGTATTTTTTTTTTCAAAATCCCTAGAAGTCTCTACACAAAATGAACTAATATTAAAGGGGTGGAGGAATAGGATTTTATGTAGGTATTCATCACTTAAATGATGCAAGCAAAGAAGATGAACAAAACCTCATTTTCAAGCCACAGACAATGTTAAGGACCATAATTAAGAAGAAGAAATCAAAGGGCTAAATTAAAAAAAAGTTGAAAGACAAAAATAACAATTTTGTCAAGATCTTTTATATGGCTATGCCAAAATCTTGGTAGTTTGGTTTATCAGATCAGATTGTAATGAGCATTTAGTATTTGCCAAAACTTACATTAACATCCACAAACAAATTGGATAGTGAAGTGCAACAAAACAAAGAGGATTGTGAAACATGATAATCACGAAACCAGTTTTTACTTATACTCTAGAAAATGGTACAAGGAAACTTAACAAATTTTTAAATAAATTACTGATAACCACCATTTCCTTGTGAAGTAATAAAAGGTTGAGCAACTAGAAGCCACAAAATCATGATATGATCTCAAGTTTCAGAAGTCGAAAAAACAATTAGAACGGCGCATCGGGAAGACTTCATTTGCGACTCTTTCCTTCATCCTTTTCCCTTTCTCGCTTCTTGTAAAGTTTGTCAAGAACACGCTTGGCCTCGCAATTTGGAAAATTTTGCAGATCATAGTAATGTGGCGCTATATCAACCAACCTGTGTCAAATATCAAATCGAATAAAACCATGAGACACGGCATAATGTTATGCATTTTGTCGCGCCTAAAGTTAAATGGTTGAATTCAGAATCACACATTGCACTCCTCTTTGTGCTTTCACCATATTCCTAAGTTTATCACTCATCAGCCATTTTTATTTGAACACAAGCTTCTTACCATTTTAATCAGGCTTCCCCTTAACATTACATATGAATAGCATTTAGGAATCAGCTTGTCAAGACAAATGTCAATAATTAATGATCAAGACAGGGAGAGAAAAAAGCTTACCATTCCCCCTTTATGTCCGTCACAGTACGGATAAAATTTCGACTGGTGAGAACAAATTCATTGTAAATTACCCATTCAGGCTTGTGATCCAAGCAATTTGATGGATGCAAATGCACCGTCTGCAAACAGAACAAAATCATTAGACATCACATAAATGTGATACCAAGCCTACACTCTATCTAGCCACCATTTTAGTATAAATAAAAATAACGGCAGTCCAATGTACAAAGCTCCCACTTAGTCGGGGTATGAGAAGGGTACAGGTACGCAACCTTACCTCCATAAGCGAAGACGCTGTTTCGAGGATTTGAACTCGTGACCTCATGATCACTAAGCAACAATCTTATTGTTGCGCCAAGCTACCATTTTCAATTAAATAAGATAAAGACAAATAGAAGGTCATCATAACAAACCTGGTTATCTTTCACAGTCAAGTAGTGTCCTGTACGCTCCAGATGAGCAACCTGCATAAAATATCCAGCAAGCATAGCCTTCCTTATGTTGATATAGTAGTCGCGGCTATTAAAGTCAGTGCTGCATAACTTCAGGTTAAACCGGCCCATGATACGCACTAGTTGTTGTCTAACATTATCAGCCGATTTAAGTCCCCTTTGATTAATGAAGTTTTCATAGCACCAAGAGGAATCTTCATCTGAAAAGCAATTCATATAGAATTATTAAAAAAATCAGAAACCATATCAATAGCAAAAATTTGAGAATTTAATAAAAAAAGAAAAAGAAATAAGCACTTACTATTTTGCTTGTATGCATGGTAGACATTCAAGAGTGTGAGGTGATCTCCATCGATGTGTCCAAACCTAGCTTTCGCTTCGTCCGCAGCTTTTTGTGCCTCCCTAGGCCGGACAAAGCAATTGGGTACTAAAGAAAGAAATTATTTATCACAGAGGATGCCAGCGGTAGGTCAGCAGATGCATAGAGGCGAGACCACACCATTTGCTTCATGAGAGAATACTGAGAAACTGCAACTATCTGCATCAGCACTTACTTAGAATCCTTTGGTGCATGCCAACCGGGGGCATGGAACCCAGAGAAGACATTTGCTGATGACAACCTAACATGACACTTGACTGACTACACTCATGTGCAACTAAGCACACATGTAAGCAGACAAACATCCCCCATCATGAGCACAAAGATTATCTCCGTGCACATGCCCAAATGCGGGCTCCATTTTAAATGGAGCCCGACAGAACTGAACTCCCTCAACATACGACAGGACAAGGAACAGACACAAAAGCATGAAAATAAAAGAATAATACCTGAGAGCATGGCAGAAATTGACAGAATCTCATTTGAACAGTTGAATTCGGGACTGACAACGAGCATCTTCGACATCTGCGGGTCTAAGGGAAACTCACTCATTATCTCACCGAGCTTTGTTAGGTTACCCTCATCATCCAGTGCGCCCAAGTAATTCAACACTTCCAATGCACGCATTAAGGTCTCAGGGGCAGGAGGATCCATGAAATCAAAATGCACTAAATCATCTATACCGAGCTTCTTCAAGGTGAGAACTGTGTTGGCCAGATTTGATCTCAAAATTTCAGGATAAGTCTGTGGCTGAAGATCATTATTGAAACTTCTCTCGGTATAAAGTCTAAAACATTTCCCTGGTTGAGTTCTACCCGCACGCCCTGACCTCTGATGTGCACTAGCTTTTGATATTGGAGACACTAACAAAGACTCAACACGGATTCGTGGGTTATAAACCTTCTGCTTAGAAAACCCAGGGTCAATAACATAGACAATACCGTCAATTGTTAAAGAAGTTTCTGCAATGTTTGTTGATACCACAATCTTCCTTCCAGGAGGCCCTCCTTCCTTGAGCGGAGGTGGAGCAGGTTCAAAAATCTTTTGCTGCATGGCCGGAGGAAGAGTGGAATATAGAGGTACTGCTTTCACAGGGCCCACCTGGTCACCAAGATTTCCAACCTCTTTGTTTATTTTGCGGCATGCATCTTCTATCTCTTCCTCTCCAGTCAAAAAAACAAGTATATCTCCAGGAGGCTCACACATGTGTATTTGCACGACTGTCCTAATAGCAGCCTCCAAGTAATCTCTCTCGGGTTCCTGAGTATAGAAAATCTCCACAGGATGGAGCCTCCCAGGAACTTTCATAAGAGGGGCACCATAAAAATAGCCCTGAAACTTTTCTGCCTCGAGAGTTGCACTCATAACAACCAACTTCATGTCAGGTCTATTTTTAAGCACTTCCTTCAAAAGACCAAATAGCACATCTGTAGCCAAAGTCCTTTCATGTGCCTCATCAAGAATAACTACTTTGTACCGTTCCAAAAGTGGATCTGCCATTGCTTCTCTTAAGAGCATACCATCTGTGAGATACCTGTGAAACAAGTTTTTCCACATGAGACTCAACGCAAGAGAGAGAGAGAAAAGAGCAGCATGAAAATACATATACGGATAAGGCATATGATGATCTTAAAAATAATAGAAAATATCAAACTTAATATCATAAGCATACTTCAACACTGTCTTTGCACTACTGACGTCTTCAAATCTGATACTGTAACCAACCTCTTCCCCAATAGTTACATCCATCTCTTCAGCCACACGTCGGGAAACAGACATTGCAGCCACTCTCCGGGGCTGAGTACATGCAACCATCATCTTTCTGCGTTTATCCGGAGTTTCTAACTCGACGGCATCCAGAACAAACTGAGGGATCTGCCATCCCAAAAAATTATAAATTAGAGGCATTCAAACCAAAAAACAATATGAATTGCTTCTGCCATCCCTAAAACATCATGTTATGAACATTATCATGAATTGTTATTGGCACAGCACACCACAAATGAGAACTTCAACAATAAACAATTAACTTACATGGACCAAATTACAGGACATGCTATAAAACCCATCTCTTAAATAAAAAACTTCATCCACAAATATACAACAACAATCATCCCTTTTACCAGCATATGAAGTTAGAAATATCGATCAAACAACGACATAATCCCCCGCTATAAATCATGTCTACATCAAACTATCTAAAGATTAATCAAGCCTTTTCCCACTAAGTTGGGATGGCTATAGTAAAATCATGTCAGACAAAACCTATTTAAAGCTAAATCCTTCTTCATAGTCCCTTCATGGTTATTTGGGCAAACATAAAGCATAACAAAAACAGCAACAAAAAAACATAAATAACCTAAAGAATATATTTTGAACAAAAAAATATGAATAACAAACAAAAATTAAAGTATCATAATAACCATTAAAGCTGAAATAAATAAAAAAAAGAAACAAACCTGTGTGGTTTTACCACTACCAGTTTCACCAACCAAAATCAAAGTCTGATTCTCCTTCAAAGCCTTAAAAAACTCATCTTTTTGGATCCAAACAGGGAGAGTTTTTCTCTTCTCCAAAATATCAAGGTATCTTTGAGAATAAGGTCTTAAATTCCATGGATTTATGAGACTATTGTTGTTTGCGCCACCATTTGATTTCAACATCTTAGCGGCACCGTCGTCTACCACATCGAATAAGCTCACTTTTCTCTTCCTCTCGGTACCCATCAAAAACCCTAATTTCTACTATTTGGGGAAATTGGAAAAAGCTGCATTGGTTTCAAAAACCCTTTCTTTTGTTTTCAATGAATGGAACCAACAAGGTTATATATGGGCTTTTGTTTTTGGGTCAATGGGTTTCTCTTTGGCCCAATACAATTTTCCTAACGGACTTTAGATACTCTAGGGATGTTTTTTGAGCTCCAAATTTTTATTTTAAGAAAAAAAAAGTAAGAGTTTTATACACCAAAAGAAAAAGTGTAAGAGTTTTATACACTGATGGTATAAGAGTTTTGATAAACTGACAGCGTAAGAGTTTTATACAACATGAGTCTATCATTAATCATTTATTTTTAATCATTATTGATTCTTCAAAAATACAAATGAATAGTAAATAATTTAGCGGTTATATATAAATGTTTACACTTACAAATATTACATTTTTTTATTTTTTTAGTCTCTAAATTTTGAAAAACATCACAATACTCTTTCTATTTTCACTCTTTCTTCATACATTTTGAACTTTATATCATTCTCACTTGTCTTCTTTGTTCAACTTGGTAATTACAAAGTTCACAATCATTTTAGTCTTTAATCTCAAATATTTTTTTTTAAATTTCATTCTATGTTGTAGTAGAAAGTAAATTTGTTGAAACTTTACACGCTCCAACAAGTAATTATTGAAGAAAATATATTGGTTTATTGTTGGAACATATAGTAAAATTGAAAAATTAAGAATTATGGCATTGAGAATATTATATTTTAAAGTAAATTAAAAAAAAATGAAGTTGCAATTTAAGTAGTTTTTAGCTCTATACAACTTTCATCTTTCGAAAAAGTGCATCATTTGAATAACATTTCTCATTTTTCTCTCCCCCTATTTCTGACGTAATTTTCGGTCAACTACTCCCCATTTCTTTTCTTTTAGTGACAACTACCTTATCTTTAAGGGGTAACAATCTTATATTTGAGGAGCAACAATCTTATGTTCGAGGGACATTAGTCTTATCTTTGAAAGGAATAACCTTATTTTTGAGAGGCAACAACTTTATTATTGAGAAGCAGTAACGTTATCTTTGAAGGGCAACACCCTTGTCTTTGACAGACGACAATATTATTTTATATGGGCAATAGCCTTATTTTCAAGGGTAGTATCATTATTTTGAGGGGCAACACCCTTTTATTTTAATGAGATTGATCTTCTTTTCTTTTCTTTGAGTGATATTTGTCATATTGTTGTACAGACAATAGCCATAGCAGTAGTCATATATATAGGTTTAGCATTAAATATATTATATTGAATGATGAAAATCATATTCTCCACGTAATTCTAGAACTGTTTTGAGGTGAGCAGGACCCGATCCTACCTGCTCACCCGGTATGACTCAATCATAATTGGACGGGTCTCATTGTGTCTAGTATCGAGTTCGAGTTCAAAAATTAGACTCAATTAATATTTAGGGTCGGGTGGGACCAAACATGACCCATCTCATGGTCACTCACTCATGATGTTTGTATGTGTCTCTGTTCAAATATGTACAGAGTAATGATATTTTTTTGTCAAAAATATCATTGATTTTCTAATTTTTCATCACATATACATGTTTAATAATATATATACACATATATTATTTTATATGTCAAATTACATATTCACAATAATAAAAATATTTGGAAAACTTTATGTAAAATGAATATACATTATATTTAATCGGGTCTAGGGTTGGTTCGGGTTTAAAGGCTGACCCTATGAATATTTAGGGTCGGGTTAACTCTGGCTCTAAGTCGGGTCCGTGTTGAGAAAAATGATCCGAACAACATTTAGGGTCGGGTAAGAGCAAGCTTTAACTCATCCCAACCCAGCTCAAACTCACCCCTACTAATATACTATGATGGGATGTTTTATCTTATGGATGTTATTGTTGATAGTCTATTTATACAATTTTTTTGTAGTGCCACAAAATGTCTTTAAGAGAGCGGTCAAACCCAACAAGAAATATATTCGGTAACATAATTAATATTTCGAATTTAGTAATTGTGTTAATTTTAATTTCTTAAACAAATTATACTTCCAACAATTTTATGTTTCCAACGCTGCCTTTTTACTTTTCTAGTTTCTAATGCTCTCCTTAGTTATTTCTGTATTCAAACACCACCTTCACGACTCAGGAAGCAGGAACCTTAGTAAGGATGGGATAGAAAAATAACATGTTGGTCATCATAGATTATTGTTTTCTTTTTCAGTGTTCTTTATAGGCGAGTCTAAAAAACAAAGATATATAAAGTAGTGGTTAACTTTAAAATGATACTAAGAGACATGGGGAACCTGTGCAACCTTATTTTACAGATAATTATACTCAATGGGATTTTTCAGTTCCACCCAGAACGAGATATATGACCGATCTGAGTCACTTATATGATCGATTGTGCATCAATATTGGTATGAAAATAATGACTTAGCATAAAACAGATAACTTAGGTGATTAGATCAGTTCGACTCTATCAATTCAATAAAGATAGAGTCATAAGGTGGTAAGTTGGTTAAAGTGAATGACTTAAAAAATGGATTGATAAGAAGGTCAAGTATTCAAATCACGCACTACAAAATACTAATATACTATACATTTTTATAAAAAAAATACCAAATCACCATTTTCTTAAGAAAAAAAATGATATATTTTAATTTATTTATAATTACATTTATCATTATTGTAGTTATGTTTGTTATTTATTATCTTATCCTAATAACACCTTAATTGTTTGATTGAAATTTATTTTGTTTATTCCTGGTTGTTTTGTTATGATTTTTTGGAATTTTCTAATATAATGGAATCAATATAAGCAAATGGTTCAATCAATATCAACAAAGTATTTGTCTAGTGATATAAAGTCATGCTAGATCCTAAAAAGACTAAAAGGTCAATTCCTAAGATTAAAAATTGTTAAGAGGGGTAATCACACACCTGAATTAAATTAATTCATTACCTATAGGGTGAAGGAATATCTTGATAGTGCAAAAAAAAAAATGGTCTAACCAGTGACCCAATACCATGACTAAGTCAATAACCTATCCAAAGTTAATAACACTAAAGTGAAATTATTTCACATTTTATTGAACCCTAAAAACGTCTACAACCTTATCACCCAGAACAAAAAAATAATATTAGAAAAGTGTTATTTTTATTTTATTTTAAGTGAATCGTGCAATGCACTTCACGATTTAAATGGGTTTAACATGGTTATAAGAGAATTTCTACGGTTCAAAGCAGTCCAATCTCTCATTCAGTTCATACACAAACCAAAGTCATTTTCAAGTACGGTCAATGATCGAATCAAAGGTTTAGGATCTGGTCTTCACAACATTGAATCAAACGCTTCCTTAATAATAGAACATAAAATTAGGTCTACTAAAATCAACCACTCATTCAAAGGTTTAGGATCTCCAAATTACACAAAATGACCAAGCTGAAAATAAGTATCAGTTTACCACACTAATAATGGATAATAAAACCAACAGTTCATCACAACTTGCAGCAAAGTTCTTAACAATGATGCATTTGAAAAGGAAACAGGATTCAACAACCAGAATGCATGTCATTTTCCAATCCTAACCTTAATCAACAAACTTACCTACCATATGGGCTCCCCTCCATTAACTGCTTACTGGATTAATCTCAATCCTGAAAAGTATTTCGAGTATAATTAAAGCTTATGCGAGAAAAAAGCAAAATCTGCAACAATAGGCTGCAACAAAATCCCGGGTCAACCGAAGATATATGAACTTTACAACATTACAAAGTTGTATCACTTTATGTGACAACATCCATCACAAATTGGGTCCTGGAGACTAGTATGTACTACTAAAAGAATTAACAATTCAACCCTAGACAAAAATGAATATATGATGAATGAAGTTTACCAAAATGATTTGAAGTTCACCAGCTGTACAATTGAGAAGAGGAATGGAAATATCTAAAAAAAAATAGTTACTTTTTAGTTGTTGGACAGACAAAGTGGGTAGAATAACTCACCACTTGATTAATTAATATCTGTTGTAAGATTTTGCAAAATCACCACGCCTCTGAAATTCACCAAAATTATCATGAGGTCTATTTGGATAAGTGTCCATAGTATCTGGGAATCTGTTCCTTGATTCTGAGGGTAAATTAGTCCCAGAATAGTGAGTATTGACAGTGGAGCCATCATCATATTCAGGAAAATTCTGATGTTTATAACCCCCATAACCAGAAGAGATTTGTTGCATAGCCTGCAGTTCGCGCCTCTGGGAATCAACCTGAAGAAATTCTTCCCAATGCTTTGCATGTGTCACCCTCAGCATAGCAGCTTTGTTCATGTAATTCTCCCTTAAATCTCTAATAGCCTTCCAGTAATACGCAAAATATAAGAAATTAGAAAGTTCTACCAATCTTACAAAAGAGCGGTACTTTGAAAGGATTAAAATTACATAGCGTGGGAAATAGTGTCGCATTGAATCTTCTGATTCTATAAAGAGATGAAGCTAATTAAATACAAGCTTAAGAAATACATCTAGTTTTACTTTACCTCGCTTGCAAATCCAATATACAAAAGATCAGAAAACCTTCCATTACAAGCTATGTCAAAAGAAAATCAAAACAAACTACAGGTTATTTTTAACCAGCATTCCATCTCCGGTTATTAGTCTCACAAGACAGACCCAAAGGACTAGCTTAACATGAGCATAAGCAGTGCAAGCTGATAATAGACTGTGAGACACCAAGAGTTGATTAACATAATTGGAATCGGAAAATCGTGGCAAAGAAAATAAATCTACTTATGCAGTCAGTTAAATTAATTCCCAAAAATACCATCTTCTAAGTATTCATGACCGGAGTGGTTGCAGCATCATATATTAGCAATTCAACAAAGATGTTATAATACTAATTTCATTTCAGATTGTTTCACCAAGGGCCATACCTCACGATGCTTGAAATTTTCTTCATCTTCTTCCCTGTCACGAATTTTCATTAGCTCTGATGCCTCTTTCTTATACTCCAATTCTAGTTCTTCCAAAGTCTGAGAGGAGGCATTATGATCAAACTGCTGACCAGGTTGGATACCAGATTCTCTTCTATGAGAATCCCAACCACCATTCCTGTACGCACCCATGCTCTGGTCACGGCCATCAAATGAATTATATGCGTTCCCTGTATAAGGGGTTTGTCTTGGAGATCTTGAATGGCTTGAACGACCTCTAGCTCCACTATTTCCATAAGCTTCATGAAATTAAGAGTATGTTAAGCACTCGATTCAGGATGCCAACATAGATGATTTGCTAATTCAACAAATTGCACTTGATTCAAGATGCTAACATAGCTTTAATTCAAAAATTATCTTTATATTTGCAAGTGAAACCATGAGAGCCAATCCTTTCAGTAAATATGTTTGTAATGGAGGCAATCCTTCAGGATGGAGATAATGCTTGAAGGCTAAGAACTTACCTCTTGCTGCAAGTAAATGACAAGCATGAGTGACATAATTACAATGCAGACATCTTGAATATATAATCCTAACAAGCTACGAACATGAGATTACCAGCTTTCTAAGGATGCCGTAAATATATCCTACGCTGTCCCTACCTTGTGGAGAACCTCTTGAAAACTTTTGAAGGTCATCCCGCACACGGTCTTCAACAGCTCTCTCTGGCCTACCAAGTCTTTGTTGAAAGTGAGATGGATTCCGTGGTCCTCCGGAATGAGACCTTTGGGGCTCAGAGCATTGGAACCGAGTATTAACAGGACTTCTCTCAGGTGACCTTGATCTGGCAATGTGAGAACTAGAAGATCCCCTTTGATCACCTTCCTCTCTAATCTTGTGCACAGCATCAACACCTTTTGCCAAAATTAATCTATCCTTACCACTGACAATAATAAATTTCTCATCCATCTTAATTTTGCAGCCAATATCCCTTTCAATCTTGGTTATAACTTTCTCCGTAAAGAGTGCTCTTAGTTGTTTATCTCTTGCTGGTATCCGTTCAAAGAAATCTTGAGATTTGCGATTTGCTCCAAGAGTAGATGGACAACCCTATATTATATTGTCAAGTAGAATAGCATCAAACCAAAATAACATTGATGATAAATATAATACTCTGAGTCAGCTAGCTATACTATCTATTATAAACCAGTAAACCCCAATCACAGAGCAGAGATGACAAATCCAAAAATAAAGTCTTTATGCCATACAGTTGAAACAGCATCACCAATTAACCATCCACAGTAAATGAATATAAACTGTTTACGTACACAACAGGTGCCACATAAAATCACAGACAAATACTTTTTTTCTTTATATTGTTGTGGAAGTGAGGGAACAAATAAAGCATAGACAACTAAATTATCTTGTTGCCTCCTTTGATCTATTGAACTCAATTATAACAATCTCTCGAAGTGTAAAATTTAACCACATTAGGACTGGATGGACTTGTAAGCATACAAAATTTATGTACAGGTCAATGCTTACATTAGTAGAAATTATGCACCGGGGTACAACTGATAATGAAACAGTTGACGAACGTGTCATACCTGCGTGAAATGCCCTGATTCTCCACAAAGTTTGCAGATCATTTCTTCTTCTTTCCTTTTCTTCCAATTCCTCTCAGTGGCCTTTGACTTAGCCTCCCAAACCTTAGCTTCTCGGCTGGTGAAATCAGTCGGGACAGCATTAGGATCACGGGACTCCTCCTCCTCCTCGTCAGACCCTGCATTCGACCTTTTGTTTGATTTAGCCTTCTCTTGTGTATTGGTAGGAGCAGATCCCAAAGGGCCAGTGTACTCCTTATAAAGGTCAAGAAAATCGTCGTCGTCGATATCAGGATCTGGTCTATTTTCCATAAGAAAATACCCTTTCTAGATTGAACTCCTGCATCACAAAAATTGCAGCAACATTACTGAAATCCATTAAATCAGTTTCAGATACTCTATGAATTAGGAAAAACAATATGGTATTGATCATCAAATAGGGTGGCCTAATGCACGATGCTCTCACTCTAGTGGAATCCGGGAATGGTAGATGTACGCAGTCCTTCACCCTCTCAGGCAAAGAGCCTTTTTCCAGTATTTTAATCCATGACCTCCGGGTCTCGGGTCTCGCCCTCTAATATGTAACTAATCATCAAAACTACATAAATGTTTAGCCCGAAGACGAAGTGCGAAAGGCTATTTATTAAACTCAATGAGGACCAAATTCGTAAAAAACTAATCAAATTATAAGCTAAAATGAAATAATCTAAAATATACAAAACCCCTAGATGACAAAATAATCCCAAATTAAAAACCCTAAATCTAATACTAAGTAGCCCAACGAATGTCGTATATATTTTCTTATAAGAGAGTAACAGTGAATGAATAAAAGGAAAAACCAAAATTCTATTAAGAAACATGAAATAAAAGAAATAAATATGCATAGATTATGATCAATTTAATCAAAGTGTAAGTGATGATAATGGTGTATGAATATGTTAGATAAAAACATGAAAAACACACGAAATCGAAGAATAAAATAAACAAAATTAGGGAAGGAAATGGTGAAATAGAACTATACGAAACGAGAATTGAATGAATGAAAGAGAATCGGAGAGAGAGGAATTAGTACTTACGATGGATGAAGATGATGAATGTTCAAAAAATGAGTGAATGGGAAATTATAAAATGTTATTTTTTTTATAGCTAGGGTTGCTTTACCTCTTAACCCGACCCGGTTCGGTATCTTTTCAAAACTTATGTTATTTTTTTTATAAATAAAATTTTTATGTATAATGTTGGTGATTTTTAGTTTTAAAAGTTTTTATATTTATATTTTTTTGTCACCATCATTTTTACTATTAAAACTTATATTTATATTTATATGATTGTTCTTGTCATTCTCATATGAATGATTGGAAAATAAAATTTGTAGTTAATTTTTTTTTTATCGATGAATGTTAGTATGTTAGTATTTTGTTGTCGGTTGAGATTCAAACCTCCAACCTCATTCTTTTCACTCTTTCTCATTGCATCAAACTACCTTATAACTTTTTTTTTTAAATTTGTTATGGGTGAGACTCGAACAAACAACCTCTTTTATTTTATTCCTTAAACTTTTCATCTTAATCATCAGACCACCTTATGACACCCTAATTTGTACTCAAATTTATCTTCATGAAAACTTGTCAAGATGCATCGACTTGTCTTCGCATCCAACTTGGATCTCTTATATTTTGGAACATACATAAATGTCTTGTAATTGAAGACTCACAAATGATTCAAATCTTATGTGGTACCTTAGTGTTCAAAGCAATTGAAGAACTAAGATTAATAACATGCATTGTTGTATATAAAGTCTCATCCTAGAAATATTTAGGTAGTTTTGCTTCAGAAACCCTATATGTAACTATTTCGATCAAAATCATGTTCATCCGCTCCGCTGTACTAAGCCATTCATATGAGTAATTTTAAGAGGAGTGTTTTCATGTTTAAACCTTACTTCTTGCAATAAACATCAAACGATCAATGGTAGTAACTATCTTGGTCAATGTGAATACATTTCAGCTTATTGTGTAAATGTTTCTCAACCAAAACTTCAAAAATTTTGAACTTCTCTAAAATAATTGAACTTCTCTCGCTCCTTAACACAATATAATTTATAAATTTATTTTAATATATAAAATTTTGGATACTATAAAAAATAACATCATATAGGTTTATAGCAATGGTAGTATAGACTCAAGTTCGGAATAAACTTTATATGTCAAAGTATAATCATCATTGTAATATATGATCATTATGTTATACTTTTTGTTTGAAGATCCTTTATGCTATTTATCAACACTTTCATTGTAAATTATTATGTCAAATTTGGTTGTTAGAAATTCTCTATAAACAATTATGTTATCTTTTAGTTTTTTAAGTTATTTTCTTTATTATGTTTTAGTTGTAGTAGTTAAATCTAATTAAATACACAATTAAGAAAGGAAAAGTGAGATTTATATGATTTAATGTATTCTCATTTGATTTGATATATTATTTTTTTATTACGCTACGTAAAATATGAAAAATATGATAATGTTTAACTTTATAAATTTATTGCAATTTATAACACAATATATATTCTCTATTTTTTATTATAGTCCGGTCAATCCGGACTAAAATGTCTAGATTCAATGAAAAATACATAATATGATACTCAAACCCTATAAATTTATAGGCTTTGGCGAGCCGGCCTGATCGAACCTGCCCATTTTGACAACTCTACCATCCAGATTGAGCAACAACAAATCTAACTGTATAAAAACATTATAATTCTTCAAAATAAAATAAAAATTTAATATTTAATAAAAATACTTAACAATATAAAATAAGAATATGGTTTATCATACATGAAATGCTAATCTTATTTATGGAAATCAAAAACTTATTTTTACGTAGAATTTGTGATTTTTTTTCAATAAAAAATACTCTTATATTATTCGTGTAACACCCCGAATTTTAGTCTTTAAAAATTAGAGTATCAGTCCTGGAAGCCTCGCTTGATCGAGATATTCTCGCTTGAGCGAGAGAGGTGCATCTGGGAGGGTGAAATCTTGGGCTATACTGGAGGATTCTCGCCTGAGCGAGAGTTGTATCACCCTGGCGAGAAATGGCAATTTTGGGCAGTGTAATCGATTACACAGTCCATGTAATCGATTACATGCAGATAAAAGCATCAGATATGTGCATTTTACATGATGTAATCGATTACACAATACATGTAATCGATTACATGCAGATAAAGGCATCAGATATGTGCATTTTACATGATGTAATCGATTACACAAAACATGTAATCGATTACACAAAACATGTAATCGATTACACAAAACATGTAATCGATTACACAAAACATGTAATCGATTACATGCAGATAAAAGCATCAGATATGTGCATTTTACATGATGTAATCGATTACACAATACATGTAATCGATTACATGCAGATAAAAGCATCAGATATGTGCATTTTACACAATGTAATCGATTACACAATCCATGTAATCGATTACATCTATGCGCTAAGCGAAAATTGCTCACTGTGAGATTCTCGCTTGAGCGAGAATTGGCTCGCTTGAGCGAGAACCCGACGACTGCTCTTTAAAAATAGAAACCCCAAACACATTTTAGGGTTAGAACTTGAAGAGAAGAGAGAGAATGGAGCTTTTCGAGAGCAAGGAGCCTTAGGACTTATCTTAGAGCTTGCGAAGAGGTAAACCTCTTGTTTCTAACTCTTCTTCTTCCTCTCTAACTTGTTTTGGGTATGTTAGATCTATTTTCAAAATATGAGAAACCATGGAAACTCATCCGTTAGAGTTATGGTTCGTTTTAGGTTGTTTTTCTCTTGTAAACTCTTGGTTTAGAGTTGGTATTTGATGAATTGAAAGGTTTTGTGGGTTGTTTATGAAAACCCCAAAATGAGAATATGAGTAAAGAGAGAAATAAATGAATATGTATGTTTTAGATGTTTGGAAACTCGTATTGAAGTAGTTTTGGAAACCTTGAAAATATGTAAATATCTTGTATGTTTGATGAGGAAATACGAGTTATTTATGTGGTATTTTGAATAAATGATTGACATTGTTGTTATTGGTGGAAATGAGGAAAAATCCTAAGGTTA
Source organism: Lupinus albus (assembly GCA_009771035.1). Lineage (NCBI taxonomy): Eukaryota > Viridiplantae > Streptophyta > Magnoliopsida > Fabales > Fabaceae > Lupinus > Lupinus albus. Next base: position 1,756,762 of record CM020016.1, read on the forward strand.
GAGGAAATCGCGGAGGAGACTTTTAAAGTTACTCGGAACCGATCCCCAACACTCACCAAGGTAAGGGATTCCCCAACACTCACCAAGGTAAGGGATAAGTGTCTCTAAATCATACTTGCTGATATGAATGAGGTATGTGAAAGAGGTAATGGTTTAAAATGATACGTTTTTAATTTATGCATTATGTTGGAAAATGCGTGGCTTTTCTGTTATGGTAATAAAAGTAACATTATTGGGGGAGAACCAATGGAAATAAGACTCAAAATGATTTCAATCTAATTTGGGGGAGTCCCAATGGAAATAAGACTTAAAATGATTTCAATCTAATTTGGGGGAGTCCCAATGGAAATAAGACTCAAAATGATTTCAATCTAATTTGGGGGAGTCCCAATAGAAATAAGACTCAAAATGATTTCAATCTAATTTGGGGGAGTCCCAATGGAAATAAGACTCAAAATGATTTCAATCTAATTTGGGGAAGTCCCAATGGAAATAAGACTCAAAATGATTTCAATCTATTTGGGGGAGTACCAAATGAAATAAGACTCGAAACGAATTCAATCTATTTGGGGGGTACCAAAGGAAATAAGACTCGAAACGAATTCAATCTATTTGGGGGAGTACCAAAGGAAATAAGACTCGAAACGAATTCAATCTATTTGGGGGAGTACCAAAGGAAATAAGACTCAAAACGAATTCAATCTATTTGGGGGAGTACCAAAGGAAATAAGACTCATACGAAAGTAATATTATTGGGGGAGTACCAATGGAAAAATGACTCAAAAGAAATGAATATTATTGGGGGAGTACCAATGGAAATATGACTCAAATGAATGTCGTATGCATGTTATAGGATATATAGTATGAGATATATATTCTATAGGGTGAATTTGAATGATGAGAAATGTGAATGTCACATGAATGTCGTATGCATGCTATAGGATATATAGTATGGGATATATATTCTATAGGGTGAATATGAGCGATAAAAAGGAAGATGTTGAGAAAGAAAGTAATATACATGCTATAAGATATATATTATGGGATATATATGTTATAGGGTGGATATGAATAACGAGACCGATGATGTTTCGAATGAACGTAATATGCATACTATAGAATATATATTATGAGATATATATACTATAGGATGAATATGAGTAAAGTGGAAGTTAAATGAAGATGATTTGAATGTTTATAATTTCGTATGTGTGTTTATGAATTACATTAAAGCTTGATTGTATTTGAATGTGGATTATCATGTGATGTTAGTTTCGAACTAATGACTTACTCCCTGTGTTTTGTGTGTTGTTATGATAATCTCATTGTAGGTAAATGAAGGATATTGAGGAGGAAGCTCACTTAAGGAGATTTTGTGTTTATCAATTTGTTCGTCTTTGTTGCTACTTGACATTGTAGTTGAATTGATGACATTTTGAGATAAATGTAATCTGATTAGGATAATACGGAGATTTGTAGTTATGGACTTTATAACTCCGGAAAACCCATAACTGGTTGTATGTGATAATTGCTAATTGAATGAATTATGTTTTTCCGCAACATAAATTTGTATGATAATACGATAGGGTAAAGAGTATTGTCAAAGAGAGATACTTGACAGTTTTTAATGAAGGTGACGACTGTATGTAAGAAAGGATTAAATTAAACGAAAAAATTTCAAGGGTAGAAAATCGGGTCGTTACAATTCGTGCATAATTTCTTTGTTTTAATAGATTTATATATTTATAACATAACCTATAAAGTTTCACATGTGTCATTTAAATTTGAAGTTTAAGATATGAAGTAGAAGGGAAAACTGTATACATACACTCCCAGTGATATTCAAAATGTGAGCATATAGTATAATAGAATTATGATTAATATTATATCATCTATTCTTTGAACATATGTGAATGAACAATATCTTGAAGAAGCCCATTGTCCCTTGAAAAGGGTATCTCTTGAGAAAAAGTACCCTTAACCTTTGAAGATATTGAAGAAGAAGAAGAAGGGAAACCAAAACATGACAATGTATTAAAGTGTTGTTGTTGTTGTTGTTGTTGGTGGTGTTGATATTATTGAGATAAGTAATTGCCACCATGCATTATTGAAGAACCAAAGTGGGTGTTTAAATTTGTTCTAGCAATAACTGGGCTTGGAAAATGTGTGTGTTTGCCTTCATAGGTTGTCACTACAATGCTTGAATCATTAAAAGACCGTTCCACATGTTTCTTTACATTACATGAAGCATTGGTGCAGCGATAATAGCTCCTGTTATTTAAGCATGCAAATATTTCTTATTAAGTACTAACAAGTTCTTATTAAGTAAATAATTAATAATTCATATTTGAGAATAAAGTATTTTCTTACTACACAAGATAATTTATCTCCTTATATACACTCATTATTTGACTTGTGTTTTGTTTACCTTTCATCAAAAGGTTTTCATTTTAAAATATATTATAAAAAAAGAAAATAAGACACATGTCAAACAATGTATGGATCTAAGGAGATAAGTTATAGAGAAAGATTTGCATGAAGATGTATCTATGTAAAGACAATAAATCAAATTTTGACAACACATTAAATTTTTAATTCTAATTAAAATTTAGCCCTAAATTATAGCACCAAAAAACATGAATACATTTGTCTCTAAATATGACGTGTTGGATTCGTCTTCACCTAATTTTTCTGTAAGTTATATCATGATACGATGAGATATTTTATTCTCTTAATAATTTATCTCTGGATTTTTAGTCTAGGTGTTTGTTTGTAATTTAAATTTAGAGAGAAATGAAAGACTTCAGAATAATTATTTCGATCACTTATTTCCTATAGAAATCGAACTCTAGTTTTATGTATGTAAATTATAAATCCCACTTGCCATATGAGAATGTTTTTGGCTTGAACATTTACTATCACAAAATAAACAATATTTATCAATATTTATTTATGGGATGATATAACATTATTTCTGAAGGTGCATGTGTGAAGTAAGATTAGATTAGTGAAGATTGAAATGAAATTAAAGAAAATATTACCTAGGATATGAGTTATTTTTCACTGCTTTTTGACCATACTTTCTCCATCTATACCCATCTTCAAGATGATCAAATTCACTTTTAGTTATGAACGCAAATCTAGGTTCTCTCTTTTTCTTCTGATTTGTCTTCTTGATTTTTGACCTAAACCCAATAATAACCATATCTCACTAATCTTCACAATCTTATAGTTTAAGAATAATAATGTTCCAAAATTATCAAACCAATGCATTGAATTGCATCTCACAAAATTAAGAAACATGATAAAATAATAAAATAAGGAAAATGATATATCTCTATACTACATCATCCTATTAATCCTCCTACCCACAAGAAAATAACACATGTCACTTGTAAATCAATCACTAATAAATAAAATATCACTTTGTGACATATATTACTTTTTTGTGGGTATGAGAATTAGTAAGAGATTTAATAAGAGGATATAACATTACTCATAAAATTAAGGCTGACATATTTATTTCGTATTTAAATTGTCAAATATGAGATATTCCATTCACATTAGTAACACATCAAAGCAAAGTTTTAAGTAGAAATAAAAATGGTACGTACTTTATACTCAACTACCCCAAATTATTATAGGTTCCACCCAATAAAAGACACCCAAGAGCTAGAAATTTAGTTTGAATGAGACTAGACTCAACTAAACATATCTATCATAAAATAATAATAAAGAAAAACTATAAGCTTTAAAAGGAGTATATAAAGACAATAACAAATTAACTTGGAACCAGTGTAATTAACGAAGTACTGGTCATCAAACCGGTAGAGGTACTGGTATAGTGATATAATAGTTCAACTGGTGGTTCATTAATTAAACTGCATACCAGTGAAATTAGATATATGTATAATATATTAACATTAATGTTGAAAAATTAATAAAAAACAATAAAAAAAATTATTTTCATTAAAAAATAATTTTAAATAAAAATCGACCGGTTTGACCGGTACAGTTCAATTGAAATCCGGCCAGTATGACCAGTTTTTACCGGTATAATTGCATGATCGGTATAATTGTTGTATCATACTGGTATTGGGACCGGTTCACCGGTTTACCGATTGAACCGGTCAGCACAAACCGATTTTTACAACTATGCTTGGAACCATGATATACCCATGTGGCTGCTACCTGTATAACAAATATCACATGTCCCAAAAAAATAATATATCTAGCTAATCAAATGATATCAAGATTAGTTTTTGTTTTAGAAACTTTTATCTTTAACTAAATGATACTTTTTAATTGGACCTAGATACAAAAGAAAACTTCTAAGACATATGATTCACATTCCTCCCTCCACCCCAATATATAATATCACATTAACATGACATATTCACTATTGAAATTAACATTATAAATCTTCCTCCTTACCCTATTATAGCTAAAATCAAAATCCCATTTTTAAGTATTAAATAATTGTATAAAATAAAAAGAACCATCTAAGTGAGAGAAATATACTAAAAATTTATTGAAAAAAATAAAACAAAACTTACTTTTTGTTGGTGTTTTTTTGTTCATGTAATTGTTCTACAATTTTATCTTCACTGAATGCATATGAAATGGATGAAGAGTTTGGTGTGGAAGGTTGGTGAGTGTTCAAAACCTTATAACACTCTTTCACTGTTATCTCTTTTGGATCTTTGAAAATAGAAGACATGGTTGATAGTTGAGGAAAATCACTATCTTGCACACCAAGTAACTCCATAAACCCTAAAGAGGAACCCTTTTCCACTTCATAGAAATCAAAGACGTTGAAGAAAGGAAATAAGGGAGAGGATCCATTAATATTTAAACCATCTTCCATCTTCACACTCATCATTTTCTCTTTCATTTCCATCTCAAATACTCAAATCCTTCATTTTCTAAGTAAGATAGTGTTGATCTGATTTATAATAGCTAGGTAAGAGAGAGGAAGAGAGAAAACGTGGTTTATCCATTTTACACTCGATTTTGATATCGGGAGGGGATCCACTTACTTCAAAATTAAATTTTAAAAACTTATTCTACATTTTAGTCATAAATTATAGGGAAATTCAATGGTTTGAGTTAGTGAGTAGATCTAATACATTGAATTTCCCTAGAATTGATGGCTAAGATGTGGAGTCGGTTTAAATTTTTTTACTGTTAGAGTAAATGGATCCCTCCTCTTTGATTTCAAGAAATGTCAATCTATCTAGTTATTAGAATTGCAATATCTACACATTATCAATGTAAAGATTTATACACATTCAATATGTGATTCACTGTTTATTTATATAAAACTCGGGTTGGGATCCTCTCAAGTACTGGATGGTCTAGTACTGGAATGTGAAGTCCAGATTGCTTTAAATGTTAAAAGAATATTTTAATTGAAAATAACATCAAATCTGCACCGTTCAAAAATTTTAAATGTAATGTGTCGTCATCTCCTACTGTATTGGACCCTCCAGTACAATAGAGGATCTGTGTTCATAAAACTCATGCATTGATAATGTATACACACTTTCTTGTTATTATTATTATCAGCACATTATTATTATTATTATCATCATTTTTTTGTTATTAATAATATTATCATTATCATGGGTTAGATTTACCTTAGTTAGTATAAGATAAATATGCATTGAGATATTAAGTTTATTAGTTCTTGAAATTATAAGTTTTTTTATTTCTCAATACAAAATTGTTTTTGGTGGACCTCTTATCCCCATCCTTAAAGGTTAATAATTTCCTTAAACTAAAGTAAGTATAAATTGAGAATTTAACTCCACTAATTATTAGAGTTACAAATTTGTCATTTTTCAATATAAATCTACATTTTTCAGGCTTCTATTCTTGACCATAATTAGTACTAAATTTTACATTCTCATACTATTATTAAGGTCATGTTATCCACAACAATCATATGTTATCTTATGGAACTCAAAAGTAGATAATATTTTAGCAAATAAAAATTAAAATTGTGTTCTTAGTTTATCAATAAATCTATATTTTTTTTGGTTTCTTATACTCTGATAGGTTGAGGATAACAATATTTTTATATGATTATTATTTTGTAAGGGTGTATTATTATATCACATATTTTTGTCAAATTAAAATAATATACACATATACTTAACACATAATTTAAGTATCATATACTTCAAAAATTTATATGTATAATAAGAAATCAAACGGTTAACGTTGATTCATATGTTAAGAATTCATCTTATATTTTATTGATGGACAAATTATAAATACTCTTATTGTTTTATTTTTTTATAGGCACGTTTTTTTATAAACACGAGGAAGAGGTAAAATTGTGGAATGGGATATTTGTGAATGCTATATAAATATCAACAATGATGTTTACCCTAATTTTAATTGGAGAATTATACTTTGTCCCAAAAATTTATGTTTTTATGTCCCTAACTAATTAAATTTCACAAAATAATATTAAAATATTAATGTATGATTTTGTTATTTTTCTTTTTAGTTGAATGAAGATTTGTAATTGGTTTAACACATAAACTGAGACATGAATGGAAATGTGATCTCATCAATCTTAATTAGCTTGGATATAGTTGAACTAATAAATAAACTTTAGTTTGCTTTATTTAGAAAGAAATAGAATAAGGCTTTGGCTTGGCTAGGAAGCCATTAAATGCATGAGGGTTGTCCATGGTCCATGCTTTCATACATAGACTATGACGGGTTGACATTTTTTTATACTATTAAAGGTTTCCCTTATTCTTTGGGGTAAGTAATTAATCCATTTTACTACCATGAATCTAATATTTGATCTTTTGGTTATCCTGAGAATTTAATGAATATTTACACCACAAGACCAATGTCATGTTGGTATGTGTGAACGAGATGAGAAATTAGTGTAAGAGTAAAGTTCTAACCAAATTTTATTAATTGATGATGTATTATGTTAAGGTTTCATCTTAAAACCAATTGGCAATGAGAGGAGTAACCCAACAAGTATTTAAACTGTTCCCGAGACAATGAGTTAGGCGATGTGTGACTTACTTCCCAACATGCCCCCTCCACATAAGCATGTCGGACCAGGCGAATGATTACATTTGACCCATAACTAAAGGGTATCTTTTGGCCCATGACAACTGGAAATAAGTTGGACTCTGGCTCTGATCTCAAAACCAATTGGCAATGAGAGAAGTAGTCCAACAAGTATTTAAACCGTTCCCGAAACAATGAGGTAGGCGATGTGAGACTTACTTCACAACATATTAATAATTAAAATTAATAATATTTACTTTATAAAAATATGGCTAATCTATCATATCTAAAAATTTATCAAAGGGGATTTTTAATTATTACATGCACTCATAGACATGTTCTAGATTATAATGCCATTTGTTTTTGTTTTGTATCGCTTCATGTTTTAAATTTTTCATATTTTTTTTAAAATCATTTGTTGATTTAGAAACTTAATTATATTATTATTTCTTCTCCTTTTCACTTCTTATTTCTTTCTTCACTTCCTTTAGATTTAATTTCCAATATGTATTAGATGAATTTCTTTTAATCAAATTGTATCAATTTTTATATCATTTAATTTAAGAAGTTATTTTCACTCCTGACTATATACATAACTTTAAACATAAAAATTATATGAAAGAGAAGGAGTAGTATATGGAGAAAGTGAATTCACATTAATAGTAGTGGGTAATAAAAGGAAAGAGAACTAAGAGTTTTTTTTACACTATTATTATATCATCCATAATTCATTTTCAATTATTATTAATTATTAAATAAAAATAATATAAATGAATGATGAATAGTTCATTCAATATGTATAAATCTTTACACATGTCGGTATTCACGTTTTACCCTATAAATAAAATAGTGAAGATTCTCGTTAACAAAAACAAAATACATGGAAGTAAGAGATAATACTGTTTGTAAAAATGTGTAACTTTAAAAAGTATATATATATATATATATATTATTAAAATGAAGTATTTAAAATAAAAAAATTCTTGCAGCAAATTACCATGAAAAAACCATATAAAATTCTCTAATATATTATTAAAATGAAGTATTTAAAATAAAAATTCACGATTAAACCAATCCCTTCGATATATACAACCCTAAAAGGAAACGAAAGTATCAACCATACTACCTATATTAATGACTAAAAATAAACCAAGCATAGAAAATTATTTGATAATAAGTAACAATAATATTTTAAAATAATAAATTTAAATTGTATAATAAATACCCAAAGAAAGCAACAACCCTGTGATAATCATATTCGATAATAAGTGACAAAACATTAACTTATTGTCGATATTAAGTTGGCAAACACATCAACAAGAAAAATGTATGAATTAACGGTGTAAATTTTTTATATATTATATTCCTTGTCATTCATTATTCATCATTAACTTTTTAAAATTGTAATAAAAATTAAATAATGATGAATGATGTATTGAATATGTATAAATTTTTAAACTAACCGTACATAAATATTACAAAAAAATGTAAACACTGAGGGTATATTTATAAGTTGAGTTTTAAAGAGAAATGAAAAGAAAATAAATGATTCATAGTTATCTCACATTGTATTTGATGATCCTCGATTTTTTTTTCTTTCCTTTCATTATGCTCAAAAAATCAAAACAAATATTAAATATACGAATGTAATCAAATCCATTTTATATAATGTTATTCTAAGAGTTTTATATTTATCATTTATATATTAATAATGAAGTTATATAGATATTAAACTCATAATATTAAGATGTATTCATGATATAATGATCCCCGTCCTACGAAGTAGGGAGATATTTCAATTTTTAGTTTTTTTTATCTCTAACTAATTTCTAATGCAATTTTTCGAATAATAATTAAATAAAACTCTTTCCAAATTAACTATTCTATATTGAAATATTGAATTTTATTAATAAGATGTCTCTTGTTATAGATTTATAGTTCACTTATATGCAACTACTTAATTTAAATACATATATAACTAAAAAGTTTATATTGCTCATTTATAAATGAACTCAACCACATGTATCCTGTAAATTAAAGGCAAATATATTTCTACATTGATATTATATCATATATCATTCATTTTTTAATTATCATTGGTTATTATATAAAAATAATATAAATAAATATTAAATAATATATTAAATGTGTATAAATCAATATATATACATATTATAATTATATGTGTTTGGTGCTATAATGTGTATAGATATCATTTATGCCTTCAAAAATAGCCACTGTCTTTGGTCCCTTGTTTTAATTTCTTTAATATATTGTCTCTCCATTCTCATATATGTACATTTATGGACATAGATACTGATTTTATTGAATTGAATATGCCAATGACACTATAGTGGAAATTAAAAATAAAATAAACTTCACGTACACTAAGTATCGCAACGGCACATGCACAGACCAGTAGTGCATACTCGTATTCATACCGGTACTATTTGCGGGTACTCGTGCGGGTCGAGTAACCAACAAGTTTTTAATTTTAATTATATTTTTATATATTTTACAATAATTAATTTATAAAAATAATTATTACTTAAATAATATAATAATTTTATGATTATAGTCTTATCACTAAATTTTATTATGAAATAATAATAAAATAGACAAATATAATGTTATATTAATAATAACTAAATATAAAATATTTAATAAAAATATATATGCGGGTATCCACGGGGCGGATACCCGTTCTCACCCATGAGTTATTTTTGCGGTTACTCATTACAGGTATTTTGACGGTACTCACCCCACATTGGGCAATGTTAGGAATTTCAAATATGGGTAAAATAAGTTCAACATTACAAAATAATGGATAAGTTAAAAGAGTGTAATATTTATGCTATATAAAAAATTATATATGAATATTATATTATTTAATGAATTATGTTTATTTGAAAAGACAATTATCATTAAATATGAATAGTAGATTATGCATTAACAATGTATTTAGTGTATACATATATACTTCTATATCTATATCTATACTTCTATACTATTAATAAAGACAAAACCTAAAATAACTACCCACTATGGTATAATTATTGATTTCCTATTTTGCCCTCACTATATTTAATTTCAACCAAAAAATCATATATATTCAACCGCAATTATAATATATTCAACCGCAATTATAATATATCTAACATAATTTATTTATTGCATGTAGAGCATACGTTACAAACGATAGAAAATCAGGTTGACGGACACGGCAGTGCCGGTCAACACGCAAGTAATATTCTAAGATAAAAGTGAAAGTAACAAAATTTATAGATATGAATTTGGTATTGAATTATAACAAATTATTATAATTTTGGATTTTTCTAGTTGGAATATAATTATAAATTTTAAAGTACTTAGTGTAACGGTTTTGAATAGTGTAGTACATTAATGAATTATTTGAGAAATAATTAAAAGGGGTTGAAATGGAGATAATAAATGAATTTAATATCTTTGCACTACGGTCAATATATTAACTCATCATTCATTTATATTAATATTTTTAAAAATTAATAATGATAAAATATAAATAGTGAATAAAATTTATATACTATTAGTGTTTTTTCCTCAAAATAAATATGAGCAGAGAGATATTTAATTTATTGTTTATTTATTTATAATATTTTTAATTATTAGAAGGTGATAATTGACACAATGATAATGGAATTGAGGAAAAAAATTCCCAATCCACAATTTTTATAAGCATTTAACCCTTTTATAAAAAAGAATATAACATATTTATTTGATTTTTGCTTCCGTTTTAACCCAATGCTTGGTGTGGAGCAATGCCTTATTAGTTTTTCTTTAATTTTTAAAAAATAGTAACACAATAGAAATTTGACAATTATAGAACAAGAAGATATTGATAATTTCATTTCGTTCTAATCAAATTAATACCATAACATTTAAGGCATTAAATTTGATTAAAATCTTTAAAGGAAATTTGATTTGATGAATGTTATATTTTTAGTAATAAAGTGACATATGTATCATGTACCCAAAAAAGTAATAAAGTGACATAAATGCATACATTGATATTAAACAAAAAAAACTCAATGAAATAATTTCCAGCGGAAACTTAAATTTAAATAAAATAAATCCTACCAGTGGGGAAAATAAAATAAAATATAAAAATTAACACCAACAAAAAAAGCCTGACATGAATATACCAAATTTAAAATTATATAACCAAATTCATAAATTTAATTAACTAATAATTCAAATTCAAATTAGAAATTTAGAAAACCTTTAATTTTTCATTGAATAAAAAATGAAACAATAATTTAAAGAGTAAATTACACTCACACCCCCTGAGATTTAATGAAATTACACAAATCACCCCTCCATTTTTGTCCTTACACCAACCACCTCTCCCTCCTACACAAACCACCTCTAAATTTATACATACATTACACTGACTACCCCACTGCATGTTATAAAAGTGTAATATTTTAAAGAAAAAACGTGTGATGAATGTAATTAAGTTAAACAAAATATTATATATTGTGTAACATTTCAAATAGTACAAAAACGAGTGTTTCTTTATTATTTTTGTGTCATTAAAAATACATTAATAATTTCAAATAAATGTTTAAATAACTCTTATATTATTTTATAACGAGTCAAATAATGAAGATGCATTGACTCTTATATTATTTGAATTTGTCTACATAATATACAATATTTTGTTTAATTAATTGCACATATCATACATTTTTTTGTTTAAAATATTACACTTTTTTTATATCATGCAGGGGTAGTCAGTGTAACATATGTACAAAATTAGGGGTGGTTCATGTAAGGACAAAAAAGTGAGGGGTGTAACGCCCCGAAAATTACTTCAATAATCTTGTTCGAAAATGGGTAAATTATTTTTTTTTTTGAATAAAGGAGCCATAAAAATTTATGTCCTTATCTTCGTTACATTTTCGGAACATCACTTAAGTAACATACAATGCGGAAAATTACAACCATTACTTAATGGTAACTAGAAAAACTCAATATAACTTTGAATCATACTTCATTAGAAAATGTTGGTACAGGTACAAGGCGGAATCCTAATCGTCGCCCAAATAAAAACTACTACAAAATAAATTCCCTACACAGGTACACTAATCAAAAGTATCAGGGCCTGTGTAGGTATAATAGATTCCCTCAATCCTCCATGCCCCCTCCTGGGACATCGAAAAGTGGTAACTCTGAATCCCGGTCGAACAATCCATCTGAACAAACGCGGATAGAAGACAAAAAGAAAGAAGAGGGGGAGTAAAACATCTAATGAAATACTTATCATTGACGTCGTGGAATTACACAGAATAATACACCAAGACAACACATGAGTACATATATATCATGTGATTATACAAGCACATAAAAACAATGAATGAAATATAAAACTCGAGGATTTAGAAACAATATCGAAGAATATCATGTATGCAATGCGATGCATGAGTCCACCATCCTTACTCCTTTATCCTCCCAATAACTATTCGGAAATAACCGAGAGTACAGGTCCCATAACAAGCCGATTTGAACGCACCAAAATATTCCTCGCAAGGATATATGATCGATCTGTTCCAAAGAACTGTCCATTTCAGGACGGTGTCGTATCAAACACTTTCTGGGCATCCCTCTCATCGATCCTGATTGCAAAGAGGGGTTGTCAGAGATCATCTAGTTTGCGCTGTGAGAACTGTCCGATCCAACAGAATACCTCATCCAGGAATACAAGGGACTCGTCTCACCTAGACTCACCCTCAAGACTTTGCTGACGAATCACCGCCATCGCCGTCCCTCTCAACATCTCGGGGCTCGTTCGTCTCCCGTAAATTTCCTCTCCACTACTTCATTATTCATAATGAGTATGCACACTAACCGAGGTTAGCCAATTAAATCTTTTAATCATTCTTTTAAATGATCGGCCCAACCTAAGACATCTCCCAAAGGAATGCTTCTAGTGGGTCCCAATCTTAACACATATAACAAAAAGAGAGAATAATTTCGGCACCATTACGAACCATCGCTGAATTATCCTGGACGGCTCCTCTAGCCAAGCCTCTTACGGTCAAATAATCTCGCTGCGTGGGCATAATATCACACCCTCGGCCTCGCCTTTAACAAAGCAATTCCTTACTTTTATTACTTTCAAGAATTTCATATAGTTGTTTACCTTTACAAATTCTTGATGGCAAACATGCCATTGGGCTCTCGTATATATGAGAGTTATCATTCCGACGACTTAAAAAGAAGTCATGTCTGTATGGAGCCCGCTCGCTCAAGCGAGATGCTTCCATTTTTTAGGCTTTGTGGCTTAAGCGAGAGCTGTCTTGCTTAAGCGAGAAAACAATCAGTTCTCTTGGTGCCTATTTTAGCTCAAGCGAGAGCTGTCTCGCCTCGAGCTAAAACACTCGTTTTCTCTATACACTTCTCGCTCAATCGAGAGTTGTCTCGGTCAAGCGAGAAGAACTTAAATATCATTTTAATTACTTTTCTCAAGGAAAATATTTCTCATTTATATCAAATATTTTTAAACCTTGAATTTCAAAATTATCACATACATATCATTCCCATAATAATCATTCAAACATTATAATTCAAGAGTAAACATGATATTTGCATATATAAACATAACATAAATCGGTATAAGAAATATTGCTGTACTTAATCCAAACAAACATGCAATTGATTAAGTACAAGCTTTCTTAATACCCAGGGCAACTCCAAACTTGTGAGGGAGTTTGGAGGTCCTGATGCATATTCGGACACCACTGTGTCGCGATGTTTTCTCCCTCACCTGAGTGTGTCGGGTAGTTAGGTTCTCTGTTTGTAGGTGAGCTTACTTGATCCGTTCTCCTCTCGAAATCTTTATTATGCCAAAATAACGTTAATTAGTTAAATGACGATAATTATTATACTTACGAAATAACTTTTTACGCGAAGATAAAACTTCCGATTTAAAATGAATTTAATTGCTTTCGTCCATCCAATTCAAGGTTGAATATCCTTGAATCATCATTTGTCATCGAAAGTCTTACAATCAAATAATACTTTTTAAAGTAAAATTTTCAATAAAACTTATACCAAAATTATGTCGTAATCCGTGGATATACACCAGGCTAGTTCTCAGGAAAGAGAGGTGGGTCATAAAGACACCCTTAAATACCAAATCTTTCCTTAGACAGAACCTTTCTAGACATGTATTCCCACTTCATTTATGTCGTAATCCGTGGATATACACCAGGCTAGTTCCCAGGAAAGAGAGGTGGGTCATAAAGACACCCTTAAATACCAAGTCTTTCCTTAGACAGAACCTTTCTAGACATGTATTCCCACTTCATTTATGTCGTAATCCGTGGATATACATCAGGCTAGTTCCCAGGAAAGAGAGGTCGGTCATAAAGACACCCTTAAATACCAAGTCTTTCCTTAGACAGAACCTTTCTATACATGTATTCCCACTTCATTTATGTCGAAATCCGTGGGTATACATCAGGCTAGTTCCCAGGAAAGAGAGGTGGGTCATAAAGACACCCTTAAATACCAAGTCTTTCCTTAGACAGAACCTTTCTATACATGTATTCCCACTTCATTTATGTCGAAATCTGTGGGTATACATCAGGCTAGTTCCCAGGAAAGAGAGGTGGGTCATAAAGACACCCTTAAATACCAAGTCTTTCCTTAGACAGAACCTTTCTATACATGTATTCCCACTTCATTTATGTCGAAATCTGTGGGTATACATCAGGCTAGTTCCCAGGAAAGAGAGGTGGGTCATAAAGACACCCTTAAATACCAAGTCTTTCCTTAGACAGAACCTTTCTAGACATGTATTCCCACTTCATTGTATTTTTCCGATAATTCATAAATCTTATTTTTTGTAAGTAAAACATTTTTACTAAAACTAACTTTTTTACTTTTTTAAGTAAATCTTACCATTTTAAAGTAAGTTCACTAAACTAAGATTCAACATTTTTAAATCATTTTACCATCTAAGACTTCATAACACTTTAAGTTTATAAAGTCAAGACTTTTAGGTAACTCTCATTATTTCAAGTATACTACTAAAACAAATTTTCATGAACATCTTAACACCTCCTAATTTTTTAGGAAAAAACCTCAAGGGTTAGTAAGTGTTATTTTCATAGTCATGAAAAAGAATGGCTCTTAATTTAATATTTTACATTTAAACATCTTTTAGTTATTCTTACCACTTTAAAGTAAGTCAACTAAAATAAATACAACAATTTCTATGAACATCTTAACACCTCCTAATATTTTAGGAAAAACCTCAAGGGTTAGTAAGTGTTATTTTCATGGTCATGAAAATAAATCATAATGTAAGACTTTCTACTACTTTAATATCTAAAACTTCATAACACTTTAAGTTTATGAAGTCAAGACTTTAATAAATCATCTTTTATCCCAAATCATTATTTTAACTTGGGAATCAAAGAGTAAAATATGTAAACCACTTTTAAAATATAATACTTTCTAAAAAATGAAATATTTTCAACAACTCATCAACATCATAAACTTTCAAGAATAAACTACAAACTTTTTCCTAAACACATTAAAGGTTCCTTTGATGTTAAAATCATCACCTTTAAACATATTCAAATACTAACAATAATTTCTAATATTTCCAAATAAATAACTCATCTAACCTTGTCCAAAGATATAGTTTTTCCATCTAAGAACAAGGAAGAAATTTCAAGATTTACAAAAGTCAAAACTACATAAAGGTTCATATGATTTTATTATCATCCCCTTTAGTTATGCTTTCATAAAATACTTAAAGAACAAATATAAACTCTACTTTATGAACAAAATAATAAAAGCTCATAACTTTCTATGAAGTATGAGAAGAAGATGAAGAAGATAAAATAAAAGACTACCTTAGTTTGTATAAGGAATTTAGTGTAAAAATGAGAGGATGGGGTGAGATATTTATAGGAGAGCCTCACCCTCATCAAATCATAAAATTTAATGAAAAGTAAGTAGCTTTAGACTAGCATAGGTGATGTGTCTAATGGTGGTGGAGTGAGAGGATTTGTTGAGTGTTTTAGGGGTTTTTGGAAGCTTTTGCATTACTTGTGTAACAAGTAAGTGGCTCATGCAATGATGACTTCCAACTTTATTGATATGATGTAATTTCCCAATAAATGTCGTGTCCGAACATCTTCGGATAATTTCGTCCGAAAATATACAATCTCCCGATTTTGGTTTACGGTTAGAACTTCGAAACACAGAATTTGGAGTGAAAATATTTAGAAATGCGTTCTGAATGAACTTGATGTCTATCTTGACTCGAAATAATATTTTGAAGCCAATGGTGCAATCGGAATTCGATTCCGAGTTACGGAACTCAAAAACACGTTATTGGGCCGAATTCGGGCTATTTGGACCCGACGACAATTCAAAAATATTTCGTCACAGAAAATTACGAAAATTTACCATAAAATAGGAAATCACAAAACAAGACTAATATTCAACTATGGCTTAGCCTAAATCCACACTGATTAATTTCTACAATTAATCGTTGATAAAATAAATAATTAATAAAAACTCATAAAAATCATAATTCCAAATCAGAAAATTCGTGGTGTTACAAGGGGTGGTTTGTATAATTTCACTAAAACTCAAGGGGTGTGAGTATAATTTACTCTAATTTAAATAAGAAACTTCCCTTACTTTGGAGTTTGGTTTTTGTAGTGATTTATTAATACAGTATCACTCATGAGACTGATCAGGATAATAATACAATATTATTTCATTTAATTGGTCGTTTATTAACAAAATCAAGTACCATTGAATTAGATACACAAATATATTATACTAACAATAATATTAAAAAACTAATAACTCATATGATAAATATTTTTATTCAAACTAGTTGTTAAAAAAATATTATATTCAATAAATAAATATTTATATACATTCAGTACATCATAATTAAAAATATTTACGTATTTTTAGTGTAAATATTTATACGCATTTAATACATCACCCACCATTTATTTATATTATTTTATGTAATAGTGAATCATAATTAGAAATAAATGGTGGATAGTAGGTAAAACACTATGACACAATGAGTGTATCCAATCTTTATCTCCTTTTTTAAATGATATTTGGGATCATGACAAATGTTAGAGTTATCATGGCACTAAATATCAATTTTTATTCTTATTCCCTTACAAAAATCTTCTTGTGAAGCATTTTACATCATTATTGCTATTTATTTTTTTAGTCCAGTTTGTTATTTATTTTTTTCTACCCAAACTTGGTCATTTATTTTACTCGTGTTTATGAAGAAACTCATCAAAATTAATATCCCTATATTACCTTATGCCAACTTTTCCCTATATTACAAAAATTGCTTCATATCCCATTACTTAATATTGAAAACTTTTCCTAATTCTCTACCTCACTAAAATTTCACATCAAAACCACCAAGTAATTCTCACATGAATTCTAATTCCACTATGGCAAAAAAATATTCTTATTCTATTCCAAATATCTATTAGTATTAGTTAGTAATATCGGCTCAGTGAGTCCTTTCTTTCGTGATGAACTGTTGGCACCAGTCCTACATTTTGTCTCTGTCGGCCGAGGAGAAAGGGAGCTCAGCGGCAAGAGGATTGTTAAAATTGTAGAGTGATTTATACTAAAATCTAACTCATCAACCTAGTGGTGATGCCCTTCCACAGCATCCAAAAAACACATAAACAGTTAAATATCACTAATTCAAGGATAGAAGATTACAAGGATGAGAGAAAAGGTCGTAGCTATAGACTTTGATATTGTGAATCAAATTTGAAGAAAATAACTTCCAGAGAGGCCGAATCTATGTCGAAACCATAACTCTGTCCGCCATACTGCACATATAGATGCTCTTTCGGAGATGATGGATGAGGGAGAATTTCAGAGATCTCCGGTAAATCTGATCCATGTGGTGGCAAAGTTTCAATCTTGTTTTCAGTGTAGTAAATATCAGCCAAGAGAAGCCATATAAGATCAGGATCAATAGATGCAAGGCCATGGAGGGCATTCATAGAAGCATCGCGAAGTGCTACAACACTGCTACAAGCTATCCCTACAACCAGACCGCTTAACTTCTTCAGACCAAGCTCTAATGCCGAGGCACTCTTCTTATTTCGGCATAAATCTGCAATCATGTTAAGCATTGCAATCTGAACCTTAAGATAGGAAGTCTCAGCCAATGAATCATCTGAACTTGCTGAATTGCTTCTATAAGGGAGTTGCAAAGGGGCCTTCTCATCTTTGAAAAGGGACATTTTCCGAAATGGGGATATGGTCAGAAGTTTCCAAAAGTGCATGCCGTCACTATGGAAACGCCGTGTGAAGAAATCTCCTCCACAGATTTGCACTACATTGCTGATCACATTCAAACACCGCCGGACAACCTGCCGACATGAGTTGCATTAGGCAATCAACAAGTATCTTTTAAGCAGTCAGCAATAACTCAGGAACAAAACATAACATGAAGAAGCATACATGCGATGAAGTAAATTCGACATGGAATGAGAAAAACCTAATTCAAGTCATCATTTACATCCAAATATGAAAAACGATTTCTTAAAGCAAGACATGAACATAAAAAGGGATTGCATACCACAGGATTCCTGTTCTTAATACAAGTAACAAGGAAAGGCCATATTTTATTCATTGCTGGAAGCAACCTGTTTTCATCAGCCCCTTCTTCAGTAGTATCCAAAGTATCCTTCAGCTGATACATCGATCTGGATTGTAGCGCTTCCTCTATTGTTTCTTTAATTTCTCTTTCATGTTTATATGCTGCTTCTACTTCTGCTAAAGCCAACACGCTGCCCTAAAAACAGAAAAGAACAAATAGCAAAGAGAGGATTACAAATTAAAATTAATCTATTGTTTTAATTAATTTTGGATTAGTAGTTAACCTGCAAGACAATGTATCTCACAGATTAAATTCCATACACCTGCTGTTTTGTGTCAATGTCTGCTATATATGAACACCATTAAACCCTAATTTCAACATGCACACACCAATTGAAGCTCACACACACAAGCAAGAAATGAATGTCAGATCTTCAAGACAATGAGTGGTTGATTATTTCATTCTTTTAAAGCATTATCTCTCTCCTTCATGCCTTCATAGTGCAATGAACCTATAATCTCCTCTTATTTTACCTCTCCTTTTCTCTGTCTCCGTTCCATACTTTATTTTCTTTCAGTATCGGTAAATCTCAATTTGAGACCTTTATTCTCTTTATTTCTTCAACATAAAACAAACAAATAAAAGGTCACCCAGTACACGAGGCTGCCAGCTAGTAGGGTCGGTGGAGGGTAGATATACGTTGACTTACCTCTGCAAGCGAAAAGATTTCTCCAGGATTTAAACCTGTAACCTCATGGCCACTATGCTGAGGCTCACCCTCAACATATAACAAACAATTGTAGACAATTTCATTTCTAACCAGTAACTACCAAAGTTTATTCACTAATGACTGCATAATGTCCAAGAATCGGTGGAAAACCACAAAAAACTGCTTTTGAAGCTCAAAATGATAAATATATGTGTCTCACTTCTATTTACATCAATTGTAATAAAATTTAAGTCTCAAAGCATTTCAACCAAAAGATACCTCAATTATATCCAGGGCGGCCAAACATATCTCTTGTTTAAATGAAGCCAGAAGAGGGACTACAGCAGTAATACATGAACCGGCAATAGAACCAACTGTACGTCTATATCTTCTAGAATCATTTAGCTTGGATAAAATAAGCTCCCACTGGTCTAAAGGTGGGAAAACTTCATTTAGAACAAACTAACATAAAACTAAGCTTTAGCAAATGTAATGGATTGTGATTCTGAACCTTGTGTTGGTTCTTCTGAATTGGAAATTGCAGATCTGACATGTACTGCAAATGACTCTGCTTGAGTGGGCAACAGGCAGGCTTCGCGTTTTGATGCCTTGGCAATTTCTGCTACTGCCTGAAATCAATCGAATTACAGACAACTGTTTGAATAAGAATAAAAAATCAAATATATTTTGTTAAATAGTCAAGCCATTCAGATACACGCAAAAGAAAGAAAAAAACGAATTACAAAAAGAAAAGGCATAAGCATTTAAAAGCAAGAAGTACGTGGATAAGTCAAGTTGTAAATATTTTGAAAGTGCTGCACTAATATAGCTCCTTCGACCGTTTTAGAGGATCGGTTTTGCAGATGAAGAGGAGAGTGAAAGAGACATAAAGAAACGAGAATACAATTTTATATTAAGGGCAAAAAGGTATGTACACACATATATACCCAGAGAGAGGGAGAAGGGGAAGTTAAGTAGTGACAGACCTTTAAGAACGGAATAGTTAAATCAGGATGCTGATGTCTACCCAGTATTTCGAGCTCCATTGACACGGAGCGCATCTGTTCAATTGCACATGATTAGACTATCAATAAAGTCTATGCATGCTGGAAGGTAATTCTTTACTTTGTACATACAGAAAAGGAACAAAACACGGTTTGTAATCTAAGGAAATAAAGTTTAGAGAATTGCCGACTAAATGTAACTACAAACAGACAATTCTCATTATAAGTTTACCATTGTTAGGAGAATCAACCTTTCTTTGGTGACTAGAGAATAGTACTGCATGAAAACATCAGATTTGGCACATACACCACAAACTACTAAGGTAGTGTTTTGTGAGCAACTAATTTGGGAATGCGTCTTGCACATGTTTGGTGGAAGATTATAAAAAAAGTATCCATTCAAATGGGAATTTTTTTACATTACAGGGGTTCTCACTTATAAGAGAATGAGAAAATTTGGATTCCCACCTGACATGCATCATATTCCCAAGTATGTGCTCAAAATCTTGCCAGCAAACAAACATCACCAAAAGGCCATTAAAAGAAGAATTATCACACCAAGCCATAAAATTAAGGAAGCTTGTTTCCTTAAACCAGCATTAGAAGGACATGGTCTTACCGGTTCCTCCAGTAGAGGCAATATTTTATGAGCCACTCCAATGTAGGAAAGCATGGATGCTAGCACATTTGGCACATCATGATTAAGGTCCAAATGACGAAGTTGTCGACATATTGAATCAATCACATAGTCTGCATATTCCAAAACTAATTGTCCAACCTACATAAATGCATATATGATAATAGCCAGTAGTCCCACAAGGCAAAATAGAAATAAATGAAGACCATGACTGGCAAACTAACCGTTAGATAGCCACATGTGGTGGAAAGTGTATGCAAGACAGAATCTGCAGCATTTCTAACTTTGAAGTTTGGGGAACTGAGACTCTCCAGCAACAAATAAAGAGAAGAATGAAGAAATCCACTTGAAACAAAATCTTTCCCAAGGCATAGATTAAAGATTCCTACACCATCAATAATAACCTGTACAACAAGTACAAAGCCATTGTCAATGTTACATCAATCTGCTGTAGAGAATACTCAAATGTGAAAAAGACACCAAGTTACAGAGAATAAACAGCCATGTCAGTTTAGGAAAAAGTGCCTTTCCTCTTGCAGCATTGCAGCATCCTGGAAAAAGTATAGACTTATATCTTCAACTGCAACATTGGGCTGCATGTCAGTAACTCTGCGCTCAAGTGGAACATTCCACAGCTCGGCAGATAAATACTCATGTAAGATCCCACGAATACAATCAACTATATGACTCCTTACACCTTTATCCTTCAGTATCATCCAGAAAGATCCACGAAATGGACAATCAAATTTGTCAGAATGATGAACCTGAACTGTTTTTTTTATAGCAGACCTATGAAAGATTCTAGAAAAATCATTAATTGCTTGATCTGATAGACCAAATATGATCTCATTTAGCATGCATGCAGCTGTGCTTGCTTGCCGCAATAACCGTCCTGAACCAGTCCTGTCATACCAAGACTGCCAGCTTTCTTTATTGTGTTCTTTCAAACGGAGCTCTGAAACCAATTTACGAAAGTAACCAAGTAGACTGTCAATCACTTGTGACAAAAGCCCTTCACTTCTACGATCTAGCAATGACAAACGAAGTTAACAAGAGTTAAAACATGTTACAGTTAAAACAGGTTATAGGATGAACACACTCTGACAGCTACAAGAAAAACATTGAATTTGAAACCACCTGCCACTAAAGATAATCCCACAAGTCGGAGCATCCCTGCAAGAGGATGGTATAGTTTAAAACTACCAACGTAACCAAACCAAGGGGGCATACGAGGAAGCTCAAAGTTCTTTTGTGAACTATTCACAGCTTCTTGTACACTTTTCTCCTGAATAAGGGTGCACTTTGGGGCTTCACATAAACCAGAATTTAAAGGAAAGCTATAATTGAAGAAATTAGTTCCAGATTTCAACTCAGCAATGGAGGGAAGGTATCCTTGTGTTGATGATCGACTTGTTGAAATGATTTTACCAAGTGAACCAGAGAACATGGAATTAGGGCTTAGACATGCAGCAAACACGTCCAGGAATCTAGCAGTTCCAACCTAACCATTTTCAAGCATAGGGAATTAACATACATATAAAAGAAAAGGGAAAGGACTTCACTTTTAGTAGTACTCACGAAGTGTAAAATACAACAGTAAGGAGGTAAGTTAAGAGGGGGTTGGTGAGAAAGAGAAAGAAATAAAAGGGGGTCAGGTAAAGAGAGGCAAGGGAAAGATGGGATGAGTTCCAATGACTCCTTTTAAGTTAAAAAATGGACTTCATTGGATTTCATACAAATGAGTGGATCATACTGGAGTGGAAGAGAAAAGGACTTGTACTGGTGTGAACTATCCATCTATCTACACACACACAAATACATATGAGCGCGTAAAATTAAATTAAATATGAGCGACATAGCAAAATATCTAAATTGAGAATAAGGATTTATACCATCTCAAAAACAACTATCATTTACATTTTGTCTATGATAATGGGCCTCACAAAAAAAATACTAAGAGGCATCGTTTTACAATGTAAATACTAGTTCTTTTTACAAAAGAGATTCCAAGAAAGAACTATATCTTTCATCTTATATCTATTCATGTGCAACCAAAAAACAAAAAAAAATCTAGTCTAAGACATCGCTGAAAGTTATTTCACAAAAAGAGTTATTTTCAAATTTTTCGAAGCAGGTGTGTTCTTCAAGTCATTTTGGGGTGCAGCTAAATGTCCAAGTCATGTCTGAGACAACAATTTTATTTTTTAATTAGACTCCTGGTGGGCAGTGTTCATCACATGTCATACAAGTACCGGAGAAGTACTGATGTTGGAAGCATGCCGAACATTCCGACACCTCAAGAAGGAACAGTGTTTGTGCCTCATAGGTTACTATCATATATTGCTGTGGTAGTGCCTACGAGAATTTAAATTTGGAGGATTTAGTCTGAGTGGCATTAATAGATTTTAGATCTCCTCTTCCATTTTTGTACTGTGCTCACAAAAATTCAAGAGTCAGAGATCATTGCAGATAAACTTCTTGTGCTTAAAAAGCACCCAAAATGTTGTTGACATGAACAAGAATAAAAAAACCCAATCAAAAACTAAAATAACACTCTTAATTACCCATTTGGTTAAGTTCCTTAACTTACTCAATGCAAAACATATTGTAGTTCCTAATTACTAATTACCCACTTTCTTAACTTCCCCAACTAATCCCAAAATAAAACTGACTTTTAAAATGAAATTTTCCAGAATCAATTATCACAACTGGTTTCCCAAACAAGAAATCTCATCACAATCTCAAAGACAAAGATACCAATCATGTTATTCCATATAATCTATAAGAGATATTCAGTCATTGACATGTAATTTATGTTAGCTCTAGTATCAAGTGGAACTTACAATGTACAATTTGTATCACATAAGATTGATATTACTTTCTTCCATTATTCCATAGTAAGATATCCATATCTAAGGGAACGGAAATGTAATAATGTATAGCAGAACAAGTGAAATTATTATGGAAGCACATACAGGAGACTGTAGATGATCCAACAATAGACGAGGACCAGAATAAAATATTATTGTCAGTAACTGCCGAGAGTGTAACACAGCAAGTGACTCCTCATTGCCAAGCACCACTTTGGGAAGCTTTTCAAGATGCCTGTGATTAAGAAAGTGACTGTATTTCTGATGAAGGAAAAAGATAAAGGTAAAAATCCTCATTGAGTAAATAGTGTAAAAACAAAAAAGGTGAACCTGATAAATATCTCAGCAGCATCACGTTCTGTAAGAGGTTTCCAATCCCGTGAGAACAAAAACTCAAGGAAATCTTGTGCAGTCGAAGATACATCATCAGAGTCATCAAAAACCAAAGCACTTAAGCACTCCTGAATATTAGCAAAATGAATTTAAAAGCGTACTAGAAGAGAATATTACATGGAGGATAATTATATGCTAAAAACTAAAGTAAAATAAAATGGAACAGAACGCGAAACACAATAAAAAATATATAAGCTTTAAGCTTGTTACAAATTATAACGAATCAGGGAATGATAAATAGTAAATAAATCCTAAGGTATAATGAAGATATATTAGAGAAGTAGATTAGTTTACTGAAAAGAGTTAGGTAAGTGTAGATAAAGGTAGTTAGAAGTGTCAGCTGTCACCTATTGACAGTTGTACACTTGTCCTATATATACTCAACTCCCCTTTGCAATCATGTAACAAAATCATAATATCAATACATAGAAAACAGCTTCTGTTTCTCTCCCTCTTTTTCTTCACTGTTTACATAGTATCACGCAGCCATGGCTAACGCCAATGCTGGAGACTCTGGGACCACCCCCAGTTCTCCACCACCAGTCTTTGCAAATGTGACGCCACTCAAGCAGTTCAGACACTGCTCAATCTCCCTCTTCCAGCCATGAAATTGACAGAAGAATTTCTTGGTTTAGCAACACTTCATGAAATTGACAGAAGAATTTCTTGGTTGTTGTTGTGTCCTAGATGATCTTTCAAGTCTCATTTCCTATTTATTATTCTCTGATTTGTTTCCTAGATTATACAATTATTATAAATAGGACCTTAGTTTTTCTTTTGTATCACATTACCATCATATTATTATTGATATCAAGCTTATGTTATTCTAAGTCTCCATTATCTTTTTTCCTCCTTCCTTACTTAAAACCCCCCAATTCAACAGTTCCGACAATCTTCCTTCGAGTCTATTATAGAGGACTACCTTTATCATAAATTAATCAGTTCATAAGTTATAAGAGCTGCATTATTATTCTGAGTTGAGAGACATGTTCTAGGACCCAACATTAATTCTAGTAGACTAGCATTTAATAATATGTCAGTTCATATTTTTTTAATTACAGGGGAGGCCCCAAGAGTTGAGGAGAGGATGAGGAAGGGTAGGCTGTGATTATTGAGACTCAACATGTGTTTTCTAAGGAAGCTAGGCTTCAAGACAGCTACAAAGCTATGATCAATTTTGCATTATATTATGTTAATCAGAGAAAAACATACAAATGGCACAAACCTAACAAACATTAGTTTCAGTTAACCAGTTCAGAGCTCACCAAAAGCATGAGTCTACTCTCCCCCAAGGTGTGGCGGCACTCCAATAAGAGTCCTTTGATGGCATCAACGAGTCCCTTTCTCACCTTTTGTGAAGGGTGAATACAGATCTGAAATTCAATGGCTTCAATGATTACGAAAAGCATTGCTTCATAGTATAAAAGTATGCTCAAAGCATTGAAGTTCTAAGAAATTCTGAAAGCTGTAAAAAATCAATGAAACTAGTATAATGAAACTATCATTGAGAACATACATGCGGGAAATTTGCTCTTAACAGCTTATCTACATTTGCAGATGTTTTTTGCATCCAATGTTTTGTTCGCTTCACATGCAAAGATAAGTTCTCTCTGTCAAGATCAGTACTCCCCATTTCTTGGAGTTTAGTTTGGGAACATATGACTTGCCCAGACCCAACACTCATATCTTCAACATTTGTTTTAACTGACAATTGACGAAGCTCCTCCAAAAGAGAGAGTGTGGACTTGAACTCATTTGAATCCAAGTTTGAAGTTGCTTCAATATCCAGGGCAGGAGCATTAGCATCGTCCTTGAGGACCATCATAAGAAACTCGGCCAAACCTCTAATTGATTGGTCAATAGATTCCACACTTCCAGCAGCTCCACTTATCATTGTTTTTGCACCACGCAAAACTTTAGCGAACTGACTAACAACGCCAGGTAAAAAGAAGGCTAATGCATCTGCAGAACCAACCTAAAAAAATAAGCCAACACAAAGCAATTGATTCAATTCCTTTTTTAATAAAAGAATTCATAAATGATATAGAAAATCACAGATAGAGTATAAAATGTCGTATAAAAAGACAAAACGTAGGTACCAGTAGATGAAACTATATAATCTTAACCACTCCCCACTCCCCACTCCCTCTGTTCAACAATATAAACCACCTACCCCACCTAGCAAAGATGAACTCAAAAATTCCATAAAGGCACAAGTGTAAGAATAAACACATAGATTGCCAGTTGGATGGACTTTGACTGCACCAAATCCACACAGAAGATACACGGCCTTGCTCTCATTTGACACCAATGGCTAGTAGTTGTAAGTTAACCAAGGATGGCTCTAAACCCTTTGATAACCCATCCTTATATAGGTCATTAGTAGGTGCACTACAATATGCTACAATTATAAGGCCTGATCTAGACTATAGTGTGTCTATATATGAGTCAACCCTTGGAACAGCATTGGATAGCAGTTAAGAGAACTCTTAGGTATTTGCAAGTATCCACTACCTTTGGAGTTCATCTTAGATCAGCCTCCTCGATACTTCCTCTCACACTAACGGCATTATGTGATACTGATTAGGCCACTGATCCTAATGCCAATCTCAAGGGCTTGCTAATTTCATGGACTTAATATTATCACCTGGTTTTCCAAGAAGCAACAAACAGTTTCTAGATCCAACACTAAAGTTGAATATAGAAGCCTTGCATTAGCCTCAGAGGAGATGATTTGGGTTGATTCATTACTTTCAGAGCTCACTTTTCCTCATCAAGCTCCTCTCATCATATGTGATAATCAAAGTACTGTAGCAATGACTCATAGTCCATTCTTTACAACATAACAAACCACATTGAATTGGATCTTTCTTTGTCAGATATAGAATCCCAACAAAAGCCCTACAAGTGAAGCACATCCCATGAGTTCCAGACAATTGATGTCTCACAATTCACAAAGCCTTTATCTACATCAAGATTCTTATCCCTTGGAAAACAACTCAAAGTAGTTGATTTAGCATCACTAGATAACTACCCTCAGTTTTAGGGGGTATATTAGAGAATATGAATCAAGTATAGTAGCTTAAAGTTGCTAAGTGGCAACTGCAGTGACACCTGTCACTGACACATACCTTTCTGGTTTTAGTTAGTTATTTAGAGGAGGTGACTTGTTGTGCACGTTACGTCCTATAGTTGCTTCCCTTGTAAGTTTTCCAAACTCCTATATATTTGGAAAGAGTCACCTATTGTATTCATTGAATTCATTCTTAAATTGAATAAGAATTACAACACTTCTTACTCCTCTCTTAACTTCTCTCACATCTTCTAGTCTAGGTTTACATTTTACAGAATATATTTCTGTATTGATTGAATAATGATTACAAAGTGGTTAACCTCTATATATGAGAAGAGGTTATGAAGTATGCCA
Organism: Lupinus albus; assembly: GCA_009771035.1. Lineage (NCBI taxonomy): Eukaryota > Viridiplantae > Streptophyta > Magnoliopsida > Fabales > Fabaceae > Lupinus > Lupinus albus. The sequence continues at coordinate 1,784,514 of CM020016.1, forward strand.
TCTGGAACAGCTGGCAGGAAGTTAAGCCTCTTAACTAATTAATCTCTTAACAATCAGACTACACCCAACTATACAAACTAACTAGTCTATAATACCTCCCATCAGTTTTAGGAAACTCCACAATGAGGCTCTTTAGAGATACACTTAAATTGTATAGATATCAACCTGCCTTACTGACATCCTTAAATTGTCTCTCCATCTTAAAGATAGACTTCTAAAATTAGTAACTTCAGTACCAATAGATCTGGGACCTATATAATGTTTACCCATCCACTGCTAGTATTTTAATCAAACTCTTTTTTCCATACAGCTATGTACTGTGAAGAGAATGGGGTTAGCATCCCCCTTTGTACACCGGCTATCTAAATCCAGATTTCTACTGCTAACCTCTTCCTTTAGAAGACTGTCCCACAACTTCATTCATAAAAGAAGCATTTCTGATCTGTCAGACCATAGACAATACTCCATCACCAGCTAGGTGCTAGCCTATCCATGAAATTCACCACCAGAAAAACCTCCATTTGGAGAATGGTACCAAATAGGGTTCACACTGATGATATGTGGTGGTTTAAATAGTCCATATAAAGGCTCTGTACTGATATGTATATTATGTGGTGCTATCCCAAACACAAATTAACTTTAGAGGATTCCAAAGATGCAAGAAAGGCAAAAACTATATTGTTTGCAGATATTTGATTATATTGTTGTAATGGAATGCTCAACTTCTCCAAAGAGATTCATTATACTGACTGATGTAATGAGATATAATAACTTTCATATCATATCTTTGGACCTATTCCTGAGGCTTTTTTATTGGAAACTCCCTATCAGATGAGTAGGACTCCTCTCAAGTAATGGAGAGGAAAGTTATTTTTTCTCTTTGATTTTTAAGGGTAAAAGTGTAAGCTCAACATAATTAAGAAGGATACAAGTGTAATTCCATGTTATGTTTTATTTGTTTTTTCACACAACTTCCCTTTTTGTACACAACTTCCCTCTCCATTAATGGAGAGGAGTCTCACTCCAATCAGATATGCAAGACTGAAAAGATTTATAACTGCTACAATCTTTTCAAAGAACTGTTCATTACATTACCTTAGCAACTAGCACCCGCAGAGTTTTGAAGGCTTCAATTCGAAGTCTTGCAGAGCCTCGATGTCCCCTTGAAGCCTCTGTATCTGCAGCCTATTCTCAAGACCAGAAGGCATTATGAACTCACATGATATGAGGTGACTAAGTTTTGAGGAAAAAGAGAGAATTCCATTTATGCCTCTTTTAATAGAAAGAACTTTGTCATGATTACTTTAAGTTATCTTCCATAAGGAAGTGCTTAATTGCTTATATACAAAAAAAATGGTTATCCTGTTATAAAATTTTATTATGAACTAGTTACTAAAAGAACTGAACTTATTCAACCAAAAAACAAAAGATCAACATACTTTGAGAAGAAGTGATAGCCAGTGCCCAACAGCAGCTGATGCAGTTTCAGATTGGAGAAATGCAAGTAGACATTCTTCTGATTCTGATCCATATTTGAAAGATTTATGAAGTGTATCATACATGTTATCCGAAAGTGCAGGCAACCCAGAAATTTGTTTACATGAACAAGACACATTGGAACAAGATTGTAAACTCAAAAGCAGTGCCCTGAAACACAAGATAATTCCTTCACGAAACTCCTCTGAAGCCTCGGACGGGGACAACAAAGCCCCATATGTTAACTTCTTTAGAAGCACAACCATCTGTTGAAGAACATCCACAATTCAGTTTCATTTATTTTTGTTTTGTGCAAAACGACAACAAAATTCAGTTTAAACAGCAGCTCGCAGCTAATAAGGGGTACTACCTTATAGCACAATAAGTTTAGGTTAGTTGAACTTTAATATCCTTAAGTCATTACATTAAAGGGAAGTTATAATGCGTGACGTAAACAAACCATGAGCTTGAAACCAAAGGGAGGCAAGATGAACATCAGCTCACCATGTATAATTGCATCAAATAATAATACCACACATGATGACAATATATCTTTGCTGATTCCAAGTTTTACACTAAAATATTTAGAGGGCAATCCTTTACCTCTATTTTGGCCCTTATAAATGGAATGCACTAAGATTGTGCTTCAGGATCAAGGGTTGAATTTCATTTGTTAAAATTGAAAAGTTTTATGAATACTCTGCAACCGTGCATTCAGTCTGGTATTCACAATTCCACATGTCCCAACATTCTATTTAATTTTTATTCAATTCTTTTGTTAAACATCTCCCAATGTTGAAAGCAGTGTATAGAATCCTAGTTTTATTTTTATTCAACTACCTATCAGCTAGCAGGTAAATACAATCCAGAATTAATAATTCAAAATTTGTACAGAATCCAGACAAAATGTCAAAAAAATAAGCCCACCTGATCCACAGATTTCAAATGACACTTCCTCAGAAGTTCCTCCAAACAATTAACTACACCTTCAGCCACAATATCACTCACTTTAAAAGTCATTTTTGGAACATCAGATATGGTGAACTTTTCTTCAGAATCAACTTTTGATCTGCATTGAATTGCTGCATCCAGGAGCAGAAGTAATGGGAACAAAGTGTAGCTGAAATAAAAAATAAAATAAATTTACACTGTAAGAATAAAGTAGGCATCACATAATAATAAGATGCAATCCATTAATATTCAGAATTCAAATCATGGGGGGGGGGGGGGGGGGGGGGGGGGGGGGGGGGTTATAGCTAAACTATAGTGCAAGTAATGTCAATGCCACTCTGTATCTTTTAGTTTCTTTTCATTCAAGATACTTTAGTCAACAACAACAACCAAGCATTTCCCTACTAAGTGAGGTCGATTTCATGGATCAAATGACATCATAAGGTTCCATCGTAAATCATGTCTATAGATAAAACATTTAGAGTTAAATCTTTCTTAATGGTTCCACATATAGTTTTTCTTGGTCTCTATACCTCCATCTATTTGGCTACCCTTCATCTGATCTACTCACTTTAATGGGGCTTCTATGCATGACTGAACTACCTAAGGTGATATTCTTCTATCTTTTCTACAACGGATGTTATCTCAACTTTCTCTCTAAAACATTCATTCATACATCATAAGCATATCCTGTCTGGTGTGTCCACTTATCCAACACATTTTTTCATTTTTGTTACATTAGGTTTATTCTCTCATTGCCTTCTTACTCCCCAAATTCAATCTTATACAAAACCACAAACATTATATCTACATGGCAGAATTCTCTTCTAAGCTTGACCGATACATTTCTATCACATATAGCGCCTGAAGTACTTTTCTATTTCATCCAACCCACTTAAATTTATGGTTTACTTCCATCTCCATGTAGTCCTCGTCATATAGCCCAAGGTACTTAAAACAGATTCACTTGTTGTATCAATTGCAGACTGCATCACCGGATGAGCCACAATATTGCAGTTGTGGTGACCCTCGAAACCCTTAATTGCATTCTAACACCGAATCACAATGGCATGGCCGCAACATAACCACATGAAACCATTTTTCGGCCGCATCAAATTCAAAAATATTTTTTGATCACAAAAAATTCACACCGCAATCAAATTAACCGCAATTTAAAACACCAAAATTTTCACCTCCAAGCTAGAATTAGTGTGCCTAGCAACCACTAAACTACAACTATCTATATGCTGTTAATTCCATCTGAATTTAACTTCATTTTCATCCATTTTACTTATATATGTTTATTGAGTAAAGAAATAGGTAAAAGAGAAAGTAAAAGTTACTAACTCGAAGAATGGTTGTAAAGTAGAATGAGAAGAATTTTGAAGGAAACGAAGAAATTGAGCGATTAGAGAAGAATGATGTTTCTGATTCTGAATTTGAGGATTATGCAAAAGTTGAAGAAGTTGCAATGAGTATGATTTTAAGTGTGGAAAAGCAGTGTCATTGATTTCTTCTTCTTCTTCTTCTTCTTCTTCTAATCGTGATTCAATCATTGCTTCTGTTACGTTTTCCATTCCAAAACTGCAACTGCACAATAATAATAATAATAATAATAATAATAATAAATAATAAATTGAATCGAAAATTTCAGGATATAAGAAAGAAACAAAGAGTGTAGAATGAAAACCTATGGGAATCAAATTCAAAGGAGTATGCTTTCTCTGTGTTCACCACTCACCAGTTTTGTTGCTTTTATAACTTCTGCTCTTTATTTTACATTTATATTATTTTCTCTCTCGTTCAAAAATTTATTTTAATTGAGAGATATGTACCGATAATGTAATTATACTATTATTATATTATTTATTACTCATTTTCAATTATTATGAGTTTTTATATATAAGTAGACAAATGAGTGAAATGGTGGATGATACAATATATTGTGTAAATCTTTATAATGTTAGTACATAATACGAGATGTAGTATAGATTTATAATTGAATATATTAAACTCAGTGTTGTGATAATAGTGGATGATACAATAGATGTTCAATTTAAGGTAAAAATGTTCTTAATGTGTTGGTGGTAGTTACATAATATTATGTTTTTTTTTTTGTAGAAATTAAAAGTGTTACAAGTAAAAGAGAAGAGTGAAAATTACATCATGGTGGTAGTTACATACTTACACCATATTTTATCTATGTAGAAATAGTCTGTCGATGTGCATTTTTTATTTTTTGATGTTGAGTATTTAATTTTTATATATTTCATTTTGGTGAATTATATTATATATTTTTTATATCGAATGTAATTAATATTATATTTGTCATTAAAAACTACAATGGTGGTTTCATATTTTTGGTGGAAGTCACTTCCTCTAACTTCCATCAATATATAAATATACAAAATCAAATAAAATCATGTTCTTTCAACTTACTTATACTTATTATAATTATAATAATGTTAGCTTAGGTTGAAACATTTAATTAAGTTTAATTTTTTTTTACAATTTTGATGCTATTAAAGCATAAACATATATTATTTGGTTATATTTTCAACCTATTGTGAAATTTTGTTGCAATAAAATATTTCGTGTTGGTTGCTTTATGAGATACTTCTTTAATGGTAAGTTTTTCTATTTGAAACAAAAAATTAAATAATGTTATATCAAGAATTTAATAGTTTTAATATAGTATCTTGATCGAGTTAATAATTGGTATGAGTTTAATAATATTCAACAAAATGGATTTAATTCCATTACTTCTTGGAAATTAAATATGACTAATCATATATGCTTGTTGTTATTGAGATCATTTGCATTAGTTCAGTTTCATCATATGGAGCCATTAAACTAAACCAACTATGTGTATGGGAAATGGGATAGGTAGTTTTATGGGTGAGTAGGACTAGAGCATACCCACTCACTTGGTATAGCTCAATCATGATCGAACCTGAATAGAGTCGGATCTCATCGAGTCTAGGTCGTGTTTGGGTTTAAAAATTAGACTTACTCAATATTTAGGGTTAGTTATGGACTAAACATGACCTGACCTAACTTATCTAATGGTCACTCTCTCATCATGTTTGTATGTGTTCCTATTCAAGTACGTACAAAGTAATGACACTTTTTTGGTCGAAAGTATTATTGTTTCTTTAATTTTTTATCATATATACATACATGATTAATATTATATACATATATCATTTTATATGTCAAATTGCATATTTATAATAATAAATAATATTAAGAAGACTTTATCTAAAATGAGTATGCATTATATATAATCAGGTCTAGGGTCAGTTTCGAGTTTAAAAGGTGACCCGATAAATATTTAAGGCCAGGTTAGATTCAAGTGTAGGGTCAGATTCAGGTTCAAAAAAAATGACTTGACCAACATTTATGATCGAATAGGAATAAACCTTAACCCATCTCAAACTACCTCAAGGTCACCCATAGGTAGTCTCATAATAATCATTATCATTCAATATTCAACTATTGAAGAGGGGAAATAAGCAAGAAAAAGTTTTAGTTTTTTGAGAAAGTTTTATTCACATAGAATATATTTTTACACTAGCATTAAATTACATATTGTGAATACCCAATTTCGTCTGGGGTCTTTTTTTAAAACTTTAAAGAAGTTTAGGGAATGAGTCGCAATTACATAAATTCACAAGACTAACTACTAATTTCCATAAATAACACTTAACCCTAAACCTAGTTTTAAGGGGTCTATATAAAGACTCACTTAAACTAAACTAAAGGAACTACTCCAGCAACCCTATCCTAATCCATACACTCAGCAGCCCCTACACCCAGAAAATACACTCAACCCTTCATCCCCACATCCTAAAACCAGTGTTTATCTAAAATCATTTCAGCACCCCTAAGACTCCACACACAATTAGATAAGACATAGCAAAAATATCCTAACAGCAAGAGAGAAATAATCAGAGCATTCAAAAAACTCATAAACAACATAGAGAAGGATTTGGTTGCTAGAACATCTCCGCTAAGCGCCAATAGCAGCGCCACCACAGTGAGGGAGATTCAGAGCGTCTCCTGCGGCCTTCCAGGTCCAGTTCATGGCCTCAAACGCATGTCAAAACCTGGTGGTTCACTTGGTTTGCCACTGTTGCTTCCCTTTTGCCAAATCATGTCTCCAACCTCACTTCCCATCTACATATTGGAAATGTTGCTGCAACAATGGTATTTTGGGGAAGACAAGGGTCCTCCTTTTAGCATTTGCATCATGTCCACTATTTCTATTCATGTTTACTTCTTATTTATTTATTTGTTTTCATTATTTTCTTTTACTTTAATTCATTTCATTTTATTATTTCTTTATATCCATTAACGTTTATACTTACATATGTGTTTGCTTAGTGTTCTGTTTATATGTGTTTACTTAATATTTTGTTTATATGTACATATGTGTGCTTGTATTCTATGCATACTGTTTGTAGGTTTACTATTTGATAAATTATATATATATATATATATATATATATTACCGTATTTCATGTCCTTGTGCTTTATAATGAAATGTTAAGTTTATATGATTGATTCAAATGAAATTTCTAAAAAAGAGAATAGATAATTTTGGGTCTTAAATGATAGGTTTTCTAATTATCATAATCATAAAGAGTATTCTATGATTTGTTTATTATAAAAATGATCAAATTCAAATCTTTTAATCATTATTAGTATCTACATAATAATTATAAATAACTAATAATAATAAAAGTATGCATGTTTTTTATCAATGATTCTATTGTTACTCGAGCGTAGAAATAGAACCTAATGTAAGATCGGTGAACGGACCGAACCATATTTTTCATTCCCTTCGAATAGAAAAGCGGTGAGTGGTTGTCGTACTGCCTCTTCTTTATATTTTAACCTCTTCTTTATATTTTAATGGGATTGACGGTAGATGGTCACTGTCGTCCTTATCTTTTGAAATTCTTGCCCTAATTTTAATAAAAAATGATTACACTTTGAAAAGTTCGAATAAACTAATTAATTAGTCATTAAACATGACAAATAGCCGTTATAATTAATGTGTATCATATTTATTTGAACTATCAATAAATTAGTTCCATTTTTGAAATTAGCCATTAAATATGATTCTCGTAAATACCAAATAGCCATTATAATTAATGTGTATCATATTTATTTGAACTATCAATAAGTTAGTTCCATTTTTCAGAAATTAATCATTGAGTGTGTTATTGTAAATATCAAAAGCAATCATGATAATTAATAAAAAAATCATATTCATTTGAATCATCAATAAATAAGATTCATTCTTTTTGAAATTACCCAAATGTGTAAATCAAGTTGTATAATCATTATCTCTTGTGTGATGAATATTTGAAATAGTAAATTTTTTCAAATAAAACAATTTCATGAAAGATATTTTCTTTGAGTTCAAAGGTTATAAATAAATATCAACTTGATTCCTATTTTATTATCCTATTAGTAGGAAAGCGGTGAGCGGCTATCGTACTGCCTCTTCTTTTCTCTAAGATAGATAACACAATAGAGATCAATTATCTCATTACCTTATTTAATTAAAAGCGGTGAGCGGCTATCGTACTGCCTCTTCTTTTATTATATGGGTAAGAATGATATGGAGTCAAGTTATATTTCATTTTTAAACCCTAACAATTATTAACCATTTCACCAATTCCTCAAACCATTTTTTTTATAAGTAAAATTAACCCAACACACCAAACTTTTTCTACCAAGAACTACGTAGTCTTGATTTCCCTATTGCACCTAGGGATACGGAGCAAGATGAACTCTTGTCGGACACAAAAATAAAAATAAAAATAGTTTGTTTCAATAAATAATCATTTGATTTAACAAGCTTTAGGGTATATTCAATTCCATGCGATTATTGCGGGTACCGTTTAATAATGGGCGGACGGGGTGCTAATACCTTCTCCGATCCGTAACCGACTCCCGATTCCAGAATTCTAGTTCAAAGACCAGTCTTTCCAACATTTGGGCACAAAAGGGTTTTTCTACGTTTTGACTGCATAAAACGTAGTGGCGACTCCAAACCAGTCGTGCAACCGGTGTTCGACCGAAAATCGAGGCGTGACACACATATTATATTGAATCTCAACAATTCTTTTTTTAAAATTTAACTTATAATATACACTTATGATTTTCTTCTACATCATGTATAATACTCGCACACTTCATATACTATACTCATATTATATTTCCTCATAGATATATACTATATATAACATTTAAATATATAAACTAATATTTTTATGTTTATTGGTATATATTATATCATATCTCTGCATTATTTTTATGTTTATTGTTGTTATATTTATATATATATAAATTTGTGCAATATTTTTTAAAAATAAATAAATTATTTAATTTGTCCGTATGAACCAATTTGAGTTGAGTCGAACCGTTCGTGAACTTTAACAGAGCTGAACTCAATCTAAAATGATAACTTATATCAAACTCAAGTCAAGTTTTAAGCGGAGGAAATCCTCATTGAACTAAACTCTAGTACGATTCAGTTTGACTCATTTCATGTTCTAGATGTTAAAGGAATGATTTATATATAATTAAGGAACAAATCATTCTAATTGGAAAAACTAGCCAAACTCTTGAGAAAAGAGGCACAAATGTCATCGATCACTAGGATGAATTTTTTAAATTAAATATATTGTATCATTCACCATTTATATTTAATAATCATTCTCTCTTTAGAAAAATTAATACAAATGATATGTAAATGTTATATTTATTGTGTATAAATTTTTACACTGACAGTAATAAATGTTACATTCTAGTAACATTTACACCTTAAGTAATGCATGAAAAAAAATTGTGGTACTAAATTTTGCTTTCAAAAATTAAACCCTTTAACTTTTTTATCATTATATGTTACAGTAATGCATCAAAAAAATTTGCGGTATCAAATTTTGCTTCTAACAATTAAATAAACCCTTCACTTTTTTTATCATTCTAGAAATTCAACAGAGCCTTGCTATTTTTATAGCATGCAGAAGTGGGTAATGGCAACTATTATGTATAAGTCTTCTTATGGAATTCATTAATTCAAAGATATGAAAAGTACTTTTTTATGTTTTTTTAAGTGTTAATTAATTTTGTATAATATGTTTCCGACATTAAGCATCTTAATTATTCTAATTTCATTAAAACTTGATACGTATCAAATCTTATGCAATCCTCAATTATTTCAGGTATATTTTATTTATGTAAATGTATCTCATCAATTTATCAAATGTTTTAAATTTCACTACACAAATCATAATTATGATCACAATATTATCATTTTGGGATACAACAATGTCGAGATCTACAATTACAACTACATCAAGTATATTTCCTCTCATTAATTTTAATACAATAATAGTAAACACAAACTATAATTTAAAACATCGAGTTTTACATTATTTGTAGGAAACATTTTTTAATTTATTAGAAAAATAATGCATGCAATAATAACCTTCCTTCTTAATTTCCCAATATACCAAACAATTTCATATTTAAAAGCTCCAAGTTATGCTCAAACCATGTCACTATCATTTGCATAAAGAAAAAAAAAACAAAAAATGCAATTCTCAAAATTATTTTCCTTCATTTTCACTTTTCATGTCCTTGTTTTCAGTTTTTGTGAATCCCAACAATGTAACAAAAACAATCCAATAACTACAATTTCTGTTAGTCAAAGAGGAGATGCAAATTTCACAACAATTCAAAGTGCCATTGATTCAGTTCCACAAGGAAACTCTCAATGGATTCACATTACTATTGCTTCTGGTACTTACAAGTATGTAAATTTTATTGTTAAAGTTTCGTGTTTTTTATACAAAAATAACTAAGTCTTTATCTCATTAGCTGAAGTAAAAAAGTCGGTCGAATACACGAGTATGAAACTCCCGACTTAGTGGAAGTGTGAAGAGGATAGACTTACAATCTTTCCCCGCAAGCCGAGAGCTCCTTTTATAATTATTATTAATAAAAAATTTCTCAATAATTTGAAATTTTATTAATATATACTTATATAGCTTTAACATTATAGTAGATACCCCTCTTTTTAAAAGGGTTGAAAAAATTCAGATCATCCATATTATTATTGTTGTGGTTATTATTCTGACTGTTATCATTATCGTCGTAAAACTTTATTCTTCTTTGTTTTTTAAGAGTCTATATACATCTTTTCCAAAAGTTGAAAATATTAACTCGTCAATCTCATTATTTGTATTGTTATTATTTTCACTATTATCATTATCGTCGTAAAACTTATCTGCTTTGTTTTTTAAGAGTCTAATTAACAAGAAGAAACATTATGTACCATACTTATACAAGTTAATGATATATATCTTTTCGAAAGGTTTGAGAATATTCACTCCATCAATATTATAATTTGTATTGTTATTATTTTCACTATTATCATTATCGTCATAAAACTCTAGTCTGCTTTATTTTTTAAGAGTCTAATTAACAAGAAGAAAGATTAGGTGCCATACTTATACAACTTTAATGATATACATCTTTTCGAAAGGTTGAAGAATATTCACCCATCGATATTAAGATTTGTGTCATTATTATTCTCATTATTATTATTGTCATCGTAAAACTTTATTATGCTTTGTTTTTTTTAAGAGACTAATTAGCTAGAAGAAAGATCAGGTGCCATACTTATACAACTTTAATGATATACATATTTTCGAAAGGTTGAAGAATATTCACCCATTAATATTATTATTTTGTATCGTCATTATTCTCAATTATTATTGTTGTCGTCGTACTTTATTCTGCTTGTTATCGTTATTATTCTCACTATTATTATTGTCATCATCGGATTTTATTTTGCTTTGTATTTTAAGAGTCTAATTAACAAGAAGAAACATTACATACCATACTTATAAAGCTTTAATGATATACATCTTTTCTAAAGGTTGAAGAATATTCACTCATCAATATTTTCATTTGTATAGTTATTATTCTCAATATTATCATTATTGTCGTAAAACTTTATTCTGCTTTGTTTTTTAAGAGTCTAATTAACTAGAAGAAACATTGTATGTCATACTTATACACCTTTAATGATATGCATCTTTTCGAAAGGTCGAAGAATATTCACTCATCAATATTATTATTTGTATCGTTATTATTCGCATTATTATCATTATCGTCGTAAAACTTAATTATGATTTGTTTAAGAGTGTAATTAAGTGCATGAAATAATGTTGCAGAGAGAAAATCATCCTTCCAAATAACAAACCATGCATATTTCTAGAAGGATCTTCAAAGGAAAAAACAAGTGTTCAATGGGGTGATAGTGGAACTGCACATCACACTTCTACTTTTGAATTACAAGCAAATTATACTCTTGTTAAAGGCATTACTTTCCAGGTTATTATTACTAAAATAATTAACATTTATTACATGTTTTAATTCTTAACAAATGATTTATGTATATATATAACTATATTGTTGCAATGTGCTTTTAAAGTAAAATATTGGAATCAAATTAGTATGTTTAAAAGAAATAATTAAATGAGACTTAACATTTATGAATGAAGATATGAAATATCACTTTTAGAAAGTGTATAAGAATAATAATAATACACTCTTTTTTGCACTGAGGAAAAGATATATGAACCACTGATGTGATAACCGGACCGGACTGGACGGTCCGACCGGTTCGACCGTTAACTGGACTTGAAAACGGTTCCGTTTTGTAGTCTTAACCGAATGAGTAGTTGGACCGCTTTGAACCGGAGAAATTCTGGTTCGACCGTGCTAAACCCGGTTAAACCGGAATAGCCCATGAAGAAAACCGAACGGCTCACTTAAAATTTTAAAAAAATGGAACATTACTCTAATGTTTTGTTTATTTCGGTCCAAAAATAATAGAGAGGTGATACTTCAATATAGTTATATAAAATTATTAATTATATAAAATTTACATTTATATATAATTATAGATAAAAATTATTTATTATATTTAAAATCATTCGGTCCGACCAAACGGCTTAACTGGTTAAACCGGTTAGACCTAATACGGAAGTTCTTCTGGCTTGAAGTCCGGCTCGGGTTTCACAACATTGATATAAACTAAAATGTAAGAGTTTTTTAAATTGTAATTAAATCTTCTACCATTCATATTTAATCATCATTGAATGATGGATGATACACATGTTTAAATATTTACATCCACGAAGAATAAATAATACACTCTTTTGCTTTGAGAGAAAAATGTGTACACCGAAAGTGTAAGAGTTTTTTACACTTACGTCGCATCATCCATAATTTATATTTAATCATAATTAATTTTTTAAATATAAATAATACAAATGAATGATAGATGATACACCGACTATATATAAATCTTTACATTAACACTCTTTTGCTTATATCATTTGATAAAAATTAGATTTTAAAGAATAAAAAAATTTGGATTTTAAAATAAATATTCAGTAAAATATTATAACATATATAAAAAAAATCAGAACAACTATTTATAGCATATATAATTTTATGTCAACTTTGTCTATGTACATTATTATTTATATGAAATATGAGTCTAAATTTTGTTACATTAATATTTCTTTATCAGAATAATCACAACATAGTAGATGAAAAGAAAAATGTGACTCCAGCAGTAGCAATTCGAGTTCATGCTGATAAATGTGCTTTAATTAATTGTGGTTTTGTTGGAGTTCAAGATACCCTTTTTGATTCTTTTGGACGCCATTACTATTACAATTGCTACATTTATGGTCACACTGATTTCATTTTTGGAAAGGGTCAATCACTATTTCAGGTAATGATAATAAACTTATCAAATTGAATAATCTAACTTTTGTAGTAACATAGATATAAAAAAAACGATAAAACTTAGCTAAAATACCATGTGTAAGTGATACGTCTAACTTATTAGAGGATGACACGTTGTGTTTACTTTCAAGGTCAAAAAATGTTTGATCGTAAATTTAATAAATGTTCATTCTTTGAAAGTAAACAAAAATGTCAATATTTCATCATCTAAGAGATCATATGTATCACTAGTAGATATGGTACTTTACGTAAGTTTTTTGTCATATCAAAAACGACAAAACTTAAGTACTATAGGTCTTAGTGGTACAAGTAACCTATTAGAGGATGACACATGAACTTTTTTGTTTACTCTCAAGGTCAAAAATGTTTGATTGTAAATATAATAAATGTTCATTCTTTGAAAGTAAACAAAAAAATTCACATGTCATCCTCTAATAGCTCACTTGTATCACTAGCACATATGGTACTTTACCTAAGTTTTGTCATATCAATAGGACAAAACTCAGGTAAAGTACCATAGGTGTTAGTGATACACATAACCTATTAGAGGATGATACGTAAACCTTTTTGTTTACTTTCAAGGTCAAAAAATGTTTGAATGTAAATCTAATAAATGTTTCTTCTTTGAAAGTAAACAAAAAAGTACATGTGTCATCCTCTAATAGATCACCTGTACCACTAGCACTTATGTTACCTTACCTAAATTTTGTTTTATCAAAAACGACAAAACTTAAATAAAGTATCATATGTGTTAGTGGTACATGTAACATATTAGAGGATGACATGTAGACATTTTGTTTACTTTTCAATGTCAAAAAATGTTTGGTGGTAAATCTAATAAATGTTCCTTCTTTGAAAGTAAACAAAAAAGTTCACGTGTCATCCTTTAATAGATTACTTGTACCACTAATTTATTTGATACTTTATGTAAGTTTTATGGTATCAAAAATTGATTTATAATAATTTGATGATGAAAATGTAGGATTGTAAAATATATTTTTCAAATGGGCTAGCTGAACCACGTGATGGGGTTATTACAGCAAATGAAAGAAACTCATTAGAAGATCCAAGTGCATTTGTGTTCAAAAATTGTACATTTGATGGAACAAAAGGAATTAAAACAAATCTTGGAAGAGCATTGGAATCAGGAAATCCAAGAGTTATAATATCAGATTCTTACTTAGCTGATATTATTAGACCAGAAGGTTGGAATGAAGTTGAACACTTTGTTGGCTCTGAGTAAGTTTTTTATATTCCATATTCTTTTTTTTTTCTACAACGAATGTTATGTTCGGAAGTAAGTCTCACGTTGTCTATCTTGTTATTTTGGAAATGATTTAAATATTTGTTAGCCTAATTTTCTTATTGCTAATTGGTTTTGAGATGGAACCTTAACATGGTATCAGAGTCATAGTCCAACTTCTTTCTGATTAATTATTCGCCTGATCAGACAGACTTATGTGAAGGGGACGTGTTGGGAAGTAAGACTCACATCGCCTACCCATTGTCTCGAAAATAGTTTAAATATCTGGTAGACTACTCATCTTATTGCCAATTAGTTTTGAGATAGAATCTGAACATGATATTCTTCACCTTATATGCGGTAAAGAATAATCATTTACAGATTGTTTGGCTGTTCTTACTTCTTACTAATAAATGTTTCTCAGAGATATCAAACTATTGATTTTTTTAGTTTACCTAGGATCTAGTGGAGTCTTACATTACTAAGTCAATGTCATGTTGTTGTTTTTTACATTCTTAGTGTATCATTCACTCTTATTTGATTACATTAATGTATAAAATGAAAATAAATATTGCAGGGGAAACATCACATTTGTAGAAGTGGGATGCAGAGGAGCAGGATCAAATATGAGTGGTCGTGTACCTTGGATCAATAAATTAAGTGATTATGAGATTAATCGATTATTGGATCTCTCTTTTATTGATAATGAAGGGTGGACTTCAAATTTTCCAATACCAATTTTAACTTAACCTCTTGAAACTAGAATAATGGGAGGTTAAGAAGAGAATATTAGTGATATTATTCTGTATAGAAAATGGGAAACTATTTAGACCAGAACATATGAAACACTCATGATAAATAATTTGGATGTAATTGAATAATATGGAGTATGATTGGTGGTTAATAATTATGAATTTTGTTTATGAAGTATATTAGTTGTGTATGTTCTATATGGAATATGGTTATGATGGGAGCACATATTCTATCCGATAAAATGTATCACTCCATATGTCACATGATATAATCGATCAACGAAAACATAATTATTATACTTTTAATTTAAATATATTTTTCAACCAATCATATATGACACATTTTATAAGACAACATACATGCTTCCAGATGTAGCTATCTCGAATTCCAAAGACCTTATTTTATAGTCTTAGAGGGGTAAAATATTCAGAAAAACTCTAATACATTTTTCTAAATAGATTATTTAAGACATGTTGTGAAGCAATTATCACTTAGAGTTTATTTAAATTAAGATAATAAAATATCTCCTCACAGACAATAACTTATCTCATTAAATTCAAGAAAAATATAACACATGTTAAACAATGAATAATTATCTCATTGTGTAAGGAGATATTTTATTCTATTAAATTAAATACTCTAAACTTCCTTCAATACTATATAAATTCCCCTTTAAAATAAAGGATGCAAAATCATTATTTAAGACTAAGACTACATGAATTGATAGACGCTAAAATCATTATTTAAGAAAAGATAAAGTAAATGTAAATCTATTTTTTACAGAGCTAAATAGCACTGATTTAAGTAACTGACCACACTTCATAGGATGCCAATTCATTGTGTTCTTTCGTGATGCAAATTAAAGACTAAAACCATAACTTATAAGCTAAAAAAATATGCAATTTGAAACTAGCATTAAGAATTTAACACTAACAATACAAAGAAAATCATATCAAAACTTGACTTAGAATTACAGTAATATATAGTAAGTAGTATTCATACATTAGACAATTGTGTCATTTCAATGTGACATACTATCTATCCCAACCTGATGGCCTTTTCCTTTCTCTAGGCTTGGAACTGCAGCAAAAGAAACACAATAACTTCATTAGCATATAAATTACGAGAATAATGTATATCCTGGTATAAGGAGATAAGTTATCTCATTCAGCCACTAAAATTATGACATGTGTACCATTTAATCATTTTCTACAAAAATATTTCTAAAACAAAACAAAACAATACACATGTCATTCTTTTACTGACTGGAGGTAAGTTATCTCCTGATATGTGGAGATACTTATGAGGCAATTTCAGCTTAGAAAAGTAACCTGTTTGTGCTCTTCTGACCAGAATTTTGACTAGTGGAATTTACTGTGGGTGTAGTAGCAGGACTGAATGAAGAAGTAGTCCCATGGGTATTTATATCCCCGCCGATTGATCCACCTGATACGAAGCCGGCGAGTGCTGGTCTTTTGGCAGGAATGGTTGAATCCTTAGTGAATCCTTGACTTTGAGTGTTTGATGAAGCAGCAACGAAGTTACTCCTAAATTGTGACATAACTCCGGACCGTAGAGAATTTATGGCGGTAGACCGAGTTGGAACTGTGTTAGATGATGGAACATTGTTCGACTCTGCATTATATCCAATACCCAAGCCAAAATCCACTCCACGCACACCTCGTCCGCCGCCACCACCACCACGGCCGCCGCCTCTCCCTCGGCCTTTTTTCCCTCCTGCACAACACATGAAATTTTATGAGAGAGCTTTTCCAATAAGTATTTGCCAATATCAAAATATTTATTATTTATTATAACAAAGGCATAATAATGCAAGCCACATTTCATACCTCCTTTTCCTGCATCACGTTTCGACCTGAATCTCCCATCCTGTTGAATTACAAGACAAATGTCATTACATAGTTACAACTTCCAACACACGAAATGGGATCTGAACCTTTTAACATCATCATCATAAAATATTAAAGGGCAAGTTTAAATGTTTCATACAGAAATCACAGGAATGGAGAACATGAGGAAAACAAATCTATTACCAAAACTGAAAAGAACCTCCACGATATGGCCACTCCTATTATGAATAGTACTGTCATGAAAATATTTTGTTTTAGATCCACCGTCCCTAAATTACTAATACCAATAAGATTGACATCTTTTATTATTAGTGACCCAATCTTACAGTCACATTAAGTTAAATGACAATGAGAACTAAACGTCAATTCTATTCTCATCTGAACAACTCTTAAGAGAGGTAGGACACATGTCGATATGCATATTTTAGAAGGTTCAGAGACTCATTATTGGTGAGTTTGTCAGCACAGGGTTATATAAACTTGATCTGTAGCTGGCGGGGATTCCTTGCATTTTAGCCTTATTATATTAACACTTACAACGAACCAACAAACTCTACAATAATATCATAAAGAGTTGAACAGGAAATCTTCAAAACCTACAATCAGATGATCCAACAACAAATATATGGATAGGAGAGTTTACAAGCATGAAATTGGTTGCATAAACGTCAATATACATGTCAATGAAAAAAGAATATCATAAAGGGAAATTACCTTCATAGCTAGATCCATCAACTCCACAGAAACATTCTGGCCAGCGGCAATTAAGCTATTAACCAATTCACCAGCAAACCGTGCTTCTTTCTGAGTTATAAGTGTGTATGCAACCCCATCCTTGTCACCAGCACGGCCTGTTCGTCCAATGCGATGGACATGCATGTCCATATCTTTTGCGATATCAAAGTTTACCACTGACTTAATTGACTTGATGTCAAGACCGCGAGCAGCAACATCAGTTGCAATAAGCACATGGTATGTGCCAGATTTAAACTTCTGCAAAATATCCATACGAGAAGCTTGATCTTTATCACCGTGCAGGGCAGCAACTTTGAAACCTCTCAGAGCCAATTGCGATTCAATTTCATCCACAGTGGCCTTCTTGGAAGCAAATACTAGGGTATCACCTTGATCAATCATTTCAGGGAGCTTCTCCAAAAGCCATGGCAACTTTTCAGAATCGGAAGGAATTACATGAACAACTTGAGTGATATCTTCATTTGCCATTCCCACCTCCCCAACTGTTACTCTAATAGGATCCGTAAGGATTTCCCTGGCCAACTTTTCAACTTTGCGAGGCATTGTTGCAGAAAAAAGTAAAGTTTGGCGATCTGGCCTAATCTGACCAACAATGGACCTTATTTGCGGCTCAAATCCAAGATCAAACATCCGATCAGCCTCATCAAGCACCAGGTAAGTTGCTCTTGTCATTGTTAATGCCTTCAACTTTAACATGTCTATCAATCTCCCAGGGGTAGCAACAACTATCTCACAGCCTGACTTGAGTTCTTTGATCTGTTCAAGTTTTGACATTCCACCATAGACAGCAGATACGCGTATACCATATGATTTTGCAAATTTCTTGGCCTCCAGAAATATTTGATGTGCCAATTCTCTAGTAGGTGCACAAATCACTCCTATAGGACCCTCGTCCTTCTGAAGTTCAGGCTGATCCATGATATGCACAATCATAGGAAGCACAAAAGCAGCAGTTTTACCAGAACCAGTTTTCGCTATACCGATAATATCTCTACCAGAAAGCACCACTGGTAAAGCTTGGCATTGTATAGATGTGGGCTTCTCATATCCTTGCTTTCTAATAGCACTCATAATCTGGGTAGAGAATCCACAGTCGTCAAATGTCTTTAGTGGCTTAGGAACAACAAAACCCGATACACGAATAGCCAAACTCTTCCTATATTCATTTACATCTTGCTCACTCATGCCTGAAGTCAGGGGGGAAAATACACACAATCTTTAGTTAATACACAACTTTAGGAACTCAAAATTCTGCAGATAGAGTTTGTTTTGTTGTGCCATAAGAAGAAACAAAAGAGTCAGGGAAAACAACCAATAACACAAATCTATAATTTAAATATAATCAATAGAAATTCAGGTTAATATGACTTGAATGAGTAAATCAACATTTTTAACTACCAGTAGTATTAGTCCCAAAATTAACATATTAATCCCTAAAACTATAATATGTTGAAGACTAGTTTGACGAAACAACAGTTGATATAAGTGACTAATAGGACAATTGCTTACAATTTCAAAAACTAATACGATAATTTCCTAAGGGTTCGTTAGCAAGTTAGATTTTGGAGGGGGAGGAATGGAAATGGAAGGCTTAAGAATCATCTCACAAGTGTACTTCATCACTCTCAAGCGTACTTCATCACTCTCAAGCCTTCCCTTTTCCTCTCTTCCTCTCCAAAACCCAACTCGCAAACAGACCCTAAAGGGCTAGGGGGTGTTCGGAAGAGCTTATTGGGGAATAAGCACTTCCAAAAACAGCTTATGACCTTCCGAAAAGGGTGGCCCTCCCACCTAGCAGGTCTAAGCATGATAGTAGATGTATGTAATCTTACCCCACAAATCCGAGAAGCTGTTTATAGAGCTTACTACCTTCTAAAAAGGGTGGCCCTCCCACCTAGTGGATCTGAGGAGGAGGGTAGTAGATGTATGTAGCCATACCCCACAAACACCGAGAAACTGTTTATAAACCCGTGAACTCATTATCACTAAACAACAACCTTACCGTAGAAACTGTTTATAAACCTGTGAACTCGTTCTCAATAAACAACAACCTTACCGTAGAAACTGTTTATAAACCCGTGAACTCATTCTCACTAAACAACAACCTTACCGTAGAATTGTTTATAAACCCGTGAACTCGTTGTCACTAAACAACAACCTCACCGTTGAGCCGACCGACTCTCTACCTCTGGAAACTCAATTTAGCTTATTCTATAAGTTCACCAGATAAAGCTTCTTACTTAGCTCACTTCATAATATATTATATATACAATTTCAGAGACTAAAACAAAAAGTCACATTAAAGATAAATTACCTAAAATTGAAGGTGAGTCTTCATAAAAATCTTTATTAAAAGGCTCATAATCAATAGAACTATGATCAAGTGCAGGTATAGGCTCAATTTTCTTCTTATCAAGAACAATAGGATTATCATCAGAATCATATTCAACCAAACCAGCATCAATAGCTTTAGCAGCAGCATAAACCTCTTCATCAGAATCATACCCTGCATTTAACGCATCCGATGCAAGCGTTAACCCCAAATCCTTCTTCGCCTTCAGAAAACTCTCCATAGGATCTTCCTCATCGTTAAACCTATCTTCAACCTTTTCCTTCGGCGGTGGCGCCGCCTTCATCTCCTCATGAATTCCTTCCATAAACGCGTCCAAAGGATCAATTTCATCATCACCTTGATCGCCACCGCGAAGACCACCGTCAGCGCCGCCGTCGTTGTCGTCGTAATCGATGTTGTCGAGGTCGGTGTCTTCGTAATTGTCGTGTGAGCCATGGCGGGAAGTTGGAGGAACGTAGAGTCGTTGAGGTGGTTGAGATTGTTCGAAATCGAAGGTTGATTGACGGTTAATGCCGAAACCTTCGAATCCGAATTTTCTCTTCGACATGTTTGGTTTTTGGTTTTGGTTTTGTTTTGTTTTTTTGTTAGAAATAGATAGAAAGAGAAAAGAGGAAAACCCTAAGAAAGTGAATGAAATTAAGGGGTGAGGGTAGAAGTGTCAAAATGGACTGGCCCGTGCGGGCCGGCCCGCCACAACCCGAAATTTTGTAGGACTTAGATATTATATTTGACACTTTTTAGTGAATCCGGACTTTTTAGCCGGGGTCTGGCTATATTAAAACTGGGTTCGGGCCGGGCTTACCCGGGCGGGTTCGGGCTACCCGTTTTTCTTATTTTAAAACTTTTTTAGGACCTTTGGCATGGTATTAAGCTTAAGGTGAAAATTGTTTTACAAAATAACTTATAATAAAATTTTGTGGTATTGAATTTGTTTTTTTTTTCCGAAAAGCAACGGTGGTGGAGTGGTTTTTATCTGCATCATAGTTTTTTTATTAGAAGAGTAGTAATAATATGATAGGAGGCAATCTGATATTAAGTAGCACTAGAACTAATTAACAAATCAGCTGCATTAACATTAGTTGGGATTACATTCACTGTTGACTCTTATATAAAACTAACATACATGAATGTTAGATGATGCATTAATTATGTATAAATCTTTACATATTAACTTATGAGAATTTTGAAAATGTTGACATAAAATGTTACATAATGCATTGATTATATATAAATCTTTATAGATATTAAGGCTTTATGTTGCTTTAGTCAAAATGCTGAAAATCAAAAGTGTTACATTATCCCAGCCCAGTTCCCACTAATAGAATCCTTGATTTCCAATCTCATCTCTTTTGTATTGCTCAAATTAACCTGGGAAAAAATATCCATCCCCAGTAAAGCTAAGTATAAAATAAAGGTTAGCATTTTATAGTTGTCTTGAACTAACTGACAACAATTTTATTTTTTATGTGAATTATGTTATATTTTTACACTTTTAAAATTCCACTAACTCTCATCCATAAATCAACTTAACAAGTAAAAACCTGAACCAAATAAAACCTTGCACCAAAACCATTTTCCCTTGTATGCACCCTTAAACCATATCTACCTAGACAAACCATCCTTTTTTAAAATCACAATCCAAGAACATTTTTTAGATGATAAATATTGTGTTATGAACTTTGAATAAATATTTATAAATTACAATAATGTTATCCATTTATTATATTAAAGTGAAGTTACAAATTACATTGGGTTAGAGATTGAGAGCCTAATAGAAATAAGATATTTAAAATCAAATGTGGGCCAGCCCGCCACAGCACGCAACCCGCTTAGGGCAAGTTTGGGCTACATTTTGTTATGCATAAATTGTATACGAGTTTTTTAGTCCGACCCGGTTTAGCCCGAACCCACTTGGGTAGCCCGTTTTGACACCTCTAGGTGATGGTTTAAAAAAGTGGAAGTTTTTTTTTGTGTGAATGGGAATGGTGAAGTTTGAAGAATGTGGTTTTGGGTATTGATTATTACTAGTGAGAGAAAAGATTGTGGTGATGATGGGTCTTTAGATTTGGGTGGGTGGGTGCATTGACTAGTGGCCCATTATAATGAGTAGGTTGATGGAAACATTTTTAGTCTTGATTTTTGGATTATAATATGAAAAGGAAATTTTTTTGGAGGAGATGAAAATACTTCTAATATGAAACTTATCTAGCAAATTGACTAATACGAGAGTTTCTATCGAAGTTTTTCTCCTCCCTTTTTAATATTGTTATATTTTCTAAATAATTTTTTTTACACCAACAAGGTAATGGCACCCAAATCAGAGTAAGTGGCCATGGGATGGTCGAGAAAAGGTGGGTGGGTGGGTGGGTGGTAGGGATGGTTATAGATAGGACTTGCGTGTGCATTTTTTCAGAATTATGTCTACCTCAAACCTACATGGGTGCATGTTGAGTCTATTACATGCGTGTTCTTATGTAATTGATCAACGAATCCACGATATCCAGAACACGCATGTAATAGTACATGGATTCGTTGCGAATATTAATAGTACATGGATTCGCAACAAGGTTAGGAATGACTTAAACCCAACTTGTTGTGAATATTAATAGTACATATTCTTGTGTCCTAATACCCATATTGTCATTCATAGTGAGTGGACACATTTTAAAATATGATAGGATTAAAATTTCCATTTATACATTTAAAATGGACACATGATAACCTTGTTTAACGCCATAACATCACAATTATGACAGAAATATATTTAGTTATGTTATTGAATGGATACATATATGTGGGTTTAGAAACTTTAGGTCTAGGTACATGCGGGTCTGAATATCTCATTATCTGCACTCGCTCAATAACGAATTTCAAAATCCTCGATCCTAATTACTTATGGGTTCAAAAACATGGACTTAAACCCAACCTGTTGCGAGTATTACCCATAAATATTTTTGTGTTTGGATATCCATTGTCACCCCTATAGGTGAACGCATTTTAAAATATGATAAGAATATAATTTTCATTTATACATTTTAAATGGAATTTTTATATTTGTTTTTTAGAACCAAAGTTATAATTTACTATTTTTATTAGGTCAAAACTAACACAAAATTTTATAAAGAAGTTCTTGAAACTTACAATATTAAAAATAATTTAAGGATCTAGTAATGTATTATACAATTATATCACTAGAGTCACGTCTTCTTGTAATCTTTTTTTTAAGATGATAATAACCAAGGTTATTAATTAATATTGTGCTTTAAACATTGTTTCATTAATTTTACCAACTCAGCTACTAGTTTTCTAATTATAAGTTATTACTAACCTTTTTTGTGGTGACTTTTAATGAGACTCCTTAACCCACAAAAGAATTTGACCTCAGAAATTAACATGCAACCTATTTTTAGTATATACTCTAACAAACATGTTTCCATGCTCTAAAATAAAACCCCATCTTCCTCTCATTTCAAATCTCAACATTCCCATCGTCTCTCCTCTTTAGAATAATTTCGAAAGAGAAGAAACGACATGAATTTCACTAAAAGCTTTCTGCTTATTGTGTCAATCTCTTATTTTCTCCTGTCCACCAATGCGGTGCCGACAACTCGTAGCGTCATCCCATCATTCAATGCCCAAACTCCTGCAGGATCAAGGGCGGGTAGCCTAATAGGTATTAGCACGATCTTCAAGGATTCAGCCAAAACTACACAGCAAATCATTAGGGTTAGCCCTAGAGTCATTTTGTTTTGCAAAGACACTGAGAACCCTGCCCTTTGTGTTGAGACCATTGCCCCATATTTGCAAGGTGAATTTAACCCCATACTAGCCCTTGAAACTGAGATTAAGGCTACACTAAATCAAAGCTTGAAGATTTCTAATATCATTGCTCAATCACTTTCTCACCCTTCTAATGAAGCAAAAGCTGCACTTAGAATATGCAAGTCACAATATAGAAACATTGTGGATACTATAAGAGAAGCTTCAGAATTGTTGAATCAACAAAATGTGGTTGATGCATATTACAAATTTTCATCTGTTATGGCAGATAGATCTTCTTGTGAAGATGCTATTGCTGAATGTCAAGGAGTTGAAAACCCATTTTCTGAGGATTCTCAAATTATTTATCAACTTGGTGGAAATTGTTTGGCCATTTTGGATGGGATAATTAATAGTTCTATCCATTTCTAAATTTAAACTCAATTTTTTGTTATGACTACAAATTATTTGGTGATGATCATGATAGAATGTTGATTATGATCATTGTGAAATCCTTTTGTTGTTGTTAAATGGTTATTTAGGGTTTCTTCAATATGTGCAATTTTTTAAGCTACAATGCAATGAAATATATCAAACTTAATGAATGGGATTTTTTATTTATTTGATATGTTTTCATTATGATTCTTTAATGTTAAGGTTTCCCAAGGTTAACGAATATCTTATACTAACTTTATCGGTATGTGGTTTAGTTATTTATCAACTCGGTGGAAATTGCTTGACCATTTTGGATGGGATAATTAATAGTTCTATCCATTTCTAAATTTAAACACAAATTTTTTGTTATGACTACAAATTATTTGGTGATGATCATGAGAGAAGGTTGATTATGATCATTGTGAAAAACTTTTGTTGGTGTTAAATGGTTATTTAGGGTTTAAATATGTGCAATTTTTTAAGCTACAATGCAGTGAAATATATCAAACTTAATGACTCGGATTTTGTATTTATTTGATATGTTTTCATTATGGTTCTTTAATGTTAAGATTCCACAAGGTTAACGAATATCTCATATGTATATCTAACTTTATCGGTATGTGGTTTAGTTATTTATCAACTTGGTGGAAATTACTTGGCCATTTTGGATGGGGTAATTAATAGTTCTATCCATTTCTAAATTTAAACTCAATTTTTTTGTTATGACTACAAAATATTTGGTGATGATCATGAGAGAATGTTGATTATGATCATTGTGAAATCCTTTTGTTGTTGTTAAATGGTTATTTAGGGTTTCTTCAATATGTGCAATTTTTTAAGCTACAATGCAAGGAAATATAACAAAAACTTAATAAGTTGGATTTTGTATTTATTTGATATGCTTTCATTATGATTCTTTAATGCTAAGGTTCCATAAGGTTAACAAATAAATTATATTCATTTGAAGAAAATGATTTGCATTGCACCAAAACTAAGTTTTTTGTCAGAAAATATGCTTTTAGTTAAGAAATTTTGTTTTATGGGGATTCAAATTAACAATTGATATGATTAAGGTGGAATTTTAAGAATAAAAATGATAAGGAAATTAATAGTTCGAGACTCATTCAATATAAATATTAACATGTTACTATTCGCCTATAAAATAATAACAGATGATATCTATAAAGGTATAATAGTTTAACTCGAAAGATGATTGTGGACCGTGGTGATTATTGAGAATGTTGATGATCCATGGAGGAGGATGATTGCAAGGTTGAAGAGCATGGTTTTTGGTTGTTAATAACAAATTTTCCTTTCAATTAATAAAATTAGTGGAAATTATACAGAAAATAATACAATCAAGATCGATGTGTTATAGAGTCATTATATATTTCATGACATATTCAATTGAACATAAGTATCTAACCATAATCAGAAAAGGTTAAAATTTGAGACTAAATCAATGTATAAAGGTAGACTCCTAAACTCAAGAGTTTAACAATTTCATTAAAGTCAACTTGAACTTTTACAAGTTTAACAAAAAAAGAAGAGTTAACTTATTTTTTGACCTAGGATCATAAACAACAAGAGTTTAGGAGTAACCTTGAGAATTTAACAACAAATTAAATTTATCAAAGAAAATATTAAAAAAATTTGGGTAGAGTTTGAGTGATTTTGGTCACATTGATGCTACTATTAGTGGAATTACTACGATATTTATATCCTTTATATTAAATGAGTTGACAATTATACTCTTAAAAGTAAAAGAAAAAAATATAATTTATATTCATGAGCTTTTACCACTTATAAAGTTTTTTACTCACAAGTCTATCATGTCCTAGTTGAACTATTGGGTCTGATACCACTTATTGGATCCACCCATGATCGGAGAGTTTCTAACAATAATAGAGCTCAATTGTTACGAGACATGAAAAGGAGTAGAAAATAATAAGTAAGACAACATATCTTGAACTAAAACTTTAACATAATAGTTAAATAGACTTTCACCACTTAGAAAATCTTCTATTCATCCCATCATATCTAATGTGAAAATTTACACACATTAAACCATATTGCACCATACTAATTAAAACTAGTTTGGGATAAAAAATTCATAAAGAGAAATTCATAAATCAAACCTCATAGTCATTAACACAATTAATCATTAAACATTTCAATAATTCAATTATATATTGCAAATAAAAATATTTATTTCTATAAATTTATTATAAAATATACAAATTAGTCTATATCCAAGTTAATTATTGGATCAGTGTTTGAACCAATATATTTGTACTCTAATGAGGATCATAATTGATGCAATATTAATATAAAAGAAAAATATATATGTAGTGATAGTGTAAGAATTTTTTACGGACCAACATTCATATTTAATTATTATTTACTTTTAAAAATAAATAATATAAACGAATGATGTAATAACTGTATCTAAATATTTACGCTAACAATGCATAAGTATAGTCGCTTGAAAATCAATCATCAGTAAACAAAGTATCACTTTGCGATGAGTGAGTATCCTCTGCATTAATGTAAAGACAAGTACTACAAAAACAAAGAAAAAAATAACATGGTAAGACATTTTTATCATTTTATAATGAAATAAAAACATAAGAAAAAACAAGTATTTGTCTATCTATTAATAAAGAGAATCCTTGTTGCTTTGTGACATACATCTATGAAGATTTTTTTGTACTACTAGCATAAGTATTCCTCACGCATAAAGATAAAGAACTAATCTCTCACCGGGTGCATTAATGCCCCTCCTAATAAGTGTCGATATCAAAAATTGAATCATTGATATTTTGTTTATCTTAAAAATCTAGTGTCACCTTATATAACTATACCAATATATTATTAAGGGGAAGGATCCACTCACTCCAAGAGTAGGTGGAAAATAACTACTCCTCATCTTAGTCATCTAATCTTAAAAAATACATTGGTTTAGATGTGCTCACCAATTCAAACAATTGGATTTCCAAAAAATGAATGATTATGATGTAAAATAAGTGTTTTTCCACTTATTCTTGGAGAAAATGTATTTTTCCCGTATTATTAATATAGGTAAAGAGTTGTAAGATTATAAATTAGGAAAATGAAATATCCTCCTACTAAATCCTCCTACTCACAAGAAAGTGACATGTGTCACTTGTAAAACCAATCACTAACAAATAAAGTACCACTTTGTGACATATGTCTGTTTATGGTAGGAGGATTAATACGATGATTTGGTATGATGATATAACATTAATCTATAAATTATTTTCACAAAAGAAATAGTAAAATGAAGAAAGTTTAAAAAACAGTGCCAAGTTTAACGCATGCACTATCATGATGTGTATTCCAAATATGACAATTTGTGAAGAAGAATCAGCAACGGTTGAACTTCAACCCCAATTCCCTTCTGTTACGTTCACTCATCTCCGTTTACTTCGCTTTTCTCTTTCTCTCTCTTTCACATCTTCCAAAACGACGTCGCATAAAACAAAGAATAAGTCATATTCGCTTACTCTCACTGCACGAACCGTATAAAAGACACAATTCCTTCAATTTGTGAAGAGGAAAAAACGAATACGTAAATATTCTCTGTTTTCATCAAACCCTAATTCCTATTCGCTTCAAATTAAGGCCTTATCAATTGTAGAAAGCGAACAAAATTTGTATCACTCGTGAGGTTTTTACCTGATTCATCCCTTTTTATTCTCAATTTTACGTAATCTTTGGTTTTATTTGATTTCAATTATTTGCTAGATTTCGATCGATGTTAGTTTAAAAAAAAAATGAGGAATCTTGAATTTCGTCTCTGTTGATTTTGACTGTAATTCAAATTGCAATCAGAAATTTAGAATTCGATAAATGCCGCAAACAATGCTTATAGTGAGTTCTGGGAGGATAGATGTAAACATTTTTTTCCTCACGAGCAGAGATGTTGTTCCCGGGATTTGAACCAATGAAAACAACCTCGCCGTTGCGCCGAGATTCAGTCTCTTAACCAATTAAATTAAATTAAAATAATTGAATTCTGTATTGAAATCTATTTTTACCGGTGAAGCAAATTGTTAGGTTAATTTGGAAATGGTATCATTTGGTTTTATAAAATTATGGATCTGATTGCTGGTGTTTTTTTAGTAACCCTGTTGCAGCGGAAACAATAATGCAATCATGAGGGTTTTCCATCAGCATTAGTTGAAGAGATGCAGAGAATCAGGTTGTAATATAACAAGTGTTTAATGGAAGATTTAGGTGGTACCCGTTTTGACAGTATCAGCAATGCTGTTAGGAGGAAGAGGAGCCAAACTCCACGGAGGCCTGTTTCGCTGCCCGTTTCGCTGCCCGTTTCTGAAGGTCATGACCTGTCTCCCTCGTCGTCAATGCCGTCTTTAGAAGAAGTTGGCAAGGCTTCTAGTGACGAGAATGCTGGTTATGATACTAGTTTCAAGAGAAAAGAATTCAATCATAAGCATGGTGTTTCTCAGGCATCATCTGTTATTGGAGTTGAAGATGATGCCTCCCATGGAAAGCGTAAAAAGGATGGAGGATTTCATGTGTTTTATAACAACGAGCCTGGACGGAGTGGTTTACATGATAGACGCTCTAGTGAAGGCGTTCTTGCTCCAGCAAATTGGAAAGGTTCTAGCAAATCGAGGGATAACTTCAATTCAGAATCAAGAAATGCAGATATGTATGGTGGAAGGAATCCCGAGGATGTGAGTTTGGGGCAATTTGGTGTTTCTCAGGATGGATCCGGGAATGAGAACAAGGTTAAAAAGGTTAAACTGAAGGTTGGCGGTGTGACACGTACCATTCAAGCCAACTCAGCATCTAATAGTGCTTCAGGAAGTGCATCGACTATCAAAAGCTCTCGTGCATCAGATGCCTCTAGGTCACGCCAAAAGCAAAAGGTATTTCGCTTGTGGATATAACAGTAGCTTTTATCAGAATTTGATACATCATTTTAATCCTTAACATGCAGTTATATAGTGTTAGCTTATGGGATGTAAAGCCATTCAAGTGCTTCCTCCTGAAAGTTTAAGACTTTAGGAGATTTGATGCTTGGCGTGTTAGTAGAGCCTTTATGACCAAGCAGTAAGGAATATATTCTTTGTCACTCACATTATTCATAATTAAATTAAATTTCAATCTAAAGTAAAGTGGGCCTGTGCATTTTCCATGCGTCAAGCCCAAAGGGCTCTCGCATGAGGAGACTTGCTAGAGATTTTAAAAACCATCCTAGTGCTTTCACCCCTAAATCTCAGGTGGTGCTTGATGCCTTGCATGCATACTGGTCAAAGGATATATCTTCCTTTCAGAATTAAATCATTATTTGGTTAGAAATTTCTACGAAGCGTTATTTTGCAATATTGTTGAGATATATCATACCTGAATTGACTCAAGGATGATACAGAGTATATATGGAAGAATATGTCTCGTCTTCGTTGCTTATCTATAAATAAAATATTTCCTCCTTTTTTAAGTTATAGAATCCCATTTGATTGCTCCCTTCAAATTGTTTTCTTGCAGAGTAATTCAGATGATAATCATTCTCCTTCTGATAAGAGGCGTAAACTGCAAGGCCTTCCTTGGAAGGATTTTGCAAGGGATGGGTATGGTGTTGGTAAGGAGGAGTCATTGATGGGGAGGACATCTGGAAAGAATACATTTGGTAAGCAAGGAGACAAATCTGAACCAGCTCGTAAGAGCAAGCGAGTACCAAAGAGGCGTGTGCTTGTTGGGGAACTCAGTGATGATGGAAATGAGGATGATGAGATTCGGTACTTGGAAAAGCTGAAAACATCAAAAGTTGCTGTGGTGAATAGAGATGAAGAAGAATTAAGCAAGAAACACCAAAAACTTTCTAGTGTCTTGAGTACGGAAAATGCTGCCTTTTCAGGGTCAAGCAAAAATGGTAAGAAAAGGTCTAGAACTGATCGAGTCGATGAGGATACTGATTATGAGGATGAAGAAGAATCAGTATCTGATGGTGAACTTGAAGATAAGAAAAAGAAAAAACAAAGGAAGGAATCTGTTGAAGTATTGATGGACAGTAAGAGGGAAATGACTCTTACAACGCGTCAACGGGCCCTTCAGTCTGGCAAGGATGCCTCTGGTACAAGTTTAATTGAGTTTCCCAATGGATTACCACCTGCCCCTTCTAGAAGTGAGCATTTATCTGTACTTTATCTTCTGCTTCCCATTTCATGATAGATTCATGACCTGTGTTTTGCTTAATTTCATAAAATAAGATTACTGCCATAGATTTCATACTGATTTGCAAACTATGTTGCTTATTTTGTAACATTATATCTTAACTACAGAGCAAAAGGAGAAGCTTTCAGAAGTGGAGCAGCAACTGAAGAAAGCTGAGGCTGCCCAGAGGCGTAGAATTCAAGTTGAGAAGGCTGCCAGGGAATCTGAGGTTTGTTTTTGTTCTCTCGAAGTTGCAGTTTTATTTCTCATTATGTTTGATTTTACTCGGAGAAGCAAGTCCATTTGAAATTTTTAATTCTTTTTGTAGGCGGAAGCTATCAGAAAAATACTTGGTCAAGACTCCAGTAGGAAGAAGAGAGAAGATAAAATCAAGAAGCGCCAAGAAGAACTGGCACAGGTTTTGCAGTGTTAAATGAATTTCCTGCTTTGTATATTAATTTTTTGCACAGCTTTCAGTTTTTATTGAATTATTCTGTGCAGGAGAAGGCAGCCAATGCACAAATACTTCCACCAAACACCATCAGATACGTGTATGGTCCTAATGGGACAACTGTGACCTTTCCTGAGGAAATGGGGTTCCCTAGCATATTTAACTCCAAACCCATTAGGTATTGTGCTGCTTTTATTTGATGCATACCCGTTACACTTTCTTCCCTGATTAATTGTAGGATATGTGTGGCAAATAAAATGAAGTGTTCATACCAAGAGAGTGCAAGGGGTAAACCAGAGAATGAGGTGAAAATTAGTGTCTTCGCAGCTTCGCTTCACTGTGTTATGTCCCTTTATTAAGTGAAGTGAATGTTTGCTTCACATGCTAATCTTACAGCTATACAAAAGTTGGAGTAGCTTTCAAGAATACTAACAACGAAAGCATTAGACTGGCCAAATGTCATGGTAAGTAAGGGTGATTTTGGGTACTGTTGGCATTTGGCCAAGCAGTTGAGGAGTTAGGGTTTAGCTCCTCAAGGTTTGATGATGAAGGGAGGGGGTTTCTGCCCTCTTATTAATGATGTAAAGTGAAGGCTTGCTTTACAAGCCTCCTGTTACATATTGGTATAGAAAGTTTAGATTAGGGGAAGACCTACTCTCACACAAGGCTAGGGTTTTCGAACTTACATATTGCCTACCAACAGAAGAACGTAGAATGAACCCAAGCTACAGAAACTATGGGCGTAAACTTTGACCAGATGTCTCAACCCCTGATAGCCAAGTGTTGGCTGTTTAGCAAAAAAAGAGAATTGAAATCTTACTGTTTACCTTTGGTTTTCCATGTTTCCATGATTTTGACAACATTGGCCAGAAGTTAGATGCTTGTGCACCTGCGGGATCAAGCTTTTCAAATTTGGCTTATAGGATCTGTTATACTGTCTTCCTTAGAATTCTTTATGGTATGTTTGGCAAATAAAATTATGAGGGAAAATAAAGGACGGCCAAATGTACGAGGCTCTCAACTAATGAGGTCTGGGGAGAGTAGATATTCGCCGCCTCACAAGCAAAGGATGTTATTTCAAGGAAAATGAGTGTTGAAAATTGATTTTAAAAAAAATTATGATGTTTAGCAGAACAGAAACTTGAGTGTTTGCCTTTGGTATTTTCTTTTTCCCTGATGTTGACAAAAATAAAAAATGAACATTATCAGAAGTCAGAAACTATTGCTGTAAATCTGTTCTACAAACACATCACAACTTTCTTTCTCTGCTAATGATATATCATCCGATATTGTTTCAGTTATCCTCCACCTCGGGAGAAATGTGCCGGTCCATCTTGCACCAATCCATATAAATATCGGGATTCAAAATCAAAGCTTCCTCTTTGCAGTCTCCAATGCTACAAAGCTGTCCAGGTGAAGGTAGTGGCTGAAACTACATCTTGATGTTGTGAATGGTCCTCTCTATCACTGGCTTATGCCAGTCATATGGAACCCTTGAAAGTTTTCTGTTGTTTGCTTTTGGCAGAGAGCTCATTGTTTATGATTGTTCATTTGCTCTATTATATCTATATTGTTGGAAGTGGATACCAAATACACACACTGTTTTGTTCTGTTCTGTTTCGTTCTCTGCCTTTTTCTATAGCAATTCTAAGAAATGTCATTCTTATTAACATTTACAATTTTAAAAATACAAACTATCATTGTATCATATATTAAAGGCTAAAATAAACTTTTACTCCTCTAACTTTATTAAAAGTTTTAATTTGGTTCCTTATGTAATTATCAGTTTGAGTAGGTCCTCTAAGTTCACAAATTGGTCTATGTAGTACTTTCCCTTATCAATTTTATATTTATGTTAGATCTCATCATTAATCTGTTGAAATCTGGGTTTTTGTTTGTCGGAATTTTCTTTATTTTTCCTCCTTCCTTTCTGCAAGTCTATAACTACTCAAAGAACCACCATAACAGCCAAACCTTCAAAGAAAATTGCTATGCAAAAACAGATTTAGAAGCACCCAAAATCACTGCACCACCACATGGTGGCCAAATTGGTCAATTTTGAGCTAAACCACTAAGAGGGAGATGGACATAGACACTATGAGTGAAGGAACAAGTTTGACCCCTCTAGCATATTCCGGGTCGGTTTTTAGCCAAAAAAATCTATCCAATCTAAACACTTAATTAATTTGTGGTCTGATCTAATGTATTTACATTAAGATATTTGATCCAAACAATATAATATGCCGATCTATTGATTGACAATAAGAGGAAAATGACTTTTGACAATGCATCAATGGGCCCTTCAGCCAAGCAAAGATCATGCATTTATGACAATAAGAGGATAATGACTCATCATTTCTTTCATTTTCCATATTAGAGAATGATGAGTCATTTTTCTCTTATTTTTTTTAATATAATTTAATTAATTTGCTTGAATATATATTCTTTATTTTTGACTCACATTTAAAGTTTATCTAACCTTTTATATATTCAAAACACATTGATAATAAAGTTTAGAGTAAATTACACTCATATGAGTTTTAGTAAAATTATATAAATTATCTATCGTACACAAATTCCTATATATATATTATATTGACTAGTGATTATATATGCATGAGAGATAAATGTAATCTTTTAAATAAAAAATGGTGATATATGTAATTAAGTTAAACAAAATATGGTATTACAAGTCAAATGGTATACAAGTACATCTTCATTATTTGTGGTTCGTTACAATATAATATAGTATAAGAGTGAATTAAACAATATATTTTTAGAATTATTGATACATTTGTAACTTACGAATAACTAAGAGACATTGACTCTTATACTATTTGAATTTTCTTATACATTATACCACATTTTGTTTAACTTAATTATAATCTTCACATTTTTTTATTAAAAAATCATATATTTTTTCTAATTCATGTAGGGATAGTTAGTATAATGTATAAATAGGGACCATTTATGTAAGTGCAAAAAAAATGTGTAATTTGTATAATTTTAATAAAGCTGAGAGGTGTCACTATAATTTACTGTAAAGTTTATTTTCAAAATATAATTTTTTTTTCATACATTAATATCTATTATTACATAAAAAAAATACGTCTATATCATATTGTCACTTTTCAGTTTTCACCAGGAATTTTCTTCACAATAGTTATCGGTGATGTGGATTCAAAATTTTATCATAGAGTTTGGGTTATGTGCAATGCATTATTGATATGGTGGAATAATTACATCAATTCGAAATTAAAATGTATAGGCTAAAATTGGAAATATATTTATTTAATGAATATAATATGTTTTAATGAATTTCAATTAGAGTACACGTGGCTAGCCTAAATAATAACATTTATTTATTTGGAGCTCATATCTATTATACTAAAAGAAAAAAATGTTCTCCATTATTAGTCTTGGACACATGTCATCTTCTCATGCAAAGTTTTCCCACCCAAACACTCCCACCAACTACCATGCATAGTCCCACATTGTATCATTGTCATCTACATTCATATCATACATCAAACCATCAACTACCATTCATAGTCCCACATTGTATCATTATCATCTACATTCATATCATACATCAAAATGACACATGCATGTCACATTTATTAATCCTTCATTTTTTCTACCAAACACTTAATCATGTTCACATATTCTCATTCATTTTTCATCCAAAAATCTTTCTTCATTTTCACTAAATCAATTCTTATATTTCTTCATTTTCCCTAAAATCATATTCTGATTAGCAATTCTATTATACTATTATGCATTTTCATTATAATATTCTCATATTAATTTATATTAAAGATATATGAGTTTAGGGGGAAAAATAATTCATATCCTATTATGCTGTTTGACTATGTAAAACAAAAATAATTCTTTAAATTCTCATCCACATTATCCCAAAAATGATGAACTCTTTGTAACAAAAATCACAAAGTCAGAATAATGAAAAACTTTGAATGAGAAATGAAGAAAATTAAAGTAAGATGTAATATACTATTACCTAAGAAGAATAAAAAGAATCATGAGATTATAAGATTATCCTATTACGCACATATGCAATTACCATTACCTATAGGAAATTGCGGTTTGATTATGTAAAAAGAAAAATAATTCTTTAAATTTTCATCTACATTATCCCGAAAATGATGAATCTCTCTAACAAAAATCACAAAGTCAGAATATTAAAAAACATAGAATGAGAAATGAAGAAAATTAAAGTATGATGTAATGTTACCTAAGAAGAAGAAAAAGAATCATGAGATAGAAGAAAAAGAATCATGAGACTGTAAGCAAAAAGTGTTGGTAATAATTGTAAAATATCGGGGTATGATGTGGTGTGAAAGCAATTCTATAAATATCTCATATTTCGATTATCAATTCTATTATATTATTATTATGCACATTTCTTATATATTGATTTCTATTAATAACCATGTACATATGTTTAAAATCAACATTCATCACCATTACCATTCTAGAATATTTATGAATAATTCAATTAGAATGAATATAATTATTATACTTAATGATCATTCATGATTTCATAAAAAATCATTATACACATTTATTCTTATATTCTTTTTCCCACAAAAAATCTTTCTTTATTTTCCTAAATCAATTCTTATATTTCTCCATTCTTATAATATTGTGCACATTCAATTGATATCGCATAATCTCATTAGCAATTCTATTATTCTATTATGCACATTCATTATATATTTCCTTGGGATGGCAAAAATACCCGCACCCGTGGGTACCCGTTAAAATACCCACAACGGGTACCCGCAAAAATAGCTCATGGGTGGGAATGAGTATCATGATACCCGCGTACATATTTTAATTAAATATTTTTTAATTAGTTATTATTAATTTAACATTATATTTGTTTATTTTATTATTACTTCATAATAAAATTTAGTAATAAGACTATAATCATAAAATTATCATATACATGTCATATTATTTAAGTAAAAAATATTTTTATAGATTAATTATTATAAAATATATAAAATATAATTATAATGAAAAACCCGTTGGGTACCCGCAAATTGTGTGGGTACGGGCACGGGTATGCACTACCCGTGCCCGTTGCCATCCCTAAATTATTTCCCCTAAATCAATTCTTATAAGTGAGGCTTTAAATTCGTATAATATTCTGAAAGCAATCCTATTAATTTTTCATACTCTGATTAACAATCATATTATACACATTTCTTATATATTTCCCCCGAAATCAATTCTTATCAATATTATTATATACATTCCATATATATTTATTTATATTAATTTCTATTAATCATCAGCTACATGTGTTTAAAATTATACCAAACAATTAATTTCCCTAAATCAATTCTTATTATAAGTGGAATTTTAAATTCTTATAATATTGTGAAAGCAATCCTATTGATATCTCATATTCTGATTAGTGATTAACAATCCTATTATCTTATTATTCACATTCCTTATATATTCCTCCCTAAATCAATTCTTTTCTTTCTTTATTTTCCCAAAATCAATTCTTATAAGTGGGACTTTAAATTCTTATAATGTTGTGAAAACA
This sequence comes from Lupinus albus, assembly GCA_009771035.1. Classification (NCBI taxonomy): domain Eukaryota; kingdom Viridiplantae; phylum Streptophyta; class Magnoliopsida; order Fabales; family Fabaceae; genus Lupinus; species Lupinus albus. The sequence goes on from CM020016.1 coordinate 1,821,192, forward strand.
ATCTTATTAATGTCTCATACTTTGATTAACAATCATATTATCCTATTATTATGCTCATTTATTATATATTCATTTATATTAATTTATATTAATCATCAGGTACATATCTTTAAAATTATACTCAACAATTAATCATTATTCATCACCATTACCATACCACAATATTCATGAATAATTCAATTAGAATGAATATAATTATTATACTCAATGATCATTCATGATTTCATAAAAATATTATTATACACATTTATTATCATATTTTTTCCCTCCAAATTTTTTCCTTTATTTCCCTAAATCAACTCTTATATGACTTAATTTTCCCTAAACTCATATTCTAATTAGCAATCTTCATTACATGTAATGTGTGTTCTTAATCATATGACAATAAAATAACGTCTCGTGCAAATTTACGGGTAATATGTTTGTTTTTAGCCATTAAAATGTACGAGTCACACGTTTACTCTTAACAATAGGAATGCACGAGTAACATATGTGTTTTTAATTATGTGAATACACAAGTAACATGTGTATTTTTAACTATATGAATGCAAATATAGTACATGTCTACATTAACTATACGAATGTGAATAACACATGTGTCTTTTTAAAAATGTCAATGTACGGATAACATATGTGTTTTAACTATACGAATGTACGGGTAACATATATGTTCTTAGCAATACGAATGCACGAGTAACATGTGTTTTTAATCATGCGAATACACAAGTAACATGTGTCTTCTTAACAATACGAGTGCACGAGTAACATATGTGTTTTTATTCATACAAATACACAAGTAACATGTATGTTTTAACTATATGAATGTACGTAAAAAAACGTGCATTCTTAAGCATACGGAAAAAATGTCACCCCGTGCATCCGCACGGGTATCTTGCTAGTTTACCTAGTATAACTAAGTGTATTCATAACCCTCTATGTGTAATAAACTAATTCCTTTCAGAGTGTGTAAATATTTTTTGTCGCTATCAGAAATTAAACTCTTAACCTTTTGGTCAATATAAGTGGATGATGTAATAATTGTGTATAAATCTTTACACTGTCAGTGCATAAATATTACACTTTTTCTCATAATGCCAAATTCTTACTTGTAAGAAATAAAGACGAATTGAATCGTGTACATGTTAGGAGTCTCATATTGAGTAGAATAACAAACTCAATGTAATACTTAAGTCATAATGTTCTCCTACCTAATAGACTAGTCTTTTGAGTTGTGTTCTCCTCATGTGTTTAAGTCATAACAATTGGTGTTTTAATTGAAAGTTGTTTCACGGAAAGGGTTATCTATAGGCCGGATCAAAGTATATTACCTAATACTGATAGGTGAGTGAAAATGCATAAAGAGAAAGAACTATCATCAGGTCAATGTCGATAGAGTTAAAGCTGTCATGGACGTTAACCCTTAAAGGGGTGACAATGTTATGAGTCTTACATTGAGTAGAATAACAAACTTAATATGGAACTTAAGCCATGAGATTCTTCCACCTACTAGACTAGTCTTTTGGGTTGGACTCTACTCATGTGTTTAAGTTCTAACAATTAATGTTAGGAGTGTCGCATTGAGTAAAATTACTAATTTAATGTAATATTTAAGTCATGAGATTCTCTCACTTAAAAGACTAGTTTGAACAAGGGAAATGTATCTACCGAAAGACCCCATAATAATTGAGTATGACTCATCTCTATTAATGAAGAGACAAATAACTTTTTTATGTGTATTCTAAGGACAAAAATGTAATATTCTTTTAAATAAAAAGAATATAAATGTCAATACATGCTGTCTTTCATATACTTTTTCACATTACTTATTTCTTCATTAATGGAGAGGAGTGAGTCTCACTCATAATCATAGTGTTTTGTAGGTAAGTTAACACTAAATTTTTCATTGGGCTATACATATCTTTGACCAATAATTCGATATTTTCATTTGAGAAGCTATGAACAATGTGGGTGTTTGTCGATATATTTAATACTTAAACACAATGTTGATAACTAAGTAAATCTAGGGTAGTACTCATTTATGTTGTTATCAATTTTATCAACTCTGCATTGTTGAATTTCCTGGTGAATATGCAGAATTCAAAATAGATTAGATGTTTTTATTCATGGTCATTTAAATGAACATAAATCATTTGTCCCGAATAGTTTCTCATTTCGTGTCGTTATATATTCCCATTTATGAGTAGACACTTTTTATTGGTTGACTGTCGGAAATCAATCAAATTACTTCCTATGATGGAAGAGTAAATGGATGAGGAATTAAGAGTTGATTCTATGTTCTATTCAAAATATTCAATGCTTGTATTTCATGTTCTCAAGCTATTCCAATTTTGGATCTAATAACTCCTAAGTGAAGCTTACTATTTACACCTTCTTCATTTAATATCCATTAAAGGCATCATTTGATATTGTCTTCTTGATTCAACTTCATTAAATTGAATATAGTCCTTGATCAATTTCTAATGTAGTTCCTTAGTACTTTTTCTTTGGGCAACATAGGAATGGCAACGAGGCGGGTCGGGTTTGTACTTATCTAATCCCGAACCCGAATTAAGTGGGGTTAGAAATAACAATACCATCCCTGAACCCGTCGGGTTTCGGGTAACCCGAACCCGAACCAAAACATATTTTTTTTATATATATATTATATATATATATATGTGAAATTTATATATATATAGCTTTTATATATTTATATATGTATATGTATATGTGTGAAATTTATATATATATATATATATATGAGAAATTTATATATATAGCTTTTATATATGTATTTATGTGTAATTTTATAATTTATATATATTAATCGGGTTCGGGGTAAGGTATTAACAATACCAAACCCGAACCCGAAATTTGAACTCGGGTAAAACCCGAACCCAATCATATCAGGTTTTCCCCGTTAAATTCAGGTTGGGTTCGGGCGGGTACCCGCGAGTTCAGTTTTCATTGCCATCCCTAGGGCAACACCATAATAAAGATAATAATAAGGAAATGAGTTGTTGTAACAACTAAACAAAACAACCTATTAAAATTATGTTAGGATAAAGATAATAATAAAGAAAGATTAACAACAATTTGAAACTAAGACTAAACTAACAATATTTTAAAAATATAAAAACAAACGGAAGTTGTAATTATCTATTAATTCATTATACTTTAAAAAATAAACATTTTTATTACCATTTCATTTAACATGTTTTTCATTTCCATTCCTAAAATCATTAGCATTTTATGTTGTATGTCCCATATTATATGTAGTACCAAATTGATATGTAGTATAATTACCAACTTGTTCACTTCTAAACCTCTTTATTCATTGTATCACCACTAAATCCCTATGTTCATCTCCCTCCATTGCAATTCTTTTATAAAATCCTCAATTTAATTTGGCCTATTTTCCACATCCCTATCCTTCATAATTCTTGTAAACCTCAAAACAATTTTTTTATCATTCATATGTAATATGAAAAGTGTCTTAATTAAATGCATTGTTCCGCCCCGATCAAATGGGTGTCAGTCACATAAGCCCCCAGGAATAAACAAGGCATCTGAGTCTATCAGCACGCTCGATTACTGAGCATACTAATAGACTGGGAGCAATTGTTCTATCCTGGTTGAATGATCATTTCCACAGGTCAACATCATTACTAGCCGAGCATATTAGGTCGGTTCTGAGACCACCATCCCGACACCCCATCTGACACGTCGCCACTATCATGCTACCCTATCTGACACATTGCCAATATCATGCTACCATGCCATATACAATGCGACATCGACATGTCTACAATACGGCTACCAAGTCTGCTATAAGCTATAAGTAAACTATGTACAGAGTATGGCCCTGCCACATCTGTTTGACACGGGAAAAGCAGCCTCCGGCAAGCTATCTGGTCGGCCACGCTAATAATACTCCGCGAGGATTATTTCGTCCACCTTACCACTATAAATAGGGGATCTCCTCATAAGGAAAAACACACACTCTCTCTAACCCTCGAACTTACTCTCCATCCTTCTACTATCTTTCATTATCATTGAACTTATTATTCATTGCAATATACCTGCTCTCTACTTCCTCTCAAGTTTCATACTAACTTGATCGCTGAAAAACCTTTTCAAGTACCTCTACCAGCGGGTCCAGCTCATCCCAGACATCTCAAGGAATACTTCATACACTCTTCAGACATCTCAAGAAATTAGCCCTCTTGAACCTCCGGTTCGACCACCCCCTCTTGAACCACAAAAGAACATGCATAAACCAAAATAAACAACAATTGATACAAATCTCATTAAAGACAACATTCAACAAAATAGCCTACAAAAATTATAAACATTAATGATAAATTTTTCATTTTTATTGAAAAATATATAGCATAAGTAGGATCTCACAATCAATATCCATATCTAAATTCAAATTCAAAGCAAATGCACAATGTCATTTATGTGTTTAATCACAATGGCCACTATTAGAAAATATTTAACCAAATATAGCAAACAAAAAATCATTTAACCAAACCCTAGGCCATCACAAAATGGTTTAACTAAGGAAATAAGAATGTGGTTATTCCTTCATAAAATGATTGTTATAGAATATGAAACATTCTCCACATTAACAAACTCAATTCATTCCCTAACCCTTGTTAACTCCATTACCATTTACCTTATGATTCTTCCTTTCTCCTTAGACAAATGATTGAATGAAACACCTCTCGATTGAATGTATTAGCATTACCACATTTTTCATTTTACGGCATAACAAAAAATCGTGATCATAACTGTTAAATCTATGATATAAAGTTTAAACCACAATTTTACCATGGTTTTCAAAGTTTTCTACATACCTATTCATACAACATTAACTCAACATCAAAATCAATGTAAAGTAATTTCTTTACTAGTTTTGATAGCAATTGCATAGCATCAATGTTACCATATTTGGCAGGATGAACCTTAACACATAGAATTCATGTCTTCTAACCACCATCTTCATTTAGAGAGAAGAAAAAGATTAAGACAATTTAAATTATTAGTTAATAAACAAGCATGACAATGAGTCTAGATGGATCCGGATAGTCCATTATCCGGTCTCGCCACATTGCTTCAATTTTGGATCTAGACCTATCTCGACTTGTGCTAATACCTGCGGGCCATTGGGTACCTAACATATCAATGAGTATCATAAATTCAGAAATATTAAAAATAATTGTAAGTAATTTATGCACTTATGTATTTGTTTCTTACATCTTATATGTTATTTAGACAATTAAGAAGAGAAATTTTTTATAAAACTTAATTTAAAGTTTTAAACCCAACTTAATTTGACTATTAAAAACAACTCATTTCAATATTAGGATGAAAAATTCATTTAGTAAGAATTCTTCAATTAACATAACAATACCTCAAACATATGAATTAACAACAAAATGTCAGTGCTTAACAAAATAACATCACAATTAAACAACATAACAATCACATTTTTGAATTAATATGATATTATAATTATGAATTAATATAATATTACAGTATAGATTAATATGATATTACAATTATGTTGTTATATATATTTTGATTAAAGAAGAAATAGTGGATCCAAGTACCCACAGGTCTAGGTAACCCCAGACTCATCAAATAACTACTCTTAAAATCACAGGTCTCAATTACTTATAAATCCAAAACATGGACCTTGACTCGATCCATTGCAAATATTATTTGCAGGTACTCGCGAATCCAAATATTCATTATCATCCCTATACTAATCCACCTTCATCTTTAGATTCATAAACCAACTCCCATTTCACTTAATCTATTTTTCCATCATTTATTTATATTACTTTTTTCAAAGAATCAAGGGTGGAGATCCACTTACTCGTAAGTTTTTTAAACTTACTCCATAACTTAGCCATCAATTCTAAGGAAATCTAATGGTTTAGATCTACTTACTAATTCAAACCATTGGATTTTCCTAGAATTGATGACTAAGATGTGGAGTAAGTTATTTAAACTTATTCTTGGAGTCAATGAATCCGTCCTCAAGAATCAATCATAATTAAATATAAATGATAAATGATACAATGACAACGTATAAAACTTTTATGCACCTACTTTTTTTCCCTAGGTTGTTTTGCCTAAACAAAAGCAACCCTTGCTTTCTGGCAGCAGCACACATATGATACACTCTTATCACTAAACTGAACACAACAACCCTTATCTTATGGCCAAGCTTTGGTTTATTTTCATTGGTTTCAAGATACCATGGGATCAAGGTTCTAACTACATTAATATTTAAAATCTATGATAAATATTTTTATTTTTATTTTTTCAAAATGAGAAAAAAAAATAAAACTTTAACGCGTTCACTTTAATGTATTATGTATCTTCCTAATGTGGGTGTTTGTGTAGAATCATCTTCTACAAATGAAACCCTCATTGCATTGTATAAGAACCATTCTTTGTCTTTTTTTCTTTTCACATTTTCCTCAAAACGGCGCCGCAGAGAACAAAGAAGAAACCTTTGATACTCTCTCTTTAACGAAGAAGCTTTTGCTTTTGATCAAACCCTAATTCTGAATTGCTTCATTTTGGAGGTGAAGTATTTTTTAGCAAAGTTGAGATTTTTAACTGATTCACTGTTTGATTCTTTTTAATTTTACTTGGTCTTTGTGTTTTGTGTGTTTATTTTGATTCTTATTCTCAGAATCTGTGCTTAGGGTTTCTGATTTTTTATTTTATTTTTTTTTGTAAAATAAGGATGATGATTTATGATAAAGTGTTATGAAATTGTTTGATCTGTGTGCCTGATCCTGTTTGATCTGTGTGCCCGATCCTGTTTGATCGGTGTACCCGATCCTGCCTAGTGAGATAAAGACTTGATTATTGTTGTTGTTGTATTTGTAAAATCAGGAAGATGATTTATAATAGAGCGTTATGAGATAAAGTTGAGGTTTTTGACTGATTCACTGTTTGATTCTTTTTAATTTTACTTGGTCTTTGTATTTTGTGTGTTTATTTTGATTCTTATTCTCAGAATCTGTGCTTAGGGTTTCGGATTTTTATTTTATTTATTTGTAACATAAGGAAGACGATTTATGATAGAGCGTTACGAGATTGTTTGATCTGTGTACCCGATCCTGCCTAGTGAGATAAAGGCTTGATTATTGTTGTTGTATTTGTAAAATAATGAAGACGATTTATGATAGAGCGTTATGAGCTTGTTTGATCTGTGTACCCAATCCTGCCTAGTGAGATAAAGACTTGATTACTGTTGTTGTATTTGTAAAATCAGGAAGATGATTTATGATAGAGCGTTATGAGATAAAGTTCAGGTTTTTGACTGATTCATTGTTTGATTCTTTTTAATTTTACTTGGTCTTTGTGTTTTGTGTGTTTATTTTGCTTCTTAATCTCAGAATCTGTGCTTAGGGTTTCGGATTTTTTATTTTATCTATTTGTAAAATAAGGAAGATGATTTATGATAGAGCGTTATGAGATTGTTTGATCTATGTACCTGATCCCGCCTAGTGAGATAAAGGCTTGATTATTGTTGTTGTTGTATTTGTAAAATAAGGAAGATGATTTATGATAGAGTGTTATGAGCTTGTTTGATCTGTGTACCCGATCTCGTCTAGTGAGATAAAGGCTTGATTATTGTTGTTGTTGTATTTGTAAAATAAGGAAGATGATTTATGATAGTGTTATGAGCTTGTTTGATCTGTGTACCCGATCCTGCCTAGTGAGATAAAGGCTTGATTATTGTTGTTGTTGTATTTGTAAAATGATGAAGACAATTTATGATAGTGTTATGAGCTTGTTTGATTTGTGTACCCAATCTCGCCTAGTAAGATAAAGGCTTGATTATTGTTGTTGTTGTATTTGTAAAATAAGGAAGATGATTAATGATAGAGTGTTATGAGCTTGTTTGATCTGTGTACCCGATCCTGCCTAGTGAGATAAAAGCTTGATTATTGTTGTTGTTGTATTTGTAAAATAAGGAACTTTGGATTTCATATGTGTTGATTTTGATTGTAATTTGTAACAGAACAGCAACATGATACACAAATGCTGCATCAAATTTTTGAAGTGAATTTATGATCATGTACGAATAAAAATCTTGATTCAATTAGGTTTGAATGAATTAATTTCAACTATGAGCTGTGTTATGTTCAAGTTTATATTTTACTGTAGAAGACATCAGTTAGGTTACAATGTTTGGATCTTGGTTACATTGGAAATTGTATTATATGATTTGTTTTTAAGATTAATCAATGTGATGTTTCATATAACTATTGCAGGGAATAATAGTGGTTTGAGGGTTTTCCTTCAGCAATAGTTGAAGGAGCACTAGAAGATGGAGAATTTAGGTGGTACCTGGTTTGATGGTTTAAGCAATTCTGTCAGGAGAAAGAGGAGTCAAATGTCTCGCAGGCCTCGTCATGATTCCCTGCCTGCTTTTGAAGGCCGTGGCCTTAAACCCTTGTCGTCAACGCCGTCTTCAGAGGATGCTAGCCAGATCTCTAGTCACAAGAATGCTAGCAATGCTACTAATTTCAATACTAAACACCATGTCTCTCATACATCGGGAAATGTAGATATGTATGGTGGGAGGAATTCAGAGGGTCCGAGGCAATCTGGTGATTCTAAGGATGGAGTGGGAAATGAAAACAAGGTTAAAAAGTTAAAGCTCAAGGTTGGCGGTATGACGTGTACTATTCATGCCAACCCTGCAGGTAACACTGCTCCAGAAAATGGATTGCCGATGAAGAGCTCTCAATCATCCGATGGCGCTAAACCACAGGAAAAAAAACAGGTATTTCTCTTTTTGTTGTAATGTAATAGTAGCTTTTATCAGAATATATGACATCTCACTCCTCAACATTTAGTTATACCATATGTTAGATAGTGGTAAAGCTATTCAAGTGCTTCCACTAAGATGCATTACATGTTACTTGAACCTCTATGACCAAGAAGTGAGGAGTCTGATTCTTGTTGATATCATTCTTCGTAAGTAAATGAAATCAAAGTCCAAAGTAGAGTTAAGTGGGCTCATGCATTGTTTGTTTCAAGCTCAACGGGTACTCACACGTGCAAGGGCTTGTTAGATAAACCACATCTACGGGTATCAGCCGTAGACTCGTTGTATATTTGCCTTTTCTGAATTAATAATTAGTAGGTGGGATATTTGTAGAAAATGTTATTTCATGATGTTATTGAGGCATATCTTACCTGAATTGTCTGCAACAATGTTACTGAGTATTTATGGAAAAATATTTATGGTCTTGATTGCTTATATGTAAACGAAATGTTTCCTCTTTCCTTTTTAACTTCACAGAATCACATTTGATTGCTCTAATCATCAATTTGTGTTACCGCAGAGTAATTCAAACGGTAATCATTCTTCTGATAAAAGGAGTGGGCTGCAACGCCATCCGTGGAAGGATTCATCTAGAAGTGGTTTTGGTCTTGAGAAGGAGGAGTTATTGATCGGTAGGGCATCTGGAAAGAACATAGATAGTAATCGAGGAGATAAGTCTGAAGCAGTGCGTAAGAGTAAGCGAGTACCAAAGAGGCGTGTAATTGACGAGGAATTTGGTGATGACGATGATGAGATTCAATACTTGGAAAAGCTGAAAACAGCAAAAGTTTCTGCGGAGTATAGAGATGAACAAGACTTTAGCATGAAACACCGAAAGCTCTCTAATATGGAAAACAAAAGGTCATCATCTGATAGAGTGTCTGAGGACAAAGATAATGAGGATGAAGAGGCGGGATTTGATGGTGAGCTTGAGGATAAGAAATGGAAAAAACAGAGGACCTCTGATGATATATCGATGGACAGTAAGAGGGAAATGACTCTTACAACTCGTCAACGGGTCCTCCAGTCAAGCAAAGATGCTTCCGCATCTAGTGCAAGTTTCATTGAGTTTCCCAACGGATTACCACCTCCCCCATCTAGAAGTGAGAATTTTTCTGTACTTTATTTTCTGTTATCCATTTCATACCGAGTTGTTAACCATGTAGCATAATTAATATCTTAACTACAGAGCAAAAGGAAAAGCTTTCAGAAACTGAACAACAACTGAAGAAAGCTGAGGCTGCCCAGAAGCGTAGAATGCAAAATGAGAAGGCTGCCAGGGAATCTGAGGTTTGATTTTGTTCTTTCTGGGTTAGGGATGACAATGGGTACCCGGATCCGCAAGTACCCGCAAATAATACCTGCAACGTGTCTGGGTCCATGTTTTGGACTCGTGGGTAATTGAGACCCGCAATTTTAAGACCCGTTGTCTGGGTCCGGGTAATGAGGTACCCATACCTGTGGGTACCCGGACTCTTCCTAAATATATATATATATATATATATATAGCAACATAATTGCAATATACTGTTAATCTATATTGTAATATCATATTAATCCATAATTATAATATCATGTTAATTCATTAATATGATTATTATGTTGTTAAATTCTGATGTTATGTTGTTAAACAATGATATTATGTTGTTAATTCATATATATGATATAATGTTATGTTAATTGAAGAGTTCTTACTGAATGAATTTTTTATCCTAATGTTAAAGTTGTTTTTAATGTTTGTTTGAGTAAAATGAGTTGTGTTTAATAGTCAAATTAAGTTGTGTTTAAAATTTTAAATTAAGTTTTATATTTTTTTTTCTCTTGTTGATTATCTAAATATCGTAGGAAACAAATATACAATTGCATAAATTAGTTACAATTATTTTTAATATTTTTGAATTTATGGGTCTGGGGCGGGCTGAGTCAAAAAATGAAGCAACAAGGCGGGTCCGGGTCAAAAAATGAAGCAACGGGGCGGGTCCGGGTCAAAAAAGAAGCAACGGGGCGGGTCCGGGTAATGCACTACCCGGACCCATCCAGACCCATTGTCATCCCTACTCTGGGTTACATTTTCTTTCATATTGTGCTCGATTTTACACACAAGGCAAGCCAATTTGATTCTGTTAGGAGCTAGTCTGTTAAAACTGTTAACTAACAGTTATAACAGAATAGTTAATTGTAATTAAGAAGAGTGGCTTGTATATAAAGGATGAATGGTTAGTGGGAGAGGGATTCTTGATTTGGATAGACTAAAGAGTTAGGCACTTTAGAGAGGGGTAGGATCTTTAGAATATCTTACAATACTGAATACAATTTTCATTATCCTACACACTCCCTTCTCCACAACTACTTCAATGATTGTTTCTTTCTCTGGTTTTGCTTACCCCTTTCTCGTTATTCTGGTTCAATCTTCATCTTTATCTCCGTTTCTTGGCTCTAAGGATTCATGTTTTCTTTAGGCTGAAGCTATCAGAAAAATACTTGGGCAAGACTCCAGTAGGAAGAAGAAAGAAGATAAACTCAAGAAGCGCCAAGAAGAACTAGCCCAGGTTTTGCATCTTTAAATGAATTTCCCACTCCATTTTACTTTTTTGTACAGATTGCAGTTATTATTGAATTATATTCTGTGCAGGAGAAGGCAGCGAATGCACATATGCTTCCACCAAACACCATCAGAACTGTGATCGGTCCTACTGGGACTACTGTGACTTTTTCCGAGGATATAGGGCTCCCTAGTATATTGACGTCACCACCTGTCAGGTATCATGCTATGCTCGTTTAATGTATCATACCTTTTCCTCTGTCTTGTCTTCCTGATAACTTGTTTATATATGTGTGTGGCATTGTGGCAAAGGAAAAGGTATCCGAGTCCTCGCCTTTGGTTGTTTCTGTGAGTTTGACAACAAACATTGGATATCGTCTTTGACTGTCTTCCTGTGAACTTCCTTAAATATGTTCGGCAAACGAAACGAGCGAAAACATTAACTGAGAAAATTGAAAATTGATATTAAAATATTATGCTGTTTATCAAAAAAGAAAAATCTGAGTTTGCCATGCTTCTGGGATTTTTGTTTTCCCTGATCTTGACGACATGAAACATTGTTCAAAAGTTAGAATTTGTTGCTGTCAGCTTGTTTAGGCCAACACATCCCCACTTTTTCCCCTCTGCTAATATATCAATGTGTATTGTTTCAGTTATCCTCCACCTCGTGAGAAGTGCTCCGGTCCATCTTGCACTAATCCGTACAAGTACCGGCATTCAAAACTGAAACTTCCTCTTTGCAGTCTCGAATGCTACAAGGCTGTTGAGAAGATTGCGGCTGATGAAGCAAGTGCCCAGATTGCGGCTGATGAAGCAAGTGCCCAAACGGCGGCTGATGAAGCAAGTGCCCAAACGGCGGCTGATGAAGCAAGTGCCCAAACGGCGGCTGATGAAGCAAGTGCCCAGACGGCGGCTGATGAAGCAAGTGCCCAGACGGCGGCTGATGAAGCAAGTACCTCTCGAGGTTCTGAATGACTATTACTGGTTTATGGCAAAGAGATACTGAGGATTGTTCATTTGCTGGTAGAAATATCTTTTTGATTGGAAATGGATACTTCATGTAGATAGTAGACATGTTTTGTTCATTACTTCGGCTTTTTTAAGTTTCAACTCTAGACAAGTAGTAGGAGTAAGTGCCTAAGAATAATGGCAAAACTCATTCATCTTTGGCTGCTTTTATAAAATTGTTTTGAACCAGATTTCATTTCCCCCTCCCATGTTTTCAAGTGGAGGATAGGATGGTATTCCAGATGTTTAATATGATTGATGCTTATGTGCCCCATGTTGGGCTAGAGGAACATGGAAAGGTAAATTTTCGGGAGGATTTGGAAGGGGTAGTCCATACAATATCTTTAGTGGAAATGATTTTCCTTGGAGACGATTTAATCAAAACATGTAGGGAGAGATACTAGAGGATTTGAAGGTGTTCATGGTGGATATAGCGTAGAAGAATCAAATGTGGAAGGTAAGACTATTTTAGACTAATCATTAGCTTTTGATTTTACAATAGTCAATATGTATTTTAAGAAGCGGGAGGAACATTTTATCACGTATAAGAGTGGAGTTGTACGTTCTCAAATCAATTTCTTTGTTATAAGCAAACCAAATAGAAAATTTTGCTTGGACTGTAAAGTTATTCTTAGAGAGCTTGATGAATCAACATAAGAGTTTTGGTTATGGATGTAAGGATTAAGAGTTGAGTGGATAGAAAAGGACAATATAAAGTCCTAAGGATTAAATGGTGGAAATTGAAGGGATATGAATCTAAGAGCTTCAATCAAAGAGTTTTAAAAGGTACAAGGAAATGTTAATGATATGTGAGAAGAGATGATCAAAAGAATTAGGAAGATAGCTAATGATTTATTAAGCGAATTTGGAGGCTCTAGACTAAAGGCTTAAGAATCATAGTGGAAAAAAGTGTCCAAGACAAAGTTAAGATGAAAAGTGAATGTTATAAATCATGATCATTGTGTAAAAACTTCGAAGGTTGGAAAAATACAAGGTAGCTAAGAAAGATAGCAAGAAAGCGGTAAGTGAAACTAAAAATAAAGCGTATGATGAGTTATATAAATCTCTAGGTACTGAAAAAGGAAATAAGTGTATATTGACTTGCAAAGGGTGAGGAAAGAAAGATAAGAGACTTGAACAAATTGAAATGCATTAAAGACGGAGATGAATTTTTTTGGTGAAGGACAAATATTTGAATGAAAGAAGAAAGAATTATTTTCACAAGCATTTCAATGAGTGACACGATTCTTTGCTTTATGATAGACTACATACGAAATAGGAAGATCAAAATTATATTTTTTTTATTGTGGAATTTGAGAGTTGGAGGTGAAGAAGTTTTATAAGGATGGAAAATGACAAAACAGTTGAATAAAATATACATATTGAGACATGAAAGCTTATAGGAGAGTAGGACATTAGATGACTCCATGAGATCATGGGTCTAAGAAGATGCCAAATGATTGGAGGAGAATCATCTTAATCCATATTTATAAGAACAAGTGCGACATACAAAATTATGCAAACTATAGGGAAATTAAACTCATGTGTCATAATATGAAGCTACGTGAGAGGATGATTGAGCGGAGGTTGAGAAAGAGACAAATATCAATGAAAATTTGCTTTTATGTCAGGGAGGTCGAAGGTGGAGGCTATATACTTGCTATGACGTGTGATGGAAATATATCGACATAAACAAAGGAATGTGTGCATGATCTTTATTGATTTAGAGAAGATGTGTGATAAGGTGTCTAATCTAGCCAAATGTCTTAGAAAAAATGCAAAACTCTTAGATACAAAAAGTTTGTTTCCAATCATGAAAATGAAGACACTTGATAAGTCCAAGAAAATGAATAAAGATATATTATCCTAAACCATATCTTAAATCGTGTTCCGTACCAATGACAATGAAACAAAAACAATAAAAATAATAAATGTTTAATTTTTATATATTTTCATTGGTACGACACATGATTTGAGACATAATTTGTGATAAGTGCACTATTAACATACAACTCCTTGACCATAGTTTTGTTGTAGTGAGACCGGATAAATAGTAAGTAATTTTTTAATGAAAACTCTCATTTTCCCATCACTTATTCTCCCAAAAAGGGTCTTGTCAATTTAGATTCATTGCCTCATACTAAGGGTGGAAATAGGTTAGACCGCCTATCAGGGGTTTATTACCTAACTTATAATAGGCCAGGTCAGATAAGAACTAAATAATAACATGTAAAAAAAACTAAATAATAAAAAATTTATGTAAATCCCATAGGACTTAGAAATTAGACTATTACATAACTCAACTCATGTTAAATATTAGAACAATATCATATTTTACTATGATATTAAAAGACATTTTTTGTATGTTCTAAACTCAAAGACACCACAAATCCTAATTGCTAAGTACATAACCCTAATGATGAAAATAATTGTGATAAAAATGTAAAAACTTTCACACTAATTGCTATAATTATAATAATTTTTTCTAGTTTGTACATAATGTGTTAATTTTTTTAGCTTAACAACCCTATAAACAAGCTAACAGGTCAGATCAGACTTTTAAACAGGCCGGACATAGGCTTTTAAATTTTTTTAAACAGACTAACAGGCTAGGCCCAAACTCCTATATGCTATATATGTTCGGATTGTTTAAAGCAAAGTCTAGCCTGACCTGACCTGTTTCCACCCCTACCTCAGACACCAAATGACATAAATTTCTCCACATATACAAGAAACTAGATTATAATTACGGTATCAATATATATAAATCTTTAGATTGATAGTTATTATGCTCAATTTTTAATAGCTAAATGACATTCACCACCTCACTCATGCAATCCCTTGAACCTCGTCACATCCAACCCAAAGAAAATTCCTTTGGATGATACTAATTGATGGCAACACTTTACTTTGGAGCTTAAAAAAATAGAAAAAATATCCGAGTAAACTTGTTAATACCAAATTGAAACAACTTATTTTTATATAACACCCATTTAGTCTTACAAAATAAGTGAAATGAATCAATTTTGTGACTGAAATTTCACTCAATTAGTTATTGGATTTCACAACCTACCGATCCACTTAATTCAAGCGTAAATGAAAAAGACATACTACACATCTTAGTCATTCAATTTTCGGAAATCCAATGGTTTAGATGTATTTACTAATTCAAACCATTGGATTTCCCAAGAATGATGATTATGATGTGTAGTAGGTTTTTTCCACTTACTATTGAAATAAGTAGATCCCTCCCCATTTAATAATTAAAATTGATTCAATCAAACAACTTAGCCTCGAGCTTAATTTCTTAGAAATACAACTCCATTGATACTTACTAAAGATAACTCTAGATGGTAATCATACATGACTGAACATGAGATTCCTAGGGTCAATGAATATTGTGAATCCTAAGAGGATACTTATTCGTTTAGTTAATTATTTATCATTCATTTTTTATCATTATTTATTCTTCCAGAAAAATAATATAAATGAATGATGAATGTATCGTTTGTGTATAAATCCTTACCTATAGGCAATGATTTAATATCATTTGGAGTGTATGATGTGTGACTGTCCCTCACAGTATCGCTCACATAAATCAAAACTTAATATTTTGTCTATGCAGTAGTGAAGCCTTTGGAACAACGCTGAATTCATTTTACTCCAATAATAAACACACAATTATAAATGATTTAAGTTTAATAGACAATATCCTTATATATTAGAAACTTATAGGTTCCACAAATCCATCCCAAACCAATAAATATTCTGATACCATCCCTTCAGAGTCAGATACAAACTAAGGCACAATATGGTCGATTCCGAAGAATCTGATAAACCCAAATTGGGTCGTATAATAAGTACTTTCTCAAACCAAAGAAGCCAAAACCCTCTGCATTTATCATATCCCAATCTTATAATCCGTTTGTGAATTGAGTTTTGGAGCGGAAGAAAGGGAAATGAGAGACTCCAGAGTCATGAAATACGAAATGACTCTGAAGCATTCACCTTTCGGTTCATTCTTCTCCAAAACTCAACTCATAAACAGACTCTTATTCTCTTCGACTTGGGGAAGATGCATTCCTCAGAGTCATGAAATAAGAAATGACTCTGAAGCATTCACCTTTCGGTTCATTCCTCTCCAAAACTCAAACTCATAAACAGACTCTTATTCTCTTCGACTTGGGGAAGATGCATTCCTCAGAGTCATGAAATAAGAAATGACTCTGAAGCATTCTCCTTTCAGTTCATTCCTCTCCAAAACTCAACTCATAAATAGACTCTTATTCTTTTCGATTTGGGGAAGATGCATTAACAGAGAGGTAAAACATTTTTACCACCACTGTATGTAATTTTTACCTGATTTACCATCCGTTTCTTCCTAATTTTACTACCTCTTTGAGCTTTGTGTGTCTATTTTGCTTCTTATTTTTTCTCTCCTAATATGCGCTGTTTTCATTTTTTATCTTGTTTCTAAAGGAAAGAACTTTGAAGTTGTTTTTTTGTTGATTTTGATTGTAACAGAACAGCAAAATGATACACAGGTGCTGTTTTATGATCATGTACAAATAATAATCTTAATTAAATTTGTTTAAGATGAATTAAAATCAACTTTGAGGCATGCTCTGTGGGTGAGCCTCGGTGCAACGTTAAGGTTGTTTGCCCCCTGTGACTAGGAAGTCATGTTTTCAAATCCTGAAAACAGTGTCTTTGCTTGTGAAGGTAAGACTGAATTTATCCACCCTTCGCAGACTGTGTGCCATTTTTAAAGAAAGATGATAAATGTCATTATTGATTGTTCATACTTCATATCCAGTATTTTAAAAATTGCGATGCGGATTGCGGCCGTTGCGGTGTTAATTATTTTGTTATTAAAACAATATTTTTGAATCCGATGCATTCTGATGCGGTCCGATGCGGTCCAAATGCGGCCCGATGTAGTTGCATTGCGGCCCGATGCGGCCTCATCATTGTGATTAAGAGTCACACTGCAATTGTGGCGTGATGCGGTTGCGGCAGTCACCGCGGCCACAATATTGCGGCCGCATCAAGTGATGCAATCCGCAATTTAAATCACTGTTCATATCTATTGCATAACTATTGGTTAATGTGGAATTCTTTCAGCAGTGGTTGAAGGGGCATTGGAAGTGCCGTAACATAACAAGTCTTTAGTGGAGGATTTAGGTAGTACTTGGTTCGGTGCTCTCAGCAATGCTGTTAGGAGGAAATAGATTCAAACACCGCGTAGACCTCGTTCTGATTTGCTGCTTGTTTTTGAAGGTTATGGCCTGTATCCCTTCTCATCAATGCCATCTCCTGGGACCCTGTGACATGAATGCAAGCGATGATACCAATTTCAGGAGAAAAGAATTAAATTTTAACCATTGTGTTACTCAGGCATTATCTGTTGCTGTAGCCGCAAAAAGAGTAAAAAAGATGGTGGGTTCCATTTATTTTTAATAGCGAGCCTTGATGGAACGGTTTATATAGTAAACTTTGTAGTTATGGTATTCTTGCTCTAGCTAATTGGAAAGGTTCTCGCAATTGAACGATAAATTTGATCCAGAATCAGAAAATGCTGAGATGTATGGTAAGAGGAATTCAGAGGGGCAAAGGCAGTATGTTTTTTCAGGAGGATAGGGGAATGAGAACAGGGATAAAAAGTTTAAACTCAATTCTAGAAATATTTTTCCACAAATATTCAGTACAATCTATACAGACAACACGTGTAAGATGCCTCGATAAAAGTAACGCTTTATAGAAATTTCTCATGTACTAATAATTATTAGTCATAGATAGGTCTATTCGCTTGTGAGGGTAAGACTACATTTAATTTTCCTAAACCTCACTAGGTGGGAGCCTCGTGCAGTGAGTCACATTTTTTAGGTGAGAAATTTCTTGAATGCGTTATTATTTCACAATATTATTGAGGCATATCTTACCTAAGTTTTATGTGTAAAGTGTACCTAGTATATATGGAAAATTATTTTCTGGTCTTGATTGCTTATCAGTAGACAAAAGTTTTCCTCTTTTTCTCAACCTATAGAATCACATTTGATTGCATCATCAATTGTGCTATCGCAGAGTAATTCAAACGATAGTCATTCTCCTCCTACAACGCTTTCCGTGGAAGGGTTTCTCAAGGGTGGTCTTAGTGTTGCTTTGGGGGAGTCCTTGATGGGGAGGATAATGAGAACAAACACATTCGGTAAGCAATTTCTTTTCAGCGTCTTGGATCACATCTGATTGCTCCCGTCAATTGTGTTCTCACAAAGTAATTCAGACGATAGTCATTCTTTTTGATAAGCGGAGTGGGCTACAAGACTTCCCGTGGAAGGATTTCTTTAGGGGTAATTTTGGTCTGGCGAAGGAGGAGTCATTGATGGGGAGGACACCGGGAAAGAACACATCTGGTAAACAAGTGAACAAATCTGAACCAGTTCGTAAGAGCAAGCGAGTACCAAAGAGGCGTGTACTTGACGGGGAATTCAGTGATGACGACAGCGTAGATGATGAGATTCGGTACTTGGAAAAGATGAAAACACCAAAAGTTCCTGCAGCGTATAAAGCTGAAGAAGAATTGAGCAGGAAACAGCGAAAACTCTCCAGTGTGTCTAATATGGAAAATGCTATCTCATCAAAGGCACACAAAGATGATAAGAAAAGGTCTAGATCGGATAGAGTGTCTGAAGACTTAGGTGTTAAGGATGAAAAAGAGGTGGGATCTGACGCTGAGCTTGAAGATAAGATAAAGGAAAAACAGATTAAGGAATCTGTTGATGTATTGATGGACAGCAAGAGGGAAATGACTCTTACGACGCGTCAACAGGCCCGTCTGTCAAGCAAAGATTCCTCTGGTTCTGGTGCAGGTTTAATTGAGTTTCCTGATGGATTACCACCTGCCCCACCTAGAAGTGAGCTTTTATCCGTATTTTATTTTCTGTCATTGATTTCATACGAGTTGTAAACTATGTTGCTGAGTTTTTAACATTATATCTTAACTATAGAGCAAAAGAAGAAGCTTTCAGAAGCGGAGCAGCAAATGAAGAAAGCTGAGGCTGCCCAGAGACGAAAGATGCATCTCGAGACTGCTGCCAGGGAGGCTGAGGTTTGTTTTGTCCTCTCCAAGTTCCAATTTTCTTTCTTATTGTGTTTCATTTTACACTGAAAGACAAGTCCATTTGAGTTCTGCTAGGATATAAATCTATTATTTCTTATAACTATTAACTCACAGTTATAACAGAATGATTGATTGTAAGTAGAAGAGTTGCTTATAAATAAAGGATGAATGGTCAGTGGTTGGTGGATTATTCGTTTAGAGAGTTAGGCATTTCGGAGAGGGATAGGATCTCTCAAATATCCTACAAGGCTGAATACAGTTTATATTGTTCTACACATTCTTTTATTATTGCTTGGTCTAGTTCTACTGTTCTACACATCCCCTTCTCTACTCTGTCTTTCTGCTGTTTCCGACTGATTGGATTTATCCTCCACCACAACTACTTCAGTGATTGTTTCCCACTCTCATTTTCTCTCCCCTTTTACATTATTGATTTTGGTTCTTGATCCTTAATCCTTATTTTCATTTATCTGCTCTAAAGTTTCCCGTTTTTTGTAGGCTGAGGCTATCAGAAAAATACTTAATCAAGACTCTAGTAGGAAGAAGAGAGAAGATAAAATGAAGAAGCGCCAAGAAGAACTTGCACAGGTTTTGCACCAATAAATGAGTTTCCCATTCTTTTTTTTTTCTTCAAATTTGTGTACAACTTTCAGTTTTATTGAATAATTCTGTTCAGGAGAGGGCAGCCAATATACAAAAACCGAACACCATCAGATATGTGTATGGTCCTAATGGGATAACTGTGACTTTTCCTGAGGAAATGGGGATCCCTAGCATATTGAACCAACCACCCATCAGGTATAAGGCTATGTTTATTTGATGTATGGTACCTGTGAGACTTGTCTTGTCTTCCTGATAACTTGTTTGGAAATGTGTCTCAAATAAAATGAGAGGTTGGAATTTGATATCAAGAATTCTTATTTACCAAGAAAAGAAATCTTCCCATGATTTTTGTAACAACTAACATTGGCCAGGAGTTAGATACTTAAGCATGTATGGTATTGTGCTTTGCTAATTTGATGTATTGGACCTGTTACACTGTCTTCCTGTGAACTTTTATGATATTTTCAGCAAATAAATTGAGGAAAACATAAATCAAGAAGGGAATTTGATATTTTAAATTATGCTGTTTATCAAAAGAGCTATTTGAGTGTTTTCCTTAGGCTTTAGTTTTTTCCTTGATCTCGACAACAAGAAACCTAGTTCAGAAGTTAGAAACTCTTGCTGTATGTTTTTTTTTTTGTCAAACACATCATAACTTTCTTTCTCTGCTAACGATATTCACGGGTATTGTTTCAGTTATCCTCCACCTCGTGAGAAATGCGCTGCTCCAACTTGTACCAATCCCTATAAGTATCGACATTCAAAATTGAACCTTCCTATTTGCAGTCTCCAATGCCACAAGGCTGTAGAGAAGATGGCGGCTGATGGAACCAGAGTTCAGGAGAAGATGGTGACTGATGAAACTCGTGTTCAGGATAACATTGTGGCTAATGAAACCCGTGAGCAGGAGAAGATGGCAGCTGATGAAACTCGTGTTCAGGAGAAGATGGCGGCTGATGAAACTCGTGTCCTGGAGAAGATGGTGGTTGACGAAACTCGTATCCAGGAGAAGATGGCAGCTGATGAAACTACTGTCCCGAAAAAGATGGTGGCCGATGAAAATAAAGTTCAGAAGATGGCAACTGATGAAAGTAGTTTCCCAGAGAAGATGGCCGCTGATGGAACCAAAGTTCTGGAGAAGATGGCAGCTGATGAAACTAGTGTCCAGGAGAAGATGGCAGCTGATGAAACTCGTGTCCAGGAGAAGATGGCAGCTGATGAAACTCGTGTCCAAGAGAAGATGGCAGCTGATGAAACTCATGTCAAAGAGAAGATGGCAGCTGATGAAACTGCTGTCCCGAAAAAGATGGTGGCCGGTGAAACTAAAGTTCAGGAGATGGAAACTGATGAAACTTGTTTCCCGGAGAAGATGCTGACTGGGGGAACCTGTGTTCCGGAGAAGATGGTTGCTGTTGAAACTAGTCTCCATAGGAAGATGGTTGCTGATGAAGCAAGTGTCCAGGAGAAGATGGTGGCTGCTGAAACTACCCCTTAATGCTGTAAATGAGCCAATTATATGGAACCGCTTATGGTTTTTCTGTTGGGCTTTTTGCTGATAGCACATATTGAAGATTGTTCATTACTCTATACTTTTTTGTTAACTGCTGGTAAAAGAGATTGTAATAATGTTTTGCTGACTTTCTCAATGGCAAAACTAGACAGAAGTTATTTTGGTGATGCTTGCAAATAGGGAACTTAGGGATTTGGATATACTTTGAATGCATGATTAGACCTTTCAAAAAACTTAGTTTATGCATTATTATTATATACTTTGGTGTTACCAATGATTCTCTTCTCTATCAGTATCATTAGCTTATATGCCAATTATATCTTATGCAGGGGCTCTAAGGTAAATGCAATTCATTTTATTATGCATTTTCCTGGTAACAATCTCTTCGCTTGCAGGGGTAAAGTCTTGTATATTTCTTCTCTCGGGGTAAAGTCGTGTACATCTCTTCTCTCGTGCACTGGGATGAATCACACAAATATAATGATAATCCTAAACCTTGTGTCAGATTGAGGATGGAGTTAGTGGATGATTCATGATTGTAACAACAGGAACTTAAACACTTCAACTGAGTTAAAAATGAAATCAGCTGAGAATTCGGTCACTGGGCCATTGATTTTCCATCATGGATATGCTCCCTTCTACCTTGCTTTCAACTGCAATTAAAAATACATCATCCCATAAATGAAAGCGCACAATCAGGTCGATTTGCGAGTTAAGTTTTGAAGGAGAAATAAAGGAAATAGAAGGCTTTCAGAGCTATGAATTACACTTGTAACATAGCTCTAAAGCCTTCCATTTTCGTTTATTCCCCTTCAAAACTAAACTCACAAACAGATCATAAAGCTACTAGCTAACATAACACTCAACCTTCCTCAATGAGAGCTCACAATTCCTATCACACATGCACAAAAACTACACTAATTAGTTAAGAAGAAAACAATATATTAATAACAACTAATGGTTCCACCAATACAAACAAAGATAAAGTTATGATGTTTTGCTACATCAAAACATCATAGTACAACATTACAATATTAAGTGTCTAGAAGGGTATACAAAAAGAAACATGAAATTATGGAAACAAAATCAGCATAGTACTAGATTAGTTTGTTGCAGCCTCAGTAGCAGCAGCTAGCAATTGCTGATATTTAAGTATTGATTCTTCTTCTCTAGCTTTCTTGCGTTCACGCCTCATTCTGAAGTACTCTCTCTTCTTTGCTCTATAACTATTTGGATTCTCAGGTGTTACTTCTCTTGGGTAAACACTCACCTGAAATCATACAAGTTTATAGCATATTATTTTGTACTTTAAGGATCATAGGTCACATATAAGCACAATTGGGTTGCGATGACTGCCGCAACCGCATCACCGCAATTGCTGTGTGAATCTAAATTACAATAATGTGGCTGCATCAGGCCGCAACGCAACCACATCAGATCGCATCGGGTCGCATCGGACCGCATCAAACAATATCAGATTCAAAAATATTGTTTTAATCATAAAATAATTCACACAGCAATGGTCGCAATCCGTATCGCAACGGCCACAATCGCAGTAACCGCAACCATTACCGCAATCGCGACCGCAACCGTAATTTAAAACACTTGTTAAAACTTTTAAGCTGAAAAAACTTAACCTTTTTCCTATCAGGCCCATATTTCTCAAATTTTACAACTCCATCAATCAAGGAAAATATGGTATAGTCTTTGCCAAGCCCCACGTTTTTTCCTGCATGGAACTTCAAATGTGGCAAAATAATAATAATGAGAAGTTAGAAATAGTGAGAGATAAAGGCATTATGGACAACAATGTATGAAAAATTGGTTAGTGTAACAAAAAGCATCAAAACTGATATTGAAACAAAAGCATAAGTTTGAGTGTAAGATAGTAGCAGTGCAACTTTGACACCCTTGTTAGTTTCTCAATTGCATTACTACTCTCAATATAGTATGGACATGAGGAACCATAAAATTTATGGAATATCTTTATCTCGGCCTAATGGTAAGGTTGTTTGTTTTGTTACTATCATGAATTCAAATTCTGAAGCAAGTGAGTTTGCATATTGTTGGACCACACATAGATTGGGGAGCTCTATTGTTAATGGGGCTGGGAAAGAGTGAAGAGCGGCAAGTGAGACACCACATTTTGAACTAAAACCTTAAGCAATAATTCCATGAGCCTTTTTCAATTTATAAAGTCTTTCACTTATCCCCTCGTATTCAATGCAAATCTTCACAGTTAAACTTAACAATTCCCCCCTCATGTGTTGGTACTACACACTTAATGGTTTGTTTCCCTTAAGTCCATCATGTCCTCCGATCGCGACTGGGTAGATTCCAATCAGCGAGAACTTCCATTGTTGCTGGGGCATGGGAATAGTTAAAAGTCACAAATGAGACACCACGTCTTAAACCAAAACTTTAAGTTAATAATTTCATGAGTTCTTTCCATTTATAAACTCTTTTAACCATTACCATATATCTAATATGAAACTTCACATTTGAATAAACCCAGTCGGTAAAAGGCTTGTGCACCACCATTTTTTCTGTGCGGCCTTATCCAACACCCTTCTAAAGAAATGGGTACATTTTGTTGATTGTACAATGCAACCTTGTTATTTTTGTTAATCACTCATTTTCTAGCCTATAGGTGGGATATATTCATTTACATTCAATAATAACATCACCCTCCTAACCTAACAAAAAAAAAGAGAATTAAATTATCTAACCACCAAAAACACATTCATAAAATATAAAATAGACAAGAATGAACAACCTTAGTTCCACACTGTCGAACAATGATGGAACCAGGCTTGGCAACTTGGTCACCATAAATCTTGACTCCAAGCCTCTTTCCACAAGAATCACGTCCATTTTTGGTGCTTCCTGCACCTTTTTTATGGGCGTTTTGGATAGTGAGGGGGGTCCTATGAGGAATTGAGACAAAGGAAGTAGGACCCACATGAAGAAACGAGGAAGAACCACCTTTGAAGAAGGAAGAAGAAGAGCTTGAAGATAAGGAAAGGCTTTTGAATGTTGCTGCTATGTTCAAACTCATGCAAAGTGATGATGCAGCCATGGCAAGTAGTGAAGTGTGAAATAACACAGTTAAGGATATTGTGAAGAGATAAAACGTTATACAAGTATAATTCTTTTTTTCTTACATATATAATTTAATTTCATTATACATATGTTTTTAGAATGTTTTATTTGTGAGTTGCAAATCTTAGTGAGAATAAGAACATTGGAATAATGGAATTAATTAGATAATGTATAAATAATTAATATGGCTTAAAAGTATAAAGATGAAAATATCATATCTTAAGTTGGAGATTAATTTAAATAAAAAATAAAAAATAAAAAATAAAAACAATGATAGAGAAAAAGAAAACAAATTGATATATTATTTTTGGTTTCTACAAACTGCATCAATAATTTTAATGACATATTTAAATAAATCTTATAATATATTATAACTAACCAAAATAATGAATATATAGATTTTTATACTATTTGAATTTGTCTTCATAATATAATATATTTTGTTTGACTCAATTATACTTATCACCATTTTTTTATTTAAAAAATTATACTTATCTCTCCTACGGGGGCAGTCAGAATAAGTGTAATGTGTATATATAACTAGAGCTGATTTATGTAGCTTCAAAAAATTGAAGGTATGTAATTTATGTAATTTCAATAAAATGGAATTTATTCTTAATTTTCAACATAAAAGTCATAGTGTTATAATCTCAACAATAATGTATTTTAAAGTATATCCAAATTGTTTTGTTTCAGTTTGCATAGATGACGGCCCTAAACTAAGCAAATGATATGATCTCATTTACATAGGGATAGTAATGGGTACTCGTAAATAATATCCGCAGCGGATTGGGTTTGGATCTATGAGTAATTGAAACCCACAATTTTAAGATTCGCTTTTAGATAGTTCTGTTACTACAACATTTTTTACCTCTGACAACGACTGAAATCTGTTGCCAAAAAGCAAAAAAATCTTTGTCTTTGTCAAAGGCAACAATTTTTTAATTGTGGTAGTCTAAAGCGTTGCCTTTAGTTTAGGTCACTGTTTTTTGAAGGATTCTTGCTTGAGCGAGAATTTCCTCGCTTGAGCGAGAGTTGTCTCGCCTGGGCGAGAAAAGTAGCATTTTGAACCTGTCGAGGCTGTAAGATCCTCGCTTGAGCGAGAGGATCCTCGCTTGAGCGAGAGATGCCTCGCCTGGGCGAGAGGGTCAGATCTGAGTTTTTAAAATGGGCGGGATTTTCTCGCTTGAGCAAGAAGGAGCTCGCTTAAGCGAGAACCCGACGAGTTCACTTTAAAATAGAAACCCCAAACACATTTTAGGGTTAGAACTTTGAAGAGAAGAGAGAGGGGAGAGCTTTTCAAGAGCAAAGAGCCTTAGGAATCATCTTAGAGCTTGAGAAGAGGTAAATCTCTTGCTTCTAACTCTTCTTCTCCCTTTATAACTTGTTTTGGGTGTATGGGTTTCTTCTCAATGATATGAGAAACCATGGAAACTCTTCATTTAGAGTTATGGTTCGTTTTATGTTGTTTTTCTTTTATAAACTCTTGGTTGAGAGTGAGTATTTGATGAATGGAAAGGTTTGGTGGGTTTATTCATGAAAACCCCAAAACCCCAAAATGAGAATGTGAGTAAAGAGGGAAATGGGTGAAATGTTAGATGTAGAAGATGTGTTGTGCTCTAATGTTAATATATGAGATGAATATGTATGCTTTAGATGTTTGGAAACTCATATTGAAGTGGTTTTGAAAACCTTGAAAATATGTGAATCTCTTGTATGTTTAACGAAGAAATATGAGTCATTTATGTGTTATTTTGAATAAATAACTGACATTGTTGTTATTAGTGGGAATGAGGAAAGATCCTAAGGTTGGAGGGAATCGCGGAGGAAACTTGTAAAGTTACTCGAGAACGACTCCAATGCTCACCAAGGTAAGGATAAGTCTTTAATTGTACATTGTAACGCAAGATGTGTGGATTTTTCTGGTTAGGAAAGTGATTAAGATTCGAGTTGCATATTTATTATAGACATATATGAGTATGTTTGTAATAAAGGACGCGTGAAATTGCAAGTTACGAATTGATTTTGTATTAATGAAAAGAAGATATGTTTTTAGCGACCATGAATGGTTAGCGACTTTAGCTCAAGTTATGTAGCGGTAACGAATGCACAATAATATATTAACTCCCTTAAAATGTGGATCATTAGGGAAATTACCTACCCGAAAGGGTAGCAGATCATTAAGGAAATTACCTACCCGGAGGGGTAGCGGATCATTAAGGAAATTACCTACCCGAAGGGGCAGCGAATCATTAAGGAAATTACCTACCCGAAGGGGCAGCGGATCATTAAGGAAATTACCTACCCGAAGGGGCAGCAGATCATTAAGGAAATTACCTACCCGAAGGGGTAGCGGATCATTAAGGAAATTACCTACCCGAAGGGGTAGCGGATCACTAAGGAAATTACCTACCCGAAGGGGTTGCTGATCACTAAGGAAATTACCTACCCGAAGGGGTAGCGGATCACTAAGGAAATTACCTACCCGAATGGATAGCGGATCACTAAGGAAATTACCTACCCGAAGGGGTAGCGTGTAACGACCCGATTTCTACCCTTGAAATTTTTTTCATTCATTTTAATTCCCTCTTACATACATTCATCATCTTACTTAAAACCTTCAGGAATCATTCCTTAAAAATACTCTTTACACCTATTATATTATCATATAATTTAAATTGCGGAAAAACATAATTCATTCATTATTATTCCCATTGGGTACTAAGAGCCCAAAAGTTATAATACTCCAAATATAACAATACCCATGGTTACGAATACCCAAATAAATGTCAGCCATGGTTACAATCATTCAAATCCACAAGTAGTCATTTAAAGTACAAAAACCCAAATAGTGAATCCAACGTCTAAAGCTCCTAAAGCTCCCGAACTAGCATACTCCATTCGTCTATTTACCTCGATGAGTGTTGGGTTTGGTTCTGGGCAACTTCTCGAGTTCCACCGACACCGCCTCCAACCTTAGGATCTCTCTCTTCTCAAGCTCCAAGATGAGTCATAAGGCTCCTTGCTCTTGAAAAGCTCTCCTCTCTCTCTTCTCTTCGAAGTTCTAACCCTAAAATGTGTTTTGGGTTTCTATTTTATAGATACTGCGATAAGTGTAATCGATTACAAGTATAGTGTAATCGATTACACTGTGTAAATTATAGAGGCATCGTCGCTATGTAATCTATTACCAACATGGTGTAATCGATTACATTAATACGATGTAATCGATTACCAGAAGTGTGTAATCGATTACACATTGTAAATTACAAAGGCATCGTCGCAATGTAATCGATTACCAACATGGTGTAATCGATTACATTGTGTCAGATGTACATATCTGATGCTTTTAATCATCATGTAATCGATTACCAGGACTGTGTAATCGATTACATTGTGTCAGATGCACAGGTCTGATTAGTTTATCAGCATGTAATCGATTACCAGGAGTGTGTAATCGATTACACTGTGTCAACAGCCCAAAATTGCCATTTCTCGCCTAAGCGAGACAACTCTCGCTCAGGCGAAAATCCTCCAGTATAGTCCAGGATTTCACCCTCCCAGGTGATCCTTTCTCGCTCAGGCGAGAATCTCTCGATTAAGCGAGGCTTCCAGGACTGATACTATAATTTTAAAGATTAAAATTTGGGGTGTTACATAGCGGATCACTAAGGAAATTACCTACCCGAAGAGGTAGCGGATCATTAAGGAAATTTCCTACCCGAAGGGGTAGCGGATCATTGGGGAAATTACCCATCCGAAGGGGTAGCTGTCATTAGTGTGGTGTAAACGCCCGAAAGTGGTAAAGAGTAAGCTTGAGGTCGATGGTAGTTGGGGAAATAAAAATATTTGAAATAACAGAATATGCATGCTATAGAATATATATTATGAGATATATACACTATAGGATGAATATTAAAGATAAGGAAAAGGAAGAGATTGGGAAAGAATTAATATGCATGTTATAGAATATATATTATGGGATATATACACTATAGGATGAATATTAAAGATAAGGAAAAGGAAGAGATTGGGAAAGAATTAATATGCATGCTATAGGATATATATTATGGGATATATACACTATAGGGTGAATATTAAAGATAAGGAAAAGGAAGAGATTTAATATGCATGCTATAGGATATATATTATGGGATATATACACTATAGGGTGAATATTAAAGATAAGGAAAGAAAGTGATTTGGGATAGATTAATATGCATGCTATAGGATATCTTTATCATGGGATATATATATGCTATAGGATGTATATGAATAATATGGAAGGAAAAGAGAGTAGATATGAGTGGCCTTCTTCTTGTACTTGTAATATGCGTTTCACTCTAATGTTTATATTGTATTTAAAATGTGGATTATCTAATAATGATGATTATTGAATTAATGACTTACTCCTTTGTGCGTTTTGTGTATTTGTTATCAATAATCCCATTGCAGATAAACAGAGAAATTGAGGATGCTCGTTTGGGAGCTTTAGGAGCTTTAGACTTGAGATTCATTATTTACGTTTTGTACTTTAGATTACTACTTGCATATTTGAATGATTGTAACCCTGGATAACATATATTAGGATATTCGTAACTATGTGTACTGCTATTTTTGAGGATTACGACCTTTGGGTTCTTAGTACCATGGGGGAAAACGATATGAATGAATTATGTTTTTCCGTCATATGAAGAGTGTTATAATATAACATGTTAAATAGGAGTTTTACGGAATGACTAATGAATGATTAAAGTAATATGATGAATGTATGCATGAAAAAAATTAAAATAAAGGGAAAAAAATTCAATGGTAGAATTTTGGTCCTTACATTTTGATTTATGACATTCCTTAGCAAAATTTGAAATTTGTGTTCCATTAATGACATTTCCTGCTTATGTTTTGCCTCCATCTCCAAAACTTTATCATTTAACAATTTCAATTCATTAGCATGTTTCTTCTCAATTTTTGTTATTTTTTCCGTTCTTTTCAAAAGAGTAAGTTGGTAACTCTTCAATGACACCGAACTCTTCCAGACTTTTATTTCCCAAACACACTTTGAAAAGCTTCATCAGGTTGTTCACTACAATTTTTCAATTAAATCCTAAAGTTGTGCCTAACATTTTTACAAGCAACCGGGTTAGTATAAGAATTATATTTTGTTCTACAATCGAGTAGTGCCTAACTCATGGCTAAACTCCAATACGCTAATCTTTTATTGACCATGTTTATTAAATGTAGGTGATGATAGTATATGTCAATCTTGAACTTATCGCACTAATAAAGAAACTTACCATTGCATCAGTTGTTTCTTAGTCCAGTGACTCTCCTTTCTTGCTTTGTCTCGTTTTACAAAACATTTCAGCTTGGGTGGACATTTCTTTATTCTCCTTAGTTGCACACTGTATTTCGCAAAAATAAAATATTTAAGAACAACAATTACACTAAATAATATAAATAATGACTTTTATAATTAAAATACCATACCAATTTTTCCCTTATGACACCAAAGTTTACAGGTCCCGTTCGGTGTCTCCATTTCTGCTGAGCTTTATTTTTTAAATTTTGTTCACTCATTTCTTATATACATTAATACCACAGTCATTATTAAATTAAATTTGAATGTATTTTAACATAAATTAAAGCTTATGAATCTTATTTTAATATTTTCAAGACTTCGATAACGTATCAAATCCTTAAAGTATGATTATGGTATGTCTTTGGGACGATTTTTGAGGTGCTCATATGTTGTTTTATACTTTCTAAAATGCTCTTCCCTGATGATGCATTTGTGTTGCCTCCGAGCATCATTTAGAATAGCGAATACAACTTTTTTCCTACATCTGGAATTATGTATTTTTGCTACAAAGAAAAGAAGCAAAATTAGAAAGATCTAAACACACATCCAGGAACACTAATTAAAAAGCACAACTTCTAAACTAATACCTTGACATAAGTCCATATGAGATCTTTGTCTGGAATGAGGTATCCATACCGTACTCGAATCCGCTATTTCTTCCTAAATCTAAATATATATATATATATATATATATATAACAATGTAATATCATGTTAATCTATATTGTAATATAATATCATATTAATTCATAATTATAATGTTGTTAAACTGTGTTATTATTTTGTTAAACAATGATATTATATTGTTAACTCATATGTATGATGTAATGTTTTGTTAATTGAAAAGTTCTTACTAAATGAATTTTTCATTCCATCCTAATGTTGAAGTTATTTTTAATGTATGTTTGATTAAAATGAGTTGTGTTTAATAGTCAAATTAAGTTGTATATAAAACTTTAAATTAAGTTTTATAATTTTTTTCGCTTGTTGATTGTCTAAATAACATATACGATTAGGAAACAAATACACAAATGCATAAATTACTTGCAACTATTTTAAATATTTTTGAATTTATGGATACCCATGGATCCGCTGGGTAGCCAACGACCCTGTGTAGTATACTCAACGATTATTAGCACGAATCTGGGGTGAATCTGAGTCCAAAAATGAAGCAACGGGACGGGTCAGGGTAATACACTAACCAGACCCAACCAAACTTGTTGTCATCCCTACACTTACATAGATCATTTTAGAAAAGAATTTTAAAACAAAATTATAGGATTGATTCAAGCATATGGAATCATATTAGTAAAAGGAAGAATCAACATGCCACAAATCATATCAGATGATGCATTAACAAGACAATGTTAAACAAGAGACAATTACAAGGTTATGTTCCTAAACAACATTCTTCCAAGTTCCTTCTTTCTCAAAAGCTTAGTTTTTCTCCCTAACTTCTATCCAACACAAATCCTGACATTTGGAATACTAGGGGGTAAAATTGTAATACAAAGTTTAAACTGATTAAAAAAACAAAATGTTTTTTCTTTCAATGTATTTACTAAAATGTTCTTTACTTTTTCTTATTATCTTCACTATTCATAGGTCAATTATACCATTGCACCTTACTGTTAAAATACTTTTTTAATTGTGGTTGTAGTGCCATTATTACTTTGATATTTAATTACTAAATTTGGTATGGACATTTTGTTGTACAATTCCTACATATTTGGGGTAATTTAGTCACTTTGGTAATAATAATACAATAAAATAATATTGTCTGCAGTCTCATTTATTGCTAATGATATTACTAAAATGGGTTTTGAAATATGGTTTGTGTTAAGTTTTTGTTGGGGATAATTTTGTCCTTTAATTATTGAAGGGTCACCTCTCTATTTCAAATTTCAAACTTCAACTTTACGTGCTCTATATTTCAATATGCTCTCCTTTTCTTTTTCTATTCTCTCCTTCACTTATATTTTTCTCCATTTCTCTATTTCAATATCCTCTACTTTTCTTTTTCCTTCTATGTTCTCTCTTTTTGTTCATCTATTTTTTATCTACATTCACCTCTATGTTCAACCATCTGCCCAAAGGTATGTTCTGTCCTGTTATTCTTCCGAATTCTAATTTCTTAATATTAACTTCCTTATCCATGAAAATATTATTCTATATGTATCCTTATTCATATTTGTTTCCTAAGAAGTTGATCTTTTCACTATGAAGAGAACATTTTTCACATTTGCAAGTATTGTTTGTCCTTATTTGTGCATTTTATTCTCTTTGTTCTGACTCATATTTTTCTAGAAATATGTCTTTTTTTCCAGATTTGAATGCTTTATGTGTTCTTACTTTATATGCATTTTGTGTGTGTCTTGCTCTTCCTCCATTCCTTTCTTCACATGCTTTAAATCAACTAACATTTTTTCATTTCAAGACCTAAAAATGCACAAAATGGATGAATTAACCGACCCATAATAGCACAAAGCCCCCAACTGATGAAGAAAAGCACATGAGTGTGAAATCATAATGGAGAAATGAGATCCTCTACTTCTGTTCTTCTCCAACGAAATATGTGAGTGAAATCCATCAAAAAAAAGAGTGGAGTAAGGATGGTGTGTAAATCAAAGTTTAAAACCGGCACAATCGCAATATGAAGAAATTATTTTCACATGTTCCTCATTCAAGTAAAATTTTGCCTCATTTTTATTAAAGACATGCTATCTGTTTATGTTTTTATGTCCTATTTCTAAATATCGTTTTGAATCTTTACGTAGATAAATACTTGGCAAATAGAGTTTATGCTATTTGTGTACTAATATGAATATGCTATTTTTAAATATTTTTTATATTGTGAATTTGTACTTATCAATATGCAATTTTTGCATTGAACTCTATTTCTTTGGGTTTTGTACTATTATCAATATGCTACTTTATGTCATTTATGGGGTTTGTGTGTTTCCTTTTTTATTGTTGAGTTGTATTAATTAGTATTAAACTTTATGATATATTTCAATGGAAATTTGTATTTGTCTAGAACAATGGTGGAATGATACTATGTTTTTATCAATTGTTTGTATTTCATATCACAAAGAAGTACCTTTCACCATTTTGATAGTTTGATTCAATTTTGTTTCTTTATATGACACTTGTCATCATTATTTAATTTTTGTAGTTCATGGTTTGATTATTTTGCACTCTAAATATGAATTTTGCTCATATGCTTATTGATTTTCATGCACCTTGTGTCATTAGTTGATGTCAGTATAAATGGATTTCATATTTTCTCTTAATTTATTGACTAACATATATTTTTTCGTTCTGCCTGATTCAGATTCAAAAGGTAAATCATATATTTATTTTTTCCAGTACTCAAATTAAAAGTTTGTAAGCAATGTAAGGATCTAATATTAGAGATATAATGAATGATCTAATAAGTGTATAATGTTTGTATTCCTTTCGGTTGATGCACTATATGCGTTGAAGCAATTATTGAATGTTTCAACCAACACAATCGCAATGTGAAGAAATTTTTTCTAACATGTTCCTCATCAAAGTAAAAATTTGTATTATTTTTATTAAATACATGCTATTTTTTATGTTTTTTATGTCTCTTTCTAAATATTGTTATGAATATTTACGTAGATAAAAACTTGGCAAACAAAGTTTTTTCTCACAATTTTCAACTATTTTTCCCACAATAAAAATAGTCAAGATATGTACTTCAATCTGTACTAGTATGAATATGCTCTTTTTAAATATTTTTTATACATATTGTTGTAAATTTGTAGTGTTATCAATATACTATTTTTGTGCATTGAAGTCTATTTTTGGGTTATGTACTATTATCAATATGCTACTTTATGTCATTTTTGAGTTTTGTGTATTTCCTTTTTTGTTAGTGAATTGTATTAGTTATTATTAAGTTCTATGATCTATTGTAAAGGAAATTGTATTTGTCTAGAGCAATGGTGATACTATGTTTTTGTCAATTTTTGTATTTCATATCATAAAGAAGTAACTTTCACAATTTTGATAGTTTGATTCAATTTTTTTTCTTTATATATGGCACTTGCCATCATTATTTAATTATTGTAGTTCATGGTTTGATTATTCTGCCTTCTAAATTTGAATTTTGCTCATATGCTTATTGATTTTCACGCACATTGTGTCATTAGTTGATATCCGTGTAAATGGACTTCATATTTTCTCTTTTTTTTTTGTTGAGTAACATATATTTTTTCGTTCTGCCTGATTCAGAAGGTAAATCATCTTTATTTGTTCCAATAGTCAAACATAATAGGTTCAGTAGTTGACACGATAAGAAGTTTGTTGTAAGAAACTCCTTATTAAAATTAAAATTTTGGAGCTATATCATTGACAACATTTCAAAGTTAGGCACTAGGATTTAAAACTTCTTTTTTGGTTGAAAAAAAAGTTGATGTGAATACACATTATGTTAGTTAACCTTAGTTGGTACACCGAGTCAATTCATGAGTTAATTTTTTTTTTGTTTTAGTTTTTTTTGTCGGCAATAGAAAATGACAATGTAGCTATTGGGAAAAGTCATAACTTTCTATTATTTTAGATCTTTTTAAATTATATTCCTTCTTCATCCTAGGAACAACGTCAATATAAGTTGTTTATATGATATTTGGAATAAACGACTAACATTGTGTTATATGGTGGGATGAGGAAAGATCCTAAAGTTAGAGGCGGTGTCGGTGAAACTTACGAAGTCGCCAAAAACCAAACCCAAAACTCATCAAGGTAAGGATAAGTCTTTAACTCATGCACTGTGATAAAAAATGCGTGGATTTTCTGATGTGGATAATGAAATGTATTGTGAATCGCTTAGTTGTTATAAGCATATATGAGTATGTTTATAATGATGAGAAATGAATTTACTATTTATGTATTGGTGGAGTGCCAATGGAAATAAAACTCGGAATAAAGCAATGAATTGTAGATCACTTTGTAGTTATAAGCATATATGGATATGTTTGTAATGATGTCGGGTGCATTTACTGTTTATGTATTGGTGGAGTGCCAATGGAAATAAAACTCAGAATAAAGCAATGAATTGTAGATCACTTTGTAGTTATAAGCATATATGGATATGTTTGTAATGATGGCGGGTGCATTTACTGTTTATGTATTGGTGGAGTGCCAATGGAAATAAAACTCGGAATAAAGAAATGAATTGTAAATCACTTAGTAGTTACAAGCATACATAGATATGTTTGTAATGATGTCGGATGCATTTACCGTTTATGTATTGGTGGAGTGCCAATGGAAATAAAACTCATTTTAGCCGACCAGGATGGGTTAGCAACTTTAGCTCAAGTTATGTAGCATGCTTTTTCAAAAGTATCAACGATGAAAATGGTTTTAAGTATATTTAATTTAGATCGTTATTTAACCTTATTAAATGTGGATTAACTTACATTGATGTTTATTGAGCTAATGACTTACTCCTTTGTGTTTCCTTCTATGGTCAATGTTAATCCTATTGTAGGTAGGTGGAAGGAGTGTGCGCGTTTTGATTAGTAGATTAGAGACTTTTATTTTGACGTCTCTTTGCTCATTCTTTTGTAACCTAATTGGTTGTACTTGAACTAACTATTTGTAACGATGAATATGATTTTGTACATGGTGTTGTTCATGGAAACTAGTAACTCGGGATATATGTAGCTATGAGCATTTTGGAAACCCATAGCTAATTGTATGCAGTAGTTACTAAGTTACATTAATACGAATTATGTTTTTCTGTCACATGGTCTTGTATGCCACTTTTGGAGTATAAATTGAGGGTGGTGAGGGAAGTGAAACTTTTTAAATAAGTACATTCAATCGGTAAATATAAATTATAGTTAAATGTATGAATTGGATTAAAATAAGGAAAAAATTTCAAGGGTAGAAATTGGGTCCTTACACACTTGATAAAGTATCACAAAGCTTTGATGGGGTGAAAAGTACATTAATTCTTATAATAATAGTAAATGTTAAATAAAGTATATAGGTTAATGCAAATATTGAATGAGGTAAATTGATTCATTTATTGTAGTTCTACTTCTCTTGCATTCTTACTCTACCACAAACTTTTTTTAAATTTCAGCTTGTTTGACACATCTTCTTGGCTTCATCACATGGGTAGCTATGAAAAGCCTATAGTTGTACCTTAAATAAAAACTCATCAATGACTTTAATTAGAGATACTATTATGCATATGGGTACAACACTTAAACTTTAACATAATTACTTCCTCAACACATTGATGTACATTCTTACACACTCAACCTTTCATTTCTTACATATCTTCTCTTTATACATTACTTTATAATAATTTTCATTTAACCATATATTTAAATAACATATACTTATTTTTTTGGTTTTCTTGCATGTCAACATGCCTTCTTCATAACATTGGGAAAACAACTAAATCTGCAATATTCTTTAATAATAATTGAAGGGGTTATGACTATTACCAAAATAGTTATCCTATTTGATTGACACTTAGATTTCATTCATAAGGATATATTTGTAATAACATGTTTAAAAAATTATAAAATTGAATTGAAGGGGTTGTAGTTTTTTTTCTTTCAATTATGTCTTTTCATTTCCCTCAAAACATGAGAGTCTTTGTTAATTGATATTGTTACTAGCAAGTTACCCGTGAATTTGCACGAGGCGGTACTTTTTTGTCATATGATTAAGAACACGAATATTTTATGAGCATTTATATAGTTAAGAATACATATGTTACTCGTACATTCACATAGTTAAAAAATGCATGTTCCTTGTGCATTTGTATTGTTTAGAACACACATGTGAATCATGCATTCGCATGGTTAAAAACACACATGCTACTCGTACATTCTCATTGCTAAGAGCACACATGTTACATGTGCATTCGCTTAGTTAAAATACACATGTTACCAATACATTCACATTTTTAAGAACACAAGTGTTACACATGTATTTGACTATTCAAACGCATAATGAAACTAAATGATAATTTCAAATTTGAATATTCTAAAGAAATTAAAATAAGAAATCGAAACATGTTACTATAAAAGTTGTAGAAAATGAAACAATTTTTTGAATTTCAAATTTGATTTTTTAATGAAAATAGGGAAATTAAATCTTGATATTATGTGAGTTTTTTTATTAAAAAAATATTTTAAAAGTTATAAAAAACTTCAATTTCGAATTTGATTTTTTTAATTATAGTAGGGAATAATTAAAATCCCAAGAATATGATATTAAAATGCACTTGATAAAGTATCACAAAGCTTTGATGGGGTGAAAAGTACATTAATTCTTATAATAATTGTAAACGTTAAATAAAGTAGATAGATTGATGCAAATATTGAATTAGGTAAAACTGTATAGTTTTTTCCAATTTAAATTAAGCAACTACACAAGGGATAGTGCAAAGAAACAAAATTGGAGATGAGATGTTATTGATGAATCAATTACTCAAGGGAGGATTGCAAATGGTATAATGGTTAACCGATGAGATGTTAAATTGCACAAAAAAAATGCAAAGGACCATATTTTCACATTTAAGTAAGAAAAAATACATAAAATGATCTCAATTATTTTTTATTTGTTTCAAATCTTTAATGATGCATTAATCATCACTTACAAATTTCTTATAATCAAATTGAGTTATTATCCATTTATTCACATTTAAATTGAATTTGTGATTTTTCCTCTCAAATTCATTTCATTGGGTCTACATTTTTTTTGTTCTAATGATATCAATGAATCATTTATTTTGAAGGTTAAAAAATTTGAAGGATGTAGAAACTATTCATGTTCTTAAAATTAAGAATTATATGACTAATAATAGCAATGGGGTGGTCATGCCCCGCTGCAACTTCAATTTTAACTTTCAACACTCATCGTCGTAGTAATTTTAAACGGAAAACATGAATAGCAAATACATTTGTTGTTTCTGATTTTCATTTCGAATGATAAAAAGTTTTCCATTAAATTTTAAATGAAATATTTGATGAGAGAATGATAGAATGTAAAATAATGCATTGTATAATTGTGGAGTTGTTTCGGTGGGAAAAAATTCACTCAACTATTAACATGTGTCCAAGGGGATCTTTTTTTCTTATATAGTAATAGATTGTCTAACTTTAAAATCAATTCATTTAGTTAAAGAATAAGCGTAAGTGGATGTAGAGGTGTAATTTTTAGTTATTACATCTGAGTTTTGAATTATAACAAATAACTGAGTGGGTTATATATAATAATAGTAACATGCAATGATGATTAAAGAAGTAAAAATATGTGTTATTGCTATTGGCTTTAGACACAATGGTAAAAATAAGATATGAAGAATGTAAAAATGATTAATAAATTACATAAATATATACATACTAATTTAGAGTGTATTGTAATAATAAGTTTTAACTGTTAGACATTGAAATTGATGTTAAACTTCTTAAAAAAAACTACATTAGATGGAAGGATTATGCCTTTAGGTAAAGGCATAAGTATAAAAATACTATAAGGACTTAGATTGAAGGGTTATTGTATAAGGAAAAGTGAATTGAGTTAAAATAAGGTCATAATTCTCATGTAATTTTATTGTCAACCTAAATATTTTAAAATACCTCACAATTTATGATTCTTTGAACTTCCATTTTTATATATTGCAATTTTAGTTTAGAGATGTTAATAAATATCAAATATCAATTGCATACTTTAACAATATTATTTGTCTCAATAATTTTATTAATTCAAATTGTTAATTATGAATTGTTTTATATTTTTTATTCTACTATGTTGACTTACATAAAGTCAAAGCTGAGTAACCCATGCAATTGTTGATCAAACTTATAACATCACTATAACGACAACTAATTTTTGCAATCTAAAGCAATACTTACATCAACAATTGAGATTGTTGTCCAAATCAATGAATATGTTCTGAATAAAAATTTAGATGAATTTATTTAGTTGTCTTTAATTTTTTGTCGCGCCCCGATTTTCGGCCACACGACTTTGTTAGGGAACATTTGATTGACTTAAGACATGAAGATATAATTATTTTTGGACAGTTCTCACTTAGAAACAGATGCACACTTATTTTACATTTAATATTTATATGCCGATAAGCAAAAGTTCCACTTGAAATAGCATTGGAGATATAGTATAGGATATGAAATCCATTAGAAATGACTTATTAAAGTTGGATATATGTATGACTTACTAACTTTTTTGACAATCTATTAATGTTTCAAATTTTAATTTATCATATTATTGAACCATCTTTACTTGGACAACATAAGTTTAATGAATTTAATATGATGTATATTTTATATTATGAATACATCATTCACCATTTATATATTAGTCATCATTAACTTTAAAACAAAAGTAACAAAATAAGTAGCTAGAATTAACGGTATAAAAATCTTTACACCAACATAATGACAAGACAGAAATTAATCTCAAACTTAATTTCTTAATTTGGCATCAGCAGATTATATACAACTTGCAATTTTGCAGCTGTCCCACCACATGACATGACAGTTTTTTATATTACCAATGGCATTCCTTCATTATATACGTAAGGAATTAATCTATTTCATGATGCATGATTGCTTATATTAACAATTATCGCTCTCAGAAATCGAACCCTTAATTTTTTTGTCTTTCTGAAGATCTAACGACGTCTTACACTACTAGACCAATACATTGTTAGTACCCCACATCACAACTTTGCAAAGGATAAATCAATAGATTTCCTTCACTATCATCGTGAGAAGACTTGAATTCTTATTTTTAAATAATTCAAAAAATATTTGTTAGCCATAGTTATTTTTGTAAAATATATGTAAAGTCATGAATAAATTGGTTTGTGCATTTTAATCATATTTTTAGTGAAGGAAAAGAAGAAAGAAAAGTAAAGCAAGACTAAAAAGAGAGGCCTATCCAATTTAAACCTTGATAATTACAAAATATTATATTTCGGTTATACAAAATTTCGCCTATAAAAAAGTAGTGCTCAATGGAGTGTGGTTAATTAGTTTAATTTGGAACTATTAGAGTATTAGTAGGTTTGCATAATAGAGCATCAAAAGGCTTTTTTTTAGATGACTGATCAATATTTTTATGGTAAGAAATTATTTTAAAAAATTTCAAAGTAAAATTGTTATTTTTAGATTATGGCCAAACACAAATTAATTTAATTTTAATTTCTTAAAGGAAACTCGGAATAACATGATTTTATGCAAATTGTTTTTGCAAAAAGTTCTTCTAGAAAATTACCTTTTTAGAAAGTACCCTTGATTAATTCAAGCTTTAGCATTGAACATGAAGAAGATTTTATTTTACAATACAACTTAAACATTATAATAAGAAGGGATGAAGCCCACAATTTTCTTATTTTTTTTTAATATTTTGCATATTACAATATGCTCACTCGATTATGAGAGTGATAATTGTTGCTATAGACAATCACACATGCCGAAAGTGATTAATTTTCCTTCCAAGTAGAGGTATGGGTACCAATTCTCCAGATTCAATATCACTATCACAACGGTGTCAATCTTCATTATTGGGTTTGTAATTTGTAGGCCTTCTTCTGCATCAGCATCCTTATCAATAATAGCCATTCATTTTGGTGTTAGTGGAATCTGATATTTTCCCATTTTAATATGGTTGTGACTTGTGGTTGTAGGAGAATCCATCCTCAAATCTGATCCCGTAGATAACAAAAAATGTTGTCAGATTCCTGTTAGTAAGGTGTCAGAAGAGTAAATATTGGCATGTGGATGAGTTGTTTTATGGATTTAATCCGTCACCCCAATGACAATGGGTCTAGATAGGTCTCGGTAGTGTATTATCTGGATTCGTCCCGTTGTTTCATTTTTGGACTAAGACCTACCTTAGACTCGTGTTAGTACCCACTGTGTGTACTACCCACGGATCCTTGAGTACTTAGTGGATCCATCTGTATCCATAATTTAAAAAATATTAAAAATAATTGTAAGAAATTTATACACTTGTGTATTTGTTTCCTATGAACTTATATGTTATTTAGACGATTAACAAGAGAAAAAGAATTATAAAACTTAATTTAAAGTTTTAAACAAAATTAAACATAACTCATTTTAATCAAACAAACATTAAAAACAACTTGATGAAAAATTCATTTATAAATAATTCTTCAATTAACATAACATTACTTCATACATATGAATTAATAATATAATATCATTGCTTAAAAACATAACAATCACATTTATGAATTAATATGCTATATAATTATGGATTAATATGATATTATAGTATAGATTAACCTGATATTACAATTAGTGATGTATATATCTAGATTTATGAAGAAACAATGGGTACGAGTGCCCACAAATATGAGTACCTCATTACCCAGATCTAGACTTATCTAACTGCAGGTCTTAAAATCATGGATCTCAATTAACCACGGGTCCAAAATATAGACACAAACTCAACCTGTTGTTGATATTACTTACGTGTACATATGGATATGAGTACCAATTATAACATTAGCCATGACATGTGTCATCACCACAATCACTCTTTTCCCTCCAAAAATCTTTCTTCATTTTTCCTCCAACATTGTCAATCTATACATGTTCATTTCATTTAAGTTTTATCCTCATATTTGATATTTAATTATGTGTCTTTAAATAATTCAAATGTGAATAATATAATGTTTCTTCATTGTTCTACAAATAGATGTGCAACTTTTCTTGGAAGTTAACCTAATATATTCTTTTATCTTTGAGTCAATGTTATGGCAAAAACAAAACTTTATTATTATCAAATTAAAATATACTATAAATACAATTTTTTTATCTTATACTTTTATTGAATTTATTAATCATTACATATGTTATATATTTATTAAAAAATGACACCATAATTTGTTAATTATCTCTCAAATGTATCGTATAAGTTAATTAAAGATAATAAAATGTCATAAATTCTAACATTTTGTTTTTTTACATCTAGGCAAACTTTTCAAGTGTTAAAATGATCGTTTTTATGAATTGTGGATAATTATGGAATAATAACTGTTTTGGAGAGAATTACTCTCGAGATTTAAGAGTAATTAATGTGAACAATGAAAGATAAAAATTCATATAAAATACATAGTAGAAAACTAATAATAAAGGAAAATTCATAAGGAAATAGAAACTGCATAGGTAAATAATGACAATAAATTTTGTTATACTATTGTAATTTGTAAACGAATAAATGAATAAATATTGACAACGTTGAATAAATATCGCCGGTCAGTTGCAAACTAATAATTACTTTAAATAAATATTGTCGACCATTAGGAAAGAAATAAAACTGGTGAACATAAGGGAATCGAAACACATATTATCATTTAATGTGATGCTTATGGGTGATATCGATGATATTATTCAAGTTGTAAAATAATGTATAGTAATTACAACATGAAAATTAGTATCTCTGCTTTATTTTTTTAAAAAACTAAAAATTTAATTATAATGTTCTCATTTCCATTACTATCTTTAAAATATTTTAACAGTTTTAATCCTAAATAATTTAGGCCTCCACTATTTTGAAAAAAAAAATCGAACTATATAATTACAACCTCCATATTTCAATGATTATTTATTACTAAATTTCATTTATATCTATTAAAATGTTATTTTCGAAGTTGTCATACTAAATCATTAAACTCATAAACTACTAATCATTAAATTACTTATTAAAAAATATGAAATAATAAATCAATTATACTAATAACTACTAAAAAATAATATCTTAGAAGTAAAATAAATTATAAACAAGTTACATTAAGAAATTATTATAATAAATCATAAAATTAAACAAATTCTCCATATGTACGTCCATATTAATAATGAAAATAATTTTTTTATTATATCTATTAGTTAGCCAAATATATAGACTATAGAGTATGAAAATCAATTAAGAAAGTACAAAAGTGTATGGGTAACATGTATTTTCTTAGCAATGCAATTGTACGGATAACATGTGTGTTTTTAACCATGCGAATGCACTGGTCACATGTGTCTTCTTAATGCATACATAATATGTGTGTTTTAACAATGCAAATGTACAAATAACGTGTGTTTTTAACCATATGATATATAATGTATGTTCTGAATCATACATCAAAAAAATATCGTCTCGTGCAAATGCACGGGTCACTGATTAACATACTAATTTGCAATTGAGAATAACTATGACATAATTGCACATAAAGTTTTGAAAATCTACTTCCTTTTTTTTGTGGGAAAAATGTGTGCTACATATTTCTTCTTTGTCCTTTTCATGCACATTTAAATGATACTCTTATCTCAATGCTGTCACTCTTTATATCGTCTGGACAACATTGTCCTACATAAAATAT
Organism: Lupinus albus; assembly: GCA_009771035.1. NCBI lineage: Eukaryota > Viridiplantae > Streptophyta > Magnoliopsida > Fabales > Fabaceae > Lupinus > Lupinus albus. The sequence goes on from CM020016.1 coordinate 1,864,718, forward strand.
CGGTGATATATATAGTAAATTAAAATTTAACAAAGAGTATAATATTTATATACTTTCAGTAAAGAGATTTATATACTATGAGTACATCATTCATCATTATTTATTTATATTTTTTTTAATAGACAATAATAATTAAAATAAATTGTGAATAATATAATGAAACTCTTACGTATTTGTTTCTCTTTCAATAAATGAACTTTTTAGTAAATATTCAATAAATAGAACATAGATTATATATTCCCAAGCATGTCCTTATTCCCTGTCTAGTCCAAATAAAAATTGTCACATAAATAAAATAATTGTTTTAAAACAAAAAGTAATATTTATATATTACTTATTCAAATATGATTGGGTTGGAAATACCTGATCTTTATTCCAATAATTCAACCTAGTAAGTCTTAAAAGTTATATAAATGGAGCATAGTTAGCCTTCATCTTCACAAATATTATACTTGAGCTTCTCTACTTTGTTATCTTAAAACAAATAAAGCAATATCTAAGAAAAAGAAATAAATGGAGTTGCATGATAATATCCAAAAGCCTCATATTGTATGTGTGCCATTCCCAGCACAAGGCCATGTAAACCCTTTTATGCAATTATCAAAAATCCTTCATTCCATTGGTTTCCACATAACATTTGTGAACAATGAGTTTAACCATATGCGTTTGGTTAAGTCTCTTGGACCAGATTATGTGAAGGGTTTGCCAGATTTTCAATTTGAGACCATATCTGATGGTTTGCCACATTCAGATATTGATGCAACACAAGATATTCCACTTTTATGTGATGCAACTAAGAAACATTGTTATGAACCATTCAAAGAGCTTATAAAAAAGCTGAACTCTTCAAAAGAAGTTCCTTCAGTTAGTCACGTAATTGCTGATGGGATTATGGGTTTTGCTGGAAAAGTGGCAAAGGAATTTGGCATACCAGAGATTCAGTTTTGGACAGCTTCAATGTGTGGCTTTCAGGGATATTTGCAATATGATGAACTTGTTAGGAGGAACATTCTTCCATTCAAAGGTGACCTCAAAAAATAAATCATGCATATGCAAATTTAAAATATATCATATTCTCAAACCTATCCATTAAGTATATATAACATGGTAGTTTTGGTGTATGGTATGAATTTAGATATGTGATATCATATGGCAAAGTTACCATGTTGCTATAAGGAAAAATGACTTTTTTACCTCAAAATAGGTTTGTTGTATATCAAAACTTTTAATGTGTAGCAAACTTTTTTGGGTTAATAAAGAATTAAACAAAAGTAAGAAAGATAATGTTTTGGGTCTTATTTCTTCTCTAATTAAAGAAGTTGTGGCTAAAATTGTAAAAGTTTAATTGTAATTATAACATACCTAAAAACTAAAATAAATTTGTAGGTAGAAGTATAAATGAATTGAATTGAACTTGCTTGGTTTAGTTTAACTTAATTTGTGGAAAATTAAATCAAGTCGAGTTTCAAGCCGAATTTATTGTTGAACTATTTTTTTGAACTCAATTATTAAATTTCACAAGCAGCTTTTGAGTAGGTTAAGGAGATCAAATTTATGTAGTTTATCAACATAAATTTAAAGGTCTATAAGGTATATGTGAATTATACATGTTGATAAAGTTTGTGAATTTTAATAATAAATAAAGCTACCAATTAAAGTTCATGTAGTAACAATTGTTTATATGTATATGCATGTATAGAAAGTGATTAACATTAGAACAATTGTTAATGTGAAAATGAGAACAAACAATATGTATCATTGAATTTTATTTGAATTATCAAGGTTAAAAGATAAACGCACATGAGATTTTTAAGTGATTATGTCATCATTACCTAGTTTTAATCTTAACCATTTATGTATGGTTGTATGACTATGATTTACACCGTTCTTGCAATTTTTATAGCAGAATTGTTTTCACTTGGGTCACACTCATGTATATATATGTATATAATCGAGTCAAACTGTACTTGGCTAAAGTTAAGACTGTTTTTTTAATGAACTCAATTAAATTGAAGTTCAACTTGTTTGATTCATGACTAAGTTTATTGAGCTAAATGATGAATCGAGTTTCGAAAAAATTTCAAATAACATACAATGTGATGATTTTCTTTAACATAGTGGAAATCAATTAGTACTTATTTAATTTATTATGATCAAATTTTCAGATCAAAACTTTTTTACCGATGGCACATTGGATACAAGTCTAGATTGGATCTCAGGAATGAAAGATATCAGACTGAAGGACATTCCAAGCTTTATTAGAGTCACCAATCTAGATGATATAATGTTTAATTTCTTAGGTTCTGAGGCACAAAACTGTTTGAAATCTTCATCAATCATCATTAACACATTCCAAGAATTGGAAAATGAAGTCCTACAAGTCCTAATGAGAAAAAACCCAAACATATATCCCATAGGTCCACTTCACTTACTTGGTAAGCATTTCCCTAATAAAAGCTTCAAATCAAATGGGTCAAGTTTTTGGAAAAATGACCCAAAATGCATGCAATGGCTAGACCAATGGGAACCTTCCTCAGTCATATATGTTAATTATGGAAGTATAACTGTAATGACTAAGCATCACTTAAATGAATTTGCATGGGGACTAGCAAATAGTAACCTACCATTTTTGTGGATAATAAGGCCAGATTTGGTAAAAAATGAAGAATCTATAGGTTTGGCACAAGAGTTCTTAGATGAGATTAAGGATAGAGGATATATAACAAGTTGGTGTATTCAAGAACAAGTACTATCTCATCCATCAATTGGAGTATTTCTAACTCATTGTGGTTGGAATTCAACAATTGAAGGTATAAGTGAGGGGGTTCCTATGATTGGTTGGCCTTTCTTTGCTGAGCAACAAACAAATTGTAGGTATATAAGCAAAACATGGGGAATAGGTGTGGATATTAATGAAGATGTGAAAAGAGAGGAAGTATCAACACTAGTTAAGGATATGGTAAAAGGAGAAAGAGGGAAAGAAATAAGACAAAAGTGTTTGGAGTGGAAAAAGAAAGCAATAGAAGCTATTGATTTAGGAGGCTCATCTTACAATAATTTCTATAGATTAATAAATGAGTCTCTTCATTACCATGCTGCTTATCCTCCTTCATCAAATAGCCATGTCTAGGCTTCTAATTAAAGAAGTGTATCCATGGAATAAGGCTAGTACTTAGTGGGTATGGGAATGTTAAATATATGCAATATGTTGAAATTGTTGGGTTGAATGATGTATTGAACGAGAAAATGCTTAAAATAGTGAATTGTATTATATTAATAATAGTGTGAATGTTAAAGTGATGATATTTTGATACAAAAAATATAATATTAGCTTCTACTTATATTAATATTGGAGTTCTAATTAGATAAAGCACAAAGAAAATTTCTAAAATATTTTAACAAATTTAATATACAATCACTATGAGATATTATCTCTATATTTAAGTATCTAGATATTCTCTTTCATATATTCTAATATAACATTCACCGCCTCATTTTATTTTTAAGAATAGTCTTCTGAAAAAATGTGTTATCAAATAAGTTTCAGAAAATAAAAAAATCATTGTATAGTGTAAAATTAAATTAAATATATTTGTTACCAAATATATAAAAGTCTTGCCAAATATGTGATATTTTTAGAGATGATATCTATGGAATAACAGTGTAAAGATTTATATATGGTTAATGCATTTTCTATAATTCATTTGTATTACTCTTACACTATTGTTGCCAAAATAAATTGTGGATGATATATTGACAATGTAAAAAATACTCTTACACTATTAATACATATATTTTTTCTCATATTTTTAGTTTCATAACTAACTAACTCGGTGATTTAAAAAAAACTAACTTACCAATTCCACATCATCTACTATAATTGCATTACCTTCATTTTGTGTGTTTCTCTTCATACTAATTTATATATGACTATGTGCATCTAGGAATGGTAATGGATCTGGATGGGCCCGGTTAGTACATTATCTGAACTCGTCTCGTTATTTTATTTTTTGGATCAAGATCCGTCCCGGACTCATGCTAATACCCACTGGGTATACTAACTGCGGGCCTATGAGTATCCATAAATTCAAAAATATTAAAAATAATTGTATGTAATTTATTCACTTATGTATTTGTTTCCTACCATCTTATATGTTATTTAAACAATCAACAAGAGAAAAAATCATAAAACTTAATTTAAAGTTTTAAACACAACTTAATTTGATTAAATATCTAAACCCAACTCATTTTACTCAAACAAACATTAAAAACAACTTCAACAACATGATCAAAAATTCAGATAGTAAGAACTCTTTAATTAATATAACATTACATCATACATATGAATTAACAATATAATATCATTGCTTAACAATATAAATCACAGTTTAACAACATAACAATCACATTTATGAACTAATATAATATTATAATTATAGAATAATATGATATTCAATATAGATTAACATAATATTACAATTATATTGCTATATATACAAAAGGATAAAAAATGTATTCTCGTGTTATATTTCCTTTGTATTTTTATGGTATTTGTCTCTCCATTAATGGAGAGGATCCTTACTCCCCGACATCTTGTTTAGTAATGATTGGTAAATGTATCTCTATACTACTAACTTCATTTAGGATAACTTTGTCATGATAAGTAAAAAAATGCATTCAAAAATGATTTGTAAATGTATCTCTATACTACTTACCAAAGTTATAATGCTATAAACATTTAGGCATTTATAAATGAAATTACACCCTTTTGTTTAGGTTGTTAAAATATGTAATCCAATTAGCAAATACTTTATGCACTGGTATTTTTAATACAAATTAGATAGGTTAATTTCTTGTATTTATTTCTTTTACTTTATATCGTATAATACTGATTTAATTGAGAGTATGTATCATATAAAAATTGTAATAATAATAAATCTTTGTCATATAAACATACATGAATCAATAAGACTTTAGTTTAGTAATATTAGACCCTATTAGATTTTTGGGATGACCAAAAGGTCAAATGTTTAATTCTTATGAATAACATTTGTTTAGAGAGACAGTCACGTACATTGAAATGGATTAGTTTCTTACCCTTGGTATTACCCATAAAAAATACAAACATATGAATGATTAGAATTTAAAAAATTATTTAATGATCACACGATTACTTAAAAGTTGTATACATTTTATCTTTTAAATAATATCTAATAATTCATATTAATTATTTTCATGTGTGAAGATACTAGATATTCTCACTTGAATGACTCTATAAATATTATCTAAAGTTAAACCATTAAAAACATATTTATAGATTATTGTCTACGAAGATATAAAATATTTATTTTCTATCCGTAATATCATGTGGCTGTAGTTTAGTGGTAAGAATTCCACGTTGTGGCCGTGGAGACCTGGGCTCGAATCCCAGCAGCCACAAATTTGTTTTTCACATAATCATATCAACAAGATCATGTCCATTTTACTAATAATATGATGTTATTCAATCTATGTAAACGACCCATAATAAGAATTAGATAAAATGGAGATTATTCCAATTCTTAGAGATCATTATTTTTTTAATGAACATTATTTTTAATGAGTTTGGCTCATCTCCATTACAGGAGAGGCCAATGCATACTTAAGATTAAAACATGTGTTATAAAAAAATTCAAGGGTCCAGATTTTAATATTTTTTAAATTATTTTTTTTATAAAAAGCATCTCTTCTCACATATCCAGTACTGGAATGGAGAGGAATCCAATTCATTTTTAATAGAGTATTATGATATTGTTCGATCTATGTAACCGACCCAAAAGTTTCATGTAGCTTAAACTGGTTTTAGAGCAATGAGTGTCGGTATAGTTGCTGACACTTTTAAGAAGAATAGATGGTGTATAGGTTGGTTTGAACATGTGTGAAGGAAAATATAAAAGCATTCATAATGAGAATAGATAAAATGGAGATTATTCTTATTCTTCGGTATCAATATTTTTTAATGAACATAATTTTTAATAGAGTATTACGATGTTGTTCGATCTTTGTAACAGATCCAAAAGTTTCATGTAGTTTAAATTGGCTTTAGAGCAATGAGTGTGAATATAGTTAGTGACACTTTTAAAAAGAAATATAAAGAGTAAATCACATTGCCTAGGTCTTATTTCTTCATATGCTACTTTGCTTTGTGTCCACTTGAATTTTGTTATGACTTGCACAAAATGAAATCTGAACCCTTTTGATTTGAATCATCTTGATTTGAATTCCATTGTCATAAATTTAAAACTCTAGTAGAAATTTTGATGTGCATCATAATCATACCCTTTTGATATAACACTAAAAGAAATATATAAGAATACTATTAATATCTTGAATGATATGGTTACAGGTTTCTTCATCTCCGTTAGTGAACGAGTCTCAGCGCAATTGTAAAGTTACTACTTAATCACCAAATAATTAGAAGTTCAAATCCTTTAATCAATATCTTTACTTTTAAATAAAGTTATATACTTGTATCTACCTTCTTTAAACCCTATTTAGTAGGAGCTTCCAGTATATAAATGGTTACTGGTTTTCTTCATCTCCATCAGAAATTAATATGTTATAGTAATAATCTTGATGGTGGTGTTGAATATTGTTCTGAATTGCTCCGATTACCTTAATAATTATGTACATGGGTATAATAATTCCACTAGCCTTTAGCATAATAACCTACATCAAAAATTAGAAATAAAGTCACATTAATTCAATTGTTTGTATATAAGGATTCATAGTAAATATGTTTAATTTTCATTTAAAATTGAAAAGAGAGTACTTACTGTAAGCATTGAAAATGGGTAATCTTCTGTTCCATTTGGACACGTTGAGAAAAGATTTCTCACAAGCAAGAGTATAGTGAACTGCAAAAGTAAATAAAGTTATTAGTACTTTTAAAATTGAACTTAGCATGTTTGAAGTTTGCTTAAGTTAAAGAAAGGAAAATGAGAGTCCTAATATTTCATATATTACTTTCCTTTAATTAGTTGAAAAAAATAATATTTAATTTAAAATTTAATAATTAAATATTTTTCTGATCAATAATTTTGATATAAAATATGCTCGTTAAAACGTGCCTATCAGTTTTGGAATACCCAGCCAGTTGTTAATCAACCTAAGACTTTGACTCATTATTTTAATTTCATTTTACTACATTCTTTAGCCTTTAAAGAGTGTGAATAGAGGAAAATTTGCTTGAATAAATAAGGGGGAAGTGAGGTGATAGATATTTGGAGCCAAATCATATGCCTCAAAGTTTTTATCACTCAGGTATTATTGTTTTTAGAGTAAATTACAATGATATCTGTGAGTTTTAGAGAAACTATATAGATCATTTCTCTATTTTTTACCCCTATAAAAAACCCATAGTTTTTGTACATACATTACACAGACTACCCTGCATGTGAAATAAGTGTGGTTTTTTAGATAAAAATGATAATAAGTGTAATGAAAGTTAAACAAAATATTGTATATTGTAGAAACAAATACAAATAGTATACGAGTCAATACATTTTCATTATTTTTTGTTCGTTATATTATCGTATAAGAATGATTTAAATTATATATCCTTATAATTATTGATGTATTTTATAATGAACAAAAAAATGAAAATATATTGACTCGTATACTATTTTGACTTGTCTCTACTTAACGAACAAAAAAAATGAAAGTGTGTTGACTCATATATTATTTTGATTTGTCTCTACAATATAACATATTTTGTTTAACTACATTACACTTATCATATTTTTTATGTAAAAAAATTACACTTATTTCACATGCAGTGGTTGGTAATCTGTATAATATATGTACAAAAACTAGGGGTTTTGTGTATGAATAAAAAATGGATGAGTAATCTGTGTAATTTCATTAAAACTCATGGGGAACCATTGTAATTAACTCTTGTTTTTAATTAATCAGAAAAGTAAAAAAACTTTATATATTAACTTTATATTTTCAGAGAATGATAGAGTGATACGATATATATAGTCAATGCTTACAATTAATGCGAGTGATCTGCATGAAGAAGCGGTTCTATCAGGAGCATAGCTACATTGAGATTCTATTACAACTCCTTCCACTCTTTCCTCTATTCTCATGTTTGACTCTTCTTCCTCTCTCCTTCAAAACCATTATCAAATTTTATATTAGTCACACTATTTTGAAGAAGAAAAATAAAACTAAAACAATACAAATACAACACATACCAATTAATAGATATATTGGAAATAAGACTCACCCACTAGTTAACAGTTAATAAAAATCTTACTTTTTTAATAGTTAATACATAAAAAGAGTTTATGACATTACACCTGCCAATTCATTCCTAAACGAGGTAAAGAAGAAAAAGAATGAGAAATGTATGGAAACATATACACTATTATATTTGGAGACAAATGTATTTATATTTTTTGTGTTATTAATTATGATTAAATTTTAATTAGAATTAAATTATTAACGTGTTATCAAAAATTTATTGGTTGTTTCTATATACATATGTCTACATATAAATCTTTTTGTTCCAAAATGGTGTCTTCAATGCTGTCTCAGCTAATCATATTGTGTCACGTCATTTAAAAATCTATATCACTCTTCATTAAAAAAATTATCTATTCCTATGACTTTTCATTTCTATTATCTGATTGGCTGAGACAGTTGCGTTCTGCAATACATAATGTGGACGCAACAATGCGGATGCGGCCGGCAACGCATCGGCAACACCGCAATTGTGGTGTGATTGAATTTCACACCAAAAACCGTAACAAAACACTGTTGCGGCCGCATCGGGCCACAACGCAACCGCATCGGGCCGCATTTGGATCGCATCGGATTCAAAAATATTGTTTTAATCAAAAAATATTCACACCGCAACGGCTGCAATCCCCATCGCAACAGTCGCAATGACCGCAATCACAGTAACCACAACCGTTACCGCAATCGCAACCACAACCGCAATTTAAAACACTAGGCTAAGACAAAGTTGGGGACACCATTTTGGGACAGATGATCTCCATCATCTTTCTCATAGATACTATGGATAAGAATTAATAATGCGCCACTTGGCATGCTAATTAATAGTTAATAGATATATTGGAAAATGGAAAGTTACCTAATAGATATTGCTTCATCATTTTTTTCAGATATCTTTGAAGGTGCAATATATCCAGGTTCATATTGCTGCAAAAACAAAATATCAACTTGTGATAATTGAATTCAAAGATCAAAGGTTTAAATTCTAGTATTTGTTCCATTTTTATTTCATTATTTTGTCATAATATATATTACCCACTTTTTTTACCACCCTCGTATTAAAGACAATGTCACTGTAACTGTGGTGACAACTGAAAGTTAAAAATTATGAGAGAGGATTATGCAATATGATATATTGGAAGGAAATTAGGTTCATTGAATGTATAAAAAGGTAAAAAAATTCATGGACCCCACTCAAATATCAAATGGAAAGAATATAATAACAAATAACAGCCAAAATCAGTTTTGCATTTCTTAAAATTTAGCATTCTTATATTTTTTATAAAATATTTAAGGTTTTGTTTGGTTGGTGATTAGTAGAAATGATGGGTAATTTTCATTTATTTCCCCTCTAAAAACTAACTAAGAGTTTATTTACGAGTTTAATTTTGGAGGAAAAGAAGTATAAAACTTTAGCATCACCTCATAAGTTAATGGTTTACGACTTTTTAGTTATTTATCTCTTTTTTTTTTAAAATTGAACTCGCAAATTCTCCCAACAAAAAATTAATATTAAGCAAAAGACAAATACAAAAGCACCCCAACAAAAAATTAATATTAAGCAAAAGACAAATACAAAAGCACCACCTTAGGAAATAAACAAATGAAGAAAAGAAGTTATGTTGGTTTCTCTAAGTCAAAATCATAGAGAAATTAACCCAATTTACCTAATAACGACAGCAATAAAATCACGGATAACGATACCTTCCTATTAGTTATTAATTTTTAATGAAAAATAACAAAAAAATCAATTTTGATTATAACTTAGTGCTAAAAAACAACAACAAAATAAAACTGGATCATGAAACTTTCATACCTGGAGACAAATTTCACAGATTATATTCCCTTTTTCATTGCACCATCTCTGTATACAATCTCTATGAGCAAACTGAACCCAAATAAAACATATTTATTGATCAGAATTCAGAAAATTCTATGAAAAAAGTTAAGAATTTTATGGTATTTGTTAAGGTTTCATCTCAAAACCAATTGGTTATAAGATGAGTAGCAGGTAGGTAGACGATGTGAGACTTCATTTCCAATATGTCTCTCTACATAAATCTGTCGGACCAGCCGAAAGGTTACATTTGCCCATAAGTAAAGGGCATCTTTTGGCCTATAATAACCGAAAAGAATTTGGTTTTAGCTCTGATACCATGTTAAGGGTTCCATCTCAAAATCAATTGATCATGAGAGGAGGAGTAGCCCAACAAGTATTTAAACCATTCCCGAAATAATGAGATAGGTTATGTGAGTATTTAATATTTACCTTTATGGTTCCGGAACAAGCACAAGGTGATTCCATGTTTGATGATGAGTTCTTAAAATCTTCTTCATGACATATTCTACATCGAGAAATCCCAGAAAGCAATTCCAAATCATCAATTAGTAACATAATCTCTGCCATGTTTCTCACAACCCCAATGAATGAATGATCTCTCTTTCTTAAAACTTGAAAACTCTGTTTTGAACTCTGTTTTTGGTTCTATGTTTTTCTCTTTCTGTTGTTTTTCTTCTTTCTTAGTCTCTGTACTTTGATATATAAAAAAGAAACATTATGGAGTTCCAATATTGCCCCTGTAGGATTTTTTAGGAATAAAATAAATAATAACTTTGTTGAAGCTTGCTTTTAGGCTTTACCCAAAAAATATCATTTAATATCTGTTACAGTCATACAGTTATTTATCCATTATAAATTTAATATAAATATATTATAATATTATTAAATCACTTTTTATAGGTCATTATGAGTATGATACTCATACATCATAAAAGTTAATTTATTTTATTTTTGGTAATATAAAGAGTATTCAATTATTCTTTTAGGTAAGTAACTAATTATCTTTGGGGTGTATAATTGATATTTTCAATAAGTTTCGTTTATAGGAATCGAGTCATTGAACTTTGGTCATCTTGAATCTAATAAAAACTGAATAATAATGTAATGCTTAATGATGGAAAGATTTATGTTTTAAAGAATTTTTTGCTTATTTGTTTTATTGACTTATTTTTCATACATTTTGTTTAATAGTTTGAGAATATTTTAGGAGAAAATATTATTAAGCAAAACCTAGGGATAAGAATGAGTGGAGTGGAATTCAAATCAGTTTAGTTCAATTTGTTAAGGATTGACTCGATTAGAGTTTCGAACCAAGATCAATTTTGAATTATATTTTCAGCTCAAGCTTGACTTTATTAAAGTTCATGAACTTTCGAGCAGGTCAAGAACCTCAAATCCTTGCCACTCATTAGCATATATTTAAATGTCTATATGGTGTAAGTGGATTATGCGTATATATGTAGAGTAAGTTTGGAAATTTTAATAATGAATGTAGTTACCGATTAAAGTTCATATAATAAAGATTGTCTACATGTATATGTATGTACATAAAGGTATTCAAATTAAAATAGTTGCTAATGTGAGAAATGAGAATAAATAATATATATCATTCAATCTTATTTGAATTGTTGATATTAAAAAATAAATGCATATGAATAATTTTTTAAGTGATCATTAGCTAACTTTTAATCTTAATCTTATAAACTAATGAGTCGAACTTTACTAAAACACAAGTTCGATTGGTTTATTCAATCATACATGAAGTTCGACTGTTAAAAATTTAATACTACATTATTTAAAGAAATGAGGCTTAACAATAAAACATATGACAAGTGAACCTTTTTCAATATTTAATTACTCTAATAATATGTAGAGTTTATTGAAATTATAAAAATTACTCATTTTTTTTTTTGCATCTATACAAATCACCTATATTTATATATTTATATATATATATATATATATATATATATATATATATTACATTGATCATCCCTGCACGAGAAGTAAGTGTGACCTTTTAAACAAAAACGGAACATTTAGTATAATTAAGTTAAAAAAATATCATATATTGTGGAGACGAATCCAAATAGTATAAGAAATAATCTATATTCATTATTTTTGATTCGTTACAAAATACATCAATTTTTCTAAAGATATATTATTTAAATCACTTTTATATTATATTAAAACAAAAAGAATGAAGATGTATAGACTTGTATACTATTTTGATTTGTCTCTACAATATATCATATCGTGTTTAACTTAATTACTTATATCTCTCCTACATAGGTTGTCAATATAGTGTATGTATACAAATAAGAGGGTTTGTGTACGTGTAGAAAACAAATGAATAATTTGTATAATTATACTACAAGTCTACAACTCATAGGTGTGAGAATTATTTAATCTTTATTTAATTTTTCGTGAGGAAGGATGTCATCATCCCAAATTATTATTGCACTTTTATATAAATAAGAAAAATTATATATTTTCCTAAAAATATTTTTAAATATCCTCTTATATTAATAAATATTATAAATTATTATTTTTATTATTTTACAACTAACACACAGTCAGATGATTTTTTATAAGGAAATATCATTAGTCATTAAATACCTTAATTATAAAACATATTTTGTTATTTTTTTGTATAGTTGTTAAAACTGTTTCATGCCGGCCGGTTGAACCAGTAAACCGGTGAACCGGTCCCAATACCGATACGACATAATAATTATATCGGTCATGCAATCATACCGGTAAAAACTGGTCATACCGGCCAGTTTTCAATTGAACCGTACCAATCATACCAGTCGATTTTTATTTAAAATTAATTTTTAATTAAAATAATTATTGTTTTTATTGATTTTTCAATATTAATATTAATATATTATATATGTATATATAACTTTACCGGTATGCGGTTTAATTGGTGAATTATCAAAACCATTATATTACCCTTACCGATTAATAACCGGTATGGTATTAATAACATTCATTTTTTTTTTGTTTGCTTCGGCCTGCAGTTCGAAAATGTCTTTGTTTAAACCTAGAATCTATAATCTTTCACAGAAAACAAACGATCGAAACAAACTGAAATTTGAATAATGGGCCCCACTTTTTCGTTACATTAAATCAGAAACGCGTATCATAAGCTTTCATTGTGCATTCGGTGCTCCTCCTTTACACGCCACACAAGCTGTCCACTTTTTAATTCATTTTGGTTCAAATATAAGAATTCATCTTCTTTCCGATAATTTGTATCACTCTATGTGTTATTAGTTGTGATTGTTATAACAATGTTTAATAATTAAATTTATAATTTAAATATTTTTTTTCAACCAATCGGAATTAATAGCGCATGGATTGACATAGATTGTGAAATACCATATATGCTTATTTTACACGATGTATTTGAAAAATATATTTTCAATTAAGAGGAAAAAAATGTATGATGAATATGACTAAATGGATTTATGGGACACAATGTCAAAGGATAAAAATGACTATTTATTAATAAAATTTCATTACTTTCTTAATAATTATTAAAATTATAAATGAATGATGGGACATGGGAAAATACTAGTTTATATTAAATAAAAGTCCCTTTTACATTATGAAGTAGCTTTTAATGAATAATACTTCATTATTTTTTTAGATTTCACTGAAATTACAACTAATCATGATTGGAATTTTTTAGTCACAAAGTAAAGTTTAAGATAATTCTTCATATAATAATATACTTAAACCAGCTATATCCATTAGTATTGAACTAATGAATTCTCTCACACACATATATATAAATATATATATATATATATATATATATATATATATATATTCTCAAATATAATAATAATAAAAAGAATCAAGGGGCAAAATATGTTAGTACTTATCAATATAAATTATATTTTCTTAAATATATTATGATGAGGACTAAGGAGGGTGACACGAGTGCTTATCTTTCCTTGTTCGTTCTTATCATCTTCCCTAAATGTTAAGAAGTTATCCAACAATTATTGTCAATCCTTGTCATTTAGAAGACTCACAATTCACAAATCACTACTCACAAATAATAATCAACAATACATCATTTTAATAGTGTAAGGTCGCGCTAGATCCCTACAATAATCAAAATATCAAGGATTTAATTTCTAAGAATATTATTTATTGTGAGAGATTGTTATGCACCAAAAAATAATTGGTTCTTTACCCAAAAAGGTGAGGGATATAGTAAAAAAAAACTCAAAAATAATATAGGAGTTTAGTTTGCCCATTTTTTTAAGCTTTTGTGTAAGTTCAAGTGGTCGGCACATAGTTGAGAAAGTGGGACCCACCCACTCATCTTAAAATTCTTATTACAGCTATGTATCCACACGTCCGCTTAAGAAAGCCCACACCATTAATTAATTAATATACATATATGATGAACGCGCACGATCTTCTTCATTAATGAAGAGACAAGTTAAAGACAAAAATGTCATTAAAAGCGTAATAGAAAGATTGATTTGTTTCATTTTTCATTTTACATTGTTTTACACCTCACTTATCTCTCCATTAATGGAGAAGATCCCTACTCATAGTGAACACCAACCCTGGGAGATGATTTTTGGAATGAATTTTTTTTGAGTCGTGAAATATACTTATTAAATGATTTTGAATATTTAGTTCAACTTCAAGAACTAACTCACAAACGAAACTTAAGTGTTCTTTGGGAGATAATATGTGTATCCAATAACTATTGTTGGTTATTAAAAGTTTGTTTGGAGTTGAGTTTTGGAGTAAAATGAATGTAAATAAAAGACTTTAGAATCATGTTAACAATGTATCAAGCCTTTTATTTTTCTTCATTCCCCTCCAAGATTCAACTCACTAAAATATCCTAAAAAAATACGTTAAATTTGATAAGTTTGTATATAAATAAGTTTATTGATTAAAAAGATTAATCTTCTATACTTAAGTTTTGTATGAGCAATTAAATTCGGGTAGGGAAATTTTGCTGCAAATTATTAATTTTATAACCATTTAACTTAAATTAAAAAGAAGAAATAATAGTAATTTACTAAGGTTGGAGACATTTGGTAGTGGTTTGATAACCAACTTTGTTAGTTAGATGAACCAAATGCTGTCATTGTCGAGTTTTGTATAAGTTAAGTCTTCAATTATATAGCTTATAGCTTATAGCTTATAGCTTAAAAATGACCTCCAATAAACTGAATGAAAAGGGGACTAAAGCAATAATAGTTAGTAAAATTATGAGTAAATTATATTCACATTAAAAGTAAAGATATCATGTATTTTTTAAATGTAAACAAAATATTCATAATTTATATCTTTTAATCACATTTGATAGGGGAGAATATATGAATGTAATATTTTAAAGATAAAAGATAGTAAGTTAAGAAAATGTGAGTTTAATTTATTATACTTTATTCTAAAACTAACTGTTTCGATTTGGAGTGCAAACTAGAAAGTTAGCCATAGTTGTTGGAGGGTGATGTTGTGATGTCTTAGCTTCAAAGTCCATGCATTTGCATGGATAATAAAATATCTTTCAGATTGAGGTCATAAATTTCATATGGAGTATTTAGATAAGGTAGCACATAAACATAAAGATCTTTAATTAGAATAATAATAATAGTACCTAAGTTTATTTTTTTCCTTGATAGGAATAATACCAATATATAGTAATTTTCCAAAAAAATAAAGAGCTTAGGACAATGAACAAAGATATATTGTCTCAAATCTTGTGTAATATGGTGTCATCAATATATGATAATGCAACAAAAATAACAATATTACTGAACTTTTAGTTTTTTTATTTGAAATTATATCATTCATTGGTATGAGGCATTATATGAAATAAGATATGTGACAACGGATCTATGCAATATTAAGAATATATAGATATGTTGTCCTAAATTTTGTCTAATATAGTATCTGTGATCAATGATAATGAACAAAAACAAAAACATTAATAATTTTTCAATTTTTTATTTCACATGATATCTTTTGAAGATATTATATGAAATATGAAATGAGACAACAAATCTATATTCTTATATTTAATGTTCGGTTGTTTCATTGCTATCTAGGTCATTGTTGGGTTATTTTCATTCCCTGGAAATAACAAATCAGAAGTAGATTCGTGTGTGCTACGTCTCATTCAGTTTATCTTTATTCATTGATTAAATTTTTTTAGATTTCTATTAGAATTCATTAGCCATTACCTTAACCTAACCTAATTCTCATTCATTACACTTCAGTAGCATGATCCTCTTCCAAGAATAAAGACTGAGGAATCTGATTTGGATTCTATAGATTTGCATTTTGCTGTACGATATGAGACTTACTTGCCAACATGCCCCCTCCACATAAGCCTGCCGGAAAGAAGTTGGGCTCTGACTCTGATACCATGTTAAAGTTCCATCTCAAAACCAATTAGCAATCAGAGAAATAGTCCAACAGGTATTTAAACCATTCCCGAAACAACGAGGTAGGCGATGTGAGACTTACATTCCAACAAAAAATCATCAAATATAAACAATCCATATTTTTGAGAAATTTGATTAGCTTAAAGCAATTTTCTACTAGTTGAAAAAGTTGAATCCCAAATATAAATCCACTTATTGTGCAATTTCATGGTGTCACAATTCATTCCACAAATATTTCAATCTTAGGTGTGCAATGTGATATTAATAGGTAGCAGTTCCATGTTTAGGTGAATACCTAAATATGGTAGCAGTGTAGTTATCAACTAAAATTTTACACTATACCTCAATGGAACCTTTCCTCATATAGTTTTCTAAGCAAGCTCAACCAGTTACACTAATTTAAGCTGTTGCTGCAAAATTAAATCATAGCGCCTATTAACTATTTCTATGAAACCCGACCGATAAAGTACATTACATAGTCCATTATAAGGATTGACAACTTACTTATTCAATGAACAATGATTGACTTTGACACAAAATATTCCTAAAATGAGTTAATACTATCGGGTTGGGTGAATTTAATAATGGATGTATGTTAATATTTCAATCAGATCTATATGAAAAGAAGGAATTTTATAAAGTTTTATGAAATTGTAGTTAGCTTTTTATATTATATATATTTTTGAAATAAATATCATGCGTTTTAATTTATAAGCATATACACATCTTTTATTTTTTGGGTTATATATATCTTTCATAAAATTCACAAGTATAAAAGGTGATCATGTAAAGTTAGAGGAAAACTAGTTTTTCCCCTTCCTTAGTATACAACTGAAATGCTAAATAATTATTTTGTTTTGGAGCCACTATCCAACACTTTAATAATGGTTGCGGTTACGATTTTGGAAATTCACAAAACATGGTTATTATGATCAATTTTGGACAAATACATGTGATACATTCTCAACCGCGGTTTCCATGACTCACAAAACCTTAATATCATTCTATGCAACGATTTCAGACCTAGATTTAATTTTTTTCTACATCCTTTAGTATGCTATAATAGGCCATGATCAAGGCAGTTTTAATTGTGATCTAGCTTAGGGTAATGTAAGGACTCAAATTCTACCATTGAAATTTTTTCCTTTATTTTAATCTTTTCATGCATACATTCATCATCTTACTTTAATCTCTCATTAATCATTCCGTAAAACCACTTTTTAATATGTTATATTATAATACATTTACTATTGCTGAAAAACATAATTCATTCAATTAATCCTTAGTAACTCCCGCATACAACTAGTTATGGGTTTCCAAGAATCATAATGCCCATAACTACACATATCCAGAGTTACAATATTCAGAATTACATTTATCCCAATATAGCATTTAGTCCGTTATAATACAAAAAGGATAGATAGAGGGATGCAAGTTAAGAATCGCCTAAATTCCTAAGTGAGTCTCCTCAAAGTCCCTCGTTTACCTACAATGGGATTATCATAAACAACACACAAAAACAAGGGAGTAAGTCATTAGTTCAAGACTAACATCACATGATAATTCACATTTTAAGTATAAATAAGCATTGAAATAAATTATCATCACAAGCACATAAATATAAACATTTGCGTCTCCTTCATTCATTTTCCAGGTTATTCATATTAACCCTATAGTATATATACTCCATGATATATATTCTATAGCATACATATTCATTTCATCCAAACATACTCATTTCTCATCATTCATATTCACCCTATAGTATATATATCACATAATATATATTCTATAGCATGCATATTACTTTAATTCCAAACATACTCATTTCTCATCATTCATATTCACCCTATAGTATATATATATCTCATAATATATATTCTATAGCATGCATATTACTTTCATTCCAAACATACTCATTACTCATCATTCATATTCACCCTATAGTATATATATCCCATAATATATATTTTATAGCATGCATATTACTTTCAACCGAACATACTCATTTCCCAGTAATCGTATTCACCCTTAATCATATTCAACGAGTTTTCCCACAAAGATAATCCTCTACCACATCGGGTAGATCTAGTTAAATCTTCATACCACATAGGGCACGTCTAGTTAATTCTCCATACCACATCGGACAGATCTAGTTAATTCTCCCTACCACATCGGGCAGGTCTAGTTAATTCTCCCTACCACATCGGGCAAGTCTAGTTAATTATCCCTACCACATCAGGCAGGTCTAGTTAATTATCCCTACCACATCGGGCAGGTCTAGTTAATTATCCCTACCACATCGGGTAGGTCTAGTTAATTCTCCATACCACATCGGACAGGTCTAGTTAATTCCCCATACCACATCGGGCAGGTCGAGTTTATTCCCCATACCACATCGGGCGGGTCTATACTACGATAATTCACTACCTCTTCGAATAGGCAACAACAATAATCCACTACCACTCCAGGTAGGACAATCAACAATAGCCCACTACCACTCCGGGTAGGATAACAAAATAATCCCCTACCACTCCGGGTAGGACAAAAACAATAACCCACTACCACTTCGGGTAGGGTAACAACAATAATATTCTTACAAACATATTACCTCTTACACATACCTTATTCACATCAACTCATATAAAATGAAAACACTTATCCTTACCTTGGTGAGCGTTGGAGTCGGTTTCGAGTAACTTTACAAGTTTCCTCCGCAATTTCCTCCAACCTTAGGATCTTCCCTCATTCTCACCAATAACAACAATGTCAGTCATTCAATCAAAATAACACATAAACGACTCATATTTCATCGTCAAACATACAAGAGATTCACATATTTTCAAGGTTTCCAAAACTACTTCAATACGAGTTTCCAAACACTTAAAACATACATATTCATCTCATATATCAACATTAAAGCACAACTCATCTCCTACATTTAACATTTCACCCATTTCCCTTTTTACTCATATTCTCATTTTGGTGGTTTTGGGGTTTTCATGAATAAACCCACAAAACCTTCTCATTCATCAAATATCAATTCTAAAGAGTTTACAAGAGAAAAACAACACAAAATGAACCATAACTCTAAAGGAAGAATTTCCATGGTTTCTCATACTTTGAGAAGAGATCCATACACCCAAAAACGAGTTTGAAAGGGAGAAAAAGAGTTAGAATCAAGAGATTTACGTCTTCTCAAGCTCCTAGATGATTCCCACGAGTTCTTGCTCTCAAAATCACCTTCTCCTATCTTCTCTATCAATTTCTAACCCTAAAATGTGTTTGCGGTTTCTATTTTAAAGTGAAATCGTCGGGTTCTCGCTCAAGCGAGCCCATTCTGGCTCAGGCGAGAAAATCCCGCCTTTTTAAAATTTCGGGTCTGACGCTCTCACTTAAGCGAGGATCTTACAGCCTCGATAGGTCCTGAATGCCACTTTTCTCGCCCAGGCGAGACAACTATCGCTCAGGCGAGAACACTCTCGCTCAAGTGAGACAATTCTCCCTCAAGCGAGAATCCTTCAGTATAACCCAGAATTTCACCCTCCCAGGTGAGCCTCTCTCGCTCAGGCGACAATTCCCTCGCTCAAGCGAGACTCCCAAGGCTGATACTATAATTTAATGACTTTAAAATCTAGTGTGTCACAATCCTCCCACTCTTATAGAAATTTTCGTCCCCAAAAATTTTATTAGGCTACTCTCAGAAAATAATATCATCGCCTAGTCTTTAGGCATAATATATACTCAACCAAATTCATACTCGATCATCCAATCCATTAAGATTACTTAAGCGACCACTAAGGGCACACACCACTAAACCGTGATATCACATGTAAGACCCTAAATTTAAGTCTTTAAAATTATAGTATCAGTCCTGGAAGTCTCGCTTGAGCGAGAGATTCTCGCCTGAGCGAGAAAGGCTCACCTGTGAGGGTGAAATCCTGGGCTATACTGGAGGATTCTCGCCTGAGCGAGAGTTGTCTCGCCTAGGCGAGAAATGACATTTTGGGACTCTTGAGACTGTGAGATTCTCGCTTGAGCGAGAATCCCTCGCTTGAGCGAGAGGGTCAGATCTGAGTTTTTAAAATAGGCGGGATTTTCTCGCTTGAGCGAGAAATGGCTCGCTTAAGCGAGAACGCGACGTTGTTACATTAAATAGGGGACCCAAAACACATTTATGGGGTTTAACCTAGAGATAAGTGAGAAAAGGGAGCATTTTAAAGAGCAAGAAGGCTTGTGAGTCATTTAGAAGCTCGAGAAGAGATCCTAGAGTTGGCGGCGGTGTCGGTGGAACTAGTGCAGTTACCAAGAACCCAACCCAACACTCACCAAGGTAAGGATGAGTCTTTAAATAGCATATGGAAATGGATAATATGTGTATTTTCTGAGTGTCTATAATGATAAAGTGATGAATCGCTTAGTTATGGTAAATATGGGTATGTTTATGATAATGAAACGCGTGGATTTACTGTTTACAGATTGATAATGTATCAATGAAAAGAAAATATGTTTTTAGCCGACCATAATTGGTTAGCGACTTTGACTCAAGTTATGTAGCGATGTTTTGGCTCAAGCTATGTAGCAAAACTTTGGCTCAAGTTATGTAGCGATGCTTTGGCTCTCAAGCTATGTAGCAAAAAAATGAATTTATAAAACAAATGGTTTACTAACCCCTTTGAAATGTGGATTATCTTATAATGATATTTATTGTTTTGATGACTTACTCCTTGTATGTTGTGTGTATTTGCCATTGATAATCCCATTGCAGGTAAACAGGGTAGTTGATGATGCTTGGTTCGGGGCTTTAGGAGCTTAGGACTTGGATCTTCTATTTTTGCTTTTTGTGTTGAAAAATTGCTATTTGGATGATTGTATTCGTAACCATTTAACTTATTAACATTTTTGAGTAATGCTGGATATTAGTAACTATGGGTGATTTTGGAAACCCATAGTTAAACATATGCGGTAATTACTGATGAAAGTTATATATGAATTATGTTTTCTGCAATATGAGATATATGTTAACATCATGTACTGTAAAGGTGGTTTTACGAATTGATTATGGGGAAAGTTAGAGTAAGAGGTGGAATGTATGTATAAAATGATTAAAATAAAGGAAAAATTTTCAAGGGTATAATTTGGGTCCTTACATCACAAGGCAAATTTATAAACACTCAGCCCCATAATATACGTTAGATACGGATACCCCAATTACGCTTGCAAATATATATTTAGTACTCCACTTGCAGCACGTCTAGAAATACATGGTCATAATCGTATCACCAAAATTTTAACAACCTCATATTTATCAAGATACGTTTGCTAAAAAATTGGGATTCTCTAACATGATACTAAATCAACGTTTAGCCACAAGTTACGTTTCACCCAAGAATGATTTTCAAAAAAAATGGTTTGAACACACGATTCATGGTAACCATGTCGTGAAAACAAAGTTTACGTAATCATTTCAACATAACTCAAAACCCATTTTTCTCATGCAGTTACACTACAATCATGCATAGCAATTACTGGTGCATATGAAACAGAAACAACTTTTGTCGGTACAACATTCAAAGCAGATAATTGGTGTACACCACCACTATATCGTGCATTGACAATGTTCTACTGCAAAAGGACCGATCATCATAGACCAAAAGTTTCACGTTTATTCAATGCATTCATCACATTGACGGGGTAAGTAACTTAACTAGCATCATTCCTTACCTGACAATATAAGTTTTACCCCTTAGCATACATATACAGATCAATGCAAACTAGATTCTTAAATCCTCACTAAGATACTCAACAAGAATCTTTCACATCAACAATTATCACATAGTTAAGCATAACACGATTTGCTGACCGCCAGTCCATCGCCAGGATTAAATCCAGCTGGGACATCATTAAGCATATCAAAACTATGGTAAAGGTCATACCCTTTACCCCAACCGTACACTGAGACACCAGTATCGATACCCACCACCGGTACACTAGGTGGGGTGCATACAACCAAGTCGAAAATAACGACTCTGTGTACAATCTCAGTCGGTTCACCCATTCAACAAATACGAGGAGTGTGTCGCTCCCGAATCAAACAACACTAAAAGAGGAATATCTGCCACCATGCAATTACCTTTAACCGGATCATCAACACTTGATGTCCCCACGCCACTCGGGGTAACCACTCAACCATGGTCCTTTACCCTCTCAGCATGAATGACATTAAGTCTCCGATCTAGCTTGGGACAAAACCTTTTAATGTGCCCAACTCCTTGCAGTGGAAACATCCATTTCCCGACCTCGGGCATGTGCTCCCATAATGGAGTCTGCCACATTTGTTACACATGGGAGTAGAAACCCCTTCGGTAGGAACGATAAGTGGTCTCGACCCTGAGAAATTTCTGTCACGATGTCTAGTAGGTGTCGCATAAGGTTTTCGATCACCCTCCACTCTCTCTTTACCTCTCCCCTGCATATGGTTGCGTTGAGGTCAATAGTTCCGGGGGAAAATTGATTTGGGTGTCGCCACCTCATCCGCCTTCAGGTTATCCTTGTACATCCTGCACTTGTTGACCAAAGTAGCAAAATCAGCAATCTCCTGATGTCCGAACATCCTTTTCAGCTTGGGCCTTAAGCCCGATTCAAATTTAAATCACTTAAACCGTCCGTCCACTTCCAACTCAGAGTAGGGACAAAAACGGGCCAATTCCTCGAACTTAGCCGCATATTCCCCCACCGACATGTCTCCTTGTTCCAACCTCAGAAATTCCATCTCTTTCTTCCTTTTCAGATCAGCGGAAAAATATTTCTGAAGGAACTTCTCTTTGAAGGTTCCCTAGACAATCAGTTGGTCCTCCGTTTCCATTTGGCGTCAAGTCATCTCCCACCAGTTTTCAGCTTCATTTGCCAGCATATAGGAAGCATAAGTTACCCATTGGACATCGCCGCAACCTATGGCTCGAAATATCCTCTCCAAGATTTGAACCCATTTATTTGC
Organism: Lupinus albus; assembly: GCA_009771035.1. Classification (NCBI taxonomy): domain Eukaryota; kingdom Viridiplantae; phylum Streptophyta; class Magnoliopsida; order Fabales; family Fabaceae; genus Lupinus; species Lupinus albus. Next base: position 1,888,272 of record CM020016.1, read on the forward strand.
AGCATCCGGGGCGAATCCCCCTTGAAACTATTTAGGCTTCTGTTTACAGAACTCATCCAATTCCTAGTACTCGGTCGGTCCGGGTGGGACTAAAGGGTGTGAACTCGGACTGGGCACTGCGTTCTGATTCAGACTCTGCAAATTCTCATTAACTTGTTGAAATGCAGCTACCATCTGAGCAAAAAAACATTTGGGACATTTTGACTAGTCCCTCTTCCTCTACCAGCCATGTGTACATGTGCTCATTAACTTGTCAGTAAACCAAATCTTCAACCGACAAGGGTCACCTAATCACACATCAGTTTATACTACCCAACACAATTCAATCACAAAATCAACAAACAATTCACATAAGTCATACAAAGAAGCATGCAAGCCATACCTAGTCCGCAGAGTTGACATCTGCTCTGATACCATATTGTAAGGACCCAAATTCTACCATTGAAAATGTTTCCTTTATTTTAATCCTTTCATTCATACATTCATCATCTTACTTTAATCCCTCATTAATCATTCCGTAAAACCACTTTTTAATAGGTTATATTACAATACATTTACTATTGCTGGAAAAAATAATTCATTCAATTAATCCTTAGTAACTCCCGCATACAACTAGTTATGGGTTTCCAATAATCATAATGCCCATAACTACACATATCCAGAGTTACAATATTCAGAATTACATTTATCCCAATATAGCATTTAGTCCGTTATAATACAAAAAGGATAGATAGAGGGATGCAAGTTAAGAATCGCCTAAATTCCTAAGTGAGTCTCCTCAAAGTCCCTCGTTTACCTACAATGGGATTATCATAAACAACACACAAAACAAGGGAGTAAGTCATTAGTTCAAGACTAACATCACATGATAATTCACATTTTAAGTATAAATAAGCATTGAAATAAATTATCATCACAAGCACATAAATATAAACATTTGCGTCTCCTTCATTCATTTTCCAGGTTATTCATATTAACCCTATAGTATATATACTCCATGATATATATTCTATAGCATACATATTCATTTCATCCAAACATACTCATTTCTCATCATTCATATTCACCCTATAGTATATATATCACATAATATATATTCTATAGCATGCATATTACTTTAATTCCAAACATACTCATTTCTCATCATTCATATTCACCCTATAGTATATATATCCCATAATATATATTCTATAGCATGCATATTACTTTCAACCGAACATACTCATTTCCCAGTAATCGTATTCAACCTTAATCATATTCAACGAGTTTTCCCATAAAGATAATCCTCTACCACATCGGGTAGATCTAGTTAATTCTCCATACCACATAGGGTAGGTCTAGTTAATTCTCCATACCACATAGGGTAGGTCTAGTTAATTCTCCATACCACCTCGGACAGGTCTATTTAATTCTCCCTACCACATCGGGCAGGTCTAGTTAATTCTCCATATCACATCGGGCAGGTCTAGTTAATTCTCCATACCACATCGGGCATGTCTAGTTAATTCCTTATACCACATCGGGCAGGTCGAGTTTATTCTCCATACCACATCGGGCAGGTCGAGTTTATTCCCCATACCACATCGGGCGGGTCTATACTACGATGATTCATTACCTCTTCAAATAGGCAACAACAATAATCCAATCCACTCCGGGTAGGACAATCAACAAAAGCCCACTACCACTCCGGGTAGGATAACAAAATAATCCCCTACCACTCCAGGTAGGATAACAACATAACCCACTACCACTTCAGGTAGGGCAACAACAATAATATTCTTACAAACATATTACCTCTGACACATACCTTATTCACATCAGCTCATATAAAATGAAAACACTTATCCCTTACCTTGGTGAGCGTTGGAGTCGGTTTCGAGTAACTTTACAAGTTTCCTCCGCGATTTCCTCCAACCTTAGGATCTTCTCTTATTCCCACCAATAACAACAATGTCAGTCATTCATTCAAAATAACACATAAACGACTCATATTTCATCGTCAAACATATAAGAGATTCACATATTTTCAAGGTTTCCAAAACTACTTCAATACGAGTTTCCAAACACTTAAAACATACATATTCATCTCAAATATCAACATTAAAGCACAACTCATCTCCTACATTTAACATTTCATCCATTTCCCTTTTTACTCATATTCTCATTTTGGGGGTTTTGGGGTTTTCATGAATAAACCCACAAAACCTTCCCATTCATCATATACCAACTCTAAACCAAGAGTTTACAAGAGAAAAATAACACAAAACGAACCATAACTCTAAAGGAAGAATTTCCATGGTTTCTCATACTTTGAGAAGAGATCCATACACCCAAAAACGAGTTTGAAAGGAAGAAATAGAGTTAGAATCAAGAGATTTACCTCTTCTCAAGCTCCTAGATGATTCCCACGAGTTCTTGCTATCAAAATCACCTTCTCCTCTCTTATGTCTCAATTTCTAACCCTAAAATGTGTTTGGGGTTTCTATTTTAAAGTGAAATCGTCGGGTTCTCGCTCAAGCGAGCCCATTCTCGCTCAGGCGAGTAAATCCCGCCTTTTTAAAATTTCAGGTCTGACGCTCTCGCTCAGGCAAGGGATTTATCGTTCAAGCGAGACCACCGCTCAAGCGAGGATCCTCTTGCTCAAGCGAGACCACTCTCGCTCAAGCGAGGATCCTCTCGCTCAAGCAAGACCACTCTCGCTCAAGCGAGAATCTTACAACCTCGACAGGTCCTGAATGCCAATTTTGTCGTCCATGCGAGACAACTCTCGCTCAGGCGAGAACACTCTCGCTCAAGCGAGAATCCTTCAGTATAGCCCAGAATTTCACCTTCCCAGGTGAGCCTCTCTCGCTCAGGCGATAATTCTCTCGCTCAAGCGAGACTCCCAAGGCTGATACTTTAATTTAATGACTTTAAAATCTAGGGTGTCACATGTAGCACTTCATCTAAAATGTCTTTGAGTTGAAGTTCTAACATAAATTCTTGGTTGGTTTCCCCAACAATAAAGGCCACATATTGTGATGTTAGTCATTGTTCAAGGTGCAACACCATCATGTCCCCAAGAACCATTGTTCATATGAACAAATATATTTTATTACAAATTATGTCTCAAATCATGTTTCTACTAATGACAATGAAATAAAAAGAACAATAATAATGAATATTTAAATTTTGTAACTGATATCACATGTTTTCGTTGGCAGGAGACAAAATTTAGACAACTCTATGTTATATTTATATAGCCATTGTGTGACTTTAGTGGTATAACTCTTGGCTTGACGTAGATGTTTCATCTAAAATCTAACATTGTTTTGTCTATTTAGTACAAAGGTTGCCTTTCTGTTAGTGCCAAAGGAAGTAGGATTGTGTTATCTTTTCAAATTTGGTTTCTTGATAAACATGTCCCATAGTAATGGGTGAAATTGATATTTTTTTAATAGATGAATCCTCTCTCCTTCATAATATAAGCTAGACTATATGCACAACCGCTATTGCGCAGTAGCTTGCAAACATTTTGTACCATTGAATCGAACAACAATCCTCTTCCGTAAATAAAAAGATAAAAGTGTTATAATATGTTGATTTTGTCTTTGTAACACTTCTATGTCATGTGCAACTGCATTCTTTTCACTTAGCTTGCACACTTGATTGTGATATCTCTAATTAATCTGATCTTAATGTGTTAATGGTAATATTAAAATCTTATTTTAATATTCCACCTGTGAACACCCAATTTTGTTTGGCTAAAAAAGAAAGAAACTTATTCAAAAACAATATTTTTACAAATAAAATATTTTATGAAAAATAAAATCTTTGGAGATTGTCTCTCATCAAAATTGGATCAATAAATAAATCAAGTTTACAATATGCAAATCAAATCAAACTATAAAATTTCATATTAATGTGATAGTGTTGCACAAATCATTTTGATTAGAAAATTTAATAGAAAATTAATTCTTTAGAGATTTTGGTCAAATAAATTGGAGATTGTAAATCATATCAATTCAAATAAAGAAAGGATTTTAGGTGAATTAATAGCCACTTATCATCCTAATTATGGAAGGATTCCAATTTGCAAAACAATATCCCAAAATCCTTTAATTTTCGTTTTCTATTTAATTGCAAAATAAAAGTGCAACTAAAATATCTCTTTTGTGAATTTATATAAGTCAAATGATTGATTTTTGCCTATTTATGGGTAATGTGATAATTTTGGGATTTTATAGAATCACTACATAATTTTCTATTAAAAAAAGATGTTTTTAGTTACAACTATCTTAAAAAGGGTCAAATACTTATGGCGTACTCACTTTTGGGCATCACAATAATTGTTTGGCTTTATATGCAATAATAAGGTATGATTTCTCTCCCATTTTGAATTAGGAAAATATTATTTTGTCATTAATTTCAATGGTATATGCGTGACACTATAGATAGTGCACATTGCCTAATGAAACGGAAGGGGATCTATTCTAAAAATTGGCCAAAAATATCTCTCACTCTTTCTCTCAAAACTCTCTCAAAAACATCTAGAAGATAGCCAAAAGCATTTTGATATTTTTATTCATAGATACAAAAATTCCCAACACCCAACAAATACTCATCACACAACAAAGATATTAGATAACAACCTCCAATGCAATCTCCAATACCCAAAATACTAATACAAAAAGCCACGAAAAACACTATAGAAAGTAGATGGTGGAGTCGTGATCCACTACGGTCAAGCACACGGTAAAATCATGCTCCACCCATTCGTCATCACACGCAGATGCAGTGCATACCAATTTGCAGCTGACATGTGCCCAACCCACTTTGCACTAACTTTTTCATGGAGCATAGCTATCTAACCAGGTTTTTATGGGTTTTATTTATTCTTATACTATAAACTAGGGATGGCAAAAATACCCGCACCCGTGGGTACCCGTCAAAATACCCGCAACGGGTACCCGCAAAAATAGCTCATGGGTGGGAATGGGTATCATGATACCCGCCCCGCGGGTACCCGCGTACATATTTTAATTAAATATTTTTTAATTAGTTATTATTAATTTAACATTATATTTGTTTATTTTATTAGTACTTCATAATAAAATTTAGTCATGAGACTATAATCATAAAATTATCATATACATGTCATATTATTTAAGTAAAAAATATTTTTATAGATTAATTATTGTAAAATATATAAAATATAATTAGAATGAAAAACCCGTTGGGTACCCGCTACCCGCACGGGTACCCGCAAATTGTGCGGGTACGGGCACGGGTATGCACTACCCGTGCCCGCCCGTACCCGTTGCCATCCCTACTATAAACCTATAATAATTTCCTAAAGAAAAAAAAATTTATATGATAATATTTCCAATAAATTTTTTTTTAATTAAATTAATAGCCATTAATAAAAAATCATTTTTAAAAATAAATAAATATCACCACCAATTAAAGTGGTAATCATATTTCCTTATAATGATATAAATCTTAAGAATTAATCAAAGATGGAGGAGGTCGCGGAAACGCTTCTTGTCCTCAAGTCATATTCGAATGGTTGCACTACGCTGCTTTTCTTCACCCGATTAATTCTTAAAATCAATAAAATACATCATTTAATAAAGTCTTTTTTTTATAAATAAATATGAAATAAAAACTTTTACAAAAAAATCTAAAAATTACCAACCACATCAAGGATGGAGAAAGGGTTGCCCCTAAGGGCTTCTTTTCCTCAACTCATCATTTGGAGGGTCGCGCTACGCCGCTTCTTTCTCTAATTAAAACACACAACCAACAATCATTTTACAACTAAAGAACTACGTAGCCTTGATCCCCTTAATAGGGATACGTAGGACCAAGATTTCACATTGTCAGACACAAGAAAAAATAAATGACCAAATAATTTCAAAAGTATAAAAATTTGCCATATAACTTAGTGAGGGTACCGCTTAAAGCGGACGGATAGAGTGCTAATACCTTCCCTAATCCGTAACCGACTCCCGAGCTAGATATCAGAAATCCAAAGCCCATTGTATGGGCTAAAATATTTTTCTACATTTTTGACCATAAAATGTAATGCTGACTCTAAGAAAGTCGTGCGGCCGAAAATCGGGGCGCGAAAGGGTGATATCTAGTAATGTAACATACTACAAGAAAAATAACTATTATCAACGGTAGAGAAATGCCTTAGAACTGTGTTAATTTTTTGAAAGAGAAATGTCTTACATAAGGTAACACAATTTTTTCAAAAGACTTGTTTAACATTTTACTCGTACAACTTTAAGTACGTATTTTATTCTTAGAAATAAAATCTTTGATTCCGAAATTAGGTTGCTTACTTTTACTATATTCTAGTTCCCACTTAGCAGCCTTATTCCATAGACACACTTCTTTAATTAGAGGCCTAAACTTGGCTTTCTGATGAAGGATTATAAGCAGCATGGTAATGAAAAGCCTCCTTTATCAATCTGTAGAAATTATTGTAAGATGAGCCTCCTAAATTAGTAGCTTCTATTGCTTTCTTTTCCCACTCCAAACACTTTTGTCTTATTTCTTTCCCTCTTTCTCCTTTTACCATATCCTTAACTAGTATTGATACTTCCTCCCTTGTCACATCTTCATTAATATCCACACCTATTCCCCATGTTTTGCTTATATACCTACAATTTGTTTGTTGCTCAGCAAAGAAAGGCCAACCAATCATAGGAACCCCCTCACTTATACCTTCAATTGTTGAATTCCAACCACAATGAGTTAGAAATACTCCAATTGATGGATGAGATAGTACTTGTTCTTGAATACACCAACTTGTTATATATCCTCTATCTTTAATCTCATCTAAGAACTCTTGTGCCAAACCTATAGATTCTTCATTTTTTACCAAATCTGGCCTTATTATCCACAAAAATGGTAGGTTACTATTTGCTAGTCCCCATGCAAATTCATTTAAGTGATGCTTAGTCATTACCGTTATACTTCCATAATTAACATATATGACTGAGGAAGGTTCCCATTGGTCTAGCCATTGCATGCATTTTGGGTCATTTTTCCAAAAACTTGACCCATTTGATTTGAAGCTTTTATTAGGGAAATGCTTACCAAGTAAGTGAAGTGGACCTATGGGATATATGTTTGGGTTTTTTCTCATTAGGACTTGTAGGACTTCATTTTCCAATTCTTGGAATGTGTTAATGATGATTGATGAAGATTTCAAACAGTTTTGTGCCTCAGAACCTAAGAAATTAAACATTATATCATCTAGATTGGTGACTCTAATAAAGCTTGGAAGGTCTTTCAATCTGATATCTTTCATTCCTGAGATCCAATCTACACTTGTATCCAATGTGCCATTAGTAAAGAAGTTTTCATCTGAAAATTTGATCACAATAAATTAAATCAATACTCGCATATTTGCACTATTTAAAGAAAATCATCACCTTAAAGTCTATTTAAGTTTTTAGGTAAATTACATATACAATTAAACTTTTACAATCTTACTCCCAACTTCTTTAATTTATTACAAAAGAAATGATACCAAAAACATTCTCTTCTTACTTTTTTTACTTCTTTATTACCCAAAAAAGTTGGTTACACAATTGGAAACCTTCATTTTTGTTGTCAACCATACACATAGTTCAACACAATTCCAAACAAGTATATTATTTTGAGGTAAAAAAATCATTTTCCTTATAGTTACTATGAACATGGAAGCTAGCTTTGGAGTATGGTATCACATATCTAAACTAACACCATACCTCAAAAGTTGTCATATGTAAGTTGTAACTATATGTGATATCATACTTATGCTTATATGAGTTTGGCTCCTCTCCATTACAGGAGAGGGCAGTGCATGCTTAAGATTTTGACACATGGCAAAATCAAAACTTCAATGGTTTAGATTATTTACATTTTTTAAATTAAATTTTTTTACAAAAATTTCTCCCTCACAAGCCCAGTACTGGAGAAGAATCCTATTCTGCTTATATATAGGGTGTGATTCAAGTGAGAATAGGTTTTATATAAAAATTGTAATAACAATAAATCTGAGTCTTACGATCATACATAAATAATCAATAGTTATGATTTATTTTTTGAGGTACCTTTGAATGGAAGAATGTCCCTCCGAATAAGTTCATCATATTGCAAATATCCCACAAAGCCACAAGCTGAAGCTGTCCAAAGCTGAAGATCTGGTATACCAAATTCCCTTGCCACTTTTCCAGCAAAACCCATAGTCCCATCAGCAATTATGTAACTAACTGAAGGAACTTCATTTGAAGAGTTCAGCTTTTTTATAAGCTCTTTGAATGGTTCATAACAATGTTTCTTAGTTGCATCACATAAAAGTGGAATATCTTGTGTTGCATCAATATCTGAATGTGGCAAACCATCAGATATGGTCTCAAATTGAAAATCTGGCAAACCCTTCACATAATCTGGTCCAAGAGACTTAACCAAACGCATATGGTTAAACTCATTGTTCACAAATGTTATGTGGAAACCAATGGAATGAAGGATTTTTGATAATTGCATAAAAGGGTTTACATGGCCTTGTGCTGGGAATGGCACACATACAATATGAGGCTTTTGGATATTATCATGCAACTCCATTTATTTCTTTTTCTTTGATATTGCTTGATTTGTTTTAAGATAAAAAAGTAGAATGTTTGAGAAGATGAAGGAGTGTTAAATGGACGTGGCTTAACTTGTGTCCACTTATATAACTTTCGGGAGAGATCCATTTACTCCAAAAAAACACTTACTCTTCATTTTAGCCATCCAATCTTGAAAAATTCAATGGTTTAGATGTACTCACCAATTCAAACCATTGGATTTCCAAGAATGAATAGTCATGATGTAGAGTAAGTGTTTTTCTACTTACTCTTGGAGTAAATGGATCCCTCCCCTATAACTTTAAGACTTACTAGGTTCAATTATTATTGAATCTTTTAATTATTGAATCTTTTAATTATTGAATCTTTGGTAAAAGATGTTATAAGATATTTTATATTTTTAAGGATTTTGTTTTCATATCTCAACTCAATTAAACTTTATAAAATGATATAAAAATATTAAATTTTGTTTTTATTTTTAATTGAATAGAACTTTCTAATTGGACGGAGATATAAAGTAAAGTAAGAATGTGGACATGTGATCCCCATTAATTTTATACAGGACAATGTTGTCCAAGGCAATATTTAGTGCAAAAGCAATATTTAGTTTTCTACCATTTATATTACTTCTTTTTTCCTTTGCATAACATTTTAAAATTAAGGAATATACTTCTATCTCATTGCTTATTTTTCCTTTGCATACAATTTTAAAATTAAGGAATATACTTTATTTAATCAAAAGATTTAAAAAGTTCCTAATACTTGCACTAGCACCTCTCCACTAGTTTTTTTCTTAATATATTGTTACACACGTTAAGCAATCTAAAACCATTATGGCTTGTTTGCTTCTTCTTTTCACTTACTTGCTTGGTACAATAACTATATATGCATGCCTATTTATGTTAAAAGAAGGTGCAAACTAAGAAGAAACTTGATACTCTTGATTATTCCATTAATAGCTTAGTCATCCTGATGCAGTACTTACTTTCAACATGTAGCAATCCACATGTCATTTGTTGAAAAATATTAATTGATATTTTTTATATAAATAAATATATTAGAACCTCGTGCTTTTATTTATAAATAAATTCTAATATAAGACTTGCATCACCTGCCTTTATTTATTAAAGGAGTTTTGGATGATTGTCGCAAAAAATCTTCCACTTTCTTGTAGTTTGTATATGGTGCTCTCCGAGGTTGGAATCTTCTAGTATCTTCTTGTATACTTGAGTAACTAGTTGCAAATAATACATATGTTATCTTACAAAGTGTGTTACTCCATGTATTACTTAATATGATTGGTTGAAAAATATTTAAATTAAAAGTTTAATAATTAAGTATTTTTTGATTAATTACAATCGAATAGTATATGGAATGACATACTTTATAAGACATATGCTATGCTCTGATGGTGAAAACTTTATGTGCAATAACAAGGCATAGTTATTCTGGATTGCAGACAACTGTGTTAGTGTTAGAAAAACCTTTACTAATTGATCTTTGGTAGGTTAATATTATGAGACTCTTATTTATATGGGAGAATGGTGAAACTCCATCCATCTATAAGGTTGTTGCATAGTAATTACAAGGTCATAGACTAAATCAATGAAACAACTAGGGTGGTAAAATGGGTCAGCCCGGCTTGGCCCTGTCTAGCCCGCCTTTGGCCCGCCAAAATATGGGTTGGGTTGGCCCGACCCTTATTGCTAAAAAGGCTCAAAATGCCAGCCCGACTCATATTTGGCAGGGCTGGCAGGCCAGCGGGTTGACCCGTTTTTCTTTTTCTTTTCAAAAACACATTTAAATTACACTGATATTTCATGAGTTTTAGTGAAATTACACAAATTATCCTTCCATTTTTTACACTTACAAAAAACCCTTAATTTATAAACATACATTACATTGATCAACCATCTATGAGAGGTGTAATTTTTTAAACAAAAAAGTGATAAATGTAATTAGGTTAAACAAAATATAATATATGATATAAATTAAACACTGATATGTTAATATCTTGTATTATATATGATATAAATTACATTGATAATTAATTTACTCATAAATGTCTTATATATGAATAATAAATTGGTTGCACACAGTATGTGTAAAATGTTCGGTTGGAAAACAATATTAAATTGACTACATAATTCGAATCACATGTAACCTTAAAATGATAAAGCAATATTAATGTTGGCCTGCAGGGCTAGCCCGGCCCGGGCCGCCATGGCCCGTCTAAAAAACGGGCTTCCAAACCGAGTTGAATATGGGATTTTGGGCTAAAATCTCTAGCCCGACCCGCCAAAAATGTCAATCAAAACGGACTGCCCCGTCGGGTCAAGCCCATATTACCATCCCTAGAAACAACTCATTAATAGACCACATATTTTCTTATCTATATGTGATTTATAGAGGGTTGGCTTTTAGGATGGGTTCTCCAACAACCACACATCAGATTTTGGGATCAACATGAGTCAAGTAAGGTTTATTCCTTACTCGATCCTAAATATTGATTAGATCATTTTTTTAATCGAGATTCGGCCCTTAACTTGAAACTAACCTGATCCTAAATGTCGATTGTGTTAGTATTTGAACCTGAACCCGATCTTAGACTCAATTAAATATAATGTATATTCATTTTATATAAAGTATTCTCAATATTATTTATTATTATGGATGTGTAATTTGAAATATGAAATGATATATGTCTATATATTTTTATGATCAAATTAGAAAATCAATAATATTTTCAACAACAAAAATGTCATTACTATGTACATAATTGAATAGAAACATATACAAATATGACGAATGAGTACACATTGGATAAATCTAGGTCGGCTAAGGCTTTCCCCTGCCTGACTCTAAATATTGACTATATCTAATTTTTAAATCTAAATTTGACCCTAAACTCTATGATGCTCGACCATATTCGATATCGATCATGATCGAACCAAATTAGATGAGCGAGTAGGTTTGGGTCCTACTCACCTCTAATCAGATTCCACAAAGACCAAGATGATTGGCCATTATTGATATGGATGCTGGTGCAGAGTGCCTACAAACCCATCAATCAATATTGACAATATTGTGATTATGATATGCACAATTTTAAAATTATTTAAAGATGTTTGGACTATAGAATATTCAACAACAAAATTTGGGCTTCTCCTCGTCTTATTATAAAAAAAAAACATACAAAGATATTTAAGAAAATTTGTTTAATTTGAATTGTAAAATAGAATGTTTTACATATCAATTGCTAAAGCATATATTATATAATTTGGATGTAAAATGGAAAATTTCTAAGTTCAAATCGTAAAAAACATGGTAACGAATAAAATATTTTTGGAAAATGTCAAAATTGAACTCAACATTTTCCTAAGTGAAACTGATAAATCAATGCTTTAGTTCTCACCATTAATGAAATATGGACACCCCAACTATACTAGTTATGTAGATAGCATTTGCCATTAAATTTTGATGAATTAATGATTGATGTCAAAAAATACTTGAGAATACATCACTATAACTATTATTATATGAGTTTAATATTTATATACTATAAAACTAACATTTTTATATAATAAATACATTAGTCAATTATATTATTTTTATTAAAAGTCAATAATAATAATTGATAGATTTGAATATTAAGTGATATACCGGAAAATCTATAAGAGAAGTGACAGAGTTTTATCAAAAAATTCGATTTTATGAACCAATTAAGTGTTGATATAGAGATATAAAGTTTTACCAGATTTTTAAAGTGACTAGAACATCAAATTTTTCTAAAATCAATATTTATTAAGAGAGACAATCATATATTCTTAAAGAGACTAATTCCTTATTTAGGGATGCATTTATAGCACACACAAAATAACAAGGCCCAAACCGACTTCTGTACGGGTCAATGTCACCACTTCTTTCTTCGACTTCTGTATGGGCCAAAATTAACAAGGCCCAAACCGACTTCTACGTTTTTGGATGTCGACCTGGCCCAAACCGACTTCTTTAAAATAAATTAACTGGTAACGCAATCAACGGCTGAGATTAAATAATTATAATCCAACGGTTTTAAATCAAGTTTTCATCCATGCGAACTAATCATCAGTTCGCATATTAGACTTGACCTATAAAATATCCTTACTTATCTCATTTCATTATTTAGCTATATATGTAATGTTCAACTTTATAAATTATATCAATGTGCCATTATATGTGTTGTTTTGACTAAGTTACGCAGAATTCAAATTCAAATAAATGTTTTTATTTAAAATATTGGTTATAGTTTTGTCAACCTAGCCAATCTCTTACCTAAATGAGATTAGGAATGTTTGATAGAGAACCATTATCTCAAGCATATGGCCATTTGGGTCCAAAAGATGTGTGCAACCCAGCTCATCAAAATCTAGCCCTTGAAGCTTCTAGACAAGGGATTGTACTCCTTAAAAACAATGGCCCCTCTTTGCCTCTATCCCCACAACATCACCACAATGTGGCTGTCATTGGGCCAAATTTTGATGTCATTAGGCCAATGATTGGCAACTATGCTGGTGAGTCCATGTTTTCTACAGTAATATCCTTTATAGTATGTTCTTGTGTGTTGAATCGACTTGACCAAATCATTCAAGCTAATGAGTTGAAATAAATAATTTGCACTCTTAATGAATTAAACCAATTTGAGATGATGAGTCAAATCGAATAGTTCACGAACTCAAATTTAGTTGAATTCAAACTAGAAAATTGACTCGTATCAAATTCACGCTGAGTCCTGGTTAAGCCAATTCTTATGAAACTTAGTCAAGTTGAGCCAAGGTTGGACTCGATTCTAGCCCTAGTATCAACAACATATGAGATAGTGAAAAAAGAAAAAGAAAAAGAAAGTAAAACATTTTAAACTATCAATTTATATTGTTTTATGAGTTAAACAAATTAAAATGGTAAAAATATTCAAAGGTATACCAAAGAAACCAAAAACATTTTAAACTATCAATATATATTGAAGCTGAAACCAAAGACAGGCCTGGGCTGCTTCTACCTGGGCTTCAACAAGATCTTGTTTCAAAGGTAGCAGATGCTTCAAGAGGGCCTACAATTTTGGTCTTGATGTCTGGTGGGCCTGTGGATATTACTTTTGCACAGAATAATCCCAGAATAGCTGGTATCTTGTGGGCCGGGTACCCGGGCCAAGAGGGTGGTGCTGCCATTGCAGATATTCTATTTGGAGCTGTCAACCCAGGTTTGTCAATTTAACTCATGTTGTAAAGGAATCCAAATGCATAGAAATTGTATTGAACAGAACAATTTGCAAGTCATGACAAATAATTTGAATGTTATCTAGGAAGTTATGTTAAATTATAATTTGAATGTCTCTAACTAAATACATATCTTCAAAGTTTTCATGTTAAATTGTAATTTTGAAGTCTCTACATTATAATATGGGTGGGGACACTTACTCCAATAGTATGTTTTTTAAACTTACTCCACATTTTAGACATCAATTCTAGGGAAATCCAATAGTTTAGATCTACCTACTAATTCAAACTATTTCCCTAGAATTGATGGCTAAGATGTGGAGTAAGTTTAAAAAACTTACTTTTTGAGTCAATTGATCACTCCTCTTATAATATATACTTATATTTGTTCTTCTAGTGTATATCATGGATGAGAGAAAGATATATATAATGATAATGTATGAGTTTTGATATATTGTTACTGCATTATCCACCATTCATGTTTAATTATCGTTGACTTTTCATAAAAATAATACAAATGAATAGTCGATGATACAGTGATATTGTATAAATCTTTACAGTAACAGTTCCCAGATATTACACTCATCCTAAAATAGTCCCATATGTAAATGAATAAATATACACTATGTTTCATTTTCAGGTGGCAAGTTGCCTATGACATGGTATCCACAAGAGTACCTTACAAACTTACCAATGACAAATATGGCAATGAGGCCAAGTCAATTTGGAGGGTACCCAGGAAGAACATATAGGTTCTACAAAGGACCAATTATATATCCATTTGGGTATGGTTTAAGTTACACACATTTTGTTCACACAATAGCTAGTGCCCCTAAATTAGTCTCAATTCCATTGAATGGCCACCACCATTCTAATACCACTAACTTTTCAAACAAAGCAATTAGAGTAACACATGCAAGATGTGGGAAGCTTTCAATAACCCTTCATGTTTATGTTAAAAATGTGGGCTTTATTGATGGCACTCACACATTGTTAGTGTTCTCTACTCCACCTCTTGGTGGGGGTCATTGGGTCCCACAAAAGCAACTAGTGACCTTTGAGAAAGTTCATGTTGCTGCCAAGGCTAAAAAACTTGTCCTTGTTAATATTCATGTATGCAAGCTTTTAAGTGTAGTGGATAAGTTAGGGATTAGGAGAATACCAATGGGAGAACATGTTATTCATATTGGTGATGTTAAACATTATGTGTAACTTCAAGCAACAACACTTGGGATTATCAAATCCTAGGATTATTTATGTGTCATTCACTCAAAATTGAAATCTATATAGCAAGGAATGTGTTAGTATTACATGAAGACTTGAAGATTTTACTTTTGACTAGATACATATATAGGTTCAAAGGAACCTTGGTGAAAAGAAGAGTGTCAAAGTATATGGCTTGAAGACAAGAAATATTTTTAGGCACCAAAATTAGTTAGTTGATTCATCATGAATAGTTAAGTTAAATAATAGGATTGATTGTGATTTTGGAGAAGATATTGTGAGGAAATGTATTGTTTTGAATGGAATTTGTATTCCATTTAAGTTTCATATAATTTGATTATATTTTATTTATATTGATCACTTTTAATTATGATTATCAAGTAATGATTTAGCTCATTGATGAAATCCAATATGTTTTTTGGCTGATAGGTCAGGAATGACATAAATTTGATACGACCCTTATTAGGGTTTTATTTGGTTAGTTGGATGAAGAAATCCATCGAGTTATGTTGCTGAAAGATTAATAATTACATGACATTTTCTAGACCTTTCTCATTGTTTTATCCGAGTTAGACTCCTATCTATTAATGGAGAGGGAAATGAAGTGAAAAAGCAAAGGAAAAGTAACCTATAATGACATTTATATTTTTTTGATTTAAAATAAGACTACACTTTTACCCTTAAAATACACATGAAAAAATCAATTCTCTCTCTATTAATGGAGATGAGCCTTACTCTAAAGCTCGCTCTTGGGATGAAGGAATTCAATGAGTTCCTTTGCTAAAAGATTAGCAATAACATGACATTTGAGTATACCCTTATTATTGTTGAAAGATCAACAATAACATTGACATTCGACTAAATCCTTAGGATTTTATTTGGTTCCTTAGATGAAGATTACATTATTGCCCTAAAATTGAGTTTCACGGGCATGTTCTAACTATGATTACTGTCTTATTCAATTTAAGTTTATTATAATTTGATTATATTTTATTTATATTGGTATGGTTCAATGATCAACGTGTAATAAAAAATTGTTTTATAGTTAAATCATTATTAATTGATTTCATGTTTGTCAATATAAATATGATTTTCATTTTTATATCGCAATAACATATAATAACACATCTCATCAATTTATATTTCTCTCATATATACACATCTCAGAACTAAACCGCTGGTTCGTGCCAAAAAAAGAAGAAAGATTTATCACATTTATTAAGTTCAGCATTATTTGACATCTAGCTTTCTGAACTTAGTTCCCTTATTTTCTTGGATATAGTTTGAATACTTATTGCATTATTTTTCTAATTATTGATTGATTTTGAGATGAAAATTTAATATAACATCAGACCTAGAGTTCAATTTCTTCCTTGTGCTAGAAGATGACATATAATCATGAGTCAGATAATTATTTTGTCTGATCTGGTATGCTTCTGTGGTGGCATGTTGGATAAGTCTCATATCATTTGTCTCGTTCTTCAAAACATGGTTTAAAAACGGTTAAATTATTCCCCTCATTTCCAATTGATTTTGAGATGAAAACTTAACAAACAAAAATTAACCTTTTAGTATTTTACTTCTTTTGTCTAACATTATAAATAAATAAATGATTTTTAGAGTATGTAAAAAATTGATCAACTTTAAATAGATTTTTGTGACAGAGATATAAAATTTTAATTTGTTGTGAATCTTACGTGACATATAGTTTAAAGAGTGAAATTATACTTTTCCTTATAAATAGATGCTTGACTTTGAATTCAAGTTTCTCCTTTTTCAACATCTCTTCTGAAAGCTTGATCATGGTTTCAATGCATTGATCGATAGAAGTTGTGATAGCTTTAAGAGACTAATATTCTTTACCATAAACAAAAGGAATAAACAAAGAGTGAAGCAAGCAAAATAGCTAGGTGTCAGAAAGAGAGCTATTCTTTTTCAATTCCACTATTATTAACTATTCATAGACCAATCCTTTAGAAATAGTACAACTACTCTCAAACACTATAAGATTCAATAGTGAATATTTACAGTGTGATATAGGTTAAGGTTTTATTTCAAAATCAATTGAGATAATGAAATATGCGATGTGAGACTTATTTCCCAACATGCTATCTCCACATAAGACTGTCGGACCAGACGAAATGGTTACTTTTGATCCATAATTAAATGACATTTTTTGTCCATGACAACCAGAAAGAATTTGGGTTTTGGCTGTGATATCATGTTAAGGTTTCATCTCAAAACTAATTGGCAATGAGAAGAGTATATCAACATGTATTTAAACATTTCCCAATATAATAAGGTAGGCGATGTATGACTTACTTCCCGCCGACATGATACGTGTTTTACAAAAAAAAAATGTGATGATCGAGATTTTAAATAAAATAATTTTAGAAATTATCAAGTTCACTTTTACTTTATATTTCAATATCAATACTATAAAGGATTTAGATCTCAATCCCTTTAACCAGCTTCTTGGTATAGAATGCAAAACAAAACATGCATATAAAAAAAGTTTATCGGTACATTATGAATCGGTAATTATTTTCCTAATCAAACAGATCTAGCTTAATTATTTTGTGTACATATATATTGAACATAATATAATTCTTGTGCTGTTAGAAAACTAAATTTATCGGTAACCGTTCATAAAAAAAAATATAATGAATCGGTAACCGACCATTAAACACATTGAAACATAAATCCTCTGAAACCAAATTTAAATTAATGAATAGTTTGTCTCTCTGAAAATTTGAATTTTGCAGAGTGATATGAATTATTAAGATGCCTCTGTTGGATAAAATTTAATTCAATCCAGAATTTCATTCCATAAGCCAAATATGCACATGGGTCACCAATCTTCACGTGAAATTCAATCCACAAGTCACGTGCATCCCACAGAGTTTCCCTGAAATTTTGCAGATAATAATAACCTTTAAAAGATAAACTTCATCGTAGAAACTAGAAAGGATAGTGATTACCGATGCGAAAGCGATCGTTACACAATATTGATTATAAACAATGAAACAAAGGGTAAAGAGTAAACAAATAATAGATAATTTAATAATTAGGTTCGGCGAATTATGTGTGTAAACGGTAAGCTACTATTAAGATATTAGTTGGTATGAGCCATGAATCCAAATGATTATTCTTTTATGACTCATATCAACTTTAATATGATATCAGAACATAATTATTAATCAAGAAGAATGAGAAACAAAAAACTTAAAAAAAAAGAATAGTGAGAGAAAGAAAACTTCACATTATTCTCATTATTTCTCATTAAAATATGAAAGGTAGAGAATATTGAATACAAGAGTTTAATATTGAAATATAACTTAACTGACCTAAACTAATTAATCTAAAACAGAAAAACACATTTAGTTTAATAAATATACCCAATAGTGTTTCTAATTGATTTTATAATATGGATGTTATAATAAAAGGCTTGACTCTAATATAATTATAATTGTACTTTATTCTAATACTTAACAATACAAATTTCTCAATCATTCTAACTATATAGCTAAATGAAATGGCTGAAGCTATCATGAGTTATAAATAATTTAAATTAGGTTTACTATAAAGTTATATATATACATTTATATAGGTTTACTATAAAGTTATATATATATATATACATATTCATATATATATATATATACATATTCATATATATATATATATACATATTCATATATATATATATATATATATATATATATATATGAATATGTATATATATATATATACATATTCATATATATATATACCGAGTTTAGCATGGTCAAACCGGAATTTCTTCGGTTCAAAGCGGTTCAACTACTCATTCGATTAAAACTACAAAATGAAGTTATTTTCAAGTCAGCGATCAAACCGGTTGAACCATCTGGTTCGGTGAGGCTATCACAACACTAGTATTAATTAAAGTTATTGAGGTATTGTGCCGCCAAAGCAAAGAGCATATGAATATGTGCATCGTGCATTGCAGAAGAAAAAAACCTTATCCATGAACGGTAGTAGTTTTCTACTTAGAGAATCTTTAGGGCTCAACGTCACACTTTGCCTCCTAGTTTAGAAACATGTTTGTGAGAATAGGAGCTTTCCCATGAACCTTAATAAATTATTAATCAATAAAATAATTGTTTAATCAATATATAATTCTTCAACTACTAAGATTGCCGATTAATGCCACCCTGGCAAGTGGCACCTTCATGAGAATCCTAAGTTAACTATATATATGTAAATATATATAAGATATATGTGTATATATAAATATATGATTCTCGAATTATTAGGTGTAGGATTAGGATCAATTTCTTTGGTGGCACATTAACATCCAATATTCTCGTATTAGGTTCTAGAATATCAATTAGTTTCTGTTATTGGTCCTTTATATTGGTGTAGTATAGTTATGCAATAATTAAGTTGTTCGATTTTATGTTATTTTAGCTAATGGATAGAATTAGAGAGAAAAATGTATATGAATTTTATATATTATTAAGACATAATCTATTATTACTTTTCAAAAAATAATACAAATGAATAATTGATGATGTATTGATTATTATAAATTTTTATGGTGACAACGCATATATATTATATTCTACCATTAAACTAAAGCTGTTTTTGTTGCACCAAGAAATAATGAGGGACTCTTACACTTGTAATAGCAACTGGTGGTTAGGTAATGGAGTCATATTATCATTCTCATAATCAATAACAGAAAATTATGACCCCCTTTAAATACATGATAACATTTATATTTTCTCTAAATATGAAAAAGAATATGTGTAAAAAGTAAAAAAAAAATATATATATATATATATATACATGAATCACCTCATAATTCAGGTTTTGAGCAGGTAAATAATAATATATTTAGTTAGAAGTAATTGATAGAGGGAACACATCTATTATCCGAAAAGTTGTGCCATTACATATATCATCGATCTGTGTTTGATCGAAAAATATATTTAAGGCATAAAACGAGATGGTTTGAATTCTTAAAAGTTAGGAGGTACTTGAGAGAGTAAGTAATAAGTGGTAATCACTTTTAAGGAGTTTATTTTTTTATAACCATAATTTGATATTATCCTTTTTATTGTTGAAAATTTTGTTTAGTTAGATATGGGAAACTCGTGATTGGGCAGGTCTAATATTAAAGAAGTAACCCACTCATTAGTTTTATACGTTAGCCTATGATACACTTAACTTATAGGATAATTTTATGGATTATAATTAGATTTGTTTATTTTAATGGATTATAATATAAATCAATGTTCTAATTGGAAATTATATATTCTAGAATTATTTAATAATTGTAATAGGTTATAGTCATTTGTGATATTTCTTGCACTAAAAAGTTAATATATATAATTCATTAATTTATATCTATATACTATATATAAGAAAACTAAGTCTTTGTCACATTAGCTATGACATGTGTCATCACCATAATCACTATTTTCCCTCCAAAAATATTTCTTCATTTTTCCTCCAACATTTTCAATCTATATATGTTACTTTTATTTAAGTTTTCACCTCTATGTGATATTTGATTATGTGTCTTTAAATAATTCAAATGTCAGGAATAAATATTTCTTCATTGTTCTAAAAAGAGATGTGCAACTGTTCAATTTAACCTAATATATTTTTTTATCTTTTAGTCTATGTTATGGTAAAAACAAAACTTTATTGTTATCTAATTAAAGCATACTATGAATATCATTTTTATTTATCTTATACTTTCATTGAATTTCTCTCGAGATTTAAGAGTAATTAATGTAAACAGTGAGAGATAAAAATTCATATAAAAATACATAGTAGAAAACTAACAATAAAGGAAAATTCATAAGGGAATAGAAACTGCATAGGTGAATAATGACAATAAATTTGTTATACTATTGTAATTTGTAATCAAATAAATGAATAAATATCGACATCATTGAATAAATATCGCCGATCAATTGCAAACTAATAATTAATAACTATTTTGAATAAATATTGTCGCCACTAGGAAAAAAATAAAAATGGTGAACATAAGGAAATAGAAACACACATTGTCATTTAATAGGACTCCATTACTAAATTTTATTTCTATCTATTAAAATATTATTCTTGATGTTGTCATACTAAATCATTAAACCCATAAAGTACTAATCATTAAATTAATTATTAAAAAATATGAAATAATAAACCAATTATACTAACAGCTACTAAGAAATAATATCTTAGAAGTAAAAGAAATTATAATCAAGTTACATTAAGAAATTATCACAATAAATCATAAAATTAAACAAGTTCTTCGTATCTATGTCTGAACAATATTTGTTTATTATTATATTTATTAGTAAGCCAAATATATAGACTATAGAGCATGAAAATCAATCAAGAAAGTACAAAAGTGTATGGATAACATGTATTTTCTTAGCAATGTGAATGTACGAGTAACATGTGTGTTTTTAACCATGCGAAGGCATTGGTCACATGTGTCTTCTTAACAATATGAATGCACATGTAACATGTGTGTTTTAACCGTGCAAATGTACAAATAACGTGTGTGCTCTTAACCATATGAATGCATATGTAATGTATATTCTGAATCATATCACAAAAAAATATCGTCCCGTGCAAATGCATGAGTCAGTTGATAGAGAATATACCAATGCCCACTTGTTATTTTAGGTTACTAGTTGTTTTAAGTGTAAATATATCTTACATTGATCATTAATATGTTTAGTTATTCCTAAATTGTCATTATAAATGCATTTAACTATTTTGACATGCGTGTTTGTAAATCGGATATAGAGATTTTTACTTTTCATTTTGCAAATTCACATACTTTTAAGAATAACCTAGAGTTCATTCCGACCACAAAACTGAAATAAAGTATCATATGTACTAATAGTACAAGTGACCTATTAGAGGATGACACATATATATTTTTTTTAAAAGTAACAAAAAATATACACGTGTCATCCTCTAATAGGTCACTTGTATCACTAGCACCTATGGTACTTTACCTAAATTTTGTCTTTATATTTTCCTAATTACTCTCTATCTACCTTACCTGTAGCATTGTGGATGAAAAAAACAATAATTGGCAATAATAGGAGGAGAATGACAACCACATAATGGTAGGTCCAAAGAAAATAATAGATTAAATTATGGCTGCTCCAATGAAACATTGTCCAAGATGAAAGGCTTATTATATGGAGTATTGATATATTCTCCGACTAAATTTTCCGCAAGAAATTAATATATGTTACTTATAAATTAATCATTGATAATCGATATACAACTTGATGACATATGTCATATTTTTGTGAATAGGAGGATATATCATTTTTCTATTTTGAAGATTGAGGATTGATCTAGGTGCCACTTGTGGAAACCAAACCTTTCATAAATATAAACAAACTCAGACATAACATGTGTTGCATGCAGGACTAAACTTAAATGAGTAATTGATATGTTTGCTAGCCTGTTAATGTAAAATTGTCATCTGAATAATTATTATTGGCCCCAATTTCACACAAACAAACAAACACAAACTTCATAATAGGCCTATTGTAGAAATTACAAGTACCCTTTATAGTGTTGTCTCCCCAGCCTCCTAAATGAATTGGAGAAAATAAAAGATGTGGGTAAAGGAAAGGTCCCTTAATAGGGACATATATAGAAAAGAAAGATTCAAAAAACACATCAACACACCCCAAATAAGGAGGGAGTAGAGAATATGAAACTTTTTATTTTATATATATAGGGCTTCATGGAGCACATCTTCTATTGAAAATGAGATTATTTCTCTGGACTCTCTAGTACCGGGACGTGAAGCGATAGAAATATTTACAAGTTTTCAATTTATTTAGTTAAAAAATAATTAAAAATTTGAACTGTTAAATTTCCTTGGTGCCATGTGTGAGTATTTGTGCCCCATATAGACTCTTCGGTATCATAGAGTAATATTCGTCTTTCTGCTCCCATGGAGTGTGTCCCTTTATGTGTCAAATGTTGTGATTAGTTGAAAAAATATATTTAAATTAAAATTTTAATAATTAAATATTTTCCAAATCGATCATAAGAAATGATATATTGAATAACACATTTTGTGAGACATCAGAAATGTTCCCCAGACTTTTTAGGGGGTTATATCACATAAAACAAGTGGACCATCTCATAGCAATGCCATTGTAATTCCTCCATTGATGTTTGATGAAATATACAAAAAAATGAATCATATCCAACTCAATAAAGGGCCCCAAGTTCCTTATTATTATAAAATTGATGTCCTTAGCTGTTCCAGCATAGCAAAGTTGCTGCCATGTGTGTGTGGAAGAAATTAAACTTTGTAGATCATGGCATGTCCTTCAACCTTAGTGGCTCAAATGGTTCTATTGATACACTAGGGAAAGATAAATTATGTTCCTTTTATATTTATCCATTCATCTTTTTAGGCTCTTCTAAAGAAAAAAATGGGGAAAAGCTAGAGCAATTATTTCCTTAATTCTCTTTTTGTGAATATGTTTATTCGCTCAAATAAATATTGTTCAGTTTATTCAAGTGTGAAGTCTCACATTGGATATGCGGGATGAGTAAAAAAGTTTATAAGTAGAAAATGCTAATGAAACTAATGCCTTAAGGTTTTGGTTCAAGACGTGGTGCATCACTTGTGGCTCTGTAGTCTTCCCATGCTCTGCTCCGGTAATAATAGAACTCCCCAACAGTTGAGGGCTCACTTGTCGCAGTCTGGTCCAACCCAAATATTTGCACCGTTAGAATTCATATTTGTTATTATTTGTCATCATATCTATATATATGCCAACTTCACTACACAATTGTATTCAACGTGGCTAATAGATTGACAACGAGAAAAATAGGAATTAATTAATTAAAATATTGGACAAGATATTAATTGTTAAGTTTAATAAACATATATTATTATATACCTTTAATATTTTAAGCAGCAGATTATCAATATAATGTGTGAATCACTTCATTCATCTCTCTCTCTATATTACTACACAATTCATTAAATGTGGCTAATATAATTGAGAAAAATAAAATTGAGAAATCATTAAATAAAAGTGACAAAATTTTAATTATTCATTTTTACATATTAATATAATAAAAATATATAATTATTAATATTTTAAAGCAATAAATTCTCAAAATATGTGTGAAATTTTAATTAAAAAGTTAGAATCAAACTATTAAAATAAAACAAAGAAAATTTATCAGTTTATCTACCCATATAATTGTATAGGTATATTTGTGTAAGCTTCATTACACAATTGCATTAAATGTGAGCTAATAGAATTAAGAAAAGTAAATGTGAGCTAATAGAATTAAGAAAAGTAAATGTGAGCTAATAGAATTAAGAAAAGTAAATGTGAAGAAATAGTTAATTAAAAATGTGACAAAAACTTTAAGTATTATGTTTACATATTAAGTCTAATAAAAATATTCACTTCTTAATATTTCAAGCAAGAGATTATTAATATACATGTGAAATTTCAATCAATTTTTTTTAATCAAAGTATTAAAATAAATTTATATTATATGTAAACTTCACTATACAATTGGTGCTTAATAAAAATGAGAAAATGAGTGTGAAAAATAGTTAATTTTAAAAACAAAAAATTAACTATTAAGTCTAATAAAACTATATACTTCTTAATATTTTTAAGCAGGGGGTTATTAATATGTATGCGGAATTTTAATAATTTTTTAAATAAAAGTGGCACAAAAGAATAATGGATGAAATAGAGAAACAAAAACAAATTAAGGCAGCCTCCAAAGTCCCACCCGGGTTTATCCGAATAATAAATTGGATTTATCCGGATAATATAGAGACAAATAAATTATAAATAATATGAAAAATATAAGAATATGACAATTCTACCATTTAAATATAATTACATGACAATTTTATTATTATAAAAATAAGTATTTGTCTCTTCATTGTTTTATAGGTCTCAGTTAAGGAATAACATGTTGAGACATGTTTTGGCTTTCAATGGACAAAGATTTGTTGTCCCCAAATATGTCTTAAACCAATCAAAGTGAAACGAAAATAAAAAAATCATGAATATTTAATTTTTTTTAATTGATATAATATATTTTAATTGATTTGGGATAGATATGGGAACAAAATATACTTATCCACTTTGAATAGGATGACATGACAGAACCAAGAGACAATTGGACTAGTTAGTCCCATGCTTTATGTTTCATTAGTTGAAAATAAATTATGTTAATCAAAAAAATTAAAAGTTAAGTAATTTTATTAAGAGAAAAAATATATACATTGACAGTGTATGAGTTTTATATAATATTATTGTATTATTTATTATTCATATTTAATTATGTATTATCTATTATTCATACTTAATCATCAATTACTCTTCAAAAAAGTAATCAAATTAAATTGTGGATAATATAATGATTATATATAAATTTTTACATTAATACATCAATATTATATTCACTCTTTTATTAATCATAACAAATGAGAAAGTCTTATCTCCTCTTGTTACAATGAACTAAATTGTAGGGAGTGTAAGAGAGATAGTAACTATTCATGTGGATACTCATCAATCAAAATGAAAAAATAATAAAATATAATTTAAATGGACTATTAAACACAACTTCCCATACTACAAACATAAAAAAACAAAGAAACTAACATTATGATAAAAAAGTTATTTAGTAAAAAAATGTATAATCGATCAACATAATTTTACATCATATATGAATGAATAACACTACACCATATTTATAAATTAATATGATATTCAAATTGTGAATTAACAATATAATATCACATTAACATGCTATTACATATACGTTACTATATATGTAAGATTTGAGAAGAAATCACGAGTTTGAATACAAGCTGATCTAAGTATCTTATTATTCAAACTCTTTACCAATGAGTCTTAAAATCATCGGTCTCTATTAGTCAGACCAATTTACAATCACAGACCAATATGCAACTACTTGTGTGTATTCCCACATTGTACCATTTATAATGGGGATTGTGGGGCAACTGAAAATGAAAGGGTAGAGAGCCTTTAAGACAGCCCCATTTGGTGGCTATGTAATCCCAATTCATGTGTATTCATTAATCAATGTGAGTGAAATAAAAGGCAAAGCAAGCCCTCCCAAAAGAAAAAGCATGATTCCTGTGCCTTACGATAGAAGAGTCACTTTCTCACTCCATGAATGTTCGACTCCAATTTTACCATTTCATCCTCACCCTCTTCCCTTATGTAACCAATTTGCCCTCTCATATTCTTCTTGCCACTTCAACATTATGAGAAATTATTATATTATGAAAAATTGATTCTAAAAAATATTGGAATAAACTCCATTAGTTTTAGATCATTATATAAACTCCATTAGTTTTAGATCATTAATATATAATTAACTAGTAAGTTATCCGTGTATATGCATGAGACAATATTTTTTGTCGTATGATTAAGAACACGACTATTATATGAGCATTAATATAGTTAAAAATATATATGTTAGATGTACATTCACATGGTTAAAAAAAATATATGTTATCTGTGCTTTTATATTGTTAAAAACATACATGTGAACTATGCATTTGCATGGTTTAAAACACACATGATACTCGTGCATTCTCATTGCTAAGAGCACACATGTTACTTGTGCATTCGCTTAGTTAAAACATACATGTTACCCGTACATTCACATCGCTAAGAATACAAGTGTTACCCATGTATTAACATATTCAAACACATAATGAAAATAAATGATAATTTTAAATTTGAATATTCTAACAAAATTAAAATAAGAAATTGAAACATGATACCGGAAAACTTGTAGAAAATGAAACAAATTGATTTCAATTTCAATTTATTGTATTACCACAATAAATGAAAATTTGAAGTATGAAAAAACTTTTCATGTCCTTAAAATTAAGAATTATATGACCAATAATAGCAATGGAGTGGTAATGTGTTAAGATTCTATCTCAAAATCAATTGACAATGAGAGGAGTAGCACAACATGTATTTAAACCATTTCCGAGACAATGAGGTAGGCGATGTGAGACTTATTTCCCAACATAATCCCTTCACATAAGCCTGTCGGATCAGGCGAAAGGTTACCTTTGACCCATAACTAAAGGGCATATTTTGGCACATTTATGGCTCTAATACCATGTTAAGGTTCGATCTCAAAACCAATTGGCAATGAGAGGAGTAGCCTAACAGGTATTTACATCATTTCTGAGACAATGAGGTAGGCGATGTGAGACTTATTTTCCAACATGATGCCCGCTGCAACCTCAATTTCAACTTTCAAACACTCATCGTAGTAATAATTTTACGGAAAACATAAATATCAAATACATTTGTTATTTCTGATTTTCAATTCCAATGATAAAAAAAAAAATTGAATAATAATTTCAACTTTCAAACATTCATCGTAGTAGTAATTTTATGGAAAACATAAATAGCAAATACATTTGTTGTTTCTGATTTTCAATTCCAATGACAAAAAAAATCAATAATAGTTTCAACTTTCAAACACTCATCGTATTAGTAATTTTACGGAAAATATAAATAGCAAATACACTTGTTACTTCTGATTTTTCATTTCCAATGATAAAAAAATTTCCAATAATAATTTCAACTTTAAAACACTCATCATAATAGTTATTTTACAGAAAACATAAATACCAAATACATTTGTTATTTCTGATTTTCAATTCCAATGATAAAAAAAATTCCAATAATAACTTCAACTTTCAAACACTCATCGTAGTAGTAATTTTAAGGAAACATGAATAGCAAATACATTTGTTATTTCTGATTTTCAATTCCAATGATAAAAAAATTCTAATAATAATTTAACATTTCAAACACTCATCGTAGTAGTAATTTTATGAAAAACATAAATAGCAAATACATTTGTTATTTCTGATTTTCAATTCCAATGATAAAAAATTTCCATTAATAATTTCAATTTTCAAACACTCATTGTATTAGTAATTTTACGGAAAACATAAATAGAAAATACATTTTGTTATCTCTGATTTTCAATTTCAATGATAAATAAATTTCCAATAATAATTTCAACTTTCAAACACTCATCGTAGTAGTAATTTTACGGAAAACATAAATAGCAAATACATTTGTTATTTCTGATTTTCAATTCCAATGATAAAAAAAATTCCAATAATAATTTCAACTTTCAAACACTCATCGTAGTAGTAATTTTACGGAAAACATAAATAGCAAATACATTTGTTATTTCTGATTTTCAATTCCAATGATAAAAAAATTTCCAACAATAATTTCAACTTTCAAACACTCATCGTAGTAGTAATTTTACGGAAACCATAAATAGCAAATATATTTGTTATTTCTGATTTTCAATTCCAATGATAAAAAAATTTCCAATAATAATTTCAACTTTCAAACACTCATCGTAGTAGTAATTTTACGGAAAACATAAATAGAAAATACATTTGTTATTTCTGATTTTCAATTCCAATGATAAAAAAATTCAATAATAATTCCAATTTTAAAACACTTATCGTAATAGTAATTTTACGGAAAACATAAATAGCAAATACATTTGTTATTTCTGATTTTCAATTCCAATGATAAAAAAAATTCCAATAATAATTTCAACTTTCAAACACTCATCGTAATAGTAATTTTACGGAAAACATAAATATCAAATACATTTGTTATTTTTTATTTTCAATCCAATGATGAAAAACTTTCTAATAATAATTTCAAGTTTCAAACACTCATCGTAGTAGTAATTTTACGGAAAACATAAATATCAAATACATTTGTTATTTCTGATTTTCAATTCCAATGATAAAAAAAATTCCAATAATAATTTCAACTTTCAAACACTCATCGTAGTAGTAATTTTACGAAAAACATAAATATCAAATACATTTGTTATTTCTAATTTTCAATTCCAATGATAAAAAAATTCCATTAATAATTTCAACTTTCAAACACTCATCGTATTAGTAATTTTACGGAAAACATAAATAGAAAATACATTTGTTATTTTTTATTTTCAATTTCAATGATAAATAAATTTCCAATAATAATTTCAACTTTCAAACACTCATCATAGTAGTAATTTTACGGAAAACATAATTGGCAAATACATTTGTTATTTCTGATTTTCAATTTCAATGATAAAAAAGATTCCAATAATGATTTCAACTTTCGAACACTCATCGTAGTAGTAATTTTACGAAAAACATAAATAGCAAATACATTTGTTATTTCTAATTTTCAATTTCAATGATAAAATAATTTCCAATAATAATTTCAACTTTCAAACATTCATCGTGGTAGTAATTTTACGGAAAATATAAATAGCAAATACATTTGTTCTTTCTGATTTTCAATTCCAATGATAAAAAAATTTCCAATAATAATTTCAACTTTCAAACACTAATTGTAGTAGTAATTTTATGGAAAACATAAATAGCAAATACATTTGTTATTTCTGATTTTCAATTCCATTGATTAAAAAAATTTCAATAATAATTTTAACTTTCAAACACTCATCGTAGTAGTAATTTTACGGAAAACATAAACAACAAATACATTTGTTATTTCTGATTTTCAATTGCAATGATAAAAAAAATTCCAATAATAACAGATAATAAATTATGATTTTTTGGGGAAATGAATCTTTTCCATTAAGTGCAATAATAGTGATATATATTGTTATAATGTGTGAGACCTTACATAAGCAATGAACATGTTTTTGAGGGAAAACTTTTCTGGAGAGAGTGACATGTGTCATGAAGAACCTTTTTATTCTTGTATAGTAAATAGATGAATTGGGAGTATTGTTGTGTCGGTAGCCCGTAACAATGACACGAGATAATATTTACTGGCTGAGTCACGACCAGGTCGCTCTCTTTAAGATGTTTCGTGGTACTGCCTCAAGGTGCAAGCAGACTATCAACCACGCCGTCCCCAGGATAAAACAGTTCAGCTCTCTGTTATACGATTTCTTACTGCACTGTAAGAATCGCTCTCGAATACACCAAAAAATATGGCTTCCAGTGCCAATTCCGAAAATACTCACAATATTGGCTTCTCGTGCCAACTCTATTCCAACCAACTGACTACCAGTGTCAGTATTCCGAATTTCCCACAATATTGGATTCCTGTTCCAACTCTAGTGCCACAGAAAGAAAGAGAGAGAAAGGAGGCCGAAATTACGTTGGCAGAAAATATGGAGGAGAAAGAAAGAAGCTTGTATAAGCGTACAAGCTTCTGGTGCAAGTTATAATGAGGAGGGGAGGCCTCTATTTATAGCTTGAGGCCTCCAAGCCCCCTTCCATCCGACGACACCAAAAAGAGATCATCTGATCTCATCTACGGCCTGGAGGAAGTCATGCGCGGATCCATCTCCCAAAAATTCGGGTCAGTTACGTGGGAATGGCTTCATGCGCGTCTCGAGGCTTCTCGATCCTTCCTGCAAGGACTCGGTCAAGTGACTTCGTCACACGGACCCAAAGCCAAAGACAAGGCCCAATGGCCATCTAAATAAATAAAAAATGAAATAAATAAATAAAATATTTATGTTGTACAAAAAAAATGTTGGGCCCGAACCCGAGCTGGCCGGCGGCGGTGGTGGTGCGCCGTGTGTGTGGGGGGTTTTGTTTGTGTGAGTCATCACCCACTCACAAAACCCATTGTACCCCTTGGGGCACACCCTAATGATGCCTTTCACCTTCCCTTCTCCAACCAATGTGGGACTTAGAGAGTTTTTTGAAATTCACACTTCAAGCTCCCTCTTTAATGGCCACTTTAATGTGCTTTAATGCATCTTAAAACCAACAATTTTCAACAAGTATTAATCATAAATTGGGAGTATTAATAAAATATGTAATATTTTTTTTAGGATTATAGCAATATGTTGACACAATCCTCATAATTATTATTGTTAGGGGCTAACCAAGTAATTCTAGTTTAAATCATGAAATCAATGAGAATGGAACCAAACCAAAAAAAATATAATTTGATTTGGTTTCATTCTTCTTTGTCTTTTTTTTTTAAAAACCGTTTAAAATTATTTTGTTGCACGATTTTAGAGATTTAATAATCGGTCGAACCAAACATGGAAATTTCCCTCCCACTCTAAGAGTGAATAATTTTATTGAGTGCAAACCATAAATGGTAAAGTTTCCATATTTTATAACTATTTACTGTAAGTTGTTCGAAACTTACAACATGACGTAAATATTTTTGGTTGATTCTTTTAATTATATTCCTTTCTAGTTATGACTATTGGTTAACGTCTATAGTTAAAGTAGTAGCTGCAATCTATGTTAATATTGAGAACTCCATATTGTATCATTTATTAGGAGTGAGGATGAACCTAGTGTACTACTTACCTAATTTAACTCGTTCATAATTAGACTCGTGTATGATCAGATTTCATCGGATTTAGGGTCAAGATCAAGTTTAAAATTTATTTTTAGTCAATATTTTAGGCTGAGTAAGAGACAAGTCATATCCAATCAAACCTATGACTTTTCTTTGTAAGTGCAAGCTCAATTTTGTAAATATTAATGATCTATGACCAAAGTACATAGTGCATTTGATTGTAACAAACTACCTATCTACATGATTTAATATTTTTAACCATGTTTTTCGATTTTGCTAGTTATCTAGGAAATATTATCTGTCATTGATTCTCTAAATTTTTTTTATCATAAGTTATTCACAAAGTATCTCCATATATATTATTCATATGTCAAATTATATATTCATAATAATATAAGATATTGAGGAGGCTATGTCTAAAAGCATAATACATTATATTCAATGCTTGGGGTATAGGTCGAGTTTAAAATTTAGCTTCGTCAACATTTAGGATCAAGTTAACCTTTAGGTTCAAAAAAGTAGGTCGATTAATATTTAGGGTAAGTTAAGAGACAAACCCTTCCCTATTAAACCTTACCCAACCTAGCCATGCTCAGCCTACCACTCACACTAAAGTATCATGTCTCCCTATCTTTATATTTTTTTTTAATGTTATACTTCAATATATGTTAAATTTATATATTTTATTTTTATATGTATTTTACATACATAATTTTACTTGAGTGAAAATATCACAAAAAAAAAAAACACCACATAAATGAAAAACAAAAAAAAAATTGTGGAACCAAACCATTTATGATCAATTTGGAACCAAACCATTTATGATCAGTTTGGTTCATACGCAAAAGTTCAACGTTAATCATATCGAACCAAATCATGTTCTTATGTTCGACTCAGTTCTTGAGTTGCACCAAAAATCAAACCGAATCACTACATCCCAAATTATTATTAGCTAGCTCTATTGTATGTGCTTGTCCTTCAACCAAAGAAACAAGCAACCAAAATATTGTATCTCTATAAATATGCACCAATTAATACATGTACAAACTAACAAAAATAAATTTAAAAGTTATATTGATACCATGATATTAGTTCGATATTGATGATGATGATATCTATTTATGAAAGTATGATCGTTTGGCCAAATTATGGAGTGGTAGGGAGGCTTTCATTTTCAGAGTTATTATTACAATTTGTTGTATTTTGAAAAGTTACAAATCAAAATAATCATCACTCAATATGAAAAAAATAATGCAACAAAGGTATGTTTATGTCAAAGGGAATTACTAATTGGTCATTATTAGTGTAATCACTATGTTTTATGAAGGTTAAAGCTCCCTATGATCACGGTTTGTTTCATTAAGGGTGAGAAATTTTACAAGATTTGTTCCATTAATTACCCTCAAACTTTCATTGAATTAATGATGGTGTTATGAAAAAACCATATCCGGTGAGTTGAATTAGAAAATCGGTCTCCATACAAGTATAATATGATAATTATAATGGACATATAATTAAATCGATCAAAATCAGAAATTACAAATCAAATTGTATTGATTTGATCAAAATAAATTTGTACTAATCCAAATCTTAAACATAAAAATTGCTTGTAACATGTTTAGTCATTCAACTATAATATATTTCAAATAATAATATTTATATTATTAAATATATTATAATATATATATTTAATTAATGAATAATAGATAAAATTACTCTGCCAATACTACTACTCTTATGAGTATGATAAATAAATAAATAAATAACACCATATTAATAACGAATAATTGGTGTTTTCTTCTAAATCATAAGAAATGTAATATATATTAACACTTTATTTATTTATGATTGATTTATAACTGATATAACTTTTTTGTAATAGAAAATTTTATAGGAAAATTTAATAGAAAAATACTTTATTAATAACACAAAACAACAAACATTGTGGATAACAAGAGGGATGATTAATAATAAATATTAGATTTGATCAATACAAATTCTAGGTCAACGTGAGAAAAGGATAAATAGGTAATTTTGGTAGTGATAAGAAATAAATAGCTGGTAGATTCTTACAACCTTTGCTTAATTTTGGAGCAACTTGGTGGAGTTATCTTTTCCTTGTGCCTGAAACCGAGGACCCGTGATTCATCACCGGCTATAGCCAGTCAGACTCATGTATTCACCACCTTAATCAGGTCACAGATTAATCAATGCTATTATTGGTAATATTGTTTTAGAGTTTAATACATACATGCATAATCACAATATTAAAAATTACTAGTTTAATATTTTTATATATTGGTATGGTTAAGTTTTTCACATAATTAATACATTATTATTTACATTATTGTTATTTGACTCAATGATTAGTAATATATGAATAATAATTCATATATTGACACTAGATATGTATTGAACTCTACTTTTGTTTAAAATATAAATGATAAAATATTGATAATGTAAACAATTATATGGTTATCTCCATCGCCTTCCATTATTGAAAGGGTCTTAATTCACTATGTGTGCATAACTTATTTTCTTTTAATTATAATGACCATTTGAAAAAATATAAAAAAATTCTAATTATAAAAAAATACTAACTAATGAAATAATAGATAGATAATATCTATGCACTGATTATGTAAATATTTATATATAGTTAATGTCTTATCTATCATTTTTTGTACTACTTTTATTTAAGAATCAATAATGATTAAAAAATAATAATAAATGATATAATAAAAGTATAAAAAACTCTTAAACTATCGGTATATATTTTTGTCTAATAAATATTACAGAATAGCTTCTTAGGTTTATAGGCCACATATAGGTTGAGAGAAGAGAATCTATGAAACTGTTGCCAGCTATGAATTTGAAGGATGAAAGCTTTTCAAAAGGGTCAAAGCTGTCATATTTTCTTTCAAGTCCTTTTCTTTTCTAATTTTTCATTTTTGTTCCATCTCTCAATTCTTCTACACTTTTATAACCTTTTTATATTTTCTTTCAAGTCCTTTTATTTTCTAATTATTCATTTTTGTTCTGTCTCTCAAGCCTTCTACACTTTTATTTTTATTTATTTACATTTAACATGAAATTCACACACTAATTTAAAACCCTTCATAATTTCTCTCTCATTCAAATCTCTTTTCTCTCTTTCTCATTCCTCTCACTATATAACCCTCAACCTTTTATTATTATAGCACAGAAAAAAAATTATGTGCTTGTTTTAATTGGGAAGAACAAGAGAGGGAGTGAATCCTTAAGTACAAAATTAACATCAACAATGGCTATGACTATTCCCTCTCTAACACCTTCAGAAAAAAAACACTGGTGGCTCACCAATAGAAAGGTAAATTATCACACACTTTGATATTGTTAAGGTTTCTGATCATAGTTTAATGATGTGCACTGATTGATTAAAAATGATGTTTTTTCTTCAATGGATATGTTTTAAAACTAATAAAGTTATGTTTTTCACCAATAGAAAGGTAAATTATCACACACTTTGATATTTTTAAGGCTTCTGATCATAGTTTAATGATGTTTTTTATAAGGTTTCTAACTTTCTATGGTTCTTTATGTGCACTGATTCAATAAAAATGATGTTTTTCTTCAATGGGTATGTTTTAAAACTAATAAAGTTATGTTTTTCACCAATAGAAAGGTAAATTATCACACACTATGATATTTTTAAGGTTTCTGATCATAATTTAATGATGTTTTTTCATAAGGTTTCTAACTTCCTATGGTTCTTTATGTGCACTGATTCATTAAAAATGATGTTTTTCTTCAATGGGTATGTTTTAAAACTAATAAAGTTATGATTTTTGATGTCTTTTTCCCTTCTTTTTCAGATTGTTGACAAATATATAAAAGATGCTAGGAGTCTCATTGCAACACAAGAACAAAGTGAAATTGTTTTAGCTCTTAATCTTCTAGATGCAGCTTTAGCTATTTCTCCACGTTTGGATCAAGCTCTTGAACTGAAAGCAAGATCTTTGGTTTATTTGCGACGGTTTAAAGATGTAGCTGATATGCTACAAGATTATATTCCAAGTTATAGAGTGACAAATGATGATTCAAGTTATGTTTCTTCTGATAGTTCTTCTCAGCAGCTTCTATCTTCTTCTTCTGAGTCACTAGAGAAGGATCAGATTTTCAAGTGTTTTTCTGTTTCTGAACTCAAGAAGAAGGTTATGGCTGGGATCAGTAAAAGTTGCAATAAGGAAGGGCAATGGAGGTAAATTCACAGTAGTATTTATCAATGTTATTAATACCGTATCGGTCATCAAACCGGCATGGGTACTGGTACAGTGGTATATTTGTTTAACTGATAATTCAGTAATTAAATCGCATATCATATCGGTAAAGTTAGATATACATATATAATATATTAACATTAATATTGAAAAATCAATAAAAAAAACAATAATTATTTTTATTTTCATTAAAAATTTAATTTTAAATAAAAATTGACCTGTATGACCGATACGGTTCTATTGAAAACCGGCCGGTATGACCAGTTTTTATCGGTTTTGGCTGGTTTTTACCGGTATAATTGCATAACCGATATAATTATTGTATCATACCGGTATTGAGACTGGTTCAACCGGCCGGTATGGTATGAAATGATTTTAATAACTATCATATTTATTCTGTTTCATTTTTTTGGTTTTGTAATCTGAATTGGCTTTTAAAAAGTACTTCTTTATTTATTTGTTTCTGTTTTGGGTTCAGCTTTTTTTAATGAATGGTATTAATAAAGTTTCAGATCAGATCAAAGTAAGTACACAATACTTGTTATATACTTTGGGTTTGAGTAAATGTTGGTGCCAACTTTACAGAAACTGTTTCCAACTTTTAATTCTAATTCTGACAAAGGAACAAATCCTTTTAAATTGAATGCACATTATTAGTAATCACTATTATGATTTTTTTATCATGTATTTACATTATTGTTTCTTAGCACTTTTATATCAATTACATATATAAGTTGTAGCTAATTTGATTTAAAAGTGTAGCTAATTTTGCTTAAATTCCACATGCCAGATACTGTTGCATTCATTACATTTAAACTTGATGGTAAGTTTATGAGTCTAATTTGGATAAATAAGAGTTTAATATTTATGTATTTTTCGTGTATGATATTTACACTATAAATACATTATATATCATCCATGTTATTGTACTATTTTCATTAAAAAGTCGATAACTATTAACACATGAATATGGTGAATGAATGATGCGTGGACAATGTAAAAAAATCGTTCGAGAAACTATTTATTTATTAGTATTTTGTTAGACTGAATTTCTAACTGTGTCAAATGCAAAATGTACAGATACTTGGTTTTGGGTGAAGCATGCTGCCATCTAGGCCTAATGGAAGATGCAATGGTTCTGCTCCAAACCGGAAAGCGCCTTGCGTCGGCTGCATTCCGCCGCGAGAGCGTGTGTTGGTCCGATGACAGCTTCACTATCCCATTCACAGGAGACACCACAAACCT
Source organism: Lupinus albus (assembly GCA_009771035.1). Lineage (NCBI taxonomy): Eukaryota > Viridiplantae > Streptophyta > Magnoliopsida > Fabales > Fabaceae > Lupinus > Lupinus albus. The sequence goes on from CM020016.1 coordinate 1,925,276, forward strand.
GCCACAACAACCCTCCACTCCACCGCGTCCACCACTGATAGAATCTGATAACATCACCAACCTCCTCGCTCATATCAAGTTCCTCCTCCGCCGTCGAACTGCTGCCCTCGCAGCACTCGATGCCGGCCTCTACTCAGAGGCCATCCGCCATTTCTCCAAAATCCTTGATGGCCGCCGAAGTGCACCTCAGGGCTTCCTTGCCGAGTGCTGCATGCACAGAGCCTCAGCTTACCGCTCTTCAGGTCGAATTGCAGAGTCCATAGCTGACTGTAACCGTACCTTAGCCCTCGACCCAACTTGCATTCAAGCTCTTGAAACCAGAGCTGCCCTCTTCGAAACAATTCGATGCTTACCAGATTCTCTACATGATCTTGAACACTTGAAGCTCTTGTACAATTCAATCTTGCGTGATCGCAAGCTTCCCGGCCCTGCATGGAAGCGTCACAACGTGCGATACAGGGAAATTCCCGGAAAACTCAATGCCTTGACCACCAAGATCGAAGAACTGAAATCTAGGTTAGCTTCCGGCGAGAGTGGAAAGGTGGATTACTACGCATTGATTGGAGTAAGAAGAGGATGTTCACGATCCGAGTTAGAAAGGGCTCATGTGTTACTTACTTTAAGGCACAAACCCGATAAAGCTACTAACTTTATCGACCGATGTGAACTCGTGAACGAGCGTGATCTCGAAACGGTTAAAGAGAAAGCGAAAATGTCAGCATTTTTGCTATATAGATTGGTTCAGAAGGGTTACACAAGTGTGATGAGTAATATCATGGATGAGGAAATTGCTGAGAAACAAAGGAAGAAAACTTTACAAGCTGCTACACAAGCAATTCAAGTTCAGAAAACAAACCAACATGAGATTATGATGAATAATAAAGAAAAATTGGTGACAAAGAGAAACAACAACAACAACAACAATGTTTCAGTGGAAAATAAAACAAATATAACATCAACTACAGTGAATCCTGCAGTTTTCAAAGGTGTTTTTTGCCGTGATCTTAGTGTAGTTGGGAACTTGCTTTCACAAGTGGGGTTCAATAGACCAATTCCAATGAAGTATGAAGCATTGAGTTGCTAATGAAAATTCATCATAATTATGGTGCAGGGAATCTATGGTTAGTTCAACTTTATTGTACAAATCAAAAAAGCAAGGAAGAAAAAAATTTAGACTTCTGCAAAATTTTGTCACCTTTTATTTTTATCTTTTGTTAGTCATGTTCTATCATTTATCATATATGCACAAAATATTAGCATTGAAGGACTCTACTTTTGTATTTGATAAAATGTTTCATTTTTTTGGGGTACTATATCATTTCACCATTTGGTTAAGGAATTAATCCCTTACTGGATGCATATGTGTTTTTCTCGGTAAGTGTTGTTTTTAGGAATCAAATCATTTATCTTTTGGTCATTCTGTGAATCTAACGAGACCTTGTGAATCTAACGAGACCTTATATTACTATACTTTGTTGGTAATTAAATGTTTCATTTTGGATATTAAAAATGAGACCTAGGGAGGCAGAATCTTTCAGAGGAGTAATGTGAAGGCTTTTAGTCTTTTAATTTTGGAATGAAATGAAGGCTTAGAAAATAGTCCTAGAATTTTGGTTCAGCCTAAAAATGCAAGTACAAACATAAATTTTTGATAAATGAGTTAATTTCAATAAGCTATTTATCAATTAATCTTGTGAAATAATTTGATTCAGTCAATTAATTTATTAGTTTTAAATTATAAAGTTAAGGAAGATCTACTTACTCTAAGAATAAATTTCAAATCATTAGACTTCCTTAGAATTGATGGCTAATATGTGGATTAAGTTCAAAAAATTTACCCTTGGAGTAAGTGGATTCACTCCATGTGAAGTTAAGAGCTTATAAATTTTAAGAGCGTATAACCTTTCTACTAGTTATACGAAATACAGCATGTTTACTTGTTTAATAGATATTGCATCACATAGTGAAGAATGTTAAGAATAGATATAGCTAGCATTCTCCTTTGATTTTTTTCATTCTGTTCGTAAACTCATTCCTCTTTAATTTAAATAGTAAATTTTTGGTGCTTCAAATGGACGATGAAAGGTATAGTTTTTGTTTTTGGTAAATAATGGAAAATAAAATCTTCACATCATAGGTTATATGATCTAATTTTTATATTATTATTATAAGATTTCTGTTAGGAATAATTATGAACTAAAAGATTGGCTTTTATTGTTGTCTTTATGTGCATTTTTTCTCTCTAATTAAATCTAACCATAAATCTGACTTTTCTGACATTCCACTAGATTTACTTCATATATGTATTGCCAAAAATTTGCAGCATCCAAGTTTTAGGTGAAGTACCTATACCTTGTCCTTTTTGCATCCTTATCCTAGTTTATATTAACCTATGATATCAGTGGTAAAACGCACAGAGAAAGTGGTAAAAAAAACACTTTTTTTGTCGTTGTTATTGGGTCTGTCCATGTGGTGGAACATTACTTTTCAATAAAGATTCGTTGTACCAAATAAATCATGTCATCATGTTTCTAGTCAATCATATTTTATGAAATAGTATAAAAGTATTACTTTGGTAGGTATAGGGAATGAAGACAGACTTTGAGACAATTGATCTTTGTTGATTACTTTTAGGTTATTTGAACGTAGTCAGATTATAGTAATGGACAGTGGTAGAGTGCATTTTGAAGTGAACACTGAACTGGGGAAAAGGGTTGTCAGTGTTTTGTTTTTTCACTCAGTTCTATATTCATACAACAAAAGCAATGAAGGGTTTACGAATAGAATGACAATGATACATGTTAGGAGTGAGTTTGTATTTACCCAACCCCAAACCCAAAATCTAAAACCCAAACCCGAAAGAAACACACATATATATATATATATATTAATCGGATTCAATGCGGATTCGGAGTAGGGTATTAATAATACCAAACCCAAACCAAAAACCTAAAATTTGAACTCGGGTAAAACCCGAACCAATCACATCAGATTTTCCCCGTTAGATTTGGATTGGGTTCAGGCATGTACCTACGAGTTCAGTTTTCATTGTCATCCCTATGTACGAATAGGCACTCAAAACAAAGAAATGAAAAAATCTAGATTAAAGTATTCTTTGGTAGTCATGAATTTTAATGAACCCAAAGGATTAAAGTCTTTGATAATGATGAATTCATGAAGATTTACATGAGGAAGATGTAGTGGGTCTATGATATAACATTTCATCATCAATTGTTATTGTTGAGTGAAATTGAATAGACTAGATCATAAACATAATAAATTGATAGTTTTATATAAAAATACTAATCTATTTAAAAATAACAAGGTAATATACTCCATTTATTTTGCTAAACAAAATTATCAACCTAATTTGATTGATAGTTTTTCAAGATAATCAGGGTTACTTTTAGGTACCTAGGGGAGTGATATACATAAATAATAGTTTTTTATAACCAAACTTTATTATTAATAGAGAAATTTAACAGTTGTTAGTGCAAGAAGTTCTCAATGGTAATAATGGTCATGAAATACATAAGTGAGTTGAGAACATCAAATAATGTTTCAATTTTCACTATCAAAAATAGTGATTTCTGCAAGACAAAGTTAACTAAACCAAGAAAAAAGGTGAAATGCAATTACCAATGAGCACTACTGTCACTTAAAGAAAACAATCTTAATCTAAGAAGAATGATTTCAGACACAGTACAAAGCTAGTGTAAGCATGTATTTTCAGCTAGTGTTATGTTTTCCTTGTATATTTGACAAAAAAGTAGCATTGAGAGAAGGAACATGAATCACAGCAAAGATTAAAGGATACACATCATTATGTGCATCAAATTGGTAACTAACAAAAAAGGGGCACAATGAGAGGCCCTGGGAATGCATCTACTATAACCACACAATATGTTATATTGTGGAAATAATCAGTGAAATACTATAACATGTATTCTAACCGAGAGTTTCTTTTATCTTTGTTTTCTGTTCTTCCGTTAGTGACGTGGGGAATAGAACCTCAAAAGTGACGTATAGATTTCCTTTCTTCATGCTCATATGCAATGGCATGCCCTCCCCTTTGAACTTCCTCACTTCCTTCGGTTTCGTGATTCCCTGAAAGGGTCGAAAGAAGTATGTCAGATTTGTGCCATTTCGTAAATATATACATATGCGTATACATATACATATGATTGTATATAAACATTAAATAGATCCGAAATGGCGATATTTCATGCCTACCTTTGAGCTTATGTTCACCAGATGCTCATCTAGGTGTTTAATGGTCTTCTCAAAACCAACTAGGGCTTGAACCTGAAGAAAAGATTAAGGCTAAGAAACTTTACAATGCCCATAATTTTGAATACTAAAATATCAGAGAGAAACTAACTTCATGAATCAACTAAGTGTCAGATTGAACTCAGACATTAGCTATGCAAATAAGTAATAACTACTTAAGCAGTTGATAGACATCATCGACGACAGTAATTACCAGAGTTATAGTTACAGTGGTGTGCAAATCATTGCCTTCCCTTCTAAAGAGATCATGGGGTGCAGAACGAATACGAAACTGTTCAAAATACCATATAAATTGTCAGCACACTGCACACCGCACATGTAACATGTAAATAAAATAGTTGTCAATAAAGACACAAGCGCAAAGAAACTAACCCTTAAATCTCCAGATTCTCCGTCAATTATGGGCTCACCATCCTCATAAAATGAAACCTCCTGTTAAAAGACTAAAACTTGTAACTATACAAAACAACAATTAACTAAATTTAAAATTTGGAGTAAGTATATAAAAAATTTCAGCAAGTTTCCCTCAATCATGATTCATATGCATTATTCACTTGCATAGTAGCGCTTAGGGTATGCTTGTTTGAAAATGTGAAACACAGAGGGACTAGAGATATTGGACTAGTCTAGGAAACTTTTGATTTTTCACTGATTGGTGCTTGGCAGAGGAAAACCCATCTTCTGCTCACTTTCATGCAATAGTAAGTCCCCATTAATTTACGACTTCGCGACTATAATAAACTTTATGACGTTACCTGTCCATCTTGCATGCCTTTCTCAATATCAACAGTGATGAAGTACCCTTCCCTTACATATTTGACATTAGGGCATTGCTCACAGACCTGGACAAACAAATTGAAAAATAGGAAAAAAATAAAGCTTAATAAAAATGACATGAATCAAGTAATACTGTTTTTAGTGAGATAACAGTCTTAAATAAAGGACACAAATTAAGAAAGAGATTTATTTATTCTATCAACATTCCTAGAGATGTTGTTTACCTGCTCTGTCATCTGTTGAAACATCCCAGGCCCAATTTGCTTATGATAAACCTCATTTCTACAATTACAGCGTCTCTTCCCAGGTGCTGGCTTCAAAACATTTTTCTCCCTCCATACCTGGTCATTATAAATTTACAATGTAATGGTCACAGAGAGAAGCAATCACCAAAAACTTCATAAATTCTACACCAGCGTTCTTGAGAAAATGATGAAGTTTACGACTATGCCTGGTTAGTTGCTGAAGTGTTTCCTCAAAGAATGTATTTGATTGTATAACAATATAGAGACACAGATTACAGTATTTGAAATATTACGGAAAGGGGGATACAGAGCCTCCAGGAATATCAGTTGTCACATTTGTGAAATATGAGTAATTACTTTAGATTCCCAAGGCCAAGCTTGGAGTACAAAATGTGCTGCTTCACAGCTCCTAGTCATAGAGCAGTTCTTAGAGTATGTTTGGATGGAGCGTTTGGAGGGAGAGGAAAGTGAAGGTTATTTTTTGATTTATAAATAGAGTTATAAAATAATTAAATGAATTAGGGATGATTGTAAGATATACTATATGACAACATCACATTTTATTCAATTAATTTTAATTTTTTACAAATAAGTTAAAATCAACCTTCCCTATCCTTTCCCTCTAAAACCCCCTCCATCCAAACATGCCCTCAGTTGCTTTTAGTTTTACTAAGAAATTTGTTTTGAATGATTTAGCCAAGTGAAAGAGTACTTTGCTGTTACTAGTTATCACATGAAAACCAATCTGATAATCTCAAACCTAATTCCATTTTCATCAGTCTCTTTTGCATCAAAAAGTGTTGCACAAATACATAAAACACACAATACAAACACATCAACCAATATATAGATTTAATCACAGAACAATAGGTATTGTGATCACACCTTCAAGGAACCTCCCTTGTACAAATCTTCGAGGGACGCATCCAATTCAACAATCACGTCATCACCCTTCACAATTCTTTCTTCCTCCTCCTCCATTGAGCCACCACCAAAGAAACTGAAAGAAACATCAGTGACATACTATCTATCATCCACAAAACCAAGCCCAAATTATAAACTACACACACAGTTCTATCAAAAATAAAAATAAAAAATGAGAAATGAACTACAGATACAAGTAAATAGCAGAATAAACACATCGGACACACCCAATATACAGCAGTCTGCCTATTTACGACTTTGCAGTCTTTATCAACAAATCAATAACGATATTGTGATTTATACCATCTTAAAAATTGATGCAGACATTAGGAACTCGATGAATCAATAAAACCATAACTGTTCTGTTTGTGGGAAAACAAGGGTTTTAAATCGTAGTTGTGGTTGCTTCGCAATTATTGCGAGCTGAGGCAGGGCATGCGATTGCGGAAGCCACTGCAAGCGAGATGTTGCAGTCACGTCATGTGATGCAATCTGCAATTTAGAACCTTTAGCCAGAGGCTTGTATATCCTGTATAATGACACAGCATATAATCTAAGCCCTTCCCCCATCCCCCACGATTAGTTAAAGTGAGAGTACTTACGAACTGAAAATGTCATTAACGTTCATTCCCATTCCACTTCCTCTGCCTCCACTAGCAGCATGCTGCTTCAGACCCTCTTCACCATATCTATCATAAATATTTCTCTTCTCGCTATCGGATAATACTTCATACGCTGATCACAACATTCAAAACCAACAACAACTCTTTAAAAACAAAAACAAATACAACAAAATCATAACATAGGAAGCAAAGATATGTCACAGACAAAAATACGATACAACTCGGACACACAGGTATATGACCCGCTGTACAAAAAATAACAATAGGACACACACGTTTCTGATTGTCATAACATATTAAAAACACAAAACTTAAATTAAAAGGAAAGTAATAATAAGTCAATGTAAACATAATAAAATGCTAACATTTATCTAACTATCGCGATATTACGATCTTCAATGGTATAAAGGTAAAAACAATATAGGTAAAAAGTTATGAGTGTAATACCTATGCACTGTCATTATGTCAGTGTATAGTGAATGATACAATGACAGTGTAAAAAACTCTTAAACCGTTAGTGCATACATTTTTGTTTTCTTCTCCAAAGTAAATCATAACAAACAATGAAAGATGTATAACAAACATAATAAATAGATAGATATGGAATATACCATTGTTAATTTCAGCAAATTTCTTATTTGCTTCTTCATTTCCCTGATTCTTATCAGGATGATACTTCAATGCTAGTTTCCTATAAGCTTTTTTTAACTGCTCCTCTGATGCACTCTTAGAAACTTGAAGTATATCATAGTAGCTTTTTCTACAATGCACACTTTAACATAAGCTTAATTCTAATTATTCACAACTTCAAATTCTACAAATTAAAAATTGAAAATAAATAAAAAATAAAATAAATTACCCAGCAATGGCGTTGAGAGAATAGCATATAGCGCATAGAAGGAACAATAGCTTCGTTCTTCGATGCGCCATGATAATGAAAGAATTAGATCTCTGTTAATGTTCTCTCGGATCTAGTAGCAAAATAAATTTAGGGATTTAAATTTGAAAGGAGAAAGAGGAATAAAATGTAAGTACATAATCATGGGGAGGGATCTAACTGAAAAAAACTTATTCACATCGTAATCATTCATGGGTGATTACATCTAAACCATTGAATTTTTCAAGATTTGATGACTAAGATGATGAGTAACTATTTTCCACTTAGTAAATGAATCTCTCCTCTATGATTATACATTAATGTTAGTTTTTGTACTACTAAATATATCAATTACCTTGTATAAATTGTCGCTTTCGGAAATCGAATTCTTCAGCTGAGGGTCTTATAATGTGGTTGCATCTTATTATATTTGTGGTTGCTTTTACACAGTATAATTCAATACTGACCAATCACAACAAGCCTTTGGTTGTTCCGACCAATCATGGAGATCCACGTCGGATTTGTGTTAACGACATGGAAATTTGGAAGTTCCCAGCATTTTTTTATAATCAGTTAGTTCCTCCCATTCTTTGAGGAAAAGTAAAATGACTAAATTATCATTTTGGTTTTTTTATTTCTTGGGGACATGCTAGTACTTTGGTGTTTAGTCATAGAGAAATTTGTTTTTAACAAACTAGCCATTATCAATTGGGTATATTTTAATATGTAAATAAGATATAACGAAAATATAAAATATCAGCAACATTAAAAAGTCAAAATGAAATTCCACAAATTAAGTATCTAGATATCCTATAAAAATAATAGAAATATCACAATTGTAAATCGTGTACATAAAATGTATCTTCCAAATAATAGAAAAGAATTTCAATTTTTGAGTAATTTTCAAACAATGTTATTTTGATTTTTGAATTTCCCTACTTAATCACATATACATATTCTCAAAAACAAAATTTGTTTCATATATTAATTGCAAATGATCAATTAATAAATAAATCAAACAATACATGAAAAGATAGTAAATTGATAAGCTGGTGTTATTTTGATTTCTTATTTATTTATGTTGATGTTTAGTTTAACATCCATATGAGATTTAAGTGATTAATGAGTAAGATATTATCGATAAAGTTTGTGTTGTAGCTCTCAATACGATATGTAGGACTTGTATGCTTTTTTATATCACAATATTGATGAGGTTAACCGTCATGTTATTCGACCATAACTCTAATTCATCATTGAAATACATAAACATCATCTTTCATAGGGTAGTCTTAAATAATTTTTTAATTTTCAAATTACTTTATACTGTTTAAATAAATTCATACAAAATACATTATCACTCGTGCTAATGCATAGGTAACATAGTAGTTAACTATATAACAAAGAAACTTCTTCTAGTCATATGTCATCTTCTCATCACTTTTTTTCCTCTTAAAGTGTTCTATACTACTATTATGCACCTTCTCACACTACATCCTCACTTTTTATACATTTTATATTTTAATAATTTAAATGCTAATTAATGTTTTGGTCCTTATGTTTTGTTGTGTGAAAAAGTAACAATTATTGAACATTAGAGGGGATTGAAATCCTTTTACACATCAAGACTATTTTTTTCTCTTTCTTATTTCATTTCTACCACTACCTCTTTATCTCTCCCCCACCTCTTCATCTCTCCTATAGTTATAGTGGGACACCGTTTGCGGGATTTACTTTGTCATCATCACAAAAATATATGTATTTCTCTATCTCTTCCAACAACTTTTCTCTTCAACAAATTTTCTCTTACAATAATCTTTTTTTCTTTAATTTTTTATTGATTTCCTTATTTTGTATACATGTTCTCACTGATTTTATTATTTTGTAGATACGTTCTTCCAACAGTTCTATTCGTTAGCGTCTAATAGGCAATGATATTATCCTAAACGACGACCAAACCTTCAAAACACATGGTATGTACTCAATCTCCTTTATATATATATATTCAGTTGCAATATTCATTTTTTTTATTATTAATATATTTATCTCCTCATCATATCTCATCGTTATCATTTTCTCTCTTCATTTGTAGTTTGATTCTCCATTGAAGCATCTCTACACATTAGTTTTCTCTCTCTTCATCTCTTATTTTATTTATACAAAGAATCACTATTTTAATTTTTGTTTTGCATATTTCATAAACAACTAGAGTATATTTTCGTCTAGAATATCATGGTTAGTTATTTACTCACTTATTGGGTTTTGTATTTTATTTTCTTTATTCGATGATTTTTGAAATATATATTGTTTAAAATATATATTTGTTGTTAATGTTACCGTAGTCAGTTGAGTGCATTGAGAATGATATAACCATTGGGTGAACTTCTCTATTCTTTGGCACTTTGGTTATGTTTGGCAAATTTTTGAATCGTTTTGTATGATATAAGTAAAGATAATAACATGTCATAAATTCTAACTTTTCTTTTTATTTCTTTTTACCTATACCCAAACCTTTAATGTGCTAAAATAGTCAAAATTCAAACATATCATTTTCTAGGTTTCTTTTGTTACATAGTTATAAAGACATAAAGTCGAAGTTTTATTGGAATTTGAACCATTCAATATGTTTAACAAATTAAAAAATAAAATTTTATGAGTAAAATTTAAAAACTTTAAAACAAAGCATTGAATTACATTTTCTTTTGAAAAAACATTGTTCAAGTTTAAATTAAACTTTCCCTATTTATATAAGAAAACATAATAATTAAAAACATTTTATTTATCTGGACAGTTTTCTTAAACAATATCATATGCAATAAAATTGCACTTACCTTTAAATAAAGACATAAAGTAATACATTAAAGTTCCATTATACAAATTTATAAAAATCAAGTTTGTAAGTAAATTTTTACTAAAATTTATTAACTTTAAAATAAAATATTTAATCATGTTTTCTTTAAAAAAAATATCATGAGCCCCTTCGTTTGTTAAGAAACCAATTATATTTCTCATCAATAACAATGATAGCGTTAACATAGGTGAATGCACATCACATTAGAGACAACTTTTATTTTTAATAATTAAAGCCTAAATAATGGTAAGTAATGTGTGATATCAATTAATATATTATTTTAGTTGTTGTAATCCAAAATAAATAATGCCTGCTTTATTTTGAAAAAAATCTAAACATTTAATTATAATGTTGTTTTTTATTTTCATTTATTACCGTTGTTCATATATTTCTATTTATTACTATTATTCATACATTTTCACTACTATCTTTAAAATAATTTAGCAGCTTTAATCCTAAATAATTAAGGTCACCATTATTTTGAAAAAAAAATCAAACTATTTAATTACAACGTTCCTATATCAATGACCATTTATTAGTAAAATTTCATTCATAACTATTAAATATTACTTTCAAATTTATCATACTAAATGATTAAACCTATATTTATTTTGAAAAAATCTTTGTAATTAATTACAACGTCACCTTTTGTATACTTTTTAAAAAAAATGAAATAATAAATGAATTATATTAACAACTAATTAGAAGTAATATCGTATAAATAAAAGAAATTATAAACAATTTACATTAAGAAATATTCAGAAGTAATATCACAAAATTAAACAAGTTCTCTACGTGTACACCTATATTAAGTATAAATAACATAAATTTTTATTGTATTTACTAGTCAACCCAATATATAGACTATAGAGTGATTAACATTTTATTAATTAATTATTTTCATCTCTAAAACTTTTTTTTACTAAAGTTCCACTTCCAAAGGTAAGAAATTGAAACATTTGTTGTTTTAGTTATCATTTTTGAATTAAAATCATTATTGATTTAAATTTTCATTGTTCCAATTTAAAGTTTTTTTTTAATATTCATTGGTGCAATTACTATTTTGGGTATTTAATATACAATACGACGAATTTGAATTCAAGATTATAATCATAGTTTTCACTTTAATGTGTGTCCCTACGTATTCACCCACTTCCGTCAAATGATTCATTTCTAATTTCAAACCCATCTCTCTCCTTTATTTCTCCATTCACACTCATCTCTCTCCTTTATTTCTCGTCATTCTCATTTCTTATACTAGCCATTCCTCACTATCCTCAAGGGAGCAATATCTTTGACTTGCCATTCTTGAAATGTCAAAACTGACTTTTCCGTATATGCTCAGTTTTTGGTATTATCAGAAGTGATCCAAAAAAAATATGGATTCCCATTCCTTGGACACGACGTGGAGGTCCTTATTGATATGGAATGATCTCCTTTAACATTTTTTCTCGTTGTCTAAATTATATACCATCCCACTTTTTATTTTTTTATTACATACTTTCTCATTTTTTTCTCTATAAAATGAGATCATTTCAACATTATATGAGTTTGCAAATTACATACTTTCTCATTTCTTTTCTTAAAAAATGAGACATTAAATCCAGGTTACATTTGTTCTTAAAAATTAGACATTTATTATTTTCTTTGGAATGACACCATTTTTTTAGGTCAATACTTAACTGAAATTTTCTTAAAAGTACGATGTTTACAACATTCTCTTGGATTCGATGTCACATATTTCTTATTTTTTCTCTTAAAAATGATGCCTTTACTATTTTCTCTTGATTTCCTTTTTACGTTTTTTGTTATTTTTGTTAAAGATGAGGTCTTTTTTTACTTTGTTTCCATTAGTGGGTTTCCAACTACCTATATTCCTTCTCATTTTTTTGTATGAGTTGAAGATAAGATTTTTACTGCCACACAGCGGATCTACTAGAGTTGGCATATCACCGAGCCATCACAACACCCATGTTAGTCATTTTGATATAATTATCTTATCATTTTAGAAAAATAATTTATATCATACAAAATCAACTCATAACTTTAAAGTATACATTCTATGATAATGTCAATTTATTATGTTTAATGCAATTTTGTGATGTGTAAAGATTTGTATATTGATTCAAGAGTATAATTTTTTTATTGTAAATTTTTTCCAGCATATGCTCAGTTTTGGGTATTATCATAAGTGATCCAAATGAAATATGGATTCCCATTTCTTTTATGATTGGACAAGACGTAAAGGTCCTTATTGATCTGGAATGACCTGCTTTAACAATTTTTCTGGCTGTCCATATTATATATCATCTCATTTTTATTTTTTTGTTACATATTTTCTCATTTATATCTTAAAAATGAGACCTTTTCTACACTGTATGGGTTTTCCTAGTTACATACTTTCTCATTTCTTTTCTTGAATATGAGACATTTTCTTCATTATGTGAGTTTTCAGGATATGTACTTTTTCATTTTTTTTAAAAATGAAACAGTTATTACTTTCTTTGGAATAATACCATTTATTAAGGTCACTTTAAACTGAAATTTTATTAAAAATATGACCTTTAATACATTCTCTTGGTTTCAAGGTCACATATTTCTTATTTTTTTTGTTAAAAATGATGCTTTGCTATTTTCTCTTGGTTTCCAGTTTACATTTTTTGTTATTTTTGATAAAGATAAGGTTTTTTTACTTCATTTTCATTAGTGGGTTTCCAACCACCTCTATTCACTCATTCAGTCAAAGGCATGTTTTTCATGATCATGACATTAACATTTAGTTTAATGTATACTAATGGTGAATTCTAGGTTATATTTGTTGTTTTTAGTTTAACCTTTACTAACAATGTAACATTTTTGGCCATTTCTATTGGATGAAGTTTTTTATTTATTTTTTGAGTTCAAGATAACATTTTTGTATGAGGTTAAGATAATATTTTTTGTACGAGTTCAATATAAGATTTTCACTACCACACGTCATATCTACCAGCGTTGACACTGTTACCGAGCCATCACAACACCCATGTTAGTCATTTTGATATAATTATCTTAGCATTTTAGAAAAATGATTTATATCTTACAAAATCAACCTATAACATTAAACTGTACATTCTGTGATAATGTCATATTATTACGTTTAATGTCATTTTGTGAAGTGTAGAGATTTGTTGCTTGATTCAAGAGTGTATTTTTTTTTGTACAGAGTAATATCTTCTACCTATTGTATTTAAGACTTTATTTCTCCTACCTATAGATTAGTTATTTTTGCTTTATTTCTCATTGATTCAATTGTTTTGAGCTATTTTACTTTATTGGTTAACCTTATGGTACTCTGAATTAACTAATGGTTAATGCGTCGCATTATAACATTAAATTGAAGTCATTATAACATTAGAATTGTTGACAATGTAATAATATAATTTCATAACATTAGAATTGTAAAAACATAACTATAACCTCAAAATTGTAACCAACATAAAAGTGACAAGCTATATTTTTTAGTTAATAAACAATTTGATATTTTACACCTAGAAATAAAATAGTAACCTTAGGAAAATTGTAAATTCAAATATTACAATTTTAATAAAGATTAGTTATGATTCCTTAATTTTAGGCAATGTTCATTATAAATATAAATTTATATTCATTTATTGTTAATTCTAAATTAAGTAATCAGAAATATGTATAACTCATAACAAATATGCATTCCTTAATTTTAAACAATGTTCATTATGAATATATTTTGTATAGAGTTTAGATTTGATTCTAATATTGCAATGTTAATATTTCATTATTAAAATAGTAACAATAAGAAATATAACATAAAAAGAATATCAATAATTTTCTATTATTAATATTTGCTAGTAGTTATTAAGAATAGTAACAATAGTAACAGTTTTTGAATTTTATTTGTTTGCAGTTATTTTAGACCCAAATAATAATAATAATGTGTATAATATTTTTCTTCTCGGTAAATACGCTTGAAATTTGATTCATGATGGTGATGGTCGCAAGTTATGGGTGCAAGTAATTCATCATACTTATCTAACAAATAAATTCACTCTATTTACTAGTAACAAATGCACTGACTCCATTTAGAGACATATTTTAACCCCCTAAAAATTTGATAATTGGAACATGGTGAAACTCAGTCAGTCTGGGAGCTACTGACTGATTCTCGCCTGAGCGAGAAAGTCTCGCTTGGGCGAGGGTATCAGTATTTCTCCAGGATTTTATCTGGGAACCTCGCTTGGGCGAGATGTGGCTCGCCTGGGCGAGAGAAGTCTCGCTTGAGCGAGAGTTGGCTCGCTTAGGCGAGGGAGAGTGTGTTGACACTGAAGGATTCTCGCTTGAGCGAGAATCCCTCGCTTGAGCGAGAATCCCTCGCTTGAGCGAGAGCGTCAGTGTTTGAAAATTTAAAAAGGCGAGATTTCTCGCCTAGGCTTATTATTATGCGAGAGGTAAACGTATTGGACTTATTATTATGATAATAGAGTGATGAATGTCATTATATGGAAGTTGTATTGATTAGCATTCGTGGCATAGACTTGCCCTATGTGGTATTGATTAGCCTTCGTGGCATAGACTTGCCATATGTGGTATTGATTAGCCTTCGTGGCATAGACTTGCCCTATGTGGTATTGGCTCGCCTTTGTGGCATAGACTTGCCCTATGTGGTATTGACTCGCCTTTGTGGCATAGACTTGCCCTACGTGGTATTGTTACGCCTTTGTGGCATAGACTTACCCTGCGTGGTATTGGAGTGATTGCTATTAAATGAGGTTGATAAATGGTAGATTGATAGTTTATTGCATCTTAACAGTTGAATTATGTTACTGACAAAATTATATATATATATTTGTATTATAATTATCCTATTCTGATGTATATATACTGATTATCTTGAATTTGTTGTCTTACTCCCTTTTGTTTCTTGATGGTGCCAATTGTAACACCCCAAATTTTAATCTTTAAAATTATAGTATCAGTCCTGGAAGCCTCGCTTGATCGAGAGATTCTCGCCTGAGCGAGAAAGGATCACCTGGGAGGGTGAAATCCTGGACTATACTGGAGGATTCTCGCCTGAGCGAGAGTTGTCTCGCCTAGGCGAGAAATGACAATTTTGGGCTGTTGACACAGTGTAATCGATTACACACTCCTGGTAATCGATTACATGCTGATAAACTAAACAGACCTGTGCATCTGACACAGTGTAATCGATTACACAGTCCTGGTAATCGATTACATGATGATTAAAAGCATCAGATATATACATCTGACACAATGTAATCGATTACACCATGTTGATAATCGATTACATAGCGACGATGCCTCTGTAATTTACATAGTGTAATCGATTACACACTTCTGGTAATCGATTACATCATATTAATGTAATCGATTACACACTTCTGGTGATCGATTACATCGTATTAATGTTATCGATTACACCATGTTGGTAATCGATTACATAGCGACGATGCCTCTATAATTTACACAGTGTAATCGATTACACTATACTTGTAATCGATTACACTTATCGCAGTGTCTATAAAATAGAAACCCAAAACACATTTTAGGGTTAGAACTTCGAAGAGAAGAGAGAGAGAGAAGAGATTTTCAAGAGCAAGGAGCCTTAGGACTCATCTTGGAGCTTGAGAAGAGGTAAACCTCTTGTTACTAACTCTTCTTCTTCCTCTCTAACTTGTTTTGGGTATGTTGGATTTATTTTCAAAACATGAGAAACCATGGAAACTCATTCTTTAGAGTTATGGTTCGTTTTATGTTGTTTTTATCTTGTAAACTCTTGGTTTAGAGATAGTATCTCAAGAATGGAAAGGGTTGTGGGTTGATTCATGAAAACCCCAAAAACCCTAAAAGTGAAAATGTGGTAAAAGGAGAGAATGAGTAAAATGCTAGAGGTAGAAGATGAGTTTACCCCCAAATATTGAAATATGAGATGTTATGCATGTTTTAGATGGTTGAATATGGATGATGAATATTTTGTATGATTAAATGATGCAATATAAGTTGTTTATGTGATATTTGGAATAAATGACTAACATTGTGTTATGTGGTGGGATGAGGAAAGATCCTAAGGTTGGAGGTGGTGTCGGTAGAACTCGAGAAGTTGCCAAGAACCGAACCCCAATACTCACCAAGGTAAGGATAAGTCTTTAATGTTGCATTTGAAATAGAAAATGTGTATTTTCTGGTTATGCAAAGACTAAGTTGTAAATTACGCATTTAGTATGAACATATATGGGTGTGTTTATACTAAAGTAGGCGTAGATTTACGGAAAAGGAAAATGTGGGTATTTTCTGGTTATGAAATGATCGAATTGTGAATTACGCATTTAGTATGAACTTATATGGGTGTGTTTATACTAAAGTAGGCGTAGATTTACGGAAAAGGAAAATGTGGGTATTTTCTGGTTATGAAATGATCGAGTTGTGAATTACGCATTTAGTATGAACATATATGGGTGTGTTTATACTAAAGTATGCGTAGATTTACGGAAGATGGAAAAGATGTGTGTTTCCTGGCCATGCAATAATTATATTGTAAATCACGTATTTAGTATAAACAGATATGGAGTGTTTATACTAAAGATGACGTGGATTTACGAGAAATGATTGATGGCAAATCGATGGAAGGAAAAAAATATATTTTTAGCCGACCAGAAATGGTTAGCGACTTCGGCCCGAGTTTATGAGGCAATACTTCGGCCCGAGTTTATGAGGCAACACTTAGGCCCGAGTTTATGAGGCAACACTTCGGCCCGAGTTTATGAGGCAACACTTCGGCCCGAGTTTATGAGGCAACACTTCGGCCCGAGTTTATGAGGCAACACTTCGACCCGAGTTTACGCGGCATGTTTTCTTTATAAAAGAGATGAAAATTTGTTTTTAGCTAACCCTAAGGGGTGTAGCGACTTCGGCTCGAGTTTATGTAGCAACACTTCGGCCCGAGTTTACGCGGCATGTTTTCTTTATAAAAGAGATGAGAATTTGTTTTTAGCTAACCCTAAGGGGTGTAGCGACTTCGGCTCGAGTTTATGTAGCAACACTTCGGCCCGAGTTTATGAGGCGTATTTTATTGGTAAAAAGGATGAGAATATGCTTTTCGCTAACCCTGAGGGGTGTAGTGACTTTGGCTCAAGTAATGCAGCAAGACAAAATGAATTTCGGAAATGGTTTACTAACCCTTTTTCTAATGTGGATTATCTTATAATGACGTTTATTGAATTAACGACTTACTCCTTTGTGTGTTTTGTACTTTTGTCATTGATAATCCCATTGCAGGTAAATAGATGAATGAAGTATGCTAGGTCGGGAGCTTTAGACTTCAGATTCACTATTTATGTTTTTGTATCTTAAATGACTACTTGCGGATTTAAATGATTGTAATCATAGCTAACCATTAGTCGAATATTTGTAACTGGGTGTATGGTTATTTCGGAGAACTATACTTATGGGGTCTCATTATCCGTGAGACATTACGAATGTGAATTATGTTTTTCTGTCAAATCAAGTGTAGGTGATTATGGAATTTGAAAGTATGATTGTAAGTGTAGGAAAATGCATGCAAAATGATTAAAATGAATGAAAAATTTTCAAGGGTAGAAAATCGGGTCGTTACACCAATTGTGATAATCGGTGTACAGGTAAAACTAAGGATTAGCGGATTCGGAGGATGACGTAGTTTAGTTTCTTTTTATTTTGTCATAGGGACGTTCACGTGTTATTATGTATTATGCACGTAATTGTACCTATAACTTAAACAATTTAATCTATAACCTCGTTCTTTAGGATCTGATGTATTATTGACAAACATGTGGGGACGGAGTCCCCTCTTTAATTAATATTTGATGTTTATGGGTTTTGAACCCCAAATAGCTTTAGTAGGATACCTGCTAATATGAAACGTGAATTATAAATACATGGGGCAAAAATATTCATGGGGTAAAATGAGGAAAATTAATTAGTAGTGCATTTATGTTAGTGAATTAAAAGGACAAAAAAAATTAAGGTATAAATTGGGTCTTTACACGTATATAATATCACACTAAGATATATATTATAAATCAGAAGGACAAAACTAAAATTAACTATGTTTCTATTTTTTTTACATGAATAGTAACCTTAGGAAAATAACTAATTCAAATATTAATAAAATTTCAACCAATGTTATTTTTTAACCATTTGTTGTATAATTCTAAAATAACTAATAACAAATATGTATTATAAATAATATAAATATAACTTCAATAACATAGATGAATAAAATAAATTAAAATAATGAAAATATTAAGTCAAATATTTTTATTGTAAAAGTTACCGTTTATATTAGAAAAAATAATTTAAATAATAATAATAACGTCTATATAAACATTCATTTATTAATGTTATTGATATTAAAATTAATTTTAAATATTCATATTTATGATTTTATGAATTCATAATATTAAAAATATCATATACATCTTATAAAAAATAATGAAGCTCAATCTAAAGTAAAGATAATAATAATATTATTTTTAATGAAGTTACTGAATTATGGAATTGTGATAAATATTATAATATTGCATCCATTAAGGATAATATTCTTCCAAATAATAGAATTGAAACATTAATTTTTTTTAACATGATTTTTTTTGTAATGAAGCCTCTAAAATAAACACAATGTATCAATAACTTTTTTGGCTTAAAAAAGTCATATCTTTGATTTAATTTAATTGTGATGATGAAATTGATTATTCTACATTTATTCTATAAAATCAAACATAAGATATACAAAATTGAATGCATTGTAACACATATTTATTTTATATTTGGTTTGATTTATTTCTAATTCCTTAATTTAGGCAATGCTCATTATAAATATTTTTTATAGTTTAAATTTGATTCTAATATTGAAACGTTACTGCTGCAATATTAAAATAGTAACAATAAGAAACATATCATAAAAAGAATATTAATAATTTATTGATAAATTCCGAATTTTATTTGTTTATAGTTAATTTAAAGTCAAATAATAATATGTATTTTGAAAATAATCTTAGTTTAGAATCATATAAGAATGTGTTATTTATTGATGATTTTTTAATTATTAGGATAATGATATGTTTCTCTCTATTTTATAAACTTTGATGCTCTCCATCTTCAAATAGAATACAAAGTATAACAATGTCCTTTTCTATGTCTATCCTACCAAAAAATATGTACAAATTTTTTTATGATATATAGTAATATGTCAAAGTTATATTTTAATAAAATTTCAATCAAAGTTATTTCTGATTCCTCAATTTTAGGTCATGCTCATTATAGATATAATTTTGTAATCATTTTTATTTAATTCTAAAATAAGTAATAAAAATATGTATAAATCATAATAAATATTTATAGTAAATAATAGAAATAAAGCTTCAATAACATAGATGAATAAACTAAATTAAAACAAAATCAAATATGTTTATTATAAAAGTTAAAGTTTATATTAGAAAAATAATAATATAAACAATAATAATAAATTTCGTATGTAAATATTGATTTATTAACGTTATTGATATTAAAATTAATTTTGAATATTCATATTTATGATTGTCTAAATTCATAATATTAAAAATATCAAATCCATCATATAAAATATAAATGTATTGAAGTTACTGAATAATGGAATTTTGATAAATATAATAATATTGTATCCATTCAAGATAATATTCTTTCAAATAATAGAAATGAAACTTCAAATTTTTTAACATCATTTTTGTGTGTAATAAAGCCTCTAAAAAACACAATGTATCATTGACCCTTATAGAGAAAAAAACAATGTTTTTTACTTAAAAAAATGATATCTTTGATTTTATTTAATTGTGATAATGAAATTTATTCTTCTACATTTATTCTATTAAAATAAATTATAAGATATACAAAGTTGTATGCTTTGTAACACATATTTTATTTATAATTGGTTTGAATTATTTTTGATTCCTTAATTTAGACAATGCTCATTGTGGATATATGTTTTTTTAGAGTTTAGATTTGATCCTAATTGATATGTTACTATTGTAGTATTAAAATAGTAACAATAATAAACATGTCATAAAAATAATATTAATAATTTATTAATGAATTCAGAAATTTATTTATTTGTAGTTATTTTAATGTCAAATAATAATATGTAGTTTGAAAATAATATTATTTTAGAATCATATACATATAATAATGTGTTATACATTTATTGATGATTTTTTTAATTATTCAAATAATGATGTTTTTCTCAATATTTTATCTTCAAATAGAGCAATACAATGTATAACAATGTTTTTTCTATCTCTATCCTAGAGGAAAATATGTACAAATATTTTTTATATGATACATAGTAAAATTTCACATGTATATGTTGTTATAAAAATAATATACTATAAATGGTGTACATAAAAAGTTTCTTCCAAATTATATAAAAAAACTTCAATTTATCAGGAATTTTCAAACAATGATTATTAGGGAAAATATAATCAACTAAAATAATATTTACTTATATTGTATGTGAATGTTAAAAATAAATTCAAATATTAATACACAATGAGCTTCAGTCTAAAATAAAACATGACTTCATATGTTACTTATAAACATAATCTCAAATTGTTATTAAATGTAAATACTAACACTCTATTTTTTAATATTTTTCTCTTCTCCTATCTATGTACTTCCCTACCTAATACATATTCTCAAAAAACAAGTTTTGCATCGTATATTAATTGCAAATGATCAATTAATGATAAATTAAACAATACATGGAAAGATAGTACATTGATATACTGATGTTATTTTGTTTTCTTATTTATTTATGTTGATATTTAGTTTAATATCCATGCAAGATTCAAATGATTAATGAGTGATGTATTATTGATAAAGTTGAGTTGAAGGTTTCAACAGGAGATGTAGGACTTGAATGCTTTTTTATATCACAAAAGAAATTAATTTTTATTATTGGCTTTGGTGGTGAAAATAAGATACGAATAATACAAGAATGATTAATAAAATAAATAAATATGTACTTACTACCAAACTACTTTATAATGTTTAAATAAATTTATACAAAATATATTATCATCCATGTGAATGCACGAGTTAAGTCTAGTAAAAAAAGAAAAGTTGGTTAGGGTAAGTGACCCACGATGATATGAAGTTATGAGACTCTCCACCTATGCGCTCAAATCCTGCAATTGGATCTCACCCTAATGTTTTAGTCTTCTTTCTTTACCATTCTTTCCACAGTACCAAAAAAAGTGAACTATTTTATCTAAGAATAGATCAGATGTCCCATATTTTGCATCTCAATGGTGTCTCAATCCAATCAAAAGTTACAATCTACTTAAAAAGAAAAATCATAAAAAAAAGAAAGTAATTTTTATATATTATTTGGTGTGATTTGATTGTTTTGGGACACAAGGATATAAATTTTTTGGGATATAGAATCTATGTTCTATTTTATCCATGAGTAGTTATTTAGTTGGTACATATTTGTTTCCCCTTGTGAATATATACAGAGTTCAAGTCTTGTATGCCAATTTTATGCCACCAACGACCTGCACCATGTGAATCTTGATGATTTTGTTTTCCATGTGAATTATGATGATTTTGTTTTCCATGTGAACCGTGATGATTTTTGTGGGTTGGAGTTGTGAAGTAATATAAGTTATGTGGTACATTAATGAAGGCTGTGTTTTTTCTTTCTATATTTGGAAGTCACAATTGCTGTCAAAATAGGAAAGTGTGGGAAGAAAATTTGGCAAATGTCATAGTTATGATTATGTTTATCATGGTATGTAAAATTGACACTACAATTATCATCATGATATTTTTGGGAGAACTTCAGAAATGAGAATAGTGTAAGGACCCGATTTTCATAACCCGAAAATTCTTTTTTTTTTTAAAACCTTATTCATGAAAGTGAAGTGATTACTTTTGAAAGACATTACCTGAACGTTTTGGAAACTTGAGTGAATACATTTATAAATTGCAAGCGGAAATATTTCAAATACATTTCTTTTCAAAAGCATGTTATTGCACTTCCTTTCAAATACATAATCTAAACAATTATCCATTCTTAAGGAACACTTTTAATACAAACATTAAATCATCTACCTTATACATTTAGGAGCAAGTTACCTATACATAATTTCACTTTAACATGTTCTTCATATTAAAAACATTTATCATATAACGTATCGATCACATAAAGCCCTACTCTACCATGTACTCTTCTCCACAATCGTCCGATGCGCTACCGCTACGACCTGAATTCAAATACGCAACACATATAAGGAAAGACAGAGGGAGTAAGAACCAACTACGGCGACCGTAGCGTGGATTTACATGGAGTAATAACATTAAAGTATTAAAACCACACACATCTAACATCAATCATGATAAACATATACCAATCAACACATATTATCCATATTCACCCTATAATACACATATATCCCATACTATATGTGTTCTATAGTGTGCATATTTATTCATTACATATTATTCATATTCACCATATAGTACACATACATCCCATAATATATATGTGCTATAGTGTGCATATTTTATTCATCCAAACATACTCATTTCTCATCATTCATATTCACCCTATAAGATATATATCTCATAATATATATCATATGACATGCATATGATTTTCATTCCGAGTATACACTTTTCACATCATTCACATTCCGTAGTAATTTACCCTTGATCTCTTTCAACAATTCTGCACTGTACAAATAATCCTCTACCACATCGGGTAGCTCTAGTTAATCCACATACCACATCGGGTAGGTCGAGTAATTCCCCATACCACAGCGGGCAGGTATAGTAATCCCCATACCACATCGGGCAGGTCGAGTAATTCCCCATACCACATCGGGCAGGTCGAGTTTCCACATTATACTCACATCCATGTCATACACAATCAACGCAAGACATCTCACTATTTTATCAACATAAAATAACACACAACACCTTCATTGTCACAAACATACCTTTATCCATTTTAACACCTTGACAGCTCATCACACAGTCATCGTTACACGCACACCCATATAGGTTTATAACAATCAACAACTCCCGACATACTCATTTAGATAAACATACTCATGACCATTTTAACAGCTCATGAAACAATTCTTATTACCAACATACCCATCTCATTTTAACACATTAATAACTAATCACACATTCATTGTTACAAACACACCCATATATGTTTATAACAATCAACAACCCACAACATACTCATTTTATATTTACGCCCATATATAACTCATACTCAACCATTATCACACAACATAACAATTTCTATTTTTGTCATTAAACACACATGTCACAATCCTTATTACAAACACACCCATATGTGTTTATAATAGATCAACCATTCATAACATACCATTATTCATAAACAAGCCACACATAAAATATCACTCATCATATACACATTAACGTTAGAACCATCTTTAACGACGGTGTATTACCAGAAAGGGGCATATGGCGTTGTACTTTCATAAACGGTTTTCTCCGCACATATGTCTCCACTTTTACGGCTAATACATCCTTGTGTAAAATAAAGACTCTCACATGGACCACAAACTCCCAAGAGAGTTTCTATCCGTTAATGTGCTCCGATTCTTGAGGGAAATCGGAGATGATGACTCTAATGAAATACTCTAAGACCACAATGGTCTTCTCCCTCACCTTGGGTTGTGTAAGCTCCATGAATCCGCAAAGAGCTCCATCTACCTCCATCTCCTTCAAACCCCATTGTTTTTTTCTCCTCTCCAAAGCTCTCAAATGTTCCAATAAGAGGCAAGAGGAAGAGGTTTTGATGTGTTTTTGAGGTTTGGTGGAGGAAAGAGTTGAAATCCATGTGGAGCCGCCATTGGGAGTGAAAGGGAAGAAAAATAAGTGAAGATTAGGGTTTGTGAAACCCTCTCTTTACTTTTATAGCTGGGAACTCTCGCCTAGGCGAGAATATCTCGTTTGGGCGAGAAACCCACAAAATTTTAATTTTCGAGGAAGAGGTTTTGATGTGTTTTTGAGGTTTGGTGGAGGAAAGAGTCGAAATCCATATGGAGCCGCCATTGGGAGTGAAAGGGAAGAAAACGAAGTGAAGATTAGGGTTTGTGAAACCCTCTCTTTACTTTTATAGCTGGGCACTCTCGCCCGGGCGAGAATATCTCGCTCAAGCGAGAATCTGGCAATATGCCCTATTCTTAAGGACTATTACCTAATTTCAAGGAGGATAAATTTAGGGTGTTACAAATAGTATAGCTTGAAGTTCAACTTAAAATATTGTTTATTACCCCATTGAAGTCCCCATAGAGAATATTGTGCTAAATCGGGTTAAAAACAAAGGCCTTGTAAGTCCAATCCCAACCTTCGTGTTTTCCACATTCCCCTTTTCTCATCCATTATCTCATAGAGATTTGATTTTTTTTATCTATATATTTGTTATTATTATTAAGAAAGTTCTAATGCAAATTAATTTGAAATAGGAATTTTTGTTGTTGTAAATGTACTTTTTGCAAGGACATGGTAAGTATTTGTTTAATGGTCTTTAATTATGATTGTAATGATTAACAATATGTAAAGATTCAAAGCTTTTAAGCAAAATTAACAAAGAAGCTAAAGCTGATTGAATGGTGTTCCAGCCCAGCCAACCAGACATACCCAATAGATCAGGTTGGTCTCATCTCTAACCGGACAAGGTCCGGATACGTCTGAGCTAGGGGTTCAATCAAACGGCTTGATGATGGTCGGACATGTTGGGCCGGTTTTAGGACCACTATCCTGACATTATGTCCAACACGCTGCCAACAACTCATTGTCACGCCATAAATTCCACTTAATATCCTGCCAACACGATAAGGGATAGGTTGCAATACGACTGTCAAACCTGCTATAAACTAGAAGTCAACTACACACAAAGTACAGTCCTGCCAAACCTGTCTGACATAGGTAAAGCAACCCCGACAAACCCAAATGGTCGGTCACTCCAACAGTATCCCCATGGGCTATTTCGTACATCCCACCACTATAAATAGGGGAACCCCCCACAAGGAAGTATCATATTATATTATTCATTACTATTCAATCTCATTATTCTTGCTCTTTACTTACTCTTCACTCTCATACTGTCTTGATCGTCGAAACATCTTTTTATATACCTCCATCGGCTGGTCCAAGCTCAACTCAGACACTTCCGTGAAGATTTCTTGCCTGACCTACCAGCCCGACCCACCAGACTTATCATTAAAGAACAAATCCAAATGTATATTTCAAACACTATTGTAGAGTTTCTAAACCTTCATGATTCTTTTTTGCAAAAATGCAAAGGGGAGAAACTTATGGAGAAAGTTGTGATTTACAGTTACGTGATCTATTTGGTTGATGAGGAATGAGTCAATCTTCTTGAAAACGAAGATTAGTTACATTCATATTATGAATTTAATTCAGATTAGATCTTAGACTTGGTTATCATATAGCATTGGACGATAGTCAATTTCATTCATACAATGGTGTATTGGCCCTCGGTCTTGTATTTTTTAATTCATCATTCTCCGTTGTTCTGATCTATTGACTTTCTTGTATTTGGGCTGACATCCCTTGTGTCCCTTTAATACATTTTTGCTTATCAAAAAAAGGAGGGAGGACACAAACCCTAATTTAGGGCATTGGCGTACTTCGTTAAGGGCACGGTCATGTTTCCAGCCTTAGTGGGTCTTTCTTCCTCAAATTTGCTCCTTTTATTTGCTTCTTACCCTTTTAGGAATATGCATATATGACACTTGTAACCTTCGATTTTATGAATAATAAGGGAACTTGAGTGAGTTTAATAGTGAAAACAATCATAACCCTCATATGAAACAAAATATTCAATGTTTATCAGTAACAAATAAAAGTAAGAAAAGATAGAATAAGGAAAGATCCTTGAACCCTCTATGAACCTTCATTTGTTTTGTTTTTTATTGTACTATAATTTTTTTTTACAATTATGTTGTGCTTCCCGCCTTTGGCCTACTACCCTATACAATATCACCCACAACTTAGTAAAAAAAGATAATTAACTCATAATATATCATACCTTTTAGAATTTGAAATTAATTAAGTTATTCACTATTATACAAAGATTGATATATTTAATTATTAGGAAAATGGGTATCACACTCTTCCTTTAAAAATTTCTTCATCAAAGTTTTGAAGGCTAATTATTATCACTTTACCTCAAGCAAGGACATGGGGTAGTTCCCCTTTTACAAAGCTTTTTATTCCTTGTACACCTTACCCTATAGGGTATTTATATTCCTTGTGATTCTGTACCTGGGTATAACATAACTCACATAAAAATTGAAATAAAATAAAAACTTATATGAAGACATTTATAATATATCATATTTAGAGACGAATATATATATATGTTTTATGGAGCTATCATTTAGGATTAAATTTTAATTACAACTAAATTTTCAATGTATTGTAAAGATTTTATTGATTATATCTACATATATATATACGTCTCCACACAAGTTTTTCTATCCAAGTCTCACATGCACACCTTCAATCTATCATTTCAATTAGTTTGTTTAATATTGCTCATTGTGTTTACTCTTTTACGATTTTGAGATTAGATTATGCGTGGAAAAAGAATAATTATATCTTTTAGTATTAACATTCCAATATGAATTCTTTTAATACTACTAATTCTTAGTCATGTTACATTATTTTTTTATTGTTTATTCCATCATAACCTCTTTTGCATGACAAAAACAAAAGAGTTGTATAATTCTGCATCCCATGTGTTAACTATCTAAAAATACTTTCTATAAATTTGTACTTGATATACTTCAGATCAAGTTATTAAGACGTAACAACTAAAGGTTTTAATAATTTAATTAGTGCTAAGAGACAGGACCCAAAAAAATAAAAGATGAAAACATCAGTTTTTGGGTAAGTAGATGCAATACATGGTGATAAAGGCAAACGTACAAGTAGAGGCGTAAAACGAAAGGAAAAAAAGAATGAAGAAAGGAGATACAAGTAGGTAGTATCATTCATTCGTTATTAATCATTTTGCTAGTCCTTTTGAGTTTTTTCTCTTCTAAAATAAAATATTCCACCCAGCAACATGTAGGAATGGCAACGAGGCGGATCGGGGTCGGCTTTATGCTTATCCAACCTCGAACCCAAAAATCTAAAACCCGAAGCTGAATTAAACATGGTTGAAAACAGTGATATCATCCCGAACCCTTCGGGTTTCAGGTAATCCTATCCTGATGAAAATCCGTCTGAAACATATATTTGTATATATATATATATATGTGTGTCAAATATATATATATAAATTTTATATATGTATTTATGTGTAATTTTATATATATTAATTGGGTTCAGGGCGAGTTCGGAGTATGATATCAACTATATCAAATCTCAACCCTGATTTTCATTACCATCCCTAGAAACGTGTACATAAACTAGTGGAAATTGTTATAACTTGCCTCAAGGTATCAAGTTCGAGCCCCTTCAAAGTATAGTATTTATATGTTAAAATTTCATATCAAAACTAATTGTTAACTAGAGGATTCCACGCCTTAAAGAATGTGGCGGTTGATTGATATTTATTTCCCAACATGCCCTACAATAATACATTGTTAGATAAGCAAATAGTTACTTTTGATATGTTTAAATCATACCTAAGACAATGATGCAAACAATGTGAGACTTACTTACCACCAACAAGAACAATTTTCTTTTATCATAGTACTCATATATCCAATGTTATGAAACCCGAGTCGAACGTCAAACCGAAAGAAGTCTCGTATTAGTTTTAACTGATTTAAGAGGTTAAACCGTTCAGTCTGACCGAATGATTTCATACATAATTAATAATTTCATCTATAAATATATAATTATATATAAATGTAAAATTTTATATAAAATTAATAATCAAGTACAATTATAATGAAGTAACATCTCTTCTTCTTTTTTGGACTTGAGTAAAACAAAATATTAGACTAATGTTCCATTTTTATAAATTTTAAGTGAACCGTCTGGTTTATTTCCCGGGTTAATCCGGTTTAACCAGATTTAACATGGTTGGGCTGAAATTTCTCCGGTTCAAAGCGGGCCAACTCTCATTCTATTAAGACAATAAACCAGAGCCATTTTTAAGTTCGATCAGCGATCAAACCGGTCAGACCGTCCTGTATGGTCCGATTCTCACAATGCTCTATATCTTCCTATACGAGATTAAGCACTGGTGGGTGATACTTATAATTTAGACAAAATAAAATAATACATTCTTATATATTAAAAGTTGTTTCAAACTCTTATGAGGTAATTTTATGAATTTTCTCTCACATAAAACCTGACACATGTTTCATTTAAAAAAAACAAATTTAATAAGAACACTAAAGTCTTATGAGGTATATGTATCTCACTCATCTATTGTTACCTTAGGAACAAAAACATGAATAAAGGACTAAAGTTACACATTGAAAAAATTTAAGGACCAAAGTCAGCACCAAAAATCATGGAACAAATTAATTTCACATAGGAGGAAAAAAAATTAGAGATAAACATTCTCATTTGTATGATCTACAAAATTATTAATAAATTTTTTATAATCGAGTAATTATTGTGGTTGGATTCACCCGTCATATTTTTTTCATAATTGGATTTATACTTTCTATATGAGATCTTCAACCAGTATAAATTGAAAAATAAACTAATAAGGCAAGACATATAAAATAAATTTAAATTTTATTTATAATGAGCACTGCCTCCTAAACTAACCTACACATCTTTCTAAGCATAAAAGTGTGGAAAATGGTACTGCCTCTACCCTTACTTATAAGCAAAAGAATATCAACATTTTGTGGTCTCCATTATAATATACAAAAAAAATTGGTACTATTAATGAGTCCTTTACTATTTCGATAAGAATTTAATTTCTTTCCGGGAGTGTGATTGAATTATACACAAACTGTAATGATTTCTCTGTTTTTTATTGAAGCAACTAATTGTCTTTGATCTGATTTTATTAACATAGTGAAATTAGTTAAATTTATTTATAGAATGACGTAATGGAGTACTTTAAAGTGATTCTTGTGACACATATCACTCTTGATAAAATACTGTAAATTAATTTATAGGAGTATCTATATATATATATATATATTAAAAGTGATTAAATAATCTAAGACCGTAAAAAGAAGTAAATATTTTTTTGAAAAGCAAAAATCTACATGAACTCTTATCAATTATCCTTTGGTGTGTACTAAGGATTGCCCTTTTGGTAGTCAAAGAATAAAATCTTAAAAGTAGAGATTATAAAAGGTGAATTTGACATATCATAAATAAATATTGAACTCTAAAATCATACTTATAGAGCTCACCTACATGTTAACTATTTTTGACCATATTAGTTTTGAAATGAATATTTAATATTTAATTATCATTAACAAGTTATATATTTACTATCCGGTCATTGGTCAACCTTATTTCTCTTCTAACTATTACTATATAAGGAAAAAAAATTATGATGTCATCTTTGGACACATGTCGCATTCTGGTGTAATGTTTTCTCTTCAAAATAACTTTACAACTTTTAATGCACTAACTCACACTCTATCTAATTCTCATAAAAAATATCTCATTTTAATTATATCGTATTAAGAATACGCATTACATGAAAACACACTATTAATAGTCTATTATTTTTGTACACCATATTATTTATATGTTAATAGTCCCTAATTTTAAGTCAATAACTATTATGTTTATATTATATCCTAACAACTATGAAGACAAATTAATTATTTTTATATGAAAATATGCACTTTAAAGAACATATCTATTTGTCATTTAATTTTATATCCATTCATTTATTTTGAAAATATATTGATTACATTCCCTTCTTCTATATAATTTATTAAAATGTTCCTCTGAAATATATAAATATTTTATGTATAGCAGTTTTTAACGTTTAATTAACTTCTACATATAATTAACTTCTTATGTAATATAACAATTTTAAAAAATAATATTATAGTCTTTTAGTTCATATCTATTTTTCCATCGTATAAATAATATTAACTATAATATTATTAAATATTATATATATATATATATATTTCTTCAGTGTACTCTTTTTTTATGTGTACATCTGTTTAGTTAATGATAAAAAGTTATCAAATTACATTGTTTTTGTAATATTAAAGAGAAGTAACGTCGTAATTAATAATAATTATATTTTTAGTGTAAATGTAATATGGAAATGAGAGATACAGATAATGAGTTGTATTATAGAATAATATAGAAAATGTGACAATAATAAAGAATGAATGATGTTAAAGAGAAGTAACGTCGTAATAATAATTACATTTTTAGTGTATAATATTAAAGAGAAGTAACGTCGTAATAATAATTACATTTTCAGTGTATAATAGTAAAGAGAAGTAACGTCTTAATAATAATTATATTTTTAGTGTGTAATATTAAAGAGAAGTAACATCGTAATAATAATTACATTTTTAGTGTGTAATATTAAAGAGAAGTAACATCGTAGTAATAATTACATTTTTAGTGTGTAAATGTAATATGAAAATGAGAGATTCAAATAATGAGTTGTATTTATAGAATAATATAGAATATGTGACAATAATAAAGAATGAATGGTAATTATAAAGAAAACGTTTCAATAATGGTGACAATGATATTTATAGAATAGTAAATATAAAAATTTATATTTCATATTTATGCCTATAAGGATGAAGTTATAAATAAAACATGAGTCATATGAAGAGTGAATTAGTGAGTTCTTTGATCTCATGTATGAGTTTTCCTTACTTCTCCCCTTCTAACTTATGCATATTAACTGTTTAGTGTTTTTTTTGATATGCAACTCACTATCTATTATCTTTCATTTTCTATATGTGTTGTTGTCAAAGCTCTAGAGTGTGTGTTTTTGTATTTATCTCTCACAATTCACAAACATGAAATCTCTTTTCATACCACACCATCACTTAGGGATGAAGAAGAGTGAGAGAAGGAGGATGGTGAAGAGGAATATACATAAGGGTGACATAATCGTTATCTTTAGACTAATGTAGTTTTTTTTTTCCTCAACTGGATCTCTTCCAAAATGTTATATTTTCATTTGGCTGATGAATTTAATTAATATTGGTCATTGGAGTTGAATAGTTTTATTGATGAAAATGCAAACATTTTATAAAATTGTACTTAAATTGGTAATACGAGTAACATGAGTGTTCTTAACAATGCGAATATACGTACAACATGTGTGTTTCAACTATGCGAATGTATAGGTAACATGTGTCTTCTTAGCAATACGGATGTACGAGTAACATATGTGTTTTTAACCATTAAAATGTATTAGTCACATGTTTGTTCTTAACAATATGAATGTACATGTTACATGTGTATTTTTAATCATATGAATGTATGAGTAACATATGTGTTATTAACCATATGAATGCATATGTAATATGTGTTATTAATCATGCGACAAAAATATCACCTCGTGGATATGCACATGTAACTTGCTAGTTATATATAGATTTTAGATTATTCCCAATCTATAAATTATATCTCTCGTAGATAATCCACTAACAATAAAAAACAATAAAATATAGCAAATAAATAAATAAATAAAAGGGAGACTAGGCTATTGATATTATATCATTTTTATTTAAAATTAGATTATATTTTCACCATTAAAACTCAAAGTAAATAATCAATTAACTCTCTATTAATATAGAGGAGTGTTATTCTATAACATGACATCAACTTGGAAAATCAAAACAAATAGGTTATTTTAAGTAATGGCTGTGATCACAACTACCATCATTATATATTTTTCACAATTACCATAGAGGAGAGATCTATTGACTTTAAG
The DNA here is from genome assembly GCA_009771035.1 of Lupinus albus. NCBI lineage: Eukaryota > Viridiplantae > Streptophyta > Magnoliopsida > Fabales > Fabaceae > Lupinus > Lupinus albus. The sequence goes on from CM020016.1 coordinate 1,957,830, forward strand.
AGTAAATCTTTTAAATTTACTTTATATCTTACTCATCAATTCAAATGAAATCCAATGGTTTAGATCCACTCATCAATTCAAACCATTGGATTTTCCTAGAATTAATGGCTAAGATATAAAGTAAGTTTAAAAAACTTATTATTGGAGTAAGTGAATCTTCCTAAATATAATTATAGTACCATGATTTAAAACATTGTCCTTGTGAAACAACAGCTGTAGCATTCATATTGGTTAGCCTGACACACTCTATGACCAGTAATATGTCTCTAATATATCAGTAATATGTCTCCATCACTAGTTCCATACATCTTCTATATCCCCCATCTTTCTTTCTTTCTATAAATAAACACAAACCCTTCCTCGTTTCATTTCATAATAAGTGAAGTTGCCCTATCATAAGTCATTATCTGAATTTGTCTTCAACAGTATATTTTATATTTTATATATATAATATTATATTATAGCCAAAGATTGTATAGAAATTAGATACCTTAGAAATGGTAAGGGCTCCTTGTTGTGAGAAAGTGGGATTGAAGAAGGGGAAATGGACTGCAGAAGAGGATGAAATCTTGATAAAGTATATTCAGGTCAATGGGGAAGGTTCTTGGAGGTCATTACCAAAAAATGCAGGTACTTTTATGGAAATGTTTTTTCTCATAATTAAGGATTTGGAATCAAAAACACACAAACTTTCTTTGATTAAAGTGGTAAAATAAAGGAACAATACAAAAAAGCAAAATTTAAAATAGAAACTAATCAACTGGCCGAGCTTAATGGGATACTAGCTGAGTGTGTTTGTCTGGCTTAGCTCGCTCAGCAAGACCATCAGAGCGAGATTTACTAAATGTACTGCTTAGGATTTGCTAGCTCAATGAGGTTGATCTTGCTGAGCGAGATCTGTTGAATCGCTCAGTAAGATTTAATTTTTGTTGAGCGAGAAAACCCGAAATCTCTATTCCAAAATTTTTGTTTAAATAGTATGTAGAGATCTCGTTTAATGAAAACGATTTCTCGCTGAGCGAGAGGCTAAGTTGCTGAGCGATAGGTTTAAACTTGATTTTTCGGTTGTATAAGTGACTACAGGTATCATATTAGAACAAATTAGAATCTATAATTAGGTAGAACAATCATATTTCTAAACAATTCAACCTTTATGGAAATGTATTTGGTATATATTTTATATATTTGGGTCTTGCCAAGCACTACTGTTGGTTAACCTAGAAAAGTAATTTTGTATATAGAAACACAAAATCCATTGTTCTTTGCTACTTGATGTATCAAACACAACATTCTCTGATGAAAATAGTAACTTTTAATTCTTTTACAGTGGTTAGCATGTTATTTTTAATTCTTTATTTTGTATGCCAATAGGAAGGCAATGAACTTTTATTTTATATCCGCCCGAACCCAATCCGAATTTAACGGAGAAAACCCGATGTGATTTAGTTTAGGTTCAGGTTTTAGCCGATTTCAACTTTTGGGTTTGGTACACTTAATACCCTATTCCGAACCTGCCCAGAACCTGTTTAATATATGTAAAATTATAAAATTACACATAAATACATATACAAAAACTATATATAGAAATTTCACATATACATATATATAAATATATGTTTTGGGTAGTTTTTCATCAGGTTCGGATATGATATAATTGTTTTCAACCCCGCTTAATTCGAGTTCGGGTTTTGAATTTCGGGTTCGGATTTGGGTAAACACAACCCGACCCGCCCCGTTGCTATTCCTATACGCCAAGAATGTATAATTTATGCTATTAATTGCCTTCTTTTCTAACTAGCATTTTTAATCTTGGGGTTTTGAAGGATTATTAAGATGTGGTAAGAGTTGCAGATTAAGATGGATCAATTACTTAAGAACTGATCTAAGAAGAGGCAACATTTCTGTTGAAGAGGATAGTCTCATTGTTGAGTTGCATGCTTCTTTTGGCAACAGGTGAGTGTTTCTTTTTTAGGTGCATTATGTTCCATAAAATGGTACATAATTAACCAAATGGAAGAGCCACATATCATATAATTTAGATAAATGAAATATATATCATATTTAATAAACAAATTAAATAACCATGTCATAATAGACATAGGGAAATGTGCCTATAGAAACAAATTTAGAAATATTTTCAATTTTGATATACTCAAAAGTGAAAAAAGAATTAAAGAAACAAATTTAGAAATAATAAACATGACATTTTCAGCCTGAAGAGCAAATAGGTTTAGTGTTATATCAAATGTGAAGGAAGAGAATAAGCCAATAGTATAAAGAAAGCTTCATAAACCATGAGTTGAGGGTTTTGAAGAAAATAATTAAATTTCTTCATGCCCAAAAAGTTACATAGAATTGTTTTTGTTAATATTTTGAAGTATACCAATAAAATGGTGTTTAGGATAACTTCAGACTAATTCAACAGAAGCCATCATTAATTGAATTCAATTTTAGGGATAAACCTAATAAGCTATGGCTGCCGTACGAAATGATGGTTTCTGCTGTTTCTTAAATGACATTCTCCGGTGTCAACATCATCAAAAGTTTTTTTTTCCATTTTTCTATGTAAATATAAATAGAGGATAAAATGTACATAATTTATTTCCTTAAATTCACTCATTATTTGATATGTAACTTATTTTTTTATTTATAATATATTTTAAAATAAAAACTTTTAAAGAGAAGAAAAATAAAGCATATATTAAACAACTGAGTAAATTTAAGGATATAAATTATAATATAAAAATATCCATTTATTCTCATATAAATATATACACATCCCAATAAAGTGAATGTGAAACTCTTAAATACTTAGGGTAAATTTGGTGCTATTGTAATTTGATGGTACGTGCATCCATAATAGTTGTTTTTAATAGAATAAGAACAATTTTATCTATTTTTTAATGTTATTAAAACCGTATCGGTTATCAAACCGGTTAGGGTACTGGTATAGTGGTACAATGGTTCAACCAATGGTTCAGTAATTAAACCGCATGCCGGTTAAACCGGACATACTAACTTAAATATATATATATATATATATATATATGTAAACCTATAACAAAAATTTCAAATAAGTAGATATTCATATTTATAATCCATATTCATAATTTACTTCAAATTCACACAAACAAACAACATTAAGTCTTTAATAAAATCAAAGTCTAAAGTACAAAACATATATTTATCCAAAATTATCACTTAACAAACGCAAAATACAAATAAATGACCCAAGTATCAATCATTGAAGTTGAAGAATTGGTGAAGAATTGAAAATTTGAAATTTAAAAAAAAAAAAAATTAATGTACAAAGCGACCGGTTTAAACCGGTTTTGACCGGTTCTATTGCATATGCGGTATAACATACGTACCGTACCGGTTAGGGGTCCAGTTCACCGGTTTTCCGGTTGAACCGGCCGGTACGGCACGGTTTTTAAAACATTGCTATTTTTCATTGTAACATTATTATTTATTGAGTTTTGTTTTTAATTAAGAATAGTTTTTATTAAATAAAAATAGTTCCTAGTGAGTATAGATGATCTTATGTATTATGATGTACTTTATTTATTTTAATTATCTTATAATTTACTATATATTGTAAGTTATGTTATACTTTGAAATTATCTTTTGTATATTTAAATTAATGTAATATTTTGTTTTATGTATTTGTGTTCACATAATTTATTTTTATAATTTACAATAAAATAATATTTTTTATTTATAATTTTGTTTATTAATAAATAAATAAGTAACTATTCTTAATATTTTGCTATATTTATTATAAAATATAAAATTGTAAGTAGGTTGTGTGACTCAAATAAGAATATGAATAACGTTTGTCATTGTGAAAAAAGTAGATGTTGCAATTATTTTATGTGAAATATGTGAAATTATAATAAATTATAAAATAATATTTGAATTCCAAATAAAAAATTTTATTTTTATTTGCTGCTTGAAATGAGAAGAAACATGAGACATCATTAATTTTATATGAAAAACTGCTCAACTTGCCTTATCCTTAAAAGTACCTAAAATGAAGTCATTATTTTCTTATCAACTAAGTTAATAAATGTCTTTATGGGTCAAACTAAGTTTTCATTTTCTTATTAATTTAGTTCGGATGTAAATGGTTCTGATTTATGGTGAAATTAGTGAAATCAAACTAAATGAAATTGAAAATTATGATTTCATTTGATTTTATGGTTCATTTTGATTTTTTTAGAATGAATCATTTAAGATTAGTTCACGGTTATAGAGATTTAAGAATTGTTCTAACTAAAATCAAATCACATATTTAAAAAAACATTTACATTATTTCATAAGATAAATTAATAAGTGAAATGTGATATCAGTTAAAATATTTCAAATTTTAGGGTTAACTTTTTTAAACGTGTTGATTTTATTATTGATATACTGTATGCAATTTTATTTACTTCTAGTTATTTGTAATGTTTTTTTATAGTTATAAAAAATTAATTTGTTTTCACAACTATAATTACATGTGACTCTTTAGTCATGTGATTTTGCTTATAAGGGAAGTTAAGATTTTTTTTATAGAATAAATATGTTCATGACTTTACTTACTTCCTAAAAAAGAATTATACATTATTAATTTGATATGTTTTATAAGTTTTTTCCAATAATGAAAGAAAAATTACTCTTCTTTACTCTTCACATATAATTGTTTATTTGATTTGAAATTCTGATATTGAAAAATTCGAATAAAATGTTTCCCATGCTTAGAATTTATATAAACTCATATTATGAAGGATATTAGCCAAATATGGTAATAATTAGTGTACTTTATGATCAATAATGTACCAAGTATATTAATAATTAAATTTTCTCTTCTATTAGCATGAGATCTTAACGATTTTGCTCAAAAAAATTCAACTATGTATACTTGAAAACTTTTTATTAATTCTTCAATATTTACTAGTTTCTTACCAAAATAGATATTTATCCTTATAGAAGATCATCTTCGATAATATTACATTTAAGATACAAAATAAGTGATCCTGCCACTTTTTCTTTTAGACAATTTCAGTAATAACATATTATTAATCAGATGATGTTATTATGATAATCAAGCGTATAAGAACATCTTGTTAACATTTTAATATTATTTCATTATTTTGTCATTTTCATTGCACTACTCTTTTAATTTGTGTCAAATTTTTTAATATAACTTGTTTTGATTTATGTTATCTAATTATGCATATGAGTTGCATTTTGAATTGAGGAATATGTATGTTAGTTTGTTAGCTAAAATGATAGTTGAAATACACAAATGAGACCTTATAGAATAGGTTTTGAAGTAATACATGATTTAAAAAACAAACCATAGAACTGAATCAAACTAAACTTTCATAGTTTCCTACACATAATTTCAACATTAACCACACGAAAGTGCATCATGTCTTTATATTTGATTCAATTTATGAAATGCACCCAAAAAAAAGTAAACTAACTCAACTATTGCACACCTAGGAATTAATGTATACTTACTTTGTATTCATCTATTGTCAGTTAATTTGCTCTTAGATAAAAACAAAACATATGCATCAAATTAATAGTTTTATAAACTCATGGATTAAAATGATGGATAGTTATATTCTCATAGACAGCTGAAGATCAAATTCAAGTGTTCCTCGTAATTGAATGTTAGATGTAGAATATGGTTAAACCGGGTTTGTTTCATATTTGGTCATCCTAGGACGTTGAATAGTTTTTATTTATATTTAAACCTTTTTTAGACTTATATATAAATAACAAGAGATCTCAATCTAATAGTATTATTTTTATATTGAATATATTATTTAAATTCATATATTAAATCAATATATTAAACTTATTTCAGATCCAGACAAATGAATGGTTAGAGGAGACATAATATCATAATAATTATGAATGTTTCAACATTATTATTTTTAATTTGCTTCACCAATCCCATAAGAATCCAATCTTATATTTACTTTATATATTTTTTGAATAATATATATATATATATATATATATATATATATATATATATATATATAAAGAAGTTGCATGATCAATGAAGCTTTTGACTTGGTAACAACAATTTTCAGGTGGTCTTTGATAGCGAGTCATTTGCCAGGTAGAACAGACAACGAGATCAAAAACTATTGGAACTCTCACTTGAGCAGAAAGATTTACACCGCCGTCATCACAACAACCGCCACTACGACCACCACCACCACGACCACAGCCACTACCCTGCCAAGAATCATGGATATACCACCAAAGCGAAGAAACGGTAGAACCAGCCGATGGGCTATGAAAAAGAACAAAATCTATGCCTTAAAAACAAAACCTAATAATCATCAAGAGAGTCCAAAACAAAGTTATCAAAGTGTTGTTACTCATAATAAGAATCATGAAGCAGTTCCTCTAGCACCCACTCCATCACTAGAAACTGAGAACTTAACAATGGTAATGGATTTCAGTGAAGAAATTGGTGATGGGTCAAGTAAAGGTTCTTCTCAGCAAGAAGATGAAAATGGAGGAGGTACAATGGTTAATGAACAGTACTGTATAGTGGATGAAGATGCAATAATAAATAACATGTTATGCATTAACGGTGAGAAAGAAAACAGTGGTCACGAGAATTCAGAACAGTACCAAGAAGTTATTAATGGTGGTTGGGGTTTGAATTTTAATGAGATCATGGACACTTGCTTTATGGAACTTGGTGAAGAAATAGAAAATAATAATAATAATAATAATAATAATAATGAACAAACATGTACAAATAGGGAAAGTGGAGAATTATTATGTACTTTTTCTTCTAAGGTTACAGGTTTAGATGATAGCAATAATAATAGTAAGTGGGATTGGGGAAGTGTTATTGAATTGAATGGTAAAGATGATGTGGCAGAATCATGGGAGAAGAAAGAAAACTTACTCACTTGGCTTTGGGAAGATGATGATTGGGGAAAGGATTATAATGAATTTGGAGATATTGATCTAATGCTTGCATGGCTTAGTTCTTGAAGTAGATGTTATCACTTATCTCTCTTTAAGCCCAAAGCATTAAACAGAGATTTGTTGGTTAGAATTTGATCATGATCTAAAAGTGTTCTAAATCATACTTACACATAAAACTATTCTTCATTGTTACGTTTTCTCCTAAGCTTCGTACTCACTCTATGATATTGGTTTTCTGAATGTGTGTGTAAGCTTAGGGACTTCAAAACGTTTGTATTCATAGTCACATAACCATCAATGAACAATATTATAATCAATAGTAATTGATTCATTCTGGCAATTAAATGTACGTTATATTATATTTGATATAAAACCACTTGCTTAATGAATTATATTAATGAAGAGATTATTTCCATTGATATCATAATTAATATAATACCGTTTGTGTTGTTGTCTTTATCTTCTTCAATTCTTTTTCTTGGAGCTTGAAAAACTTATCATTGATCGTTGATGAATTCATTTTCTTAAAATTATTTTTTATAGAACTTATAAAGCTCATCATTGATCGTTAATCAAACTATCTTCTTCAATTTCTTTTACTTAGAGCTTGCAAAGCTCATCATTAACCAATTCATATTCTTCAAGTTATTTTACATAGAGTCGATTCATTTCATATTTTATCAAACTTATAGTAGGAAGTGGAGGGAGTATGTATCATATCCAAGTTTTTATTTTTGGAACTATGGATAATTGAGATCAAACTTCAGGACAAGTTTGGGTAATTGGGTATTTTTTTATGTCTAAGGTAGTAAACTTCATATTCTTTGTTTAAGAAAAAACATACATGTACCTCCTAAATCAACTACTTTCTCAATGACACATGTCTTTTTATATTCAATGGAAAAAAATGAATTTATTCTAAATTTAAATTGCAATAAATAAAAAAATTTACTATTTCAATTCATCTTAGTTATGTACTCATTTTTGTAACAAACAAAATCTCTAAATTTATATCTATATAAGAATAGAAAGGGCTAGCATAATTACAAAATAGATTTTCATATAATTGATAATTGGATTTTTTAAGGACAATTTTGTCATTAAGAATGCAATGGGCTTATGATATTTCACCGAACATCTTCTATGATTGACACTTGAATTTTTAAGGTTAAATTTGTTATTTCCAAAAAAAAATCTTTACAAAATAGTGCAATCATTGTGTATATAGTACTTTACTGAACTAGACATATCCATTAACATACTACTTTTAAAATCGTTCATTTAAACAAGCGATGTTGATATGAAACTTTTAATAGCACTCATTTAAGCAAGTATTGTTGATATGACCATTTTAACATCGCTCATTTAAGCAAGCGCTGCTGATATGACACATTTAGCAGCGCTCATTTAAGCAAGTGTTGTTGATATGACACCTTTAACAGCGTTCATTTAAACAAGCGCGATTAAAGGTGTTATGATGAAATGTTATTTTTAACATAACTTTTGAACCACTAATCAGAATTGCACATATTATATATGTATTTGGGGTAGAAAAATTTATTTTTTCCAAATTTTCTCACTATGTCGGAAAGGTACATCCTGAAATTAAAAAAAAAACTATTTTTACTATTTCTTTTTTTATTTACAAGTTTTATAGTGAATATGTTTTGGTAGAGTTAGTACAGCTGAAAAGTCACACATTTAACAACGTTTTCTTTAGATAGCGCTGTTAAAAGTCATACATTTTTGTTTTAGTGGGCATGAATCTTTGCAGATTTAAAAACAAAACTTCACACATAATAATACACATATCATTGAGCTATTACTCTTCTTCTCTTAGTTTCTCTCTTCAAACAAGTTATTAGCTTTTGGTTTCTATATTCAAGCATAAGGTGAATCATTCTTATATTTTAACTCATTTATTTCTCTTTGATCCACTCTCACTCCTTGCATTTACATTTATGTTAACTGCTTATTTTATATTACAGGAAATGTCAAGGTTGAATATACGTGAAATTGTTGTTGATTTATCAAACTTGCAATCTCTGTATGTATTTATTGTATTTGGTTATTATTTTTTCATCTATATTTTCTATGTAAATTTTTATTTCATTTTTATTATATTAAATCTGACCGTATATTTTTGTCCTCTTATTTCTTAGGTTAAGGGAGAGAAGAAATTCATGAATTCGTCCTCTACATCTTCATCACCTTCATCCTTTTCATTACTCCATATAATCTTCGAGGTTAATGGGCTTGAACTACCGGAGACAAGATCATGCAATGGTTTATAAATATGGTGAACTGGACATGCTTCTTATGTATTTGATAAAATGACTGAGATAAATTTTTTCTTATTTAATATGAGTGATGTTAAATGAGTGTTGTTAAAGATGACAATCAACAACACTTTTAACGAGCGCTGTTAAAAGTCATGTACATATATAACAACACTTGTTGGAGGTAGAGAACTTACATTTACTTGACATACAACAGCGTTCATTACATTTTATAATAAGAAAAGAACCACGTTTTTTACCACCACACCTCTCAAATTTCAAAACTGACTTTTTTTTGTTTTTATAGTTTCAAGATCAAAAGGAGAGAGAAATAGGTAGAGTGAAGATTGATAATGCTAATTGAAGACAAGTTACATTCTAAAAAGGAGAGCTAGGTTGTTGAAGAAGGCTCAAGAACTTGTTATTCTATGTGATGCTGCTCAAGTTTCGGGTATGTTTCTCAATTTTCTTATATCCTTGGATGTTACTCATGTTTATCGTTCTTCAGAAAGTAGACACAATTTGATTAACTATATTTATGTATTCAACTATTATATATTGGGTATAATGTTATTTTGGTGTTATTGAAAACATTTTTAGTGGATTAAACTTATTTGTTACTTTTTTAGTTCAACATTTACTAAAAAGATAACATTTTATGGGAGAAGTTATCATTTTTTAGGTATTTTTGCTCCATGAAGCTTATTTCATGTTTGTTAAGTTCAAGATAACAATCTTGGTGTTATCTTGGGTATGCATATTATTTTGGTGTTATTGATAAAAATTTTAGTGGATTAAAATTATTTATTGATTTTTAGTTCAATATTTAGTAAAAAGATAATATTTGTACTTGAAAAGTTAACAATTTTTTGGGTATTTTTGCTCCATGAAACTTATTTCCTTCTTTTTGAGTTCAAGATATTTTCAAACTTATTTGGAACTTCTTTGTGTTATTTTGGGTATGCATGTTTTTTGGGTCTTTTTTTCTCACGGTGAACTTATATTTGTATCAATCATTTTTATTACTTTTTTAGTTCAATATTTGTTAACTAGATTATGAACTTTTACATACCCAACAACATGTGACAATTACATGATTTGATGATGAGCTTTCAGCTTTTAGTATCTTGGGTGTTATTGAGATGAAGACATCACATTTTCTCACTTTTCTTCCCAAGCACAAAGCACTTCAATTTGACATGGCCATTACACTTTCAATTTCCACCCCTAATAATGAACACTATTAGGCAAGTAGCTATTGAAATTTTGTACGTATCTTCCTAGGAGACTATAAGGATCCATTGATAACCAATTTCAACGATCATAATGGTATTCTTCTTTGAAAAATATTCCAATAAACTATGAGCTTAGCAAAATACTTGGAGTGAAAACCTATTCTACTTCAAATTTCAAAACAACCACCACATATGAATTGAAACTATTTTTAGTAAATTGCTTGGGAATAGTTAGTTTTCCATAAAGTTATTCTGGACACATGTAAGTAACAAGTAGCAATCTCTCTGTTTCTCTATGTGAAACTGCACTCACTAATTTTGTGGGTGACATTTGAAATAATTAATCATTGCAACTTCTCAAAAATATAGGGAGATCCTAAAATTCAGTGATGTTAGCTACTAATTAGTTGTTAAGACAACAATTTTGTATGAATTCTTTGCTCTCCTTTAGTTTGGATATGTAATGAGTAATGATAAGATGGCTTGGTTTTTGCTATCTATTTCTTCCGGGTTGGATGACTTGAAGGACTTCAAGAAAGTTAATGAGATATATGCTAAATGTAAGTTCTCTCATAGGGATTTTGATATTTCCTTGATTTATCTTACATCTTTTTTTAAATAACATAATAGATTGGACAGGTGTAATGACAAGTACGGAAGTACCATTGTTCCAAACATTGGCCATTTGTTTCTTAAATCTATTGATTAAAATATTGAGTCATCCAATTGATATTGCATATTATGTGAACTCTCTAGACAAACTGCAAACTTTATTTATATTTTGTTAGTTATGTCTTTCATAACCATTTGTTTAGTGGTTGCTTTGTTTTTCATTTTCGCATATTTTTTGTTGAGCTTAAATCTTTGCATCTCAAAAAATGGAGTTTACCTATCTTGGTAATGTCCTTCGTAACCATTTATTTAGTGGTTGCTTTGTTTTTCATTTTCGCATATTTGTTACCTTTATTGTGTCTTATTGACTATGATTATGAATCAGGTATAAGCACTAACTATCTATTATCATCAACAATGTGTTATCTACTATGTTTTTTATTTATAATATATCTTATATGTACTTCATAATATATCTTATGTACCATACCTTTTTTTTAAACCAACAGAACCGAATATATTGAAAAGAGAATAGTTACAAAAAGTTACATCTATAGTTAGGTATTCCTAATCTATTTCTGTTAAACTTTTCAAAAATGAATGTAGGGATAACATCCCACCAAGTGTACACTTTAGAAGTTACACCAAAAATGGCTAGCCTATCTGCACAAGTGTTACCCTCTCTAAAAATATGAGTCACTTTGAATCTCATTGAGGAAATGTCATGTATACACCTAAGCCAACTATTCACAAGCCTCCAAGGGACAACTCCTCTACCCTTAAAGGTATCCACCACCAAAGCAGAGTCACATTCAAGCCAAATATCCTTCCACCCCTTTTTGTTAGCTATCTCAATTGCCATAATTGCAGCTTGAATTTCCGCAAATAGTGAATCTTTAATTCCAAAGAAAGCAGCAAAACCACCTCTGTAATTTCCTGTACTATCTCTGAATATGCAGCCCCCTCCAGCTAGTCCGGGTGAACCATGAGCAGCACCATCTGTATTGATTTTAATCCACCCTGCTTGGGGAGCCTGCCAAACCACTTCCTATATTCTAGGAGCTCTCTGAAAATTTTGATTGACCTTAAACTCCCGAAGAATAACAAAATTAGACACTGAGTTATTAGTCAAAAAGCTTAGAGTTATTTCCAGCTAAAGAAGTTGCAAGTTTGATTCTGGATTTAGCCTGCACCAAAGTCAGCTTCTTGTCCTCAAATCTCATTGAGTTTCTACAAAACCAAACTGTGTTGATTGTGTTAATTATTGCAGCCACCAAAAATCCTTTCACTTGAGGACTCCACTGCCTATTACAGACCAAGAAAAGAGAGTCAATGGAATCAGTGTTGAAGTGAATGTTGAAAATTCTGCCCAACCAGTCCCACAATTGAGCCACAAAAGAACAGGTCAAAAAGACATGGTTAGAGGTTTCAATTTGTGAGAAACAATTGTTGCACCAAGAGGCCAAGTGACAACCTCTTTTTTGATGAAAGAGTCTCCATGTGGTGAAACTTTTGGAAGGAGGAATAAAATTGGTCCAGATTAGCTTACACCAAGTCATTTCCTCTATAGCAGGCTTGATACAAATATAAGCATCTTTCATAGAAAGAATGCCACTATTAGTTCCTTGCCAAATCAGCTTATCTTGATTCCTGGATATGTTAAGCTGCACAATGCTATCCACCATATTAGGGAATGTCTCTGCAAACACTTTTGGAATTGTCCAAACAGTGTTAAGAACAAAATCATAAACCATGGCTACCAGGGAAGCTTGCACAGAAACAGGAATACTGAGCATATCCATCAAGGCATGACCAGTCCAATTATCCTTCCAAAAATTAACTTTGTTGCCATCTCCCACCAACCACAAAGCATTCTGCATCATAGTATTCCAGTCAGACTTGATTCCAGGCCATATGGAAGACTTGAAGTATCTCTTAGACATGGTCTTGTCATTGCCAAATCTGTTTCTACAAAAAGAGCCCAATCCTGCTCAGAAGAGATCATCTCCCAAGCTAATTTCAGTAAGGCAGCCTGATTCATGTGCTTTAAGGATCTAAGGCCCAAACCACCTGTTTTGATTGGAGTGCTCACAGTCTTCCAAGCCACAGTGCCCAACTTCCTCGTTCTAGAGTTGCCTGACCAAATAAAGTTCATGATAGAGCTATCTAAAATCTTGATTAAGCTAGCAGGCCAAGCATAGATATGAAAGCTGAAAGCCAACATGCTATGAATCACAGATTTCACCAGTTCCACCATTCCCATAATTGACAAAGATAATCCTTTCCAAGTGGCTAGTTTGGCAATGATCCTGTCAACAATAGGTTGAAGATGAATTCTTCCAGGCTTCCCTTTAAAGAGAGGCACACCCAAGTAGTTAAAAGGTAAGGAACCAGCATTGAAACCCAAAATTTCAGACAATTTTTGAATCCTCCTAGCATCTTTGCTACTAGTGTAGAATTTACATTTAGCTAGATTCACATGTTGGCCAGAAGCAGTAGCATAATCATGGATTAGGCTTTTTAAGGCTAACAAATTAGACTTTAGCCCTTTACAAAAAATCAGGATATCATCAGCATACAAGACATGAGATGGAGTTTTTAGACCACTTGGACCAGAAATGGGATTTAACTTTCCTTCAGCAACATGCATGTTTTGAAATTCCTCTACTGAAGACATCCTCAACTAGGCAAAAAAGAAGAGAAAGAGGATCCCATTGTCTAACTCCCCACAAGCAATGAAAGAAACCCACTGACTCCCCATTCACATTAATTGAAAGCTTGGCTGAATGAAGAATAACCTTTACCAATGGACAAATTTAGAATTAAACCCAAAACAAGTCAAAGTATCTTGCAGGAAAATCCAGTCAATAGTATTAAAAGCTTTCTTGATATCCAACTTGATACCCAAATTTTCACCAAAGGTTTTGTGATCCAGCAAATTTGCAGCCTCAGAAGCCAAGCATATGCAATCATGAATATGTCTGTCCTTAAGGAAACCTCTCTGTTGATGAGAAACAATTTTAGGAGCAACAACAGCAAGCCTAGAAGCCAAAATTTTAGTGATGATCTTGAATTGGAAATTTGCTAAAGCAATTGGCCTAAACTCTTCTATTTTGTCAACACCTGGTTGCTTAGGAATTAGGACAACATTATTTGAGTTGAGGTTGGGCAGCAACCAGCTTTCTCGAAAGAATTGGGACACAAAATTGCATACATCTTCACCAACCACATCCCAACAAATTTGATAGAAACAACCCCCAAACCCATCAGGACCAGGAGCACCATCACCCTTCATATTAAACACTGCACTCTTTATCTCCTCCCTGGATGGCTGATTTATCAGCATCAAATTATCCTCCTCTGAGACCAGAGCAGGAATTACTGATTGAATAAGATGATTTGGCCTAGCATCATTAGGAGAAGCATAGTGTAACGACCCGATTTCTACCCTTGAAATTTTTTTTTATTCATTTTAATTCCCTCTTACATACATTCATCATCTTACTTAAAACCTTCAGGAATCATTCCTTAAAAATACTCTTTACACATATTATATTATCATATAATTTAAATTGCGGAAAAACATAATTCATTCATTATTATTCTCATTGGGTACTAAGAGCCCAAAAGTTATAATACTCCAAATATAACAATACCCCTGGTTACGAATACCCAAATAAATGTCAGTCATGGTTACAATCATTCAAATCCACAAGTAGTCATTTAAAGTACAAAAACGCAAATAGTGAATCCAACGTCTAAAGCTCCCGAACTAGCATACTCCATTCGTCTATTTACCTGCAATGGGATTATCAATGACAAAAGTACAAAACACACAAAGGAGTAAGTCGTTAATTCAATAAACGTCATTATAAGATAATCCACATTAGAAAAAGGGTTAGTAAACCAATTTCGAAATTCATTTTGTCTTGCTGCATAACTTGAGCCAAAGTCACTACACCCCTCAGGGTTAGCTAAAAGCAGATTCTCATCCTTTTTACCAATAAAACACGCCTCATAAACTCGGGCCGAAGTGTTGCTACATAAACTCGAGCCGAAGTCGCTACACCCCTTAGGGTTAGCTAAAAACAAATTCTCATCTCTTTTATAAAGAAAACATGCCGCGTAAACTCGGGCCGAAGTGTTGCTACATAAACTCGAGCCGAAGTCGCTACACCCCTTAGGGTTAGCTAAAAACAAATTCTCATCTCTTTTATAAAGAAAACTTGCCGCGTAAACTCGGGCCGAAGTGTTGCTACATAAACTCGAGCCGAAGTGTTGCCTCATAAACTCGGGCCGAAGTGTTGCCTCATAAACTCGGGCCGAAGTGTTTCCTCATAAACTCGGGCCGAAGTGTTGCCTCATAAACTCGGGCCGAAGTGTTGCCTCATAAACTCGGGCCGAAGTGTTGCCTCATAAACTCGGGCCGAAGTCGCTAACCATTTCTGGTCGGCTAAAAATATATTTTTCCTTCCATCGATTTGCCATCAATCATTTCCCGTAAATCCACGTCATCTTTAGTATAAACACTCCATATCTGTTTATACTAATACGTGATTTACAATATAATTATTGCATGGTCAGGAAACACACACCTTTTCCATCTTCCGTAAATTTACGCCTACTTTAGTATAAACACATCCATATATGTTCATACTAAATGCGTAATTCACAACTCGATCATTTCATAACCAGAAAATACTCACATTTTCCTTTTCCGTAAATCTACGCCTACTTTAGTATAAACACACCCATATATGTTCATACTAAATGCGTAATTCACAACTCGATCATTTCATAACCAGAAAATACTCACATTTTCCTTTTCCGTAAATCTACGCCTACTTTAGTATAAACACACCCATATATGTTCATACTAAATGCGTAATTCACAACTCGATCATTTCATAACTAGAAAATACTCACATTTTCATTTTCCGTAAATCTACGCCTACTTTAGTATAAACACACCCATATATGTTCATACTAAATGCGTAATTCACAACTCGATCATTTCATAACCAGAAAATACTCACATTTTCCTTTTCTGTAAATCTACGTCTACTTTAGTATAAACACACCCATATATGTTCATACTAAATGCGTAATTCACAACTTAGTCTTTGCATAACCAGAAAATACACATTTTCTATTTCAAATGCAACATTAAAGACTTATCCTTACCTCGATGAGTGTTGGGTTTGGTTCTTGGCAACTTCTCGAGTTCCAGTTACGGGTTTTCCAAGGTTATAACGTCAATAACTACATGTCACCATATTATCCTAATCAGATTACATTTATCCCAAAATGCTATCGAATCAACTACAACGTCGAATAGTAATAAAGACACTCAAGTAAATAGACCCAAAGACTTCCTATTTGAGTTTCATCCTCAAAATCCTTCATTTACCTACAATGACATTATCATGAACAACACGCAAAACAAAAGGGAGTAAGTCATTAGTTCAAACTAACATCACATGATAATCCACATTCAAATACAATCAAGCTTTGATGTAATTCATAAACACACATACAAAATTATAAACATTCAAATCATCTTCCTTTAATTTCCACTTTACTCATATTCATCCTATAGTATATATATCCCATAATATATATTCTATAGTATGCATATTACGTTCGTTCGAAACATCGTCGGTCTCGTTCTTCATACCCACCTTATAACATATATATCCCATAATATATATCCTATAGCATGTATATTACTTTCTTTCTCAACATCTTCCTTTTTATCGTTCATATTCACCCTATAGAATATATATCCCATATTATATATCCTATAACATGCATACAACATTCATGTCATTTCTCGTCATTCATATTCACACTATAGAATATATATATCCCATACTATATACTCTATAGCATGCATATGACTTTCATGTGACATTCACGTTTCTCATCATTCATATTCACCCTATAGAATATATATCCCATACTATATATCCTATAGCATGCATATGACTTTCATTTTGACATTCAGTTCTCATCCTTCATATTCACCTTATAGAATATATATCTCATATTATATATCTTATAACATGCATATGACTTTCATTACTCCGAGTCATTTTTTTCATTGGGCCTCCCCCAACAATGTTACTTTCAATTGAGTCATCTTTTCATTGGGCCTCCCCCAACAATGTTACTTTCATCGGAGTCATCTTTTCATTGGGCCTCCCCCAACAATGTTACTTTCATCGGAGTCATCTTTTCATTTGGCCTCCCCCAACAATGTTACTTTCATCGGAGTCATCTTTTCATTGGGCCTCCCCCAACAATGTTACTTTCATTTGAGTCATCTTTTCATTGGGCCTCCCCCAACAATGTTACTTTCAATCATAACAGAAAAGTCACGCATTTTCCAACATAATGCATAAATTACAGACGTATCATTTTAAACCATTACCTCTTTCACATACCTCATTCATATCAGTAAGTATGATTTAGAGCCACTTATCCCTTACCTCAGTGAGTTTTGAGGATCGGTTCCGAGTAACTTTAAAAGTCTCATCCGCGATTTCCTCCAACCTTAGGATCTTTCCTCATTTTCACCAATAACAACAATGTTAGTCATTTATTCCAAATATCACATAAACAACTTACTTTGCATCATTTAATCATACAAAATATTCATCATCAATATTCAACCATCTAAAACATGCATAACATCTCATATTTCAATATTTCCAAAACTACTTCAATACAAGTTTCTAAATATCAAAGGATACATGTTCATCTCATATAACAACATCAAAGCACTACTCATTATCCACATCTAACATTTCATCTCTTTCTCTTTATACTCATATTCTCATTTTGGGGGGTTTTGGGGTTTTTCATGAATAACCCATAAAACTTTCCATTCATCAAATAACAACTCTAAACCAAGAGTTTACAAGATAAAAACAACATAAAACGAACCATAACTCTAAAGGATGAGTTTCCATGGTTTCTCATGTTTTGAAAATAAATCCAACATACCCAAAACAAGTTAGAGAGGAAGAAGAAGAGTTAGTAACAAGAGGTTTACCTCTTCTCAAGCTCCAAGATGAGTCCTAAGGCTCCTTGCTCTTGAAAAGCTCTCATTTCTCTCTTCTCTTCGAAGTTCTAACCCAAAAATGTGTTTTAGGTTTCTATTTTATAGACACTGCGATAGGTGTAATTGATTACAAGTATAGTGTTATCGATTACACTGTGTAAATTATAGAGGCATCGTCGCTATGTAATCGATTACCAACATGGTGTAATCGATTACCAACATGGTGTAATCGATTACATTAATACGATGTAATCGATTACCATAAGTGTGTAATCGATTACATTGTGTCAGATGTACATATCTGATGCTTTTAATCATCATGTAATCGATTACCAGGACTGTGTAATCGATTACCAGGACTCTGTAATCGATTATCAGGACTGTGTAATCGATTACTAGGACTATGTAATCGATTACCATGACTCTGTAAGCGATTACCAGGACTCTGTAATCGATTACCATGACTCTGTAATCGATTACCAGGACTGTGTAATCGATTACCAGGACTATGTAATCGATTACCATGACTCTGTAATCGATTACACTGTGTCAGATGCACATGTCTGATTAGTTTATCAGCATGTAATCGATTACCAGCAGTGTGTAATCGATTACACTGTGTCAACAGCCCAAAATTGCTATTTCTGGCCTAGGCGAGACAACTCTCGCTCAGGCGAGAATCCTCTAGTATAGTCCAGGATTTCACCCTCCCAGGTGATCCTTTCTCGCTCAGGCGAGAATCTCTCGATCAAGCGAGGCTTCCAGGACTGATACTATAATTTTAAAGATTAAAATTTGGGGTGTTACATGTTGAGCAATCTGATCTTGATTAACCAAAATAGTATCTCCATCTCTAAGAGAAGATAAGGCTTTAGAAGCTTGTCTAATCTTAGTTATTTTGTGAAAAAAGCTGGTGTTTCTATCTCCTTCAGTCTGCCAATTGATTCTTGCTTTTCCCTTCCATAATACCTCTTCCACCACCAAAGCTTGAAGAAGCTCACTCTGAGCCAAGAATTCTTGATGTAACAAATCTTCATCAGAGCCAAAATAATTGATAACATCTTGAATTGCAGCCACATTTGACATAGCTTGCTTAACCCTCTCCTGTATGTTCCCAAAGACCT
This sequence comes from Lupinus albus, assembly GCA_009771035.1. NCBI lineage: Eukaryota > Viridiplantae > Streptophyta > Magnoliopsida > Fabales > Fabaceae > Lupinus > Lupinus albus. Next base: position 1,977,097 of record CM020016.1, read on the forward strand.
GAACATTCCAGACTTTAAACTCATTTTTTAGAATCCTTAGCTTCTGAGATAGCACAAACATAGGACAACCTACCACATCCCCTCTCCAAACCTCAGAGACCAATCTCTGACAGTCTGGATGGCTTAGCCACATTTTGTGGAACTTGAAGCTTGATCTAGGGGTAACACCCATATTAAAGCAAAGAAGCAAGGAATGATGGTCAGAAGCAATTCTTGGAAGAGTAGAACATGACAACTGATTCCAAGTTGTCATCCACTCTTCATTAGCAATGCACCTATCTAGCCTTTTTTCAGTTTTACCAACACCAACTCTTCTGTTGGTCCAGGTAAAGTCAGATCCTCTAGTCACCAGATGAACTAGACTTCCTGCATCTATGAAGAGTTTGAATTCATCAGAAGGAAGCCTAGGAGGCAAATTAGAACCCCTGCATTCATGAGCACCAAGAACAACATTGAAATCACCAATGCAACACCAAGGTCCTTGATAATCATCCATTAGAGAAAGCAAATCAGCCCATAACTGCCTTCTTTGCAAGTAACTATTGTGAGCATACACAACATTGATGTAAACCCTCTTATTCTCCACCTCTAGCATACAAGTCAAGTGTTGATTAGAATTAACCAACACACTAGGGTTTAACAACAAATTACACAGCCCCCACAAGTTAGGCTTCAAACTGCCTCTGTTATTGAGCCCAAAACTCTTAAGGTTAAGAGAAGACCAAAAAGTATTATTCACATCCTCAAAATCAATCATTGGTTTAGCAATAAACACCAAATCTGGCTTGTTTGCTAAGCAATATTTTTTGAAAACTAATCTAGTTTTGGAATTACCAAAACCCCTACAGTTCCAATAGAGGACCTTCATTTGTTGGAGTTTGAGCAGCCACCCCTACGGGTAAAGTAAACCTTTTCTGATTGCACATTCCTCTGTATCTTTTTCTTCTGGGACTTTGAGAGAACCACTGTAAAAGGTTCCTCTTCAACTTCCACCTCCTCATCTTCATCCCAGAGCCTGCCTATAATTGCCATATCCCTAGCAGCCACAGGATTTGGCAATTCATCAGTAACTATAAATTCAACAGCATTGTGTGACCCAGGGATCTCAGACCTTGAGCCACTATTATTCTCAACCTCAACTGGACCAGGTATCTCAGACCTAGTATCAACACTATCCACCTTGTCATCCCTCTCATAAGCCTCACTCAAAGGGATCTCATGATTGGGCCTTAATCTCTCCATATCAACTACCTCGTTATTACTCTCAATATCTAGATCAATGACTAGATATATCTCCTTCTGCTTTGAATCTCTAGCAGCAAATATCAACTTCCTTGGCATAGGCTTAACCACATCCTCTACCACCTCCTTCCTATTATTACGTCTGCATTTGGATAAAGAATGACCAATTGCTTGACAACCCGAACAGAAAGCTGACATGTTTTCCACTTCAACGTCAACAAAGAATTCAAAGCCATCTCTCTCTACCTGGACTTTATTAGGAACGGGTTGTTTTAGATTAATGTCCACCAGGACTCTAGCAAAGTGTCCGAAGGATCTATTAGTAGTTGTTTCATCTAGAGAAATAGGAGAGCCTATTCCACCAGCAATGGTGAAAATGATACTAGGACACCAATATTCTTGAGGTAGACCATAAATCTTGGTCCCACATTGTGAATGAGACACCTTTTATAGTACCGGATTGAAATCTGGTGTCCATAATGAGAGTCTTAGGATACCTGGCTTTAGGTTCCACGATCCAGTTGCACAAATGCTCATCATGTCTTCTACAGAGGAAAAGGTAAACTCATAAAATCCTCTTCCCAATGATATCATACTCCACTTGCCTACCATATTCCATAGATCCATGAGTTTAGATTTTAGATCTACAAATTTTATAGGTTGATCACCTTTAGCAACGACAAGTCTTCCATGCATGTGACTCCTGCACCTTTTTAATCCAGCTTGGTAAGCATCCTCAAGGATTTTTACTGCCACCATATCTCCTTTAAAACATGGTTGAGGCAAGCTTGCTATGGAAACTTCACAAGTTTTCCTCACAGCTCCCGCAAAAGTTTTCACTTGTTTAATGTTAGGGTTCTTCTTCACATTTGAGTCATCCTCCCGTCCACCTAAAAAAGACCAAGGCACTAGTAGATTTGATGAAGTCATTGCAAATCCAAGAGAGTGGGAAGTTTGACCTATCATAGCTTCTCTCTCTAACTCATTCTCATTATTTTTTCCTACCCGGCAAAGTTGAAACTTCATCTTATGTACTATACTATTATCTTATAATATATCATATTTGTTGCCTTTATTTGTGCCTTATGTGCTTCATAATATATCTAATATGTATTTCATCATACATTAGTCATACTTGGATTATAGAGGATAATATTTGCAATACTATATACTACTTTCTGTATATTGTTTGTAATTATTAATATGTATGTAACTCTTTACTATTTCCTTCAATATTGGTTGGGCAATTCTATTATTGGATAGCAATGGATAATAAATTTTTAATCACTTTCTGCATCATCATCACTACTAATCTGAATTTTTTTAATATGTTCAGGTTTCATTTCCATTAGTGAGTTTCCAACTTTCCTACTTACTCATTCAATGAAATGTATCTTATTTCATGTTCTTGATGTTAACATTAAGTTTAATGTTTACCAATGGTAGATTCTAGGATCTATTTGTTGTTTTTTAGTTAAACCTTTACTAACAAGATAATATTTTTTGAACATTTATGTTGGATGAAGTTTGTCATTTTTTATGAGTTTAAGATAATATTTTTTGTACGAGTTGAATATAAGATTTTCACCGCCACACACCAGGTCTACCATCGCTGGCATCGCCACCGAGGCATCACAACACCCATATTAGTCTTTTGATATAACTCTTATCATTTTAGAAAAATGATTTATATCTTACAAAATCAACTCATAACTTTAAAGGGTACATTTTGTGATAATGTAATTTTATTGCGTTTAATGTCAATATTTGTAGACTGATTCAAGAGTATATTTTTTATTGTTCATTATATCATCTCCTAACTATTGTGTTTAAGACTTTCAACTTTGACTAGAAAATTCATTGAAGACATCAAGTGTATTTTTTTTAATGATTTTCACATGTAGTGAATGAAAAAGTTTATTTTGACCATTTAACCATACAGCCACCTCACTATAGATTAATTTTTTTTGCTTTATTTCTCATAGATTCAGTTTTTTTTATGTTATTGTACTTTCTTGGTTATTTAATAAATTTCAATCATTATAACATTAGAATTGTAACTCTGTAATAATATAATTTAATAACATTAGAATTTAAAAAACAGAATTATAACCTTAGAATTGTAACCAATAGAATGTATAAATTTTAATATATATGTGTGTGTGATTTTTAATTCTCCTCTATTAGTTGTAAAAGTGATCAGTTACATTTTTTAGATAAGAAATGATTTGATATGATTAGACCTACCAATAGAATAGTAACTTTAGGAAAATGGTTAATTCCAATATTAATACAATTTTAATCAAGGTCATTTATATTCATTTCTAGTTTAATTCTAAAATAACTAATAATAAATATGTATTCCTTAATTTTAAACAATGTTCGTTATGAATATATTTTTTGCAGAGTTTAGATTTGATTCTAATATTGTAATGTTACTATTGGAGTATGAAAATGGTAACAATAAGAAATATAAAATAAAAATAATATTAATAATTTTCTATTTGAATAGTAACAATAGTACATGTTTTGAACTTTATTGTTTGCAATTATTTTAGAGTCAAATAATAATAATGTGTATAGTATTTTTTTCCCGGTAAGTTTTGCTTGGAATTTGATCCATGATGGTGATGGTTGCAAGTTATGGGTGCAAGTGCTTTACCCTAAATATCTAACAAATAAATTCAATGTATTTAGTGCAACTAGACGCACTCACTCAATCTCGAGAAATATTTAGTAAGATGCAAAATTTCTCAAAGATAATTATTATTTGCAATTAGAGTGTAGTAAGAAAATCTAAAACATATTGGATTTTGATATGTCACTATTAGTTTTTTGTTTTCGTCCTTATATATATTCAAATTTTAGGATTTAATTCTAAAAGATGTATCTAGCATGACACATGTGTACTAATCAATGATACAACTAATTATGATATCAAACAAAGATACATAGTATAAATCAGAAGGGCAAAAGTCACAAAACCAAAATTAACTATATTTCTAAAAAAAACTTGAATTACACGAATAGTAAACAATAGGAAAATGAATAATTTAAATATTAATACAATTTCAATTAAGGTTACTTCTTATTGTCTAATTTTAGAGGATGCTCATTATAGATATAAATTTATAACCATTTGTTGTTTAATTCTAAAATAACTAATAAAATATGTATAATTTCATAACAAATATGTATTGTAAATACTAGAAATAGTACTTTAATATGTATTGTAGTAAGAAAACCTAAAACATATTGGATTTTGATAAATCACTATTAGTTTTTTATTTTCATCCTTATATATATTCAAATTATAGGATTTAATTCTAAAAGATGTATCTAGCATGACACATGTGCACTAATCAATGATACAACTAATTATGATATCAAACAAAGATACATAGTATAAATCATAAGAACAAAACCAAAATTATCTATATTTCTAAAAAAACTTGAATTACACGAATACTAACAATAGGAAAATGACTAATTTAAATATTAATACAATTTCAATCAAGGATATTTCTGATTGCCTAATTTTAGAGAATGCACATTATAGATATAAATTTATAACCATTTGTTGTTTAATTCTAAAATAACTAATAAAATATGTATAATTTCAAAACAAATATGTATTGTAAATACTAGAAATAGCACTTTAATATGTATTGTAGTAAGAAAACCTAAAACACATTGGATTTTGATATATCACTATTTGTTTTTTTTATTTTCGTCCTTATATATATATATTCAAATTTTAGGATTTAATTCTAAAAGATGTATCTAGCATGACACATGTGTACTAATCAATGATACAACTAATTATGATATCAAACAAAGATACATAGTATAAATCAGAAGAACAAAACCAAAATTAACTATATTTCTAAAAAAAAAACTTGAATTACATGAATAGTAAGAATAGGAAAATGACTAATTTAATATTAATACAATTTCAATAAAGGTTATTTCTGATTGCCTAATTTTAGAGAATGCTCATTATAGATATAAATTTATAACTACTTGTTGCTTAATTATAAAATAACTAATAAAAATATGTATAATTTCATAACGAATATGTATTGTAAATACTAGAAATAGCACTTTAATAACACAGATGAATAAATTAGATTAAAACAATGAAAATATTAAGTCAAATATGTTTATTATAAAAGTTACAATTTATATTAGAAAAAATAATGTAAACAATAATAACAACCTCCATATCTAAACATTTATTTATTAACATTATTAATATTAAAATTAATTTTAAATATTCATATTTATTATTGTATGAATTTATAATATTAAAAATATCAAATTCATAGTTTAAAACATAATGAGCCTCAATCTAAAATAAAGATAGTAATATTATTATTTTTATTGAACTTACTGAATAATGGAATTGTGATAAAGCTAATAATATTGCATTCATTGAGGATAATATTCTTCCAAATAATAGAAATAAAAAATCAATTTTTTTAACATCATTTTTTATTATTAAAGCCTATAAAAAAATTACAATATATCATTGACCTTTATTGAGAAAAAACAATATTTTAGGCTCAAATAAGTCATATAAAAATCAAACATAAGATAATGAGATTGATTCTTATACATTTATTTTATTAAAATCAAACATAAGATATAAAAAACTATATGCAATGTAACATATATTTGATTTATATTTGGTTTGAATTATGTCTCATTCCTTAATTTAGACAATACTCATTGTGAATATAATTTTTAGAGTTTGTTTTTTATTCTAATATTGCAATATTACTATTGCAGTATTAAAATAGTAACAATAAGAAACATATCATAAAAATAATATTAATAATTTATTGATAAATTCAAAATTTATTTGTTTGCAGTTATTTTAAAAGTCAAATAATAATATGTATTTTGAAAATAATCTTATTTTAGAATCATATAATAATGTGTTATAAATTTATTGAAGAATTTTTATTTATTAGTGTAACACCCCAAATTTTAATCTTTAAAAATATAGTATCAGTCGTGGAAGCCTCGCTTGATCGAGAGATTCTCGCCTGAGCGAGAAATGGCAATTTTGGGCTGTTGATACAGTGTAATCGATTACACTCTGCTGGTAATCGATTACACACTGATGGTAGTCGATTACACTCTTCTGGTAATCGATTACATCGTATTAAAAGCATCAGATATGTGCATCTGACACAGTGTAATCGATTACACATTTCTGGTAATCGATTACACATTGTTGGTAATCGATTACACATTTCTGGTAATCGATTACACATTGCTGGTAATCGATTACACATTTCTGGTAATCGATTACACATTGCTGGTAATCGATTACACATTTATGGTAATCGATTACACATTGCTGGTAATCGATTACACATTTCTGGTAATCGATTACACACTCTTGGTAATCGATTACACACTCCTGGTAATCGATTACATCGTATTAAAAGCATCAGATATGCGCATTTTTCACGTTGTAATCGATTACACCATGTTGGTAATCGATTACAACCCGACGACACCTCTTTAAAACAGAAACCCAAACACAATTTAGGGGGAGAACTTCAAAGAGAAGAGAGAGAGGAGAGCTTTTCAAGAGCAAGGAGCCTTAGGACTCATCTTAGAGCTTGAGAAGAGGTAAACCTCTTGTTCCTAACTCTTCTTCTTCCTCTCTAACTTGTTTTGGGTATGTTGGATTTATTTTCATAACATGAGAAATCATGGAAACTCATCCGTTAGAGTTATGGTTCGTTTTATGTTGTTTTTATCTTGTAAACTCTTGGTTTAGAGATAGTATCTCAAGAATGGAAAGGGTTGTGGGTTGATTCATGAAAACCCCAAAAACCCTAAAAGTGAAAATGTGGTAAAATGAGAGAATGAGTAAAATGTTAGAGGTAGAAGATGAGTTTACCCCCAAATATTGAAATATGAGATGTTATGCATGTTTTAGATGGTTGAATATTGATGATGAATATTTTGTATGATTAAATGATGCAATATAAGTTGTTTATGTGATATTTGGAATAAATGACTAACATTGTGTTATGTGGTGGGATGAAGAGAGATCCTAAGGTTGGAGGCGGTGTCGGTGGAACTTGAGAAGTTGCCAAGAACCAAACCCAACACTCATCGAGGTAAGGATAAGTCTTTAATTGAGCATTTGGAATCGAAAATGTGAGTTTTCTGATTATGCAATGATTGATACGTAAAGTACGCATTTGATGTAAACATATATGGGTGTGTTTACATTAAAGTAGGCGTAGATTTACGGAAACGAAAGTATGTGGTACTTTCTGGTTATGCGATGATTGAGTGTAAATCACGTATTTAGTATAAACATATATGGGTGTGTTTATACTAATGTGGGCGTGGATTTACCAGAAATGATTTATGGTGAAACGAATGAAAAAGAAGTACATTTTTAGCCGACCATGAATGGTTAGCAACTCTGGCTTGAGTATATAAGCATACACTCTGGCTTGAGTATAGAAGCATACACTCTGGCTTGAGTATAGAAGCATGAAAATGATTTATGAGGAGATCGATGAAAGGAAAATATGTTTTAGCCGACCATGAATGGTTAGCGACTCTGGCTTGAGTATAGAAGCATACACTCTGGCTTGAGTATAGAAGCATGAAAATGATTTATGAGGAGATCGATGAAAGGAAAATATGTTTTAGCCGACCATGAATGGTTAGCGACTCTGGCTTGAGTATAGAAGCATACACTCTGGCTTGAGTATAGAAGCATACACTCTGGCTTGAGTATAGAAGCATACACTCTGGCTTGAGTATAGAAGCATACACTCTGGCTTGAGTATAGAAGCATACACTCTGGCTTGAGTATAGAAGCATACACTCTGGCTTGAGTATAGAAGCATGAAAATGATTTATGAGGAGATCGATGAAAGGAAAATATGTTTTAGCCGACCAGGAATGGTTAGCGACTCTGGCTTGAGTATAGAAGCGTAAACTCTGGCTTGAGTATATAAGCGTGATTTGTTTTAAGAGAAACGAGATTCTGCTTTTAGCTAACCCTGAGGGGTGTAGCGACTTTGGCTCAAGTTATGTAGCAGGACAAAATGAATTTCGAAAATGGTTTACTAACCCTTTTTCTAATGTGGATTATCTTATAATGACGTTTATTGAATTAACGACTTACTCCTTTGTGTGTTTTGTACTTTTGTCATTGATAATCCCATTGCAGGTAAATAGACGAATGGAGTATGCTAGTTCGGGAGCTTTAGGAGCTTTAGACGTTGGATTCACTATTTGCGTTTTTGTACTTTAAATGACTACTTGTGGATTTGAATAATTGTAACCATGACTGACATTTATTTGGATATTCGTAACCATGAGTATTGTCATATTTGGAGTATTATCACTTTTGGGCTCTTAGTACCCAATGGGAATAATAATGAATGAATTATGTTTTTCCGCAATTTAAATTATATGATAATATAATAGGTGTAAAGAGTATTTTTAAGGAATGATTCCTGAAGGTTTTAAGTAAGATGATGAATGTATGTAAGATGGAATTAAAATGAATGAAAAAAATTTCAAGGGTAGAAATCAGGTCGTTACAATTAGGATAATTGTGTGTTTCTCAATATTTTATAAAGCTTGATGCTCTTCATCTTCAAATAGAGCAATACACAATATATTAAGTTATTTTTCTATCTATATCCTACAGCAAAATATGTCCAAGTAATTTTTATATGATATATAGTAAAATATAACACTTATATTTTAATACAATTTCAATCAAAGTTATTTCTCATTCTTTAATTTTAGGCGATGCTCATTATAGATATATTTCTATAATCATTTGTTGTTTAATTCTAAAATAAGTAATAAAATATATGTATAACTCATAACAAATATGTATTGTAAATAATAGAAATAGAACTTCAATAACAACGATGAATAAGCTAAATTAAAACAACGAAAATATTAAGTCAAATATGCTTACTATAAAAGTTACAGTTTACATTATAAAAAATAATGTAAATAATAATAATAACTTCCATATGTAAACATTTATTTATTAACGTTATTCATATTAAAATTAATTTTAAATATTCATATTTATGATTATATGAATTCATAATATTAAAAATATCAAATCCATGGTATAAAACATAATGAGTCTCAATCTAAAATAAAGATAGTAATATTATTATTTTTATTGAAGTTATTGAATAATGAAATTGTGATAAAGATAATAATATTATATTCATTAAGAATAATATTCTTCCAAATAATTAAAATGAAACTTCAATTTTTTTAACGTCATTTTTTATAATAAAGCCTCTAAAAATCACAATATATGATTGACCTTTATAGAGGAAAAATAATATACTTTTTACTTAAAAAAATCATATATTTGATTTTATTTAATTGTGGCAATAAAATTGATTTTTCTACATTTATTCTATTAAAATCAATCATAAGATATACAAAGTTGTATGAATTATAACATATATTAGATTTATATTTAGTTTGAATTATTTATGATTCCTTAACTTAGGTCATGCTAATTGTGGAAAATGTTTTTTAGAGTTTATATTTCATTATAATATTGCAATGTTACTTGTGCAGTATTAAAATAGTAACAATAAGAAACATATCATAAAATATATATTAATAATTTAGTATTGAATTCAGAATTTTATTTGTATTTTAAAGTCAAACAATAATACGTATTTTGAAAGTTTATCTTATTTTAGAATCATATAATAATGTATTATAAATTTACTGATGATTTTTTAATTATTAGGATAATGATATTTCTCAATATTTTATAAAGTTCAATGCTCTTCATCTTCAAATAGAGCAATACAAAGTATAACAAGTTCTTTTTCTATCTCTATCATACTAGAAAATATATACAAGTATAAATTGTGTAAATAAAATGTCACAGTTATATGTCACTATAAAAATAATAGAAATATCACAAGTATAAATTATGTAAATAAAATGTATCTTCCAAATAATAGAAAAAGAACTTCAAATTTTTTGGTAATTTTCAAACAATGATTATTAGGTAAAATATAATCAAATAAAATAACATTTACTCATATTGTATGTGAATGTTAAAAATATATTCAAATATTTATGCTAAAAAAATCTTTATAACTTCATATATTACTTATAAACATAATCTCAAATTGTTATTAAATGTAAATCCTAGCATTCTATTTTTTTATGATTTTCTCTTCTCTTATCTATGTACTTCTCTACCTAATCACAAATACATATTCTAAAAAATAAGATATGTGTCGTCTATTAATTGCAAATGATTAATTAATAATAAGTCAAACAATCTATGCAAATATGGTAAAATTGATAGGCTGGTGTTATTTTGATTTCTTATTTATGTTGATGTTTAGTTTAACATCTATGTGAGATTCAAATTATTAATGAGTGATGTGTAACACTCCGAATTTTAATCTTCAAAATTATAGTATCAGTCCTGGAAGCCTCGCTTGATCGAGATATTCTCGCCTGAGCGAGAAAGGATCACCTGGGAGGGTGAAATCCTGGACTATACTGGAGGATTCTCGCTTGAGCGAGAGTTATCTCGCCTAGGCGAGAAATGACAATTTTGGGTTGTTGACACAGTGTAATCGATTACACACCCCTGGTAATCGATTACATTCTGATAAACTAATCAGACCTGTGCATCTGACACAGTGTAATCGATTACACAGTCCTGGTAATCGATTACACAGTACTGGTAATCGATTACACGGTCCTGGTAATCGATTACACAGTCCTGGTAATCGATTACATGATGATTAAAAGCATCAGATATGTACATCTGACACAATGTAATCGATTACACCATGTGGTAATCGATTACATCGCGACGATGCCTTTGTAATTTACATTGTGTAATCGATTACACCATGTTGGTAATCGATTACATCGTATTAATGTAATCGATTACACCATGTTGGTAATCGATTACATAGCGACGATGTCTCTATAATTTACACATTGTAATCGATTACACTATACTTGTAATCGATTACACTTATCGCAGTGTCTATAAAATAGAAACCCAAAACACATTTTAGGGTTAGAACTTCGAAGAGAAGAGAGAGAGGAGAGCTTTTCAAGAGCAAGGATCCTTAGGACTCATCTTGGAGCTTGAGAAGAGGTAAACCTCTTGTTACTAACTCTTCTTCTTCCTCTCTAACTTGTTTTGAGTATGTTGGATTTATTTTCATAACATAAGAAACCATGGAAACTCATCCTTTAGAGTTATTGTTCGTTTTATGTTGTTTTTATCTTGTAAACTCTTAGTTTATAGTTGGTATTTGATGAATGGAAAGTTTTATGGGTTATTCATGAAAAACCCCCAAAAACCCCAAAATGAGAATGAGTATAAAGAGAAAGAGATGAAATGTTAGATGTGGATAATGAGTAGTGCTTTGATGTTGTTATATGAGATGAACATTGTAACACCCCAAATTTTAATCTTTAAAATTATAGTATCAGTCCTGGAAGCCTCGCTTGATCGAGAGATTCTTGCCTGAGTGAGAAAGGATCACCTGGGTGGGTGAAATCCTGGACTATATGGAGGATTCTCGCCTGAGCGAGAGTTGTCTCGCCTGGGCGAGAAATGGCAATTTTGGTCTGTTGACACAGTGTAATCGATTACACACTGCAGGTAATCGATTACACACTGCTGGTAATCGATTACATGCTGATAAACTAATCAGACCTGTGCATCTGACACAGTGTAATCGATTACACACTCCTGGTAATCGATTACATCGTATTAAAACCATCAGATAAGTACATCTGACACAATGTAATCGATTACACCATGTTGGTAATCGATTACACGATGTTGGTAATCGATTACATAGCGACGATTTTACAATGTGTAATCGATTACACACTTATGGTAATCGATTACATCGTATTAATGTAATCGATTACACCATGTTGGTAATCGATTACATAGCGACGATGCCTCTATTATTTACACTTATCGCAGTGTCTATAAAATAGAAACCCAAAACACATTTTTGGGTTAGAACTTCGAAGAGAAGAGAGAAATGAGAGCTTTTCAAGAGCAAGGAGCCTTAGGACTCATCTTGGAGCTTGAGAAGAGGTAAACCTCTTGTTACTAACTCTTCTTCTTCCTCTCTAACTTGTTTTGGGTATGTTGGATTTATTTTCAAAACATGAGAAACCATGGAAACTCATCCTTTAGAGTTATGGTTCGTTTTATGTTGTTTTTATCTTGTAAACTCTTGGTTTAGAGTTGTTATTTGATGAATGGAAAGTTTTATGGGTTATTCATGAAAAAACCCCAAAAACCCCCCAAAATGAGAATACGAGTATAAAGAGAAAGAGATGAAATGTTAGATGTGGATAATGAGTAGTGCTTTGATGTTGTTATATGAGATGAACATGTATGCTTTGATATTTAGAAACTTGTATTGAAGTAGTTTTGGAAATATTGAAATATGAGATGTTATGCATGTTTTAGATGGTTGAATATTGATGATGAATATTTTGTATGATTAAATGATGCAAAGTAAGTTGTTTATGTGATATTTGGAATAAATGACTAACATTGTTGTTATTGGTGGAAATGAGGAAAGATCCTAAGGTTGGAGGAAATCGCGGAGGAGACTTTTAAAGTTACTCGGAACCGATCCCCAATGCTCACCAAGGTAAGGGATAAGTGGCTCTAATTCATACTCACTTATGTGAATGAGGTATGTGAAAGAGATAACGTGTTGGTAAGTTTATGGTTGTTACCCTACCCGAGGAGGTAGTGGTTTATCATTGTGTCCTACCCGAAGTGGTAGTGAACTATTTATCGTGTCCTACCCGGAGTGGTAGTGAACTGTTTATTGTGTCCTACCCGGAGTGGTAGCGGACTGTTATGGTGTCCTACCCGGAGTGGTAGTGGACTGTTATTGTTATCCTACCGAGAATGGTAGTGAAGTATTGTATATGACTTGCCCTATGTGGTATTGCGTATGACTTGCCCTATGTGGTATTGTGTATGACTTGCCCTATGTGGTATTGTGTATGACTTGCCCTATGTGGTATTGTGTATGACTTGCCCTATGTGGTATTGTATATGACCTACCCGAAGTGGTAGTGGATCATTAAGGGAAATTGCCTACCCGAAGTGGTAGTGGATCATTGAGAAATTACCTACCCGATGTGGTAGAACCGGATGTGGTAAAGAGTAAGCCTGATGGCGAGAATAAGCAATGAGACAAAAAGATTTGAGATAAACGAATATGCATGCTATATGATATATAGTATGAGATATATATTCTATAGGGTGAATATGGATGATAAAGTGGAAGATGTGAACAATGAAAGTCATATGCATGTTATAGGATATATAGTATGGGATATATATTCTATAAGGTGAATATGAAGGATGAGAACTGAGAATGTCACAATGAAAGTCATATGCATTCTATAGAGTATATTGTATGGGATATATATTCTATAGGGTGGATATGAATGATGAGAAGTATGAGGTTTCGAAGGAACGTAGTAGGCGTGCTATAGAATATATATTATGGGATATATATATACTATAGGACGAATATGAATAAGGTGGAAATGAAATAAAGAATATATGAATGTTTACATTTATTTATTTGTGGTTATGATTTATATCAATGTTTAATTGTATTTGAAATGTGGATTATCGTGTGATGTTAGTTTTGAACTAATGACTTACTCCCTTTTGTTTTGTGTGTTGTTTATGATAATCCCATTGTAGGTAAATGAAGGATTTTGAGGATGAAGCTCAATTAGGAAGCTTTTGTGTTTAGTTACTTGATTGTCTTTATTGCTATTTGATATTGTAGTTGATTTGATAGTATTTTGGGATAAATGTAATCTGATTAGGATAATATGGTGACATGTAGTTATGGACGTTATAACTCTGGAAAACCCATAACTGGACGTATGTGATAAAGGCTATCTGAATGAATTATGTTTTTCCGCAACATAAATTTGTATGATAATATAATAGGGTAAAGAGTATTTTCAAAGAGAGATACTTGAGAGTTTTTAATGAAGGTGACGACTGTATGTAAGAAAGGATTAAAATAAATGAAAAAATTTCAATGGTAGAATTTGGGTCGTTACAAACATGTATGCTTTGATATTTAGAAACTTGTATTGAAGTAGTTTTGGAAATATTGAAATATGAGATGTTATGCATGTTTTAGATGGTTGAATATTTTGTATGATTAAATGATGCAAAATAAGTTGTTTATGTGATATTTGGAATAAATGACTAACATTGTTGTTATTGGTGGAAATGAGGAAAGATCCTAAGGTTGGAGGAAATCGCGGAGGAGACTTTTAAAGTTACTCGGAACCGATCCCCAACACTCACCAAGGTAAGGGATAAGTGGCTCTAAATCATACTTAATGATATGAATGAGGTATGTGAAAGAGGTAATGGTTTAAAATGATACGTCTGTAATTTATGCATTATGTTGGAAAATGCGTGACTTTTCTGTTATAAAAATGAAAGTAACATTGTTGGGGGAGGCCCAATGAAAAGATGACTCCGATGAAAGTAACATTGTTGGAGGAGGCCCAATGAAAAGATGACTCCGATGAAAGTAACATTGTTGGGGGAGGCCCAATGAAAAGATGACTCCGATGAAAGTAACATTGTTGGGGGAGGCCCAATGAAAAGATGACTCAAATGAAAGTAACATTGTTGGGGGAGGCCCAATGAAAAGATGACTCCGATGAAAGTAACATTGTTGGGGGAGGCCCAATGAAAAGATGACTCAAATGAAAGTAACATTGTTGGGGGAGGCCCAATGAAAAGATGACTCAAATGAAAGTAACATTGTTGGGGGAGGCCCAATTAAAAGATGACTCAATTGAAAGTAACATTGTTGGGGGAGGCCCAATGAAAAGATGACTCGGAGTAATGAAAGTCATATGCATGTTATAGGATATATAGTATGGAATATATATTCTATAAGGTGAATATGAAGGATGAGAACTGAATGTCACAATGAAAGTCGTATGCATGCTATAGAGTATATAGTATGGGATATATATTCTATAGGGTGGATATGAATGATGAGAAGTAGGAGTTTTCGAAAGAACGTAGTAGGCGTGCTATAGAATATATATTATGGGATATATATACTATAGGACGAATATGAATAACGTGAAAATGAAAGAAAGAATATATGAACGTTTACATTTACTTATTTGTGGTTATGATTTATATCAATGCTTAATTGTATTTGAATGTGGATTATCATGTGATGTTAGTTTCGAACTAATGACTTACTCCTTTTTGTTTTGTGTGTTGTTTATGATAATCCCATTGTAGGTAAATGAAGGATTTTGAGAAGAAGCTCACTTAGGAAGCTTTTGTGTTTATAAACCTATTTGTCTGTATTTGCTACTTGACGTTGTAGTTAATTTGATAACATTATGGGATGACTGTAAATCCGTTTAGATTAATATTGATATGTGTAGTTATGGGTTTTATAACTTTGGGAGACCCATAACTGGTTGTATGTGGTAAATGCTATTTGAATGAATTATGTTTTTCCGCAACATAATCTTGTATGATAATATAATGGGGTAAATAGTATTTTTAAAAAGTGATACTTGAGGGTTTTCAATGAAGGTGACGACTGTATGTAAGAAAGGATTAAAATAAATGAAAAATTTTCAAGGGTAGAATTTGGGTCTTTACATGATGTATTATCGATAAAGTTTTGGTGGTAGCTCTCGATACGAGATGTAGGACTTGAATGTTTTTTTATATCACAAAATGAATTAATTTTTGTTATTAGCTTTGGGCACAATGGTAAAAATAAGATAGGAAGAATGCAAGAATGATTAATAAAGTAAATGAATGTGTACTTACTAACTTAGAGTATATTAAATTAGGAAATTTGTAAATTAAAAAGTTATTGATGAAGTTTTTGCCATGTTATTCGAACACAATTTTAATTTATCATTCAAATACATAAATATCATCTTTTATAAGGTAATCATTAATAACTTTTAATTTAAAAATTATTTTATATTGTTTAAATAAGTTCATGCGAAATATATTATTACTCTTGTGAATGTATGGGTAACTTAATAGTAAAGATAGAAGGTAGGCTGAAATGATTAAGGTGTCAACATGTTAAAATATGATTAACGGTAGTATATATAATACTAATATCTTATCATTTGAGTTGATGCCCATTTATCACTTGATCCCATAAAAATTGATAAAATATGTTATTGCTCTTTCTCTAAGCAATGTAGTGATGCATTACTAATATCTTATCATGACCCCAAATATAATATTTATACTCTAGTCAATGACATGTGTGAGGTTGACACATCTAGGTACAGAAACTTCGGATTTGTTGAAGCATGTATGTGATTATAATTTTGATTCTCTAAGTAGTTCCGTGACTAGGAAATATATGTAAAAGTTGTTTACATTATTATATAATTAATTATTATCAATTTTTCAAAAATTAATACAATCAATTATTAACTTATTCACACAAGGATGATTTTAAGTTTTTAACTACTACTTATTCATATTTAATCATCCAATAAACTCCTTTAATTTTAAGTAATTAATTCATTATAAGTAGTAGGGATGAGCACTCTTACTTATTTTTCACTATATATTCATCCAGTGATGCCACAAATCTTACTCCTGTGAAGTTGTATTGTGTGTTTCTTCCACACAACATTTTAACATTATCATATGTTGATCTATATTAAGAAATATTATTCAAAGTTTTATATTGATTGTGGATTATTTAACACAATCTTCACTTTTTATATAGAATTGTAGTGGAGATGAATGTAAGAATGTATCTTATCCTTGACACATCATAAAAAGAACTTTTAATAATTTATTGCTATTCATTAGATATGATGATGAGACTACACCCAGGAAAATAAAACACCGACAACTGGAGCGGTCACCAATACAAAATAGACATATCTTAAAAGAAACAAAAATCTTATCTCTCAAATTTGTACAAGGGATTTTTTTTATTTCAAAACCAATTGAGAATAAGAGAAATAGTCTAACAGTTATTTAAATCATTCCTAAAACAGTGAGATAAGCGATGTGTGACTTATTTCCCAACATGCCTCATCCACATGAGTCATGTCTTTCGGACTAGGCGAATGGTTACTTTTGACCCATAACTAAATGACTTTTTGGCCCATGAAAACCGAAAATGAGTTGGGTTCGGACTCTAATATCATTTTAAGATTTCATCTCAAAACCAAATTGTAATTAGAAAAGTAGTTCAACAATTATTTAAACCATTTTCCATTCTCGGGACAATGAGGTAGACGATATGAGACTTATTTCCCAACATCCTATACCAATAAAAGTATGTCATTTCAATTTAAAATCTTTAAACATTCATAATTCTCTATGTTTTTAGTTCATTTTTATTGTTGCAAACACATTTTGAGAAACAAAACTTCTCATTTTCTTGCATATTTATTTTGCTCTAGTCCTACTTGCTTCTTCTCTCAGTAACAAACAGTTCCAAACTGAAAAATATGGCTAACTCATTACCTAATTTTCTGCCATCTTTGTTCATTATTATCATACTTGTATCAACACTATATACTACTCTAAAAGTTTCAGCCATGAACAAAGCTACTTCAACAGTTGCAAAAGACCAACAAGTTCCATGCACAATGTGTACTGAGTGTGAGAATCCATGCCAACCACTGCCAACACCACCACCTCCTATTGTGATAGAGTGCCCGCCACCACCACCACCACCACCACCACCACCATCACCGCCACCGAAACCATCATGTCCGGGTAATTGTGAAATACAACCATACCCTCCAGGATCATATTATTCACCTGGAACGCCATATTTAAATCAAGTGCCACACAGTTATTACAACTACAACGGTGCAAAGATTATGCAATTTTATTTTCCATATTACTTTACCTTTCTTTGCCTTTTATTTTAGAGAAAAAATTTATGTAAAGTAATAGAGCTTAGCATTTTCTACTAGAAATATATTTAGTTCTTAATATAGTTTAAGCTCTATTTAAGATGCAGAAGTGAGGAGGAAACGCTATAAGAGCTAATCCATACTCATCGAGTATTAATTTCTTTTTAATGAGGTGTATTTCTCTTTTCAACCTTTATTTAGTTATTATGTGTATGAGTAGCTAAATTTCTTCTTTGTTCGGATTAGATGAGATATGGCCTTGATATATAAACTTTGGTTAAGAATTATAGTATACTATTTCATTATGTTTCGATTCTTATGAGTTGGTTTTTGCAATTCTTAATATCTATGATTTATAGAATGTGATTTACAAGAATTTGGAATAACAATATTTTCTGTACCACCAATGTATTCACCCGCCCTTTGTGTAAGAAACTAATCTTTTTTTGAGTGGTTGATTGTTCGTCCTAACAAGTATCATTGTCAAGAATATTCAAATTCTTTCACCATTTGGTCATCCTGAGGATGTAACGAGATTTTGTACCATTAGACTAAGACATTTTATATAACCAAGATTTTGTTGACGATAGGGATAAAATATTACAGTAAACAAAAAATAGGATCAACATTAATAATAATAAATTAATAAGATATTCATGTTTTAATTTAGGCACCTCAATAAATATGATGAAGGGTTAAGGAACAAGTAATGTTCAAGATGCCTTCATAAACCTTTGAAGTTAACGGTTAATTCCGGATTTCCTGTGTGGTCTGAAACTATTAAATATCATTAACGATTTAGCTATGTATTGAACCACACACATGACAACAATTTATTAAATTAATTATTAGGATATATAGCATTATTAATATGAGTACACATGTAGAGACATATAGTTGTGAAGAAGATATTGAATTTATGATGCTAGCAACCAGAAAAAGGAAATGATAGAGTCCAACGGGATATAAATGTTGGTTATGGTTAAGCCTACCCTTGTTCCTTATGAAAAAATGACATACATGAGGAACATAAGATAAAGTAAAGTAATGCAGATACCATCTTGCATTTATTCACCCCTTCACCTACTATGATATTAATGATATTATGTATTTTTTAAAGTTCAAAACTTAGGTGCAGTAGCATAGGTGTTTGTGGTACATGTGATCTATTAGATGATGACACATTGATTTTTTATTTACTTTCAAGGTCAAAAATATTTTATTATAAATCTAATAAATGTCCATTCTTTATGTATTGAAAAATGAAGCATTTTTTGACCTTAAAAGTAAATAAAAATGTGTCATCATCTAATAGGTCACATGTACCACCAGTACCTATAGTACTGCACCTAAGTTCTGTCATTACATTTTTTTAAGATTAATTAGTGCCCTGTTATAATTAATCAAGATAAAAAAACAATCTCATCAAGGTATATGGTTGGAAGGGATAAAATTTAGGTAAAGTATCATAAGGGCTAGTGGTACATGTGATCTATTAGAGGATGACACGTGAACATTTTTGTTTACTTTCAAGGAATGAACATTTATTAGATTTATAATCAAATATTTTTTTGAAATTGAAAGTAAACAAAAAGGTCAATGTGTCATCCTCTAATAGGTCAGATGTACCAATGGTGACTTTTACGTTTTATTGGAAAAAAGTCTATCATGCTTAATTAAATCATGTTTTTTTAGAATAGAAAAAAAGAAAATAAAGTTAACAATATGATTAACTAGCAAATACTCCGTCTAACGAATGAGTTTTATTTAATTGATAATTGAATATGTTAAGTAAATACAATTATAGAATCACTAAATAGTTTTGTTCAAATTATGAACAAAAATTATATATATTTACAAATACTTTAAAGTTTAAAAGGAATTTTTTGTACGCGTGTTGATATAAAATATTTTTATGAATCTACAATTATTGATGGTAAGAATTAATGATTCATTGATAGCAAAAGATGATAATAGTTAAAAGAAATTAATAAGGGAAGCAATTTGGGTAAAATTGAGCACGAGTTGATGAGATATGAATTGTTTTTATGAATTATACCAACTTAATGATCAGAAGATTCTTTTGGTAATAATGATAACAAGATTTTTTTTGGTAATAATAATGACAAGATTCATTTGGTAATAATAATGACAATATTTAAGATGAAAGAAATCAAAATATAATCCTTGATTTGTGCATTACTTAGCAATATGAAAAATGAGAATGAATGTTTATCAGATATGTTAACATTAAGTAAACACAGATAATATACACCTTGCAATGATAATACACCCATATATAATTTATGATCTTACATTCTCTGTATCTCAATATTTAAATTTGAAATGAAATATATATTTATGTGTGCTTATTTTCATAAAATAGGTTATATGAGGTGTTTTAAATTACGGTTGCGATCGCGATTTTTGTAACAGTTGTGGTTATTACGATTGCAATCATTGTAACTGTTGCAATGCGAATTGCGATTGTTGCGGTGTGAATTATTTTGTAATTAAAATAATATGTTGCTGCACATCATTGTAATTCAGATTGACACGACAATTACGATGTGATGTAGTTGCGATGGTCATCGCAACCGCAATATTGCAGCGGTCATCACAACCACAATATTGCGGCCACAAAGTGATACGTTCAACAATTTAAATCAATGGTTATATTATATTATTCAAACGGAGACCCATACAATAACACTATAAATCGCCAAATAAGGATCTCATGTCCCAAAAATTCATGTCTCAATGTCCCAAATCAATAATATTCCACCAAATAGTAAAAACACATTATTTTTTGTTTTTAAACTTTTTTCTTAACTAGTTGACATTTTTTTATTAAATTGGTACAGAATGAAACATCAAATCTTGGGACAGATAATCTTCATTCTAAATTGCCTCCCTATTTATTACATTCTCACCCAAGGGAGACCCATACAATAACAGTATAAATTGCCTCCCTCTTTATTACATTCTCACCCACTTATACCTTTATTTCTGTTTAGTTATCTTTCAGCATTATAAAGTGTAGCACTGTCCATAAAGTAAAGAGAGTCATGGAAGGCATTTCAGGCAACATGCGCAAGGGTTTGAAGGAATTTTGGAAGAGAAAACGTAGGAGCTATGGAAGATTATATGGATCACGTCGACGACAAAGGATGGACACGGTGGAGCTGGGAGGAGGAACCAGTACCACCACCGGCATAAGGCGGAGAAGGTGGAGGATCAAGATATCTCGGAAGATAAAGATAACAAAGATTTCATCACCCAAGAAGATGGTGATGTGGCTAAGGGATGCATATGTGAGGATGATGACGAGTGTAGCGAATTCAAAAATGATGAGTATTTGTGCCTCCGTCACCGGGAACGGTGGTATCCGAGAGTTCGGGAGCGGCCCACAACACAATGAGTATTGTGATAGGATGTATAAGTCCTTTATAGCGGGGCAGGGAAAGTTGGCGCCTTAAGAAGTTGTTTTCCAAGGGTGTTAGACGAGAAGAGTAAAGGTACATAATATGTCAATGGTGTAGGTTTTGCCTTTCGAATCATATTTGTTTATATCTCTTTGTGTCAAACCATATTATAAATCATATCTTGTCTTGGTATGAGACATATTTTGCCTATTAAACATTCATTATATATTTTTTTGTTTTAATATCATTCATGTGGTACTTGATTTGTGAGGTTATTATGATATATAGTTGTCTCAAACATTTCAATGAAATTTGTTCAGCTAGTAGAAGGTGAATAAGGTTTACCCGTTTTAAGAAATTGGTGTCTCCATGTAAAAATTATTATTTTTTGTTTTTTTTAATTTTCTTTTTAATTAGTTGTCAGTTTTTAATTGGGTTGGTACACACTTGGGACACAAAAAATTGGACAGATGATCTCCATTTATAGATGGCTAGGGTCTTTATGTTGTCAAAACGAAATCCTCTTACATTCAAGTAAACTAAGTATTAACAAACTCTCCCATCACATGGGGTATTCACAAACTCTCCAAGAACACAAACTAATACCTTAGTCTATTCACTCTAGTGGTATAAGACACTCTTACATATCAGGATAATCAAAATGTGAAGGTTTCGATTTCTAGGGTTAACACTTAGCTTGTTGGGCGGGGCAATCAGTCATCCCAAAATAAATTATTTTCTTACTCATTGGATGAGGGATACCCTTGGTATTACAAAAAAAAATAACTCTACAAGAACACAAACTAACACAATAGATTGAAACGAGTTTGGTCCAATGAAGTTATAAATTCTATTCCAAAATACAACATATTGTGATTATCTCTCTGAGCTTCTATATGCTTTAGGAATTTTTCGCTAAGCTCTCTTTCTTTTTCTTTCTATACAAGAGTTTCTATACAATATTTATTTATAGAGAATTTAGACTAAACAAAGACTATAACTATATTCTTTTATTTCTATGGTTATGTGAAATTTTTGTGTTGTTGTGTCTTCTTCCACATTAAGCGTAAGTGGCTAGGTTAAATCCTAGTAACTGCATCCCTTTAAAAAAATACATTGCAAAATCTTAGATTACAAAAAGAAATATCATAGTATTTTGATTACAAACTCAAAGGTGATATTAGAAAGTCTATAGCAAACAAGCAATTTACTAGAAATCAAGTTGCGAGCAAAGAATTGTGTATTTCAGTTATTGAATGAATTGAACAGTGAACAAACTAATCAACCTATTATATAGAAAATATAAGAGACTTAACTATATCTAATTCATAACTAACTAAATTATCTTACACATATTTTAATCAACGAAATCGAATTTAAATGATTGATTGTTATGCAAGGTAAGTGGATTTAAACTAACTACTAATCCAATATAATATTAATCCAAAATATATTTCAACAACCATTTGTTAAAGTTCTATCTCAAAACCAATTGGCAATAAGAGGAGAAGCCCAACAGATATTTAAATCATTCATGAGACAATGAGGTATGCGATATGAGACTTACTTCCCAACATGCCCCATTCATATAGGCTTGTCGAATCAGACGAAGACTTACATTTGACCCATAACTAAATGACATCTTTTGGCTCATGACAACCGAAAAGAAGTTGAACTCTAGTTCTGATACAAAGTTAAGGTTCCATCTCAAAACCAATTGGTAATGTGAGGAGTAGCTCAACAGGTATTTAAATCATTCCCGAGATAATGAGGTAGACCATGTGAGACTTAGTTCCCAACACTCTCAAGTTGGAGAATGAATGTTGACAACTCTCAATTTGGACAAAAGATAATTGAATGGAGAATGCTCCATTGCAAGCGTCTTCTTTGACATTTTTGTTGATCTGCCTTTGTTGGTTGTATTATTTCAGCACATTGGTAATCATATGAAGCAATGAGATTTACTGTTACATTTTAGTTACTCTACTCCAACCATACTATATACTCGAGAAAAAAATACAAAGAATGATTGTATAGAATGAAAGCCAAAAAAGACTTGATTAGTGAAATTTAAAGTAATAATGTTGTTCATCAAGAACCAATACAAATACACAATAGAAAGAATATCAAATAAGATCAAATGATATTATTGCTCAAAAACATCATCTTGATTTCTTTGCCAAAGAATGAAAAAAATATATAATATGATGAAATATGAATAACACATATTCAATAATAATAATTCTCAAGAATAATATCATATTGGTTTCTTGGCCAATAAATAAGAAAATCTAGAATATAATGAAATATGAACAATATTTATCATATTAGTTTCTTAACCAAAGAATAAAAGAACATAAAATCACATTTTGGTTGTGTTTGGCCCTCTCTTCCTAATACATAAAATCACATGTTGTAGTGTTATATATGAAAACGGGAAAGTAAGAACAAAAAAAGAATGGAATAAAATGAAGAAAAATTTAGACATCTGCTTTCCGTGTTAATTAAAGTAATAAAGCTAGAGTCTAATAAAATAATGGATCAATAATAGTATTTAGTAATGGAATAAAAGTAGTGCATAATATTCTATCTAAAAATTGGAATAAAAAACAAGAAAGGAATAAATATGCTTTAGATAGGATTGGATAGTGGGCCAATTATGAAAAGCTTCTCATAAAAACTAGGATAAGCTGTTCCTAGTAGCTTCTTGAAAAGCTACTTCCTTTCTAATTTTGTTATTTTTAAGTTCCTTTAACAGGAAAAATCTATTGTGATTGGGTTCGGGTTTGGGTTTTACCTAAGTTCAACTTTTGGGTTCGTGTTTGATACATGTGATACTTTATACCGAACCTGATTAATATATGTAAAATTATAAAATTACTCATAATACAAATATAAAAACTATATATATATACATAGAAATTAAACAACCTATATAGAAATTTCATTAGGATGATATCATTGGGATTGAATAAGTACGAATGTAACTCTAACTCACTCCATTGTCATTCCTAATTGAATTAGACCACATTAAATTCAAATATATTTTTAAATTATAAATAAATTTACATCACAACCATGATACTACGGGTCATAATAGTAGTGTTGGGAAGATAAGAGAGAATAATGTTGGGAAGGTAAGAGAGTGAGTAGTGTGGTACGGAATGGAGTGAAGGACTTTTTTGTTTTTGTTTTCCACTACTATTAGTGATAGGAAAATGAACTCTGATAGAGTTTTGGATGAGAATGAATAATAATAATAATAATGTTGTGGATTATGAAATTCTCTAGGTTTTTCTCTTTCGCAATGTTCATGATTATTCTTTCTCCTTCTCTTCAATCATTTCACCCCGCTGAAGCAATTCGATCCTCTCCGTTACTCATCAACACCAAAAACAACCGTTTCTCGTTTCGGAAATCATCTCCGTTCCGTAATTCCGATCAATGCAATTCAATTCCGATCTCAGTTGATCAAAATTCAAGTGTATGTAACCCTTTCTTAGTTCACATCGTCATAACACTCCATTTCGAATATCTTCGTGGTTCAATCGCAGCCGTTAATTCAATCTTACAACGTTCTTTATGCCCTAGTAGCATTTTCTTTCACTTCATCATCTCCAATGCAAAAAATCAAAACCTAGAATCTTTAGTTGAATCCACATTTCCAGAGTTGAAATTCAAAGTGTATTCGTTCAATCCAGAAATTGTGAAAAACCTAATTTCAACCTCTTTGAGACAAGCATTAGAACAGCCTCTGAATTACGCAAGAAATTACTTAGCAGAAATTCTTGAAGATTGCGTTCATAGAGTGATTTATTTAGACTCCGATTTGGTTGTAATTGATGATATATCGAAACTATGGAGTTATAATTTAGATTCTAGGGTTATCGGTGTTCCAGAATATTGCCATGCGAATTTCAGTAACTACTTCACGACGTCGTTTTGGTCGAATTCGAGGTTCGCCGGAACATTTAAGGGGCGGAGGCCGTGTTATTTTAACACCAGAGTTATGGTGTTGGATTTGTTAAATGGAGAAAGGAGAATTATACTAAGAGAATTGAGAAATGGATGGAGATTCAAAAAAGTGATCGGATTTATGAACTTGGTTCATTGCCACCGTTTCTGCTTGTTTTTGCAGGGCGCGTGGCATCAATTGAGCATAGATGGAACCAGCATGGTTTGGGAGGGGATAATGTTAGAGGTAGTTGTAGAGATTTGGACCCTGGTCCGGTTAGTTTATTACATTGGTCTGGTAGTGGAAAGCCGTGGATCAGACTCGATTCTAATTGGCCTTGTCCTCTTGATTCACTTTGGGCTCATTATGATTTGTACGGACACAGTTACTCATGAAGTAACCACAGGTAAATTCCCCCCTTTTGACTCACTTTTGTTCAGTGGTTTATAGTTTCGGGAGTTTCTGCAATGATATAGTTGTCGGTTGTATTTTCGTACAATTATGACCGCAGTTTAAAATACTGGTAGATGCCGCCGGACATGTATGTTTATACATGTTTCACTGTTGAACTGGAGTGTGTAGTTTTGATAGGTTTTTTAGCTGTATAAATTGTGGCTACACTGTGGCTGTTTCATCGCTTGTGTTTTTTTAGTAATTGTCTTCAGTTGCAATAAAATCATGATTTAATGTGTTCATTTCATTTAATTTTATGATGTTGGATATTGATTAATTTTATGTAATACGTCTTTCTGTGATTAGACAACTAATCTGATTTCTATTTGAAGTAATGCTTTCTAATTTATTTTGATCTTTAAAAATGAAAATTGTCAATTAGGCTTAAGAATCTCAATTATGGGTCCAATTAATACTTTCAGGAAAAAAAATTGGGTAAAGTAAGTGTGTTATTTTGACTGTCATTTGTTATTCTTAGGAATCAAGTTGTTATTTTTCAGTTCTCAATTGAAATGGGAGATAATATTTTCTTATACTCATCTACTTTAGTAGTTTTTCATAGGAGTAATACTACATCTTCTTACTCACAAAAAATTGACATATGTCACAAAGTGATACTTTATTTATTAGTGATTGGTTTACAAGTGACATATATCACTTTCAGGTAAGTAGGAGGGTTAATAGAAGAATTTAGTACGAATATGTATCATTTTTCTTTTCATATAGATGCACTATTTTCTGTGGTCTTCCAATTTGTTGTTGCATTGTAGTACCTACGTGAGAATGTGAGACATTTTAGTATCAAATAGCATTTAGGTTAGAACCATTATTGTGCTTTTTCTATATAAACCCATTGAAGTCAATTACTATAACTACTACTGTCAAGTAGTATCAATGAATATAACTTTATTGAATAGGATTTATTAGTGTTCTGTCTGCTGTGAGTGCTGTCAGCCTGTGTTGTTTGATTCTCGAGAATTTCTTCTCAGCCATGAGTGAAAAAGAAATTGGGAAACAACTACTGTTTCTTCCGAGCCGAGAGCGAGATTATTCACTTATTCTTAGAGTAAGTGAAAAAACTTTATTTCACATCTTAGTTATTTAGATCAGCTTAACTCAAAGTATTGGATTTTCCAAGAATAAATAACTATGATGTAGAATAGGTTTTTTCCACTTATTCTTGAAATCTTTTCCCTACCCTGCAATATTGAGTGAAAAAGAAATTGGGAAACAACTAGTGTTACTCTAGAATATTGGGCGTACCAACATAGCATTAGTCTTGTCATTTTGTGATGCAAGTTCCTACACGTTATAAAAATGTCAAAAATTTAATTGTTATGAACAATACTTGTATGATAGTCAGAAATTTCAAAAATATCACTTTTTTACTCATATTGTCAAGGGATAAAGGAAAAAAAGAATGGGGACCCAAAATTTGCAATAAATATTGTGCAATTTTGGTGTTGGGAAGTGGGAGGGTTAATTAAATGGTATACTGAGGAGTAACAGTTAGAAAAAGGTGAAGTGTTAAAATAGTAGTATTTATTTGTAGTTAATACAAGCAGCATAAAGTGGAGGACACGCATGTTGATGCTTGGTGTATAGCTTAGTTATGAGAAACCCAAAAAAGGAATATAGGGCTTCCTACCTTCTATTCATTATAAATCATGATCTAAAATGAGTGTAATATTTGCATTTAATATATCATTCATTATTCATTTGTATTATTTTTTGAAGAATCAATAACAATTAAATATCAATACTAAAAGATGCAATGATTCATATATAAAACGCATACACTGTCAGTGCATATATTTTTTTCATCTAAAATTTGTATGATACATTTTAGATATTTTATATGTTTCTGTCTTATTTGTTATTTTTGTGCATATCAACAAAAGTGAATACTTTTCTTGATTCTTTAATAATAAAGTTGATTATACTGACACCCTTGAGTTTTAATGAAATTATACAAATTATTCA
Organism: Lupinus albus; assembly: GCA_009771035.1. Classification (NCBI taxonomy): domain Eukaryota; kingdom Viridiplantae; phylum Streptophyta; class Magnoliopsida; order Fabales; family Fabaceae; genus Lupinus; species Lupinus albus. The sequence continues at coordinate 2,005,156 of CM020016.1, forward strand.
TTCATTTTTTTGTCTTTACATGAATCACTCGTCCCTCTTACACGAACCACCCATACTTATATTATTTCGATCACCCCTGATGAGATATAAGTGTAATATTTTAAACAAAAAATATGTGATGTGTGTAATTAAGTTAAACAAAGTATTGTATATTGTGTAGACAAATCCAAATAATATAAGAGTCAATGCATTTTCATTATTTGGTTCATTACAAAATAGTATAAGGATTATATAAATATCTTATTAGAATTGTTAATATATCGTGTAATACAACAACATAATAAAAATACACTAAGTTTAATATTATAGTGATACAATTTTACTTTCGGTTAATATTGCTTATTCAGTATGATATAAGAAATGTAAAATGTCTTATAAAGACTTTGAACACAATCTAAATTTGGCATGAAAACAGTTCAATATGTATTTGGATTGTGTTTGTCAGCAATGTTATATTCCTGGTAATAATCTGAGGAAAACATGCTTAGGTAGCAGCGGTGGAACATTTTTTGTGGGCTATCTTCTGCACTCTGCGTCATTTGTGTTGAGTCTCACTTTCATTTTTTGTCCTATGAACCACATGCATTGCTGCCAAATTATCTATGTTTTGTTTTTTCTTACACCATTGTCGATTCATGCTGCTCTACTTTTCATAAAAAAAATCTATCAAACATTCATAAGTTATATTTAATAATGATTTATTTATTTTTTAAATATAAGTAATACAAATACATATGAATCTGAGTAATTTACTAATTACATATGAATCTTTATACAAAGTACATAGATGGTGAATGAAACTCTTTTGGCCTAAAGATTATTTGAAGTAGTTTTTAATATCAATAAGGTTATGACAACATTTAATTGGTGATGTTTTTATAAATTTCTTGAAATTTGTGTAAATATAAACAATAATAATAATAATAAATAAAGATAATTTCTTTGGTTATTATAAATAAAGAAAGATAATTTGATTTGTTATGAAAGAAATAATAAAGATTGTTAGGTTCACATAAAACTGCTCTTTAAAATAAAGAATTGCTCTTAGGAGTTGAAAATATTAAATATCATGTTCAATATGGTTACATTTCTTCTATGGAATGAGAAAATATTAATGTTCCATCTCAACAATGAGGTATGGGATGTATGACTTACTTCCCAACAAAAAAAGGGGTATGTTGGGAAGTAAGTCCCACATCGCCTACCTCATTGTTTTGGAAATGGTTTAAATATTTGTTGAGTTACTTCTTTCATTGCCAATTGGTTTTGAAATGAAAACTTAACAGAAGAAGGTCGTAATATTAGTAATGCTTATATGGGACCTTTATTTTTTCACCCAAACTTAAAAGGGGAGAGATCTACTTACTCCAAGAGTGAATAGAAAAGACTTACTTCTCATCATGATCATTCATTTTTTTGGAAATCTAATGGTTTGAATTGATGAGTATATCTAAACCATTAGATTTTCCAAGATTGGATGGCTACGATGAAGAGTAAGTCTTTTTCACTTACTCTTGGTGTAAGTGGAACCCTCCCCAACTTAAAATTTGAATTCCATTTTTTTTTTGTGGAGAAAATCTCATAGATAACACCATTTGCCCTCTCATGATTATTCTTTTTCTGTTCAAATAAACTCCTCAAATCTCATATACTCTATCAAATGTAGTTTATGGGTATTTTCTCTTTAAACTTCTTGATGTGTCTTTCAAATGTCCCTTATGGATCTACTCATAGTAGAAAATATAAGGCTTTGTACATTTTAAAAAATGGTGATGAAATTTGTTACCAACTATATAAAAAAACTAATAATTCTCACTTTTTGTGCATGTGTTAAAATATATATATTTTTGTTGTAAAGTTAAATGTCAAACTTAGATTACACATGGTAAAAGATAATGACACATGGTACATTAATTGGTTAATGAAAAGTGGGAATATGCATTTAAAAGTGTTAATAGCCTCACAAGGTGCATATACTAAATAAAAAACCTACAGAACGTTAACACAAAACAAGACTATATTAATCAATATTGATATTGCTCATACACACATCTTATATATGAAGGGGGAAAGGTATATGATTTCATATTAACAATAAACTGATAACTACAACAACAAATATGCAACTTCAATTTAATTTCTTTCCAAATATAACATTATGTATAAGGTGAACACACATGATGCAGTGTGGCACTACACAAAATAAATAAAAGGGCGGTATATTACGCGAGCATGTTGTTTAGAAAGGGTAGATAGATGTACGCAGCGATACACCTCAGTGTTGCACCGAGGCTCATTCTATAAGGGAGGAACATAGACTATAGTTGGAGCCTTCCCTCTTCTTCCCATCAACCCCCTTGCAGGGAAAAGATGGCATAATACCTAGAAACTAAAGAACACCCCTCCTACAAGTTTACTCCATTGTGGAAAGGGGTTGTACAAAGTCCTTGCTACTCCCACACCAATGGCAATAGCATTCACCATCATGATTGTAATTGGAGGGATCATTAGAAAGCTCCACTTTAATTACCACATAAATGTCTACGAATTCATCGTCTCCGTCTTCTAGAGTGGCTGACTTTGATGTTAGGGTGAATAAGATGTCTACTCCAACTATAACCTTCAACAATCCTTGTAAAACAATAGCGGGATGAGCACTTGTTCCACCAATTAACCAGAATTGTTTGTTTCGCCACCATTTGTCTAAAGTGACTCTGTTAGGACTTAAGCACATGAGGAAAGTCAAACCCAAAAGACTAGTCTATTAGGTGGGAAAGCCTTATGGCTTGAATACCACATTGAGCTTGTGTTAGGAGTCCCACATGTGGTACTTAAGCCATAAGGCTCTCCCACCTAATAGATAAGTCTTTTTGATTGATCTCTCATCATGTGCTTAAGTCCTAGCAGATTTCTGACCACTTGATCTCAAGCAATGCAAGCAAGCACATTGTGATTGTAATGCCTAGCAAGAACACTAGAAAAGTTGCACTGAGGGTTGAAACTATAAATTGCTCTGAAATTAAGGATACTACAGGCAGAAAGCAATACATAATAAAAAAACATTGAAGTAAAGGGTACATTCCAACATTGATGTAAGCCACCCACCCTTTGGAAGAACTTCATTCTAGGACTAGCCAGAAGTGCATTGTTCCTTGAGAAGAAGATCTCAACGGATCTTGTCGCCCATCGAAACACAAAATAGTTTTAATTATGTTTTGTATAATCGATTAACAATATGGTTGATCGATTATTTAGATGTCACTTAGTGAGTTAAGTCGAACTTTATATATGATAATCGATTATCAACAGGTTAGTCGATTATCTTATTAATTGTTATTCTATTTCGTGTTTTCTTCTATTTTAGTATAAAAGGTGATTTTTACACCTTTGTAAACATAATGAGAATAATGAGAAACATTACTCTTTCGCTTTCTTCATTCTTCAAACTTTTCTTTCTCATTCACGCATGACTCCTAACATTTTAACAATATCTACCTTCTATTGTGCTTTGTATAACCGGTCACCACATCTTCAGTAATAGAACCATATATTCACCCAACTCTTTTCCCCCACTCAGTTTTATCCTCATAGAAATAAGATATAACACTTATTGCCTCTGCAACAGTAGCAACATCTAAGACATAACATTAATTAATTAAGAGGATACACATGATATAACTTTAAAAAAATAATGAGACTATGGTGAAAAATCAAGTTGAGCTGGCCTAATTGATTTAATTGGGTAATCTAAGACTAATAAATTGTTAAATCATAGTAGTCTAATATTAGTCATATTTTTTATACCATAAATGGTATCTCCTCACCATTTGGTTAAGGAATTAATCAATTTTATGTACGTAGTTGCATTTCCCAACAAATGTTGTTTTCAGAAATCGAACTCTTTCTTTTGTTCATCGGGGGATCTAGCAATGCATTACACCACTCGATCAACATTTTGTTAATATATTAGTCCTAATTTTTTGGGTACTACCAAGAGTATATTCTCATATTTTAAGTAAGGAACCAACCTCTTTTGGGTGCGTGATTGTCATTACCAACAAGTGTCGCTTACGAAAATCAAACATTTGACATTTTGGTCATATTAGAGATTCAGTGAGACAATGTATTTCACATGGATATAGATGGAAGTTATTCACTAACGTTTTTTAAACTGTGAACTCGTGGTCGTGTGAGTACCCATTTATGGGTTTTGTGGATACAATGATTACCAATAGGCTTTCTTCCTTTAATACTTTTTGATTTTTTAAACATCCAAAAAGAGAAAAGGTAATGATTTACACCGTCATTCTCATCTGTTGGGTATTACAAGTGTGAATGGAGAAGTCCTACATTATGTAAAAGTGGATGAATTTAAGAGCATATAAGTGGATGGACTCATAGACATGATATAAGATTTTGGGTCAAAGATATGATGTCAAGCCCATTTTATATGTTTCTTTCACTTAACCCATGGAAGAATTATATAACTAAAATCTCCCAACACCATTATTTTTTTATTGAGATATTTTTCTGCTCCTACCTTAGTCCTTAAGCTTACATTCACAAAGGGATCTCCCAACACAATATTGTTTTCGTTTTATAATGTAGTTAGCATTTTGCCTAGTGTGATTGTCCCTTGCTTTTAGGAAAGGAGAAATTTCAGCCAGATAGAGGAATATGGAACAGGTCATTTATCTATGGCTAACATTACATTGAAAAAATAAAAATAAAAATCGACAAAATTGAGTGCTTACAATATTTTAGATATTTTCAAACCAAAAAAATTGTGAAGGATTGCATCGTGGTGTGGCCTCACAATCATATAAAAGTTATGGTCAATATAAGATTTCCCCTCTGGCCTACACTAAGGATTAAGCCTAGACATTGTCATATCATTGACTTTAGAAAATTGTAACTAATAACATTCACTTGAACTCATGAATAAATCATTCGCCTTCAAAATAGTATAAATATAGATGATCTTCTGTGTGAGAGAGGTAATCTGAATATATATTTCCTATTTGAATATAGGCAAGAGTATACTTTGGGTTGATATCTAAAAAGGGATTTAACGATCAAGTCACTACAAATGTATGTTTTAGAGAGAAAGTATAACGAGAGTATAAATCTACTTCTTATGAGTGATTTTACCTATTTATATCGGATTAGAATGGTCTACACTCCACTGGGTGTCCTATCACTATTGCAAATGATATGACTTTATCCCTTCTCAAACTAACAATGGTGTAGATTTGAACTACCTTTGTCGTGTGGACGTGAACCTGCACTACTCAGGCAGTATGGCCTTGCCTTTCGCATGAAGGAGTAGTTTCATGTGTTGCGGATGTTGACTTGACCATTTATCGAGTTAGGCTAAGTTTCCGAGTATAATCGACAATCGTACGTATCAGATTTTATTTTCCCAATTATTCATATGATTCATAATGATCGGTTCGTGTTGAATGATCCTAACATTAACATGATACCTAAAATCATTCTAGAAATTAAAAAATTAAACATTTTTTATTTATATTATAAGTAAATTTAACTAATTTTCAGTTTATAATATACCTAAAATCACTTGTTGAATAATTATAATTACTTACAGGACCCACATATGGCAATAGGTGAAGATATTTGTGGTTTGGTGATAAAGAATTAATCAAAGCATAGATGAAGCCTCTTTCGTCTTCTCTCTCTCAGATTTCATCTCATTTTATCAAACCCTAATCTTATCCGTTAAAACACCTTTGGTCTCGATCGAACGGACGAGACTCCTCCGTGGCTCCGTCACCAAATCTCAGGCCATGCCATTCTGTTCCTCCGCCACCACCACCGCCCTCTCCGTCGAAGAGGACTTTTCCTTCACTCAAAACATCTCCACAACAACAACAACAACAAAAACTATTACTAAGATTTGTTCAATTCATTCATTCTCTAATCATGCCGGTCTCCGATTCTCATTCCGCCGCCCCTAATTTCATTCCCAAAGGTCTCCTTTTTAATGCCGCCGCCGGTGCTTCCGCCGGTAATTCATTCCTTTCATTTTTTTAATATTTTTATTTCATTTATAAGTCATGTAGAGGTGAGCCTCATGATAAGGATGTTTGTCTTGTGATCTGAAGGTCATGTGTTCAAATTCCGAAAAGTTCCGAAAAGCGTGATAATTTGTGTATGTATATAAAATTGTAGAAAATAATTTGTATGAGATTGTAAAGGTTTATTTAAATTGTCAACGCATCAATAATACATATAATTGTAGCTATATATATTAAACTAAAAAATTATTAATCTCAAAAATTTACATATGATTACACTGACAGTGCATATATATATATATATATATATATATATATAATAAAAGGGGATCCCATTGGAGGAGGCTAGGTTCTCATTTAGTGGGGTCTGGGGAGGTATGTAACCTTACCCTGCAAGTAGAGGAGTTGTTTCCGGGATTTGAACCTGTGATCTAATGGGCACTGAGCAACAAACTTACCATTGTGTCAAGCTTACCTCTATAATGCATATATAATATAACTCTAAACTTATTGTGTGTCGGATCCATTTGGCGTTGTTTAATTATTTTAAGTAATTGAATGATGCAGGAGTTATTGCTGCTACATTTGTGTGTCCTTTAGATGTCATCAAAACTAGGTTACAGGTTAATGGGGCACCCCAACTTCCTAATGCAAGAGTTAAAGGTTTATATACTATGTCTTCTGTTTCTTTAATTTCTTTAATATATATGGTGTATATGGAAAATTACACTGATTTTCCTTGTGCAACCGGCACCTTGTTTTGAAAGCTAAACTCTACTTGCACATATTGAAATTAAAATTACACCGACCTCCCGTAAAGGGAACTGAGTGTGGCTTTTGAAACAAGCGAAATGTCGAATATAATTAAACTCAATCTCAGGGGTGGTTAGTATAATTTCCCTCATATTTAGTTTTGTTGAAAGAACAAGCCAATTGAGACCTACCATGTAGGTAATGCAAAAAGCTTGTCATTAAATCTTTTATTTACTTTGAGAGTTTAACTGTGTTTGTAGATTTATGTCTGTTAGTTAGTAGGACTATTGAAACTGAATGCTGCAATTTTGGTGGATTGGATGTTTTTTGTCAGTTGGCAGTGTAATAGTTGGTAGTTTGGAACAAATATTTCGCAAAGAGGGATTACGTGGCATGTACCGTGGGCTTGCTCCTACTGTGCTTGCTTTACTTCCAAACTGGGCGGTGAGTTCTTAAGCTCATTATTTTAAGCAAGTGATTTTTTTGCTCCGTGTAAATGCCTCTTTGATTCTATTATTTTTAGATGACATATACAACAAATAGAATCGTCATACGTTTATTACCTTCCATCTAGTATTTTACAACTTCCTTATTCTTGTAGAAGATTGGGATATATCTATGATACTTACCTCACTCTTGTAGAAGATTGATGTACATGAGACTCATAAGGAGTTTTGTGTAAACCATGTGTTGGGGTTGTGTCTCTGTAATATATAGCTATGAAGTCATTTATTAGCAACTTTCATTTTTCTTTGTTGAGTTTAAGTTATGAGCATTTTATGATTTATTCACAAAGATTGGATTTCAGTTACTCTTCTTTCCCCCAATAAATATACTTGGGTAGCGCAACAACCTCTATGAGGATGATGAATAGAATGTGTATGTGCGCTGAAAATAGAATTTATTAGAGGAGGAACAGAAGGTACAATGATAGAAAACAAAACAAGAATAGTTTCCGAAGTCTTATAATAAGGAAAAACAAAATGAAGATGAGTAGAGTATATCAACATTATAAAACCGTCAAATATCTTCCACTGTCAAAGAAATTTCCCTTCAATCAATGCCTTTCCCGCTAGGCCATTCCGGTCTAAATCCTTTCAAATGGTTTTCTATTCTCTCCCTTTAACGATGTGGTCATTCTTCTTCTGATCAACTCCTGTAACTGGGGCTTCTATTCGTTTTATTCGTACATGTCCAAAACATCTTTTAGACATGATTCTATCATCTTTTTGTCAATAGTTTACACCTCTACTTTCCTTATAATACATTAGTTCTTAATCTTATCTTTTCTTGGGTAGCTACTCATCCAACTCAACATTCTCATCTTTTCTTGTGTAGTTACTCATCCAACACAACATTCTCATTTTTCTTGTGTAGTTACTCATCCAACACAACATTCTCATATTTGACAAATTTACTGTATGCTCTTGTCCCTTTACTGCCTAGCATTTTGTACCACAACGCTTGGAACTTGGGGACCAAATTCTTTACAACTTAAGGCTCAAGTTAAACTTCCTGCCACTAGTAAACAAAATTTTAAAACTAATCAAGTCAAATATATTAATGAGTGGCCTACAGATATAGCACATGCATGGAGAAGATTTAAATACCGGGCTTTAAGACACCATCTAAAAAAGTAAAACAAAATAGCTCTGGGTATAAATAATATAATATTAACTAAATTATAAGTGTAAATCTAATTGACTACAAACTAAACTTAATAATTCTTGATATTTATGACATCACAGAGCTGCGTGTTACAGTTAGCCGCAATATTACGTTTAAAGCCAAAATAATAAAACCTTTTGATTTTTATGCCTTCGCCTATTGTATTTTCTTGTTTCCTAACTAACTTAGCTTACTAGTGGATACTTTATTTATTGGCCTGTAGAAATCTCTATGTAGAGTCTGTCTACATTCTTTTTTAAATCAGATTTACTGCTCTGTTCTGTTAGTAAGTATTCTAATTTGTTTCATTGTGTAAACTTGCAGGTTTATTTTACTATGTATGAGCATCTCAAGAGCCTTCTTCATTCTGATGGTTAGTTCATTCCTGATCACTTATGACTTTCATTTTTAGGTTCAACTTTCTGTGTTCATTCCTCCCCCATTTATGTTGATAAACTAATTTTAATAGCTGTGGTATGTATGCAGATGGAAGCCATCATCTTCCGGTTGGAGCTAATATGATAGCTGCTTCTGGTGCTGGAGCTGCGACTACCATGTTTACAAATCCACTTTGGGTTGTCAAGACTAGACTCCAAGTGTGTTTCTCATGTTCATGCTGAGTAATTTATGTTAGCAGATAATCACATATAATTGGCATATTGCATGAGTTAGTTAAATCCTTATTGCTATGTGCTAGTGCTTAATTAGAATGTTGATTTGACTTTGTTGGATCTCTGTATGGCATCCATGCAAGATGAGAAAACCTCTATCAGATTGTTATTCATTTATGACACAGGGGTATGATATTTTAAAGAAATTGCACCGATAAGTAATAAGTATACCATCATCCTTTACATTTATACATAAGAACTTCATCTTGCATATGTTATGCATTAAAATCATAGAGAGGAAAAGAACTGGTTTTTTTATGTTACTTGTTATCAGTGCATGTGTCTTCTTCAGTAAAAGTTGCTTCCTTTTTTAAATGCAGACCCAGGGAATGAGAGCTGGTGTTGTGCCATATAGTAGCACACTATCTGCATTGAGGAGAATTGCACATGAGGAGGGCATTCGGGGGCTATACAGGTCGGTGTTTACTTTCTTATTATGAATGCAACAGGATGGTCAATGTATATGGCACTACAATTGATAATCTAATGATATATTCTTTACCATAAACAGTGGCCTTGTACCTGCTTTGGCGGGTATCAGTCATGTTGCGATCCAGTTTCCAACATACGAGACAATAAAATTTTATTTGGCAAATCATGGTAATTTTATGCCTTCCCCAGTTCTCTGTAAACTGTAGAAAGTTTTGGTTGTTAATTTGTGCGATCATTATTTTGTTTCAGATGAATCAGCAGTGGATAAACTTGGTGCACGCGATGTTGCAATTGCCTCATCAGTCTCTAAAATTTTTGCATCCACTTTAACATATCCTCATGAGGTATGTTTCAGAAATGATAAACTTACTCCCTCAATTCTTGAATAATTTATGCTTACTCTTTTTTCTTTCATTTCATTTTTCCATTGTAGTCTTAGAAAGCCATATATCTATTATTTGATGTAGGATTAATGTATTCATTATAGTTATTGCTATTCTTCTTGCAGAAGTATTAAATAGTTCAAAATATTTTTGTATTTTGTTTCAGGTTGTACGTTCCAGACTGCAAGAACAAGGGCACCACTCAGAGAAAAGGTACCTGGGTGTGATTGACTGTGTTAGAAAGGTTTTTCAACAAGAAGGCGTATCGGGTTTTTACCGAGGTTGTGCCACGAACCTTTTGAGAACAACACCAGCTGCCGTTATCACATTCACCAGCTTTGAAATGATACACCGTTTTCTGGTATCGGTTTTCCCTTCTGATCCACAGCCTAATATTTTGTGATGATTGATAATGGTGGCCATCTGTAGCAGTAGATACCAAATCATATACTAGTTTAGCTGGGCAAATCATTCTCTTGGCAATGCAGATCCTATTCTTTGGGATTTTTAGTAGTTTATGTATTGTAGTGTCCCACATTATTTCAGCCATAATTGTGGCAGGTTTCCTCTTCAAACTTGTGCAAAATCAGTGTTTTGTGGTAGACTTGGTGATAAGTTCAAGTGAGATAATGACGAAAAATATGATAAAGTTGTTTTACAATGTCTTTGCTGCTTAATTTGTTTGGAAACTGGTAAATAATCATATCTTCTCAAACATTGTCTGCCATAATCAATGACTTCAACTCAGATTGACAAGAGTTCTGGTTAAGTTTTTTAATTGCAACAAAATAATGTTTACTACATTTATGATTTTTTGGTGCTTTGGTTTTCTTAAGAATATAACTATGTATTGGCGCTAGGGTAAGCATGGGATGGGTTAAGGCTTATTTTTTACAATGTTGGTCGAATTAAGTTAAGGTTTGTCTTTTACTTATCCTTAAATGTTGGCCGAATTATTTTATGAATATGATCCTAAATCTCAAGCTAAATCGACCTTAAATATCGTCTGGCTTAGCTTTTAAAACTGAACTTAACCCTGATTAAATATAATGCATACTTATTTTAGATAAAGTATTCACAATATTATTTATTATTTTGAATATGTAATATGATATATAAAAGGATATGTATATATACTATTAATCATGTATATATGATAAAAAATTAGAGAATAAGTGATACTTTTGACTAAAAGGTGTCATTACTTTGTACACAAGTGATTATAGACATATACAAACATGGTGAGTGTGTGAACATGAGATGGATGGGGAAAGGTCATACTTAGTCCCTACGCGATGCTAAATATTGTCTGAGTCTAATTTTTGAACTCGAATCTGACTCTAGACCCGATGAGACTTGACCTTATTCAGGTTCGATCATGATCGAACCATACCAGGTAAGCGGGGAGAGTTAGTTCTTGCTCACCCCTAAGTGACACTAGTCTTGAATATCTATAGTACATCCAAGTCTAATTAAAACAAGTATAAGTTTAATGTTGACTTTTAGTGTAGTCCTATGAAAATAGAAAAATATTTTGAAATCACATTTTGTATTCTCGTACTAGTTTTGACTACATTATATATGTCATTGGTTTTTCAAATGTAGGTAATTTAGTTACATTTATTCTTTAGAGTATTTCATTGTATTCCTCTTGACACCTTTTTATATTGTATTCTTCAAATCAATGAAAATCATTTACTAATTCCTTTTGGTTCCTTTGCTATATCTCACCAATCTTTGCCTATTGGATATGACCCATTTTGATAGATGTTGATGTTCCTAAAATACAATTTGTTATTGGTGGTGACTCTAATAATTGACAAAATAGGAACAGTGGTTGTGATGAAAGTGAAGATAATAGTGGTGGTGGCAATAATAGCATCGACAATGGTAGTTTTTATGGAGATGACAATGATGGTAGTAGCATGACAATGGTGGCGGTAGTAATAGTGCTAATGCAGCAATTGTGGTAGTGACAATGATGGTAGTGACAATGATGTTGGTGGTAAAGTAGGAGTGACAATAGCAACAATGATGGTAGCAAAAAGGAAAAAGGTGGTGGTAGTAACGACCGGCAACAATAGCGGTGGTTAGGGACAACAACGACAAGGTGATTCAAATAAATTATTATGTAACCATCAAAACATACACTTAACCTAAAAATTACACTATATCTCAATTAATCAATCTTAGGATGTTTTGTCAAGACACATTTCCTAATTATTTACACTAGGTAGAATTATTTTCCAGAAAAGAAATTACCACAATTGAGATATTGAGATTTCAGTGGCAACATAACTATAAAAGATAACAAGTATTTCTGCAACATTGCTCAACTTCATCACAAAAAAGGAGTAATTATAAATTCAATACTTTCAAAATGAAAAACAGAGTCTATGCAAATAAAGAGACTTGTCAAAACTACTTTAAAATAGTAAAACTGAGGATGATAGTCTCTGGGATCACTTCTTCGATTTCTTTGTTGCTCTGCGTAGAAAATAATCGGTTAAGACAACGACATTAATCGATTTTAGAGTCGTAAAATAGGGCACAACCGCACAAGCATATATTATAATACTCACTGGGCAGGCTGTGATGCTGTAACTGGTGCAGCAGTGGCTGCAACTGATGGCTTCTCACCAGGACCCTAAACATTTTACAAAGAGAATGAGAAAAGGTCAAACTCTTCATTTGGGTGCGATGATTACGAGAATATGAATTCACTATATACAAATTTAAATAGATTCCGAAGAGAATATATAACTCACTTGTGCCAAACGCTCCTCCCTGCGGGCATGTTTCCTTTCTCTGCTTGCCTTGTTCTTGGCACGTTTGGCTTCGAACTGGTCAGACAAGGTCTTCTCTCTGGCCTTCTCAGCCTTAGACTTGTGAATGCTCTCCATTAGAACTCTCTTGTTCTTGAAAACATTACCTTTAACCTTCATGTACATGTCATGGTACATGTGTTTGTCAATCTTCTTAGATTCACGATACTTGCGAAGCAAGCGTCTCAGCACACGCATTCTCCTCATCCAAAGGATTTTGGTGGGAAGTCTTGCTTCCCTTGTACCCTTACGCTTACCTAGTAGTATTCAGGTAAACACTGTTAGCAACCACCACACATATCCTCCCTTAGACCATGAAGCATTTCGTCTCATGTCCCACTCAACTTCGTTTCGAATAAACTGAACACCAACTATATCCCCAAAGCTATTTAGCAAAACTATTACACTAATCTATCCAAATACTCGGTAAATATTTTAGCAATTTCACAATAAACCAACAAATCATGTTGAGTCTAAGACCACAACTTGAATGGGTATTAATCTATGAAGCACAAGCACTACAGAATAGTTGTAGGATCTGTGAGACACTATCCTTATCAGATACTTGATGAACACTTTACAAACACATAGCAACATTACAAAATTTCAATTTTATTTCCTTCACTTACATAACAATAATGAAGAAAAACAAATATATGGTAGCCATTGATTATACTTACAATGTCTCATGTTAAATTTGAATTATTGATTCGTTCCTTTGATTTACAATTTTTGATTTTCATATTAACATAATTCTCACATTAATTTAAATATCATACCTTGTTCCTGTGTAGTATAATTTTTAAATTAGCTCACAAGGATCCAAGTATCAGGTCCGAACTCCATATTACTAAATTACAATGCTAAATTGATTCGACTCAAAGCTAATTAAGTTTGTTAAGAATAAATACCATATCCGGAATGACGTCCTTTCCTCTTGGCTTCCTTCATTCTTCGGGCACGAGAGCGAGAGTGAATCTTCGTAGGTTTCCTGATAATAAACCCATCCTTCACTAGCTTCCTTATGTTTTGACCTGCAAATGAAAATCAACCAAGTTAAACAGTGCTTTTAGATGCAGAACATAGATATGGATACCTAAAAAATAAAAACAAATTGCTCTTAATCTAATATTTCTAGTAAAAAAACATGATTTTTTAATGACCCACAAATCAAGTATAAATTTTTAATTGAATTTTTAGCTCCAGAACATAGATATGGATACCTAAAAATTTTAAAAAAAAATTGCTCATAATCGAATATTTCTGGTAAAAAAAAACATGATTTTTAAAATGACCCACAAATCAAGTATAAATATTCAATTGAATTTTTCAGCTCCAAAACATGTGTGCTTAGAAACAATATCATATACCTAGATATAACCACTACCCTTGTAAAAAAACAGGATCAGAGCATATATAAATTAAAAAGGATAATAACAAAACCTCGAAATTGATTATTTGTATACACAGATTCAATTGATATGATATAACTCCTTACAAACTCTTCAACAACAACAAAAAACTATTCTTCTCAGAATAAAATAAAAATAAAAAATGAAAACAAAAACAAAAAAGTGCATACGAGAATTTGCCATGGAAATTTCATTTCCCTCATTGGGATCAAGCCAAACTTTTCCTCTTCCACACTTGAGGACACTAGCAGCGAGCCTCTTCTGAAGTTTCAGTGACACCATTTTTGTGTTAAAACTTACCTATGAAGAAGATGTTGCGGCTATGTAGTATATAAAGTTAGGGTTTTTAATAATAATGGATATGGTTATTTAGTTTTGTGTGATGGACCAGTTTTTATTTGTCTTAAGCCCAACACTTGGGCCTTACTACTTGCCCAATAATATTGCAACTTACTTGTTTCACATTTATTTATTTTCGGGAAGAGATTGAATTACTTCTTGAAAAAAATCTACACCATATCATAATTATTCATTCTTGAAAAATAAAATGATTTTAATTGGTGAGTACATCTAAACCATTAAATTTTCCAAGAATTAATAATTAAAATGTGGAATAGGTTGTTTTTAGTAAATAGATATTTTCCCTCTTCTTTTTTTTACGTTTGGGACTGACATTTAATAATTTTTTAGAATGTATGAATATAGGCACAAATATTAAGATAATTCTAACCATCAAATGATCACTTTGAATAGTACTTAAAACCCGGCAATTGTTTTGAAAATCTTTTTCCCCTTAAAAGTATACTAGAACAAGAATATTGACAAAGCTATATTTCACACTTCTAAAAAGTATCATATGTCCCACACGCTTCACCATATATCAAAGCTTTATGGGTAAGAAAAATGTAACAATAAACAAGTTTTAGTGAGATCAGACTGGGTTAGATCAGACTTTTACCTTAGACTATTCTTGTCCACATATAAAATATTGATCATTAGATAAATTTTCATTTGTTTCACTCTCCTTTTTAGGATCTCAAAGAGTCTCCTAAACACATACCCAAATCATATGATGCCTGACTTCTTTTTTATAATATGATACACTCTAAGTTTCATACAACATTGTGGATCTTATAATTATTATGTTATAATATTTCATCTTAAGCTTAAGTAATATCATTCTATCACATATGGAACTTGAGATGGCAATGGGATGAGTGCAAGTAGTATTTTCATGTGTCGATATGCATACATATTTGTGGGTACCCATACGTGTAGCAGATACTTTTGGGTAACCAATGAGTTTTCAAGTTTATACATTTTGTAATAATTAATATATAAAAATAATTATTATATGAATTATAAGTGTATATATATATATAATGGCACCTCATATACTCAACCATTTCATTCATCTCGCTTGCATCTTATGGTTTATATCACTGTCAATTTTGCCATCGTATTGTATGATTGATCGATGATATTTAAATTTAGTGACTTGTGGTATGTTATGATCTCAGCATACATATCACATATAAGTGTGTCCCAAACCATATTATGTCCAATAAAATTTTGACACCTAATAAAAAACAACACATTATTTTAATTTTGTTTCCCATTGCAAAAAAATTTAATAGTTGTCACAATCTTATTGGAATTGATAGAGTTTGGAACATACTTCCGGAACAACGTATATGTATTCATGATCTCTAACATTTATTTTTACAGTAGGATTTGTTCGCCTCTTGTTAAACGTTTAGTACATATACCTAGTTTTACTTCAACTTATATAAATTAAAGTAACATATACTCATTAAATTCTTCTTCTTATTCTTCATCAAGAAAAATGTCACTCACAAAAGCTTGCATTGTGACACTTATTCTTGGATATGCTCAATAAGCACACCCAAGGCTAATATAAAGAAATATGTGGTAAATGTTGACCCGTAGTTTAATTCTATAACAATACGAAAAATATTTTGAGACATCATCTTGTATTCTCACACTTGTCTTAAACTGACCATACATATCTTTAATTGGTGAATTATAGCAATTCAGAGACTTTTTTCTAGAGTTTCCCTTCGATACCTTTCTAGAAACCTTATCTACAACGTTCCATAGCTTAAAACATGAAGCATCTCTTGCATTCTCAATGACACAACGCACAAAAAATTAATTATCCTCCTAATCATTGTGTCTGGCCACTAGACTGATTAATTAGCCTCTTTACATATACTTGTTCACCCAAACATGAGAATCAATGCATGTTTTTCATTACATCGGGCAACGATACTATAATCCTTCCTTAATTGACATGTGCTCATATGATATAGAACATTATTTTCGGACAATGTCCTAAAATTAACATTATCATATCATTGATTGATAGCATAAAAGTTCAACAAAGTTTTGATTTTATTATCGATTGTTTAACATAATCTTTACCTTCAATCTCAACTTAACCAGACTATGTATAAATACATATACATGTTTTAATTGAGAGAGAAAATTAAATAGTAAATATTTTCAATAAATTTACTTGTTTAGAGGACCTATCTCCAACAAGTCATGTTTTGTCCCACCCTCTCCTTTTTCACTCTCATTTATGTCTCTATTTCTTTTTCATTTTTAATTTATTGAACATTTATTTCTCTTTCTCCTTTTTTCTATTTAAAATGACCATAACCAGCTAAAGAAAACCATAGGGTAAAAGCAATAAAAATACATCACTTAAATTAGAGCCTTTTTTTCTTAACTCAGGTATGAATATCTGAAATCTTACTTGTTCATAATTATAGTTTCAGTTTCTTTGATATTACTTCAAATTTTTGTAACATGCATAATAATATTTGGTGGTTATTATAGTTAAAAAGACCAACAATCATACATCAATCGTTGTGTTTGGTGATTCTGTCACTACTATCACTTTCAATGGCGAAAAGCAGTTCCAACAGAAATTGTTGTATATGGTATGTTCTAAGTTTCAACCTTTGGCTATGGCTTCTTTTCTTTTTCCAACATCTAATTATACTAATATCTTAATTACACCATTATTTTCCCTTCATAGATTATATCTTTCATGGTTTAGTAGCTCAATTCTTTAAAGCATGTATGTTATTTGTGTTTTAAATTGCACCCTGCAATTACGATTTCGGAATTACTAATTGTTATAGACATCAATCGCATTTTTCACAATTGTTATAAATGCAACGTAGTCGTAAAACAATCTCAATTTAAAACGATGTATCTTATAAAAGATGGTAGGAGGAAGAGGTTGGATCAACGACAATGACCGGCAGAGGCGGTGGCCGGCAACCGGTAACCTACAAAACTGACTTGAAAACATGAATTGGGTTATGGGAACTCTAGTAAGTGGGAAAAAAAGGTCAGTTACTACATTGAAAAGTAGTCAACCAATTAAATTAGCAATTAATAACAATTATTGTCTTTTTATGTGAATGGTTTTTTAATTCATTTAATGTTTTGTTGTAATAATGTTTTTTATATGACTGAATATGCAGTGCAAAATTTTATATAAAATTAATATATCATTAATTGTTCATTTGTGAGTCAATGATAATTAAATATAAATGTGAATAGAATAGTATATACAACTTTTATAATATTAATACATACATTTTTTTCTTGTATTAATTTTATTTAAGAGTGATAATTAATATGAATAATATATGATAGACTGACATATAAAACCTCTTACATCATATATATTTTTTCTAAGAAAACCGTAGAAACTTTTTATCCTTCATATTAATGAAGACGCTTTAAAATTATTATTATTATATATACTCGCGTGTTGAATAGCACTGACGTACTCGTCAACCCGCTTTCCTATTATTTGTAATGTGTGATCTATATGTAATAAATCAATTGTGTGAGATATATTATAATTATAGTTGAATATATTATAATTTGCATTGAGTTATATGGTTTTTTTGGTATAAATTAGAATATAGTGAGGGCAAAATAGGAAATCAGTAATTACACCATGATGAGTAATTATTTTGAGTTTTGGCTTTATTAATAAATATAAATATATATTGCATTTATTAATATTATATTACTATTTAAAAACGTGTTTCATAGTACCTAATTTATACCACGGTTTTAATGGGTTACAACTTCAATAATATTATTACTTAAAGGTCGTACAATTATTAACATGTTATTAATCATATTTATTACTATTATTAGTTTGAAACTCATTTTTATAACATATTATTTAATATATTTAAATTATAGATACAGCTGAATTTAACATATGGATCATTCTCCTTTTTTTAGTTTAAAATATTTCTTATTGATGTCCTTTTAAGTATGGTTACTGTGTACGTGGTTCATAATTTTCTAACACAGTTTTGTTTTGGTTTATGTTTAAACCATCCAGTGTTATATGATGAAATTTTCCTATTGGATTTAGTTATTATAGTTCCTATCATGGTGAATATACACACTTTTAACATGGTTCAAAATGTGATCTTCAAATTTAAATATGACATTGAAATATTAGTTTACGTTTCTTTTTTACTATATAGATCATATTACAACAGGTGTCAATGTATTTTTTGTAATATTCCATGTCATTTACTTCTTTTACCATCAAATTTTGTTTTATCTATACTTTTTTATATGCATTAATTATATATATTCAGTTTTAGCTGTAATTTCTAACTTTTCTCCTTTAGACATTATTGGTTGCTATATTTTGCTCGCTTACTTCTAGCACAATCATATATATATATAACCAGATGTTAATATAATGGTATATGATCTCACTAGATTCTTAGTTAGGTAGGTTTAAAGATTTAAGATTTGATTTATGAGGGCAACATTTGTTGGAAAAAATAACTACACACCTCGAAAATGATTAATTACTTACCATATATAGTAAGGGGGTATAATTGGTTATACTAAAAAATATTCTAATGTAATATCACATTTTCTTTATCATTTTAAGTAACTTGGTACATTTGGATATTCTAATGTGTTCTTCTCCCTTTCTTTCTCATTCTCATCATTCCTCTACTCTATATCATATAGACTATATGATATAAGCAAGATTAATGATGTTCTCTATTGCTAATATTTGAGATTATATGCTTTGTAGGAACAATAATAAACTACCTTCTAGCATATCAAAGAAGGCCCAAGGTTACATCCATTTCAACGTCTCTCTATATATAATTTTTTATGAGAATAAAATATTTCATCATACTATGAGATAAGTTATTTCTCATAGTCAGTAAAATCATGGTGTCTTATATTTTTAGTTTTTAGAAATGTTTTTGTAAAAAATGATGAAACTAACACACATATCATAATTTAGTGTCTGAATGAGATAATTTATCTTTTCGTATGATGAAATATTTTATTATTTTTTCTTATATGGTCTATATATATCAATCTACTCACATTTTTTCATTTTTCATATTTAGATTTGGAGGAAAAAGAAGAATGCACTCCATTTTCAAGTTGGACCAAAAATTTAAAAGTATATAAAAGTGTAATAGTTAAGCACTTGTCTTGCTTAATAGGATTGGAAAATAAAAGTATTACAGAAAATTCTCCAGTATGTAGAGCATGCAACTCCACATCTTCATTGTTTCATTTCAGCAACTCTTGCCTCAAACATGCAACCAATAATTTTGGCAACGGTAAGTAAGTATAATACATGAGGAGAGATTCATTGACGTCAAGAATATGTTTTTTAAATTTACTCCACATCTTAGCTATCAATTTTAGATAAATTCAATGGTTTGAATTAGTTGGTAGATCTAAACCATTGAATTTCCCAAGAATTGATGGCTAAGATGTGGAATAAATTTAAAAAATTTACTCTTGGAGTAAGTGGATTCCCACTCATAATATATTGTTTCTAAAATATTTTAGTTAATTATAACATTGTTTGATTATAAACTCTGAGAAATTCATGTATAAGCTCTGATTATATTGTGTTTATCATAATTGTAAAAATTTGAAGGAAAATAGGACCGATATAACCATAATTGCAGAGCACAAGTTGTCTATGTCACTTTTATATGTCACTTCTATGTGCCACAAATTACAAACTTACATTTATGTTTTGTTAACTTTTGGTTAGTTATTTTGGTGCAACTTTAATTGACGTTTCAATTTGTAATTGGCGACACATAGAAGTGACATAGAGAAGTATTATAGACAACTTGTGTGGTAGACACGATACCATTACAAAAGCTTTGGAAAGCTTAAATTGTGACTGCATTTATAATCATAAAGTGTAATTTAAAACGTACTTGCCTACAATAGTATAGTTGAAAACACTACATTATTCTCATCATTAACCTATAGTTATTTTAAGATAATTAATCAATCCTTATATTAGTTTCTATAATCTACATTAGGTTCATAATTAATTATATGATTTGGGTGCATTTGGGTGCAGTACGTACAATATGCAAGAATTTCTATGTAAACTTGTTCAAAATGTTAGTTTCTTTCTTTCAAGTAATCAACATATAGAAAGTTTTTATTTGAAACCGGAATTTTAGATTTCTTAACATATTGAATACAAATTTTCAATATAAAACTTCTATTTTTAATTTCTTAAGTCCTAATCAGTCTCATGTTTTACTACGCTAGATACGTTAAGCAACAAGGCTTTTTTAGCTTTAGGATAGCGCGTTCGACCGCTGTCTATTTGACCGCAGTAGTAGATGGTATACATTAACCGCACTTTGTTCTTACGCTGTTGTATACCATATTTATGACAGCGCAACCTAATATATGCGCTATT
This sequence comes from Lupinus albus, assembly GCA_009771035.1. Classification (NCBI taxonomy): domain Eukaryota; kingdom Viridiplantae; phylum Streptophyta; class Magnoliopsida; order Fabales; family Fabaceae; genus Lupinus; species Lupinus albus. The sequence goes on from CM020016.1 coordinate 2,026,128, forward strand.
ACAGAACTGACAAATATAACAGCGTGGACTACAACTGGCGCGCTGTGTTATGATAAATATATAACAGCGTCACCCATACGTAGCGCTGTAATATTTTCCAATGTATTCGACTGTTTCCTTTTTCTAGAAACAAGCTCTCTACTTGTATATATATCGATCTTTTTTCGATTGGAAGGTTCATGCTTATTTTTTATTCGATTGTTCCTTTTATTTTCAGAAAATTTAATTGGAAAGGGTGGATTTGCTGAGGTTTATAAAGGTTGCTTACAAAATGGAGAACTAGTAGCTGTGAAGAGAATGATGAGAGGTACAAAAAATGAAAGGACATCAAACTTTCTATCTGAGTTAGGAATTATTGCTCATATCAACCATCCTAATATTGCTAAGCTTATTGGGTGTGGTGGAGAAGGAGAAATGGTCCTTGTTTTCCAACTATCTCCAATGGGAAGTTTGGGATCTCTTCTTCATGGTATCTACTTCAATTCATATCTTCTTTGTTAATCAAATGTAGTCTTTTAAATTACGATTACTACTATTTGGAAGTAAGTCTCATATCGTCTAACTCATTGTATTGCTAATGATTTAAATACTTGTTGGACTACTCATCTCATTGCCAATTGGTTTTGAGATGAAACTTTAACATGATATCAGAGCCAGAATCCAACTTATTTCCGGTTGTCATGGGCCAAAAGATGCCCATTAGTTATGGGTCAAAGGTAATCATTCGCCTGATCCGGCAGACTTACGTGGAGGGGGCATGTTGGGAATTAAGTCACACATCGCCTACCTCATTGTCTCGGAAATGGTTTAAATACATGTTGAGTTATTTCTCTTATTATCAATTGGTTTAAGATGAAACCTTAACAACTATGATCGTAGTCATTGTCTACATTACGACATAAATTTTTTTTATTTTGAAAAATATATTTTTGAATTCGATGCAGCCCAAATGCGATCCATGTGGGCCGTATTGTTGTGATTTAGTGTCACATCGCAATAATATTGTGGTCGCATTAGGTGATATAGTCCAAACAATGATTATATGTATTTAACAATTACTAATTATACATTCATAAAACTTTTCAGGTCCAAATAAAAACATATTAGATTGGACAAAAAGGTACAAAATTGCACTGGGGATAGCAGATGGACTTGTATATCTCCATGAGGAATGTGATAGAAGAATCATTCACAGAGACATCAAATGTGACAACATTCTTCTCACAAAAGATTTTGAGCCACAGGTATTTAAATTTTGTACATATATAACCTTTACAAATGAAATGTAGGCTAGGGTCCTTAAATGTACTATGTGGTTGTGTGATATAATTATGTTACTACTTAAGACTTTGCATTTTTTTCCTCCTTTTCTTTTACTTATCAATGGCTATTGATAGGACAAGGCCCTCCTGAAAAATTACGTCAAAGATGTAAATCAACAACGTGCATTCATTTTAGACACTGTCTATATGATCACATTAGTACATGGTATGCTTTAACGACGTTAATGTGGACATTGTTGTATGTCATACAACAGCGCCACATCCAACAAACGATGTTACATTATATATTTGATCACTATAGTATATGTTTAACAATGTTGTTCTAGGAAGTGATGTTGAATGACCGTTGTTAAATACGAATTATGGTGTTTGCTATAATTCTTTATTTCTCGTTTTTTCTTTAACTACTGCATGGCTATGCTTGATCTATTAATCTTTCATGGACAATGCTTCTCACATGGGCAACAACATCAACCTAACTAGTATTTGGAATATAGATCATATTCACTCAAAAAAATTTAAACCCACCATTTGATAAGTTTCCATACCAAAACTCAATCCAATTAAGTTTGTAGTGTTTACCAATTTCGGCAGATTCCTCTCTTTTTAGATTGAGATCTCATTCTCACTAGCGTTTTAGTTAAATTACGAGCATTATGCTAAAACCATTGAATTGATTCGATACCAATTAAAAGGTAAATTGAGTTTTAATATAGCATGAGCTAGATGTTCACTTTCATGTCTTGTAATTTTGGTATTATTACATTTTCACTAGTGAATTAAATCAAGGTATAGTAGACAACATGTTTGTGGATTTAGGGCTATAGTTGTAAAACTATATGAGTATATGTTTAAGGTGTATTTAATTTATTATTTTTAAGTCTTTGATGGGTCAGAAATTTCTCCAGATTTGTGATTTTGGCCTTGCAAAATGGTTACCAGAACAAAGTCCACACCTATCTCCCCATGACATATCAAAATTTGAAGGCACATTTGGGTAATGCCAATTTCAAAACTAGTAATACTTTTTAACCTATGAATTTGTGAAATTATTATCACCACTATAATGCTTTCCTCTCCTTGAATAATTGATAGGTATTTTGCTCCTGAATACATAATGCAAGGCATAGTGAATGAAAAAACTGATGTTTATTCCTATGGGATACTACTTTTGGAGATTATAACCGGTCGAAGGGCTCTTGATCATTTGCAGCAAAGTATCGTCCTATGGGTAAATCATTTTTCTCGTCTAAACAGTGTTTTAAATTGCAGCTACAATATCATTATGGAAACTCCCGAAACCCTAGTCTGTAATTGTGGTTGCTTTCATCTAATTATATTTATTTGAGGGCTTAACATATTATGATTTGTTTTATGTGTTGTAGGCAAGGCCATTGCTTGATGCTAATAATCTAAGGGAACTTGTTGATCCTTCCCTTGGTGATGATTATGACTTAGAAGAGATGGAGTGTGTTGTTTTGACTGCATCTTTGTGTGTTGAGCAATCTCCTTTCTTACGCCCTAGAATGAGTGAGGTAACTACACAACCAAAATATATAGTTGCATTATAAATGTGACACAAATAATAGAAAAAAATATTGACTTATTATCACACCAAAACTTTTTAGTGAATAAATTGTTAAGGTTTCATCTCAAAACTAATTGCCTATGAGAGGAGTAGTTCAACAGGTATTTAAACTATTTCCGAGACAATGGGGTATGCGATGTGGGACTTACTTCCCAACATGTCCCATCTACATAAGTCTGTCGGACCAGATGAAGGGTTACCTTTGACCCTAACTAAATGACATCTTTTGGTCCATGACAAGCAGAAAGAAGTTGAGCTCTAGCTCTGATACTATGTTAAGGTTTCATCTCAAAATCAATTAGCTATGAGAGGAGTAGCCTAACAAATATTTAAACAATTACCGAGCCAATGAGGAGGTAGACGATGTGAGACTTATTTCCCAACATCAACTATCTATTTTGACTTATTTTTTCATCCATATTCATAGGAATCAAATATTTTAAATGGTATGGTAATACATGATTGAATATTTTGAATCTAAATAACCTTTTTTTAACATCTTATCTCTTTTGTCACACTCACTCTATTGCATCATAAGTACTTATTTTTTGTTGGAGTCAACCATTATACTATTGTGAATGGAAAAAAGTATAGTAAAACAAGGTTGCACAAAAGGGTATAATTGCATTTCAAAAAGATTGATCTTATTTTTTCCACTGGCTACAGGTTGCTGTAATTCTAAGAGGTGTGCTGAAGTTTTGATGGGTTAAAAATGGCTTTTTTCAGCATGTTATGATACTATTATTATGTTCATGGTGGTATATTTAATCTATTTGGAGCTATTCATAATCTTTTGGTGGTGTTATTGTGATGCCCTAACTGTGTGTGTAATAATTATCACCAGTTTGTTATGTTTTGAGTTCTTCTGGTAGTTACTTGATCTATCTTAATTGGTGATAGATTTTAATTTAGTTACTTTTGTTCGAATAAAATTCTTATCAGAGACACAAATATTTGATTTTACTTGTGTTTCAATAGTAAAAGTATTATTCTATTATATATAAAAAGATAAAAATATCTTAGTATGTTATTGTTTTCTTTGTATCATGTGTTTTTTAAAAAAGTGGGGTTGTAATATGTTGTTTTTTTTCTTCTATTTAAGAGGGATGTTATCATCTTATTTTACCTTATTAATAAATTTATTTCTGTTTACAAAGAATCTCCACAATATAGCTCATGCTAAGGCTAAAGGCTAAAGATTGCTAATGATCTTAAGCTGATGTTGCATGCTAAGGCTAAAGATTGCATCCTTTAGGGATGGAAACAAATCAATGGAATTGGATATGGAAAATGAGTACTCTTGAAAACATCATATTTTCACAAATGTGTCCTAGTTTATCCTTCATTTGGCACCTTAGCAACCTGTCAACTATGTGTTACGTGTGTGGAATCAATTATCCATTATGTTGGACCTGCGACTAAGGAGTCTCCGACCACCAGAAAGTTTCATTGTTATTGCATTAGTTCTATGACTTTTTTTTACTTATAAACTATTTTAATCCTCCCGCATATCCAATGTGAGATTTCATACTTGAATAAATCCAACATATTATCAGAGAATAGTATGGGTTTTGGGATCATGATTTTTCCTAGGACACTGATCTTGTATATGGATTCAAACATTCTTAGGTTACGATTAGTATTTCAACATAATTACAACCATGTCATCACAACTTAATTATGATCATGACATAATAACTGCAATACCATAATCCACGACATAATTACCACCAAATCTACCATAAAATATTAGGTAAGTGAACCATGTGAATGTGGTATTCATGTTTTACTCTAAGGGTATGTTTACGAGTTAAATTTTGGAAGAGAATGAATAAAAGAGAAGACTTAGGAGCCATGAAATACAATAGTGAGATGACTCCAAAGTTTCCCCTTTATCTTCTCTCCCCTCCAAAACTCAACTCACGAACATACCTTTAGTTAATTAAGCTAAACCTTTTTATTATTAGGAGTACAATTGGGTGTTAAACCCATTATATCAAGTTATCAACTTATTTTTTTATAAATAGTTCATATTTAGAACAATATTCAATTGCTATCATTATGCCAATATTTTGAAATAGTATTTGAGGGAAGAAAAAGATTAATGCTTGCCAATATCTTAAATATTGGAATTAATATACTCTCTTTTTTGTTACATTTGAAATAAAAAACTACAACACAAGGAGATCTATCTCTAAGATTTCGGCTACTTTTGTACGAACAATGTCTTAAATCTTTAAACTATCATGAATATTAGGCGTAATCTTATCTCTAAGAAGAAAATGATATATGTCACTTGTAATCCTCCTACCGGAAGGAATCCTAACTGCAATCTAAAACCTTCTCGAAGCTCTGTCGTTGTTCTCACAATAAGTAATTTAATAATTTCCTCCATGAAATGAGTTGTGGTCTCACTGACCAACATATATTTGAGGATTCCTCACATACTTTGGGTTCTAAGAGTGTCTTAGAAATATTTTCTAGATTGACTAAAATGTGGCTCCACCTTCTTACTTACTTAAGTGGGTATCCAATTCCTTTCAAAAGCACCATATAAATCCATTAGAAGCACATAGTTTAACATCACAGTAACACCACCATGTATGTCACAATGATGAGAATGTATCATATATTAAGTTGTATGGCTTCAACTGATCAACAAATTGACATTCATAGTTAGTACAACTTGAATATGTCAAATGTTTTCTTTCGGCAACACCGTTTTGTTGTGGAGTTTAGAGACATGAGACTTGTAATAGTACATTATCAAAACATAGTATGGCCAACCCCAAAAGTTTATGAATATAATATTTATACAAAAAAAGTGACAGTTTGTATCAAGAGACTCCTTTGTTTAAATGCTTGGTTTCTGGACAATTACCTTTACACTGTATACTTCTTTATCCTATCACTCTTTTCTATATACAATCAATGCCTTAGAGTTCGAGTTTACGGCGGAACTGGCGGCTGCCGTGTTAGCTAGCTGGAGCAAATATATGACAACTATAAACAAAAATCTAAACACATGAATGCCTGCAATTCTAGGACAAAATTTTGTTCCCTGGTCTGATCTGCAATGGTTATGCAAACTGCAAAGTAGTTGCTGACCTAGGCCAAGTGCAACTGTGACCATATCGACTAGGATTCGAGAACGTCACGGTATTGGGTCTTCCATCAAGCTTGGCCAGCTGCAACCAGTAGACCACCCCAAAACACCCAGTATAAGATCTACTCTAGAGCTAGTACTCACCTGAGGAAAAAGAATTACTTGTATTATTAGTTGAGCAACAAAACATTGAATGAAACATTAAATAAAACAAAACTAGTGAGTGTCATGATACAGTACCAAGTTTTCCAAATTTCCCTCTACACGAAATAACATAACCGCCATTCCCCTTCCTCCATCAATCTCAGCCTGGTCATTTGATGAGTCAAGTGTCACAGATATGCCAAAATAGAACCAAAAAATTATAACTATACAACGTTAAAGACATCGTTTTTAAGGAAAGTAAAATTTCTGGGGCTCGGTTTGACCACTTACCACACAAGAACATATGCTTACACCTGCAGTGGCCAACACTGTAGTGACCTCAGCCATCATTCCTGAAATAATTGTTTGCCGGGTTGCAAAGATGATAGTTAGATACTTAAATCATATTTGTTTCTTCTATCAGACATGCAAATCATCAACCACAGCAGACACATGGGGATTTTCACTAGATGGAATCAAAATAACAGGCATAGAAACACCGCAATAAATGTTACTTCATCACCCTGCCTTCAAGTGATTTTCTGACCCAACGGGTTTCACCCCGATGATGACACTTAACCTTGTTAGAGCTGAGAAGATGCAGTTAAAACAAAATTCATAAGGACTAAGTTCGAAACATTTATTTAACTGGCATGAGTGATCAGTACAAGATTAAAGATCAACATGCACCATGTGTTAAGTGAATTATCATACATGGTGACTCCTGCATACATAGCATATCCTCGCAAAAGCAGATTTAATCGATATTATTAAAAGAGTAAGCTTACCTCTTCGGTCTATGCATACTACACACAACCATTGGATGGAATGCCCTTCTATGTTGTGCCAAGAAGCAATTTTATGGGCTTGCCAACTTTCTAAACCTGGCAAGACTTCCTTATATCTTGGAGTGTTAACTTGAAGCATCTTGGCCTTATGATTTCTCTGCAGCAATATCTCCCCTTCACCCAAACTATCATACTGTACATGCTTGTTATGTTTTCCATTGACCTTGGGGGTCCAAACACTCCAATTCTTACTTTCGCGGAGAACCTCACCTCTATCTGGATTTGATATTTCCACTCCATTTACAAACATTTCCCCCATCGTGGGTTTGGAGCCACCGGAACCATCTGACAGTTCTTCAGACTCACTATTCCATTCAGAATCAGACACAAACTCATTGACTGCATCTGTCGTGTTATCAGTAGCAGAACGTGCAGCTTGCTCTCTCAGAAACTACGGAAATACAGTTTTGGTTAGAACATAACTTTTTTTGGGGTAGGTGACTCGAACTTGACATTCCTCCTATTAAATCTTACCTTCATTATTTTGTGTCTTGCACTACGTGTTTTAGCATGTTGCAACCACTGCTTATGCCTCTGAAAAGCTGATTTGCTGGAAAGTGCCTGGTAACAAAGTTATGAGCTCCAATTAAGTGAGAAGCAACAGAACATATGGTAATGGTGACTGACCCTTTTGCTTGTATGTACGTGTATATATATATATATCAGAACAAAATATCTCATCATATCAGGAGATAAGTTATCTCCTCCATCTACTAAAAGCATGACATGTGTACTATTTTTTAGTTTTTAAAAATATTTTTGCAGGGAATGATTAAATATGACATGTGTCATGATTTTAGAGGTTGAAAGAGATAGTTCATCTCCTGGTATGAGGAGATACTTTATTATATATATATATATATATGAACGGAAACTAATTTCAATAAATAATGATGTATAAAGGGGTATAAACAATTGGTCATTCTCATGGAAGAAACATACAAATTATTATGAACAAAAAGTGTAAACACATGCAATTCAATAATAAAACATATGACAACACACACTTTTATTGAAAACTGCAGATTCGGCAAAGCATAACATCTTCCCATTTCCAAACATGCAATGTAAACTTATATTTTTACATAATAATTTCCAATTACATGAAATCTATCAATTGAAAAAGCAAACACATGTTGACTTGAATAATACTAACATTGTACATGATTATCTCCACTACTTCTGCATTTGCAAGCAAGTGCGAAGGAGAAACAAGAATACCGTTGACCTGCATTTGCACCATATGAGTCGTAAATATTAAATAATACAAACATTTTGTTTTGTATCAGTCATTCTCTGACAGAGAGTTGGATTTCATAAGCAGACAAATGCGTGAGTGATACCTTTGCAGCTACCATCTTGTTACCAATTTCAGTGTGTATCATGTAAGCATAGTCAATGACAGTAGCACCCTGAGGAAGATTCTTAATCTGCATATGATAATATGAAGAAACGTGTCAAGAAACGGCAGACAATATTCTGATATGAGCATCTTAATTATCAGGTAAATGGTCGTGTTGAACCTGCCAGCTATAGAGAATACCTCTCCCCTGGGTGTAAATACAAAGACACGACTGCCCAACAGATCTCTTGTAATAGTGTCAACAAATTCCCGAGAACTCATGTTCCCGACAAACTCTTCTTGCCATTCTCTAATTGCATTCAGCCAGCCAATCTGTAGGAAAAGGAAATACTTCATTCAATAAATCGGGATCAAGATCTTTTTTTTTTTATTTGTTTCTGTCACACAAGGCGATCATAAGACCAACAGCGTAATGGCATCAAAATTGAGTAAATGGATATACTAAGAACTCTCTTTACAGAAATTTCTATCCTAATTTGTCGGGGACCGATAGCATACTCTGAGTGCAATGTTAGCATTGTTAAGGCACACTGTCTTCCCTCTTGAGCTTTTACTACTAGGCATTGCACTTCCAACCAAGCCAGTAATAAATTCTTTCCCGCTATAATGAGCAGCAATACCCCTCTGAGCTATCAAATCCATTTCTTCTGTTCTAATCTGCAAAAGTCAATAAATCGAAGAGGTCGCATTCATAAATATTTTACGATGAACTTCACGATTGGATGAGGTAGGGCTTTATATACGATTTATGTTATAATTGGGATCTGCATACAATTGTTTGGTGAAAATGAGAAATGCGAAAATGAAATTAAAAATGAACCCAAAAAATTACCTGTACTTCTAGCCTAAACATACTCTCGTACAAAAATGGAATTACGGTTGTCTGAAGACTCTGGTAGCCATTAGGTTTAGGGGTGGCAATATAATCCTTCATCTAAAACAACACAAACAATTTTTTGTCACCAGTCATTGAGAATTTCTTTTTCTAAAAACTATCACTTTGAAACTCTTAAACAAAATTAAGACTAACATACGTACAGATCTAGGAATAGGGCTCCAAATTTCATGGACCAACCCGAGAACATGATAGCATATCTGCACAAAACATGAAAATGAGAGATATACAAAATGAAAGGTGGACAAAGTTGCAAACAATCATATCCATCATCATGGGCAAGTGGCTACCTGCTGTGGAGCGCATAGAGGTCCAACCCCAATGCACGCCTTTGGTTTAATGATAATTCGAAGCTGGTTACGACAAACAGTTGATGTTTCAATAAGAACAAAATATAAATTATTATTTCAAGGAAAGTCTTCATAACGCCTTAAGCTTTTCAAGGTATTTATCAAAGTAAACCTGTGCAATTTGGTTAATCTCATTGATTGAACCTTTTGATTTGAGAACAGCTTTATAAACACTGCAAAGGACCGATAATATTTCTTAATGAATAGCCATAAAAGTACCTCCTCAAATTACAAAACAAAATATGAATAAACCATGTAGAACCACTTTAAGCAAGAATAATTTCACTTTTACATATAAAATGCACATGACATCACGGACTTCCGTTTTAATAGTAAGAAAATGGCCATTGGCGCTGAGTTTTGTGGTTTAACCTGTAAGGCTCTTTGCAGACAGCACGGACTTCCGTTTTAATAGTCAGAAGATTCAACAAATGATCGTCTTCGATTTTCTTCACCAATATTTTGTTAGCCTATCAAAGAAAGGGAAAAAAAGAAGTTTGATAAACGAACTGCGCTGTCATGAAATCACACAGAAAGAAGTTTAATAATTACACACTAAAAGAAACGTGCAGTTATAAATTTTCTACATGACTGTTATAAATAAATAAAAATTTACTTGATTATTTGAATACCAATTAAGATAGGCAAACATGCATTACCTCCAGAAGGTCTTTCTCATGTTCTTTGTATAGGTCTGCAACCCTTCTCTTGACCTTAGCATAATCTTCGGCATTTGTGTACATGAATGAGAGGTTTTCTAGTTCTGCCTGCATCATTAAAAAGTATTATTAAAAATTATGAAACAGCATAATATCGAATCGTGCCATTGCAGGAACAAAACATGAATGCTAGTTCTCGATGACTGAATAACTCCAGTATACCTTAATTTGATACATCCCAAGCAACTTTGCTAAAGGGGCAAATACCTGTAATGTCTCCATTGCAATGCTAGTCTGTAAACGGTACAGTAATGTTAGAAAAACATTAGGAACTAGGCATATCATATTCTCAATCCATTTGATATACATAGAACATGATAAAATGGTAATATTACTATAATATTGAAACAAGAAACAATTTAGGCATATTGAGTACAATTAACATTTAATTTTTTTACAAAATACAAACATCAATGGTAACAACAGAATGCAGTAAAGGCCACTCAATCAAAAAAGATAGTTCTTCAAATACAATCAAATTCACTTCCTTTTTCGAGGTATTGAAAATTAATGCAAAGTGTCTTGAATGGATTTATGATTCTCAATTTCAAAGTCCGAGGCAATAGACATTCATAAGCAATATATATCTAAATACCTAACTTTTCTTAATTGCAAGGCCATAATACTTCGTTTCGTCAGAATAGAAAAGAGTAATCACAGCTCTTTATTAGAATCAATGCCACTAACCTGTTTATGTGGAGGCATATGTGAAAGAGTGCGCATGTTATGTAACCTGTCAGCTAATTTGACAACGATAACACGAACCTGCAGCAAGAAATTAATTGGTGCCGAACTGCTCTCAACATGGAATACACTGGGAATAAACGAGTATGTATTATGTAAATGTGATCACCTCCTCTGTCATGGCCAGAAACATTTGCCGAAGATCCTCTGCTTTCACATCTTGAATGGAATCTTTATCATTCTTATACTTCAGTTTTCCAAGCTTTGACACCTAGTTAGGATAGAGAAGATAAAATACATCCAATTCATTCGGTGAATTGATGAATATGGCAACCAAGCTATTGAAGATTATAGATAGTTAATAAACTATAATCGAGTTTCAAGAAAATAAGAACCTTAGTCTCTCCTTCCACAATGTGGCGTACAGTAGCACCAAACTCCTCCTCAATCCTCTCAAAAGTAACGACATTTGTATCCTCGACTGTGTCGTGAAGTAATCCGGCAGCAATTGACTCCCAGTCAAGTTCCTGAACAAAGGGTTTGATTCATTATAAGCATCTGGTTTTAATAAATTTATATTTACAATTTCCAAGAGGAGGAAACATTTCTGCGCAACTCACAAGTTCTCCCAGAATACATGCAACCTCAACTGGATGAATGATAAAAGGTTCACCACTGCGTCTTTTCTGACCATCATGGGCTTCAAATGCTAACTGTAAGAACAGGTAGTAAAACAGACACAACCAAAGGGTAAACCCTACTATTTTGAAGAGATGATTTTGCAAGAAAGAGCGTGTTAAGATTGATTACGAACTAGATAGCTTACCATAAGAGCACTATGGACTAACTCTAGTTCTTTATGAGACAGGTATGAGATCACAGGTTTAAGATCCTGAAGCAATCAGACGATATAAAGTATGACTCAAATGCTAGCAAAGACGATGTCCCTGTTTTCAGAATCGTAATCAATATTAGACATGCCAGGTTTAGTGAATACATACATCCCACAAACTTTCAGGGGAAACTTCATTGGCAGCTTCCCGGGAGAACACCGACGAACAACGTAGTTGCCATCTTCGAGGGGTGACTTGAGACAAACTAGATCTAGAGAGTCCTTCAAAAAGCAAGATATTAAGTGCTTCATCTGGATATGAATCCATTGTACTACAGGCTTCACAATCCTGAAAATTATTATGATTGTCAATTAATCTAATTAGTAACAATCATAGTATCCGAATAACACATAAGCAGTTATAGGTTTAAATTGCCGTTGTAGTTACGTCACTTCACCACAAATTGTCGGAAAAATACGGTTGCAATTGCCACAACAACGCAGTTACAGAAACTACCAAAGTTGCAAAATATTGTAGCAGTTGCAGATACCAATTTAAAACCATGTAAGGAACATTAAAACATCAACATGTAACTATTTTGATGTATATGAAGATATGGAAATAAGGATCATCTCTGCACACCATAAACCTCTTACCCAAAATGAAAAATAGAAGTAATACATCAATTAATTGCTCGCGTCCATAATTTCTGCACCCTGACATGAGTCAAATTTGGGAGCATTCACTCAATTCTAAATAACAAAACGCCAAGAGAAACTGTAAAAACTTACAAAATTATACCGGTTCCTTCGTCCGTTTCGCCCATTCAACAATGAGGAACACTGATCAGGATGAGCTGTGCTGGCCAGGAATCCGGTAAGGACCCTAGGAGCTTTCCAAGCACACGAGAGAAGACTACAGTCATAGCTACCACTACCGTCCCCTCTCCATAACTTGCATACATTTACACATTCTAAAGAAACTGCAATATACCAGAAACACACTTTCACTCAAAAATCACACTTCCAAATTTTCACTTCAAAGAAAAATTAATAATAATAATGATGATTAAACCAAACAAAAGAACATTCATTATAACACTGACACTATAGTAATTCATAATTCTGTTAGGAGTCCCACATTGGGTAGCAGAGCAAATTCAACGTGATACTAAACCAGTTAAGCCATGAAGCTCGCTCACCTAATAGACTAGTCTTTTGAGTTTGGCAAGTTCTTGATAGCAACCTTCGGTGTCTCAAAATTAAAAATAAAGAAAAAAAGCATTTTTCCGGATTCCAATACACGGTTGGGAATCTACGCAGACACTCCTCCCAGTAATGTTTTTTCTATACACATAAACCTTAATATGGATACAAAGGACCCAATCCAATTCTACTTGAACCAGCACACTAGGCATTAGGCAACCTATATAGTAGAGCCCGCAAAGTTCACACTTCACAGTTTATTAACATTTTCTCTGAAAGATAACTAGAAGGGAAAAAAACTTACACTAAGATACCAAAAAAGTTTATGATGCTTCAATTGGTATAATGTCAATTTGTACATGGAGAAGGAATCTTCAGCCACATAAAACATTAAATAGGGCGACCCAGTACACGACACTCTCAGTTAGTAAGGTATGCAGCCTTACCTACAAGATGGAGACACTGTTTTCAGGATTTAAAACAGTAACCTCATGGTCACTAACCTTACCGTTGCGACAAACTCACTCAATTGGTGTATAACATTAAATTAAATAGATAAAATAAAATAAGAAACTAAAAAAACAACATAAGTTGAACCTAGGCACTAGAGAACCTACATAGTATTATCCTTAAATTAAAGTTCATTGTTTAATAACATTTTCTCAGCAACACACAACATTCACATAGCTATGAGGAAAACCCAATATTCAAAAAATAAAATAAAAATATGCTACTTTTAATTATCATTGTCTAGAACATTGACAAAGTAGACAAACCTGACATGGAAGGAGCAGATACCATTTTTTAAAGAACCAGTGCAATCTCATTGAACCTTTAATCCAATAAGATTTGGAATTGGAAGCAAACAAATAATGGGGTCATTGAACTTTGAAGCAAAAGGGTGACAGAGAATGAGTATTAGAGAGAGAGAAACTGAGAAGAGTGAGAAATGGTTGTTATGTTGTCCATGGTATTTGACTAATATCCTGTCCCAGAATTATTATGCTTTATTTTTCTATTCAATCAAATTTTACAAAATAATATTAAATGTTAATTTTTAATTTTGTTAATTTTATTTTTAGTTGAATGGAAATTTCTAATTACACAAAGTGAGACATGAATAGAAACGTTTGATTTTTATTTGATGGGATTGGTACTATGAAGGAAATAAATGAAGGGAATAAAGACATGGTACAATGAGATATCAACTTTGGCTAAGGCCACACAAATATACATAGACTTTCATCTTAGATATTCTCTTTTATCTTTTATATTTATTGTCACTTTTCTTATGTTCGAAAGCTATTATTTAAATTGTTAAGTATATCCTCTTTCGAACATTATATTCATCAAATTAATGACACGAGTTTGTCTCTTATTTAATAATCATTTAACCTAATATAAAATTAACAAAAAATATTGGGTGGTGTTTGATGATTCTTCCTTTTGTAGTTAATATTATTTTATTGATATTTATTCATTTTTTGGTCCTAACATAAGTTCAAAGCAAAAAAATTAATCAAAGGGTATATGACTAAACGTTAGTAGAGAATACTTAACTTATGGTTACCCATAAAGATATTATTAATGATTTTCTATAATAATAATTTATAGGTGATGACAAGTATTATAATGTTGCCCATCTATATATTTATAAGGATTTAATATATTGTTACTGTAAAGTTTTTTATACTCATATCATATCATTTATTATTGATTTGTATTACTTTTATTTGAGAGACAATAATAATTAATATATGAATGATAAATGACATATTAATAGTGTAAAAAGTAATTATTATGTGAGTTGTATAAATCTTAAATCCTATTTATAATTAGTTGGATAGGAATTGAAGTGTTAGAGTCTCCATACATCTGAATGCACTTTTTATCATGATGGTTACCCAAAATGATTATTATGAGACAATAAAGGTTGAACTTTGACCAAATTCTTTGTGTTGCTAAAATCAAATTGATTATAATTACATATGAGTATTAAGATACATATATATCATAAGATGATTTCTTTGATTCTACTTTAGTATGAATAAAAAAAGACGTTAATATAATAGTATAAAGTTTTCTTATATCTTAAAATGACCAAAAAATCAAGATTAATAATTGAGATTATTATCATTTTATATTATATTCACCTTTTTCATCTTTAACATTTTCACCCATAAAATTTTTATAGATAAAACTCGGGTTAAATGATTTAATTTTAAATAAATGAATTCAATATTATGGTATTATTTTTTTATAATTTAAAGATGATTTTTTAATAAAATTAAAATAAAAATATAGTTTCCACAAAATTTTTTGTCATAGAAAAGTACCTATTTTAATGTTATTGTAGATAATAGATGTATCCAAGCCTCTGAATCCTTATCCTAATCGGAATAAGTGACTTAGTGACACAACATTGTCAAAAATGTCACTATCCTGCACGTCAAATTAGAAGCACGTGCTTTCACAAGATAGGTGCTTTCTTTCTTTTCATTTATTTATTTTTTCTTAACAATTATAAACTCATATCTATACAATACATCTATATTGTCCTATACCTAATGGCAAAATATACTAATATTTGTTGGAATTATAGGATGGATGTATAGAGGGAGAAAAATATTATTAAAGTATTAAATTGTATTGATAATATTGTGAGTAATGATATTGTAATTCTTTGATACATAATATCAAATATTAATCTCTATTTATATTAATATTAGACTTTTGATTAAATAAGAAACAAATCATAAAATATAAAATAAATTGATTTCAGTACTAAGATATTATAAACAAATCTAAGATTTGATTATGATAATATGAGATATTATATTTATATCTATGTATCATCTAGATATTATTTTGATATATTAATTCTAAGATACTTTTTATATATTCTAATACGATTAGAATTATGAAATAATTTTCAATTTGAATGATATAATTATAGGTACCACAACCAACACAATAACCACATTTATCATCATAATTTGGATATAGAATAAAAAAGAAAAAATTATAACATAAAATAAATTGAATACAAAAAAATTATAATATAAAACCAGTGTTATTAATATCACACAGGTTATCAAACTGGTTAGAGGGTTGATATAGTGGCATAACGTTAAGCTGATGGTTCATTAATTAAACAGCATACCGGCAAAGTTAGATATACATATATAATATATTAATATTAATATTTAAAAATCAATAAAAAACAATAATTTTCTATCATTAAAAATTAATTTTAAATAAAAAATTGACTGGTACTGTTCAATTAAAAAATTGACTGGTACGACCAATTTTGATCAATTTTAACAACCGATATAATTACATGACTAATATAATTGTTATATTGTATCAATATTGAAACCAATTCAGTGATTGAACTAGCCAACACAAATCAGTTTTTTCAACACTATATTTTCTAATAATTAAAAATAAATTATATAGAAATTGAATATTGATTACTTATTACTAAAAATAATAACAGAGGTCGGCAGACTATAATTAATAAATGATAAAAATAATAACAGAGGTCGGCACAATAAAATTAATAAATGACAAACAAAAATGTAAGTTATTATTATTTCCAATTTTGATGTTCTACTTTTTTTCCATTTTTATATTAATAACAGTAGAAGGTTCGCCACGTACACCACCTTCTCTCACTCCTCTTACTACAAACTCAACTCTGATTCTTTGAAACCAACACGTGTCTCAATCATTTCCCACTCTTACTTTTCTATACTCTCCATGTCACAACCATGTCTCATTTCCTAACCCGTACCAATGAGAATGTTAGTTTTTGTTTTTTAAAAAAATTCTTTTATTCGTCCGGGATAGGGAAAAACAAATAAAGAAGAAGAACACAACAACATAAATACATAGCATAACATAAACATAAGACAGTGATAATCATAATCATCAATCATGTCTAGTACTAAGTTTGGTCGAGTTCTTAGTATCAGAGACAGAGTTGAAGATACTCTCTCTCTTCATCGTAACCAACTCATTTCTCTCCTCTCTAGGTTCTTCTTCTTCATCCATCAACCTTAACTTTCTTTTATTTATTTATTTATTAATATCATTATTTTCTTATCATACCCAGTTTTATATGTATGATTATCTGTTATCTAAACACCTTGATTTACCATTTTTTTAAAATAAGCTAAAATGAGCTTATTTTGCAATGTTTTCTATTTAACTTTTTGGATTAAGTTAAAAAGAGCTTATAATAAAATTAACTATTTTGTAAGCTCAAATAATAAACTATATATATATATATAGAGATATATTACATGGCAAAATAAACTATTTATAAGCTCTTCCCAGATGATCTTTGAACTAGTTTATGTCAGTTTTGTCTTTTTTCAAAGAAGCTGAAAGTGATGTATTGTTTGTTTAATTTTTTTATTATTAAAAAAAGCACTTAATATTTTAATAGTATGTTTTAGAAAAAGCTTTTGTAGATTTTTCATGTATGGACTCAATAATAGTTGTATAGTTTGATTTAATATTGTTGGATGTGAGAAGAAAACATGTGTAGTACAAAAACAATTGTTAGTTACCTGATCAAGATGAAAGAACAGATAAATATAGAGATGAAATCAACCTATTTTGACTTGAATTTTTCAGCTTCTTATAGAGAGGAATGTTTATGTGTAGATTGATTTTAGAGAATTACTTGTTGAAAATTCTGTACAGTTGGCCCAGTATATTTTGGCTTCTTGAAAAATCACTTTTCACCGAAATCAATTTAGCAGAATAACTTTTTTTGAAGTCTAAAAGAACAACCTTTATGCTACACTGCATGTGTCTTTCTGTTTCAGTTTTGTAGCTTTCAATTTCAGTGTATAATGATATTTTTTATTTTTTTGTTTGGAGATATGTGGCACAGGGTAGAGGGATTTTGCAGCCCCATAGTTTGATCGATGAGCTCGAAAACAATCTTGGTGAGGATCAAGAAACACTGGATCTTAAAACTGGCCCTTTTGCCGAAATCATCAAGTCTGCACAGGTTAGTTTCTGTCTCATAACTTTGGTTTAGATCAAATTATTTTCTCATATAACTCTGTTTAGCATTGTTTTACTCACAAATGTTATATATGATATTTACAAGTTGCCGTTTTATGGATTCTAAATTTATAGCTTAAACTCGCTTGCCTATTATTACGCTTAAGCGAACAGCGTTTAGTGGCAGCTTCTTTAACTTTGTGGCCAAAATAGTGTAGCAATTACATATTCGTTTGGCTGCGCTTTATTGAAACGCAGATAAGCTCCATCGATGGAGGACACAATGTAAAAAAATCACCTTTTGTTGTATGAACTTACTATTGAAATCTTTTCGTATCTATCACTTTTCCACACGACAATGTGACAAGAAAGAACATTGAGAGGATCCATTATTGCAGCCACCGTTGACTTATATTTTAGTTATTTGAAAAAGTAAAAATGAAATCGAATATTAATCGGAAATTATTGGAAGTTAAAGAAATCTCACATTGGATACAATTGGGGAGATTGGATAACATATAAGTGAAAGACACATAGACCCGATGCCTTGAAATTTTGGGTCAAGTTGTGGAGTTCACTTATGTTCTTACTCACTTAGATTTTTGAAGAAGAAAACCAACTCAACCTTTCATATTGCAAGACTTGGGCAATGCCCGATCATCAATTTCGATAAAACTATGGCATGAAACTATCATATTCGAGAAAAATTAAAGAGTTACTTCACTCGTGAAGATTTAAATATCATATTAAAACGTCTAGCATTATCTTCGTGCAGGAAGCTATAGTTTTGCCTCCCTTTGTGGCAATTGCAGTTCGTCCAAGACCTGGTGTTTGGGAATATGTCCGTGTGAATGTACATGAACTCAGCGTGGAGCAATTGAGCGTTTCTGAATATCTCAGCTTCAAAGAAGAACTTGTAGATGGAAAGTAAGAAATGCTTAGCTTTTATAATATATAACCTCTCTGGTCTTGTACCGTAACTAAATGTGTACTGTAATGACTACAAATACAAAACAACAACCAAGCCTTAACCCCGCTATGTGGGGTCGGCTTTCTACTGTAATGACTGTTTTTGTTTTATATTTGTGCATCAGGATTAATGACCGTTTTGTATTGGAGCTTGATTTTGAGCCATTTAATGCATCATTTCCACGTCCAACCCGCTCATCATCCATTGGCAACGGTGTCCAATTTCTCAACCGCCACCTATCTTCAAATATGTTTCGTAACAAAGATTCATTGGAGCCCTTGCTCGATTTCCTCCGAGTTCACAAATATAAAGGCCAAGTGAGTTTGCTATGCTAAGCACTTTTTACTTGAAATAAAGTGATTAGTTTTTTACTCGTGTGTTGTCATGGTACAGGCACTGATGTTAAATGATCGTATACAAAGCATTTCCAAGCTCCAGTCTACTTTGGGCAAGGCTGAAGATCATCTTTCTAAGCTTGCACCCGATACACTCTATTCTGAGTTTGAATATGTGTAAGCGTATCTATGATAATGGATTTACATGACTTTACTTTGTAGAAGGAATGGTGTAAGAATTGTGTAGGACATTTGAGTTTAAAGTTTTTACCTTTGACTCTTTTCTGCTTGTAGATTACAAGGAATGGGCTTTGAGAGAGGTTGGGGTGATACTGCCGAACGGGTTTTAGAGATGATGCATCTACTATCCGATATTCTTCAGGCTCCTGATCCTTCTACACTAGAGACTTTTCTTGGGAGAGTGCCTATGGTGTTCAATGTTGTGATATTATCTCCTCATGGCTATTTTGGGCAAGCCAATGTCCTGGGTTTGCCTGACACCGGTGGCCAGGTATTTTTATCTATCATATGTCGGAAGAACATTTGATCTGAAGATTGTTCAGTGCCCCTTATTTCTTTGTCATTTATATCTTTCTTGTCTTCCTTTGTTCGAGTTATATAGTATATATAAGTTCTATCCTACATGAAAGGTTTTTTCTATCTGCAGGTTGTCTATATACTAGATCAAGTGCGTGCCCTTGAGAATGAGATGCTCCTTCGGATCCAGAAACAAGGACTTAATTTCGCTCCTAGAATTCTAATTGTAAGTGGTACTTCTTCGGTCAGGTTCTTCATAGTTCACAAGGTTGTTTTCTAGTTGATTGTTCTTGCAGTTAAATCAAATCAAAATATTATGCTGTTCTGAAGGTTACCAGGTTAATACCTGATGCGAATGGGACAACATGCAACCAGCGGCTAGAAAGAGTCAGTGGTACTGACCACACTCATATTTTGCGAGTTCCATTCAGATCAGACAAAGGCGTTCTACGTAAATGGATCTCAAGGTTTGATGTATGGCCTTATCTGGAGGCTTATGCTGAGGTAAATATCCATCGGCATGTCTATCGTGGTTGAATTGTTCACCCGACTAAGGCCCGTTACTTGGAATTAGTGATTTCTTAGCTTCGTTTAGACAAAGAGTTCTCTAATACATACTTTATAATTGCCATGCAAGCCTTTCCATTTAATGTTGATGGTTATGCATATCAACAGGATGCTGCCAGTGAAATCATTGCCGAGTTACAAGGTTATCCTGATTTCATCATCGGAAACTACAGTGATGGGAATCTTGTTGCATCTTTATTGGCTTATAAGATGGGAGTTACTCAGGTCCTTATCCCTCTTATTTGTCATCTTACATTGATATACATAATATGAGAGCTCGATTTATCTTCTTCTGTTCATTTGTATAGTGCACAATCGCACATGCACTGGAGAAGACAAAATATCCAGATTCAGATATATATTGGAAGAAATTCGAGGAAAAATACCATTTTTCATGTCAGTTCACTGCTGATCTAATAGCAATGAATAACGCTGACTTTATCATCACAAGTACATACCAAGAGATTGCAGGAACGTAAGTATCATTTTGATGAAATGTAGTCTACTTCATGATTTGCGATGAGTCATTTCTTGTGATTCTACTTTATACATTTCTCCTTTCTATTTGGCTTGTTATTATTATCGACTATATAACTTATATAATTCACCCCGGCATTTCTTTTAAATATATGCTCTGAAATGGTACACTACCATGCTTATATTTCTAATGTGGTTGGCTTCTATTTGTGGAGCTCTACATACCCATCATTACATGTGCATACATACTATGATTATCCCAAGAAACTTATTCTGTGTTTGGTGCCCATATATTCTGCTGTTTCAAGATTCCTAGATTATTTTTTGGTTATGTTGTATAAAAAAGACACGTTATTTATACAACATAAGAAAGAAAACTGTTGCAGAAAAAATAAATTCCTACGTGAATAGCATTAGCATCACATAACTCTACATTGAAGGATGAAATATTCCTAACAGCCATATTGACTCTTTATTACCTAATGAATAGGAACATAACAACTTTTGACTCATACTAATCAACAATTACGTATGGTAATTGTGACCCTTATAGCGTATGAAAATTCACTTAGTTATATGAGCTAATCATTTCATTTTCTTATGTTATCTTTCAGGAAGAATACTGTTGGTCAGTATGAGAGCCACAGTGCTTTTACTCTTCCCGGACTCTATAGGGTTGTTCATGGCATTGATGTTTTCGATCCCAAGTTCAATATTGTATCTCCTGGAGCAGATATGTCGATATATTTCCCGTACTCGGAAAAGCAGAAAAGACTTACAGCTCTGCATGGTTCAATTGAAAAGCTATTATATGATCCTGAGCAGACTGATGATTACATGTGAGTCTATTTCAATTGCTTAAATTTTCAGTTTGGTTTATTTACTTCTGCAAGAATCAATATCTCTTTTAAGTAACTGGTCGTAAGATTAATTTGATTATTCTACCTTATCCATGGTCTAGAGGGTCTATACGACTGACAGTTGATTTAGTTCGCGTCATGCGATAAGTTATATAAGTATGAATCATTAGCTTCTGGTCATCACCTGTCTTTCAGTCATGGTACCGATCTGCTGTAACCTGTGGTCGGCTGTAGATGTAGACACTCAGTAGCCGATGCCCTGTTTGGAATCCGACCTTGTCCTCCACATGCTTACTTCTAAATAGGGATATAATATGCAAAGCTGTTCATAAGAATTATTGAGAAGCGCGACACATTTTTTAGATTTGAATATGTGATCATGACAGTTAATAGATTTTCTCTTGAATCTGGCAGTGGTTCACTGAAAGACCGATCAAAGCCCATAATTTTCTCCATGGCAAGGCTAGACAGAGTGAAAAACATGACTGGTTTGGTAGAAAGCTATGCTAAGAATAAGAAATTGAGGGAACTGGTTAACCTTGTCGTTGTAGCTGGCTATATTGATGTTAAGAAGTCCAGGGACAGAGAAGAAATTGCAGAAATCGAGAAGATGCATAATCTCATGAAAGAGTATGATTTAAATGGTGATTTCCGGTGGATCGTTTCCCAAACAAATAGAGCACGTAACGGTGAGCTGTATCGCTACATAGCCGACACAAAAGGCGCTTTCGTTCAGGTATTATACTAATGTCTCTTCACTTGTTTGATTAACCCCTCAGCCTCAGGTTATATTGCATACTACGTTTCTCTCTTCTACTTAATTAATTGTTTTATGTTTCTCTCTCTCTTAAAGTGCTATTATATGGTAGTTTGGTGTCTAGGAGGTACAGGGAAAACATTTTAAGAGTATCCATAAAGTATCGGATTTATAAATTATTTATTTTTCAAAAAAATAATTTCGATACTCTTTGGATACATATCGATGAAGTATTAGAGAGTATCGATATCAGATACTTATCATATTCGAATAATGTGACGGTTATTGAAGTATCGGTGCTTCATAGCTTTCATAGCTCTCAGGCATCATTCATAACTGTTTCCTTTTTTCTTTTTCCAGCCTGCATTCTATGAAGCTTTTGGACTTACAGTTGTGGAGGCTATGACTTGTGGGCTTCCCACATTTGCTACATGCCATGGTGGTCCTGCCGAGATAATCGAGAACGGTATATCAGGATTCCATATTGATCCTTATCACCCGGACCAAGTTTCTGAGCTATTGGTTGAATTCTTCGACCGATGCAAGGAGGATCCTAGCCATTGGAATAAGATATCTGATGGAGGTCTTCAAAGAATTTATGAAAGGTGGGTAATTTTCGTAAAACTTGTTCCATTTTTTGGTACGCCGATGCTAATCAAGCATTAAACAGGTACACCTGGAAGATCTACTCTGAAAGGCTCATGACTTTGGCTGGGGTTTATAGTTTCTGGAAATACGTATCGAAATTAGAGAGGCGCGAAACTCGACGATACCTTGAGATGTTCTATACACTTAAGTTTCGCGATCTGGTGAGTGATAAGTACATCTTTTCCCTTCCCGTGTTAGTTTTCAGAAAAAGTTGCCATGCTATCATGCACTTCTTTTTAATTTTATAGCATTAAATGCGATTGAAATAATATGCAATTGTTACATGTAATATACTTTAGCCTTGACATGCGACCCTTCTGGGTCCATGAATTACTGAGTCTGCATTCTTCAAACTTAAATATCTCTTTAGGGTGACATACTCAATAAATTCGTGAGTTCATGTGTCGCATGTCAAAAATGAGGTGTTACATTGCGGGTATTGATTTAAATTTTGTTCTGCACAATTTCCTTTTCAGGCAAATTCTGTTCCACTTGCAAATGATGATCCAAATTAACCTGTTGGTGTCTTAGCAGCACTGTTTTTCACTATGGATTAATAGCAGACAATAAAAAGTCTTATATGTACATAAAAGTCTGCTTCTTGTGTTGTAAAATGTAGAACTTCTGATTATGTTGATTATGTATGAAATGCTGGATACTTTTTGTTGGATATATATCTCTGTTTCCTTTACTTGTGTGTCATTTCATTTTCATATTTATGCCTTATCCTTTAAAAACTTATGAATTGCTGAAGTATTAGTCATTTTTTATTTCACATTTATATGTTCCTTTTGTGAACAAGGATATGTTGTCTCTGGATCTGTGTTTCAGATCAATCAAAATATGTTATGTCAATTAAAAAAAATTAAACATTCATGATTTTTATTTTATTTTTGCTTCATTTTGATTGATGCGGCGAGACAAACTTGAAGACGTGTTTGGGGACAACAGATCTGGTCATCCTTTTGCCATTAAAAATAGGTTGTTGAGAAATGTGAAAGCAATTTTTTTAATAGGGATGACAAAAATACTCGGACTCATGGGTATCCGTCAAAATACTCGCAATGGATACCCGCAAAAATAGCTTCTGGGTGGGAACGGGTATCATGATATCCGTCCTGCAAGTACCCGCGTATATATTTCAATTAAATATTTTATATTTAGTTATTATTAATTTAACATTATATTTGTTTATTTTATTATTACTTCATAATAAAATTTAGTGATAAGACTATAATCATAAAATTATTATATTAATATCATATTATTTAAGTAAAAATTATTTTTATAGGTTAATTATTATAAAATATATAAAAATAAAATTATAATTGGAAACTCATTGGATACCCGTGAATACCCGCTACCCACACAGGTACCATAAATAGAGCGAGTATAGATGCGAGTATACACTATTTGTGCCGGTATCGTCCCTATTTTTTAACATGGATTTGCTTTGAGGGTAGATTATTGGAATTATCCTGCGTGGGAAATATTTTGGGACAGATACTTTATTCTCAATCCTTAATGTTTCTAGCTTTCAACGGTCAAATACTCGTTATCCACGGCATGTTAAAATAATCACTACCTAGTAAAATACTCTATCTACTTGTCCCACGTTTTATGTGTCATTGTGTCCCAAACTAATTGTAAGGTGTCATATATTTTAAAATAAAAATATAAAAAAATAAAATAACATTTTTATATTATTTGATGAGATATGATTGACTTGTTACGTAGAGACAGATGATCTTAATTCTAGTTTATGATAAGATTATTTCCAAGTTTCAAGGAATGGAGACCCTCAATTCAACTAGTTTTTAAATAAAACCGTGCCTCTATAAAGCTATAACATGCTTTGTTTAGTCCATCGTGCAAATAATTAATTCAATATCCCACAGATCCACACATGCACCAAGTTCTTAAATCTGACAATACAATCCCACTCTCCAAAACTTGACATATACCCCAATGTTTCAAATTATGCGATTTAATTTAGCCGATGTGAACTTTGACTCTGATATTATGTTAAAGTTTCGTCTCAAAACTAATTGATAATGAGATAGGCGATGTGAGATTAAATTTCCAACAATTTAATTTACATTGGATATGAGATGATGAGTAGAAAATTTCGTAAGTGAAAAAAAAATTTACTCTTAAGATTTTAGTTCGAGACATATATCTCACTTGTAAGTCTTCAGTCTTCCCATGTCCATGTTGCAATGGACTTCACTCTCCATAAGCGATTGGGTCCAACAATAGGTACAAGAGTCGATGGTACAATTAGGACATAATGTACTTAAGGGGAATCAAATGAGTAAGTGCATGGTGCCCACAATTAAGGAGAGGGATTGTCGAACAAGTGTGAAATTACACATTGAATGAAACTCATAAAACTATTGTTCTATAATAATACAATGTGCAAAGGGCTAAATAAAGACATAACTTCTTTCACATAAATTAATACCTTTTTCTCGTGACACTAGCAAAGTGTAAAATAATACATTCAACAATGTGCTTAAGGTTTGGGGGTTTGTGCTATATATTATGTAGCTTCTCTATCCCTCTCTTACCTTGTGCACTTCCTAGGAATACAACCAAATTTACTTAAACTTCAACAATTAAAACAAGATACACACAAGTTTTTCACGGATGAACATCTTCTGTCCCAAAAAGTGTATCACTCAATATATCACTGCTTGTGATTGATCAGAAAAATACTTAATTGTTAAACTTTTAACTTTTTTACATTTTTTTCAAGCAGTGACACATGGAGTACCACACTTTTCTCGGACTAGAGTTGGCCAAATGAGTGTGCAAGATAACCAAGGGCTCCTACTAAGGGTGCATTCAGGTAAGTGGCTGGCTCTGATTGTTCATAATCTGACCTTTCATCAGGGAACCTATCATATTGGTCTGGTCCTCCAACTATGGCACCAACTAGAATGTTGGGGTTAGGGGATTGTGAGTTCATAACATTGAATCCTTCTGAGCATTGGATCTTGCTAGGGTGTTCATAAATGGAAGGTAGAGATGAGCCTCTATGGTGTATCCTTTGTGGGTACTTTGGGCCATACCCTACCATGTAGGACATCTCTAAGGGATTGTCTCCTAGCAAGTAATCCACCTGCAAATTAAGAATCAGGTTCCATTAACTAGAAGGAATGATAAATTATTATATAATCAAGTTATTAATTAGTGGATAATTATTACAGAATGATTCACTTACTTTACATTTTAGTCATCAATTCTAGATAAATTCATTGATTTAGAACTACTCATTAATTCAAACCATTAGATTTTCCTAGAATTAATAACTAAGATGTGGAATAAGTTTAAAAAACATACTCTTAGAATAAGTGGACTCTCTCCCGTTATTATAACTTATAAATAATTAATTGCTTAAATTTATCTGCTCAACTTTCACAATCTAGTTTTATGTCACATTCACAATACATACAATGATGTGACTGGTCTAGTGAGTTCAGATCCTCTCCTGTACTGGACTCCTGTACTACAGGACTCCTGTATTGGAGAGTCCAGTACAGGAATGTAAGGCCAAGATTAACTTGATCATTTGCAATAAAATTTTAAGTTAAAATCAAAACCATTAAAAAACATCAAATGTCACATGTCATGATCTCATTCAGTACTGGACTATCCAGTACTATAGAGGATCTAGATTCTGGTCTAGTATAATTAACTTTAGGGAATAAATGCTCTCATATGTTCTTTCTTGTGAGGAGAATTTATTAATGACCCAAGTTAAAATCAATAAATTTTAGAGAATAAATAAAGTATATTTTTCGCCCCAGCAAGTAAAATAATGACATGTGTATTGTTTTGTTTTGTTTTAGAAATATTTTTGTAGAAAATGATTAAATGATACACATGTCATGATTTTAATGGCTGAATGAAATAATTTATCTCCTTATACCAGAAGATACATTTTTCTCTAAATTTTATATCTATCTCTATGTTCATCTATCACAAATTTATTTTCTTGTATCAATATCTTATACATATAAGGTCTTACTGGACCCATATGTATTATACTAGGCCAAAATTGAAAGATTTAATTCCTGATAACGACATTTATTGGAATGGTTAGTCACGCACCGTGTCCCATGGTGTGCATCGGTTATGATTGATTTTTAAATATTCAATAATTAATAACCAAAGATGATCAAAGATAATGTTTTCTTAGACCAAATAGAATGAATGAATCATGTCTATAAAAGTGTATAATGTTGAAGTAATAAGGTGTCATTATTTTTACCTGTTTTTTGGCCATTGCCCTGAGGCTCTTTGGGGTTATAATAGTTCCACCACAGTTCACAACCATATGAGCTGATGTTAAATATTTAGCATAAGTTAAGAGCAAAAATGATGTTGATGTTACATATTGCATGTTGTTATCATTCATCTTGAATAAAAGTCCACCTGTGTTGTTTTTTCAAGTCACAGGAACCAAAAATTATGTGTTACAAATTGGACCACAAAAAAGTTGAACATAGAAAGAAGGGACAGGAACCTCACCTGGGGTATATTGTGTTGAAGAGAAAGAGGCCCCAGGAATAATAGAACAAATAAAATTATCAGCATGACCCTTATAGTCATGAAGGGTATTCACCTTTTGAACAAGAAACGCCTAAAAAAAGAAAACAAAGCAATGTTAAAAACTATTAATACTGTACTAATGATCAAACCGCTCATGGTACTAGTATGGTGGTACAATAGTTCAATCAATGATTCACTAATTAAACCGCATAACGGTTAAGTCAGATAGAAGATAATAACTACTTTTATTTGTGTCATTTGTTAAAAAAATGTGTCACTTGGTGGTAGACCATGGTTTAGAAGTACAAACAAAGATAATACTTGTATGTTTTACCAACATTTTGGTAAAAAGTACGTCAGTTTCATTAAAAAATTAATTTTAACCGACCGATTTTGATTAGTATTATTGCACGACCAGTATAATTGTTATACAATATCGATATGAATAACGGTTTTCAAGTTGAACATGCTAGTAGGTCCGGTTTTCACAACATTGTACCAACACATAAAAAATAGAGTAAATTACATTCACACTCCTGAGTTTTAGTAAAATTACACAAACTACCCCTCTATTTGTTGCCCTTACACGAACCACCTCTAATTTTGTACATATTGATATGGGGAACGGTTTTCAAGTTGAACATGCTAGTAGGTCCGGTTTTCACAACATTGTACCAACACATAAAAAATAGAGTAAATTACACTCACACCTCCTGAGTTTTAGTAAAATTACACAAACCACCCCTTCATTTTTTTACCCTTACACGAACCACCCCTAATTTTGTACATATGTTACACTGACTACCCCTGCATAATATAAAAGTGTAATATTTTAAACAAAAAATGTGTGGTGTGTAATTAAGTTAAATAAAATATTGTATATTGTGTAGACAAATTCAAATAATATGAGAGTCGGTGTGTCTTCATTATTTGGCTCGTTACAAAATATTATAAGAGTTATTCAAACATATCTTTAGAATTAGTAATGTATTTTGTAATGAGATAAAAATAATAAAGAAACATTGATTTTGTAATATTTGAAATGTTACACAATATATAATATATATTTTTAAATTAATTACACTCACCACACGTTTTTTGTTTAAAATATTACACTTTTATAACATGCAGAGGTAGTTAGTGTAATATATATACAAAACTAGGGGTGGTTCGAGTAGGAAATAGGTGTGGTCCGTGAAAGGACAAAAAATGGAGGGGTGATTTGTGTAATTTCACTAAAACTCAGGGGTGTGAGTGTAATTTACTCTAAAAAAAAATACAAGAAATGTGATGGAATTTGGACCTTAGAAAGAAGTATCCTTGCTCCAACATGCTTGTTATCCCACCCAAATGTATTGTCAAACTCTGCAGACCCAAGTGTTTGTCCATTAACCTTAATGTAGTTTAGGTACATTTGATTTTTGGTAGCTTTATGCAACCAAGCAGCACCCCACAAAAGCTCATCCTGGCACATTTTCAAGGCATCAATCAATTAAAGAATTTGAACTTATTTCCCATAAAATAAGTGAACAATATCAAATTGGTTAGTTAAATTGAAATGTTACAACTTTACCTCATAACCTGAGTAAGAGCAATAAAAGGGGCATACAATGGGTTTCAAGCCATCACTGTAGGATCCTCTGTATTTATCAGCAAACTGAAAAACCTGTAATACCCATATTCCATAAAATAGTTACAACCTCATATTTAAAACATTAGTTGTGAGAACTCTACACCATTAAAAATGTTGTTTTTCTTTATTATAGTAATATTCATTTGAGTATATTTTGATGTGCAAAATGTACATACTTAACTCAAGCTATGAGATATAACTTGTCCAAGTCAATTATTTAAACCGAATAAAGTATCTCCATATAGCAAGAGATAAATTATATCATTCGGCTAATAAAATCATGACATATGTCATATTTAATCATTTTTTACAAAAATATTTTTAAAAACTAAAAAATATGACATATGTCATGATTTTACTGACTGAAGAAGATAACTTATCTCTTAGTACGAGAAGATACTCTATTCTCTTATTAAAATTACAAATTTGTATGTTAAAAAGTTCAATGCTTACACTAATAGCCCTCCTAGCTAAAGTTTTGGAGTAAGTGGGGTCAGTTTTCTTGAAAACCAAAGAAGCAGCTGCAAGAGCTGCAGCAGTTTCTGCTGCCACCTCTGAACCAGGGGTGTTCTTGTCTATCTTATACACATTTCTTGGGGTATCCATGTCTTCAGGTCTCTCCCAACAACCATGGTCCTTCTTAGCATCTCCCACCTGCAACTCAAAACCAAACTCAATGTCAGTTCGACCATTCTCCAGAATCGATGTGAAATTTACTTCCCAACATGTACTCATCCGCAGAGAGAGCACATCTTCGGTACCACAATATGTGTAGGACACAACTCATGACACATGAAGTGATACACATTGTAGGACAACATATGTGCTCCCCGTAACAGAAGTCTGTCTGACTAGACTCATAACAACTGGAAAGAAGTTGGACTTTGATTTTGATAAAATGTTAAGGTTTCACCTCAAAACCAATTGGCAATGAAAGGACTAGTCGAACAAGTATTTAAAGCATTTCCCAAACAATGAAGTAGACGATGTGAGAGTTAATTCCGAACATTTTATCGAGAGTGCATTTTATTGTGACATGATAAAAAGGCTAACCTGAACATAAATGGTATCAGGATGTGCAGTTGCTTTGAGAAGATAATCAGTACCCCAACGAATAGCCTCTCTAGCATTTTCCAATTCACCTTTCATTATCCCTCCAAACTCAATAACACTCCATGAAAGCATTGTGGTGGTGAAGGCCATGGGAAAACCAAATTTGACATTGTCCCCTGCATCATAGTACCCTCCAACCAAATCAACCTGCATTGCACATTACAACCAAAATAACCAAAAATTAAAAAGAACAACCTCGTGCACGAGACTCTCACAAAAGTTCATTGTCAGTATTTAAACCCAATGTCCAACTCAAAAGACTACTTTATTAAGTGAAAGAGCCTCATAGCTTAAATACTATATATATTATCGAAGTAATTGAACTTACTTCCTAACACTCACCATGATATTGAAAATAAAAGATGTCGGACCAGATTACGACTGTGTGATGCAAAATGGGCACTTGCGAAAGCAGCAAGTGAATAGAAATAGTAGAAGAATGACACAAAGAATTTTAATCATTCCCAACACATTGTTACTAGGTATGAGAAGAGTAAAAAGTTACAAGTGAGAGACCATGTGTTGAACCAAAACCTTAGAACATTAGTTTCATGGGTCTTTTCTACTTATAAACTCTTTTATTCATCCTCACATATCTAATGTGAGACTTCACACTTAAATAAACTCAACAATCTCTCTCTCAAATGTAGGTACTACACATTTTCGGTCCAGTCTCCCTTAAGTGTGGACAATGCAAACAAATATGAGTATAGATTAGTAAATGGCAAAGATTATGAGATATTGTAGTGTACATACATTCATAGCTGAACCATCAGAAAGACCAGAATCACTTCTCCAAGAAATTCTCTGATTCTGAGGAAGCTTCCCTGATCTTTGGCCTTCAAAAAAGATAATGGATTTGGTGAGTGCATCTTTGTAGTCATGAGAAGCAAAGTGAGGAGGGTGATGGTGTGAAGGATGATGATAATGGGCAGGGTCATTGAAAGAGTAACAATGGAGGAAAGTGTTGGAGATAAGAAAAAGAAAGAAAAAGAGAGAAGATGGTGAAGAAAGGAACAAAGACATTGTTGAAGTGACCAAAGTGATTTGACCCAACCAAGACCAACAACAACTTGCTATCTAGCTTTACTGCACTCTCTTCTTATGTCACTATTTATAAAGGAAAAAGCTTCCTATCTTATCTAAAGTCATATTTGCTTTAATTATACAGAATTATCTGTCCCATAATTTTCCTTATATGTATTTAACCAATCAAATTTTATAAAATAATATTAAAATATTAATTTTTAATTTTGTTATTTTTTTTAGTTGAATGAACTTTCTAATTGATTTGGTACGCAAAGTTAATCATGAATAGATACATGTAATTCATTTCTCATTAGATCATACAAAGTGGTAGTAGTAAAACTTTATTGGATCCTTTGTAGATGTGAAGTTTAAAGTTTAATTCCTAAAACTAATATTTATTGTAAGTCAGACATCATGGAATAAATTAATTTATTTTTCATACTAATATAATATTTAGTATTTTATGAATGTTAATTAGTATTTCAAATATGAATATTAAGTAGGGTTTGATTGATATTGTTAGATATGAATATTAATTAATTATAATGAACTTAAAAGCATGATTGTTATGAGATATTAATGTTAATCGATATCTTATTTATAATATATTATTTGGAGTAGTTATAATTATACTAAGATACCCTATATCAATATTGTAAAATAATTATTATCCATTATATAAATTATTAAAATGTTATTATGGAGTAATGAAGTTGTTTTTGTTACATTATTTTGTAACTTTGATAAATTTGATGATTAATTAGATATTAATATCATTGTTATTAGGAAAAGTTTGTTATCTTTGTTATCTTTGTTCTTCTTTCCAATTCAATCTTAGATAAATGTAACACTTGTAATATTTGAAAATAATTTTGAATCTATCTTGGGAACTTTATAATTTCCATGAAAATAGTTATGTGAAAGTGGGCTAATTATAATTAGGTTTGGGAAATTTCAACTAAATTTTGATTTGTCTGGTCAAATGAAACATCTTTTTAAACCTTTTGACTTGCAAAACTTACATTTAATAGATGATTATATTTTTCAGAATAATGTTTGGGTTTGATTCTTGTTATTTTTATGAAAAAACATATCATGTCTACCGTATAAATATATAGTTAATATATTATCAATCATGTATTTATATCACTTATATTTAAAAGTAAAAAAATTAAATATAAATAATAAAGTGATAATATAAAAAAACTCTTATATATCTCTTTCTTTCTTAACAATTTCTCCCATGACAAGTTCTCTATGAAATTGTTGAGAGAAGTTCTTGCCACAACTAAAAGCAAAGAGTACAAAGGAACTAACATTATCCAGTTTACAAATGAAACAAGTGGTTAGTGTTTGAACTCATAAAAGTTGTCGGAGAAAGTTGGCAAATACAAGCATGGAGAAGACACAGAGCCTTCAAGTTTACTGATTAATTCACTATATAGGTCTAAGTACCATGATAATGGCCCATACACAGACATAGAACTTTTAAGAAATTTTGTCCTATAGTTTTGATCCTTCAGACATTATTTTTTATAGGTGTTCCTTGGTATTCAAAGAATTTGTTGTTCAATATTTTCACTTTAATGTATTTGTCTATGTATTTACACAATTTTTTCTTTAGCACATGAATGTATATTGATGAAATTGGAATTGAAAAGAGAAAATGAAAGTTTATATGACGTTGTATAAGCAAGAAAATTTGTAATGAATGTTTTTCGTTGTATTGGTCATATCGTGGAATGTTGATGTGTGTGCTGAATTCGGATAAGAGTCGGAATTATAGTGCCTGATTGAGTATTTAAAAAGGTATTTCGAGCAAAGTCATTATAAGTGAGGATGAGTATGAGAGTGTAATTATAAATTAACTTTTTTATGATGAGACTCTCTTATTTATAGAGATGTTGAATAAAGCATATTCCATTGTGGGATGCTTTAATCATATCGAGTAGTTCTGTCAGTTCTACTCAATGGGCTGCTTTAGCCATGTCAGATAGTTCTACCATGTATGTGCTCTTTAACCAGGGTGGATCATTTTTCTCGCATGTCCAAGCTGTTTTAGCCTTATATTAGGTTTGATGGTAGTACACAGTGTTCAAACTACGTGTCCGACTCTATAGCGGTGTGAACGTTACTTAACCAGCGTGTTAGTCGTGCAGCATATGTTTGTGGTTTTACATGTGATAACTAGGTCATGTCTTATCATTGTTATTCTTTCTCTTAGTTAGATAAGTCATATGAGTATGATCGATAACCACGTGGATCAGATCTTATTCATCGGATGATGATTTTGACCGGACTAATAACAATGGGAAAGCCAAATGTCATGTGATTCTCTGGTGTCTTCGCACATGGAAAACTAGACAATTGATGCCCATTTTCTTTGTACTTGGTCAGAAGACTTGTGAGGACTCAATGAAAAAGCTGACACCACATTTCTCATTGGCGTGGAACTTGGAAAATGTCCAATTCCATACTTGAATGTGGTATACCTATATATATCTCAACTGTTATATTGATTTGTTGTTAAAATCAAACTTCTTAATTATTTTAATGTTCAGTAATAAATAAAAAAATGTATATAATATTTTAAAACGTAGACTATTTATTTATTTTTAGTTAGTAAGTAGGGGATTAGTAGAAGAATTAGATAACCACATTTAAAAATATGTAATTTCTTGTTTAATTTATGACTTTGGTTCGTTTTCCTTTTTTTATAGAAAATGCCTAGTTTTATTATAAAGATAAAATATAATATGAGGTTTGTAGTAGAGTTTTAATAATGATAATTTTATGGCTTATAGAAGTTAAATCTGACTCGAATTAAATTAGCATTGGTTTGTGGACGAAAGATATGATTTAGAAAAAAAAACAAAAAGTTGGATATTTGTTTAATCAAAATAATTTTTCTTACTATAAAGACTAATTTTCTAGAATTATATGAACAAAAATTTATAAATATATGAACATAAAAAAATTGTATAAAACAAAACAAGCTTTAAATTGTCTAATACACTATTATTTATTTTATTGTTGTTTAATTTTTTTAACAAATAGTATATTAAATAGATGAATGTTAATCAAAAAGAGGTGATAGAGGCACAATACAACTTCAATCCTTAATTAGTTTCTAATTTTAATTCATTAATTAGTTATGTTTGTAGATTTGTTAACAACACCCATCAACATTTTATCCTTGATTTTTAAATCACGATGTCATCAACATTGATGCTTCTCGAACAAAGTTTGATTTGGTTTGGAGTGTGATTTTGGATTTGAAATAAATGAATGATTTAAGAAAGTTTACCTTTGTTTGCGAGTTGGGTGAACGAGAGATGAAGGTTTTGGAGAGTTTCTCACCCCCTAAAACTCTGCACGTGTCTATTTTATAGTTTCCATAATTTGAGAATTTTCTGGAGACAAAATATAAAAATAACTAAATATTTTTAGTAAAATTATATAATTATATATTATTATTAATTATATTTTTAAAGAAAAAATAAAAATATTCTACCATTACCATTAGTTTATTATCCTCAATTTAAATTTCATAATGGCAAACAATAGAGGTGATTGCTTTCCCTTCCCTTCCTAACCTTTTGATGCATCTCCTCATTTACCTTCATATTTTTAGTAAAATTATATAATTATATATTATTGTTTATTTCTTATTTGTTAATTACATTTTTAAATAAAAAATAAAAAATATTTTAACATTATTATCAATTTATTATCCTCAATCTAAATTTTATACTCTCAAAGAAGGGAAATGTTTGCTTTCCCTTCCCTTCCTCCCCTTTTAACTTTTTGGCACATTTCCTTCCTTTTCCCTCATAACTCCCTCCATATGAAGTAGTGAGTTTATGAGAAGAATGGCCGAGAATATTATTAATTAATGGAGAAACAAGTATATAAAAATAAGAAGAAAATATAAGATGATTTTATACTTTTATCCTTAAAATATAATAAGATGATACTTTTATTCATATATATAAATGTAAAGTAGTAATTTACCTCTCTATTATTAGAGATGATTATTTTCGAAGAAGAGTATGGAATTTGTGATAGACAAATGTGCCTCAATGTTTCTGTGTTGGTGTCTGTCTCACAAATTAATACCCACCACACTACACTACACAATCATTTCATGAACACCATAATTGCTCCCAATATAAACATTATCATGACAGAAATTTTATTTTTCTGATTTAACATTCTTGAAATGATTAATATGAATTATCATTTTCTTACAATTTTGTTTCTCCTAGGAGAAAAGATAAGGTGTGAATATTACCTCAATTACTACAAAGAAATACGATATCAAGGTTAGTTGTATCATGTATTAATGGTGGTACTGTCAGCATTAAATGCTACGTTTCATTTCCCCGTGATTTTAGGGCATTATTAAATGTATCCATTTCTATATTTCTTATACTTTACATTGTATGTATTTTTTATATACAATCAATATGTTATTCTTTCTTTATTAATATTTTTTTGAAAAGTTAATAATAATTAAATATAAATATAGGATGATATAAAACTATCATAACTTAACATATATATTTTTTATATTTCTTAACTATAGCTATATCACAACATCCTAAAGTTCTTAACTATAGCTACATTGCCATCTTAAAGTTCGTAGAGGGCTTTTAGCCCAATAAATAAGCCCTTCACCTTTTTTTTTGCTAACATCCTATTCCTTGCCATTGGACTACAAAAGTTGGGAGACATTTTTTCATCCAAATATATTGAAATATGGCATTATAAGAGTTTCAGTCTATTATACATCATTCATTTTTTTTTATCATTGACTCTCTAAAAAAAGTAATACAAATCAATAATGAATAATCTATTGAATGTGTATAAGTCTTTACAGTAGTAGTACATAAATATTAAACTCAGGAAATATATACTCTATCAACTAGGGATGACAATGAAAACCGAACTCACAGTACCAGCCCGAACCAAACCCGAAATTAATGGGGAAATTCGATGTGGTTGGGTTCCGGTTTTACCCGAATTCAATTTTCGGGTTCGGGTTTGGTATAGTTGATACCCTATCCCGAACTCGATTAATATATGTAAATTATAGAATTACACATAAATACATATATATAAACTATATATACGTAGAAATTTGACATATATATACATATATAAAAATATGTTTCGGACCGGTTTTCATTGGGTTCGGGTTACCCAAAAACCCGACGGGTTCGGGAATGATATCTTTGTTTTCAACCCCACCTAATTCGAATTCAGGTTCGGGGTTAGGTAAATACAAACCTAACCTCAACCTACCACATTGCCATTCCTACTATCAACCTATCATTTTCTTGCTCCTTCAAAATCAAATTTTCTCTTCAGAATCTCACTCAACCTAACAACCTTCTTCCATGTGCAACAACTTATGAACCCTTGTATTCCATCTTCAACTTCTAAACATAGTGCATTAGAATTATGAACTTATCATAATTTCGGAGATAAAACGAGTCTATCATGTCTATCACACAATCATTGTATTGAGAATAAAGTATTTACTCATATCATGAGATAACTTATCTTTTTAAATTCATTCATTGTTTGACACGTGTCTTATTTTCCTTCCATATAGAAGTTCTCATTTTAAAATATATAATAAAAACAAAAAATAAAGCACATGTCAAACAATGAATTGATTTAAGGAGATACGTGATCTCATGATATGAGTATATATTTATTCTCTTAATGCTTATGTTTATGGTCAAAGAAGAAAGAGTGAGGTTTTGGAGAAGAGAGTGGGTGTGGAAATAATGAGGTTTTGGAGAATGAACTTAAAGTATATGATATTGAATGAATGATAAATGATGTAATGATTGTGTATAAATCTTCAACAAATGATATTAATTCTCAAAACAGGGTAAGATGTGTTTGAGGTATAAAACATTCCACCCACAACTGACAATGATATATTGTCCATATTTTACTTCCTATGTTAAATTGTTGAATAACCTTTTGGAACTTACAAATGAATGTCATTAAGATATTGAGTAATGTATTTAAAATTGAAATATTGCATCAAAATTAAAAATTTAATTATTTAAGTACGTCATTTTTTATAACCATTATAGTAATCACATGTTTTAGCATTCTTCATTTTTGTTAAATAACCATATTTAATCATCAAATGTGTTTTTCTAGTGTTATAAGGTACCGCTAGATTCCTATAATAACCAAAAGGTCAATAGTTCGATTTCTATGAGCTATACTTGTTGGAAGGAGTCTGGATCCTCTCCTATACAGGAGAGGCTAGTACTAAGCCAGGATTATGACACATGACATGATAATTTTTCAATGGCTAAGATTTTAAATTACAAAATATTATATTTTAATTAAATTAATTCATTGAAAAAAAATCATATCATCTCTTCTTCTTCCTCTGCTCTATTGAGATGAAACTCATCAACCCTTTGACCAATGATTGCGTAAATCTATAAAAGATGGTGTTATCTTTATGCTATCCTAAAATAGATTTCAATACGAAAACAATGTTGCAATAAGCTAAGTCGGAAATGACAACAAACTGTCACCTAAACCACGTACCACCAACACTG
This sequence comes from Lupinus albus, assembly GCA_009771035.1. Lineage (NCBI taxonomy): Eukaryota > Viridiplantae > Streptophyta > Magnoliopsida > Fabales > Fabaceae > Lupinus > Lupinus albus. Next base: position 2,064,250 of record CM020016.1, read on the forward strand.
ACGAATAAACCTTCATTGGCATGACCACGTTAGCAACATTTTCAAGTGCACCAAGAGTAACTGTTCAACGTCACCATGAGAACAAGAATTTAGGTTTAGCTCTCATTGTTGTAGAGGTAGAGGAAGAGATGATTTTTTCCAATGAATTAATTTAATTAAAATATAATATTTTGTAATTTAAAATCTTGGCCATTGAAAAATTATCATGGCATGTGTCATAATCCTGGCTTAGTACTGGCCTCTCCTGTATATGAGAGGATCCAGACTTTGTTGGAAGGGGTAGTCACATTAGTTTCTTACCAAAAGATGAGTGAATACCTTGATAATACAAAAAAATATATCATATTTCACTCAAGAGAAAGGAAGACCATTCCATGGTAGTTTTAGGGTATAACATCAATACATTAAAGATTGAAAATAGGAAGATATGATTCTTTCATCATGATGTTTATTTTCATTTTTTTGTACTACCAAATGTATCTTAATGGGTAAGGAACTAATCTTTTTCGGAGTGTGTGGATGTTCATCCAATAAGTATTGCTCAAACCTTGGTTTATTTTTGTTTTATACTTTTAAGCTTAGCCTGAAAGTTGTGGCCCTAGCTACAAAGACTTCTAGGCCCAGCTCTAAACAACTCAAGCCTAACCTTGATATCCCTAAAACCATTTTCTCAACAAAATTTCACCATAAACAATACCCCAGAAATTATAACAACCTATAGTCTATATAAAGATTAAAATTAAAACACTACCTTTATTATTCCTTTTGTCAAAGAAATATAACAATGACAAATTTCAGTCCATTCCAACATTGAACATTTTTAATTGCACTACGTAATAAGGATACCAAAAGAGTAAAATACATAACCAACAAAACCACTCATAACCATTATTCAACTCAAATCAGAGAAAAATGGAATATCAGTGGAATTCAACCATTCATTGCCTTGTATGAATTGACCCACTGTGAATTTACTTGCCTCAATTGAACTATTGATTATAGTATAACCTGGCCAAGTAACTCTAGCACTTGTATTAGAACCAGGTCCTCTATTTTTATACTCTCCATAATATAATGTATCCAATGCAAATGTTCCATTCCATTCTAACCATCCTGCTGGATCAATCAAATCATCTATGTAAGATTGAAGAAAAACAGTTCTTGAATACATTTTCCAAGGTCGGCCTAGGTACGACTTGAACGTCGATTTAACCAGGTTTAAATCGGCTGCAGCTGTAACCTTACAATTTAAAATCGATATTCCGGTGTTTTGATTAGGATCTTCCCTACCTTGAGCAGTGAACAAATTCTTTTGATTTGGGTCGGGTTTGCGTGCATATAAGTTGCAATTTTGTAATACCACAGCTGCATTGCCAAAAATGAAATCTATGGTGCCATAAATGTCACATTCACGGTAGAATTGGCGTAATGAATGAACATAAAGTGTGTCTTGATATGCAACGAAGCTACATTGGTAAAAGGCTGATAAGTCAGCACCACTTCTCAAGGCTACAGCTTGGTGCTTGCTTGGCCCAGCTGAGTTCTCAAATGTTATACCCTTTGCTATGAATCCATCTCCTACCACAGCTGAACACCACAAAGTCCGCCATAAAATAACGAGATGTTGATTTAGTAGTGTAAGATCCCACAAGATCACAATTATCAAACTAAGTCAAATATCAAATGTTCGAATTATCGGAATGATAATCACACATTTCAAAATGGATTAGTTCCTTAGACATTGAATGAAAGGATATTATTGATTAGTTTTTATTAGTGAACATGGTATATTAATAAAATTAAAAGAATATCATAGAAGAAGTGATTTACTCACTGGGCCTAATGTATTGAAAATTAGTTCAGATTCAAAATAAAGTCCTTCTTTAGTTAGGTTGGAGTCAAGTGGAAAATAAATGAGGATAATGAAAGCATAGATCTAGTCTTAGGAATTTCCAACATAGTCACATGTACCAGTTTTACCCTTACAGTAAAAGAGGTGTCGGCAAGTACCAATCAAGAAATCTAAAAACGATAGTAAAAGACAATAAAATATCTCTTCATACCCGGAGATAATTTATTTTATTTAACCTCTAAAATCATGACATGTATCATATTTAACCATTTTATATAAAAATAATTCTGAAAACTAGAAAAATAAGTCGCATATCATGATTTTAGTGGTCAGATAAGATAACTTGTATCTTTTGATCTCATAATATAAATATAAGTATAATATACAACTGTAAACAAGTTTTGTTAATTAACCAAGTTAATTAAAATAATGTAGGCTAACATGTTAACTGGAACGTGAGATCTTGGTTTTATAATATGATACTCTTGATGGGAGAATCACAAGAATATAAGACAATTGTCTTATGCTGTATATATTATAAATAGTATTACTATACAAGTTGCTGTTCTTGCATAGTTTAAATATAGTTAAGAGAGATTAAAAAAGTGTTGTTATATTATTTCTAGGTGTTTGATTTTCATTTTGAATATTGTTGATAGAAGGTTTATCAGAATTTGTGTTTTTATTTATTTTACCCTTATTTTTATTTATTTTCTTAATGCATTTATCTATTTTGGCAGTTACACATTAGAAATTAGTACTTTTTTATATTTGTCAAATTTGTTTCTAGTATTCTATTTTACTACGACTTAAGACAGATTATTGAAAAATGCAGCTCTGACGATTATAGGTATGGGTGAACGATGTTGTCCCATTTCATGTTTCCAATTGTGTCCCAGACCAATCACAGTGTGTCGTTTAATTAAAATAAAAAATTATAAAAATATAAAATAATATTTTATATTATTTAATATAGTTTATTGGATACGTACAGAAAGATAGGGTCCATTTGGGACACATGATCCTTATTCATGGGTGAACATATGCTCATGCAGTTATGAGAACCGTGAGAGGAAACGTGACTGTAATATATGCATGAACCACTAGATATGAGAAGAAACCTAAAAGTTTATGATGAATTATTTTACCTCTAGTGTTAAAAATGTCAGAATGTTTTAAATGATGGATACTATTATTATCATATTGTGTTTAAATCGTGATAAATTAAATAAAAATGTCATCTCATGTTGGAACTCTTTAACTATGATCACAATTATGATTTCAAAAATACAATTTAAAACATCAAATGAAAATAGAGAAGGGCCAGTTTCTTTGTTTTATTTTTTGTATTTTTTGTTTTTGTTTTATTTTGTTTTCATGTTTTAACATCCAAATATAGAGGTTGTTGGTTTTGTTTTTGTTTTAATGAAAGTTTCTTATTTAAAGGGTAAAAATATTATATAAGGAGAGATACAAAAATATAGTAATAGTAATTTCTTAGAGCACTATGTACTATAAGTTATGTCATTGCATGTATTATTAGTATATGATTGGTTGAACAAAGTTTTTAAGTTAAAAAATTAATATTAACTACTTTTTTGATTAATCACAGCTGATGACACATACAGTAATACACTAGATATGATGGGTAACTTTTACCCGAAACAAATAAAAGGGAAAAAAGTAAGAAGAAATTAAGTTGAAAGTAGAGGACAAAGATCAGATGTTTCACTTTTTGTCCCAATTCCTGTCTCGAGTCAATCGCAATGTTGATATTTATTACCTTTTACTTTTAAATTTTATATTTTATTCATGTAGTAGTATTGTGATTAGCCCGAGAAAAAAATTGGGACATGGAGTGAGACAAATGATTTATGTATAAGAGTAAGAACTCACCAAAAGTGGCTGATTGGAAAGTAGTCCAGCCATCCACAACATTCCTACTTGCTTTCACAACAGTCTTTCCAATTCCATCTCCAACCAACATTAAATTGCTTTTCTTCCTTATCACTTCAACATTCTCAAAGTAAGCCCCTGATTTTATGTGTATCACAAACCTACCATCACACAAAATTAACTACACAATTAATGTTCAATAATTGGATCAGCTTATAGCCTTTTACATCTACAAAAAAAATGGAACTTAATCATTTTATCATCTAATTCCATTATTTGTATAACTAAATTGACATAGTTTGTAGTCACAAATTTATTTTCTCTCTAATATATCAGTCTATGGTGTCCTCTTGCTTATATGGGTTTTTTAATAAATCTCTAGTAAGCTTTTACTTCAGTTTATATATAAAATTGATGGGTTTATTCAAGTGTGAAGTCTTACATTGGATATGTCAGGAAGAGTAAAAAAGTTTATAAGTAGAAAATGCTCATAAAACTAATGCCTTAAGGTTTTGGTTCAAGACGTGGTGTCTCACTTGTGTCTCTACACTCTTCCCATACCCCGGTAACAATGGAACTCCCCGATAGTTGGAGGCTCTTATGTCGCACTCACTGTAGTCAAACAATCTATTTATTTGTATACGGTAGATTTGATACCTAATTATTATCTCACAAATCCACTTACAACACATTTATTCTAATATTCACGTATAAATACAAACTGTCTCATGCATTAAATCTATTCCAACAAAAAAAAACCATTTTTCTTTATAATATTTTGGTATAACCAAGATATTCCTATGGAATCATATATCATCATTCATGTCTCACTGATGAACTAATCATTTTCGGAGTGTGTAAGTCTCTTTCCTTACAACTGTAGTTTCTAAATATCGAACTTTCGACCTTTGGATAAAGGACAATACATAAAGATCTAGTGAGGTTTTACATCATTAGATCAATATCTTCATGCTCCCATTTTTCTTTATAATATGTAACAATGTTAGTAACGAACAATGATCACATATAATAAAAAATTCATGTCTCAAACCAATCATATTCTACCAAATAATAAAAAATAAGTTATTTTATGTTTTTATGATTTTTTCTTAATTAGTTATTACTTTTTGATTAGATCGAGACACAATGAGACATCAGGATCCTATGTACCTAGTTTTGCTGGAGTTTGGAGCTGCAGCCAATGCTTCCACTATAGTTGAGAAATTTCCAGTGCCATCTTTGGCCACCACAAGATCGAACTTGGTCTCATTCACTGAAGCTTGAAGAAGCTTTCGATCTTTGAATGACACCCAAGAAGGGAAACCATTTTTCATCTTTCCATATTCAGGGAACACTTCAAACTTTGATGTTTTCTTCACTCCATCCACTTTTTGAAGCATAGCCAATGAGTTACTAATATGATGTGAAATCTCATACAACTTCTCTTGAATCCTATCTCTTACGTGATTTCCTTTACTATAAGCAAAACCATCAAGGCACGTGTATAAATTGGTCATTGCACCACTTAGCAAAGTTTGAGAATCATGGTAACGTTTGGAACATATTGTGCTTTGGTTTAGATCATAAATTGAGGTTTTGAGTTCCTCAATGGTGTTATCAAAAAGGTTGTTACAATCATCAAGTGCTCTTTGTTCAAGTTTGTTGAGATTTTTAAGATTCTTTCTAAACTTGGTGCAGTTTGAGGAAGACAATTTTACCTCGTATATGGTGTGGTTGAGGAGAGTGCTTATTGTTTGAGGGACAGTTTTTGAGGTAAGATCTTTGAATGAGGATAAAGTTGAGACACATAGGTTAGGGTAAAGTGTTCCTTTACATGTTGAATAAGCTACTTGAATGTGTCTTTGGTAATGAAGGTGTATTGTTGTTGTTGCTTTTGGGGTGTTAGTGAAATGGGTTGCAAGAAAAACAATGGAAAGAGTGGTAACAAGAGCCAAGAAGAGTAGTAGTGTTCTTCTTTTCATATGGTTATACATTGTAGAAATTAAAGACCATAGGGGAAGAAATTATTCAATGATGGAAAATGAATCTATAAGATATGGATCTTAATGTGTAAGGTGATGAAGTTGGATATATAAATAGGGTGGTTGAATGCATAAATGAGATGATAAAGTGTGAAATTCACTATGTAGATCTCATAAGACATCACATGTTTTTGTCTTTATTAATATGGCTAGATATCATTTTAATACCAACACTCTTACACTTTCAACTATTGGGAAGTTATTATTGTATATGAAAATAAAGAAGATTACAATTTTCAATGCCTTTTCTCTTTATTTTCCTATAATGAAAGGTAAAGATGTGATGGTACAATCTTTAGGTATAGTAAGAGTTCTTCATGGTAACTTTACACACACAAAACTTTATGACGACAATGGATATATATATAATTAAAAACCATCTAAGTTGTGGTAAAAATTAAAAATTGTACCTACCTTTGATATGAGAGAAGAAAATAATAATTGAGAAATATGTGAGAAAGAGAGTGGTAAGAGAGAAAGAAATGAGAAATATAGTAGATTTTAGTGTTGTTTGTTTGCATAGAAAAAGAAGAGAAAATTTGATTTTTTTCCTCCTCCACATTACTCTTCCCTGGACAAGGATTTGTTGTCTCAAATTATATTTCAAACTATATTTCGGATCAATGGAAACATGTCATGTAAATTAAAAAAAAATTAAGTATTCATTATTTTTTTATTTTTTTGCTTCAATATCATTAGTCCGGGATATGATTTGGGACAACAGATATTGGTATGTTGGGAAGTAAGTCCCACATCGCCTACCTCATTGTTTCGGGAATGGTTTAAATACCTATTGGGCTACTCCTCCCATTGCCAATTGGTTTTGAGATGGAACCTTAACATGGTATCAGAGCCAAAGCCCAACTTCTCACCGGTTGTCATGGGCCAAAAGATGTCCTTTAGTTATTGGTCAAAGGTTACCCTTCGCCTGAACCGACAGGCTTATGTGGAGGGAGCATGTTGGAAAGTAAGTCTCACATCGCCTATCTCATTGTTTCGGGAATGATTTAAATCCTCCCATTGCCAATTGATTTTGAGATAGAACCTTAACATGATCTCTCTTCCCCGAAGTCTCCTCTAAACCAAATGAGAGAAATATTCTTTTTCTTCTCCACTTCTCTCATCTTATTCTCTTTCTCTTCTATTTTTACTCTTCAAAGGAAGACAAAAAGCATTTGGAACATGCAACTAATTATTAGCAAAACCTAATTACTTTATTTTATTTTTTCAAGATTGTTCTATAACATCCTTCTTTGTCCAATTTTTTCAATCTTTCAAGGGCATGTGCAAGGTTTTAATCTATCCACTCACCTCACTTCATAAGTAAAAAATAAAGTAGTTACCCTAAAGATAAAAAAAGTATGACATGCAAGTTAAGGCTAACTAGAATGCGTGTTTATATGCTACAAGGAACGATAGCCCCAAAACAAAAACTATGCGTATAACACACACATCAAAATGCAATTGAAAATGAGCTATAATTGTTAGCAGCAATGACCAAAAAGCAAAGAAGCTTGCACAACAAGTAACCTTAGAGAGGGTAAGAACAAAGAAATGTAAAAGAGGATGAACTGAATAGCTCCAAAGCTTTCAACTCAACTATCAATTGTTGTTGTGAATGCATAAAATATGTCGCTTCCGCTGCACCAACAATTGTGAATTCGTTCACTTATATAAATCAACTAGGCATTATATCTAATTACAGCTAAGCTATGTTAACAGAAGACCCAAGTTGAATAACTAAAATATAGTTAAGTGTAAATAAGTTGTGAATCAAGCTTATACTTTACTCACTACGCCAAATATGTAAATTAACAACACGCATTTCTGGGATAAAACAACACTTTCCGACGCTGTCTATGTAAGTGCAATAGTATATGGTATGCTTTAACAGCACTTATGCGGGCGCTGTTGTATGTCATATATACAACGGCGCCACCTCCAACCAGCGTTGTTATATATGTACATGACTTTTAAAAGTGTTTATCACGAGTGCTGTTGATATGTCACATTTAACAGCACTCATTTAACCGCACTCATATTAAATAAGACAAAATCTATTTCAGACATTTTATCAAACACATAAGAAGTTTCAATATTATAAGAATGAAATCAAACAATTGCGTGAACTTGTCTCTGTTAACCTTCTAATAAATCTACAAACTCTCTCAAACAAGATGTTGATCTAGCCGTGTAAGATCTTAATATATTCACAGGTCTTGAACCAAGTAAAATGTCAAAGATTTGATAACCATACTTGTTAGAATGACCAATCATATATTCCGAAATTATTAGCTCCTTACCCGGCCGGATGAGGGATACTATTGGTTATAAAAAATCTAAAAAATCTTTCAGCTATGTTCCGAAATTCACAAGATATGCAATAACATTAGTCAAGTACTAAAGTTATGCTTTGGGATATAGTATAGACTACACTATTATTTTTATTTTTAATTTTATAAGTCATCACTAAATTATAAAGGTGATAAATTTCTAGAGAGGGTGTGATGACAATAGGAAAAATTGTTGGGAGAAGTAGTAGAAGTTTGTCTATAAAGAGAATGGGAAAGTTGGGTTGAGTGTGAAGAATCTATAGTAGAAGTATATTTGAATTCAGAATATTTAAATTACTTTTCTTTTATTAAGGAAAATATTCAAAACAAAGCTAATTCAAATTCATCTCTCTGTCATTTTTCCTTTCAAATGTAGGAGACAAGGCCCTCTGCATTTCATTTTGATTTTAAAAGAAAAATGTTGAAAAGGCATCCTAGTAATTTTTTAGAACATTCTTATCATATCAATAATTTTATAAATATATATTGTAGTATTGTATAAATATCTTTCAGATGTAAATAATTTTATCATTTTTAGTTGTCCAGTTCTTAGCCACAGTTAGAAAATATTTGGATTACTAGTAGATATATTTTAATTTATTTAGAAATAAAAAATAAAAAAAAAAATTCACTTTTATTTAATGGTTACATTTTTAATAATTAAAAACATTTATTACAGACATTACCAATTTAAAAAGAGAGTAAAATGGAAGTGAAAAAGGGAGAAATAGTGAATGGAGGAGAAGAAAGGAAGAAAAAAAAAGAAAAAGAATATGAAGAGAAAAAAGGAAGAGGAAAAAGGGAAGAAGAAAAGAAGAAAGAAGAAGAAATATAAAAAAAAAGGGGGCAAAATGGAATGAAAATGTAAGGTGACTGTGAAAAATAAAAATAAAAAAAACAACTTAAATGTTAGGTGAGTCATTTTTTTGAACTCGAATCTCACTCTATATCTAAAGTTAATCTGATCTTAAATATTGACCTAGTCAGCCTTTGACCTGAGCCTAGAGCTGATTAAATATAATATATGTATATCCATTCTGGACAGAGTACTGCTAATATTACTTATTTTAATGGATATGTAATTTTGAATTATAAAATGATATATATACATATATATTAGTAATTATGTATATATGATGAAAAATTAGAGAATTAATTATACTTTCAACCAAAGAATTGTTATTACTCTGTACATAATTGTATAAAGACACATACAAAATATGATGATTAAGTGATCATGAGACGAAATAGGTATGGTGATCCTTGTTCACTACTCAACCCTAAATATTGACCGAGAATAAGTTAATTCTTCATGTCAATCTTTATTCTTTATTATATATCTCATACTCTTCATCAAGGTTGGCATCAACTCATTCATTAGTATTTTAGGGTTAGAAGGGAGATATACTAAAGTGTGATGCGGCAATTTCAAGACTTATGAACCAGATTTATGATGCTAAAGTATTGGCAGCTTTGAACAACCATAGTGAAGTAGAGATGAGGGTTGAGTATAGAAAATCAAAGCCAAACATCTTCCTCAATCATAGAACAAGTATAAATTTCTTCCTTTCCTTCTTTTATTTTATAAATGATAATAATATCACTAAAAAATATATGAGTAATTTGAAATCAAAATTATTTCTTCAATGGCATATTCAAAAAAATGAATAATAATTTAGGCGATTTCATATTTTTTTAGGATTATGTAATTTAGTAATAATATGAATTAAATAAGTTACTAAATAATAGAAGTAACAAATAATGGTAAGATTGGATTTATACAAAAATGTTTTATTAACAAATAATCTTCTATTTAACACTCTTATAGAAAAATAATTATTTATTTATATCCTAATAATTTCTAATGGAATTTTATATTCCGCGTATGGTTTGCGCCGTCTTTAACTTCCTGTCTAAAGTGGTAAAAATGTCTACGACCAATATCATATTTTCGCTATTAATTTCATTTAAAATTAATTAATTATTTTTAATTAGTAAATGGATTTAATGAAAAAATTTATCTAGTTATGATTCATTTCATCTCTAACTCCCTGCCAATGGTGGAAAAAGGTCTATGACAAATATTATATTTTTTCAATTAATTCAATATAAAATTACTTATTTATTTTACTTATTAAACCGTAGTGGAATTTTTATAGTTCAATTATGATTTGTGTCGTCTCTAACTTCCTGCCAAAAGGTGGAAGAAGACTTATGACCAACATTATCTCTTTATTAATTTCATTTAAAATTACTTATTTATTTTTAATTATTAAATGAATTTAATGAAATATTTATAGTCCGGTTATGTTTTGTGTTGTCTCAACTTCTTGCCTAAAGCTGGAAGAAGGTCTAAGACCAATCCCATCTATTCGCTAAGATAAGACGTAAAAGCAAAGAGGAAAGGTTAGAGGGGTCAATTTATGCTTATTAAGGAGATAATTCATTCACCTACGAGTTGTATATTTCTCTTTTTATCTTTATTTATAGTTATCATGAAAATGTCTAGTTATCTTTCTCCTTTATTGGGATTAGATGTAATACTCACTTGATGTATAGCACTTTGATTCATATTTATGCTTAATATTATGTTGTGATTTTTATGAGTTCCATATTTTGCCTAATGTTTCTTTAGACATTGACAACCATTTTTTTTTATAGAAATTGGATCTATGAATGCATGAAAAAATTTTGGTTATAGATTATGAAATTAGGAGTTCGTCATTCTAATATAATTTTCAGACATAGATTTGTACCAATTGGTCACATTTATGCATGTGCTGATATGGATGCTAGACATAGAGTCATATGAACATTAAATAAGTCTCTAAATTGTTAATATAATTACTAGACATAAGAGTTTATAGATCTTCATCTTGTTAGTATAGTTGTTAGACATAGAGCAATATCAGGAAGTTATTAATATGACCAAGATATTAGCGATTAATACATTTGAGATGTTCATTAAAACTCAATTTCATAAACTTAGTTACTAGACATAAATGTATGTTTTGTGGATCATAGTTCTTCATCTTATTAGTAGATTTGTTAGACATAAAGCTTTATTTCATGAAAGAATATTTGCTAAAGTTCAATCAAGTGTGTATGGACAATGAGTACTAAAGTTCAATCCAACATCTGTATTCGAGTAGTTTAATTAAATCAAAATTTATTTAATAGTATAATCAAACAAGCAATCAAAATCAAATTTGAAATAAAATAACAATTTTTAGTTGAAAGACTAGTGTCAGCAAGTCCTTGCGGATTCGATAACTCTTCTATACTTTTCCGATACCCAATTTGATAGTTTAATTGACCAATTTGCCGCTTATCAACAATTATATTTTTAATCAAATATATTAGTTCATGTAATTAGCGAGAGTACCGTTTTAATCTTACTTGACCATAATCGAATTTCAAGTTCAAAAATGTAATAAGTCGTGGAACATACTAAAATTAACAATACAATCACAAGATTTTTATTAGGGAGATGTTTGCAAGAGGAAAATTCATTGGTTGAGTCGGGAGAAGCTTGGTGTACCGAAGAAGTCTTATATTTTGATTATCCAGACTTTAACTACTTTTGACAAAGTACTCTTAGTATGGAGCATATCTGTCATTTCAAGATACATACCACTTCATATATTCATTTATTCTTGTTGATCAAGGAAATGTAAAGTTGATATATATTAAACTAGCAAGATACTCGTGCACATGCATGGGATAGAAAAAATGTTATTGCCACATCATCAAAGACCCATGTCAACTTCTCATTGATTTTTTTGCCTCCAAAATTGGTCCATATTCTTATTATGTACCCTCACACATTGTATTTAATCTATCAAGTTTTTTCATTTCCTCTCTCAAACACCTCCATCATCTACCATGGACATGCATAAAAACAAAATTCATTTATTCTAATCAATTTCAAACTTTTAATCAATCTAACTCTCACTAACTCATTTTTCAATATATTTTGGTTTCAAATGATTGGAAATGTTAAGAAATTCAGTCTATTGTAATATCAATTACTTTTCGTAACGACTTTGAATATTGTACACAACTCATCAATGATTATCTATATATTTCATTTTATTTTACCAAATTATTATACAATATTACTAATATATATCTTTAATAAGATTGATAATTACGTGGTTTCAAATATATGTCAAAATCAATAAACAAGATAAAAATACACTCATTTTGTACAACCTCCTACACAAGATAAAAATACACTCATACCAATTGTTCATTACCCAATATATCATTTAATAAGATATAATAATAATAACATTTAATATATGTATTATATATAAGAAAAAAGTTTCATCAATATTCATTTTCACACGTGTCACAACCACATTCATTTTTTTCCGTCCAAAATTCATAGGCTAACATAATAAGAGAGGGGAAATAGTAATTACTAAAAGGAATACACTATGCTTGACACTTGAATTTTTCAATGGCACTTTTGTCATTATATAATGACTTTTTTAATATCATTGTAATGTAATTGTATGATATATTTTTATATGTATACATTTAATATTGTTGGGATACTTTAGTCATTTCCTCTATACTCAATTCATCTCATTTATGAGTAACATGTGTTCTTAACTATTAAAATATACGAGTCACATGTTTGTTCTTAACAATACGAATGCACATGTAACATGTGTATTATTAACCATGTGAATGTATAAGTAACATGTGTATTTTTAACCATATGAATATATAAGTAACATGTGTGTTATTAATCACGTGTCAAAAAATATCGCTCCATGCATATGCACGGGCATATTGCTACTGGATGCTAATATTATGTGAGGCTAGTGCTCACTAATATATTTGTTAGGAATTAAATATAGCATAATGCAAATTGTTTTGGAGTTAGGAAATCAAATTTATCATTATGTATAATAAGATATTTAAGATTATTCTCCATGGTGCATACATCATATGATGTAATAAAAAAAGCCATAGGTAAAATATCACAAGTGCTGGCAATATAAGTGACCTATTTGAGGATGATATGTGAACTTTTTGTATATTTTTAAAGAATGAACATTTATTAGATTTACAATGAAACATTTTTTGACATTGAAAGTATACAAAAAAGTCTATGTGTCATTATCTAATAGGTCATCTGTACCACTAGCACATAAGATATTTTACCTAAGTTTTGTCCTTTAAAAAAATATGTATTGACGATATAAGAGTTTTATACACTATGAGTTCATTATTCGTCATTTATTTTTAATGATCATTGATTCTTAAAAAAAACTAATACAAATGAGTGGTGAATAATTATCAATTGTATATAAATCTTTATATTAAAAATACGTAATATTATACTATTCTTTTGGATATAATCTTTATATATTCATTTATTCTTGTTGATCAAGGAAATGTAAAGTTGATATATATTAAAATAGCAAGATATTTGTGCACATGCACGAGATAGTATTTTTTGCCGCATGATTGATAGCACATATTACATGTGTATGGTTAAGAACATGCATGTTATTCATATATTCACATGTTTAAAAATACATATATTACATGTGCATTCGTATTGTTAAGAACAAACATGTGACTCGTACATTTTAACGGTTAAAAACACAAATGTTACTCATACATTCACATTGCTAAGAAAAGTATATGTTACATATACATATGTTAGTCGTACATTCGCATTACTCGTACAAACATGTGTCTTTTAAACCATATATTCAAATGATTTAAAATACACATGTTACATATGCATTTGTATTGTTAAGAACAAACATGTGACCCGTACATTTTAATGGTTAAAAACATATATGCTACTTGTACATTCACATTGCTAAGAAAACACATATTACCTATACATTCGCATTGTTAAGAACACTCATGTTACCTGTATTACCAATTCAAGAATAATTTTATAAAATGGTTATATTTTCATCAATAAAACTATTCAACTCTATTATTATTATTATTATTATATCTTATTAAATAATATATTGAGTAATAAACAATGTATATATTATTATAATATATTTATATGATTATATGATTTATATGATTAAATATATTTATATGATTTTAAGCATTTTTTTACTACAAAAATGGGTATTCAACTTCACTTTCTTAATAAAAGATACATACTTATTCACTGGAACATGCTTAGTTTAAATTTTAAAAGGTTCATATAAATATATGTTTTTCAACCTTCGAAACTATTATATCATTTTTTATATGTTTGACATACTAATTAATATAATATATATAGGGTTTGCTAACATGATCTCACCTCATTTTCATTTTATGAAGCATCATGCTAGTAATGTGTACTCTAATATTGTGACAAAAATATCCTTACTCACTCAATTAAAAATAAGTATCCTCTTAGGGTTATTTTAGTAAATAACATTTATTAAAATTAAAAATTAACAAAATCCTTAATAGTTAAATATTTCTCAGCGGCAGTAGCGGGTGGCTGTGGGAGTGATTGTGTTTACATTGAAATATTTCTTCTCTATGAGTGCAGGGGATTAAGAATTGATGGGGATGAAGAGGATTTAAGAAAAATGTATTGAAGAAATTGAGAGAAATATTCAATGAAATATGTTGAGTGCATCAGGAGGAAAATTGTTAATGAGATAGGTTTAGAGAGTTTGAGGTGAGAGGATAGTGATTTTTTAATTTTAATAAAGGTTACTTACTAAAATAACTTTGACATGTGCCTTATTTTTAGTTGAGCAACTAAAGATATTTTTATGCAAATGATTGGGTACTCATATGGCCAAATAAATGAGTCAATATGCTAATGACTAAGTACATGTATTGGGTATGACAGTGAGAGTGATTTTAATTATATTTATTGTAGACTTCAAGGAAAATAATGGGCAATATCATTTAAACTATCGGTGTTTGTGATCCATTTGAATCGGTTTTTAAGTAAAAGTGTCTGATACAAATACGTAATTTAATGTAGTCTGGTATGATCTGGACTATTTAAATTAAGATGTCTGATCCAATCCGGTCGAAATATTATATGCGGTTTCAGTTCGGTTTGGATCAGTTTTTTATAAAAAATTAAAATTGGACATACACTCAAATAATAGGGTTCATGAAAAAAATAAGATTTTGCATAGGGGTCAAAATACAAAATTAAATTGAAAGGAGAAAGCAAAAGAGAAAATTTATGGAAGACCTTAACTACCTAACTAAAAGCATCCACAAAAATGCTTAAAAATATATTAACATCAAAATAGTCTAATGATCATATCAATTAAAACAATTTCATGTGAAGTAGTGTTTTTTTTCTAGCAATCATTATCATGGGACATGTAGGTATTTTATGGGAATGAATGAGAAATATATATAAATATCGTGTGTCTAAAAAAATGACAAAATAATAAACATAAAACAACAAAAAATACTTAAAATGGTTACACTTAAACAATTTCGGCCCGGTCTGGATCTAAGAGGTGAAACCAAAAATCAGACCAGACCGATTGACCTTTAAAAAATAAATCAAATACGATCCAACCACATTTGGTTTTTGCTGTTTCGGTCTATTTTGGATCGATTTTCGTTTTTTTTACCGATTTGGATTTAAACACCCCTAATTTAAACAATCTAATTTCAACAAGTTCTCTTATAATAAATGAAGCTATTTATATTTTTACTTTTATCTTTTATTGATACATAACTAAAAATTCATATAAAGACCAAAGGAAAACTTTAATTTGTCCTAATTTAATTGTTAAAAATAACATTGTTGTAACATTGTTGTTGTGCTAGATTAGGGAGTTTTGCCCTATGGCCCATGAAATGTTAAGAATTTGATCTAAGGATTTGGTCAATCTATATTATCATATACATGATGAATGAATAAATATTAAACATTTATAGTTACTATTTCATTCACCTTTGAAAAAACAATTGTAATTTTATTTTGAGTAAATTGCAATCATGTTTGGTGAAATTACAAAAACTACCATTCCATTTTTTACACCTACAAAACCCTATATTTTTTATACATACATTACATTAACCACCACTGCATGAAAAAAAAATGTATTTTTTAAATAAAATGGTTGATAAGTGTAATTAAGTTAAACAAAATATGATATATTTTGAAGACAAATCAAAATAGTATACGAGTGAATATATTTTCATTAATTTTGGTTCATTACAAAATGTATCAATAATTCTAAGAAGATATTATTTAAATCACTTTTATACTATATTATAACGAATAAATAATAATGAAAATGTATTAACTCGTATACTATTGGATTTGTTTCCAAAATATATTGTATTTTGTTTAACTTAATTACACTTTTTATCATTTTTTATTTAAATGATTTGTATAATTTCACTAAAACTTATGGGGTGTCAGTGTAATTTACTTTTTTTTTTTTTGTAGCACTTAGTTGTTAGTTATCTATCTTTTCCTTGACAAAAGCATAATAAATAAGAGAAAATGACAATTTGAGTTGAGCTATTACATGCAATTATATACTTAAAATAATTATTAATTAATTTTGATTGAATTTCCATAGTTTAAATTACAAAAAATAACATTTTACTATTCTTACCAGAATGCACCCAAAACAACTTTGCTGATACCACCATTTAGGTATATATTAAGCGTAATATTGGAAATAATCGTTAATTACTTTTCTAAGGAAATTATTATTATTTAATTTTGAATATATTTCCATAACATATATTTAGTAATAGATATTATTTATTTTATGTTATTTTTAATTAAAAATATATATATTTTAGATTATTTTAGGGAAAAACATAATAAAAATGAATGAAATATACTAATAGATTACAACTTTCCTTTATAAAATTGATTATTTGACAAAAGATGAAGTTTTTCCTAATATTTTGTGCCAATGAGGATGGCCAAATTCATAGCATGTAGATATAGAAAGAAATAAGTTACTATTCTGCATATATAAATTGTTGGTAATACTAAGGAGAGTGACACATTCTTTTTAATTTCTTCTAACAAGAATATGAAGTAAACAGGTTTTTCACTTTTTTCTTCTCTACTTCTTATCATTCATTGTAGCTTGTTTACTAAAAAATTGAGTAGAGTTTGTTACTTTTAATGATATATTTATTAACTCTTATATTATTGTTATTATTATTGTTTTTCTTGAGCATAATTTGATTAGTTGTGGTTTACATCACAAGCTTAATATTTTCTCTTCATATATTCTAGTAATTGATATCTTCTCATCAAATTAGATCCCTGTGTTGATAATATCTAGATAAAAGCATAGAAAATGGCTTAGCAAATAGTCGAATAGGGTAGGGTAAACACGGATAGTGCATACCCGTACTTATACTCGCACTATTTACGGGTACCCAACTGATTTTCAATTTTAATTATATTTTATATATTTTACAATAATTAATATATAAAAATAATTATTACTTGAATAATATGATATGTATATTTTGCGGGTACACGTGAGTTATTTTTGTGGGTACCCATTACGGGTATTTTAACGGGTACCCACTGGTCGGGTATTTTTGTCAATCCTAATAATAACTACAAAGATCTAAATAAATTGCTTAGGAATCTAATAGAATTTATTCATCTTCAATAGTTTGAATAGTAACACTTAATTGCATTTACTAGCTAGTGACCTTTTTTATGACTTACATTTACTTCTAACTTGTTTGTTTAGATTTTTCATGCATAAGGATTGCTTTGATTGTACAATTAGATTACATTAAATGGCTCAAATCTTTTAACTTGGCCATAAAAGAAAATATTATCTCACTCAATATTTTTAGGGTTAAGTCTAAAATAAAATTGTTAAATTCATTCTTTTGTGTTTATTATTACATGCATATCTTCATTACTTCTTGTCATTTTATATGCAGCATAATTGAAGGAATGGACAGTGATTTTCCTTCATCTTTTGTGGTCATTGATAATGATGAATCATGGAATGAGTTTTGCACTGAAATGTTACCAACTGAAGAACCTATTTCTCAGTTAATTGATAATGATTTAGAAGGATTATTGGATTGTGAACCAATGATTCAAAATTCTGATATTTCTAACAACAATGTTGATTCTAAAAATCAAAAACAGGTTGATAATTATAGCTTCAATAATTGCATGGAGCAAGTTGAACTTTGGAAGAAAAGAGCTATGACTAAATACGAAGAGAAAGAGTCAACTTTCGATTCTTGTAAGGTCAATCAAAAATTTTTGTTAAAAGAGATTAAGCAGCGCGATGAAACCATCGCACGCTTACAACAAGAACTCGATCAAGAGAAAAGTAGAAGTTTACAACGTGACAATCAGCATAAGCGTGATCTCTTCATGATGGGAAAACTTGTGAATAATTATAGAGAGCATAATTTGAAAATAACCCGTAAATTTCAAGAATATAGGTCATCTATGCATAATTTGAATAATAATTTGGGCACTACTTTAGGGTCTAGAGGTCCTATTTTGAACACTGAGGGGCATGCGTTGACCTTTTGCTTTAATTAACTATTTGTTTATGTATTGGAATTTTTAGATATTTCAACCATAAAAATTATAGCTGATTCAATCTAATAAGATTAAGGTTTGATTGTTATTGTTAGGATGATAATCGACCTCACAGTTGTAATTTCATTTTATGTGAGGGGGTAGAACTTGTTGTGGAGCCAAGAATAAATCAAAGTGTAAGCTAATATATTGTGCAATGTAATAAGTTTATTCAGATTATGTGCTTTCCTTTATGTACTGTGATACTATCTCTTTTTAAATTATAAAAGTTACAACAAATGAGACAGGAAATTTTAATTTCAAGTGCTTTCTTTAAAGTGTGAGTTTATCCCTTCTTTATAATTTGCTTCAAAGTGGGATCAATAATGTAACAATTTTTTTACAAAGAAGTTTAATTTCATGATTTATATTTCTAAACCAACAAATAGAGAAATAGAAAATCAAATGTGATAAAATTATCTGAAATCTATAATCCATTTGATTCTAAAAAAATTATATGCATTCAAATTCATCCATTATAGCAAATGGATTTGAATGAATATAATCTGATGGATGATAAATTTAGTAATTGATAAATTTGAATTCATCGATATATCCATTTAGATGGATTGGGTATCCATCCAAAAAAACAAACATTAAAAAATTATATTCGTTGCTTTTCAATTTCGTTGATTCTCTCAATTCTCACTTTCTTATAGTGTTTTTCACTCTTTTTATGATTTTTTATTAAATTTAGATCAATTATAGGACATATGGATGTCGAATATTGCAATAAAAAAACATTTTTATTTTTAAAAGTTCAAAAAATGACTTTTAAAAATAAATAAAAAACATTTTTTTCAAATGTGATTTTTTTCCTTTCAAAAATGTGATTTTAGAAATATGATTTATTGAAATTGTGGGTTTAGAAGAATTATTATATTTTTAGTTTCAATTAAAAAATCAAATGAATTGAATATTCATCCATCTAAATTCATTAAAATGGAGTCATGGATGAATTAGATGGATTGAAATTCATCTAATAAGTTTAAATAAGGATAAATTGAATAATTTAAATTGATTTATATGAATTAGTAAATGATTTTCTAACCATTCATTAAGATCCAAAATCTAAATCCGACCAAATTTACTCATTAACCAACAATAGAGAGAATGGTGTGTTGGTGTGAAGCCAATTAACGTACTTTTTATAAATATGTTAATTAATGTTGTATGTTAATATACTAAAATCTTATTATAATAAAAGTGTATTGCATCATATTAATGAATGAGGTAAAAACTAAATGTTTTGTATTGAGAATAAAATGTATTTTTATATAGGAGATAAGTTATTTTCTTCAACCACTAAAGTCATGATATTTTTTTTTAGTTTTTAGAAATATTTGTATAGAAAATGGTTAAATATGACACATATAATGATTTTAATGGTTGAATGAGATAATTAATCTATTGATATAATAATATAATTTATTCTTTTATTTTAGACTTTGAATATGACATAGATAAAATATATTTTTAATAATTATTAAATTTTGAATGCATTTAAGTAATTTAGAAACAAAAGGTAGTGTTGTAAAAATCATTCATGCTAGCTAGTTCAATTGGAAAACCGGTGAGCCAATACTAATATTAGTATGATACGATAATAATTTCGATTATACAATTATATCGGTCAAAATCAGTATATCTTTACACTTTAGTTGTAGAATGAATAAATATGAAAGAGATTTCACGTTATAGAACTCCGGGGGTCGCATCCTTGCTTGCAAGGGGTTCGTATTAAATCTCTAGCTTGTTTAGCACTTAATTAAATGCATAGTAGCATTGACATTCCTTACTTATTTTCAATGATTAAATGTGAATGGAATTTAAGTAGATAGAATTTCTGTATTTTAAACATTAAGTTATTAACAATTTGTTCAACCAATTTTGTTTCAATAAATGAGCCTCATAACTATCTTGACTCGCCCAACAGGTAATAGGCATGTACAAATACAGTGAGAAATTTAATTCTCAAGGGTTAATACAATGATAAATTTATTTAGAAGACAAAGTTGATAACAAATTTTAATATTTATAGGACGTATATAATGACAAATTTCTTTAAAAGACTAAGTTGGTGGCAAATAAAATATTTGAAAGATTGCTATGGTGAAAATTTTCTTTAAAGGAATAACTTCGTGACAAATATAATATTTAATGGATTAATTTCTTAACAATTTTTCTAAAAGCACTAAACTAATGACCCTTTAATATAGTTAATAAGAAGATATATATATCTTCTTATTAAATATTCCTTCTAATTCTCCTATCCACACAAAAATAACATGTAATAAAGTAATATTTTGTTTATTAATAATTAGTATATAAATAAGATGATGAATTTATTTACTCCAATAGTAAATTTTTTAAACTTACTCCACATCTTAGCCATCAATTTTAGGGAAATCCAATGGTTTAAATCTACTTACTAATTTAACAATAAATAAATATTAATAAGAAATGATATATTGATATATAAAAAAGATTAGTTCATATATTTTTTTAAATAAATAATAATATCCAATCTACACCTAACTATTTCTCTCACTCCTCTATGGTAGCCACGTATCAAAATCTAGCAGGCCAATGCAAATTCCTTCAACATGACTTAAAAAAAGGGATTGTAATGCATTTTTTAGTGCATGTTTTAAATTGTAGTTACTATTTTGATTAATTTATATTACATTTACAACAACCGAATAAAATTTGAGTAAAATATGGGCGGTTGCATAATATAATATTCCAAAATCATAATATTATTCTAACAATAAAGATATCGATCGTAATTTAAAACATTCACTCACCATTCTAATCAGAACAATAATCATATGTCCTAAAAAATTTACGTTCACGTGTTTCAAGTAATAAAATATTTTATTTATTTATTATTTTTTCTTAATAATTGACACTTTTGATTGGATTGTGACACCAAATGTTGGGATATGTGACTTCATTCTTCTAACGAGACCATTCTTTTTTGGTACTACTAAGGGTATTTCATCATCATTTGGGTCAGAAACTAATCACTTATGGGGTGTGTGAGTGCCCCGTTCAACGAATGTCGCTCACAGAAATTAAACCATTGACATTTTGATCATCCTAAAGATCTAGCAGAACTTTATATCATTAGTCCAACAACTTATTTATTTAAGGAGGTGCGTTGTTGGTTTATGTGGACTATTCTAATAAGACAAAACTCATTCTATGGGTTTTATTTTAAATTATTAATTGCTATACTCGTTCGAATAAGAAATAATTAATTGCTTTTTAAAATTATCAAAAGATTTAATAATGTGATTTTTTATTGCTAATAAAATATGTATAAAACATTTATGTTGATAAAATATAAACAAAACTATGTCTTCTAATTTATACCAATAAATAATCTTATGGAATCCTTGCATATCTTCAGGATTACACAAACCCTACCTATCTACTACCTCTCTGAAATTTCATAATAGGCAGCTGGTAGGCTAATGCAAATTCCTTCTAGATGACCTTTTTTTTTTTTTTAAAATACTTTAATTTGTAATGTCATCTATGCCGATAAATGATCTGGTATTCCAAAATATGTCTTAAATCATATCTCATACTAATTATGTTGAAGCAAAAACATAAAATTAACAAATTGATTTTTTAATTTTTTAATTTACATGATATATTTTCATCCGATCCTAAGCAAGACATGATTTGGATATATCTACAAGTTCATGGCATATCATATTATTGAGGACTACTCCAAAAAACGGAAAGAAATCATGTAACATATGACAAAAACAATTCTCCAATAACTATGATATCATGTTATTTTTTAATACAAAATAAATAAAAAAGTTAAAAAAATAATTCTCCAATAACTATGATATCATATTCAAGTAATGACCTCTCTAATACCCGATAGGAGTTGAACTCCAAAAAACCAACCACAATATTACAGCAATTATAAATGAGTAACGATTATCTTCATTAATGAAGAAACAAATACTACAAAAATAAAATAAAAACATAACATGTTAATACATTTTTATTCTTTTATATACATAGAAATAACATTTTTACACGGAAAAAAACAAGTTCTTGCCTCTTGATTCTAGATTAATGGAGAGTATGGTAGTTGAAAGATTATGGAGTGAAACTTAAAACACTCAACAATCATTCTAATTAATTAGACGACAAAACTCAATCTTCATCCTTGCATATATAAGAAGCTCAAACATCCTTGAATTCCATGTCCATAAATCCATCCTTACTTATAAGAAGCTCAAAATTCCTTGATCCAAAAATCAATGGCTCTCAAGAATACACTCATTGCTACACTTTGTGTTTTGTTTTTACTTTCCATCTTTGCATCATTATCCATAGCTGATAACTATGCAAAACCAATTCCACCAGAAACTATTTGCCAATCCACAACACACCCTTCTTATTGCAAAACCATGCTTTCTAATCAAAATGGCACCATATTTGACTATGGTCGCATTTCTGTTAGAAAATCATTGTCCCATTCTCTTAAGTTCTTTAACTTATTGGATACATATCTTCATGATAAGTCATCTTTGTCAAAACCTACAATTAATGCTCTTGAAGATTGTAGATTCCTTGCTGAACTAAATTTTGATTATTTATCAAACACATATGATAATGTTGATAAAGGTAATGATAATAATCTTTCAAACTCTCAAACAGAAGATCTACAAACCCTACTTAGTGCAGTTTTGACAAATCAACAAACTTGTTTAGATGGCTTAACAAACATAGATTCTGATAAAAGATTGAAGAATCATCTTTCTTCTTCACTATCTGATGATACCAAGCTTCATAGTGTGTCTCTTTCTTTGTTCATGAAGGGTTGGGTTCCAAATAAGAAAACACCAACAACAACATGGGAAAACAATAATGGAAGACATTTAGGTTTTCAAAATGGTCGTTTACCATTGAAGATGTCAAACCAAGTACGTGCCATTTATGGTAATGCTAGAGGCCATGGAAGAAAGTTACTTCAAACAATGGATGATAGTGTAGAAGTGAGTGACATTGTAGTTGTTAGTGGAGATGGAAGTGGAAACTTCACTACAATAAATGATGCTGTAGAAGTTGCACCAAATAACACAGATGTTGGTAATGGATACTTTGTTATTTTCATTACTGAAGGTGTGTATAAAGAATATGTATCTATCCCAAAGAAGAAGAAGAATTTGATGCTTATTGGAGAGGGAATCAATCGTACAATTATCACTGGTGATCACAATGTCGTTGATGGTTTTACAACATTCAACTCGGCAACATTTGGTAAGCAAAAACATTAGACACACAAATTATCATGTTCATACCCTAATTATGCTATGAAAATTAATTTATCAAACTATTTTAAATTGCAACTGTGATATTATAATTTTGGGAGTCCCTGCAACGATCTTGTGATTGCAATTGTGGTAAACGCATCAGAAATGTAATTGTGGTTGCAATTTAGAGCACTATCAAGGTTTTAAATAGCGGTTGCGATTTCGGAAACTTTCAAAACCTTGATGTTTCGGACAATTGTAAGCATATGAAGTCGCTGTGGTCGCAATACATTTTTAGTGACTATTGAAACCTTAATAGATTGGTGTTTGTAGCGTTTGAGGAAGCAGATTTAAAACATTGTTCATGGAGCATATTCATGATATCTTTATCATGTTTTAAATCGCATTCCACAAAAATAATTGCAGCCACAATATTACACTTATGGGAGCCTCCAAGTGACATTGTGATTGCAATTGTGGTAAAGACATTAGAAATATAACTGTGACCACAATTTAGAACACTATCAAGGTTTTAAATAGCGGTTGTAGTTTCGAAAACTTCTAAAACCTTAATGTTTTTCGCAATCCGTTTTTAGCGACTCATGTTAAGGTTTCTGGAGTCACTAAAAACGGATTGCAACCACAACTGTGGCTGCATCAACTGTATATGCTTGCAATTGTCTGAAATATTAAGGTTTTGAAAGTTTTCGAAACTGCAACCACTGGTTAAAACATTGTTAAGAGTGATTATATACATCATATATTTGAAGACCATCTTCTGAGTTGTTTCAAATTTAACTGCAGCTGTTGTAGCACAAGGGTTTGTTGCAGTTAACATAACATTTCGTAACACTGCTGGACCAAGTAAGCACCAAGCAGTAGCAGTGAGAAATGGAGCAGATTTATCAACCTTCTATAGTTGCAGTTTTGAAGGATATCAAGACACTTTATATACTCATTCTCTAAGACAATTCTATAGTGAATGTGATATATATGGCACAGTAGATTTCATATTTGGAAATGCTGCTGTTGTTTTTCAAAGTTGTAACCTAATTCCTCGCTTACCCATTAATGGACAATTCAATGCTATCACTGCACAAGGTCGTACAGATCCAAATCAAAACACAGGAACTTCAATACATAATGCTATTATTAAAGCTTCTAATGATTTGGCTCCAATGGTAAGTACTGTGAAAACATACCTTGGGAGGCCATGGAAGGAGTATTCAAGAACAGTTTATTTGCAATCATTTATGGATAATTTAATAGATCCTAGTGGGTGGCATGAATGGAATGGAGATTTTGCATTAAGTACTTTGTTCTATGGAGAGTATAATAACACAGGACCTGGTTCTAACACTACAAATAGAGTGAATTGGGAGGGTTATCATGTTATGAACACTAATGATGCAGATAATTTTACTGTATCTAAGTTTTTGGATGGGGATGCTTGGTTACCTCAAACTGGGGTACCATTCTTCAGTGAATTGATATAGAGAAAGAAAGTTACAAAGTAATTGTATTTATTTTGGTACATCATAAATGAAACCAAAAAAAGAAAGAATAAACTAGGTGACATGAAAGAGATTCTGTGCAAGGTAGTAGTGACAAACTGGGGAGTCAAGTCCTAGTTTTTTAAATTTTCAGACGAATTTGATCTAAGTTTCGACATGTAGTCCGCTATTTAATTAGTTTATTGATTGTAAAATATGTGTAAAGTTGTTTTATAATTCTTTGATTTCAAGCATGAGTTTCTTTATTGTATTAAACTATAAATGAATTGTGTATTATTACTGTTCTATTACAAAGGTTTACATTCAAGTTGTTCATGCTAAATAACTTGGTGAAAATTCTATTCCTGAAGGCCTAGTCTATCCGACAAATATATGGTGTTCCGGATCATGTTTTATACATTGTAATGTGTCAATTAAAATATAACATGTCATTTACAAATTTTAAACGTTCGTTTTTTATTTTGTCGCGTCCCGATTTGTTGATACGCGACTTTATTAGAGTCACTATTGTATTTTATTGTCAAAATGTAGAAAATTATTCAACCCAACTACATTGAGCTTTGAATTTTTGATATCTAGGTTTTAGAGTCGGTTACATAATATGAAAAGAATTAGCACCCTATATTAAATCTATGGTATCCCATCTCCAATCTTGGCACTTAGACTCTAGAAAGAGTGAGGAAGAAATGCTTTTGAAATTTGCAAAAATACCTCTTCTTATTGAATGAAAGTGTGTAAAAATATTTTCTGGTTACAAAAGGGAAAACTAACTTTCTCTAAATAGAAAGCCAGCAACAAACTAACTATAACAAACACAAGAAAATCAAGAATGGGCCCAAAATACATTCATAAAGCCCAATAACTATAAACCAGAAAACAATACTACAAAAACTATTCCTTCTTCTTCCTTAATGATGCTGCCACTTTGAATAGAAGTAGAATCATCACCATTTTCTAATACCCATATGCTCATTTTAAACGTCACTCCTCGCTAAATTATATGGTTTATATTATACTTTAAAATTACTTTGCTTATTTAATTAATTATTTAAAGGGATAAAATTTTATTTATTTTTTGTTTTGTCTGACAAGATAAAACCTTGTTTCTACGTATCCATATTAAGGAGATCAAGACTACATAGTTCTTTATGTGATTATTGATTAAGTATTTTAATTAAGAAAGAACGTTGTAACTCAACCGTCCAAATGATGAGTTGAGGAAAATAAATAATATGTCATAATGGTAAGGAGTTTACCAATTTTTTTGATTGAACCAGTATGGTTTTTTCATCAAGGTAAAATTTAGATTGTTTAATAACCTTTTTGACTTATTTATCAAATTTTATTCTATTAAAATCTTCATTGTTGGATTTTCATATGAGCATTTGTGGGGTGATATTGCTTTTAAATTTGGAATATATAATTATCCAATAATGTTATTTATTTTTCTGAACTTTTTAATATATATTCTAAAGAAATAAGTCATGAGGAAATACTTTTAATAATAGAGAGAAAAACGAATGAATTAGTCATTAATTCATTAACTCAATATAATGAGAGAGATTAGAGAGAGTGATTGACATTTACCAGTTTAATAACATTTATTAAAATTATATTTTATTCGTTTTTTTTTATCAATTTCAGTATTTTTAAAGAAGAAAAAAACCTAATATCTAGAAGATAGAAATCAAAGTAACACTTCTTCACTCAAACAGAATCAGAGACTGAAAAGAAATGGAGAAAATAGAGCACACAACAGTAACCACAAATGGAATAAAAATGCACGTTGCATCAATTGGTTCAGGCCCAGTAATCCTCTTCCTCCACGGTTTCCCTGAACTCTGGTATTCATGGCGCCACCAACTCCTCTCTCTCTCCTCCCTCGGCTACCGCGCCATCGCTCCCGATCTTCGCGGCTACGGCGACACCGATGCTCCGCCTTCTCCTTCCTCTTACTCCGCCGTCCATATTGTCGGCGATATTGTCGGACTCCTTGATGCTCTTCGAATTGATCAGGTTTTCTTGGTGGGCCATGATTGGGGAGCTAGTATTGCGTGGTATTTTAGCTTGTTGAGGCCTGATCGTGTGAAAGCGTTGGTGAATTTGAGTGTTACGTTCAGGCCTAGGAACCCTAGGAGAAAGCCTGTTCAGAGCTTGCGGGCTTTGATGGGTGATGATTATTATATGTGCAGGTTTCAGGTAAGTGATAATTATTTAGTAAAATATCATTTTGATCCTGTGATTGTGATATTATCTGTCAATTTCATCCCTCACGTTGCAGTTAATTAGTTCGATGCAGTGTTTTAAATTTTGAATTTCGTTTGCTGCTACTGCGATTGCGGTCATCGCAGCCATTGCTATGATCCTTGCGGTGTGAATTATTTTGTTATTAAAACAAAGTTTTTGAATCCGATGCGGCCCAAATTACATGATGAAATTGATAATTTAATTATCTTTTCGAGCTTTTTTTTATGACAATCGAAACTTTGACCTTTTGGACTATTTGAGGATCCAGTGGAGCCTTACACCACTAGACCAATACCTTGTTGGTTTGTCGCGATTTGAGTAAACTATTGTTTGTCTTTTCTATCCTCCATAACCATAGAATTTGTTTGACATTTATTTTTGTTTGAGGGTAAGATTATGTAAACTAGTGTTTCAAATTGCGGACTGCATCACCTGATGCGACCGCAATATTACGGTTGTCGTGACCGACTCAATCGCATCACCTGCAATTGCGGTGTGATACCAAATCACAATAATGTGACCGCAACGGGCCACAATGCAACCGCATCTGCTTCGGGCCGCATCAGGCCGCAACGCAACCGCATCGATATCATAAATATGTTTTCACTCACAACATAATTCACCGCAATGACCGCAATCACAATAACCGCAACCACAATTTAAAACACTGTGTGCATCTATCTTTCGGATCTGTGTCCTTTTTTTTATTTTGGCGAAATTAACTTTTTCATCACTCAAATCTCAAAATTTCACATTTGTTGTAGGTAATTAGATATATTCCATCACCTTTGTAGTTTTATACATCTCATTCCCCCTGACATTCACATAAATGGAGTATGGCAACAATATTTCTTTAAAAAAAAACTCTTCAATAGAGTGATATACATGTCCATCAGACATGAGAAGCCAAAATTGATTTTTAAGATGAGTTTTTTTTTAATAAATTTTGTGCACTAAACCTAAATTGTTAGCATGACACATGAATAATTCTTGTTCTATTCACTACTGTACTAATAATGCATCACAGGTTTAGTACTCTCAAATTACATATTACATTAGCTTCATACAAGAATCTCTCTATTTTTAAATTTTTGTCTCAGCTAGTATTGTGTAGAATGTTCTTTTTATTATTATTGCATCACTGTTTTAGATATGTAAGAATCTCTCAAAATTCATTCTGTCTGTTCTGTGAAGACAAATTGTACATGGTCTGCTTAGGTGAGTTAATCTGCCACTTTCCTTCTGGTAATACATTAAAGATAATAAAATATCTCCTCACAACATGAGATAAGTTATCTGATTCTGCCACTAAAACCATGACATGTGTCATATTTGATCATTTTCTACAAAAATATTTCTAAAAACTAAAAACTCTAGTGTAAGTAGAAGGATCCAAGTTCATACACATATAATGGTTGACTCGTGTATAAATTCTTCTTCCTTGAACATAAAAGCAATATTTGTAGTGGTCTGATGAATGTGAACATGTGGTTATTCTGTATTTTTGTTTTTGAAGTCTGTATTTGACACTTTGATAAATGTGCTCAAGACATTAGGGAAGTCCTGTTTTTTTTGTTCCTCATACTATGAAATGCTATGATCTTTCTGAGATCGGTATACAGTTAAAATGTGAATCAATGTTATTCCTTGCCACACAAGACATTAGGGAAGTCCCTTGTGTGTATTAGCATGCTTCCTTGCTGCGCAACTTCTCTTCTTCCTCTCTACTGTTTTGAGTGCCTGAAAATGATAATTGCTTCCTTGCACAAGCTTCTGAATCAATTTCTGAGTTACATGGAACTCTACTTGTCAAGTTCAATGTTTCACAAATCACAAATTTCATAGACATATATGATGTATGGTAATTGTTAGTTCCAAACATATATTCATCAAGTTAATATTTAGTATTTGGTCGTTGATGGTTGTCCTACAGAAACCGGGGGAAGCTGAAGAAGAGTTTGCCCGTGTTGGTACTGCAAAAATATTGAAGACATTTCTTACATTGCGTGATCCACGCCCACTTTGTGTGCCTAAGGAGATAGGATTTGGGGGATTAGCTAACAATTCTAATACTTTACCCTCATGGCTGTCTGAAGAAGATATCAATTATTATGCAAGTAAGTTTGATCAAAAAGGCTTCACAGGAGGATTAAACTACTATCGTGCTCTCGACCTGTAAGTTTCATCTAGTTTCGTTGTTGTAAACATTGTTTATACATATTGAATTGCAACCCACTATTTGTATGTGAAACTCTTAGTTCTGGACTTCTGGTTGAGTTAATTTTTTCTTTGATGCAAAATGTTAACCCGAAATCAATTCTACCACCCGAGAATTCTGTTTTTTGTTTCTCAAATTTCTCATCCTTGTTTTCCTTGTCTTTCCCAAGGCTCTTAAATTCCTTACATTGGAACAGATACAAAAATATATGCTGAAAGCTGATTGAGTAAAAAAAATTCCTCATGATTAATATTTAATAGGACCTTTATCATGACAAAAATAAGTCATATTTTGAAACAGCAACTTCAAATAAACCTGCTTGTTGCATGTCTCTATCAATTAACGAAGTTCAGAATGGAAGTTTTAATTACACAAATAAAAAGCAACCCCCTGCATGAGTCTCTCACCTAGTGAGATCTGAAGACTGAGCAAGGCAGATGTACGCAACTTTACCCTCGTAAGTGAAGAAGTTATTTTTAAGATTCGAACCAATAACTTCCAAGTCACAAGGCAAACAACCTTGTTGTTGCGCCTGCCGAGGCCCACCCTCTAGAATGAAAGTTTTAATTGCAAAGAGATAAACTTATAGTTAAGTTTTGCTTATTTATTTTATTTTGTTGAAGGATGTTGATGTATAATAAGGTAAATTTGTTATATCTGTAGAACCTGGGAGGTCACAGCACCATGGACTGGAGTACAAATCAAAGTACCTGTGAAGTTCATAGTGGGAGACCTAGACATTACATATAACACTCCAGGTGTTAAAGAATATGTACATGGAGGTGGGTTTAAGAGAGATGTGCCATTCTTGCAAGAACTGGTTATAATGGAAGGAGTAGGACACTTCGTACATGAAGAAAAACCAGCTGAGATAAGTGCACACATATATGACTTCATCAAGAAATTTTAATCTGCATTTTAATTCACAAGTATACTGTATAAGAGTCATAAATAATATAGATTTGAGCTTGAATGAGTGTCAGGTCTTGCACAATTTATCATATTCTTGATTTGGCTTACATGATCTAACTATATTGCTGTAACTAAAATCTCCCTCTCTCGCGAATGGAGATCACATGTCCTCATTTATGTCTCACTTTGTGTACCAAACCAATTAAAAAGTTTCATTCAATTGAAAAGTAAAATCATAAAAACAGAAATTAATATTTTAATATTATTTTGTGAAGTTTGATTGGCTAGGAATATGAGGACAAGAAAACTATGAGCCAGAGGATCCTTGTTAGTCTTTCCCTTATGGCATAGCTAATGAGTCATTCCAAATGGCAGATTTCCTCAAATTATTTTGTTAGCATAGATGTTACTTAGTCTAATATGCTCACAAGCTTCTTGAGCTTGCAAGTTGTGGTAAGAATTTATACAATCGCGTGCACTAGTGGTTCTAAGCATCTGAGGTTCGTTTTCTGCCACTTAAAGAACATAAGGTGTGTTCAACCGTAAAAATTAGTCTATTAGGTGGGAGAATTTCATAACTTAAATATCACATTGAACTAGCAAGTTACCAGTGTATCCGCACGGCTATGAAGCACTGACACTTCAATAACCTTCACGTATATGTATATGTGTCTGACATGTAACTGACACTGATACTCTACTTTATTGATATGTATTCATAGCGTATCGAAATTATATTTTTGAAAAATAAATAATTTATATATTCGATACTTTCTGGATATTTTCTGATACTCTTAAAATGTTTTCCGATGCCTTATAGACATTCAAAATATCACACAATAGCATTTTAAAAGAGAGAAATACATAACACAATGAATTAAGTAGAAAAGAAAAACATAATATGCAATCTACCAAGTAAACTTGTAGCAAGATAAGTAAAATAAAACGTGTGTATAACATCGAGAATTAATAGGAAATGCATATGTATAATGTTGATTATCGATCAAATGGGATTGATCGTCTGATGACAAATTGATAATATGAATTTCATTTTGTATTTAGTGATGTCTGCAAAATATGTTTGTTATTTGGAAATTCATGACAATAATTATATGTTTATTATGTTTTATGAATTTTATATACATAATTTATGTATGTGCGTACCCCAAACGTATCGTATCCCGCATTTTCAAGAAAATGTATATCAACATATCAAATACGTATCGTATTTAATATTCGATTTTTTTCTGGAATTGATCAGCTATTGAAAGATCTAAGTAGGTGAGTCACTTCATGATCATGACAACATTACCCTATGCATTGGTTCTTAACTAATTTGAATGTAGGTTGTACATCAAACAATTGATATTTTTGACAATTAACATCCTAACCATTTGAAATTTTGAAGAGAGTTTGACTCAAAAGATTAGTATATTAAGTGGAAGAACTTCATGATTTAAGTATCACATTCAGTTTATTACTCTACCTAATTTGGGAACCTTGGGTATTATTGAGATTATATTCATAAGATTTTTATATAGGTAATTTGATGTGAAGTATGGAAGTAAGTAGAGTGGTTAATATAATTAAATTTGTCAATTATTATATATATATATATATATATTTATTAATTTTCATTCTCATTAATGTTTTATTTCCACTCAATTAATAACTTTATTTTTTGGATCAATAAATATAGGGATATTCTGTTAATATGCACACAGTTTCAAAAATGATGATGGAAAAAGGACCAAAATTATAATCTCCAAAGTTTATAATCTAAAAGTTTATAAAATGAAATTAAAAACTTAATTTATATCAAACACGGAGTAGACTACTAATTTGTTAGTAGCTTACATCTTTAGGTTGTCCAGAACTAGGCTTCTTTTAGCACGGGAAAGTGTTTGTAAAGAAAGAGGGCCTAGATTGGAACCTCAAAATATTAGTTTCAAACTTCACAAAGTGTTTGTAAAGAAGGTTAGAGTAATATTATTATGATCATTAATTAAACTGTGTATATCAGTTAACTTATATAATAAATTTATAAATACTTCAATCATTAAATTTTACTAGAATTGATGGTTAAGATGTGAAGTAAATTTTTCTTGGAGTAAATAGATCATACTCATTTTGAAAATATGAATTTTTTCATTCATAATTGAATTTAGACAAGTAAGGTACAATTATTTAACCAATATTTTTTATTTCGACTGATTTAGTTATAGGTGTAGTATACTTGTCATAGTCACTAGTTTGAGGATCAATTTTAGATTTTTGGTCTCCAAGACAAATAAATTTATTATATTTTGATCCAACACTTAATTTAAATACAATCAATATATTATTTATATGTATTATTTTTATTTAAGAGTTTTATATTCTGTTAGTATAAACATTTATATATTTATTATATTATTTATCATTTATTTGAAGAGTTGATAATTAAATATAAATAATGAAAAAAGAATGACATTATATTCATTTTATTTAATAGTAGTCAAAGAAAATTAAATGGAGGATTGTGAATGTGATTTGACTGTATAAAAAATTCATTGTCTCTATCTTTTATTATAAATGTTAAGGATTCTATAATAAATAATGACAATCCATAATTAACTAAATTAGCATTCTATTAAATGGATTCCTAAAGTACATATATTTTGTTCACAATTGTCAAATACAATAAAATATAGTGCGGATTGATCCATTTAATCCGAGAGTAAGTTTTTTAAATTTACTGCATATCATAACCATTAATTGTAGGGAAATTCAATGGTTTATACTTACTTATTAATTTAAACCATTGAATCTCCCTATAATTCATGTTAAGATATGAAGTAAATTTAAAAAATTTACTCTTAGAGTAAGTGAATCTTCCCAAATATGTTTTTGAAATCAAAAGTCATTTTCTTATTATTTATTTATTAAAATACATTCCTTATACACCAAATATCTTTTTTACTTAATTACTAATATGCCCTCACAATGATAAATATTGAAAAAATGGGTATCAGAACTCTCGTTTTCTGATTTAATCGTAAATCCCAAAATCTCCTTCTTCTGCTTCTACATCAAAAAAAAAAATACAATGCATTCTTCCAAATTCCCTCGCCGGAAAGTTGTTCCGATGAACGACGTCGACAACTCCGCCGCCAAATTGGAGCAACTCCTCATCTTCTCCGCCATCTGCAACAGCGAAGATTTAGGCCCCTTCATCAGAAAAGCCTTCATCTCCGGCAAGCCGGAAACCCTACTCCACCATCTCCGCCACTTCGCTCGAACAAAAGAATCGGAGATAGAAGAAGTGTGCAAAGAACACTACCAAGACTTCATCATCGCCGTCGACGATCTCCGATCACTTCTCTCCGACGTCGATTACATCAAATACTCACTCTCCGATTCAAATTCAAAGTTTCAATCCGTCGCTCTCCCTCTACTCTCTTCCCTAGACTCCTTCGTCGAAACGCGAAACGTTTCAAAGAACCTAAACCTCGCAATCGAATCTGTCAAAACGTGTGTTCAGTTAACGGAAGTGTGCTCACGCGCTAACCGCCATCTTTTGAGTGATAACTACTACATGGCGCTGAAATGCGTTGATACGCTAGAGAAGGAGTATTTGAATAAAACGCCGTCGTTAACGCTTAAGCGAATGCTACAAAAGAAGATTCCAGAGATTCGGTTACACATAGAGAGGAAAGTGAATAAAGAATTTGGTGACTGGTTAGTTGATATTCGAGCGGTGAGTCGAAATTTGGGGCAGTTAGCGATTGGTCAAGCTTTGGCAGCGAGACAGAGAGAAGAAGATCTCAGAATCAAACAGCGGCAAGCGGAGGAACAGAGTAGGCTTAGTTTGAGGGATTGCATTTACGCTTTAGAGGAAGAGGATGATGATGATGATAATGAAATCGGCGCCGGTGGCGGAATTGGAGAAGATGGATATGGTAATAATGGTGGTTCTGGTGGTGGAATTCTTGGATTTGATTTGACTCCATTGTATAGAGCTTACCATATTAATCAGAGTTTAGGGTTAGAA
The DNA here is from genome assembly GCA_009771035.1 of Lupinus albus. Lineage (NCBI taxonomy): Eukaryota > Viridiplantae > Streptophyta > Magnoliopsida > Fabales > Fabaceae > Lupinus > Lupinus albus. Next base: position 2,099,149 of record CM020016.1, read on the forward strand.
GATGGGTTTAAGAAGTATTATTTTGAGAACAGGAAGCTTCAGCTGACTTCAGATTTTCAGGTACTGTTCATGACCCTGTGATAATTTGTGGGAGATTGCTGATAATGAATGAATGAATCAATGAATGAATGAATGAACGAATAATACATTGTCGAGTCCCTTAAATTAAGTGTGTAATTTTGTAAATTTGTAAATAAATTGAGCTATTCCTGATCGAGGTCGTTTGTTTAGCAATTCAAACTTCAATTATTTAAATGAGTCCAGCTTGGATTTTTTAGGATTGATATCATTAGCTTTCTAATAGCTCGCCTCTATGTAGTCAAACACGGATAGCGGTCGACCTTGAGAATACCATGACGGGATAGCAGGTAGCCGGATGACCAGTACAGCCGAGGGAAATATAATACACGTAATTTATACCTTACACATATAAATACTCAAAAATACTAAAATACACCAAAATAAAGACACATTCATAGATTGTAATCAAAATTAATAGCATAAACATTCGTAACGTATAATCAAAATAAGTAATAGCTTCTAGGGCTTCAATATAGTAGACCAAGCCTTAGGCTTCAAAAAAAAGTGATCATATAAGGCCTCAATATAAATATACCAAGCTCTAACTAAGGCTTGAAAAAAAAAAAAGATTAAGTCTCTAATGGCTGGGAGTGGGTGTAGCCGTTTGAGGGTGAAATGAGGTCATGGCTGTACAAAGTGAGCTCTTGAAGTGGGTATGTCGGAGATTGAGAACTTCAGATTTATAGAGTGAGGGAAAGTGGGTATGCTAGAAAGCTAAGAACATGACCGGAAATCACCACCAGTTATTGTAGAAGGCAGAGCTTGTTTCAGTTCAGTGTGAGGGGAAGAAACTTCAAATGGCATATGGGGCTTTAGCGTTTTAAGAATGAGGGAGAGAAGGGGAGGGTGAAACTACTAAATACACTAAAGAAACTCGATAAATAATCAATGAAACTTGTGTTTTATAGCTAAATCATAGTTGCATGGTTCCCTCATTTTGCACATGTACCGCACACCAGGTTCTGGTTACCACATATTAGGTTCCATACAAAGGAAGTATTGTAATAATAATATAAAAATTGATGAACGGCATAAAACCGCAGAACCATCTTATTGAGCTAAGCAAACTACCTCAAAGTTGAAGTTACAGACAATTATTTAAATGAGGTCACATTTCACATTAACTGCTCTAGAATAGCACGTGTATGTGTATTACTAAAAAAAGTGTAATATTATATTTACTTAGAGATTCTAATACATTTATGATTATCTTATTTACTTCGGACTTTCAGGTATCATCAATGACCCCTTTTCTTGAGTCCCATCAATCTTTTTTTGCTCAAATTGCGGGTTTCTTTGTAGTGGAGGATAGGGTTTTGAGGACTGGTGGTGGTTTGATATCGAAAGTGGAAGTTGACAATTTGTGGGAGATTGCTGTTAGTAAAATGTGTGCTGTTTTAGAGGACCAGTTTTCTGGAATGCAAGCTGCAAATCATCTATTGCTGATTAAGGACTATGTCAGTCTTTTAGGTTTAACCCTGCGAAGATTTGGGTACCCAACTGATGCGTTGCTTGATGTTTTGAACAAACATAGGGATAAGTACCATGAGCTGCTGTTGTCGGATTGTCAGATCCATATCGCTGAGGCCCTTGCTGCTGATAAGTTTGAGCAGATGTTGATGAAGAAGGAGTACGAGTATTCCATGAATGTGCTTTCTTTCCAAATACAAACGACAGATATTGTGCCTGCTTTTCCTTATCTAGCACCATTTTCGTCAACCGTACCAGAATGTTGTCGCATTGTGCGGTCATTCATTGAGGATTCTGTCAGTTTCATGTCATATGGCGGGCAGCTTGAGTTCTATGAAGTTGTTAAGAAATATTTGGACAGGCTTTTGAATGAGGATTTAGATGAAGCGTTGTTAAAGCTTATTAACACATCAGTTCATGGTGTCAACCAGGCAATGCAAGTAGCAGCAAATATGGCCGTATTGGAGCATGCATGTGATTTTTTCTTTTGCCATGCTGCAAAGCTTTCAGGGGTTCCCTTGAGAATGGTGGAGAGAAGCAGGAAGCAGTTTCCTTTGAGAAAAGCTCGTGATGCTGTTGAAGAGATGCTCTCTGGGTTACTCAAAGCCAAAGTTGATGGATTTATGACCTTGATTGAGAATATAAATTGGATGGCCGATGATCCATCTCAGAGGGGAAATGAATATATGAATGAGGTCATAATGTATTTGGAAATTTTGGTTTCAACTGCTCAACAGATATTGCCAGCTCAAGTCCTTAAAAGAGTTCTGCAGAGAGTTCTTTCTCACATATCAGAGAAGATAGTTGGGACTTTAGCTAGTGATTCTGTTAAGAAGTTTACTGTAAATGCTATTACTGTAATTGATATGGATATCCATCTCTTAGAATCATTTGTAGAAAGTCAGGCCCCTCTTTTCCCCGATGAAGATGTCGATGAGTTGAAAACAGCACTCGCTGAATCAAGGCAGTTGGTTAATTTGCTACTGAGCAATCATCCCGAAAACTTCCTGAATCCTGTGATCAGAGACAGAAGCTACAATACTTTAGACAGCAACAAGGTGGTAACTATTTCAGAAAAGTTGAGGGATTCTTCAGATGGGCTCTTTGGAAACTTCAGTGGTCATGGAGCCAAGCAGAATCCAAAAAAGAAATTACTGGATGCAATGATAAAAAGACTCAAGGATGCTAACTGATTAAGCTTTTAGCTTGAATGTAAGGTCCTTCAGCTTATTTTATTTTCTTGTTTTGTATTTACTTTCATTTTGAGTTGGTGAATTATTTAATAAAAAGTTGTTGATAAAATTATTTGATTAAGGCTAGCCTATATCTGTCTTTCATTTACAATTTTATATTTTCTAATATTTTTTCATTGTTTGAAATGTATGATTCTTATGGTCATTTTTTGGTTTGATACTTTTATTTGAATACTCTGTATCTTTTTATTGAATTTTTTTTAAATTTTTACTTTGGCCTCATTAATGTGTTTTTGAAACTCAAATCTGTCTGACCATATCCCATCAGACTTCTGCTTGCTTAAGAGGACTGATTCCGTAATTCTGAAGCCTTTTATTTCTCTCTTCTCCTCCGTGTTGTTAAATAGCTACCATGGCGGTGGTGGTTTCTAGCCCACCGTTATTAGCTATTTGAAAAATTCGGCCAAATGGCCTTGTCTGCTGTTTACATGAAATAGCTGCCATGTGTGCTATTTGCCTGCGCAATGTCATCTGCAACGCCCTGATGGCTGAATTTTGACAACCGCCATGAATCGTCATCCGCCATCGACAATATTGTTTCCCCTCGAAAATTCAACTAAAAAACGGACCGGTTTGCAATTGACTTTTAGAGGTTAATGGAAGTAAGAAAAAGGTTTGAGAGCCATGAAATATACTTGTCACATGATTCTGAAGCCTTTTTTTCTCTCCATTTTCCTCCGCAACTCATCTCACAAAGAATCCCTTACTCGATAAGTTGTGAAATTAGCATGGGGTTACTTTTCCAATTTGTGTTTCATGATTATGGGACCTACTTTAGGATCATATGTGAATGAGAGTCTACAGCCAGTGGATCCTAGGATCTGTACTTCCTAATACGAAAACAGTCTTACAGATAAAAGGCTACGGTTAAGGATGGAAAGAAACCAAACAAAATTAAAAATCATCATTAGCACATTACCTTAACCATAAGATGTATAAAATTCTTGACCTTTTTGTTGTGCTTTTTGAAATTAGTAATGCTAGATGAACGGTTCTATACACTTGAACTTATCAAACTTTACCTTTGAATCTTCTCTCACCTTCTAACATTACTAGCTTTGATTACTTTTCTGTTTCACGATGTCATGGATTGAGCCATTGAGGAATAGAAAATGAATTTGATGAATGGAGATAGCTATGATGACAAATCAAGAGTTTGGTAATCCAGCTTCAATATTGCAAAATGTAATGTAGATTTTTTGAAGTTTTTTATGTCACTTTTACATGACCTTAATGTACTCTAATTTTGAAATACAGACACAAACAGAGCCTGTTGATGATTTTCGTCTATTTTACCAAATGAGACACCAATAGTATGTGCCTTACCCAATTGCCTTTGTGACCAAAACATGCTACATTTACTTGGAAAGAATTTTATAAAGGTTGAAAATAATTTGATAAAGTAACAAGCTCTAACTTTAATAATTTTTGGAGTAAATTATACTCGAGTTTTAATGAAATTACATAAATCACTCCTTACTTTTTTGTCCTTACACGAACCACCCCTAATTTTGTACCTATGTTATACTGGTTACCCCGGCATAATATAAAAGTGTAATATTTTAAACAAAAAAAATTCAAATAATATGAGAGTCGATGCGTCTTCATTATTTGACTCGTTATAAAATATTATAAGAGTTATTTAAACATATCTTTAGAATTATTAATGTATTTTGTAATGACACAAAAATAATAAAGAAACATTGACTTTTGTACTATTTGAAATGTTACACAATATTTTGTTTAAATTAATTACGCTCACCACACGTTTTTTGTTTAAAATATTACACTTTTATAACATGCAGGAGTAGTCAATGTAATATATGTATACAAAACTAGGGGTGGTTCGTGTAGGAGGTATGGGTCGTGTAATGACAAAAAGGAAAGAAGTGGTTTGTATAATTTCACTAAAATTTAGGGAGTGTAATTAATTACCTCTAATATTTTAAAGATTTGATATCAACTTAATTTTTCAAAGATTCTTTAACCAACGGAAAATGCATGAAACATCAAATGGTCATGAGAAATTGAGAATTGCCATAAAGGCAAACTTGACATGTATAAAATGACACGTAGGATGTTGAAGTATATAAACTGATCTATATCTATATTATATATAAAGTCAAAACATGAAATAATTACTATTATGTTATAATTTCTATTTTCCTATTTTGCGATTACATTTTTTTAATTTTTACAAAAAAACTATATAATCCTAAGTAACTACCATTAGCACATTAATCACTTATCTCACCTTAAATTGAATTATAATAAATACATTTTTTAATATAAAGTACTCTTGATAAAAAAACAATCTAATTGTATAAAATAAAATATATAAAAATTGAATACTTAATATAATAAAATATGAATGCGAGTCGGCAAACACGAAGCGTCTTGTCAATACGCTACTGTATATAAAAAGGACACATTAGTGATCAATGTTGTGTCCACATGCTCAACTAAAGCTTATTTTTGGGACTTCTTAAAATTTTAAAATTTAGACATCTTAAAAATTTGTCTTTTCATCTATTAATCCTCCTTCAATTAATTTAATTTTTTTTAATCAAATCAAATAATAATTTTAAAACAAATACCCACTAATCACTTATTAACTTTCATTTATTAGAAAGAAATTAAATTAATTAAAATGAGGTTACAATTTGTATTGTGTCTTTCTCCTCGCTTCGAGCCAATAATTGGTCACAACCACTTGTATTACTTCTGATATCTATCGAAGTGAGAAGATGATAAACAATTAATGTTGACTTTTCGTCTATTAGTTCCAATTCGACTAAATTGAAACAAATTTCTAAATTTTAATCCAACCAAATTACCAATTTTTGAATTCCGAACTACATAGTCTTGTTATACTATCTTATTAAATTTAAACCAGAACTCATGTTAGACACAAAATAATAAAATAAATATTTGTTTCAAGTAATTTAACTTTAATAAATAAATAGTATATTTAATTCATATGATTAGTTACATTACCATTTAATTACGAGCAGACGAGATGCTAATATCTTCTTCGATTCGTAATCGACTCTCATACTTATAACTCTAAGTTGACAGACCAATTTATCCTATTTTAAACTCAAATTGAGTTTTTTATGTTTTAATCGTAAAAAATATTATGACGACTCCAAAAGAGACCGTGTAGCAAAAAAATCAGCCACGATATGGGATAAACTCACCATTCCTCTTCTTTCTTGTATTACGTTGAGTCCAAGAAGTACGAACAATAATTACATGTCCAAAAAAATTTTATGTTCATGTCTCAAACCAATTATATTCTACAAAGTAATAAAAACAAATTAATTTTTGTTTTTATTATTTTTTAATTAATTAACATTTTTAATTGGATTGTAACACAAATGAATATAAAAATTCGAATAGATAACCTACCTTCTCAAAGTAATAAAAAAGGGAATCAAACAGGACCATTAGAGTCCAATTTATAGGGACTAATTGGTTTTATAGTTTCACAGGGCTCTTACTTTTTTTGTTTAGGGTTATATTTTTAATTGATGAGAGATCTATTATTTTTGTTTTATTGCAGAATATACAATATTTTGTTTAATTTAATTATGCATTTCACATGTTTTTTATTTAAAGTATTACATTTATATCTCATCAGAAGTGATCAGTATATATACAAAATTAGATGTGGTAATTCGTGTAAAAACAAAAAAAGGTAACTGATTTTTATAATTTCACTAAAACTTAGGTGCTGGTTGTAATTAACTTTTTTTTAATTTAATCTATTTAATGTTTTAATGTGTAAAAGGAATTAGGGTTTGTATATTTGAAGGTTCTCTCTCTAACAGCCACTCCTCTTCACACTCTGAAACATCTCCAAACAAACGCAGCCATGGCAGAAACGAAGAAGCAAAAATCGAGAGACGGAACCAATCGCGGAAGAGAGAAAACGAAACCAAATCGCAATTCCAAATCCTTCAAATCCAAAACTCAACGCAAGAAAACCGGTCCTCATTTACCTTCATCGCTTAAAAAAGAGATTGAACGTTTAAACCCTAATTCGAACTCTTTTGGTAGCGACGAAGACATAAATTCTGATTATGAAAATGGAGAACGTGAAATTTTGGTTAAGGATTTGTATGAATATGAAGAAGAACAGGCTGAGGAAGAATCCAAGAAGAACAAGCGTTACGATGCTGGTTCCGTTGATAAACTCGAGTATGAACTTCCTGATGATCTTTCTGATGATTTTAAGGTGAGAGTGGTTCAGCATTTGGAGTATTCATTTATTTTTAAATTAATTTGAAAAATTAGAATTTGTATCTGTTAATTTGTACTCTTGGAATTTCATGTTTGGATTAGTTTATTTAAGAGAGATTTAGAGAATTAAGTAATTATTTTTTCCAGAAATAAGGGCTGTTTCGTTAACATATACATGGGTGCTTCATTGGGTTAATCTTAATGAAAAGTTGAATTTTAGGAGAAACTGAAAAGTCTAGCTTCTGACAGAAGCTGTCAAAACCAATTTTGGAGAATTATTTTTTTAGAATCTTAAACAAACAGACCCTATTTCTTTCCCAAATGTGCATGTTTGCATTACTTCGTTGCTTTAGTGATTGATTAATTTTAAATGTGTATCCATTGTGTCTATACTATTTCATTGTCATTTATTTGCCTATTTGTATTTTTAGGATGAGGATGTGGAATCTGATTATGAAGATGATGATACAAATAACAATCGAACTGCCGTGAATGATGAGTCTGAAGAGGAAGATGAAGAAAGACATGCAAGGATGTTACAAGGAGTTACTGGTATGCCCACTGAGGCTTTCGAAGGTAAGAATATTAGTGTTTAACTTTTCTGTGGCCCATTATTTTGGTTAGAACTTAGAAGCAACTAGTCAGTTTTCTGTCTTATTTATTGGAAAACAATTAATTATACGAGATGCATTTGAAGAGTTTCTAGCATGCTAGGATGTTAATTTTAAACTTTTTGAGACAAGTCTGGACATTTTTGTATGGAATTAATTTGATTCAGAAATATTTTTATCCTTTAACTGTTAATGCATCCATGCATATGTTTTAAGTTAGTTTAAAAAAGTGTGTGTCTACATCTGTTCCAATTTTGGAGATATGCGAGAAAAATGCTGAAGCAGGTTTTTCCTTATGAATGCTTCCTACAGAGAAACACAGTGCTGTTACACCATAGTATGTCTATTGTGTTGTTTCTAGAACAATGATGCAACTAAAGCTTTAATCACAATGCAGGGAAGAATAAGAAGATGAAGAATGCTGTTTTACCGGAGCTTTATCAAGACTCAGAACATAATCCTAGTCGTGATGTTGTGGATGGTGATGGACTCATTACCATTGAGGATCTTCTGAATCCTCTTCATGAAAAACCTGGTTTTGGAGAACTTAGGAAGAGAATGAACGAAATTGAGAAGAAAGCTAGAACTATTCATGCACCTCTTCCAAAGGCAGATCAAGCAAAGATAGAGAGAAAGGCAGCATATGAAAGATCAAAGAAAGATGTCACGAAGTGGCAGCCCATTATTCAGAAAAATAGAGAGGCACCGACTGTTTTCTTTGATGAAAATGTAGATTTAGGGTTTTCAACTGTTGGTGCGATAGCTTCCGAATTCGAACCCAGAACTGAATTTGAGATGAAAATGGCTGCACTTGTTCGTGATGACAAGGTTATGGAAGCTCATAAAAAGGACGGGTCTAGGCTTCTTGAAATGAACATGGTATGAATATGTAGATATTATTGACATTACTTGAATGAACTTGACATTTCAGATTCTAGCCGATCTTTGAATAGTCTGCTGAAATTGCCTTGGTTTCTATGCTTCCCTAGTTTCTGTTGTGTGATTAAAATGTCTTAAATAGTCATATAAAGTTGCGCAAATTGAGGTTTGACATGCTTGGAAGCTTTTTAAGTTTCAAACAGTAAAACTTGAAAAGTTATTGAATTTTAAGGTTCTGGACTCTGGAATATTGCTGTGATTTATGAGATAGATTTAATTTGAATAAGTTCATTTTTCGGCCTGGGATTCTTTTGGCAAAACTGACATGATTGAGGAGAGATACAATGATATTTATTCTGGATTGAAATGATGATTAACCTTTTGTTTCATGACATGCTTATAAATAACTAGATTGACAAGTCCTCACATTTTAATCTCATTTTTCTCTCAATATAATGTAATTCCTCTCCCCTCTTCTCGCACCGTATAGGCAATCCTAATAGTTTGGACAAATACAATATCAGTTCTTTTAGGAAGGTTTCATATTCACATTACTTTTGTCCAAAAAAATGGGTCTGGGCTTCTACCAGACACACCTCATAAGCTGAATCACTTTATAATTCTGGCATCTACATGGAGGTAGACATGCCAAAAATCTCATGTTAAGAGGTTTGAAGATCAATTTTTAAATACTCGTGAGGTGATCTGAAGAATGAACAAGTTGAATGATTCTTTCAATTCACACAGGTTTTAATTTTAAATGCATACACTGTTAAGCACCAACTACATTTTTTTTCTGTTGATAAACACACCAACTACATTGTTAACTTTCTGTACTATTTGCTGAGGATTCGTCAAACTTATTTGTTTGTGATGCGTATAATGTGGAATTGCTGCATTTCAATTACCTTATATAGGTTATGGTGCCTGACAGGTTTCTGTTGAGGATGAAAAAGATAGGCAAAATCGGATTGCTAAAATGCATAGCCTTCTTTTTCGTCATGAACGAAAGGCAAAGCATATGAAAAAGATCAAGTCCAAAACATATCATCGTTTGTTGAAGAAAGATAGATTGAAGGAAGAATCTTCTAGGATTGAAATGGACCCTGAAGCTGCTAAAGAATATGCGATGAAACAAGAGCGCCAGAGGGCAGAGGTATGTAGTCTCTCTAAAGAAATAAGATGTGAAGAAATTTTGCTTTGCTAATGCTGTTTACTGATATATCTATTGTTTTAACAATTTAAAGGATAATTGTGTCTACCAATCCTTTTCTCACTTCCCAACTTACTGCAGGAACGCATGACTCTGAGACATAAAAACCAGAATCGGTGGGCTAAGCGTATTTTACAACGTGGTTTAAGTAGTCAAGATGAAGGAACTCGTGGAGCCATAGCTGAACAACTTCAAAGGCATGCTGCGTTGACTAGGAAAATGCACTCTATGAAGGATAGCAGTAGCAGCAGTGAAGATACTAGTGATGAGGATGATGAAGATGAAAACTCCGATGGATCTGATCAGGATAGGGCTTCTAAGCTTTTGGAAAAAGCAAAAGAGAAGACAATGAGAGTGTTAGAGGAAGAGGATGAAGTTCCCAAGTCAGGATTGCTTTCTTTACCTTTTATGGTATTTACTGATTCCTTCTCAGCTTTATTTTATAAAAAGAATATTGAGTTACCAATCCTCTCTTTCTTTGGTTTTATATGTTCCTGATCCTAAAAAGATGTGTTAAAACTAAAATTGTTTAAGTGGATAATTATTTGTCTAAATAAGATTTTGTTTATTAGCACTGGAAAAAGGAGAACCACCAGCTATGAGGAAGTCATATATCTTTGGCTTCTGTTAATCTTGTTTTACTATTTTGTTTGCAATAAAAAAATCTTACGAGTTGCAAATTGTCAGGTAGAAAGTTTTCCTTTGTGATTTGTGGTCTCTTGATTTGTTATGTGCAGAGGCGTGGATTGGAGAAAAGAAAAGAGGCAGCTGTTGAAGAAGCCAACGTTCTTATTCAAGAATATGAAGATTCCTTGTTGAAGCTGGGGAGTTCTGGTGGCTCAGAAGATCAAAAAGCTGCTTCTGTCAGTGGCAGAAGAATATTCGGAACAGCTAAGCCCCAGATTTCAGATGCAGGTAATAAGTTAAAATCAGATAATATTCATGGCAGCAGTGATAGTGAGGATGACATGAGGGACAACAAAAGCAATGATATAGAGAATAGGGAGAGCAATGTTTTGCAGACGGGTGTAAGCAATGATTCAGTATTAGTTCAAGAAGGCACTGATAATCACCAGGAATCTTCCTTTAACGTGAGGAAATTTCATTTTTTAAACCTTTTCTTGTGCTCATCTTGTCTTGCTTGATAGTTGTGAATTTGTGATACATGTTGTGCTTTTTTTTGGTCACAGAACTTCGATGAGATTATTACAATTCCTGGGCCAGAAACTACATATGAAGTTTCCATATTTGCATCAGATACATGGCAAAAGGTTTGAATGGCTTTAATTTTTGTATTCTCATTTATGTTCCATAGCTGTGAGAATTCTGATGTACTTATGGTGAGCAGGCAAAGAACATAAGTGAAAACAAAACTATCAAGAAGTCTTCAAAGCTTAAAGGTCCTGCTAGGCAAGATATAAAGGTACGAACTCTCAGAAGTGTTAAGAATATCTACTCTATTGCTGGTTTAGGCGTAATTTTTTCTCATTCTATGTCGTATGGTCTTCCTAGTGGGTAAAGTCTTTGATTGTTGTTATTGTATGTCCTAGGATACTGAAAAGGAATTGGGAGAGGATAGTGATACGGATAGTGAAGGACAGATGGTGGATGGAATTCTGTCTTCTGGATCTAAACTGTCATACGAACTTCCTTCTCAAAAGGAACTCATTCAACAAACTTTTGCGGGAGATGATGTAGAAGATGATTTCGAAAAGGATAAACTGGAGATCCTCAACAAAGAAAATCCTGAGCCAGAAAAGCCTGTATCACTTCCTGGATGGGGCCAATGGACACGTATACAGCAGAAGAATGGTGAACCATCTTGGATGCTGAAAGAGCATGAAAATGGCCAGAGGAAGAGGGCAGAAGCTCTAAAAAGGAGGAAAGATGCTCAACTAAAAAATGTGATCATCTCTGAGAAGTTAGATAAGAAGGTTAGTGGAAGTACAAGGTTTTTTTTTACCTTTTTCTTCTCAAATAATATACCAAATTTATTTCATGCATGCAATTCACTTTCTTTCTGGTAAGAATTTTGAGTTATTCTTGATTGGCATATTTCTAAATATCATATTTGGCAAATGTAGCTCACTCATTAATACTTTAATAATAATAATAGTCTTAGTATTATGTTAATATTATTATTTATTGCTAATATGAGTAAATTACCCACTTCCTCATATTGTCTAAAAACCATTGGTTGTACTCTATTACTTTAATATGAACATAATTTATGATAGAACATTATGGTCTTGTTCGATCCATGTAGCCGCCACCTAGTGAGATTAAGACTTGATTATTGTTGTTGTATTATTCGAAACTTCTTTATATTCATCAAAGGGTTGCATCAAATGTGAATGGTTTGCTCTTTTCTTGACATGTAAGGATGAATAAGTAGGAATGACATTTGAACACAACATATGTTGGCTATAATAGCTCATTTAATGGTTCAGTTAGGCTTGATATTATTTTGGGATTAGTCATAGCAAATTTTTCTTGAATACAATGGAATTTTGGTAGGTTCTTATGATATTGGAAAGGTATGTGTATTAAGGGCAAAGTAAAGTACTGAAGAAAGTAGCATTCTGTTACTGTTATGGTTGGTGTTTGATGTTGATGTTTTCTTTTTGCAGTAATTACTTTTTCTTTTGGTAGACCTTGATGCTCTAATTTCATTTATACTCTCTTGTGAATATGTCAGGCCGAGAAGCTCCATACAAAAGCATTACCTTTCCCCTTTACTTCCAAAGATATGTTCGAACAGAGCATGCGTGTACCTATTGGACCTGAATTTAATCCAGCAACTGCAATTGGACCGCTTAACAGGCCTGAGGTATGTGCTTGAAAACATTTCCTTCGCAAACTGGATATCCTTCAGTTTTCTAGCATTAAATTTTCACAATGTAGCCCTTACTCAAAGTAGTTCAAATTAATATTTGAACAGTTCTGCTGGTCTCCTTTAGAGTAGAAAAGTCCTTAAGATTGGATACTGTCAGTAGTTTCTCGTCTGAGTCGAAACTATTTGGGAGAAATGCAATTATCCAATGTGTGTTTTTTCTTGTATGTGCAGGTGGTGAAGAGACCAGGTGTTATTATAAAACCAATAGAGTTTGAGGAAGTGAATCCCCATGAGCAACGGAGCGAAGATAAGCATAAGTTGAAGAGAAGTAAAGGTGATGGTGGCAAATCGATGAAAAAGATGAAAGTCGACCGAAAAAGGTAATCTTCATATAGTTTGTGTTCTGTTCCAGTTCTAGAAATATTTGCAGTTGGTTCCAAGGGAAGGTATTGTACTATGTGAGGTTAAAACAAAAGAAGCAGAGAAGTATCTTAACAGGGAAGTTTATGGTAGTTATCCAAGAAAGAGAATAAAAGAGAATTCAAGAGCGGGGGGGGGCTTTATTTATTACTCACATTTAATGTTCCAGTTTATGTTTAATTTTCTCATTGGTTTCTCCAATTAATATTAATGTATATGCTCAAGGTAGTGTGGGATAGATTTCCTCTGAGTGTATGAAAGTATAATGGTATTTTATTTGAAGTATAATTTTGGTATCTTGTCTGTGATATATCTGAAAGTTGCAATTTTCAGTTGATCATAACCTATGTCTTCTGTATTTACTGGCTGTTGGATAAGGAGAAAAAAATCTGAGTTCTTTAAAACTGATGGTACAGGACTCTAGTATAAATAGGAATCGGGATCACACAAATTGCATCACTTATTGTAATTACCCAGAAAAATATTTAATTATTAAACTTTTAACTTAAATATATTTTTTCAACTCATGGAATGATACATTTTTACTTTTTTTTTTTGAAATGTTCTCCCCTTTTTTGAACAGCAACCTCACTTGTTTTCATGCATGAAAGCTATGATTAAATATATAATATATATATATATATATATATATTCTAGATTGCTTATATACTTAGTCTGATAATTTCGAAACTCTGATTTTTTGCATTACTTGAACTATGGGAAATATATGAACTTATGACTAGTGAAAAAATGTAATTTTTTGGTTTACTAACGTAATTTGCTTGTATTTATTGTTTTCATACCGAAAGGGAAACATTGAAAAATATTTGAAGGATAAACGACCAAAAGCACAAGTTGTCTATGACTTGTTACTTCTATGTGCCACTAATATTGATACGTGAATTAAAGTTGTACTATAATATCTAACTAAAGTTAACAATGTAATTGGGAGTACAAGTTGTTTATGTCACTTCTCCTACTTCTATGTGCCACAAATTACATATTGACACATCAATTAAAGTTGCGCCATAATGACTAATCAAAAGTTAACAAAACATAAACGTGAGTTTGTAATTGGTGACACATTGAAGTGACATATAAAAGTGGCATAGACAATTTGTGTTATGTAATTGGTGGCACATAGAAGTGACATAGACAAAACTTTGTTCAACGACCAAATTATAGAAAACGAAATTGAAATGTGAAAATAAGATTGATTACTTTTCTGGTTATATCCTCTCAATTGACCAAAAATATTTTTATTTATAACATAGAAGTAGTATCATGCCAACATCACTTCTGAATTTGAAATTTAAAAGATAAAATAAGGATTACTTAAAAGTCCTGAATTAAAAATCAAGAAAAATAAAATTTGGATTACTTCAAAATCATGTTGGACATGACTTTTGAGTCATAGAAATAAAAATAAAAGTCATTTAGTAGTTATGTTGACTCATACTCATGAGCTAGAAATTTAAAAGAAATATATAACTTCTAAAATTAAACAAAACGAAATATTGTCTTAATAGTGAAAAAATAATAAAAATAGTGCAAACTACAATGTAAATTCCATTCACATTCTAAGTAAGAATCATGCAGAAGTTGCACTACTTTCCTTGTTGTCACCAAAAATACGTTGTCTGAAATCAGAAACCATTAGAGGGAGTCCACTACGTAAGTCTACCTTAGGTTCCCAACCAAGTAATTCCTTAGCTTTACTAATGTCTGGTTTTCTCTTATGTGGGTCATCCTCTGTGTTTGGTTTGTATACTATCTTTGCATTTGGATCAATTGTTTCTTGTACCACCTGCATCAACCAACAACATCATAAGCCATGCTTATTTTTACATTCATATCATATATAATAACAATGAGCTTAAGTGGAAGGTTTACTAAGTAAACATACATCCATTGTTAATACATTTTGATATCATCTTAAGTATTTAATTCACACTAAATTACAATACCCAATTTCAAACAAAACATTCTGTTTCGCATTTAGTATTATGGATTCATCTCAAAACCAATTGCCTATGAGATGAATAACTCAACATGTATTTAAACCAATTGGTTATGTCCCCTCCACATAAGTCTCTCGGACCAAGCGAAATGTTACATTTGACTCATAACTAAAGGGCATCTTCTAACCCATGACAATCGGAAAGAAGTTGAGTTCTGACTCTGATATCATGTTAAAGTTTCATTTCAAAACCAATTGGCTATGAGATGAGTGATTCAACATGTATTTAAACCATTCCCGAGAGAATGAGTTAGCCGATGTGAGACTTACTTCCCAACATTTACCACAAACTGTAACATCCTGATTTTTGAGTCTTTAAAATTATAATATCAGTCCTGGAAGTCTCGCCTGAGCGAGAGATTCTCGCCTGAGCGAGAGATTCTCGCCTGAGCGAGAAAGGATCCCATGGGAGGGTGAAATCTTGGACTATACTGGAGGATTCTCGCCTGGGCGAGAGTTGTCTCGCCTGGGCGAGAAATGACAATTTTGGGCTGTTAACACAGTGTAATCGATTACATGGTCCTTGTAATCGATTACATGTTGATATCTGATCAGACATGTGTAATTTTTCATGATGTAATCGATTACACTATACTCGTAATCGATTACATCATATTAAAAACATCAGATGTGTGCATTTTTCACACTGTAATCGATTACACCATTATGGTAATCGATTACACTTAACACGGTGAGATTCTCTGAAAACATAAATAGACGTCCCAAGTGAGTATAAGGGTTATTTTTCGAAAAACAAAGAGGAGAGGAACGGTTTGAGGAGTTGAGCACCCTTAGAGTCGAGAAAGAGGCCGGAGAAGAGTTAAATCGCTTAACTTAGTCTCTCTTAGGGTTGAATGTCTTGTTTTGGATAGGGTTTCTTCTCCACGTTTAGGGATAAAACCCCATAAACCCTCTTTTGACATTGTGGTTCGTTTTGCTTTGGAAAACCTTGTAAAACTCATAGAGTATGAGTTGTTTTTCGAAATGGGTATGTGAGAAGTTATTTTCAAAACCGTAGAGTCATGGTAACTTAAGGAAACCTTTTTGTTGAAGATGAACTGAATGGATAATTTTGTCTTGTGTTGTATTAGTCTTGGTTAGTATTATTCTTGTCTTGACATGTAAATTGATGTGTTGTGATGGGTTGAAAGACCCTAAGGTTGGAGGAGACGGCGGAGAACGCAACTGAACTTTAGTGCAAGCATTAGCGGCTACTCAGGTGAGGGAGCAACATTAAAACTTTGTAGTATTAGAGTCGTGATATTGGAAACTCCAACGACACTCACTAGTTGGAGGATTTCAATGGGATAACACGATTAAACGGGAAATCTCATGAGTTTCCTATTTAACCGCGTTAGTCCTACTGATGTGATTGGTATGTTTGATTATGGAGTTTGACCTGCCCTTCGTGGTATGGAGTTTGACCTGCCCTTCGTGGTATGGAGTTTGACCTGCCCTTCGTGGTATGGAGTTTGACCTGCCCTTCGTGGTATGGAGTTTGACCTGCCCTTCGTGGTATGGAGTTTGACCTGCCCTTCGTGGTATGGAGTTTGACCTGCCCTTCGTGGTATGGAGTTTGACCTGCCCTTCGTGGTATGGAGTTTGACCTGCCCTTCGTGGTATGGAGTTTGACCTGCCCTTCGTGGTATGGATTTCGGGATATGCACGTATATTGTGGATTTTTGATTAAGGTTCAGATTGGTTTCGAGTTGGTTGTACTATAGATGTATGACCTGGTTATCATAAAGGTTAATTGTAAATCATGGATTTGTGTTCTGCTGTAATGATGCGTGGTTTCTGTATTGCAATGTTCTAATGTTATTATTCTATGTAAACCCACCATGTTATATATTACATGTATTTAATGACTGACTCTCTCTATGTTGTTTTGTTCACTCAATCTGTGGTAATCGGATTGTAGGTGGAGCTAAGGAATAAGTTATTGTCGAGCCTTGGGGTGATTGCGTTGCTTTGGATTTAGTGTGCTTTTGAATTACTCTAGGAGTTTGTAATGGTTGATATTGGACCCCTTTCATGGGAATTTTCATTGATGTAATTGATGTTCAGTTTATTAGACTAAAAAGTGTAGAACCTAGTATTGTGGAATCACTGTGTTGTTTTCCTATTTATGGTTTACCTTACTATTAGAGTATTCTTAATTGAAAGGAAATTTTAAATGGTATGAAATTTTATTATGTTAGAAAAAGAATTGAATTAAATTTTCCGTGTTAGTAATTTGAGGCGTTACACAAACCTTAATTGTTGGTTTAGTAATATAAGACTCTTGTAGACTCGTGGATCCCTAATTATACAAAAGGCTAAAAATCGATGTTTGATCTTTGAAAATATTTGTTGAGAGGGATAACTTTATATCAAAAAAAGTTAATTCTTTAGGATAGGGTGAGAAATTTTATTACAAAAACACAAAAGGTGGATATTACCTTGCCAAGTTCAAGCATGGTGAATTCGCCCGGATTCCCAAGATTGAAAGGTCCTATATGTTCTCCTTCCATAAGGCTTATCAGACCCTCCACCTGCACCAAAATAATCAACCCATTAATCATAAGTTTATTGTTTATTGACTTCGAGCTTAAAATTTTGACTCCTTTGATAAATTAGTGATCATGTGAGTTAAAAATATTGATAATATCATATCTATCACGTGCTTAGGCTTTAATCACATGCAATTAACGGGTCATGTATCATCTTCATGCATTAACGAATCATGTATTCATGTATCATCTTCATGAACTAATGCTTTATGAATGAATATTATAATATCGTTCAATCCAAGTATATGAACATACTTAATAAGATAAAAGCTTAATTGTTATCGCATTCATTAATTTATGCTTCATATTCCAATGTTTTCATAGGTGAAATTTTATTGTCAAAAGGGCAATTATAAGAATTGACCAATTTGGGCCTATAAACTGGCTTCCATCACATCCCAATGCCTTCTTTAGTTAAATGAGCCACATAAAACATCTAAAATGACTCAACCATGGGTAATGGAGTCATTTAATCACACTAGAGAAGCATTACAAATGTGAGTATGACTCTCCTCCATTACATGAGAGTGCAGTACATAGTTATGATATTGACACATGACAAAAATAAGATTTAAATGGTCTAGATTTTTCATTTTTTCTAAATTAAAATTTTTAAAAAAATCACTCTCCCACATTCTCAGTACTGGAGAGGAATCATTTCCTAGTAATTTGTGGTTTTAAATTAAATATTTTTCTTATTAATTATAACAAGTAATGAGACACTTTGAAGCCAATGTAAGAAAAGACCCTTTCGCAGAATCTAGGAATTGAATGCAGCACAGAAAAAATTAGGGAAATTCCTAATATTAAAAAAAAGTCCAAACTTATTTTAAAATAACTATTTATATCCTCTCATTAGCATCATTGTGACAAAATAACATAAAATCAGAATAGCAAAGAAATAGAGAAGAATAAAGTTTAGGCTAAATTAAGGAATGGAATATTATTTTTTTGGAATTTTAATAAAATTGAGTGAGAAACTAACCTCTTTCAGAATATGTGATTGAACCTTTCAACAAGTGTCGCTCACATGAATCAAACCATTTGTGTTTTAATCATCCTGAAATCTAACAAGATCTTATACCACTAGACCAACAATTTGTTGATAAAATTAAATGTATTTGTTAATATGTGATTTGTGATCTTTCACTGTTTGGTGCATCTTAATAGAATAAAATCAAAATTTAACAATATTAGAATGATTGCAATGACATAAATAAAAAAAAGTGAATTTGTAAAACAACAAAAAAGGTGAATTGACATACCAAATCAGAAACATATTGAAAACTCCTTGTCTGTTTCCCATCCCCATAAACAGTCATAGGTTCTTTTCTTAGTGCCTGAAATTAACACCACCAATTATTAACACACACACAAAAAAAACCCAACAATTCATTCATTTTTCTTAATTATTTAATGTTTAATTTAATAAATAAATAAAAAACAGAGACTCACCTGAGCAACAAAATTACTAACAACACGACCATCATCTAAGAACATTCGAGGCCCATATGTGTTAAAGATTCTAGCAATTCTAACCTGAAAAAATTACACAGAAACATCAAAGAATTTGAAGGAATATACTATAATTAAATAAAATGTTATCATTATACAGAACTATCATTAGATCCTTTTATACATAAAAGGTGAAATATCATTATATATTAGTTATGAGTTTATATATTAATACACGTGACTAGTCACCATATTAAACACAAATTATATTATCAACAAAAAATGCACTAGTGTGCTATATTAAACCGACAATAAAAAAGTAAGGGAAAAATTCTTAGAATAATGAGACTTGGTTGAGTTATATGTATTACCCTTCTTATCTTAAAAAAAGGTATACTTAGTTTTCGGAGGGCATGTGACTCTAAAGTTTAGAGTTGATATTATACTTTTTTTTTAATCAGGTGTGAACTTTTTAAAAGCTTATTTATCTTAATAAGTTAAACTTTAGGTATCTAAAAAGCGTATTAATTCTGAACATATTTAATCATATTATATAATAATATATATTATACTATTATAATATAACTAATATTATTATATATTAAATTTTAATATAAGAATGTATACAAAATCATAATTTAAGTGATAAGTTTGGATGAGTCTGATTAAAAGTATGCATATTACACTATTTAAATGCATGATCATTAACCTATTTCAAGGCCTTATATTATAACAAATATTTAAATATACTAACAGATCACACAGGACTTTTAAACAGACAAGACCTAAGTTTTGAATTTTTTTCAAATGAAGATGTAAGACTAGGCTCCTATTTTCGGTCTCTTTAACCATGTAAGGAAAGTCTAATTTCACGTGATTTCATCATTAATTGACGTGTGAGTTTAGGAGTTGATTTTTAGTGGACACTAAGGGTAGAAATAAACCAGAATTTGCCTTAAAGATACAAAGCTTATATAACATATATAAGTCTGAGTCTGACCTATTATCTTGTTTAATTTTTTTTCAAAGCCTAGACCTCACCTATTTAAAAATTTGTCATGATCTGTTAGATTGTTTAAAGACGTACTATACTATATGGTCATGAAATAGGTCATCATATCTACAGTTAAATGGGCTAATATGCATACTTTTGGTTAGACTCATCCAACTCTAATAATTAATTTATACTTTTGTATACATTTTTATATTAAAATTATATATATAACAATATTACTTATATTAAAATAATATAATTTCAAAATAATTATATAATATAACTAGATAGGTTAACTATTAGACTTAATAGGCATTTTAGAGAACTTAAAGTCTAACTTGTTAAGTTAAATATTTCATGTAAAACTTAAATTTGACTTGTTAACGAAAGAATCTAGTCTGACCTAATCTATTATAAATCAGTTAATAGACTCATAATAGTCAGTCTCCCTTGTTTTTAAGATTAGTGGACACAAAAGAAAATGAGAAAGTTTAAAAGCTATTATATACTTAATGTTTCACTTCCCTTTACTTTCCCTTCAAAAAGCAACTTGTAAACATAATCTTACTAGAAGTAGAAAGGCAAGAGTCTAAGTAAGTGAAAATGACTTGAAGTCCTGCTCATCTGTGATAGTAAAATCATGACAACATATTAAAAATTTAATTCTAATTAAAATTTAGCTATAAATAATAGTAAAAGTAATCATAAATACATTTATCTTTAAACATAACGTGTTGTATATGTCTTCATATAAGTTTTTCTCTACTCCTATACTACAGTATTTTATTGACTAAATTACCCCTCTCCTTCGTTCACATCACCAACCCATTTCTGCATCATTACCCTCTCAATTTTCATCATTTACAATTGAGCAATGCGTTACATGATTAGAATTTCACAGTTTTCTTGTTATCACTAAAACATTCAAAAGAAAACATACAGACTGTGCCATTCTTGATTCTACCCTAACAAGATTAATCTAAAGATTTATACATAATTACTATATTATACATTATTTATTTAAATTATTTTTTGAAGATTCAATAATAATATAATTAGTGAATGTTGCAATAAAAGTATATAAAACTCATATACATTTAATGTATACATTTTTCTCTTAGGAATAATATTTTTTTAAGAATAAATTATTTTTAACACCTACCGATTCATTTAATTTTTAAAGAAATTTATTTAATTTAAAATATTTTATTACTGTTGCTCATTTAATCATTTTTTGGTTTTTTATGGAAGTCTTTCGATTGGATGACTTTATTTTAATATATAAAAATACAATATTTATAAAACTACCATAAATTATAAAAATATTATAATTAATTTCTAAAACCTTTTTTTATGCCTAAATACAATATTTTTATTTGTATCATTTTTTGATTTGAGTATGATATTTATGCACTGTCAATGTCAAGATTTATATATAATTAGTCTATCATTCACCATTTATTTGTGTTAGTTTTTTTAACCTGAATGGTAAATAGCGTTGTAACAATATATAAAATGCATACCTTTATGATATTCAAACTCACTAATATATTTTTCTATTTTTTTGGCTTAACCTTTCTTTTGATATATAATAATAATAATTTGTTTCCTACTTTTCTATTTGTTTATTGGCAACCCAAATAAACCAGAGTAAAGTAATAAAAAAAGGAATAGAGAGAAAAAATAGCACAAACCAATTGGGTTAACGTTGCCCCAGTATGTCTCCTTCTGAGGATGTTGTAGAGGATCTCCATAAACCTCACTTGTACTTGTTAATAGGAACCTTGCACTCACTCTCTTAGCCAATTCCAACATATTCAATGTCCCCACCACATTCGTCTTGTGATCACACCGTTAAGGATTCCACTTCAAACAACATAAACAAAAACCATAACACCCAACATGTAAAAAAATTATATATATATATATATATATATATATATGTGACCATACTGTTCATAAAATAATTCACACCGCAACGCTACAATTCATATTGCGACGGTCGCAATAACCCAATTACAAAAAATACAACTGTTACCATAATCGTGACTGCAACTACAATTTAAAATACCAACAAAACCCATAAATACAAAACATAGTAGATATGGTTTAAAATGTGGTTTATAATTATAAATTGCACTCAAACAATAGTTATTAGTAGAATCTAATTGTAAAATTGGACAATAATTATAATTGCGATCATAAATATATCAACAACTTATTATCGATTCCATAATTATAATTATGGAATAGACAAAAAAAATAGTAGAATGATATAATTGTGTTGATCGGATTGTAGTTGTAATGAACTGGAGAAGCTGGACAAGCAAGATGATAGATCTGGTCAACTTCGATTAGCAATGGTTCAACGACGTCGTGTCTTATAAGCTCAAATCTTTGATTACCAAAATGATGTATTACATTCTCTTTTCTTCCTGTGAAAAAATTATCCATTACGATAACATTGTCACCACGAGCAATTAATCGATCCACAAGGTGGGACCCATCAAAACCTGCACCACCGGTCACTAGAATCCTGAGTCCTTTCTTCTTAATCCCTAAGGGTACTCTCCCAACCGAATGAACCGGTAACCCGTATTGTTGTGTCATGTATTGAAATGTGGAGATAGAGTCATGGTTGAAGTGAGATAATGAAACGGTGTCGTATATTGAGGAATTTTGAGATGAATGAAAGAAGGTGAAGAATAAAGAAGCAATGAGAATTCCAAAGAGAACAAAAAACAAAAATGAGTTTTTGTTCGAAGAGAATGTAGTGAATAATGGATTTGGTTTTTAAGGAAAACAATGGTTTTTGTGATTTTTGGGAATCAGTGTTGTTTATGGGTTGAACTTCATGACCTCTGAAAATCAATTCTGATGCCATTTTTTGTTGTTGTAGTGAATGGTGAATGAAATGTGATTTTGATTTTTTTTAGCTCTTAATAATAAATAGAAGAGAAATGAACGATGAGGATCACTTGTTATAAAATAGTGTTCCTTATCCTGTCCCAGCCAATCAAAGAATAAAAATGAAAAATTATAGGAATAAATATATATATTTTTAGTAAAGAGTGACGTAAATTTTTAAATGATGTGACACAATATTATTAACTAAAACAGGATTGAGGACTCCATTTTATAACAGGTGTTGGCACCCACAAAAGAGAATTAGAATATGGGAATTAGAATATGTTGTTGTAATTATTGAATGATGTGGAATTTTGCTGGAAACAAGGTCACTGATGCATTGGTGGTGATGTGTCATGTGTGTTTTGGTATTTATAAAAGTGAGAAGAGGTTTGAGTGCAAGTACTGAAGGTGTGACATTTTTATGTATAGTTTATATAATACTTTAGTATAGTTTTAGGTATGAATGGGAACAGGACGGGTCGGAGTCGGATTTGTACTTATCCAACTCCGAAATCGAAATCCAACAATATATTTCGTGTAATTTGAACCCTGATAATATCATCCTGAACAAGTCGGATTTTGGGTAATATGAAAACTCACCTGAAACATATATTTATATATATAGCATATATATATATATTTTGTAATTTTATAATTATACATATTTTAATCGGGTTAGAGGCAGGTTCAAGGTAGACACCCGAACCTAAAAATTGAACTCGGGTAAAACATAAACCTGAAACTGAACTCAATCACATCAGATTTTCTACGTTAAATTCAAGTTGGGTTCAGACGTATATTTACACGTTATGTTTTCATTGTCATTCTTAATTTTAGGTAGAGGGTAATATCTATATATTATTAGTGTAAAGATTTATATATAGTGAATAATTTATTAGTGTACTATTTTTATTTAAGAATTAATTATTATTAAATACTATTGATATAATATGCAACAACAATGTAAATTGATTAAAGGGGAGAGATCCACTTACTCCAAGAGTAAGTGGAAAAAAACACTTACTCCACATCATGACCATTCATTCTTGGAAATCCAATGGTTTGAATTGGTGAGTACATCTAAACCATTGAATTTTTCAAGATTGGATGGCTAAGATGAAGAGTAAGTGTTTTTTGGAGTAAGTGAATCTCTCCCCTTGATTAAATATTTTTTATGTACTTTTTATCTTATGAGTTACATCTACTTGTTTATCCTTACATCACCATTCACGTGGGGTATGATATTGTATTTTTTTTTCCATTTGTGAAGAATTTACTAAACTCCTTGGTATACAAATGATGTATACTTATTTTTTGTTGTTTATTTTTTTGTATTCTACTATCGGAAAAATCAGGAAGCTTCTTGAAATGCAAAAGAAAGATATATGATTTGTTGTTGAATATTATATTTTTTGGAAAATAAAATAATATCCTTTTCTGGTTGTTTTTATATTAATTTTACTGGTTTTTATTGTTTTTAATATTGTGCTACTTTTTGTGTTCCGTGATATTTCGAAATTTTATTATTTGGTTTATTTATGATATGTATATTTTCTTTATTTATTACTAGTGTATTGACATACACCTACGTGTCTGTCAACCCGCTTTTCTATTAAGTGAATTGTAATTGTTTTGTATATTTTTCTTACATTTTTCATAATTATAACAAAATTAATAAAACATGATTTGCAATTTTGCATGTTAAAAAATGAAAAGAATAAACTGTCGTGTTCAAATATTGTGGTTAAATTAAAAGAGTCTGGATATTGAACTAAGAGTTAAAAAAATTGGAATGGTGTGGAGATAATTAATTATTTAAAGAAAATGAGGTTATATAAGGTGTATAACTAAATTTGGAAAATAGCTTAAATAAATATATTTTTAATATATTGATTTTGTAAATGACTAGATTAGTTAGGATACTGATTTTTTAGATTTTATTCTACAATTAACATCAGGTAAGATATACTATAGAGGTAATTAGAGATATAAACAATAAATAATTCAAATATCAAGAAATATAAAAACTATAATGTGGTTAAATTAAAAATGGTATAGTTAATGGTAAAGGTTGTTCTAATCTATCTATTATTCATAAAAAGATTAAGGTTTTTTTCTTCAAAAAACCTCTCATGACTAGATTCATTTAATTATGCATTTATAGTTTTTTAATAATTAATATATAAATTATTATTATAATGCATGTATATGACATTTTTTGTCAGTATTATTCAATTAGTAAAGTTCATTATGAAAATAAAAAGTAGATCTTATACAATGAAGAAAGTAATAGAAAAATGATAAATATAAAAAAGTATTATAAAAAATTTACAAATATGCATGTACACACCATAAAATATATAGTATTATATTTTCTCTAACCCATAGTTATTATTATAATATTTTTTACAATGTTATTGGATCATCACCACTTATTTTTTTTATCATTAGCTTTCAAATAGAAATAATACAAATGAATCGTATATGAAACATTATCAAATTGTGCAAATAGCATATGTCGTGAGAATTTTGGTATCCACTCATCAAAAGTTGGTGATTAGAATGACATAGAGATGATTAATTTTACTTTGAACTAATTACACATAAATTGTTTTATATTTATAATATTTTATTATTTAAAGTAATTAAGTACAAAGTAAAAACTAATGAACTAAAGAGTCATAATCCTTCATCCTATATCTAAGAGTCATAATCTTTCCTCCTATATTTAAGAGTAATAATTATCTCGAGTACTAAAGAGTATTAAAGTAAAAAATTAAAGAAAAAATAAAATATATTGACACTTATACAATTTTATTTATAATGAAATGACATTTTAATCTTTAAAATTAAAAATATAAACAAATTTTCTCACTCTAATATTACAAGGATCATTATTCTACATCTAAATAGGTAAGACATTACAAATTTTAGGTGATTTTAGTGAATATTCATTGACCATGTGTGGAGTTGTCATCTCCCCTTCAAAGGCTATCTAATTAAAATTGTCATTCAACCATTAGATCTTAATAAATGAAGGGTTTATGATAGAGTAAATAAAAAAGTATATTAGAGTAACATGAGTGATATGAGGACAAATTTGTATAACCACAAAATGGAAAAATATTAATTATATATGTAATACATCTAAAAAAATAGAGGGTGCACACATTCACTTGCATGTAGATTATAGGTGGCAAAATTATCAACAATCGATCCAAATTTAAGAAAATTAAATTCATCCAATAGAGCTAATGAATTTAAATAATTATAATTCAATAGATAATTTTAGTAATATATGGATTTAAATCCATCAATTATATTCAATGGATATACTTAGATGCCCAATCCATAAAAAAAAACATTCAAAACAATATTCTTTGCTTTTCAATTACATTCATTATCTCACCTCTCACTTTTTTATAGTGCTTCTTACTCTTAATTTAATTTTTTTTATTAAATTAAGATGAATTATATGACATATAGATAAAATTAATATTAGAAGTTTGTTATTAAATACAAAACATATATTAATTATAAATGACGCATGCTCGTAGAATATTGTAACAAATGATTTTTTTAAAGTTAAAAATATATTATTCAACATCAAATAGAATGAAAATAAATATTATATTGCTAAGTTCCAAATTTTGGCCAAATTCACCTCCATCCAACAAAGTTAAGCTCAAAATATGCAGACTCACACTAATCAAAAGCACAAAAGATACAAAAACATAAACAAAAAGAAAAAAATTAAATTGGGTTGCTTCTCAAGAAGTGTTCGTTTAACGTTATTAGTTTGACGTATAATGTATCCTTAAAGGATCATATAGTTGAAGCAGCTAAAGTAAATATTTCAATGATCGAGATATTGGTACTCCTAATTATTTGCTCACACTTTCTACTAATAAAATTATATATTATTGTCTATTTTTCATTGTTAATTACATTTTTAAAGGAAAAATAAAAAATATTCTTATATTATCATTATTTTACTCTCTCCATCTAAATTTTATACTCCTAAATAAGGGAGATGATAGCAATCTTTTCCTCTTCCCTTCAAATAACTCTCAAACATAGCCTTACGGTAGAATTCTCGATAACGGGATAACCCTACTTATATTTCAGGAATAATACATTACTATATCTGCTATCTATAGTATCATGTTTACCCATTTCAAGTCTTCTATGGATCTGTGATGCTTCCAATACCAGTAGTAGCAAGTTTATTAACAAGAGCAAGAGCATTACTTGTTATGCAAGACACATTCTGAACCCTATTTCGCAGCATTTTGATTTGGTTCTTACTTTGTCCTTCAAATCCATCAATGCAAGTTTCTTCATTAGTAAGTGCTGCACTGATCCATGTATTTAAATCCCCCATTTGGGTACTAAATATGCTTTTACTTAGCCTCCTAAGCACATTAAGTGATTTGTGAAGTTCATCAATGGTATCTGCAAAAGATTCAATACAATCTGAAAGTGCAATTCTATTTCTTCCTCTCATAATAATCTTGTTTCTGTTCAAATTTTGAAGATATTTTTGAACATTTTTGACTTCTCCTATTGTTACTGAAACACTTGCACGTGCCCATTTACTAGGGCTTCTTCCTGCAGTGTTAGAGAATTGTGATAAAGAGTGTATGCAAAGGTTTTGATACCTTGTTACCCTACAAGCTTCTTTAACATTATCAAACCCTTTTGCAAATACCATTTGGCTTGTATTTGCTAGGGATGAAAAAAGCAATGCTAGTAACACGAATCGTGCTATTATGATCATTTTATTCAGAGAATAACAATGTAGAATTTGAAAGAAGGTGATGAAAAAAGAAACTAGAAGGTAATTGTGATGCTAGTTTGGTACTGTGTGTGTTAAGAATAGAATGGAAGAGTCAGGAATTATCATATAGTTCCTGATTTTCTAGTGAAGTTAGAGAAGTAGTATGAGATTTAGCTTTGAAGGTAGGCTATTTAATAGGGCTTGGAACTCTCTAGTAGTTTGTTCTGTTAAGAAAGTCTTAAATCCCCTACCTAATTGTCTCGGTAATTATTTAAATACTTGTTGGGCTACTCCTCTTATTGCCAATTGATTTTAAAATGAAACTTTAACATGAAATTAGAGTCATAGCCCAACTTCTTTCTGGTTATCATGGACCAAAAGATACCCTTTAGTTATGGGTCAGAGGTAACCATTTACTTGATCCGACAAACTTATGTGGAGGAGCCATGTTGGGAAATAAATTTCATATCGCATAATCTTTTTCAATATTGGATTGTCCATTACCGGAGAGTATCCAGTTCCATTTAATAGCAACATGGTATGGCTCACTTTATGGATTTTTTCTTTGTGGAACTATCACAAGAGGGTAGTGAATGCAATTATAAAAAGGTATATGGGTGATGAACTAAAATAGATGGGAAAAGTAGTGACATGTGAATGGATAGGGAATATGTATCATTAGTCTTGATAAGATCAATATATTTTATTTTCTAGCATAGCCATATTCTATGTACAACAAAAATTGACAAACTGTATAGAAAACTTCTTACTTCATAACATGGTATAATTGATGTTAAGTTTGGATGTCCATAACACATTTGGTTCTTAATATTTTCAAAGCTAACCTTAAATAGAAGTATTAGTATTTTTTATATAATCAAAGGTATTCTCACCTTATAGGTAAGGAACTAATCTCTTTCGGGATGAGTGTTTGTCTCTCCCAATTAGTGTTGCTCGCAAAATCGAACTTTTAACCTAGTAAGATATTTGAGGATTTAATAAAATCTTACACCATTAGATCAACGTCTTGTTGGTAAATAAAAGTATTAGTATGAGACAATATAAAATGTGTTCTATTATGTTCTTAGCATAATTCATTGAAATAATAGAACAACAAAATGAAATTAAAAAGTAGGTTTCAATTTTATTGTGTCCACATATCAAAGCTACCAAAGTTTCTTTCTATGATGATATAACCCATATATAATGACGAAACAATATGAATCAAAGATAATTAATAATATCTATGGCCATCAATTTCACCAAACTGCCATAAAAAGCTAAAATTAAAAAAGGAAATAAAAAACAAACTTTGAAACATTAATTGTTTGTAGAACTAAATTTTTCTCCATCCACATTTGAAATATTAAATTCCCTTCGGCTAAGCATCTTCCATATCTATATTGCATCTACCCTACAAACAATAAAGGGTAATAACTCATATTACCTTTCATTGTACTTAACTTCTAATTGCTATTTCATGCCAAAGATGTTACTTAGTAAAAATGAAGAGTGTAATATATATGCAATATTAGTTTAAAAATTTATACACAATCAATGGATCATTTATCATTCATTTGTATTAATTTTTTTGAAGAATCGATGATCATTAAAACTATCATATTGATTGTCGGTGTATATATTTTTTCGGAAAAATGAAACGATTAGGCTTAAGGAGATAAAGACAAGTAGGTAGCTGAATGGGACCTTAATCTGTTTGGCACAAATACCTCATGTTGGGTTTGATTACATGAGGTCTTTTTCATGCTTGGCTCTTCTTGAAGAAAAAAAATTGACATGACGAAATTGCATTTTATGTGCCTAACCAAAAGGCCAAAAACTAGATTCTATTAATAGGAGCCACAGTGATCCTAGATAAATTATTATTTTGTACGTAGCCCACATGCAAAGATCACATTAGGCTTAGCTTTCTATCTATTAACAAAGTTTTTTCCTACACGGATTCGATAACTCGCAACAATAACATGAAATAATACTTCATAATTATGTTACTCTCTTTAAAACGTTTCAGGGTACTGTCCAAAAGTACTTACTAGAAGCAAAACTTATTTGGAGGAGTAATCATACACCAAAAATGAATAATTCTTTACCCAAAAAGGTGAGGGAATATCATTGATTTGGTTGTACACAAAAAAAAATATTGATGACCGTCATACATTATACTAGTTATTATGTTATTGAAAATATGCTTCTATATAACTAGGTTTATCAATAATTTGCTACTGGAATTCACTTCCACAAATATATGTCCTTCTACCTTAATCACTAACTCAAATTTGTCAAGATTTGTCTTTTTTTATATACTGAAAGTGTATATGGTTTGATTGAACACTGAGTTTAAAATCAATGCAAATCATGCAATTAATGAGTAGCACACTATATGTTGCATCTAATTTTGAACACTGTCATATAGCACAAGCTTATCATTTCGTATTCTCTGCTGTCTGTTTACGACTTGACTTTTAGAAGGGAAAAAAAGTTAAGAGTCATGAAATACAATGATGAGATGGTTCCAAAGTTTCTCGTTTCTCTTACTTTCTCTGTAAAACTCAATTCGCAAACAAATCCATGAGTTTTAGAAGGGAGAGAAAAAGTTTCAGAATTATCTTACAAGTATATCTCATGGCCTCGAGGAATTCCCCTTCCCTGTAGCGGATCTTGGTTTATAAATTTTGCGAATACTAAAACAAGAAAAATAACAGTTTTACTTTTTTTTTTCTAATCTCAAAATAGAGAAGTATACCATGATAATGTAAACTTTTCTAAGAATGAATAATGTAGTATATAGTAATATTGTGAACTAGGGATGGCAATATGGGCTTAGCCCGATGAACCAATTCGTTTTGATCGACATTTTTAGCGGGTCGGGTTGGAGATTTTAGCCCAAAAGTCTATATTCAATATGTGTTGGAAGCTCATTTTTTAGACGAGTCGGGTCGGGCTAGCCCGGTGGACCAACATTAATATTGGTTTACCCTTTTAAGGTTACATGTGATTCCAATAATGTAGTCAATTTAATATTGTTTTTCATCCGAGCATTTTATACTTACTGTGTGCAACCAATTTATTATTAATATATAAGACATTTATGAGTAAATTACTTATGAATGTAATTTATATCATATATAATACAAGACATTTATATATCAGTGTTTAATTTATATCATATATCATATTTTGTTTAACTTAATTACACTAATCACTTTTTTGTTTAAACTCATGGAATGTCAGTATAATTTAAATGTGTTTTTGAAAAGAAAAAGAAAAACGAGTCAGCCCTGCCAAATATGGATCGGGCTGACATTTTGAGCCTTTTAGCAATAAGGGTCGGGTTAGTCCAACCCATATTTTGGCGGGCCAAAGGCAGGCCGGACTGACCCGTTTTGCCACTCCTATTGTGAACTAGTTATGAGTTCATGGTAATATATATGTTATGATTTTTTCTCTTTCTAAAAGTACCTTTTTCTAATAGAAAATGGATACATGCATAGATTTGGATACCTTTTTCTATTGTAATGAATTTGTGGGTCGTTTGTCGGATTCAGGTTGTACCCGGTCTTATTGGGTGTTGGAGCATTGGTTGCATGGTTGAAACAGTTGTCGGCCTTAGATCATCTCAGTTGTGTACCTAAAAAAACATTTTAATGCTCAAGTCAATATTTATAGGAATATTATGCTTAAAAAGTAGCAAAGAGAATACATTAATTATCTTTCCCGCTTCAACTATTTATACTAATGTGGAATAGTTTGTATTCCAAGGGGAGGTGTCATCATTGTAGACGACATGATCTTGTTCTTTCAACAACCTTATATTGATAGATGTGAACTTTGACTATTTTTGTCATGTGGGTAATGTGAACTTCTCAACAGTCATGTGGAATGACCTTGCCTTTGGTGTAAAAAAAGGTTCTTCGATGTAGTAGATATTGACTTGCCTAGTCACTATCGTCTTTTCCCTTAATTAGGTCAGTCGTCTGGGTATGATTGATAATAGTAAAGGTTGAATCTTATTCGCTCGTATATGATCGACAATCATACAAACAAATCTTGTATATCGAGTCGTTGGCCTCTCACGAGTCATGACACCAAAATGGAACAAGGGGGAGAATGGGATATCAACCACTTTAATATATGATTCTGAAATTTTTCCCGTCTCATATTTTTTCTTAAAATTTATTTTTTAGTGGCGATTATCTATGTTCTTTTAAAAAAGTAATATGATTATGAGCAATTAAACCAAATATTTTTTAAATCAAATAATTGATCCATAATGAAATATTTTGTACTCCTAATCAACTACTATATTGTACACAACATTTAGTTGCATTCTAACTCGATGTAAACACATTATTTTGATTCAGTGTCACGCTACATTCCTAGAAAAATACGATTGTTGATGCCACTATAATGACAATATCACAACTACAACTACCTTTAGTAATATAGTCCATAATTCAATACAATAAGATTGATGAAAGGGTTTTGATATGATTTCTTATTGTCTTGGTGTAAGCATCAAAGAGGGAGTGATGAAGGAGGAGTGACAAAGTTGTAAGTGTTGAATTTAGTTGGGAGAATTTTGAAGTGGAGAATGATGTAATGACCTAAATTCTACCATTGGAATTTTTTCCTTATTTTAATCAAATTTCATCCATTTAACTATAACTTATAATTACCGATTGAATGAACTTATTTAAAAGATTTCACTTCCCTCATCACATCCATTCTATAAACCAAAAGTGACATACCAAATCAGATGACAGAAAAACATAATTCGTATTAATGTAACTTAGTAACTACCGCATACAGTTAGTTATAATTTTCCAAAACACCCATAACTACATGTATCCCGAGTTACTAGCTTCTAGGATTAATGTCATGTACAACAATCATGTTCATAGTTACAAATAGTTAGTTCAAGTACAACAAATGTGGTTACACAAAATGGATAAGAGACATCAAAATAAAAGTATCTAAGCTCCTAATCAAAAACACCCTTACTCCTTCCACCTACCTGCAATGAGATTAACATTGACAATATACCAAAGAAACACAAGGAGTAAGTCGTTAACTCAACAAATATCAATGTAAGTTAATCCACATTTAATAAGATTAAATAAACGGTTTAAAATCAAATTTACTTAAAATCATTTCATCGTTCATACTTTTGAAAACCATGCTACATAACTTGAGCCAAAGTTTGCTACATCGCTTGAGCCAAAGCTTGCTACATTACTTGAGCCAAAGTTTGCTACATTGCTTGAGCCAAAACTTGCTACATTACTTGAGCCAAAGTCGCTAACCAATCATGGTCGGCTAAAAACGAATTTTATTTCCATTGGCACTCCACCAATACATTTTCCGAGTTTTATTTCCATTGGCACTCCACCAATACAAAAACAGTAAATGCACCCGACATCACTACAAACATACCCATATATGCTTATAACTACAAAGTGATTTACGATTCATTTCATTATCCACAACAGAAAATCCACGCATTTTCTATCACAGTGCATAGGTTAAAGACTTATCCTTACCTCGGTGAATGTTGGGTTTGGTTCTTGGCAACTTCTCAAGTTCCACCGACACCGTCTCCAACTTTAGGATCTTTCCTCATTCCCACCATACAACACAATGTTAGTCATTTATTCCAAATATCACATAAACAACTTATATTGCATCATTTAACTATACAAGATATTCATCATATTTTCAATGTTAGAAAGCTTATTCATCTTCTACCTCTAGCATTTTACTCATTTTCCTCTTTAACCCCATTTTCACTTTAGGATTTTGGGGTTTTCATGAATCAACTCCCAAACCTTTTCATTCTTGAAATACTAACTCTAAACCAAGAGTTTACAAGATAGAAACAACATAAAACGAACCATAACTCGAAAAGATGAGTTTCCATGGTTTCCCTCATTTTGAGAAGAGATCCAACATACCCAAAATAAGTTTCAAAGGGAAGAAGAGAGTTAGAATCAAGAGATTTACCTCTTCTCAAGCTTCTAAATGACTCACAAGCATTCTTGCTCTTGAAAAAACTTTCTTCTCTCACTTCTCTCTAGGTTAACCCTCATAAATGTGTTTGGGGTTCCCTATTTAATGTAACAGCGTCGGGCTCTCGCTTAAGCGAGCCATTTCTCGCTCAAGCGAGAAAATCCCGCCTATTTTAAAAACTCAGATCTGACCCTCTCGCTCAAGCGAGAATCTCACAGTCTCAACAGTCCCAAAACATCACTTTTCTCGCCTAGGCGAGCCAACCCTCGCTCAGGCGAGAATCCTCCGGTATAGCCCAGGATTTCACCATTTCAGTTGAGCCTTTCTCGCTCAAGCGAGTATCCCAGGACTGATACTATAATTTTAAATACTTAAGGTTAGGGTGTTACAAATGATGGTCATGAAAATGGATGGTCATATGAGAAAGACTTGTGTGAAGATGTACATATCTATGTGGAGACAACCAGTAAAAATATTAACAACATATTAAAAATTAAATTATAATCAACATCTAGTAATAAATAATAGTACTGAAAAAAATATAAATATAATTGTCTATAAATATGATTTGTTGTATACGTTTTCATATAATTTTTTCTCTAGTAAGATTATCTTTTTCATTATTTTTTTCAACGTTTAACCTACACCATTACTTTTTGTTGTTGTTATAAAATTGAATTAGTAAAAAAAAAGTTGTACATATATGCATTTAACAAGGTAAAAGTTTAAATAACTGATAGATGATTTATTAATTGTATAAAAAAAATTTAATAGAGAAAAAAATGTTGTACTTACGATCAATGAGTTTTATAAACTATTAATATATCATATACTATTCATATTTAATCATTATTACATTAAAAAGTGATACAAATAATAAATGATGAAATAAATATTTAGTGATACAATTTATATATATATATCATATATACTAGCGTGTTAATAGACACTCATGTGTTTGTCAATCTGTTTTTCTATTGAGTAAATTGTAATTAATTTGTATATTTTTATTAAATTTTTCATAACCATAAAAAAATCTATAAAATACAATATTGCATGTTAAAAAATGAAAAAGATAAAATGTCGTGTTCAAATATTATATTGATCCATGTGAAAAATTGGCGTATTCAAATGAAAAAACGGTAAAACTTATATAAACAAAAATAAAAATAAAATGATTAAATATATTATATGATGTTTTGGTAAAAAATATAGATTAGTAGAGACAAAATAAGAAAACACAAATTACACCATATTGGATAATTATTTTATATTTTCTTAGAAGTATAGATAAATAATTCTTTAATATACAACATTATTTTTTTATTAAATAAAATTGTGCAAGATTGCACATTTTTTAATTGGTACACGTTAGAAGCTTCCTCGGCCATAATATAAAGAAATCGTCGTCATAACACACTATAATAATTAATCGCTAAATTCTTCTACACATATCTTCTGATTTTGAAACCCTAATTTTCGAATCTGTGATTACAACGTTATCGATTCCAAATTCCAACTAATCAAAGGTAAATCCACTTTCACCCCATTCAATCTCCCATCAACCGAAGCTTTTCCGTTTCTCATACTCTAAATTATTGTGATTCAACCACAAAATTTGATTTTTACCATTTTCGTTATCTTTTTTTCTCTTCCTTTACTAGGGTTCTTATTTTTTTCGTATGAAGAGTTGAAATTCGTTGCTGAATTAGATTAATTTCGTCTTGAATTGGGTGCTAGGGCAAAAAAAATCAAATTTTTATTGTTTATTGGAATTTGTGGTCGCTTATTTTTTCGTTTATTTTACGTTTTGCAGAAAATATGAGCAGACGTTCGAGTAGAACTATATACGTTGGGAATCTACCTGGTGATATTCGTGAGAGAGAAGTGGAAGATTTGTTTATGAAGGTGCTTTGTTATTATTGCATTGTTTGCATTTTGATCTTCAATCATGGTCCTTGTATTTAATTGGGGGAAGTGCTATATGCCTGTACTAGATAATGAGGGTTAAGGGGTTGTGGATTTTTGTATTTTGGAAACGGGGTTGGTGGCGTTGTTTTATCTATGTGGATCAATTTTGCATTGACAAACTTACATGATTTTGAAAGCCATAAGCTTGCTCGAACCTATACATACATGATAGTATGCCTTTCTTCGTCCATTGTGGATTTCATTTTTGTTTCAAGGGTGTTGAAAACATATATTCAATTAGGGATCGGTACAGGTCACCATGGAAAAGTTAAGTTTTCGTAGCTAGAATCAGAAAGTTGAGATTACATGGTGCGGTGTCTTTTTTCTTAAGTGATGAGTTTTAGCCTATTTCAGTCAGTGCAGTGCTGATGACTCATCTATTTCAGTTTTGAAATTTGAAAAGAAATTTTTTGTTATTGTGAATTGAAATTACTGAATATTAATTTGCTATTAAGTGGGTGGAATCCTACACTAAAAAAATGCCTATTTAGTCCAGAAGCTATAGACTGCAAGAATTACACAAAATTCCTCCAATGTCTCCTTGTTTTCAGTCTCCACCACGATATTTCTCTTATGTTTTATGGGGTTTTCTTATTTATTAGCTCATGAGTGCTGGATCTGTTTATGATGACACTTAGTAATGAACTTATGATTGATAATTATATGATTTTGTTTTTTATTCATATTGTCATTATATATACATTATGCTTACTTTAAATAATATATTGTAAGCAACTGTTCATGATGTTTTAAATCTTAGGATTTGATACAATTTATGATTCACGATTTGAACTGTGATTTGACACAACTTGGTTTGTGTTCAAACGAAATGAATTTTAATTTAACTTTGGTAAGAAAAGGTGGCCTTAAAATTTAAGTATTATTATAATTATAACACTTGGTGGTTGCAGAATGGTACAATTTTAAATGGCCTCTTTTGAGACAGTGTAGGTAGGATGTATTCCTGTTCTGGATGTTTAGTGGAGTTCTTGGTTCTCATACGCTCTCTCGATTACTAGTTTGCTTGATGTATACATAATTACTTATTACTTATTTTATAAATTTCACTTTGCAGTATGGGCACATAGCTCAAATTGACCTAAAGGTTCCCCCAAGGCCTCCTGGCTATGCATTTGTGGAGGTGAGTTTGGAGCTACAGTGTGATATAAATTCCCTTTTTATCCCTTTATGCTAATGGAGGGATGACTTGCAGTTTGAAGATGCTCAAGATGCTGAGGATGCAATTCGTGGGCGTGATGGCTATGATTTTGATGGGCATCGATTACGGGTTTGTTACATCTTACAAATTACATGTTGAAGTGGTCTGATAGCTGTGATGACCCTATAAAAAATGAAGATAAAGACAGACACGGTGCCTTTCCAGTATTGTTTAAACTTGTATCTTTGCAGGTGGAGATTGCACATGGTGGACGGGGTCACACATCTTCGAGAGATCGACATAGTGGTTATAGCAATGGACGTGGTGCCGGTGGACGTGGGTTATCCAGGCGTTCTGATTATCGTGGTGGGTAGATTGTTGAAAACTTAATTGGTATTTTTGAGGATGCTTTTGACATGCTTTTAAATCTTATTCCTCCCTTTTGCAGTACTTGTCACTGGGTTGCCCTCATCTGCTTCCTGGCAGGATCTTAAGGTGAGATTGTGTTCATTTCAAAGTTTTATCCAATAGTATTTTTTGTGTGGAGTTTATGGGTAATGTCTTATAAGTCAATGTTTTTTAAATGCAGGATCACATGCGGAAGGCAGGGGATGTTTGCTTTGCCCAAGTTTTTAATGATGGAGGAAGAGGTACAGGACATTTAAATGAGATTTTTTGTTCAAGCATTCTTTTGGTTTGGTGGGCTGCACATTGGTTCTGGCAAAATCGAGAAAAAGCACTCAACCCAACCCAAACCTTAGTTCTTGGGTTGATTTCTTTTTTTCTAGAACCAATCAATGTTGGCTTCATACTTGGATTGGGCTTTGGTTGGAAGAAAGCCAACCCATAGAACCAAAGGAACCAACCAAAATAACACAACTACATGTTACTCTGTTGTTATGTGTTTCACTTATAAAAAACAAAAACACAACACTGCAGCATTTTAAAGACCAACCTTCTATGCTATTCAATTCAGAATAGTATGTTATTCATTTTGGAAATGTTAGAATCATTAAATCATAGCAAATTTTGGATTTGATTTTTGAAAGACCAGCATTGATTTGTGTGGAGTACTTTCTAACATTAACAAATACTCATTGTCTATCTCTTTTATATTTTTTTATATATTTTTACGCGTTAGAACCAATAAAACTCTACCCAAACCAACCCAATCAAGAGCAGGTTGGTTCATGTTGTTTCTTAAGATCATAATGATATTTACCCGACCAATTTTGCTTGGTTTTGTTCTAATTTTCCCTGACTAGCTACTCAAACCAACCCACACGCAGCCGTAGGTTTGGATGTATCAGCAATTGAGAAGTTTTTAAGCTGCTAGCTTATTTTCCCCTTTTTTGATTTCTCTTATTGTAGTCTGTCTGAGCAGTGACATTTGATCCTGTCAAAGAGACTGATTTTTTTTTTAAGTTTCTTATTTCAAAATTACTTTTGGGATTACTCAACGTAATGTGGTTGGTTTACAGGTACTACTGGGATTGTAGATTATACAAACTATGATGATATGAAATATGCGGTAAGTTACTTCTTTACTTGTATCGTCTTATTTATTTAAGGGAACATTATTGATAATTTGTCATGAGCTTTGGATATTGGATTATGTTATTTATAATAAATACCTAAATATTTTTTAAATTGACTTGTTTGCTGCAGATTAAGAAGCTTGATGACACTGAGTTCCGGAATGCATTTTCCAAGGCTTATGTTCGTGTATGACCTTAATTTATATGTATAAATTTACGTTTTTCTAGTGCATGCTATTTGTAGTTCATATTTTACCATTTCCCCCATGTAGGTGAAGGAGTATGAGTCAAGGCGGGACTCCTCTAGAAGTCCTAGTCGGGGCCGTTCTCATTCTAGAGGAAGAAGCTATAGCCGCAGCCGCAGCCGTAGTCACAGCCGAGGCCGGAGCCAAAGGTCTGTGCAACATGTGTTTTAGATTCCAAGTTTTTCATTATGTGAGAATCATTGTTTTCCTATGTTTTCTTTATTTTTAATTAAACATGTATTCTTAATTCAGCAAATCTCCAAAGGGTAAATCTGCACTCCGTTCACCAGCTAAATCTCCAAATGGTAAATCATCACAACTTTCACCAGCTAAATCTCCACCGAGATCTGTTTCTCGTTCTCATTCAAGATCGAGGTCCCGTTCGAGATCGAGGTCTCGTTCTTTATCTGGGTATGAAGGAATTTCTCTGATACCTTACCTTTTCAAGTATCATTTTCTGACTGATACTGTTGTATGATGATTTAATGTATGTTTGACGCAACTTGATCATTTTAACAATCAGTTAGACATTTTTTCCCTCTAAGGTATGTGCACGTACACTAAGAACACCACCAGAGGAGGCATTTTAATAGGTGGAATTGGGGGAATATATGGAGAGATGTGACCAAGTACCGATAATGCACAGAATAGCAGTAATTAGACTTGTATTTCTTTAATCAATTGATTTTATTGCATATATTGTCCTATAAAACTTGTCATAGAGATTCAATAAAGTTTTATATTGGCTGTCGACTACCTAACACAACCTTCACCTTTTATCCGAGCTTAGGACCGGCTATATATAGCATCAAGCACACATAGGCCAATTATTTATCAATTTTCTCGGGCCAAACTGTTGCTCCCTTCCTATTCCATCCCTTGTGAATTTTTTCCTTTCATGCTTTGTTCGTGCGGTACCTGATGAAGCATGCCTCCTTGTCAGAGTGTTCGGTTTCACTTTCCTTTTGTTTTTGTGAAAATTCCTTTGTTTGTTTTTTCTTAGATATGGATACTAGCAGCAAACTGGAAATTCGAAATTAGGAACTTGATGGGATTTGGTTCAATTGCCTGCAACTCAATTTGTTGTAGAGGTATGGTATTTTTTAGATGGGCGACTATGGATACCACAGTGCATCTGTTCTAATACTTTTAGCATGTAAATGTCCATGGGTGCTAGATTGGGAATCAAGGAGATCAGGGATTGCTATTTTAGAGCTGGATGTCTTGTGTATCAATTGGGATTTGGAAATCATCACGAATGAGGAATAGGGACAATTTCAGTACACTTTTCGGCTTCAAGATTTGCCAAGCCAATAGGGTGAACTATCTGGATTCGTGGGATTTTGTGGTGCAGTAGGGAAGATTCTTCTCTCCAGTCCACTGGTGTCTTAATATATTACCCTGTGATGGTTTATTTTTTATTTTTTTCTCAGCATGTTATTATGAATAGAATGTCTATTTCTTGTTTTTTTTGCTTCATCTCTGTTGGACTGTTTCATATTTTATGTTTTTTTTACCTCTCTTGGATATGTCAATTGTGACTCGGGA
This sequence comes from Lupinus albus, assembly GCA_009771035.1. Taxonomy (NCBI): domain Eukaryota; kingdom Viridiplantae; phylum Streptophyta; class Magnoliopsida; order Fabales; family Fabaceae; genus Lupinus; species Lupinus albus. The sequence continues at coordinate 2,139,356 of CM020016.1, forward strand.
GAGGCATCAAGGCTGTTGGGTCGAATTTCACATGGGGACTTGTGGATTTTAAACTCTGTTGTTTGTGGAACTTTTGCAGATCACGATCAAGGTCCAGATCTCCATTGCCTTTGGTGAGTAAATTTTCTTAAACATTGGTTAAGAATTATTTTCTTGCCTGTCTCTTGTTTTTTTGGGTAAAGCCATGTAGTAAAGCACAAACATGCGGGGTGAACTATATAGATTCTCACTTTTCTTAGTAAGTCCTTGTGGCTTCTACGAAAGATTGACACTATTCCGGGGGTAGGGATTGCGTGGTGTGTTGGAATCCATATTTGAACTTTCCAAATACATGTACGGTAGATTGTGTCTTCTTCTTCCCTCCGCAATTAATGGTGTTTTTTATCAGCATAATAAAAGCCCAAAAAGGCGCAGTGCGAGCAAGAGTCCAAGCAGGAGCCGAAGCAAGAGCAGGAGCCGAAGCAAGAGCAGGAGTTTATCTCGGTATCTATCTTAAATTCTGTTATTTCATTCTTGGTGATTTAGCATTGCATTCTTGACTTCCTGAATACAAATTTTGTTTATGCTCGAATTGATACGAGGTTTTTCTTTTTGGATCTGATTGGATCTTGGTCACGCAGGTAAGTTCTGATTGTTGTATTTACAACTTCATCAACATGTGGATGAGGGTGAGTGCTACAACAAAGTATTTTCTACTAAATTGACATTGGAATGATTGAATGAGATAAACTCATATTTGTGTTGAACATTTTGATCATAAACTCCTTTGCATTGAACTTAGACTTCTACTTTTGCTTAGTTTATATGACAATTTGGTGGATCCTATATTTATGTAATACTCTTGTTGAATATCAAAATTCATTGCTATATTTTGGTCACTTTCATGGTTTTGTTCGGTTCTGTTTTTACATTACATTATCATGTTGTTATTTGTCTTTTTTGCCAAGCCCTGATTGGCTAATTGATTTAAGGGCCACAAAACTTTATTACATTATATGGAATATGTTTTTTATTTTACTGAGTTGTCGTTTTTGTGGCATTTGCATGTGGTTGAGTTTGTAAATGGACCGTTTTTCCTGATGGAATTTTACAAATTTATTTCTTTGGACTCTTTGCAATAGTAAAATTGTTTGTCTTGATTTGGGGTCATCGGTTTAAATTCCGGAGATAATTTGGCATTGCGAGAATAGTGTTGCATAGATTTATCCTTATTGATATGGTATGACAATTATACAAAATATGTAATTAAATTTGTTAAAATTTGAAAACTGGTTGAAATCGGTCTAACTGTTTTATATTGTACCAGTCAAAATCTGTTTGTGCTTGGTAAAAATTCATATTTTTTTAAAATGACACTTCAAGATTTTGAACCTTGAACCTAATTGTTATTTCTATAATATATTGAAGTATGACTTATATGTTATAAATAATATTGATTTCATAATTTATTATATTTATTATAAAATATATAACTTATATATTATGCAGATTAATTAGCAAAATCATTGTATTACTTTACTAGTATTACACTCGATATAATAAATAAAAACTTTATGCTTAGCACGAGAGGTTGCAAATTGTTAACTCTCATGGAGTCATCTTGGGATGGTATGGTATTCGTTTAATTGTGAATAATTTTGATAAGACATAGACAATATTTGTTTTTGGAGATAACCAATGATATGTTGTCAACAAATTTAATTATTATTTAAAAAATAAATAAACAATAAACAAGTGAGGTACTTACTCTCTTTTCATTCCCTCATTCCCTTTTTCAACCTCTTAATATCATCTCCATGAAACTAATGAGTTTGTGGTGACTAATAAGGTAGATGGTAGATGTTTGTGGTGATGATGAAGTTCTTAAGTTTTGGTCATGTAGATGGTATTGAGAAATTGAAGAGGAAAAAAGAGAGTAACTAACCTGTTTTTTTTTAATTAAAAAAATTATAATTAAATTTGTTGCCAATATATCATTGGTTTATCTTCAAATATGAGGTGTTACATATGTCTTCATCTAAATTTTTGTCCGTTTAACCAAATATCAATTGTGGCTCTAATTCCAAAAACAAGCTTTTACTTCGGTCACTAAAATAGTCCTTAAAAATATGAAAATGTCAAATTAGTCTATTTTAATATTTTTATGATCTCTGGCTCTAATTCCAAAAACAAGCTTTTACTTCGGTCACTAAAATAGTCCTTAAAAATATGAACATGTCAAATTAGTCTATTTTAATATTTTTATGATCTCTTATAGTGATTATTTTAACCCATGGATAAAATTAATATATACAAAAATTTATAAGAATGAAAGTTGATATTCACTCAAATGTTTTATCCTTCCACTTTTTATGCTATAAAAATCATAAAACACATGTAATGTGGAGAGAAGAAGGGAAGTTACCTAGTTAAAGAGGCATCTACTAGGACCATGTAGGGACCAGTAAATTGTCAAGTGTAGCATTTATGAGTTGGCAACTTGCCAAAAAGTAACTACTCATAAATGCTTGGTGGATGTTGTTTCTGTGGTTGTGGCTTACTTTTATTTCATGTCAATGTGCTGTTCTGCATTGAAAGGGACATAAGCATCAGAAAATATGACTCTTATATAATATTTATTATTCATAATCATTGTTGATTCTTCAAAAAGTAATTTAAATGTGTGAAATATAATGTAGTAATTGTACATAAATTTTTATATTGACAATACATAAATATTATATTCTAAAATTATTTTGGTCCCTTTGGGATAACTGATGTCCTCCAATCGTTTCCTTTCTTTTCTTCCTCACAACTTGCTTCTGTGTAATGCTAATTACCAACAATAAACAATATTGAAGTCTTAATTCTATCGGGTATATGTAATATTGTTACACTATGTTGTGCATAAATATTAGAGAATAATGTATCTTCTGGTATAAAAAGATAAGTTATATCCTCTAACAACTAAAATCGTGACATGTGTATCATTTAATCATTTTCTATAAAAATATTTCTAAAACTAAACAAAACAATACACATGTCATTTTTTACTGGCCGGAAGAGGTAAGTTATCTTCTGGTATGAGGAGATACTTTATTCTCTAAATATTAAGCATCTATATTGTTTACATCGTTAAACATGAATGATGAATAATGTTTTGATAAAGAATGATTTTCTCATTTGTGATGCTTGTCTATCCTAAGCATGTAGTGTTATAGTTTACAGGACGCAAAAAAAATGTCTATAAGGGAGAACTAAGGTTGAAGGTTGTCACCAAATTAAGTGGTTAAAGCATAGGTTAAGGAGTATGTGGCTCTGAATTGAACGGTGTGAGATTGTAATATTGTATCAACCCACAATTTGGGTTGATTAATTCTTTTAAGAAATTATTTGTAATTAGTTTGGTTTATTGTTGCATAATATGGAATCATGCAAAACCAATAAACAATTAATATCTAGTATGATTCCTTTCTCCTACATTCTTATAAGTAAAACATAATTAAGTAGCATTTATTGTATTTATAGGAGGCATATTTTATTTATAAACCAATTTTATCGAATTAAAAAACGAATAAAGTTTTGAATGAATGAAAAGTTTAAATAGGAGGCATACTCATTATTACCCCCAATGACAAACAAAGCTATAGTTTGGTGGCTATAAATGTTTTGACCAAAAATAGACATAGAGGAGGCTAGGTGGGGCAACTTCCCCCACTTAAATTGACTAATTTTCTGTGGGGAGTGATACACTTGATCTAAGATTAAGTGGAAAAAACATACTTCATATTTTAGTCATCAAATTTTGAGAAATCTAATGGTTTGAATTAGTGAGTAGATTTAAATCATTTGATTTTTCTAGAAATGATGGTTAAGATGTGGTGTAAGTTTTTTTCAATTACTCTTGGAGTACGTGGATCCCTCCCCATTTTCTATTGAGTCAGATTTCTCTCCAATAATTGAGATGTCATTTACCTAAAAATACATAGAAAACTCAAAAGTCATGGGCAATTTTATCCCTTCAATTTATATTATTATTACGTTTTTACCCATAAACATATACTAAAAAACCTAATTGGTCTCTCTATTACTACACTCTTTTCTATTATACATGCTATTTATTTATTATTTTAACTCATACATTTTGTATTTTTATGGTGTTTTTGTTTGGCATGATTGTCTAATTTTTTTATGTAAAGTCTAAATCACAAATTAGTAAACCATATGTCTTAGACCATCAAATAAGTGATTTGAATTTAGAGTCTAAATCACAAACATTATCAACACATAAATAACAAACTTTTAAATTTATAAAAATTCAAAATTTATTATTTATGCTAAATTTTTAAGTTGAAACTTGAAACACTATTCTTGAACTAGTAAATCTAATAAGGGTAACGTGGATGTGTTAGACAACTTTTTACGTTGGGAAAAGAATGAAATAAAAAAATTATGAGATTTGAAACCCATATCCTTTTCCAACAATGACAATTAAGTCATACAATTTGATTGTTCAAATAAAGTTATTGGTTTAATTATTAACATATCAGTCATTAAATCATTCAATTATATTAGAAAAATTATACTAACATTAATATTTAAAATTTAATAAAAAATACAATAACTATTCTATTTACTAAAATAAAATGTGTCACTTGGTAGTGAATCATGTTTTATAAGTATAAACAAACATAATATGTTTGATTCTTCGTATTAATATTTTAGTAAAAAATTAAATCAATTTTACTAAAAATATATTTTAAATGGAAACTAGTGAATATAATTGGTACAATTGAATTACAAACTGATGATTTTGACCGGTATAATTGTAACTTCGATATAATTAATATAGTATACAAATATAAGGACAACAAAAATGCTAAATGTTCTATTTATGATTAGATAAATCAATTAGGTGGATTAAAAATGGAGTAATACTTTAAAATTTCTATATAGTATTTGTGATTACCATTCTTGTATTAAAATTTGAGTAATGTTATATCCTCTTACTAATCCTTATATCTATAAAAAGTGACATATGTTACTTGTAAATCAATCACTAATAAATAAAGTATCACTTTATGACATATGTCACTTTTTTGTGGGTATGAGGATTAGTATAAGAATTTAGTAAAAGAATATATCATTTTCCTTAAAATTTATGTATAACCTCAAGCAAGTTTGATTTGTTGGTAGATTAAGCTCTAATTATTAATGTTTAAATTGTGATATGGTCTAATTTATGTGCAAAGTTCACTGGAAAAAATGAAAAGTATTCCATTTAGTTGTTAGATAACTCAATTACTTCAATTAAAAATGGAGTAATGTTTTGTACTTTAAAATATATTATGCAAAATTAATTTTTACATAAAAAATCTCACATTATCTACACTTACAGACTTCCTTTATATGAGTAAATGAAGACAAATTTTCTGACTATTTTTTAAGGGAAGAAACCTCTGTTATATATTTAATGTTTAAATAGAAAATGAATAAATTTTAGGAATAATAGATAATGTTTTTTAATGTAGGAGTTGTAGATACACGCTTAATAGAAGCGAGTGACAAAGGAGGAAAAACAATAATAGTAGAAAAGAAAAAGTTTTCTAACATTAACAACGTACGGTTCACAAGATGACAGAAACACTGAATTACATCCACACATTCCACATGCGATAATGTGGATTTTTTTTTCATTTATATTCCATTCTTTCCATTTATAATAAAAAATGGTTTTTTTCCTTTGTAAATTTAATTACTTTTATGAATATCACATGTAAAATAGTAATAATTTATAATTTTGATTAAATCAAAAAAATATTTGTCTTTCAATTCATTTCAGAAATATGTGACAAAGTGGTTACATTTAAAGGCTGAAACTAAAGTTATTAAATTACAAGTATCATGTATCAATCTAAGGCAATTTTGTTTATATCATATTTCTACAAACAACAAAACTCTCTCAATCAATCACTTCATTTTAGTGCACCCAAATATCAAGCTTTTATTTAGTTTTAGAGAGAAAGAAGGAAAAGAGTACAAAGGTAGAGAAATATGATAGAAAATATGTTTTTCATTAATCTAACTGAGAAGAGATAAAATATGGAAAGGGTAAAAAGGATATGAGACCCATAAAAATTTATTCTCCCCAAATATGGAGAGAAACTCGAGCAAATATGATTGAATTGTGTGAAATAATTAATGTAACATTTGAAATCCAGTTTATTATAAGGGTATTTTTGTCTTTTAAAATATAACATGATTTTTCGTTTTTTTTATTCTTTCACTCATACTAAATAATATAAAAAGATAAGAGATTCATTGACTCCAATAGTAAGTTAAAAAAATTTACTCCACATCTTATCCATTAATCATAGGGAAATCCAATGATTTAAATTAGTGGGAATAAGTTTAAAAAACATAAAAAATCATTCTCTTTCACACTTCTTTCTTTATTTTAATATTATTTCTGACATGTTTTTTTTCATCACAATTTCTTTCCTCTACCGAACAAAAAGTTAAACCAAACTTTGATGTAGAAGTTTATTAATAATTGTGTCATTCCAATATTCATATTTAATGATAATGTACTTATGGGACATAACTTATTTACACTGAGTTATGCATAAATATAAAACTTATATTCTAAATAAGAAATGTGTGGTATATAAGAGTGCATGAGAGAGTACCTGATTCACATACACAGCCACATGATCTTAAAACTCTTCATTCCAATTTTCAATTTCTGAGTTCCCAATAATACCAAACTTTTTTGTATCTTCATCTTCAAAACCATGTCAATTGATAACGTTTTCTCATTTCTCAGTGATGACATCATCCACATAATTTTCCATTATCTCAAAGACGATCCACGTCACTTACCTCGACTCGCTTCCGTTTCAACTCGTTTCTCTTCTCTCATTCTTCATTCCTGTTCCACCAATAACTGCTCTCACTTTCTCCCTTCCGATCTCATCTCCGCCGCCACCACCTCCATCGCTTCCTCCACCGTCTCCCTCCATAAACTCACCGTCTGCTGCCCTGGCCTCCTCCACGCCGGTGTCCTCCTCAACGACACCTCCGATTTCGGCCTCCACCGTGACCTCGGCCCTGATCAACCACTCACCGTCACACAATCTCATAACTCAAACGACAACGATACCGGCAACGGCAACGGAAACGGCAACGACGTCGTTTCTGTCGGCGCTTCTGAAACGGAATCTTGGTCACTATTCGATGATCTTTACTACGACACTATTTATAATCCATCTGAAGAATGCGAACCAGAAGAATACAATTCAGTACAAAACGACACCGTTTCGGAACGCGTTGTTGTTGTTGCTGCTTCTGAAACGAACAATTTTAAGAAGAAAAGTGGGTCCCAGGGTTCGCATTTAGCGTCTGGGGTTTGGAACTTAAGTAGAGAACAAGGAGGGAAACTTCTTGGTCGACAATTCCGTGATGATGCGTTGTACGTTTGTGATTGGCCAGGATGTGTACACGTGGAAGAGAAGAGAAAGTACATGGTTTTCAGAGGTGTGTTTAAGGATTTCAAAAGAACTAGGGTTTGGAGAACTATTAATGATGGGAAAAGGAAAAAAGTTAATCTTGGTTGTGCTTTTTGTTCATGTGATGAGACTTGGGATTTGCATTCTGCTTTTTGTTTGAGGAGAGGGTTTGGGTATCATGGTGATGGGGAGCCTGTGGTTAGAGCTTTTGTTTGCGAAAATGGTCATGTATCGGGCGCTTGGACCGATGTTCCCATGTATGGTTAGGTCTGTTTGCGAGTTGGATTATTGGGTAACTAATGTATCGGCGGTTAGGTCATGTATCAGACGCTTGGACTGATGTTCCCATCTACGGTTAGGTCTCTTTGCGAGTTAGATTATTGGGTAACTAATGTATCGAGCAGTTAGGTCATGTATCGGACGCTTGGACTAATGTTTCCATGTACGGTTAGGTCTGTTTGCGAGTTGGATTATCTGGTAATTGATGGAATAGAACACATCTGAGATGACTTTCAAGGCTGAGCCGCAATCTCGTATTTCAGTGACAGACTCGTAAGCAGATCCTTAAAGATATGTTTTTAATATTTTTTTGGGTATGATAATTACGTTGCAATAACATTTCTCCTATGTTTGTGACATTTGATTTGATGGACAACTCATTATTTCTAAGATATATGTAATGGGATTTGAAGCTATGGTGATGGAACTTCTATAAAGGATGACTTGAATTATGTGTAAGGTTGTAGAAATATTTGATGGGAAACAACACTTATGTTTCTGTTTGATGTTTTTGCTTACATTTAGAATCCTTAAGAGACTAGGAATTATTAGTAGTTATTTGAATGAAATTTTTCTTGTTATTTTACTCTTATTATGTATCTTTCTGTTGCACTCTCTTATGCCAATATGTTTTATATTGGTCAATCTTTTATTCATGAATTGGGTTATAGAATGTTTGCATCTCTCTATCAAATTAGCTAATAAGCTCAGAGGAACACAAGAAGATTTTAGAAATTCTTTTGTAGAGGATAACAATTTAGTCACATTAATTTTCACCATGTTTATCTAGATTTTTATCAAATGGTAAAGATGGTTCCTGTAATCAATTAGAGGAGGAAATATCTTCTTACTTGAACCCCAAGCACTTGTGTTTTGTATGAATCTTGAAACAGAGTCAGCAAACAAATTCTATCAATTAATGAAGTAAGTGCAATTCGGGTAAGACTCTTCTCCATTAATGGAGAGTGAAATGACTTTTTCATGTGTATTCTAAGTATAAAAGTGTAATTTTTTTCACTGCACTTTCTTCTCTATTAATGGAGACGAGTCTCACTCGTGTAATTGAGGTGTAAGATTGAGCACACAATACTGATTTTAGTTTTGACACTATGGCATTGTTGACATTAATGGCACTAGTGACATTGTTGATATCAGTGACACTGTTTATTGAATTTGATGAACTTTGTAAGACTATAGACTTATTGATTAGAGGAACTCTAGGGTGAAAGGAGTACTAAACTAGTGAGTATCCTCAAAGAAGGTGACACTATGAGATTATGAGGTGAAGGAATGTAACAATGTTTACCCTTTTGGGCTGAGAAGTAACCTAGGAAGATACATTTGATTGCACTAGCTAACAATGTATCACTACATGAAGATAAGTCATATACAAAACAAGTTGAACAAAAAACACATGGATGAAATTTTAATTGTGCATTGACACTTAGTAAAAGTTTTCATGCCATTTCAATGATATGACTATGTTTATGTTCAACAATACCATTTTCTTTGAGGTGTAAGAGGGAAAGTAGATTGGTGGGTCATGACATGAGAAATTATAAAATTGTGGAAGTGAGTAGAAAAATATTTGCATCCATTGTCACTTAGTAAAATGTGAATATGATGACTAAATTGAGTTTGAATTTCATTGCAAAAAATGTTAAAGATTAAAAAAAAAAGTTATGAATGTTCAATCATTGGATAAATCCAAATATTTCTAGAGAAATCATCAAGAACAAAGTATATATAGCATAAGACAAAACTTACGCAACTAGGATTTCATACATATGAATGAACCAAAACCAAAAGTTAATAACACATATATTATCGTAAGAAATGTGTCATTGTATATCTTACTTATTGTGATTCAATTGATTGAAAAAAATGTATTTATCAAAAACTTAATAATTAAATATATTTTTATCAATCACATGAAATGACACATTTTTTTACTCCCTATAATCAAACAAATATGGCATAGAACAAAAGTTTTGTTTTTTCAAAAGAACTTTCTTTTCCATATTGTTGGAAAGATTATGTTTATTACTATACTATTTAGAAGCAATCAATCAATGAGGTTATTGTTTGGTTTTTGGCATCTTCACAATCATCACAGAACAGTGAGCATTATGAGCACAATAGTCACTCACACTACCTAGAACCGCCCTGCAAATAAAAGAAATATCAATAAATTAATAGATTTTGAAGTGAAGAAAAGTTGGATTTTAAAACTATGTATGCATATGCACAAACATGTTCCCTTTCATATTTCATCACAACTATTAATATCTATGTACGGATAGCGTAAAAATGTATACACAATATTACAATTAGCTTTGTCACAATGATTATAGGTAATTGGTAAATATAACCTTCAAAACCCCATGTACATAAAAAGCACAAAGAAGATGAAAAAGGATGGTCTAGTGGACAAAATGTGATAAGTATGTGTGACTCAATTGATCATATGTGTGCTTAATTGGCTCAATATGAGTATAATTAGTTTATACATGTAATTACTAATGTCTCCTATTTAATATTTTTTAGGTATATTTTAGAAAGAAAAGAAATAGTTTCAAACTACAGTTGTTCGAACCAAATTGCAACGCAATATTCTCTTTTAGGATACTAATGATTTTAGATAGAACCAATGTTCGGGAAATCAACGTATAGATAGTTTGTGAGTTAAATTATTCGGATATTGAAAGGTTGAGTAGCGAAATCTAATCACAATCAAATTGCTCTTTATACTTATTTGCGACATCCTAATTCACTATTTCATTAAATCATTTGTTGGTTAGCAAAATATCCACCTAGTGGGATTTTGGGAGACTATATGTAGTCTAACTCTCACAAGCAAATATATTGTTTCCATTATCTAATCTCACGACCTTTAAGTTACAAAGCAAACAATCTTATCATTGCATCGAGGCTTTCAGGGTCAGAAAGGACACACATATCCTACCATAAAACAATAGAAGGACAGTTTTGTTGGAAATTGCAATTCTATCTACCTATGCATTTAAGGAGTGGCAAATAATTCTATCTACCTATGCATTTAAGGAGTGGCAAATAAAATCTAATTCATGCTCATAGAAATTTCATTTCAAGTTTCAGAAAAGTACTTATGATAGATAGATAGATGACTCATAAAAAGGATTAGTATGACAACAATAATAAGAATAAAATTGTACCTTTTTATAGGCCCATAACCATGACTACCCACAACCAATATTGAAGCATGGTGCTTCTCAACAGCATCACAAAGAACATTTCTAGGGTCACCATCCACCACTTCCACTATTGGATCTTTTACCTGGAAAAAACTTAGTCATTAGAAAATATTTTCACAATAGCATCATATTTTCCTAAAATCACAATGGTTCAAATGCCTCATTTTATTTTTCTGCATGTATACAAAAATAAGTGCATTAAGGTTCTATCTCAAAACCAATTGGCAATGAGAGGAGTATCCCAACATGTATTTAAACCATTCCAAGACAATGAGGTGATACTTACTTTCCAACATGCTCCCTCCACATAAGCTTGCAGGATCAGGCAAAAGGTTACCTTTGACCCATAACTAAAGGACATCTTTTGGCCCATAATAACCAGAAAGAAGTTGGGTTGTCTCTAATATAATGTTAAAGTTTCATCTCAAAACCAATTGGCAATGAGACTATGGGAGGAGTAGCTCAACAAATATTTAAATCATTCCCGAGACAAAAAAGACAGAATATGTGAATTGGCTAAAGTCACTTAATAAATGCAAGATATCAGGCAAACACACAAGACATACAAAATGCAATATTCAAATCCCGAAAACCACTCCTTTATAAGAGTAAGGTTGTGTATATCTATTTTTTTCTATACCCCAATAGATGGGAGTCTTGTCTGCTAAGCCGACTTTATTTTAATTAAGACAAAACCTATCAACCAACATGTACATATTGTAATATATTACTTATGTGGTGTTTAAGAGATAATAAAAAAACAAGCAAAGATTCAAAATAGAAATTGCTAAGGATAATTATTAAATTAAATAGATTACAGATTTGTTGATGCAGAGTTCTTTAGCATGCTCTACAATTCTGGTAGTTGTCCTTTTCAAATCCGAATCAACAATAGGCAAAACTTCAGCCACTCCTACAATATTTTAAGGATAAACATAAAAAAGTTACCCTTTAAAATAAAATAAAATAAACAATCAAACACTAAAATGGGTCAAAGTGAATGCAAATACAATCACTCCATATTAATGTGTCTTATGATAAAGAGTAATATAATATAGTCAATATTGATGGCTCTTCAACAATTCAAAGTTTTAATTTCTTGTTAGTTAGGTTAATATCCTCAATTCAGAAAGAGTCCAATTACTTTTTAACATGTTGAATTTCACATGAGACCTACTAAATAGAGTGATTCAAATCTCTATACAAAACTTAGAGCCTCATTCATGAAATTCACCACAAAAAATGTGTTAGAAAAGATGTTAGTAAAGTGCTGGTAGCATTGTTGAACTAAAATAGGTGGGGTTTGGAAGATTTATATTATATGTATCAAACAAAAGGAATACAAATGAATGATAAATAATATAGTATAAATCTTATATTGATAGTAGATGAATATTATATTATTTCAAGAGTCAACAATAGTTAATATATAAATGATAGATGATAGATTGATTAATAATATAATAAACTCTTAGACTATTTTTTGGTACTACCAAAAGTATCCCTCAACTTTTGGATAATGAATTAATTACTTTCAAGTCGTGTGGCTGCTTTTCCAAACAAGTGTCGTCACATGAATCAAAATCTTGACATTTTGATCTACATGATCTAGCTGAACTTTACATTATCAAACCCACACTTTGTTTGTAAAAAAAACTCTTATAATATGAGTTTATATATATTAAGAGAATGAATTAACTTATTCTTTACTCCAAAAATAAGTGGGAAAAAACCTACTCCATATCATAGTCATTCATACTTGGAAAATAAAATGTTTTGAATTAGTAAGTGAATATAAACTATTAGATTTTCCAAGAATGAATAGCTAAGACATGGAAACCTGAAGTAAGTGGATTCCCTCTCATATATTAAACTCATAATAAAAACGAACAAGACATTCATCCAGTAATGTACCCAAAATTGATTAATTTCTTACTAAAATGGTATGTAGTTATCTTTGTAGTGAATGAGGATTTGCTATCTCAATTCTCTGTCTCAGCCAATTAGAAATTGCCACATAAAAAAATAACATATTTATCTTATTTGTTGTAATATGATTGATTTGAGACAAGTTGAAGGACAGGGTTGGGGACATCTGATCTTTGTCCTCGGTATAAAAAAAAAATCTGATAATAAAAAGAAAGATTATATATAGTATACCAGGACCGGCGAAGAGACCGACAGCGGAGAGAACGGAAGGCTTGGCATAAACAAGAATAAGTTTAAAGATTGAATCATTTGAAGTGGGTCCCACCAAATGATCGAGAGTCCATTCCAATGCATATAAGCTGAAATTGCTATCATCTATTCCAACAACCATTACTTGCTTTTGCTTCTCTTCCATCCAATTATTTTCACTTTTCACTTTTCACTTTTTCTTATTCCTATCTCTTCATTAATTCTTTCTCTTCCTCATATAATTTAAAACTTTACTTTATTTAGTATACATCGATGAAATGCCCATGTGGCATTACATCTAACAATGTAACTATACAAAGCACTAGAATCGGATCGGCTATTATTTTCTTCATTTTTTGGTTGAATTGGTCATGGTTCATGAATCAATCATTCAAGATATAATGGTTAAAGTGATTTTAATTAGCAGTACATGAGTACGACCTTTGAATTTTTTTATATAATAGATAAGTAAGATGTGAAATAAATTTTTTTAACTTACTCCTAAAGTAAGTGGATTTCCTCTTATGGTCGAATGTGATACTCTAGATCTAGATGCTTATCATGCCACAATATTTTTATTTATTTTTACAGCAATATATCTAGGGAAGAGATTTACGTAATAAGTGTAAAAAACATACTTCACATCATAATCATTCATTCCTGAAAATTCAATGATTTGATTAGTGAGTACATATAAACCATTGAATTTTCCAATAATAAATTATTAAGATGTGGAGTGAGTTTAAGTAGGGGAATCCAAGAGATTTCTTGAGAATAGTAGTGATAGAATAGTTGATCAATTGTGATTATACTGTGTCATAGGGAATGCCAATGTTAGGCTAGTATGTTAACACTGTTGTACTATTTACACTTAGATATTACAGGCCTCCAATATAAGGTTTCATTACCTAAAATGAGTGAATAATAGATGATTAAGAGTTATGTGTAAAAATAATATAATAGTAGAAAAGGTGATAAAACGATGATTTTCTTTATTTTTACTATGTTCATAAGAAATCTTTACATTGTTTAGCTTTGAGATAATTTTTCAAACATAAAATTGATAGAATTACATCTTTTCCGTAACAAATTGGTCTAAGGCTCAACATTTTTGTAACCCACCATTTTACGTTTCCAGGCCCATTAAAGCTTTCGGTAATAAAGAAAATCAGTGGTTCACTCATTTGGTGGAAAACTCACTCTAATATCACCATTTCATAGAGAAAAGAGGATCAATAATGTGTTCCGAGTGGTTCATATTTCCTACATCCAATGCACATTACAAAACATGGCAATATAGCACTATGGAGATAAACATATTCTACCCAAAACAAATTAAATTTATCTGTTGATTTTTCACAGCAAAATCCATACGTAAATTTAAAAGATTAACAACATTTCCTAATGATCTTACTTGTTGAAGATTTGAAGTGTTAGAGAATACATCCATAAATATAACACAATTTTGCTGATATAGAGCAGGAATGGCCAGATCATTTCAAGGGATCAAAATTAAAGCTTACAACCTTTTCTTTAGTATGCCATCGTCAAACAACGAGTCTGGAGTGAAACATATCATCAGTTCAAAATAAGGGGATTCTTATTTCTGTACATCTGATACCTCATACACAGTTTCTGTAAAGTTGCAATTGAATGCTGCATCCGATTTAGCTTTATATCAAAGAACATACTCTGAAAAAAACAAGAGAAATATGTAAGCAATTGTCTCACAATTTGCAGATCAAGAAAATAAAAAGCAACATCCAACCTCATAGTCATCTCCATATTTATCTACTAGCCTGCTGATATGAACACGCTGTATTGTAGTCAAAGGTTGAGGAAGTGCACCTTTTCCATCTCTACGCCTCTTCCCAAGGGCTGTTTTCAAGTCTACAAAAACCAAGAGAATATATATATAAAAGATAAGACAATTCCTAATGTAGTCCACTATACATGACCTCAATAAGTGAAAGGTTCAGATAGATGGTAACATATAACTTAGACACAATGACTTTGATAGACCAAAACAACCTAATCAAAGCCAACTAAGTGAATAGTTATGGGTACTTAAGCTGTAGCAAAGGTTAATAAAGCTTCAAAGGACCAAAATCATTGAGAATGGAGAAACCATTTGTACAGAGAAAATAAAGTGAACTAAGAAAATACGTCCAGAGAGAAGTTGAAACACATTCTGTACTTAAGCAAAAGAAAATTAACACAAATAGATTAATTGACGGAGGGACTGCTTGGAAGAAAACAAGGTAAAGGAGAATAGGGTCAATATATACAACAATCAAGCCTTAGTCACACTGTTGGAATCGACCAGATGGATTGAACGACACCATGATAATCTATCATAAATCATAATTATTGACAAAGAATTGATCACTAAACTTTCCTAATCATTTTGCATATAGTTTTTCTTAATCTCCCTCTACCTCCAGAAATTGGATTACCCTTCGTTCAATCTACTCTCATTACTGAGAATTTTACTGTTCCCCTCACAAATGCTCGAAACCACCTAAAGCACGACACTATCATCTTTACTACAATAGGTAGCTACCTCAACTTTCTTATACATTAATTCCAGATCCGATCTTGTTTAGCATGTCCACTAATCCAACACAACATCTCCATCTCTACTACATTGAGTTCACTCTCTTGTTGATATTTTACCATCCTACATTCTGGGTCTTATAATTGTGCAGTAAAAATTGTCCTTAAACTTGAATGACACATTTATATCACATATGACACTGAAACACTTTGCCGCTAAACCTACAATTCATATACTCCGTCTCATTTACAAAAGACATGTGCATATAAAGGTGGTCTCCGCATTTCTAGTTTCTCATTTAATTTCTCTCTCGAGTCTCAAACTACAACAATATCATCCACAAGAAGCCTGCATTGTGATACCAATTCTTGGATATGCCCAGTAAGCACATCAAAGACCAATGTAAACAAATAGAGGCTCAATGTTGACCTTTGGTATGATCTTATAGCTATAGGGAAATCTTTTGAGAACTCATCTTATGTTCTCATGCCGGTCTTAACCTAATCGTACATATACTTAATTGCTCGACCATAGGACAAAAAACATGTACTCACTTATTCTTCTGTCATATATCAAAAACCATGTACTCAAAAACCTACATTCAATTCCAAGTCTTAATCGATTATTCTTCTGTCATATATCAAGTATAAACAGTTTTCCATTTCCATATATCCACCTCACTTATTTCCTCTCATCTCACTTTCAGCTAAACCAAGCAAACCCTAAAATCACCACCATCTACTCGATATACACCACAAACAAATGCTAAAAAGGCAAATTAAGAATATTACAGACAACACATCACAATATTCAAAAATAGTCATTTATAAATTAAAAAAAAAACAAAAAAAAAACAATAATAAGCAATGAAAGAGAATAACAAACCATCTTCTTCAAGATCGCTTCCAGAATCAACAAGAACAGAATCATCAAAATCGGTAGCATCAGCAGAAGGAGGAGGAGGAACCTGAAGTGAATCGTTTTCGACGATTCGCGGCGTGCGAGAACGAACGTTGAGCAAGTTAGGGTTTGAAACGACGCCGAATGACTTGTAATTGCGAATAACGGTTCCCTTATCGTCCCATTTAGGGTTTTGTTGAGAAACGGAGCGTAATAGTTTCGGTGGAACGGAGAACGCGGGTTTGAAAACGTTAGGGTTTTTCTTTGGAAGTCCTACACGAACCTTGTTTGTTCTTGATTGCTTATATTTTCTTCGCGATCTTCCCATTTTCTCTTTCTCTTTCTCTCTCTCTCTGTGTGGCGTGTAGATTCTAAGTGCAGATTAGGGTTTATTGTGTGATACTATTGATATATGAGGGAGTGAGGGGTTTAGGATTAGGTAAAATTTTGCATCGTTAGATTTATCAACATGAAACGGTGTCGTTTCCGTCTTTTTTACGTTGACACTTTCCTATCGTAACTAAATTATAATTGATTTATATATTTTTATTAAATTTTTTATAATTATAACAAAATCAATAAAGCATGATTTACAATTTTGCATGTTAAAAAATGAAAATGATAAATTGTCGTGTTCAAATGAAAAAATTGTAAAAGTTACATAAACAACATGAAACATAAAATGAGGAAATATGTTATATGATTTTTTTTTGTATAAAATATCTATTAGTAAATGCAAAATATAAAACAACAAATTAACGATCATGAATAATTATTTTGCATTTTCCCGTTATATATTAGTATAGATATACTTTTATTTCCCGTTAAATATACTTTATTTGCGTTTTCTCCATATTAAATTGAAAAAGGTTTTGTACATGTTTTAATTTGATTAAACTGTAGGACATCATAATATAATATATAAATATATATATAATATGATTAATAAAAAAAAAGTGAATAATACACTTATAAATATCATCTTTTACACCTATTTGTTAAAGTAATAATATTAAAGTCATGAAATGAAAAGTACAAAACACTATAACACCTATACGGTATTATTATCTTACATCTATTAGTTAAAGTAATTATATAAAAGCCACAACTTAAATTACTTGTTAGCTTTTTTCCTAAGCTAAACGTAATATTAAAGTAATAATATTATTAAAGCAAAATCCACAGTCTCAGACACAAATCGAAATATTAATAGGCTCCCCTGCTACTCAACATTGTTTGATAATTTTTTTAGAAAGCAGCCACAAAGTTCCAAGAATTATGAAATGGATCTACTTATTTTAACATTATGAATAAAAATTTTACCTCATATCTTAACCATTAATCTTAGGGAAATCTAATGGTTTAAATTTACTCGCTAATTCAAACTATTGGATTTTCATAAAATTGATGGTTAATATGTGGAGTCGGTTTTTAAAACTTACTATTAGAGTAAGTGGATCATCTCTCTTACTATAATTATGTAGAAAAACACAAAGTCACAAAGCCATAGTTCTCAAGAAAGACACAAACAAACACACGATGATGAGAAGATGGTGATGATAATGAGGCGACGGCGAGGACGAGGCGACGACGAGGCTAATGATGACGACTAACGACAGAGGTTCTCATTGATTATGGTGGCTAGGCTGTATGAGGTTACTATTTTGATGGATGTGGATTAATTTTTACTACTTTGTTGAGAAACTTTGGTGGATCTAGATTAATCTTCTATTTTTCTAGGATATTTTTTAAATTGTAGTTAGTCGATTGGATTAACCAAACAGGTTATTCTAGTTTTATCCTGTCAAACATGAGGTGTTCTAAGTTTAATTACATCAAAATTCAATCTCAAACATTATCATCAACAACAATTAAACCTTAAATTTATTAGTTTTAAACACAGTTATAAAAACCGGTTCGTGCCGACCAGTTAAAACAGTAAACCGGTGAACCAGTCCCAATACCGTTATAGTACAACAATTATATCGGTCATGCAATTATATTGGTCAAAATCGGTCATACCAGTCAGTTTTCAATTTAATCGTACCGGTCATACCTGTCTATTTTTATTTAAAATAATTTTTTAATGGAAATAAAAATAATTATTGTTTTTATTGATTTTTTAACATTAATATTAATATATTATATATGTATATCTAACTTCACCAGCATGCGGTTTAATTAATGAAACACCGGTTAAACTGCTATATTAAGTTTGATGACATGTACGGTATTAATATGTCATTCCAATGTATCTTGTACTTTATATTTTCTCATTGGGCCTTTATTTAGGATGAAATTTTAGACAAACGGGCCTACAAGGATGAGTGTTCTTATAAACAAAGCATATTCTATAAAATGATTCATACAAAAGAACATTCTAGAAGTCCAACCCAACAAACATTTATTTCCTTATATTTATGACATCATCACTTCACATGCAGTGATCATTACTGAAACTATCATTTTTGAAGTTCCTTGTTTCTCTCATTTCATTTGTTACCAAACAAGGAATTAGGGTTTTACCTTTTCAATTTTCCCCCAAACAATTATGAGGTGCAAACCCTTTTTCTTCTTATTCTTCGTATGCTTCATTTGCTATTGATCCCATTTGATTATTATTGTTATTATCAGTTCTATACTGTGAAGGGTATAACTTTGTTGAGTACAAGTGAAAGATGATAGACGATTTTACTTTTGCTATTTGAAGGAAATCTTTCACATACAGTGTTAAGTACTGAATTGTCAAAGAAGGTTTCAATGTTCATTGAAATTTGCTTTATTTTTTATTTTTATTTTTATTTGGGCATATTAAAAAACATTTAGAAAATGAAGTACTAAGATATGTTTATTAATTTATGTATCGGATAATTCATAGGCACTTTCGGAGACTCCTAGGTTTGATTTTACAATTATTTTTTATTTGATTTTATGTAGGTGAAATTAGAGGATTAGCCTCGGAGTAATGGTAATGTTACATGGCTTGTGTGCGAGTATGAGGTTACGTACGTCTACACTCCCTGGACCCCACTAAGTGCGGGACTGTGGGAGCCTCGTGTGCTGTGCCATATTTTTTTCTCTATATAGATGAAATTTCACAATAAGTAGATAAATGTTATTATAATTTTATTATAATTCATGATCATTTTTTTAAAATACTTTGCTGTCTTTTAGTTTAAGATTTGTATTATTTATTTTGATTGTATATATTGTATCATCGTGTAGTATAATTTTGAAATTTGCCATATCTTGTGTTGGTGCAATATTGAATCTGTGTGCTGTGTGTTGTATACATGCTTCCTGTGGTTTAATTTGTGACCAATTTGCTCCTTGATGCACATTTCTTTGATATTTCCTATTTATTTGAGTTGCTTCTTTTCATTTGGTATGATTGTTGTTTTGCTTTTGAGTGCAATTCATGAAAGTGGTTGTGATTTTTAATTTCTTTATTTTTAATCTTGGTGATAAGAATTTTCAGCTTCGGCGAGTTGCATGTATTTCTGTTCCTTAGCTCTTATTTGATTGTCATTTTAATGTTGCATTTCTTGATGCAGTCGTCATCCGGAGGTTAAGTGGGCTCAGAGGGTTGAAAAAGTCTATATCACGGTGCAATTGGCCGATTCTAAAGATGCTAAAGTGGATCTTACTCCAGATGGTGTTTTTACCTTTTCTGCCAGTGCTGGTACCGGAGACAACCAGTATGAACTTAAACTGGAGCTCTTTGACAAGGTTAATGTAGAGGTGAGGAAGACCTTCCCAATTATGGATTGCTTTGACATTTTTACAAACGTTTTTCGCTTCCTATGATTTGAATAATGACATGGCTTGATACATGCCTGTTTGCTGGAGCATTGTTTACATTTTAGCTTTATATATATATATATATGCATTTTCATAGTTGTTGTGATTAAGTTTCGTGTATCTGTTTAATCTTTTTATTTTCCCCAAGGAATAGTTGATGATATTTTTTTTTTTTTTTTTATGTATAATCATTTGGATATGCTTTGCTTTTACAGAAATGGTTTCCTTTGATATTTTTAATGCATTTGTTTCACCTTTCTCTTTTGTTTCAGGAGAGCAAAATTAATGTAGGAATGCGGAGCATATTCTGTGTAGTGCAGAAGGCAGAGAATGAATGGTGGAAAAGGTTACTACGTGCGGAAGGAAAAGCTCCTCATTATGTGAAGGTGGATTGGGATAAATGGGTCGACGAGGATGAGGATGAGGGTGGTATGCACATCTGTAGCCACATGATTCTGTTTAACAAACCAAATGCTATAGAAGTCAATGCAATTTTTGTATAAACTGATTGAATTATGTCATTGTTTGTTGATTAGGTGAACCGGACATGGGAGGCATGGATTTCTCGGTATGCGTTTGTGTTCATTTAATTCTTCATTTCAACCTCTTCTCCCATTGATATCAGTTGTCCTTATTATTTTTTGTATGCGGCAGAAATTTGGCGGGATGGGTGATGATGCAATGGGAGAGATGGGAGGACTCGGTGGAATGGGTGGAATGGGAGGAATGGATTTCTCAGTATGTATTGTATTCACTTGATTCTCTGTTTCTCTCTTACTATGTTATTTGTCCTAATTATTATCACGTGCATGCTTCAGAAACTTGCTGGAATGGGTGGTGGTGGAATGGAAGGGATGGATTTCTCAGTATGTGTCCTGTTTGGTTGATTCTCTTGTATCAATCTCTTACTAATGCTATTGGTCCTAATCATTTGTACTTGATGCAGAAATTTGCTGGGATGGGTGATGATATTGATGGGAGTGACGATGAAGGTAACTATACTGTGCATTTTTCTTTCGACATTTATTTTTCTGCAGGCTACTCTACTATAATAAAGCATGCTTGATTCTAGGAATTAGGAATGGTAATAAGAAAGATAAGTTATGTGCCTGTGTATGTATGCAGTTTGGTTATTGTAAAACTTGCCCTTTTTACTCTAAGTCATAGTGCCATATAACTAGAGACCCTTGAGTCCTTGACCGTATATTTCAAAGAACATGGAAAATTTTGGCAGTAAGGTCTTTTCCCCATCCTTCTATGGTGTAATGTGATCCATCAAACAAAGAGAGTAGCTGTTGGGGCATGAATTTGTTGTTTGTTGCTTAATGGTTCTTATTGCAAGTTGGAAAAGGAGAATAAAATAAATAGGATTTAACCTCAATTGTTGAATCCTTAAGATCAATAAGCTGCAACATATTCCCTTATATTTCCCAGTGCCCTCTTTTTCCATTACTTGATATATTGCGATATGGTTGTGTTTGGCTCATCCGTGTTACAAGTTGTTTCAGCGAAAATAATACCGATATCTTTCTATTTCAACCCATATGATGATGTGTGGAATTAGAAAGATATCTTGCATTTATAAGGTTCATTCATTTGGCTAACAAATACATTTTATTTACCAAATGATATAGAGCAAGAAGTTTCGAAGCCTGGGGAACAAGATGGTGGCAAGAGTACTGGTGAGGCATCAAAAGATAAAGAAGAAGCTGCTCCAAGCACCTCATAATAACCTTGCAGTTCAAGCTTCTACTCTTGAAGATGCTTACAAAATATGCCCATTTTCATTCTCTGCACCATTTACTGGTAGTTGTCTGTGTTTTGCTCCATGTTAGCTAAACATTAACTTGGATTTATTTTTACCAGCAAAACATTTTTCTACTTGAATCAGGATATTGTATAATTGAGATTTTCATTTCAGGAATTAATGGTGCTATCTTGAGTTCTCTATACTAGTAGGGTATCTTTCCATGTGTTCCATCTGATAGTAGTAGTGAGTTTAATAATTTTATATGAGAAATACTCAAAATAACAACAACTGGATTCACATCTCTATTATGAATCATGTTCAATTTTCTTGGTTTTTGTCTCTAGAAATTGGATTAACTTTCGGTTGATCTTTTCTCTTTTTGGGGTTTTTTAACTATCTTATTCACGTTCACATGTTTCATGTTTATTCATTTCTCGAACATCTCATCTTCCCTCTTCCAAATCCATTTTTATGGCTAGTTCACCAAATATTCTCAAGAAAATCTGAATATTTTTCAATAGAACTTCTCCAATCACTATATCACTTTCAAAATGTCATCTATGTTCATTACTTTAATGTGGAAATCCTCTCTCAACCTCTTCATGAATCATCATTTACTTTGATTGTATCTTCATTCTGGATCTAAGGTTATTAACAACTCATCTCAATTTGTCATAGAAGTTGAGATGATAGTACTAGTAACAAATAGTGAAGAAGTTGGTTGAGAAGCTTGTTTGTAGAGATTCCTTTACGGGAAAACCGATACAAATTCAAAGAAATAAGTTCAATGGGTAATAAGAAGTTGTGAAGTGATGTGGTAGATGTTAGGTTGGATTAAATTCTTAATGAGATGTATACTCCAATTGGAGTTGAGTATCTAGACTAGTACTCTCGATAAACTCACCTATGTGAATGTGGAGTGGGGTCGGTTCCTATAAAACTTAGGAGCCTAAATTTTTAGAGCGTTCACTATATTGGGATAGATGTGCATGACATTTGATGTCGGATATAGACTTCAAGATTATAAGTCACTATGATAAAATCTGGATCATATTCACTATGCAAGGTTCAAGCACCCTCCCTTCATATTTTCTTGTCCAAGTTGAGTTCTCTATTCCTCACCTTTTTCTTTCTATGGTACTAGGATTTGCACAGAAAACCAAATTGTGGAAATTTCGAAAACTGATAGTCTGTTGTGGGAAAAGAATTGGTATGGGTAGCTATAATGTAGGTATTTCTAAAATTGACATTGATAATCATATTGTGGTTGTATTCGAGTTTGGTTCTTACATTACAGTAAGAATTCGATAACAGAGAATTGTGTTGTTTTATCATGGGAACGACATAGTTGATAGTCTCCATGTACATTTTGGACAGTAACATGAAACGTCTTAAAAATAGCGACATGATCATGTCATTTAGAATCGTTGCAAAATACAATAACAACAATATCATATTTATATTGTACTTCACAGTATATCTTATCATTTTCCTATTAGGCTACCAAATAAATCTTATAAATGCGGTGAGAATAAGATGAGTCTAGATGAATAAAACTTTTATTACCCATTAAATTTTAGAGGGAGGCAAACACAATAAAACTCTTAATATACTAATTTGGATATAAATCTAAAATCACAAGAGAGTAATATTTATTAATATAAGGATTTACACACAATTAACATATCATTTATTATTTACTTCTATTACTTTTTTTTAAAATCAATTGTAATTAAATATTAATAGTGGATATAGTGACAATGTATAACATTTTTCTTTTTCTTAAATCCTAAAGAGAATAAAATATCTCCTCATACCAGGAGATAACTTACCTTCTCCAGTCAATAAAAGAATGACATGTGTATTCTTTTGTTTTGTTTTAGAAATATTTTGTAGAAAATGATTAAATGATATACATGTCACTATTTTAGTAGCTAGATGAGGTACATTATTCTCATATTTTAAAATGAAAAATTATAGATAAAAAATAAATAAAACAAATTTATGAGTGAATTTAAGGAGATAAATTATCAATCCTAAAATTAGTTTTAAACACCAAAATCAATACCATGTCATTCCATAAAGTGGCTTCATTGCACTTCGTCCCACTGGATTAAAACCCCAAAACCCTCAATGAGGTGAGGAGGATTCCTCTCCATTAATGGAAGAGACAAGTGAATTTGTTATGTGTATTATAAGGTAATAAAAGGGGCAAAAGTGACATTACATATTTCACTTTTTTTTTTTTTTTTTTTTGTACTTGTCTCTGTCTCTCCATTATTAATAGAGAGAAGTCTTACTCTAACGTGGTGAACTCTTCTTTCTCTTCTTGTTCAACACCAACATATCCAAACAATAATCTTAACAATGGAAACAAGTGCAGCCATGGATGTTGAACAACAACCTTCACCCAACAACAACAACAGCAACAACCTTAAACGCTTCGCTCTTAAAAACTCTATTCAAACCAATTTCAGCGATGACTATGTTTTCCAAATCATCCCAAAGTATGTTCTTTTTAATTTCCCATTTTAGCTTCTCTAACTCAATTAAAATGTCTGAAAGATTCATTTTTTATTCGTTAATCGAAATTCAAAACATGGGTTCTGATTATTTTGTGATTTGTTGAAACTGGAAGGGATGATTGGAGTTCAATGGCAGTGTCACTTTCATCGAACACAGTGAAATTGTATTCACCAGAGAGTGGTCAATATTATGGAGAGTGCAAGGGTCACTATGCAACTATCAACCAGATTATGTTTTCTGATGCTTCCAATTCTCATGTTTTAAGCTCTTGTTCTTCAGATGGAACTATTAGAGCTTGGGACACAAGAACATTTCAGCAGGTAAGTTTGTTTTGTTGCTTTTTTGTTTGTTTATAACCGTGGTTCGATGAGTGGACACACTATGTAATATAGGATCGGGAAAAACGGTGGATCACTACAGGAGGCTCACATTTAGTGGGGTCTGGGGATGGTAGATGTACGCAAACTTAGTCTCGCAAGCTAAGAGACCGGTGGATCACTATAGGAGGCTCACATTTAATGGGGTCTAGGGAGGGTAGATATACGCAACCTTATCCTCGCAAGCTAAGAGGTTGTTTACAAGATTTCAACATATAACCTTCAGGTTACAAGGCAAGGAATATAGGATTAGCAATGAATGAGGAAAAGTTGAGGTAGGTATATATTGTAGAAAAGATGATAGAATCTTGCTTTCTAGTGGATTGGGCCCGTGTTATAGAAGCATAGTTGGTGCCTACCTGGTACACGGTGCAGGTATGAGTACTTGGTTCACTTGGGTACATAGTTCGTCACTTTTTAGTTTTTAGATTAATTTCATTAGACTTTCGTAATGAAGAAACCGGTACATGATATAGTAAAGTCTCACTAAGGAGAATAGATCATATGGAAAGTGTTGCAGTAGTTAGCATGGTTGTTAAAGCGTATAGTCAACCTTGGAGCGTAACACGAGGCATAGCTCCACCTAAAATACAAAATCGTATTAGAAAAATACACATATGTACAGCACTAGTGTTGTTTATATTATTCAGCAGGAGATAGGAGAACCCGTGTTTTTTGTTTTACTGAGTTGAAAAGTTGCTACATTTTAGGGCCTACTGCGATTTATTATTAGTGATTCTGAAAATTAGGCTTATGTAGTGGGCTGGCTGGGGCGACTTGAGCTGGTAAAATTAGGTTTAAATTGTTGTGTTAGGCGGCAATAATTGGGCTTGGAATCAGGTCAATAAACCTGAACACGTAGGTCAATAACCCGCACTTTGGAAGCCTTCTTCTCCAACGCGATTTGAGCGAAGCTTCAACGATTCTATGCCCAAAGCGCCAACCACCATGTTCCGTCTATTGAACGAGTTTTGGCCCACGCCAACTCACCATTAACCTTCAAAGGCGTTGAATCACATGCTTCAACACTTTGGCGCACTTTTAACAACCATGGTAGTTGGAGGGAAATCAGGACTTCGATGCAAATGGTTTGTCTATAAACATGATGTATGATACTATGATGTAATATTATGGTGTTGCTTGATGCATGTAGTTGATTCAACCTAGTTAAATGTGGTTAATTTGCTGCTTGTGTGTTGAATTACATTTGAACCTCAAACTGCAGGTTTCTTCCATCAATGCCGGTCCTTCTCAAGAGGTCTTCAGCTTCTCTTTTGGAGGGCCCGGTGGGAATTTAATTGCTGCCGGGTGTAAATCACAGGTTTGATTTTGATTTTGAATACTACAGTTAATTCGTATGAAATGATCTAAAAGTTAACTAGTATTTGAGCTATATTCTGCTGTATAATTTTGCACAGATACTCTTTTGGGATTGGAGAAATAAGAAGCAAATTGCATGCCTCGAAGAATCTCACGTGGATGATGTTACTCAGGTTTGTGCTGATTGCTTGAATTACATGTGACAACAATTAAGATTTTAATCCAAAAAACTTGACCGAATGGAGTTAATTGGAAATGATCAATTTCAAATAAAATGATGTCTCGTCTGGTAATTCCCTTCCATAATTTTTTTGACATGAGAAATGAAACAACCAAATATCTTATTGGAATTGTAGGATATCTCATAAGAAAAGTAGTGGGAATATCATTGTAGTTGAAGATAAGAGAGGAGCATTTTCTTTTTAGATTTATGAAACATTGGGAAACCTGCCTATATGTACTTGATGTTATACATAGTCGGTCCTAAGCCCAGATAAATGGTGAAGGTTGTACTAGACAGCTGACGCCCAACGTAAAACCTTGCTGAATCTCTATGATGTGGATTCATGAAACAGTGGGCGAGTCTCCCCACATTCTGGGTATGAAATTGTTACTCAGGCTGGCTAGGATTTTCACACTTCAGGCTGTAACAACTTTCTTTAATTTAGCATGGCTTTAGACATTATTTGATCAATTAAACTCAAGCCGACTATTGATATTGGGATTACTACGGATGATATTTTTAGTTAGTCAATGCTTTTATAACTCTGATTTCTTAAGGAAATCTATGTATTTATGAGTAGAAGTCTTATGCGATGGGCCTGATGTTGCTGACATGAAGGCCTCAGACATTTCTTTTATGACTTGTTCGGCTGCTTCATTGCTATTCTCTACCCGGTTCTTGACCATTTACCCTTCCCTCCTGGTTGTTCATCCTAACTACTGCACATTTATATTTCTATCGGGGCTTACCTCATCTGCTTGTAATCTGTTATAAAATGAGGTGATAGAAATATTTGTCACTGGGTATGTTGTGTAGTTGTGTACATACAATGAATATGGTGATGTCTTAAATGAAAGTGTATCATTGTTGCTAGGTTCATTTTGTTGACGAAGAACAAAGCAAGCTTATTTCTACTTCAGTAGATGGGTTGATATGCACGTTTGATACCACCGGAGATATCAATGATGATGATCATCTAGAATCAGTAAGTCTTGGGCTCTAAATCATTGAAATAGGATTGTGTTTTGGCCTCTTTGACTCAGATATAGAAAGCTTTGCTGCCTTTTCTCGGTTAATGTATTCTGATTTTTTGTGTGGAGGGTTTCTTATCCTTTAGTTGTACCTTCGCTCCTAATAAATTTATGTTTCTGTAAAGAAAGCTACACAATTGCTTTTATAATTTCTTTTTGTTAATTTTTAGTTTGCTTTCATCGGATATCTATGCAATTTGATGATGAAACCGATAACACATTACTCTACCTTTTATATGGTGCTTACATGTGCATAGAATGTTTTGAAAAATAAAAGGTTTATTGCGTGTCTTGTTGTAATTTTGGACTCCGGTAAGTTTCTCATAAAATTAATCGATTTTCTGCTTACACAAATTTGTAGGTGATAAATGTGGGAACTTCAATTGCAAAAGTGGGGATTTTTGGAGATAACTGTCAGAAGCTTTGGTGTCTAACACATATTGAAACCTTGGGGTACTGTTTATCTTCATTAGTTTTTCTTAACAGTCGAACATAGTTCACTCATTTTCGTGTTGCAAGTGATGCATATTGCGATTTAATTACAGTTATTAGTTAAAAAAGGCAGATCCATAAAGACAAGAACCATTAATATACAGATTCTTACTGTATGTTCAAGAACTTCGAGCAATGCATCAAATTAAATTCTTATGCTCCTAATATGGTTTTCGGATTTTTGTTCGTATACTAACCCTTTTCTTTTGCTACATTTTTGGCTTACATTTAATTCTACTCTGCTGTCTTATAGTATCTGGGATCGGAAAAATGGTAGAAATGAAGTAAACTTCTTGGATGCTCGTGGTTTAGCTTCTGAAAGCTGGAATTTGGATCAAGTGAGTTCCTCACTATTTGATGAACTATGCTTATTTTATCGAACTATAAAAGCATTGTACTCTATGAAAAAAGTGTATGAAAGCTGTAATTTACATATCAGAATAAAAACATGTGATGTAATGTGTAGGCATCTTTTGCAGTTTATAAAGGCTCATATATACTTCTTCGTTCTGTTATCTTACTGTGGAGTACATGGAAACAACGCATTAGTGACGAGTGGATATGACATTCTAAAAATAGGACATGATATTTCTAAGATTCAATATATACAATTAAGCTCATACATCTGCTACTATCTTTTATAGCATTAGAAAGCTTCTCTCTTAACTTAAGGACTAGATTCGATGTTTAATGCACGATTTTTGCGAAAGGAACATAGCTGCTGAGGCATTTGCACATTTGGGTCACTCTTTGGAGTTTATAGTTTCCCAGTCCCTACCCTATAAAAACATTTGGCGTGGCCCTTGCTTCTTGTGTTGATGTTAACCGAAAAACAATTACAAAAGTAATAGAAACATTATAAGATTAACAGAAAACATAAATCCTAAGTTAGAATAAAGACATCAATGTTTCATAAGTAAGCCATGGACATAGTAAGATCATTTATTTGACCATTTTGGCATCTCATTTGTATTAGTACAAAATTTCGAAAATATCTAAAAGATATAGGCTAGATTGCTAGAATATCAGAAAATATCGAGGAAGTACCTGATACTTAACTACTTTGAAGGGTCCGTGCTTCATAGATTCATTTCACTCGAACTGTTAGCCGACAATCTGATATTTACTTTTCTTTTGGCAGGTCGACTATTTTGTTGATTGTCACTACTCCAAAGAAGCTGAAAAACTATGGGTGATTGGTGGCACTAATGCCGGTGCATTGGGCTACTTTCCTGTAAATCACAAGGGACAGGCAACAATCGGAGGCGCAGAAGCAATCCTCGAAGGTGGCCATACAGGTGTTGTTAGGAGTGTATTACCCATGTCGAGATTTCATGGTGGACCTGCTCATAGTAGTGTTAGCTCCGGCATTTTTGGATGGACAGGTGGGGAAGATGGTCGTTTATGTTGTTGGTTATCTGATGATTCCACTCAAATAAATCAATCATGGATTGCGAGCACGACGATTATGAAGCCAGAAAAAACTGGCAAGAAAAAACGACATCGCCCATATTAGCAACACCATGCTTTAACACTGTAATTGTTCAAAAGGAGCATTTCTCTAAGTTAGTTTTGGCTTTTGTTTTAATCTTTTTATGATATCTATTCGTTAGGTATCATGTTTTGTGAGCTTTATGTAATATTTGATTATATTGGATGCCAAATTTTTAGTGTTGTACTTTATTTTATAGGAAATCAACAACTTTGTGCTTATTACAAGTGATGCATGATGCAAACTCAAATAAGCAAATACATAATTGAACTCTTTAATGAAAAATATGCACTTATCTCTCCATTAATAAAAATAATCATAGTTCCCCAAACACATAAGGATAATTTCATAAAATCTTTTATATATAACCTTAACTTTATTAATAAATGAGACAAATTCAAGACGAGTACCATCAATACCAAACCCAATTCAAATAATAAACCCAGTGTCCTCTTTCTTGCATTTGGTTAAACAAATGAACACTTATCCTATTCAAGCTTTATGAATTTCACATAATTCTCTTTAACTTATTTCAATAAGCTAAAAAGAATTTATAGAAAAGTTATAAACTATTTTCATAAACACTCCCCTTCCACTTTCATTCTGTTCATTTTATTCAAGGATAAAAATAACATACAACAGAGCCAATGATTGTAAGTAGCTTTTTGAAAACTGAACTTCCAAGGCTTAATTTGGACTATAATTTCCACATAATACTAAAATAAATAATACCCCTCCACCCTCCCATGATTCATACATGCTTCATACATTGAATGAAAATAATGGAACATAAAGATCAGTATAAACTCTGGTTTATAAATGGACTAGGACCTATCTGTATATGTATGATAGATTTTGAAGGCATGCAACTTCTACAGTTTCTTGATAGAAATAGTCCAAAGAAGATCTGAATCTGACTTTACTGTTACTATATCTTCTTCAACAATATTTGATGTGCTGATTAAACCTCCAAACCTCATCTCAGTGTTTTCTGAAATAGCCAAAGTAAATATGTTATTATTCATCAGATTCCATTGATATGATTAGAACAGGGTGATTAAAAAAGGTAATGAAAGATGATGTATTCAGAGCCATCACTACCCCATCACACCAAAGCATCAAATTTATATTATCATGTGTTGATGTTCTGATAGGCTGCTAACTAATATATATTTTTTCATTTTGGTACCCAGGAAGAGTGCGCCCATTGTATATGGTGTATAAGAACAACAACCAAGTCTTTATCTCACTAGGTGGAGTCAGCTACAGTCTACATGGATCGAATGACATCATAATGCTCTATCATAAATCATGTTCATTGACAAACCATTGATCTCTAAGTCCTTTTTTATCATTCCCACACGGATTTTCTCTCCATCTAGGAATTAGACTAGTTCCCATTTGATCTACTCTTCTTACGGGAGCTTCTACATATAGTGATTAATAATAGCTGCATAAGAATCAAATTTGGTGATGTCATATCACGGGCAATGGTTACTATCCTATTAAATTAAAGCCTCCGGAAGCACCTTTTCATTCAGTTATAGACTTACAGGTTAGGAAGTAAGGTAATTACCTTAAAATTATTTATTGAACAATGATATACATGATAAATAAAATTGCTAATAGAAAAATAAAAATTAACAATGATGTGCTTACTTAGGTCCCATTTCAGTCCAGTGGATGTAGAACTTCCAGATGGCGTCCCAATGGGAATGAGTCCACAATGTGGACCCTCAGCAGAAGACTGAATAAATATCTTATGACAGTGATTCTTTGGAAGAAGGTGAATGAGGCAATCCTCAGACAGAAGGATTATTCGGGTGTTGGAGAATCGACACAGCACATTGATATTTCCAATCTCGTGGTCAAATCTCCCACCAAGTGCTCCCGCTACTAGAATGCATAGCTGTCATTACATTAAGACGAGGGTTCTGTTAGCCAGTCAACGTGCAAACTTCATCGAATGACAAACAACGTCATTACATCAAGAGAAGGGGGAAAACAACAATGTACATAGCATGATAGCAGTCCCTCAAAAAATAAAAGAAAATAAAAAGTATAACCAGATTTCTATCTTACTGGTGATTTATCATTTTTAGGCATGACGTCACATATGTGTGCTACGCATTTATGTAAATCTGTGGAATCTTGATCATGAGACTCATCAATTATCTTAGTTCCCTGCAGGAAGCAAACTAACATAAGACCCATCACAAGTTGACATGATGTAAGGAAGACTGAATATGTAGCAGTAGCATAGGAACAACACGAATAACAATTTGGTGTGACACAAAGTTGGATTTTGGATTCATTTTCTCTATGCATATATTCTGAGACGCACAAAAACCATAAACATATATACGGAGGTACCTTCTCCACATAGAAATCAAGTACTTCTCTTCTGATAGAATCCATGTCACCTTTGATTACGTTGGGCTTGTACCTGATAAAAACATAGCAAGTTAGATTCAAGGAAGTTTCTGACTGTAAACCCAAGATGGCAAATCAAACTCACTAACAAAAGAAAAACAATTATTTCCAGCACAGTGTGGAAGTTTTTAGTATATAATCCAACCCTCAAATTAAAGTCCGCAAATTAAAAGTAGAAATAAAGTTCATTGGGAAAGTGTATACCATTGACAATCCCAAAAGCAAAAATGTATAACGAAGCAAGTTATGAGAAACGTCAAACCAATCAATTGAAGATGTAGCTAACTAACACTCATATACCATTTCCTACATTTACCCATGAATGAAATAGTAATGACAATCATATACAATACTGGTTAAGTATCTTTAACATGACAAATACCAAAAGAGTTCAATGCCACCATGAACAGAAATAAACAAGCATTATGCACTATTTATTCGAAGAGTAATAGAGGTTAGATTAATATATCTATTTAGCAGTTTCATCATGATGAGCTGTACTCAGGGCCAAATTGAGGGTTTTTTGGTCGGGGTTGTCGGTCCCTCCCGCTTCAATATATTTTATAAAAGCAGTTATACTTATATATGCATGTAGTACTTGTATGAAAAAAGAAAATACCTTCCCAAAAATATCTACTATATATGTGCAATTTTATATTTTTTGCCTCCCAATATCTGGATTCATTCCTAATTGTACTGATAACAACATGGAAACTGCCGGTGCTGAAAATGTTACTTTTAAGGTAAATTAGGTTGGGCTTAATTGCGTCTAAAGTTCTTTCGTTTTAAAAATTATACCACACATAAATTTGAAGGATAATAGTGAAATTTCACGAACCTCCCAATCGGCTCAGGGTTCGTTTGTGAGTTAAGTTTTGGAGGGGGAGAAAGGGAAAGAGAATACTTCAGAACCTTTTATGGCTGCCAAGCCTTTCATTTCCGTTCCTTCCCCTCCAAAACCCAACTCGCAAAGAAACACTTAGGGATTGTAAGTTCGTTTTTCGTTGGGTAATGGGAGCAAGGGAAGGGCTTAAGAGTCATGAAACATGTAACTTTTAAAACCCAACTTGCAAACAGACCCGACAATTATAAGAGAATTCCAAGTCTTCTCTTTTTCTCTCAACCCATCTATTAGAAATAAGAGTAACTTTTTATAATTAAACCACACCAACCTTGATAACATGAAAATACTTTCACCTTACATGAATTATAGCGAATAAACAAAATGAAAATTAAAGAGGAAAAAAGAGAGAACAAAACCTGGAGCGAATATGGGAAATATCTTCATGAGGGAATAAAAGAGGCATTTCATCAAACACCCTATTTGCACCTCCATCAGCACAAACTCGTAACTGGGCTGTTCCAATTCCATCATAAAATATAAACTCAATCAACCATAAACAACAATACTATCAAAATTAACAATTACAGACACCGATATGTTAAGGTTTTATCGACTATGGTCACGTGGACCACATTAAAGTTTCCCGAAACCGCAACCGTTATTTAAAACACTGATAGATAAATATATAAAAAGAATGGGGTGAGTACCGTGTTCCCAAAGCAGAGGAACAAAACTGGGGAGGCGTTGATTGAGAATAATAAGAGCGTAGGTAAGAGAAAAAGGAGAAGGAGAAGAAGAAGTATTATTAAGGGTATTATCCTTCTCAGAAGGAAGAAGGAAGGTTGAAGAATGATACATCAAATCCATTATTATTAAGGGTATCCCTTGTTATTAAGGGTATCTTTCTTCTTCTTCTTCCTTCTTCTTCCTTTCTTTCTCTTTATGATGTTTGTGTTATTTATTTCCCTTCCTTTGATTTTTTTCTCTATACCTACCTACCTACCTCACATTATGTCATGTTCGTCCTTTTTATACTACAACTTTCTTCCATTCTTCTTTCCATATTCTATTTTGTTCTATCTATAAATATCTTCTTCTTTTTATTTATTTATTTACCATGTACCATTCCCTCCATTCATGTTTTTTTTACTTTCTTTAGATTAATCTAATAAATAACAATAAAACCGTGCCGTACCGGCCGGTTCAACCGGAAAACCAGTTAACTGGACCTCTAACCGGTACGGTACGTATGTTATACTGCATATGCAATAGAACCGGTCAAAACTGGTTGAAAACCGGTAAATCGGTTTAAACCGGTCGGTTTGTACATTAATTTTTTTTTTTTTAAATTTCAAAATTTCAATTCTTCAACTTCAATGATTGATACTTGGGTCATTTATTTGTATTTTGCGTTTGTTAAGTGATAATTTTGAATAAATATATGTTTTGTACTTTAGACTTTGATTTTATTAAAGACTTAATGTTGTTTGTTTGTGTGAATTTGAAGTAAATTATGAATATGGATTATAAATATGAATATCTACTTATTTGAAATTTTTTGTTATAGGTTTACATATATATATATAAGCAAGTATGTCCGGTTTAACCGGCATGCGTTTAATTATTGAACCACTGGTTGAACCATTGTACCACTATACCAATACCCTAAACGGTTTGATAACCGGTACAGTTTTAATAACATTGGGTCTAAGGACATAGGTTCTCGTTAGATCTCAAAGATACCAAAATATTAAGAGTTATTCAGTTCATATGAGTAATACTTATTGTGAGAGATAATATATATCATAGTTGTAAAAACTATTTCGTACCGGCCGATTGAACCGATAAAGCGGTGAACCGATCTCTATACTGTTATGGTACAACAATTATACCGGTCATGCAATTTTACAGGTCAAAAATGGCCAAAATCGTTGAAAACCGGTCATACCACCTGGTTTTCAATTAAACCGTATCGAGCAAACCAGTCGATTTTTATTTAAGGATTATTTAGTTCATACAAGCGATACTTGTTGTAAGGGATAATATGTATTCCGTAATGAGTTAGTTAATTGTTGACCGGAATATCCTTAATAATATCAAACAAATTTAATGGATAACAAATCACCTCCCAATAAATTGGGTTAAAACCTTATTTTTGTTGTGGATAAGATTTATGATAAAATCTTATCATAGGAATCTCATCATAATAAAGTCATAATGTATAATTTGAGTTTATTAGGATATTGGAACTCAACTCACCTACATAAAAAAATTGTACATTCCTTTATATGTGAGAATCCGTTAATTTCTTAAAAGTTATTTTTAAATTCTCGAATTTGATATCTCATAATATAATTTATTATAAAAGATGGTCATTGAAAGTTTTGAATTAGAAAGATTTGATATCCTAAAAATTGTATCAATCAATATATCACTTGTTTTAATTGATTGATTTTTTATTTAAATCAAAAATTTAATAACTAAGTATTTTTTCAATCAATCTTAACAAGTAACATATAATGTTGTAACACTTTTATAGTCATTATATTTAAAATTTAAGGATTGATTTAAGTTTTTTAACAATCAAATTGATACCTAGGAAATAATCTTAGGGATGTTAATAGTTCTTCAATCCTTTAACAAGTATGTAATTTTTTTTTCTTTTTCTTTTGAGATAACGCAAGAGTAAACCTTTATTCTTATATATTTCCTTATTTCACCTTCTTAATAATTGAATTTGAAACTTATTTTTTATATGCAATTTATTATAAGGTAAGAGAAAAAAGTATATGTACCTTTTGTTTAAAGAGCATAAATCTAGATCTTTAAATATTATAAATAATTGAGATTATTTTGATGAATGCGCATTATACTTCAAACTTCACTTTAAAGAAGTATCTCCCTTCTTTATTTCACCTCATTTTGTTTTTAAAATAAATTATAAAACCAACTTTTTTTTTCTAAGTGAAAAGACAATATTCCAATAACCAACTTTCTATATGAAGAGACAATATTCCAATAACTATCTAAGTGAAAAGACAGTATTCTTCACTTTTGCAATTTTGTTAACCGCTGTCTAACCTAGTAACCTCATAGCAATGTTTAAGGGTCAAATTAACAAAAGTCTTTGTTGTAAAATTAAAATTAACCAAATCTATTAAATACATCACTTACTTTTTTATTATTACTAGTAGGGTGAGCAGGACCTGACTTTACTCACTCACCCGGTATGACTCGATCATGATCGGGTCTGAATAAGGTTGGATCTCATCAAATATATGGTTGTGTTTGGGTTCAAAAATTAGACCTAGTCAATATTTAGGGTCGGATAGAGACCAAACATGACCTGTCACGACCCGTCTCATGGTCACTCACTCTTGATGTTTGTATGTATCTCTATTCAAGTGTATACAAAGTAATGATACATTTTTTGTCGAAAATATCATTGATTCTTTAATTTTTCGTCATATATAAATGTTTAATAATATATATTATTTTATATGTCAAATTACATATTAACAATAATAAATAATATTTAGAAGACTTTATCTAAAATGGGTATACATTATATTTAATCGGGTCTAGGTCTGGTCCGGGTTTAAAGGCTGACCATGTAAATATTTAGGGTTAGGTTAACTTCAGGTTTAGGGTCGAGTCCGGGTTCAAAAAAAATTACTCGACCAACATTTAGGGCAGGGTAAGGACAAACATTAACTCGTCCCAACCCGGCCCACGTTCACCCCTAATTACTAGCGAGTTGACAAGCACTTCTATGCCTATCAACTCACTTTCCTATTGTTTGTAACGTGTAGTCTGCATGTTATAAATACGAAATACAATAATCTGTGTTAGATACTGTAAGCTGCAGTTGAAAATTACTCACAATTATTTTTATAGATGAAATGAATAATTAGGGTGTAATCAATGAAATAAACATATCATATTTAGAATGTAATATGTAAGGTCATCATGAAATGTTTGTCAAAAGGTCAATATTAACTTTAATTAAGATCTAAAAGGTAAATTTGGAAAATCAAAATTACACCACGGATAATTAGTATAAATATGAATTTAGAATAGTAAATGGTAAATTAGGCAAATAAAAATTACTCAATGAGTAGTTATTTTATGTTTTCCGATATTGTATAGATTTAGAAACTTTGTTGTTTTTGCATCCTTCCTCCTTAGAAAAATACTTTGGACTTAAGAATTCATCTAATTATTTTTTTAGTATATGTTTTCTAAAATGAAATTAAATAAAAAACATTTGACATGGTGTAATGAGAAAAGGATTGAATAAGTAGGTAGCAAGTAGCAACAACCTGGCATAACAATAATACAAGCCAGTAATTATTGATTTTAAAATAAAAGTCAGACATATAAATAATTAATAATATGTTGATAGTGGCACATAGAAAATATTTATAAGAATGGAACCCACTAATAGAGGACCACCTTTTATCAACTGGCCTGCACATGCTATAGTTTTATATGGCACTTTCATCTTTCTATAAATATAATGAATTTTTGGATTAATTTCCTATTAAAATGTTATTAATTTTAAGTCACCCTATAATTACCCAAAATAATGAATTAGAAAGACCAAGAACTTAAATCATCAACATATATAGTATTGTTTTTATGCCACACATTTCAAGATCCACACAATGAGCATTACATGATAGTCTCTTAATAAAATCTGGATCTATTTGCAAATTGAATCTTAGAGAGTAAAGAAGGAAAAGAGAAGACTCGGAGACATGAAATACACTTGTGAAATGACTCTAAAGTCTTATATTTTCCTTCGTTCCTATCCGAAACTCAACTCGAAAATGGACCATAAGCCATCATTTGGTAGAGGAGAAAGAGAATGAGATGACAGAAGTTGAAGAGAAAGACTTTTTGAGTTTAAGAAGAGAGAATAAAAATGAAGTGGGGTCTACCAAATTTTTTTTTATCTTCATTTTTATACAACTAAACAACACAAAACTTCACTTTATTTCTCATCTTTTTCTCTCTTTCACTTTCTCACATATTTCTCTCTTCGTATTTTCTTCCCTCCAACCAAATGAAGCATAAGTGATAGAAGAAGAAATACCGAGACAAAGTAAAAAGACCCAATGCATACTTAGTAGTATCCGAGGATTGGTAAATAAACGCAATCTTATCCTCGCAAATAAAAAAGATATTTCTAGGATTTGAACCCAATGACTTCAGAATTGAAAACCTTATTACTATTGCATATTCCCCATCTCTTATCAACTAAGCACTAACCTCTCATTACTCTTTTTACATAATCAAGATCCTAAGGATTTGTTGAGGAAATTACACCAACCTTATCAACATGCACATGATTTTATGTGTCAGGGAAGGAGTGTATAATGCAAAAGTATAAAATAACATGCAACAACACACAATTTATTTGATAATTTCACCCAGAAAAAAAATCATTTCATTTTTCTTGAAAAATAAAATAGGTACTTACAAGCACAAATCCCACAAGAGGGTACCCCACAGAGCCTGAGGAAAGACCAAAGTCAGTAAAATTTGGTCTTATAAATTTACAAAGTATGGAAATTTTTGCAGAGGTTGCAGGACCAACAATGGAAATTTCCATATCCATTGGTCAATTAT
Source organism: Lupinus albus (assembly GCA_009771035.1). Taxonomy (NCBI): domain Eukaryota; kingdom Viridiplantae; phylum Streptophyta; class Magnoliopsida; order Fabales; family Fabaceae; genus Lupinus; species Lupinus albus. The sequence continues at coordinate 2,177,913 of CM020016.1, forward strand.
AGAACAATAATAGCCTAAGCAAGAAATGCTATAAAAAGAAGTTTTGCCTTACTTTACATAAAATAGCTCAAAGCTCTCTTTTTTCTTGATCCACCTTCTCCATAAAGGTCATTCCATTGGAGTAGTTCGGTCATATTCGATGAATCCGATGCCACACTTGCACACACCTGCATACATTCATTATAAGTTTAATGCAAGATGTTATACATTAAATCTACCTTGGAATCAATCTATCATGTAATAATACTAGAAATGTAAGTTAATGTTTTGTAAGGAACAAAAACATTAGTGCCTAGAAACATAGCTTAATGTTCAATTAAGCTTCTTTAGCCTCAAATATAGACTTGCTTCAAAGTGAAAATATCTAAAGAAGGAGTCTTGAAAAACTTGGATAACAAAGCAGAACTACTATACCTGCTCATGCGCATAGATCAAATCCTTCATCTTTAAGGAACGAATATCAACACTGGTACATAGTTTAGGCAAGGGTTTGTTCTCAGCCAATGCTAAACTCTTTTCCTGAAACACAGTTTGATGTCAGAGCAATTACTTCTAAAAAAACGGCGGTGCAGTGCACAATGCTCCCAATTAATGGGGTCTGGGTAGGGTAGATGTTCGCAGCCTTACCCCGACAAGCGGAGAGACTGTTTCTAGGATTTTAACTCGCGGCCTCATAGTCAGTAAGCAACAACTTGTATGCCAAATAATAAAGTGGTCACTCTCATGTGGCAACATAATGCATAACTTATTCATATCCTTTATTCAAAAGGGGAAGTACATGGAAAAAAGAAGTAAAAAATCCATCCTAAACTCATTGAATTTGCAAGGGGGCACCAAACATTAACAACTGATCTCAGAATGAGCTCAACAACATTAAACTTTATAACTTTTTTACTTGACAATCAGACTACAGTACTTTTTTTATATACAACCGAAACTCGGTTGGTATCTCTTCTCGATGTATCACCTATACTTTTGATTTTATCAGGACTACTATCATGATCATACATCTGAACCATATCTGGCTCCTCTTTCTTCCAACATCAATCTAATTAACTGTTTTGTCTTTCACTTCAGTCCATGTATTACCGATAACATTATATACTAAGTTCCTATTAATTCGGTATTCTTATTGTACTATAGAACAGCAAGACTCTCTCATCATTATAGTAATGTTAAGTTACTAAAATTACATACAGGCAACAAAAACTGACAAAATAAATAGTGGTGAAAAACATTACAAGTTAAATTATGTATAGAATTTGGGATGTAAAGTTCAAACTTGCATCAAATCTTTGGAATGAACCGGTGCAAGAAAAGAAAGAGTCAAGAAGCTTCAACATGTTGTCTTATTTCTTAAGACTTAGACATAAATCATACAAAAGTTATGGAGTATAAATATGTACTTAGGTATTAAACTGACCTTTTTTTCCTTTTCCAAGATCTCTCGTATTGGGTATTGGGCCGCTGTTACACACAAATTCTGCAGCAAAAACATTATATTACATGTGAATATCTTCCACGTACGCAGATGCTACAGTTTCTCTAACATCGGAATGAAAGAGAAAGAAAGAAAACCTTTAGGTCACTCCCTGTATATCCATCAGTCAAGTTTGCCACTGCTTCCAAATCAATATCAGGTGCCAAATCTTCTTTGGCTAAGATGACCCTGAGAATTTTTTCTCTATTTGGAGCATCTGGCACATTAACCATCAATCTGCAATATTTGTTGAAGAAAGACCATAAGCTAGAATAGTTAATCTATCAAACAAATAAACATGAAGTCGTTGACGACATATAAATAACATTTATTTACCTTCGTGGAAGCCTCCGGATAACAGCCTCATCAAGATCAAAGGGCCTGTTTGTAGCAGCAAGAACAAGTACACGGTCTTTCTCTTTTGTTCGCAGGCCATCCCAATTAACCATAAACTCGTTCTTCATTTTACGCATAGCCTCATGCTCACCAGGATTTTCACGTTTTCCTAACATACTATCAACCTGCCATAGATACCACAACAAATCAAACACAGATAACCGTAAGAACATACATAGCAGTCCCCATCATAGAAGAAACAAGGCTTATATGTTTTTACTTCTTAATCCTTCATTTTAACTGCTTTAATTTTACTTTATTTTTCTCATTACTGACACAAGTTGGATGGCAAGCTACCGTCATGTGACCAATTAGCCGAGTTAGCTATTACATTGTCTCCATGTCACATCGATAATGGCAAATTAGGTATGCTGTAACAATAACCTAGTAAAGAAAGCATAACACCTCCCTATTGGTGAGAAAGTGTTAAAGAAAGTTAGAATTTAAAAGATAAATGAACATTTTATTTTTAAGATGAACAAGCAAAAAATGTAATGTGGAATCTAGATTCTGAAGGCCAGATGAGCTTTAAATTTTTTTACAACAAAAAAAAAGATCGAAATGTAGGAAGTAAAACATATTTAAGCCAAGCAACAATAAAAGGAAAATAAAAATATGTACATTACATCTTGTACCAACCTCATCAACAAATATAACACATGGGGCGATTTTGCTAGCTACCGAAAAGATTGCTTTGACATATTTTTCTCCTTCACCAAACCACTGCAATAGAAAAATTATCATGTACTATTCCAGCCACCAAAGCATAAAATTAGACAACCTAACAAAAAATTAACAATTGATAACACCAATACCTTTGAAGCAATGCTAGACATTGAAATATTAATAAAATTTGCTCCAGCTTCGGTTGCTACAGCCTTTGCCAGCATTGTTTTTCCGGTCCCGGGAGGGCCAAAAAGTAATATTCCCTTGCAAGGCTACATCCAAAGATCGAAAGTAATTGCAATGAGGTGCTAGATATGGCCAGATCTACTTCAAATGGATTTCACAAGTCATTAATAGTAAACGAAAATTAAGTCACTCCACCTTCGTCAATTGCCCTTTGTTAAACAATTCAGGCCTTTGAAGAGGAAGCATAACCAATTCCTTCAAGGTGTCCTTCACATTTTCTAAAGCCCCAATATCATCAAATGTAACCCCAATATCAGTTGGAGGAATAACATCAGCAAGTAATTTTTTCTCGAATTCATTATCAGCAACCACATCCTATAAATAAAAATCGATAAGCATAAATGACCAAAGTATAGTGTCAATAAATTTCTATAAAGAACATCGAGACAACTAATTTTTCAATATTTCACATCTTGGGACTACTAATATAGTCCCACCTCTTTGATTGGAGTGCATTAGCAGGTTACACCTGAAGTTTTGGACAAAAACCCAACATAATATTATGTTAAATAGAAAAATGATTTTGCATATTGTGACTTTCTCTTCTCCGTGAAGCTACATGTTCTCCCTTTCCCTCCGGTGACAACATCATCAACCAATAATCTATTTCCATATATTTATATCTTTTATAATTTTTAAAAATAAACTCTCTAAAATATCCCTAACAACAAGTTGTTTGAGCAAAAAATAAATTTTTCGTGCAAATATTTGAGTGTAGGGTGCTAACATATTTCTTCATGGGAGTATACTAGCATTCCCTTATATAGACATGCAGCAACCAATTACAAGTGAGCAAGTGGGCATTGATGCCTTTGACCCAAAGAAGATGGAAAACGGTACATTCTTATTCCACGAGAAAGGATGGGTAATGGAGTAGATTTGGAAGGGATCATGCTAAGTTTACCTTGATTGATTTACTCAAGTTCTTGTTTTCACTTTGGATGCCCTGTAGAATGTTCAGCCCATACTTAATGCTGCACCAATGAAATGTAAAATACTCGTTAACAAGAATAATTTACGATCGAAGAACTGCATTTTGTTTTATTCTCAATTTTTAAGGTCGGTGTAACCAAAATGCACATAAATGGTGAGAGCTACCTTTCTATAGATATCACAGGCTTGGATACTTTGATAGGACCTTCGGACAAATGCATAAAATGGTGAGTTATAGCCCAACCGATGATTTTTTCCACACCTAATAAAAGGAATTATGTGATGTTCTCAGTAATATTTGCAGCAAAGGTAAACATTTGCATATATATTGTCATAGTCAGGCAAGTTTATTCAAACATCACAAATACTTACTTTCATTAGTTAGGGCTTGATCTTTAATGATAAAAGTCTCAAGGTCCGGGCACTTCAATCCAATTCTTTTGAACACCTGAAATCATTGAAGAATCTGATCATAAGGTTGATATATAGCAAGGAAAAATAAAGTTTACAATTTGAATTAATCCAAGTAGAAGCCAGGAGATATGACATGATGAAACTAATACACATTGCTTAACAAACCAACCTCAAATGGATCATTTTATTGTTTACGCAAAAGGTTTATTTAGGAATAAAGCATTTCTAAGCCCTATTAGAAAGTCAACACAAAACCAAAAAAAATTGTGTGCTATTGATGGCACCAGGATAGGTATGTTGTAAAAGCAAGAAAAAAGAAATGAATCTTTGTAAATTGAAATCAAGTTTTAAGATGCCTCCTAACCTTGAAAATTGTTAATCCTACCAAGTCATGAATCATGCTAAGTATTATTGAAGAACAAGGACACGACATTTTTTATTATAAAAGAATAAAAAAAATTAGAATGAGATAAATAGATGTTACAAAACTCACTGAGCGAATGCTGGCAACATTGGACTGAGCTTTCATAATTTCAATGTCATGTTCTAACTGTTGCTTCCAATCAGAAAGTAAAACCTCATCCTGCATTGGTTTGGAAGTAAAATTGAATAATGTAACTAGCAACAATACAATCTACAGAATGAAATTTAATATGTGATACCTGAGGCGGCTCTATCGTCAATCTATTCGGGAAGAGGCGACTAAGTTGCTTCATAGCTTTGGGCGATTCTTTGCTTCTACCTCGCAATCTACTGAACTTATCCTAAAATATGACAACATTGTTATAGTTGATAAGTGGTTAGTTCCTGAAGGAACCAAACCACCAAAGTATAAACAATGTTTAAATAAGATTTTGACCACTATGGTTTCCACTTTAGTGTTTGCCCCAGAAATTTTTGGGGATTAATCACTGTATGTTGATTTATTTGAATTTTGATGTGTACTGTTAAGATATTGGTGCTTATGTTTTCAACTAATTTTATTTTACTCCATATAGTTTCCACATCCTCAACCCACTACTTCCTACAATGGATTGGTCCGTACGCTTTTTCACTTTTCAATTATTAGTATGTATTTGTCCTTGAGAGACCAAAATGCAAATCAGTAAATATAGGGATCAATATCCAATATGCAGAAATCCATCTAGCCCAAAACCATAGTTCGTGGAAGAAATCCAGTATTCCCGAAAAGTAAATAAATAGATAAAGCACCATGACCACAACAAGTAATGCAATATTCAACCTTGTAAATTTTGGAAGAATAGGGAGCAAGGGAAGCGCAAAAATACTTCGGTTAGGCCATTACGCGGCAAAATTTTACTTTATATTTACAACAATATGAAAATCACATAACCTAGTATATCAAATACAACTATCTTTTTGTCAAACATGAATCAACATACACACAGCAATGGCTATGATAAGCATACCGGAAATGCGAGATCAAGTAGTGCTGCCTGATTGCTCCCAAACTTTGTAAACAAAAGGCCGCCAAGTTGGGTCTGGAAGCATAAAGATGCAGCAAAGAAAATCAAAGGAAATAAGTTCTTTAAAAACAATGGCAATAACTTCTTTAAAACAATCTTAAAATAGCTAACAAACAATCATCAAACAGCACCATGTCCTTCGGATTATCCAGATGGGTATGTGAGCCAATTACAACAACATTTTGTGGCAAACTTTCAAGTTTACTCTTAATAACATCATAGTTCCCAACTACCGCCTTCTCTATATCTTTAATGAACACTACTAGTGCACCACTTTTACTCTGATTGGAGGCGACCTATGTACACAACAACGGAAGAGGGAGTTAAAGTTTAAATATACTTCCTCAGGAGTAAAGACTACTACTTTCGGACAAATAAAGCACCAGGGTCACCTCAAAGATATCGTTAATCATGTCGAAATCATCCCCTCCAAAACCATCTACTCTTAGTAAATGATTAGCTGCACCACAAATCATCAACGATTTTTCAGCATACTAGCAAAACTCATATCATACGAAAAGCCAATATGCAGCCAAACAAACAGAATTCAAACGGATAGAGGGAATTACTGGAACAAAAGAAACCATGATCATCTTCACAAAGGCCCCCAAGATCGTTGCCATCCGGAATTGATTTATCAAACCTAACTCCAATTTTTGAAGACCTGTTATCTTCGAAAACAAGGAGAACTTTGCCCTGGGAGCCATAGCTTGGTCCCCTACCCAATACAGCATAAGAATAAAAACAAGTTTTCAACTTCCCGTTTGAACAGAAGTTTGACATAGGAAATCATAAAAAAGTATCTAACAAATACATGTTCTGAATATCCCAATTCCAATAACATAAAAAAGATGTATCTAACAAATAGAAATTTTGGATATCCCAATTCCAATAACATCAATGAAACAAAAGAATTGATAGACAAAGAAGTTTCATTAGTCAGAAAAGAGAAAAAGTACAGCTAGGGGGATGATAAAATATTCTCCGAACATAAAAGCAAATATAATGGAAAAGTGGGGGAATAATGAGTAAAGCTGTCTACCCTCTCCAAAAATTATTACTCTTTATCTACAATGCTTTTGAAAGCATATACTAGAAGTGTTTTCATTTTCATGTATGCCCTCCTAAACAAAAAAAAACCCAATTAAAATTGAAAAATATCAAAATGATATCATTATTTCATAATGCGTTACCTAGAATGATCACTTTGTAGTGATGAGATAGACGAAGGAAAGTTACCAACAAATTTTACTCGATCACCTGCAAATTATGTAAGCATCATGTCACTAAAGTTTTCAGAATGACACACAGCATAAAGAAGTGAATAAGAAGATATGTAGTAACTTAGCATAAAGTACTCTTTTTGGGAAACAACAACTTACCTACCTGCTTTAAGAATAACACCTTTTGATGATGCAGTAAAAGCTTCTTGCTTCAGTTTACCTTTAGAATTTAATGTAGACCCGCCTATAATATCAGCATTGACACTAGAAGCTGGTTTCTTAATCTGTACTGTGGTAACCTGGGTGTTTCTCTTTGCAAACATACATGTTTTGTCGGGCCTTGAACTTCCCTTAGCAGAATCAACTTCTTTTAATGGTGTTCCCTAGAAAGAAAATGTGCACATTAGAGAAATATTATATAAGTCTGTTTTAATGTGATTTAATGCTTTTGCACAGTAAATTTATAACCTTTATAAATTGTTATGTTATAGGACAAGAATATCTAAGAACACATACACCAAGAAGTGAAAGGGTGTAAAAGAAGAAGAATTCGCAAAATTCTTTGACTAGTAAGATAAATTCCGAAATAAAACTTGTATAGAGGTTATAAGGTAAGAATATATGAGGAAGCATACACTGAGAAGTGAAAGAGAATCCACGGTCAATAGTCTAACACCTAAATGTTTAGCAAGTCCCTTGGACAAAGTTTCCTGATATATTTCCGAACCTGCACAAGAACCATATAGGATAGTATCACTTCTCTATCACCATAAAGGGAAAATAAAAGTACATATAAGTATGATAGAACTACCTGTGGGGCCAGATAACAATATCCGTGGGAATATGGACGGTAGATCTAAAGCATATTTTCCAAAACCATTGCACTTCAGATGAATATAAGTAGAAGCAATCAAAGAATTTCTCGTTGTATCACTGTAATGATACAAAATGACCAAATAATGTAAATTAACTTTTATCCATAGCTCTAAAATTCTCTCTCTCCCCTTCTCTCTATCTATATCTCTCTGTCTGGCTCTCTCTCTCTCTCTCCCTCTCCATTCTTCCCTATATTTATCTATATATCTACAAGAAACAATTGTTTATCTATCTACAAGAAGCAATTGTTTGTACCTTAGATAATATGGGAAGCTTTCAAATGACACCTCAATGTTGTCAGGATTAAGAATTCCTTGTTGTAAATTTTCTTTAAATATTTGACGATCGGTCGATGCCAATTCTACTTCCTTAAGGAGATCTCTTAATTCACTTCGCTCTTCCAATATTTTGGAAATACTACCATTTGAATCAAATTCAGAGCATGAGCCAGCAAGCATCTTCAACAAAGGCCTTAATTCACAAGTAACTCCACTATTCTTCCCCACATCTTCACCCAAAATAGCATCCAAGTCCATATTGTCAAGGCTAGGATTTTCATTAGCCGCAATGGAGGATGCAAGAATACTCCTCTCAGCTGAAACAGCTCCAGCAAGTTTGTTATCATTCCTGGCATCCTTTATTCCATTGTCTAGAGTATCATCCTTATGGCCAAAAGGTAGTGATGACATTGAAATTTCTGTGCTCTGTTGCATATTCTTGCCAAATAAAGTAGGAGGTTTAAGGAGAGAAAAATCTTTATGAAGATTAGATAAGGAGGCCAATATTGATGCACCAGCAACGGCTGAAGGGTCACCAGAACACAATCCCTTTACTGGAGCCTTATGAGCTTCTAAAATACTCACAGGTATATCAGTCTGCTGAAATATCTAAATTGTAAGCTAAGGAGCCACAAATTAATCATACGAGTTTAAATATGAAAAAATGCAACATTGCGTATACAGAAGACATAACTAATAGTTGAACTCATGAAATAAAAACAGAAACATGCAAAGAAGAAAAAACAAGAGACTACATCTTCCCAGACACACTGGCAACTGAAACATATGTAAAAGGATACGTAAGCATGCTTTCCAGAAGAATTGAAGATTAATTCATCACCTCCAGTAACAAGCAGACGGGTATTCTTTCGATAAGTCTTTCCATTAACTTGAACAGTACCTTTATCTCCCGTGATTTCTAGTAATGCGAAAAAAGAACCTGCATGCTATGCAGAGATATAAAAATAGAACTGTAGTTAGTGACTTTTTAAATAAATAAAAAACATAAAATTCATATAAAAATATTCTGAAGTTGGGATATTTTAGGACCCATCTACTATAACTGGCAAAAATTTGTTTCTTTCATAAATATATTCCACTAACTATCTAAGTTATATTTGATTTTTGTTTGAAATATGAATATGTATCTATAATAAAGTGGTACAAAAGATAGACCCTTAGTTATTCAGCTGTTTGCCTTAACCTTTAAGTTCCAAAAGAAGAGGAAACTCTACCTCAACCAAGCTTAACTTGCACAAAACATTACTAATATCTGGATCTTTAAGCAATAGATTACACCGACGGCCACCAACAGTGAAGAGAGGATTGCACATGTACAGGTGAGGATTCTGGAGAATTATGGGTACCAAAAGATGATCAAATCCAAATCTACAATCGTACAACCATAAATTGAAGAGCTCTAATAAGAAGATACAACATAAATCATATCCCAATTCTCCCCAAAAAATAGAATATACTTCTCTAAAATATATAAAAGAGATGAAATAAGTTATTAAACCTTATATTGATTCAATAAATAATTAACAAAGTGTGTCTCTAACATATATGTATAATATCTATCATACAGTAATTGTGAATTTATTTCCCTTTTATCTTTCATCCTTTATAAAAAAGAACCACAAGGTCAGAGTTGATTCCAATCATCAATTGTATAACAAATGAAAAATCGGTGTCAAATGCATATCATTTGAACCTTGCAACAAATGTTAAACAATTTATACACTCATTCTGCATTTGGATCACTTTCACCTTAAAAGCAGATCCACGACTGCATATTACTACTTATGTGAGTTATGTTTACCATTGCGAACAAATTTGTTTTTGGATAAAATCTAGATTGATATTAGTTTCCACCAAGTAATACCAAATCTTGTGTACAATGCTGATGAAGCATCCTATAAATCTAATATAGCACTATAAGAAATTTCCTTTAGTTGTTTTTTAACCAAAATAAAACACACAAAATCAAGAGTTCAAGACTGCTTCATTAAGTGATTAACTTCAATATTATAATAAGCTCCAACCAATTCGCTTCTCCTAGATGGATGTTGTTGCTACAATACAGCATTTGCCAAACAAGAAATGATTCAGAATGTATATCACCTCAATTATAGCATTAAAATGTTTTTAAAGGATATAGTGACAGAATGGCCCACCTCACAAAGCACCTATGAGTTTCTTGTGCCGAAGTCTAAGTAACACACTCATTCATTTTATGCAACATGAAACATACACAAAATTTCATGGTCTAGAACTAGTAAACAATATGGATTCGCTACAAGAGTATAAACATGCAAGACTCATCAAAGATGAGATCAACACCAAATCAAGAAAATGCAAAGTGAAAAACATTCAACTAAGAGAAAAAAGTAAACCTGTGAACACTGAGAGATTAGCCTTCCCCAAGAAGCCTTGGGGTTTTCCATGGTTAATTTTGCCTCGCATTCCTTTAACTGACTAAGTGCTTCCTTAGCTGCAGCTGCAGCAGCAACTGCCCTAGCTGCAGCAGCTGCAGCAACTGCCTTAGCAGCAACAGCTGCGGCAGCTGCCTCTGCAGCAGCTGTGGCAGCAGCCTTACGTTTATCGGCATCCATCACAATTTCATCCAGTGTCTCACCTGTTGTTACCATTAAATTTACAAAACCAAATCAATCCCAAAACCGTAGTTACATGGTTCCCTGATTTATCTTATGTATCGCGTACCATATTCAGTGTACCGCATATCGGGTTCCTTATCAAAGAAGTTTTGTAATAATAATTTTAAAAGTTATAAACCACATAGAACTGGGTACCGCGCACCAGAACCATGACTGTGAACCATGTAATTATGCCCAAAACCTCATACAAGCATGGAAACAAGGAGAAATTATAATATCCCATATATTTGGCTTGATTATATAGAGTATCCTTCTCATCCAAAAAAATAGACTAAGGTTCTGTTTGTGAGTTAGATGGGATGAAATACACTTGTAAGATGACTCTCAATTCTTCCATTTCCCTTCATTCCCCTCCAAAATTCAACTTGCAAACTGACCCTAAGAGGTTTATCTTATCACTACAACTTTTAAACAAGACTACAATCAAGTGTGATTAAGCTAATTGTAGGATGCAAGTTTAATTTTCCTTTGTTGGACCAGAGTGCGACCGTCCGACCGGGGAGCCTCCAACCACGGGGAGTTCCATTGTTAATGGGATATGGGAAGAGTGAAGAGACACAAGTGAGTCACCACGTCTTGAAACAAAACCTTAAGGCATTAGTTACATGGGTATTTTCACTTATAAACTCTTTCACTCCTCCCCTCATATACAATGTGGGACTTCACAATCGAATAAATGCAACATCTTTAACAAACAAACATCATGAAACAGAAAAAGGAGTTTGTATAGAACCTAAAATTTGCTCCAATACAATAGGGTCTTGTTCAATTGTGACAGAAGGAGACAGTGGTGACATGGCATCAACAACAACATCCTTGAATGAAACAGGTTCATGGGGTATTGTTTTGTTGGCTGGATCATCAATTTCAATGGAGGGTAAGCTTGTTTCTGAATCATCCTCACATAACTTTCAGAACCCATATGAAAAATCAGTGAGATATTGAAGAAAAAAATGTTTTTTTAAACGAAAGTATGTATATAGATATAGAAAAAATATACCTTTGATCGTTTGGGTTTGGGATGAGAAGGTGAAGAGTGAGAGCGTTTGGTAGGAGAAGAAGAAGTAGTAGAAGAAGATGAAGATGAACTGTGTCTTGTTTCAACCATGGTGATAGTGTTGGGTTTTCTGATTTAACAAAATATCAATGGAGGTTCAATAATGAGTGTGTTCTTTGTTTTGTGAATGATTGTAATAATAGATCTATAAGGTTGGGTGGTGTTTTTTGGTTTTATACTTTTTATTCAGAGAAAAAAAAGAGTTATGGCTGGTTTGGTATAGATTGTTTTTTTTGAAGTTTATGTTTATTTTTTAAAAATAGGCTGAAAATATAAATTTTATAAATTCGGATTTTTTCTTGAAAAAATAAGCCAAAAGTATAAGCTCCAAAATCATGGGTTAGTTTATTTTTTTCAGCTTATTTTTTCTTTATTTTTCTATTTCTCATTTTACCCCATCATACATTTATCTCACTCTTCCTTTTTACTAATCCACCAAACATCATAACTCTTCACATCATCGTCACCAAACTCCATAACTCTCATTTTCTTCTCTCTATCACCACTCAACCCCGTAATTCCCCTTAACATTTTCTTTTATTTATGCACAAACAAAGAATTATGTATAAAATTTTGTAATATTAATTTTTTTTGAATTATGTATAAACCCGAAAACTTTTTTATAAAACTTTGTATTATTTATTTTGTGAATTATGTAATTTAAGTTTAGTAACTCCCATTTATTTATGTGATATATTGTTTTTAATATTGATATTAGTTTTTATATTGTATTTTATTTTAATATTTTTAGCCTTTGTTATTATGCAATATTAAAAATTATGGGTTTGTTTATTTTTTTTAGTTTATGTTTAACTATGTATGAGGTTATTTGTTTATGTTGATCTTATATTGTTTTTTTAATATTAATATTAGTTTTTATATTGTATTTTATTTTAATATATTTTTTAGCTTAATAACAATATTACAAAAGTTAAAGTAAAAATATATGATGATAAATATTACAAAATGTATATTTAAAAAATAATGTAAAAAACAACCAAAATAATCATAACATAAACAAATAATCTCATACTCTTTTCTGTAATTTACTATGTAAAAAACAATCTTTCTACCCTACTCAAACAAAACAGATTAGTTTATATTCAATTTTCAGCTAAAGTACACAAACATAAACAAATTATAATCTTAACAGTTTATAATCTAACAGTTTATAATGTCACAGTTTATAAACTGAAACTAAAAACTTAATTCATATCAAACGCATGCTTAATGACATTACTTCATGATGTGTCATATTTTAATAGTCTACAAGCACTACTTATACATAAGAAATTGTATGTAAGTTTTGTCCATTCAAATAATAGTAAATCTCTAGGAGGAAGGGTCTATTGACTCCAAAAGTAAGTTTTTAAAACTTACTCCACATCTTAGCCATCAATTCTAGATAAATCTAATAGTTTACACTTTATATCTACTCATTAATTCAAACCATTGGATTTTCCTAAAATTAATGGCTAAGATGTGGAGTAATTAGATCCCGAGCCGATATCAATATCAGGGGAATCATACTTGTATGAATTGAAGTATGAAATTTGGATAAATATACCATATTTTTTAAAATAAATAAGGGAATACTAATAGGGATGGCAAGATACATGTATCCTCTATAATATTAATATTTTGAAACTCATTAGTCTGACTGAATAATAAGGTATTTAGACTACCGAATACACTGAAATTCCTAAAAATATACATGGTAACATTACTAAATATATTTTTCATCATAAGTTGGATGTTATATTGTTAAACACTAATGTTATATTTGTTAACTCATAATTATGATGTAATGTTAGGTAATGAGGATATCATATGTTTGATATGATTTATTGTCCTATTCTAAATTATGTTTTTTGGTAAAAAGATTTTGATTTAAGTGATAATTTAAAGTCGTGTACTTTAACTTTAATTATGTTTTGTAATTGTCATTATCATTCTTATTTCTTATATTGATTGTCAAATATTAGAGACATAATTATAGGAAACATGTGCGCAAATGTATGTTATTTACCAACAAGGCGTTGGTTTAGTGATGTAATGTTCCGCTATATCACATAATGACTAAAAAGTCAAATGTTCGATTCATGATAGCGACACTTGTCGAGAGGTACAACCAAACATTACGAAATGAATTAGTTTTTTACCTATAAGGTGAGAAGATACCCTTTGATAATATAAAAAAATGTGTAACTTGTTTAAATTTTTTAAAATATTTTCTTAATTTTTGGGTACTATACCCAATAAGTACCTATATGGGTCCGTGACAAAAATTAATAAAATGGGGCGAGTCTGTGTGGTGTATTACCCGATTTTTTCTAGATGGATTGTCATATGTAAATACTAACAAGTTTATTGGAGTATTTGCTCGGAAAAGTTTAAGGGAAAGAAATTGTTTTATAAAATAATAAATAATGAATTCAAGTACATTAAAATTTTATAGAGATGTGATTTTTAATTAATATTTTTACTTTCTTAAACAATTTTTAAAATATTAGTTGGCCAAATTCATAAAATAAATATAAGATACTTAAATATGAAAGAGTTTAAATCTAATCATGTTTCAAAATTTTATTATTTATGGACAATATCTACATGATATTGTATTTAATTATTATATAAAACAAGATAATCCAACATCTTAAGATAACCATATTAACTATAAACATCCATCAAATATGTATATTTTAAGAAGATCAATGTACATCAAAAGTTATTAGTGATGTAAAGATTTATGGGGAGAGATCCATTTACTCTAAGAGTAGGTAGAAAAGATCTACTTTTCATCTTAGTTATTCAAATTTTGAAAATCCAATGGTTTAGATGTACTCACCAATTCAAATCATTGGATTTCCCAAGAATGAATTATCATTATGTGAAGTAGGTTTTTTCGGTAAGGGAATCCTCCCCAAGATTTATATACTATTTGTGCATCATTTATCATCAATTTATATTAGAGTTAATTAACTCGTATCCTCTGAGTTTTAATGAAATTACACAGATCATTCCTCCATGTTTTACCCCTACAAAAAAAACCTGTAGTTTTTGTATATACATTACACAGACTATCATGTGTATGTGAAATAAGTGTGTGTTTTTACATAAAAAATGATGATAAATATAACGAAGTTAAACAAAATATGATATATTGTAGAGTCAAGTCAAAATAGTATACGAGTCAACACATTTTCATTATTTTTGGTTCATTACAAAATACATCATATTATTTAAATCATTCTTATACGATATTGCAACAAAGAAAAAATAATAAAAATGTGTTAACTCGTATACTATTTGGACTTGTTTCCACAATATACCATATTTTGTTTAACTTTATTACATTTATCATCATTTTTACGTAAAAAATCACACTTATTTCACATGCAGAAGTAGTCTGTGTATATGTACAAAAATCAAAGTTTTTTTGTAGGGTAAAAAATGGAGAAATAATCTATGTAATTTCACTAAAACTCAAAGGTGTCACTGTAATTTACTCATTATATTATTTTCATTTAAAAGTCATTAATTATTAAATATGAATGATAAATAAGCTATCATTAACGAAAAAAATATATAATAATTATATTTTTAATTTAAAATATATTTTTATTTCACCAATTATAACTATTAGATGTATTAATAACATGATAAAGTAACATTATTGATAGATGACCAATGTTTCAATTATCCTTTCCTTTCTATTCTGAGTGGGTTTGCGTTTCAAACTATACCCAAACATTCTCAATATATTTCAAATCCAAATTTTTTCAATAAAAAATCAGAGGAAAAAAAAATGTTGGAGAAGTGTTTGGGAGCTCAACGATTAAGAAGATTCCAGAGACTTCTCAATCATTCTAAGCTCACCATTCTCTGTCTCCTCTTAACCGTCGTTGTCCTACGTGGCACCATCGGCGCCGGTAAATTCGGCACGCCGGAGCAAGATTTCAACGACATTCGCAACCGCTTTAAATCTCGTAAGTTAATTAAAGACCCTCACCGTGTTCTTGAAGAAAAGATTCTTCCCAAAACGACGTCGTTTTCTGATTCCACCACCAATTACAACGCCTTCGATTTCAACACCTTATTATTGAAAGATAATAACGAAGAAGAAAAAGAAGAACGAGAAAATGAGAAACGCGAGAAATTGAATGAGTCTTATCGTCTCGGCCCTAAAATCTCGGATTGGGATAAACAACGATCAAATTGGCTTCTTTCAAACCCTAATTACCCGAATTTCATTCGACCCGATAAGCCTAGGGTTCTTCTTGTAACTGGGTCGTCACCGAAACCGTGTGAGAATCCCATTGGTGATCACTATCTTTTGAAATCGATTAAGAACAAAATCGATTATTGTCGATTACATGGGATTGATGTGTTTTACAATTTTGCCCTTTTGGATGCTGAAATGGCAGGGTTTTGGGCGAAGCTACCGTTGATTCGGAAGCTTCTATTATCACACCCTGAAGTTGAGTTCTTATGGTGGATGGATAGTGATGCAATGTTTACAGATATGGCTTTTGAAGTGCCTTGGGAGAGGTATAAAGATTATAACTTTGTGTTACACGGGTGGAATGAGATGGTTTATGAAAAGAAGGATTGGATTGGTTTGAACACGGGGAGTTTCTTAATTCGGAATTGTCAATGGTCGTTGGATATTCTTGATGAGTGGGCGCCGATGGGGCCGAAAGGGAAAGTTAGGGATGAAGCTGGGAAAGTACTTACTAGGGGGCTTATGGATAGGCCGGTTTTTGAAGCCGATGATCAATCAGCGATGGTTTATTTATTGGCGAAAAATAAAGATAAGTGGGGTGATAAGGTTTATCTTGAGAGTGGTTATTACTTGCATGGTTTTTGGGGTATTTTGGTTGATAAATACGAGGAAATGATGGAGAAGTACCATCCCGGTCTTGGTGATCATAGGTGGCCTTTGGTGACTCATTTTGTCGGTTGCAAGCCTTGTGCCAAGTTCGGGGATTACCCTGTTGAGAGGTGTTTGAAGCAGATGGATAGGGCTTTCAATTTCGGCGATAACCAAATACTGCAGATTTATGGTTTTACACATAAGTCATTGGGTAGTAGGAGAGTTAAGAGAATACGGAATGAGACTAGGAACCCTCTAGAGGTCAAAGATGAGTTTGGCTTGCTTCATCCATCTTTTAAAGCAGCTCAGGTATCATCGTCCTAGTTTAGTCCCTCTCATTCTTTTTATGGGGATTACATTGTCAGAAAACTCTTTAAGCCGGCCCACCTAGTGGGATTAAGGCTGGGTTGTTGTTGTATTATTTGAGATAGAAAGTATATTATGAGAAACAGGAAAGTAGCATATGCTTCTTGGTTTCATGGGATTATGTAGTTCTCTATTTCCTTTTATGTTTTGGCCTTACAACTTCTATATTTCAAGTTTGTAGATTAGTCCTATCCATGGATTGTATATGGAGTAATAGCAAAATAATAGAAACGGTATATTGTATTAAACATGAGAGCGGTATATATGTTTTAGTTTCATAGTATTGTTATTATGTTGCTTTTTGTGTGTGTGTGCCTTACAGCTCCTAACTTCAAATTTGGAGATTAGTTAGTCCTATCCATGGAACAAGGTGCAAGTGGCTTTGCATTCTATGGTTTATTGTAACTTTTGTCTAGGTTTCTGTTTGTATTTATTCATGTAGTTAACTTATCCTTCGACCGTTAACTATCAACACAAACATTCTTGAGGATGATTAATTATTAGGTGGCTAATCGGATGAGTGATAATGTCTACTGTACAGCGATTATTTTCTTGATTACCTGTTCTTATCCATGTTACATCTAAGCCTGCAATGGCATAGAAAACTGGTATTAGCTTGCAGTCCTGCATATACAGCAATTTTAACCTCTATTGTTTGTTTCAAAAGTCTTTTTAACAAATTTATCACATCAACTGAGCCACAGCTTAATATGTTCTATGCGAAGAAGATGAGAGATGGTCAGACATATCTCTCAGAAACAAATGAGATTAGATATCTACATAAAGGAAAAGGTTTCTCTAAGGTGAGAATATGAGAGTGCACTCACGTAAGAGTGCATTCGCCCTGGAAGCCTTGATTTCATAAAGTACATCATAATCTTGACTTGTTAATTGATAATATCACATTTGAGGAGCTTTTTCCTACACAAAATATGATGACAAATTCAAAAGTTCAATCGTCACTGGACTGATAGGTTTTCAAGGTTGTAAGCGACTGAAGATGGACACTAGATAGAAAAGCAGAAGAAACCACCTTTTTTTCTTCTGAATTGCTACTGTTTTGAGTGTGTTCTGTCTGTATATGAAATTTTGTGGTTGGTACTGAAACTGTACTGTAACAATCTTCTTCTTCAATGATTTTCATTGGGATTCATGTTGCTCTCTTATCAACTGCTCTTTCTGTGAGTGCTAATGACCTAATGTTACCATTTTATAACATTTAATTATGAAAGGAATTGGCATTTGTTTGTGAAATTAATGTATTATGCATGTAAGGTTTCTTGCCTAATGTTCTGGAGGTCATGAGTTCAAGCCCCAGAAACGACCTCTTCACTTGCGAGGAAAAGGCTGATACATCTATCTTTCCCAGACCCCACCGGGTGAGAGCTTCATACACTAAGCCACCTACGTGTAGAAGCTCGCTGGAATCTTACGGATTGTGAGATAGCTCCCAGTGTTATGCCAAGTTTTTGCATCTTTTAAAATGTTTCAAGAAGATATGAGCAATTATTGCTTAATTTTTATTCAAAACACCAAGAGGTCTCCACATTGTTCAGATTAGGCATTACCTAAAAAAACATGGAACATGGGAATGTGAGAACATGGGAATGTAAGTATAGCTCTTTCAAAGCATGTTAAGATGTTAATTTCTGCTGGAAAGTTCCACATGGTTTCAAATCCTGAAATCAACCTCTCCGCTTGCAGGGTTAAGACTGCACACATCTATCCTCCCCAGACCCTACAAAGTGGGAGTCTCGCACGCTGGTCTGCCCTTTTTTTTACTCGGTGGACTCATTCAGTTGGGCTATGGCTAACTTCAAATAGCCACTTCATTAGTTTTTATCTACTTTTTTCACACAAAAAACAACATGCTTACATTAGTGTTGTTGTTAGTTTTTACCTTTCGAAGGCATTGTGTTATGAACTCAATTCATTATATATGCTAAATAGGATGTTTTGAACTCATGTCATTGTACTTTTTTTATGAATGTTTAATCATTGAGAGGAGATCTTCCCGAGTAAGTTTAAAAAACTTATCTCACATTTTATCAATCAATTCTAAATAAATCCAATGATTTGAATTAGTGAGTAGATATAATCCATTAGATTTCCTAAAATTGATGACTAAGATATAAGTTTAAAAAACTCAATTTTCAAGTAAGTGGATCCCTTTTCTTAATCATAAAGGAGTAATCTTGATAAACATATAGCTTTATTTCATTGGTTTGAACAACACTCTTCATGCTTTCCCAAACAACCTTAGTACTTTGCAAACTTACATTAATGTTGTTTATGAAATAGATACTTACTCCTGGTACCTTGCTTCAGAGCATTTCTCTGAGCTAGTCCTATATATGCTTTTGCTATTCGAATTTCATTTTTATGAATCACTTTGTCATTTTTTTAAATACTGAACTTCTTGTTCTAAAAAGAAAGAAAAATAAAAGAAGACTTGGATAACATGAGTTTGCATTGAAAAGAATCTCATGTAATATTCTCTTGTTCAATCCCATTCTCAAAGAAAATTATGAAGGCCAAAAAGGTAGATATTATATAGTGACTAAAAATCAATGAAAAGTACAAAACATACAAACCAAAACAAAATACACTAGTGCATAACACTGAGGAACTATTATTTACAGAACAAGGCTTTAAACTTTAAACTGATTGTTTACAAAGCATTATTGATATGCATATGCCTATACCTATATATAACATCAACTTCAAACAAAGAGGAGCTTAACATTCACAACAGAGAGAAAAGCAGCACATGCTAAACAAGGCTTTGTGAAATCTCCAGCAACAGAATTGAGTTGCCTAAACACATGCATGCACCCGGACAGCGCGCCGAACAATCCCAAACACACCATCAAGCCAACCCTTGTTGCTCCAAGACCAAAAACAAGAGGATCCCATAGCAAAGTGAAGAGAATCTGAGCCAAGTAAAGCAAAAGAGCCACAGGGTTTGTATGGAATCCTCCATCTGCCCACACCATCCAAGCAGATATACCCATCAAGAAGCTAGAAGCAAGGCACATAAGGTGTAAGACCCATGATGGTGTGAACCAAAATGGCCTTGTAGATGGCACAACAACACCATCATCATAATCATCATAATGAGCATGTTGTTGGGTATGAAGTGAAGAACCTAGGTAAATGGATAAAAGGGTAAGAGATAAAGGAAGAAAAACTGCTATGGCAAGTGACTTAAATCCACGTTTTGCCATTGCCATTCTCTTGTCTCTTTTTCTTCCTACACCTATGTTTCTTTTCTTGTTGTTCATTGTGGTGGAGGGATTTTGTGTGAGTCGTTGTTTGAGTTCATTGGAAGCCATTGGAAAAGTTAGAGTATGAAAATGAGAATCTGCAAGAAGGGTAAGTTAGAAAGATGTTAATGTTGAAGAGGATGTGTAGAGTTCTATGGTTTTTTTTGTTTGTAATTAAGGGTAGAGCATGGTTTTCTCTGGTTGGAGGGATGTTATAGAAGGTATAGAGAGGATTAAGGGCAAAGCATTAAGTGTGTAAAAGTGATAGGATATGGCAGAGTCACGAACCCAAGATCCTAGGTCCCAAAAATTTTCGTCTCTATATGCCAAGTCAATAATATCTGATCGACTAACATAAAAATGTTATTTTATATTTTTTATATTTTTCTTTTTAAGTATATGATCCTTTGCAATTGGATTGAGATACAATGAGATATGAAAAGTGAGATATATGATTTTCATTCATGTACACAGATCATGAATGATGAGTGATGTACTAAGTGATATATTGGAATCAATAATAATGAATGTGAATGTTGAATCCAATGCTCCAAAAACATTGGATATATTTGAATAATGGTGTGATAAAAAAATATATATTTGGATACACCATATTCATGTTTATATTTTGTATAGTATACTGAATATTTAGTCTTGTGAATAAAAATATCATGTCAAAATGCTATTTAAAGGGTCTTAAAGCACTTGGTGGTTTTGTATGTGTGAGGACGTATCTAGAGACATTCAATAAAATATTGATAATATATTAAAAATTTAATATCAATTAAAATTTAGTCATAAATGATAACATAAAAAATCATAAATGTATTTGTGTCCAAAAGTGACTTATTGTATGTCTCCACACAAGTTTTTCTTGGATCTTCACATGTTAGGACATGACTAGGGGGAATAGAATACTCTTGTCTCAAAATAAGTATCTCTCCATATTTCAATTCAACCAACTTTCTCTAAATAATATAAAAATATTATTTTTTATTTTTTAGAATTTTTCTTTTTAATTAAGTGATATATTTTTATTGGACGAAACATGAAATAATGACAAAATTGGAGACATGTGATTTCTAACCGAAACACATTTTATTGACATCAGTTGCTTTAGCCAACTCTTAGAGGACTGTGTTATTGAAATTAGATGGAGGATTAACTTTGGTGATCTTAGAAGCAAACCACAAATCATTGGAAAAGAAGTTATGTAAATTTAAAAAAAAATGAATACCACATTTATATTTTTCTTTAAATTAGTAAAAATATTTATCATTTTATTCACGTGAAAAACAATAATTCGATTAAGGCTTTAGACTTGATATAATTAATGAAGGGATACTAAAGGATTCTAAATGAGTTAAGTATGATTTTCATTGATTTAAAGAAATAGTAAAAAATAGTGTAGAAAACTATTGAGAAAAAATACAATTAAATTGTCTACAAGATAAAATCAAAATCACTATCAGAAGATTTCCTTATTACCAAATAATTGGTATTGTAATTTCTTATTACATATATCCAAGATCTCATGCAACAGTACATGTGTTTTTTTGCAAATACAAAAGTTGGTTATTAATTTAATTTTTTTTGGTACAAGGAACTTACAAATCAATCATAAATGGGAACTTTTGATAGCTCGTAGAGGTGAGTATGAGTCGAGTAAAGTTTATTTGATACCCAATTTTGAATGTTGATAGAGTCATTTTTTGAACCCGAACCTGATTCTATAACCAAAGCTAAGCCGATCCCAAATATAATGTATATATCTTTTAGATAAAGTCTTCTCAATATTTTACTTATTATTATAGATATAGATATGTAATTTGACATATCAAATAATATTATATATATTGTTAATTATGTATATACGATGAAAAAATAGATATTCAATGATACTTTCGACAAAAGATATATAATTACTATATGTATATATGATGTTAATTGAGTATTTGAGTGATCATAAGACGAGTCATGCTTGTCCTCCACCCAGCCGTCTGGATCTAATTTTTGAACATGAACTCGGTCATAAATCAATAAGACCTGACCTTATTTGGACACAATCATGATTATATCAAACCAGATGAACGGATCGGATCGGATCGTGCTAACGTGATTTAGAGCCAAAAAAAAAAAAATCTCTTATACTTCCATTTAAATAAAATCTCTTCTCTAGTACCCTCTTGCGTTTCTTCCTGCTGCAGAACAATGGTTAGCCTCTCTTTTCCTTTTACTTCCATTTTATTTTCATTCCTCACTAATAATTCATTTCCATTCACGATTCTCATTTTTAATATTTAATCAATTAGGGTTTCCACTTTTCCAATCCAAACAAAAATTGTCTCGTTCACATGTCCATTTCTCTAATTAAAACCTATTCCATTGTTATATGTTATTTAAGAATTTCATTTCATTTGTTAAGCTTTGGTTCATCACTCATGATTCCTATTTCTTTCATTTCTTATTCATTGGATTTGTGACATTTTTTTATTATTATTACAGGACGGACATGATTCAGAAGATCCAAAGCAAAGCACTGCTGATATGACTGCTTTTGTAAGACTTGTTCATAGTATTTTTCAATATAGTTTATGTTTTTTTGTTCTATTATTGCATCTATAAGAGGGTGATCTGCCGAAACCAAGGTTATGAAACCTGGACATTAAACCGGAAGAAGTCTCGTATTAGGTTTAACCGGTTGATTTCATACATAATTAATAATTTTTATCTATAAATATATAATTATATATAAATGTAAAATTTTATATAGTTAATAATTAAGTATAATTACATTGAAGTAACATCTCTTCATCTTTTTTGGACTTGAGTAAAACAAAAGATTAGAGTAATGTTCCATTTTTTAATTTTGAAGTGAATCGTCTGGTTTACTTTTCGGGTTAATCCAGTTTAACCGGTTTTAACACGGTCGGACCGAAATTTCCCCGGTTCAAAGCGGTTCAACCCTCATTCGGTTAAGACTCGAACCCAGAGCTGTTTTCAAGTCTGGTCAACGGTCAGACCGGTCGGACTGTACAGTATGGTCCGGTTCTCACAACATTGGGCGCAACAATAAGTTTGTTGCTTATTGGCAAATAGGTTAGAACTCACATGTTCAAATCCCGAAAATAGTTTATTTGATTGCGGGGTAAGGCTCAAACCCTACTATGTGGGAGCCTCGTGCACTAGACTATTCTTTTATTGCATTTGTATGTATGTCTTCGTGTCAATAATGCTGGTAACTGAGTTGGGATGTTGCTAGGATTTCTAATATTATCAATTTTGGTAACTGGCATGCTGAGGTTCCCTGAAAGAGAATATGCAAATTGGATTACATGATGTTAACATTTGAAAATGATTCTAGCATGGTTTTAAATTGTCAGTGCTGCTATTGTAGGCATTGTGGTTGTTTCAATGTGGATTGGAACTATTATGTGTGTATTTTTGGCTTAAGATTGGTTTTTGAAACTGTTGTTGTCCGGCGTAGCCTATCGTGGCTGCAATGTGGTTCTGATTCGGCAGTGTCACCGTTTTGTTGCAATACTTTCATGTTATTTGGAACCACACCGCAAGTGCAGCGGTAATAGTAACCTCAATATTGTGTTGGCGACGCATCAACTAACGCTATCCGCACTTTAGAACCTTGCTATGTTGATCTTTTTTTGGTTGGCTGATTGTCCCGTAGTCCATGATGACTTGATGAGTGTAATATGCAATTATGCATATTGGTGTACTTGTTATTAACATTTGGGACAGTCTAGTTAGATGATTTGATTGATGCTCTTGAAGTTGAATGTCAATCAATTTTGACCCTTTTCTGTCCTCTTTTCCTCTCTTCAGGTGCAAAATCTTCTTCTGCAGATGGTGAGTTGTACACTCTAGGCTTAGAGCTTCATTAATGTTTTTCCTTATCTGTTATACTGCTGCTAACTGAAATTTTCTTTGCAGCAAAGTAGGTTCCAGACAATGTCTGACTCCATCGTTACAAAGAATATCCTTTTCATACGCTCTGCATTTCGCTACAATTAGCTAATCTTAAACAATGAATAGGATTAAAAAAAGAAATTTCAGATAATGGTAATTCATGAATATGAATCAACGAGGTAAGATGATAGGTGATATTAAGTGGTTTTCACATTGTTAATCTGTATTCTTAAACAACAGTTTTTGGACATTTGGTTAGGGAATGAAGTGGAATTCTTGAGTTTGGTTTTATGGCTTTTTATATCATTGAATTGTTGTGTTTTTTAAATTTTAAGTTTCTTTTATAACTCACAAGCAAGTCTGCAATAACCCATTCCATACTAAATGGGCATCGACACTCAAACCAATAACATGATTGCATATATACACAATGGCACAGGTGGTAAATTGTTTGTGCGCAGCTGCATCTTTTCTATACTCAATTCATGCACCTGTGCAGGTGTGCTCAATTTATGGCTCATGGTTTAATGCAATTTGTTTACGGTTGTGTATATGTGATATCATATTATTTGCTAAGGCAGGATCGACAATTCGGAAGTGATGCCAATTTTATTGCATGTGCATTGCTGATTTGCCTATTACTGAAATTGCTGAAGTAATATTTTCCTTGACATCAATGCACTTGATGACATGGGAAATCGTATAAATGAGCTGGAGCAAAGCATCAATGACCTAAGAGCAGAGATTGGAGTGGAGGGCCCTCCATCACCTGCAGCTCCGGCAAAGCCAATAGACGAAGAAGAGTCGAACAAAGAAGAGGGTTCAGCTTAAGCAATGTTTCATGTCCCCTGGTATTCAGGATTTTGGTGCTGTGCATCTTTATCTGTAGTTGTGGTTCAGAATTCAGATATTTGCCATGTAACTATGAGTTCCATTTCTCCTATGTAGCTAAATTGTCTCGCTGTTCAAATGAAGAAAAACACTACTACTGACTGAATGCTTGTTTTTCCAGTTTGATATGGCCATATTTGGGTGTTGTTTGACTATAAGCTGAGTATTTTCCTCTAATTTTATTGTGATTACTTTGTTAATCTAGTGCCCCTTCTCACTGCATGTTATTTTTTTTGTCACTTTTCTAGGGACATGTATCTTCTTAAGTTCTAGAAAGAGCTGCACCATGTGCAGTTCATCTAGTGTTTGGCATTTTTTAACCTTTTTTGCTGTTGAGTGTTGTATACAAAAACAATCCAATTTTAATCCTACTTGGAAGGGTCAGCTAATATGGACTGAACAATGACATAATAGTCTATTATAAATCATGTCCATTGATAAAATATTTATCTTTAAATCTTTCGTAATCGTTTCATATATATATATATATACATGAAGGGATCCACTTACTCTTGCACTTACTCCAATAGTAAGTGGAAAAAACTTACTTCACATCTTAATCATTTATTCTTGGAAAATCCAATGGTTTAGATCTACTCATTAATTCAAACCATTGAATTTTCCAAGAATGAATGACTATGATGTGAATTAGGTTTTTTTTCAATTACTCTTGGAGTAAATCCATCTCTCCCCTATATATATCATTTTTTAGTCATTATTTCTCTAGAAACTGGACTGATTTCTATTTGAAGAGTTATTCCAATTTTCTTCCTAATATATTTATTTTAAATTTTATCTTGTATCATAAAAATAAATTGTTTCTGGCGTAGATTCTGTGCAAGTTAAAAAACAATTGCACAATATCCATATTGGGTTTCAAATTTCACAAACTCAGGTCCCCTTCTTTGACCATCAAAATTTCAACCTTGCATATAATATTGTATACATTTATGTCATTCTTTCATTTGCTTTTTCATATTCATTGATTACATGTATCTTGAAATAACATCAAAATTCACATCCATTTTGTTAAATCTGTGCTTTTCAGAAACGAATACATCATATTTCGTGCACCTTATTTCTATGAACAGCTGTTTCTAGGGACAATATATTTTATGGAAAAAATAATGAACGTGCGTTTTCCGATTTCACATCTATTCACATGCTGGAATGTGTACACACTAACCAAGCTTATTTCATATTTGTAATGGACTTTTGTCTCTTCCTAACAAGTGTCACTCCCAGAAGTCGAACCCTTGACCTTTTTGTCGTTTTGGAGATCTGACGGAGTCTTACACTACTAGACCAACACTTTGACATTTAGGACTGATATACTGTGTAAGACAACATTTTATTTTTTAATTTTTTTTGGCAAGTAATGGTGGCCCTAGGCTCATAATTGATTTATTAGTATATATATTTATTCTTTGTTTACTATCATAATCTTGAAAGAAGGGTTTACCCATGTATAAACTAGTATTATTGGCACATGAGCTTCATTAAGTTAAGTAGCTACTAAAAGTAGGAGAGTTGACTATTGTAGTTACATATGGATTGGCAATTTTAACAAGCACAATTCATTTCATTTGACTTCAATTGACTTGCACTTTCCCACACTTGCTTCAATTACAAGTCTAAAAAAATAGATTTTGAGATTTGTAACTCTAGATTTAAAACTTAGCTCCATCTGAATTAGTGACCCACTTTTTTTTATATTTATAAACAAAGATATCTCATCATCACCATATGACTCAGAAACTAATCTCTTTCGGAATGTATGATTATCCCTCATAGCAAGTTACCAACTTTTCTCATTATTCAATTCTTGTACAATTTTATGATCTTCCTTAAAGTTTTACTTAATCACATGACTCTTCATATTTCAAAAACTACATTCAAGTGTTCTTATGTGAAGGATAATTTTATAATTTCAATAAATAAAAAGCACATTCACAAAGAACACAAAATATTATACTACACCCATAATTATTTAACCTTAATTTACATAAAGTTACCAAAACAAACTAAAAAACCAAATAGATGTAATCAAGTAAAATGTTACAAACCTTATTATGATAACTACATATCATAAGAGTATAATAAAGTGGAAATGTATGAAGAAACTTAACTTTCTTCTTCTAAGTATTACGGCAATGAGTGATGGTATTGCAGCCACGAGTGTAAGGATTAATACTTGCTTCTGGCTTGCAATTGTAGTATGATGAACCCCTTTGACTGCATGGCACGGTGTTCCGCTGCAGCGCTTGGTAACTTATATACTTCGAGGTTGCTAGGACGCGCCGATGCGATTCCGTGTCCATCACTAACTCACCATTAGTTATGCACTCTTCTATCGAGCCTTGATATGACGTGGTTGCGGTTATGGTTGTGGTTGGTGCCCATTGTATACGATGGTTGCTGAGTGCAACTATCGTATGTGGATAGATCGATGTGGTTACCATGAATAAGTATAAGGTTAGGAGAAATGAAGCATTTGCCATCTTTGGTTTTGGTTATGGTTGTGCTATTATTCTTAGCTCCAAGTTTCAACCATTTTATAGAAGAAGCTTACTAGGGGAGTGTTTGTGTAAGCAACTTGTATTTTGAGTTTTATAACATCAATTTTCAATTGGTTGGTTCTATAAAATTTAAATAAATAAAAAGTGCACACAACTCTTTAAATAATGTATTAAAGGGTACAAGATCCTCTCTAATAATAAAAAAGATGTAATTTCTTTTTTATTTTAGTTTTAACAATAAAAATATTGTCCCACCGTAAATAAAAAAGGATACAAGTATCGAATTATGAGTGGTAGTAAAAAGTTTAGTCTTATTACCCCTAATTATATGAGTATTAGGCAACTTTTTTTATTAGTCTACATGCAAGCTTATAAAAAAAGATGAGAGATCCATTTACTCTAATAGTAAGTTTTTTAAATTTACTCCACATTTTAACCATAATTTTACGAAAATCCAATGGTTTAGATCTACATATTAATTCAAACCATTGGATTTTTCTAGAATTGATGACTAAGATGTGGAGTAAGTGAACCCATTCCCATAAAAATGTCATAAGAGTATTAACTTATGGAACAAAATCCTCTTAGGTATTAAATAAATGAGTTTTAAGTAACTTTTTTAGATGGAAACTTTAATATTCATACTTCAGATTTACCTAGGATTACATTGTATTTCTACTCCAACCACCACTCAACATTTCTCTCAATATACACATATATATATATATATATATATATATATATATATATATATATATATGTGTTGTAAGAGATTTACTCATGTTTCAGTCAATCTTCCACCATGTTAAGTATTACTCACCCTTCAATAAAGTTAACACAATAAATGGTGATTGATAGAAACTTTATAATGACAATCCTTAAATACTAAACTCTACCAACCTAAAAAAGAATAGACATGAATTTAATATCAAGCATCTAACAAAAATGAAATTTAACTGTTTTTTTCCGGGTACTATTAAGATATATCCTAACTATATGGGTAAAGAACTAATATCTTTCGGGGTGTATAACTATTCCTCATAACAAGTGTCACTCACAAGAATCGAACCATGTACCTTTTGGTCATTCTGGGAAACTAGCGAAACCTTACACTACTTGACTAACATCTTATTGGTAAACTCAATTGTATGTTACTTTATAGTTTATACCTTGTAGTACATTTCAAGTTCAAATGTGTTCCAATTGCCATGAAGAAAATTTGGTACAAGAAAAATGAGAACATTCAAAACCTACCAAGAAAATGATATAAAGCATGATGATGGGGCACTAATAATCCTAGGTTCAGATTCAAAGCATTAAGACTAACTTTTAATATTGGGCCTGAAAATTATGGATTACGCAAAAGTCTCATTCAACATTGTTGTGTCTCATCTCTAAACAAAAATGATGTTGGGTTTGAAATCATGTTGCCTAGATAGGTCACTACAAAAAGACTACCCTCTAAATTTCTTTGGTTAATTGATAGTTTGGAACTTGAAGGTATTCAACAACATAGATCAACATCAATATTATGGCTTGAATGTTCCACTCAATTGTCATTAAATGTTCAATATTTAAGAGAGAATAGCTTCTCTAATGTAATTAAATGTTAAATATTTATCAACTATGTACATAGGTAATCGATCACTGGTATATATTAGGGGTGAGTAGGACTTGGCCCTACCTGTTCACCCATTTTGGCATGATCATGATCAGACATGAATATGACCGGGTTTCATCCAGTCTAGGTTCAAGTTCATGTTAAAAAATTAGACATCATCAATATTTAGGGTCGGGTAAGGGACAAACATGACTCTATCTGTCACATAGTCACTCATTCTCGATGTTTGTCTATTCAATTGTGTACAGATTAATGACATTTCTTTGGTCAAAAGTATTATGAGTTCTTTTTCATCATATATATGATTTACAATACATAGATATATCATTTCATATATCAAATTAGATATTCATAATATTAGGTAATATTGAGAAAATTTAATCTAAAAGATGTATGCATTATATTTAATCGGATTTAGGTCGAGTTTAAGTTTAAAGGTTAATCCGATCGACATCTGGAATCAGATTATCTTCGGGTCTAGGCCGAGTTCGAGTTCAAAAAAAATAACACAACCAATATTTAGAGCCAGGTAAAAACAAGTCTTAACTGGTCAACCGGTTCCATACTCACTCCTAATATAGATTTAAAAAAAAAGAATCAGATGAGATTAAGTATAACTATAGTTTAATTTGGATATAAATGAATTTCTCCTTGTATATATCCCATATATTCGAATGGTTAACTTATTGCTTAAGGATATGTACTCAGTGTGTGTTTATGTTAGTATATTTTGTATTTTAAAATTATAATAAAGAGTTGTGACATTTTATAAAAAATTAATAATAAACATACTTTTTTTATATAGAAAAGGTTGTTACCAAACATGCGTTTGAGGCAACAATTATGTCATCATAATTTGTGAATCATTTGAAAACGAATTCTTTGCTTTTGGAGTAATGCTATAATCCGTCCAAACTCTATTAGGTGGGAACCTGGTACTGAACTTTAATTACAATATAGATTATTTTAATATCAATTTATACTTAACATTTAATTTGAAATTGTAAGCAATGATCATGGAGGACTACATGTGAGGTGTTTAATTACTTGGACAAAAAGATAATGTAATAAGAAATGATTGGAAATGTAATAAAACTTCTCATCTTTCCAGCTTGCTTAAAAATGCTTCCATTGGTGGTAGCTCCCTCACAATTTGCTGCCAATCAGGCACACCCTGCAAACACATGTTCATTTGTTAGCATACCATTGATAGTGGGACTAGTATGAGAAATCGGAAAACCGAAAAAAAGGCGGCCCAATACTCGAGACTCCAACCTAATGAGATATGTGGAAAATGATGTATAGAGTCTTATCCTCCTAAGTGAAAAATTATTTTCGGTATTTGAACCCATGACCTCTAGGTCACAAGTCAGACAACCTTACCATTGTATCGATATTCAAAATGGTAGTTAATTTCCATGACAAGTTTAGGAACTTAGTCACAATTTCCCTTGAATCAAACTGCTTTTTTATGGTTTATAGGTGACATGCAATATGCAATTCAACAACAGAAACAAATCCTTTACCCAAATAGTGGAGTCAGCTACATGAATCGAACAATACTATAATGCTCTAAATCATCGACCTAGTCAAATGAGAAATAACCCAATCGCTTCCAATTAAGATCGAAATAGGAATCAAAGTACACCAGTTTCTACATGGTCATCAAGCTTTCTAAACAAGTCATCACTCATCACAGCAACAAAAGTATCTCAAATGAAATGATTAAAAGGGTTAGTTATTGTTATACTTCATTTTGACTTATGCTTGTATTATAGCAAATATGAAGATGGTATGCACATAGTTATTGTTGTTTGTTGACATCTAAAAAGCTAATAAATGACAATTCTACACCAATAAGAAGAAATGCAAAACAAGTTTGCTCTGAAATGACACTTACTTTCCCGGATCTTCGAACTCGTCCGTCTAAGCGCAGTATTATGTACACGTCTTCGCCGACAGTAACTCCTTCCGACTTCTGCTGATCCCTTATCCACCTATATAAGTTAACACATGTTAGCATGCAACTATTAGCAACTTATTTCACTTTTTCATGCATTTCTTTATCCTGAACTTCTTAGTTTACATCAATGCACCCTTTCGCTGTCTATGTTGATGCTAAGTAACCTTTCGTTTCACGACGAAATAGATTGCATATTACGTGATTCAGTAAGAAAGACAATATAAGAGAGCATATTACCCTTCCCATTCTGCTGGTGACACAACTTCAGCCCTGAACCTTATCTCAGCTTTCAACTTAGATTTTGCACTTATTGACTGCGTTCGCTTCTCAAAATCTTCCTAGCAAAGTTTTATGAGTCAGTGTCATCAAAGAAACAATGTTTTTATTTTATTTTATGCGAAGCCGGAATCACACGGACGCATGGTTATATATCAAATCTTACCCCAATGGATGGAAGAGCTTCAGCAGCCTTTGGTCGAATTCCAAAACCTTTCTTCTCAATTTTGGTTTCCTTGTCTTCTCCCCAAATGACAGGAACTAACAGAACACCACGTCTAAGGAGATCGGTTCGAAATCTCTCTGCTCTTTCCAGTGCCAAAGATACTGTTTCTTTTTTCCCTGCTAATATAACCTATAGCCCAAGGGAAGAAGCAAATAAAAAAAACAGGGAATTTTGCACAGAGAAATAGCAATCATAACTTGTAAATCACATTAGTCTGTCGTTTAAAAGGGCAGTCTCGTGCACGAGGCTTCCACTTAGTGGGGTATGAGGATGATAGATGTATGCAGCCTTAACCCACAAGCGGAGAGACTGTTTTCGGGATTTGAACCCGTCACTTCATTGTCACTAAGTAACAACCTTACCATTGTACCAAACTTAAATAATAAATATTCGAACTCGATAGAACTACAGAAAGGAGACATTTGAGAGGAGTGAAAACCGACCATTTAATACCGCTAGTATGCTGTTAACATTTCATCAATCAACTCAAGTTACAACTTATCTATGAATTTCTAGATGAAAGCTATTCAGAACTAACCTCTCTGATAATACTAACTAATCAGAATTATAAAGAAAAGAGAAAATGCTGTTAATATATTGCAGTAGTGTATGCTTGTATGGTATTACTTTCACTAAGAATAACTCCGAAAAAGATAAACAACAGAAGAAACACTAACAACTTTGTCTCTCTAATGAATTCTATTCAGAACATCAGAACAATAGTAGAACAATTTATCACTCAGCAAGTTACTAAGATATTCGAAATTTTAAATAGTTAACTCTACATTAATCTTGTGCTAAAATGCATAAATTGTGAAGCACGTTTTCTCTTTCCCCCTTTAAGGAGAAAGAGATAAACAATTAAAAATTAATACAATAATGCAATGTAGGAAAACACACAGAGAGAGTATAGGGAAAGAGAAAACAGATACTGACTGGTCTAACTGTGTCACGTAGCTGCACAAGTTCAACTATTCGATTAGTCGAAAGGCGCAAAGGTAACCTCGACAGTGTCTCATTTCGGGATATTTGTGCAAGCTGCTCCTCCTCCTTTTTATTGTCCCACAAGAATAATGCCACAAAAACAACAATACCTGCACATTGCTGATTCTGATGCTTAGTCATATAATGAAGAAGTGCTAGAAGTTTATGACAAACATAAAAAACTCACTAAATTTATTAAGCATATGTTGAACCTGAATTGTTTTTATTAGGAAGTTAAATAGGTCACTACTCACCTCCAATGTTAATGGCAGCATTACCAGCAGTTTCCAAGAGATCAGGAGCACCATCACCACCTTGAATTGCACGAAAGAGCCTCGGCACTGTCAAAAACAATGATATTCCTGCTGCAGCTGTGAATGCTACATAAAAGAATCTTCTAACCCCGCGAAATGGTGCTTGAACTTCACTAATAAGTTTTAGATCTCTTCGAAAACTGTTGCCAATATCTTCTCCACCCAGCCTGGCCTGGTTGCATGGAAAGAAAGGGGATCATAAATTTATTTAAAAGATTTCAGCCTCCATAATAAGATTATAAAGGGGATCATAAATTTATTTGATATGATTTTGCATTAAAACTGATATTATCCCTCTCAATGATAACCTCTTCAATTTTAGGCTTTTTCCACAAAGAGGGCAAGGGCAATGAGGGTGGGCGGAGGAAACAAAAGAGGAAATACTTTGTTGGTGGGTATATTTAAGTGTGAAGTCTCACATATATGAGGGGATGGGTAGGAAAGACTCATGGAACCATTGACTTAATGTCTTGGTTCAAGATGTGATGTCTCACGGTAGCTCTTCACTTTTCTCATGCCCAGTAACACCCATATTTCTCAGTGGTTGGAGGCTCTCCAGCCATGGACGAGTCCAACAAGTGGTATCAGAGTCGATGGTTCAGCTAAAACATGATAGACTTAAGGGGGAGTTGACCGGTAAGTGTGTGGTACCTATACTTGAGGGAGAGTTTGTTAGTTATATTCAAGTGTAAAGTTCTACATTGAACACGAGGTTTTGAGGGGAGAGTTTATAAGTAGAAAAACATCATGAATTCATTGTTTAAGGTTTTGTTTCAAAATGTGATGTCTCATTTGTGGCTTTTACTCTTCCTATGCCCGGTAATAATGGGACTCCATGATGGTTGGAGACTCCCCTAGTCGTAGTCGCCTAGTTGGGTCCAACATTTGTCCTTGGTTACTTTACAGAATATAGTAATCTTAAAAGCTACTATATACATAGGGACTGACTCAAGTGAGAATAATTCTCATAAAAATTGTGACAACAATAAATCTAGGCCTTATAACCAATCACAAACGATTAGGATTAAAAGTTAGTTATTGGTCACATGATAATCATGTACATGTATATTTTAATCTTGACCGTTCAGATAAGATACAACAATCCATATTATATGTTCTTATTTCTCACAATAGCGCAATGTTCTCAAGTAAATGGCTATTGACAACTATAATAAAGCACATAATGATCAAGACAAGTTGGCATTGGAAAATTATTGAGAACTAATTAAGCAACCTCTTCTTGTAGTTCCTTGAATTCAGGCAAAGCTCTGAAGGATGCCAAATCTGGATCATTGAGAATTGTACCAAATTTGAGGTTGTATTCCTTCAAAGCAGTTCTGAGACAATCAGAAGCTTTCTTTCCTTCCCCTCTTCATGAATATAATAACCAAACAACATCCATATTAGAATGTAAAGATACATCCACTCACTTTACCAATTACAAAATTACAAATATAGAAGATAAATCAATTGGATTTTTCCATGCCATTACAAAATCTAGAAAATGCAGGGAATTGTAATAATCTTATGATTTTAAAGATGCCCTTTTGCTCAGTCATTTCTATGGGATTATAGAAGTCCAAATGACTCAACTAGTGGGTTGAATCTAAATGAATAACAACTAGTGCCATATAATAATAGCAAATTTTACTAACTAAATGCATTCCATGTTCGTGAAGAGAGATGCACACTAACCATAAGCAGGGTCCTACAATTTTGAGAGGACCCTTCTATTTAAAGAATCTTGTGCATAACCTGAAAATTATACAAAAGAGAATCCATTCCAATACACTGCAAATGGATCCTCACATATTTTTAGTTTTTTTGTCACATGGTCTAAATCTGTGGAATTTCTGTTATAACCTTTATATATATGTCTCTCTTGCACATGACAACATTATTCATGATCTCATACTCCAAAATTTTCAAAGTTGTCTGAAAATTGTTTCAACAAATTCATACAAGTCAGTAAATGCACATTTCAGTCCCTCATTTTTTCCATCTTACCAGTTTGGTCCCTCAAAAATTGAAAAACCTCAAAATGGTCCAAAAAATTTCAAAAGTGGGTAAAATTAGTCATTTTTAGTATGTTTCACAAATAGAGACGAATTTGACCGACATTTGAATTTTTTTGAATCATTTAAGGTTTTTCAATTTTTGAGGTACCAAAGGTCGAAAATGTGAGGACTGAAATTCTCATCAATAAATTATCAAATCAAAGGTTCAAAACTGTAACATTCACATTCATTCCTTGTAAAAAAATATCAATAACACATACCTGTATGCATGGCAACAAGCTTTGTTATAAAGAGCAGCTTGGGCCTCAATAGGATTAGGATTCAAAGAAAGTGCTGTTTCAAACTGTGTTAAAGCATCTTTAACCTGAAAAAAAAAAACATTCCATTTTAACTCAAACCAATGAGAAAAATAAAAAATAACCATGAATTCAAAAAAAGTTTAAGACTTTACTTTTCCTTTAGAAAAAAGCTGAAGACCCAAATTGACACAAGATTCAGGACTTTGAATATCAGCAGTTTCTGGGGTCTGTGAAGAAGAGCATGAAATGAGTGAAAATTGAATCTTTTTATGTGAATTTAAAAGAATTTTGGTACTGTAAGTGGAAAAACATGATGGATTTGTTATAATTCTACTTCTCAAAATTGATTTTGTGGAGAAGAAGAGGAATTGATTATGCACACTAACTGCTACCATAGCCATTGCTATGTTTCATGTTATCAGTTACTGTTTAATATTAACTTTATTATTATTCTGTTATCCAAACAAGTTACAATCTTGACCGTTTGTCACTGCCTGTTGTGAAAATGAACGGTTAGGATCTTATGGGGAACAGTGTTCCTTGATTCTGTTTGCTAGGATGTTGCAATGGACCATTGATGAACTAGTGTTCCTTATTCTTAAAAAAAAAATTATTTAAATAAAAAATTAAGTCTAAAATATAATTTTCATCCCTCAACTTTTTCAAATTTGCAATTTTAATGTTTTTTTTGTACTGGTATCCTTCAACGTATAGTTAATGAGTTAGTTCCGAAAGTATATGGAATTCATCCCAACAAATTCGCTCTCACGAATCAAATTTTTGACTTTTTGATTATTCTGTGATTTAGCGGAGTCTTATACTACTAGATTAATGCATTGTTGGTATTTTAGTGTTTTTTTATATGATGAAAGTTTATGCTTTTTTACTCACTTTTAAAAAAATAAGCTTAAATTGTAACAAAAATATGTTTGACAAATTTCAATAACACTTCAATCATTTTTGTATTAATTTGTCCTTTGATAGCTTATATTATCATCTGTGTATAATTAATTTTGTGGATTGTCTAATTCAAGTTTAATATCTTATATTTATTTGTGTGTCATGTTATTTTTTAAATATTGATATTTATTTTTATATTTTATTTTATTTTAATGTTTTTTAGCCTTTGTCATGTGATATTAAAAGTTAAAAAATTTATGGTAAAAATTTATATGATGATAAATATTAAAAAACGTATATTTTAAAAAATAATACAAAACAACTAAAATAATCATAACATAAATATTTTCGTACATTTTGTTGTTATTTATTACGTAAAAAATAATCTATATATCTTACCAAAATGAAACAAAATATCTAAATACAAACAAATTATAATACAAACATATTATAATATCACAATTTATAATCTTACGATTTAAAGATTAAAAACATAATTTATATCAAACATATGGTTAGTCCCACAACTTTTATGTGTGCAATTTTGATCTTCCAAGTTACATAAATATGTAAGAATAGTCATTTCCTTCACTTTTCATCCAAAAGTCTAATGGAATTATATGTGACATATTTTATCCAACATGACATTACATGTATCATTCCTAACTAACATATTAAATTATAAGGTATCTCCTTTAGTAAACTTTGTTATTATCCAATATATTCGGAGTGTTTTTGCATCTTTTTGCTAAAATATATATTAAATTATAAGGTGCAACTTTGGTCTACATCTTTTTAATTGTGCAAAAAACTTCTTCCTATTATTTTATGTTGATTTTTCATCACCTAACTTACATGATTATGTACGGATGATTTTCCTTTTAATATACCTAATAAAAATCAAATCTATTAATTATATAAGAAAAAAAAAGTTTTTACACCTCAACAAGCGCCACGTGTCGTATCCATAACCATAGTTTTTCCGCTCAAACAACTTCACGGCTTCCAATACACTTTACCACACCATAACATCTACTATATTTTAATTATTAATAACACTCTTCACTTACAATTTCATCCGAAAATTATTATTTTTTACTATCAAAAAGAAATAATGCCAATAAGTATTACCTTAATATTGGTGTATTATTACACAATTATTATCAACATTATTTCATATTTTAACTGAAATATAATTATAGTGTTTAAGTTCATAATCACTCAAATTATTATCAATATTACTATGAGACAACAAGGATATTTCACGGTTAGAATGGGCAAGTTAGTCTTGGCTTTCCTACGGTTAACTTTGAAAAGAGGGTACTGGGCAAAGATGAATATCTAATAACTAGCATTATTATCAAATTGTGAGTACAAATTATTATCAGAATTGATTTGATTTAATTGTAACCATGTAATTGATTCTTCTACCTGTATTCTATTAAAAAAATCATAAGATATAAGAAGTTGTTTTAGAGTCAAATAATAATAATGTGTATTTTAATACTTGAGTGTCATACCCGTTATTAATATTTGTCATTAACTTTATTGGATATGGTTTTACTAGCTGAAGAGAGTTTTAGATAAGGTATAACTTTTTAATGGTTTAGTTACTCACAATAATTTAAAAAATGGGTAGTAAATGAGGGTGGAATTTGATGAATCATAACATGGATTACCATTACATTTATCTATTTGTGTGATGAAGAATGAATGATTGTACATAACCTTCTACAATGTCTATAATAAAAAAATCAACATCAACATGTTTTTTGTATTTACCTTTTATGCAATTCCTAGAATAAGTAGATCCATGCACCAATTTTTTTTTGGTGTATATGTATTCACTTGAAAAAAATAAAAAAATATATAGAGTATGTAATGTATTACGTTGCTGATAATGATGAAAAATAATTACTGCAACACTCAAACCTTTTAAAGAGTTAATTAATATAATTATAGGAGATGTGATGAATACTACTCCGTATTCTTATTAATGATAAATAGTTAAAACTGATATTTTCTTGACAATAAATAATTTAATTTATATTTCTTGAAAACTAACATTTAATTGAAACCTTCTTGAAAATAATAATTTCTTAAAAATTGATATTTTATTGGAAATGATATTTTCTTCGCAAAACTATCATATAGGGCATGTGAGGGATCAAAACCAGTGAATAAAAATAGCTTTTATCAAAACAATAAATATTAAAAGACATAAAGTATTAACTAATACATTAAAAAGACATATAAATGAGTAAACATTGTTATTTTCATAGAAGAACGACGAACTATGTAAAAATTAAAAAAAATAATTTACGTGTAATTTTGGTGTACTTAGTCTACTTTCATAATACATTTGATGTCATCCGTTATGTTTCAACAACTATCAATTTATAAATATATGTATATATATATATTCCTAAAATTTACATGAGGCATTAATGATTTTAAGAAAGCGTAAAAATAAATTGACCCGTGAAATTAATTTATAATATTTGGGTGTCTATATATTTCACCCATTTTATCAAATTATTACACAATATTATTACTTATATAATAGTAATAATATTGTTACTTCCGTGCTTCTAAACATGCGTCAAAATCAACTCATCACATCCGAATGCAAGAGTAACATATGTGTTTTTAACCATACGAATACATGTGTAACATGTGTATTCTTAAGCATGAGAATGCACGGATAACATGTATATTTTTAACCATGCGGATGCACATATAAATGTGTGGTCTTAACTAGAAGAATGCATGGTAACATGTATGTTTTTAACTATACGAGTACACGTGTAACATGTGTATTCTTAACCACGTGTATATTTTAAATATGTGAATGCACAGATAACATGTGTGTTTTTAGCAATATGAATGTAAGAGTAACATGTTTTTTTAACCATTAAAACGTACGAGTCACATGTGTGTTTTTAACAATACGAAGGCACAAGTAACATATGTGTTTTTAATCATGCGGATATACAAGTAACATGTGTGTTCTTAACAATACGAATACACAAGTAACATATGTGTTTTTAATCATGCGGATATACAAGTAACATGTGTGTTCTTAACAATACGAATACACAAGTAACATATGTGTTTTTAATCATGCGAATACACAAGTAATATGTGTGTTTTTAACCATATGAATGTACATATATTATATGTATTCTTTGTAAGTTCATCCATGAAAAACATGAAAATAGATCTTTAGAATTTATAGCTTTCACATAATAAGAATGGTTATGGATTACCTCTTTCCATGGTGATATGATCCTCCACTATGTGTTGTGTGTTGTTCTTGTCAATAGAGAAACTCTTCTATCTCTTTCCCTTCTTTTCTATGCTCTTCCTTTAGTGATGGCTATAGAGACAATCTTTATGGGCAGAGATAGAGACAGTGTTTCAAAGTCCTTTTCAGATAATAGTATAGTGCTTCCATCAATCACTATATATAGACTCTTTCTCAAGAGTCTTACCATTTCATTGACAACTCTTTATTTAAGAGTTGTGTCATTCAATCAATTAAATGGTACGTCCCTTCATGTCACAAGAGACATTCTTACATTCTCCCACTTGTCTCATGTGACAATACAATTCATAATTTTATAAACATCAAACATAATGCGCATAATCAGAATATGTTTTCCATATTCATTACATTACAAGTCATGATTAAGAACAAGAACTAATAAGAGTCATGGCGGTAGTACATCATTTATGCGATATAGTCCCTTCCATGTACTACTATATTAGCCTTATACATAACATGACACATTAATGGGAATCACATAATAATGTCATTTAGAAAGAAAATTTTATTTCCAATATTACTATCCTTTCACATGTGTACAAAAGTATGGAAATAAATATTAATCAGAAACTTAAATATTAATGAGCTCAAAGTGTCGAAAATTGAGACTTTATTAATAACATAATGTTCAACAATCATTTGCACACATAATGCCCATATTTTTAACATGACCAATAAATATTTTGGGCGGTAACCCTTTCATCAAAGGGTCTGCAATCATAAGGTTAATGCTAATATGCTCAATTGACACTCTAAGTTTCTGAACTTCTTCTTTCTCGGCAAAGTATTTCACCTCCATATGTTTAGCACCTTTGGAGTACTTGTCGTTTTTAGAAAAGAAGACTGCTGCGGAATTATCACAATAAATTTTCAGCGGCTTGTCAATACTGTCGACTACCCCAACTCTTGAAATAAAGTTCTGTAGCCATTTAACATGAACCGTGGCCTCAAAGCATGCCACAAATTCAGCTTCCATAATGGATGCAGCAATGACAGTCTGCTTCGCACTCTTCCATGAGATAGCTCCTCCGACTAACAAATATATATAACTGAATGTAGACTTTCTTGTGTCTATGCATCCGGCAAGTCTGAATCTGAATAACCAATCACTTCAAGATGATTCAATCTCCTATAAGTAAGCATGTGATCCTTTGTACCTCGCAAATATCTCAGAACTTTCTTTGCAGCTTTCCAATGTTCTATACCAGGATTACTCTGGTATCTTCCTAACATACCAACTGCAAAACTAATATCTGGTATCGTACAAGTCTGAGCATACATTAAACTCCCAACTATAGATGCATAAGGAATTTCTTCCATTTGCTTCAATTCCAAAACATTCTTTGGACATTGCATGATACTAAACTTGTTCCCTTTCTGAATTGGAGCGGGAGATGCTGAACATTTATTCATTTTGAATCTCTCTAAAATTTTGTTAATATATGTTTTCTGAGATAAGCCTAACCATCCTTGTGATCTATCACGAAATATTTCTATTCCAATCACATAGCTTGCCTCACCCATATCTTTCATTTCAAAATTTCTAGAGAGAAACATCTTAGTTTCATTTAAAAAGACCAAGATCATTAGTTGCGAGCAAGATGTCATCAACATATAGAACCAAGAAGATAAACTTACTCCCACTGATCTTCAGGTATATATATCGATCAACGATGTTTTCCTTAAACCCAAAGGATACAATAGTATCATTAAACTTAAGATACCACTGTCGGGCTTGCTTAAGTCCATATATTGATTTCTTAAGTTTACACACCATATGTTCTTATCCTTTCTCTATGAATCCCATTGGTTGATCCATATAGACATTTTCTGCTAAATCCCCATTTAGAAAGGCGATTTTCACATCCATTTGGTGTAACTCCAGATCATAATGAGCCACCAATGTCATGATAGTTCTAAGAGAGTCCTTTTTAGAGACTGGTGAAAATGTCTCTTTATAGTCAATACCATCTTTTTGAGTATAGCCTTTTGCAACAAGTCTGGCATTGTATTGTTCTAAGTTACCATAAGAATCACGTTTGGTTTTGAAAACCCATTTACAACCTAGTGTTTTGCATTCTTATGGTAACTCAACAAGGTCCCAAACCTCATTTTGTTTCATAGACTTTAACTCATCTTTCATGGCATTTACCATTTATCGGCATTATCACTATCCATGGCTTGTGAAAGCGTAACTGGGTCATTCTCAATTCCTATGTCACCTTCTAACTCGTGTAGATCAACCACATAATCGTCAGGAATAGCAGATCGTCTTTCTCTTTGAGATCTTCTTAATGCTATTTCTTGTGGTTCATCTACTATAGGTTCATCAACTTCATTTTGAGTAATGGGATTATTTAGTTGTTCTTCATCATTACTAATCGGTTCAATAACTTGAGGAACAACATTATTAGAGACACAAGTAAATGGAACTTGCACCCTCATTTCTTGAATTTCCACTTTGCGTGGTGTTTCACTCCCACTAACTTCACCATTCTCAGTGAACCGAACATTCCCAGTTTCAAAAATTCTTGTAGTATGGTTTGGACAATAAAATCTATATCCCTTTGATTTTTTTGGATAACCAATGAAATAACCACTGATTGTTCTTGCATCCAGTTTCTTTTCATGTGGATTATAAATTCTAGCTTCCGCTGGGCATCCCCAAACATGTAGGTGCCTCAAACTAGGTTTCCTTCCTGTCCACAGTTCAAAAGGAGTCTTTGGAACTGCCTTACTAGGAATCCTATTTAATAAATACATAGCGGTTTTTAAAGCATAAGTCCACAATGAAATGGGTAAAGATGAATTACTCAACATACTCCGAACCATATTCAACAATGTTCTATTACGCCTTTCTGATACACCATTTTGTTGTGGTGTACCTGGCATTGTGTATTGTGCACATATGCCACGACTTTCAAGAAATTTAGCAAATGGACCTGGATGTTGTCCATTTTCATCATATATTCCATAATACTCACCACCTCGATCAGACCTGACAATTTTCACCCTTTTATCTAATTGCCTTTCAACTTCAGTAATGTAAATCTCTAACGCTTTTAATGTAACATCCTGATTTTTGAGTCTTTAAAATTATAGTATCAGTCCTGGAAGTCTCACTTGAGCGAGAAATGACAATTTTGGGCTGATAACACAGTGTAATCGATTACATGGTCCATGTAATCGATTACATGTTGATATCTGATCAGACATGCGTAATTTTTCATGATGTAATCGATTACACTATGCATGTAATCGATTACACTATGCATGTAATCGATTACACTATGCATGTAATCGATTACACTATGCATGTAATCGATTACACTATGAATGTAATCGATTACATCGTATAAAAATGTCAGATATGTGTAATTTTTCATGATGTAATCGATTACACAATGCATGTAATCGATTACATCATATAAAAATATCGCCACTGTGAGATTCTCGCCTGAGCGAGAATCCCTCGCTTGGGCGAGAGCGTCAGAGCTATAAAAGTAAGGAAAGGGTTTCACAAACCCTAATTTTCACTTCTTTTATCCCTTTCACTCCTAGCGGCGACTCCTCATGGATTCCAACCATTTCCTCCACTAAACCTCAAAAACACATCAAACCTCTCCCTATTGCTTCTTAATGGAACATTGGAGTGCTTTGGAGAGGAAAAAGCAACAATGGAGGTTGAAGGAGATGGAGGGAGATGGAGCTCTTTTGCGGAGCAACGGAGCTTACGCAACCTAAGGTGAGGGAGAAGACCATTGTGGTCTTAGAGTAATTCATTAGAGTCATCATTCTCCGATTTCCCTCAAGAATCGGAGCATATTAACGGATAGAAACTCTTTCGGGTGTTTATGGCCCATGTGAGAAGATGGTTCTAACGTTAATGTGTTATATGATGAAGAATATGTTGTGTGTGATTTATTTATGATAATGTTGTGTTATGGATGGTTGATTTGCTATAAACATATATGGGTGTGTTTGTATCAATGATTGTGTGATGAGTTATTGATTTGTTAAATGTGGCGACGAGTATGTCTATAAAAATGATTAAGTTGTGAGTTGCTTAATTGCTATAAACATAGGTGGGTTTATTTGTAATAATGATTTTGTGATGAACCGCTTGTTGGTGATAAATGGACATAATTATATTATGTGATGATGATGTTGTGAGTGGTTCTGTTGTGGTAGGATATGAAATACATTATGTTTATGACATTGATGTGGTGTCTTGTGTTTTGAGGAAGTTGCAATGTTAGAATAATGTAGTGGAAATATTATATTGTGATTGATGTTGTAGTATGGAATTGTGACCTGCCCTTCGTGGTACGGAATTGTGACCTGCCCTTCGTGGTACGGAATTG
Source organism: Lupinus albus (assembly GCA_009771035.1). Lineage (NCBI taxonomy): Eukaryota > Viridiplantae > Streptophyta > Magnoliopsida > Fabales > Fabaceae > Lupinus > Lupinus albus. Next base: position 2,221,782 of record CM020016.1, read on the forward strand.
TGACCTGCCCTTCGTGGTACGGAATTGTGACCTGCCCTTCGTGGTACGAAATTGTGACCTGCCCCTCGTGGTATGGAGTTTGACCTGCCCCTCGTGGTATGGAGTTTGACCTGCCCCTCGTGGTATGGAGTTTGACCTGCCCCTCGTGGTACGGAGTTTGACCTGCCCCTCGTGGTACGGAGTTTGACCTGCCCCTCGTGGTACGGAGTTTGACCTGCCCCTCGTGGTACGGAGTTTGACCTGCCCCTCGTGGTATGGAGTTTGACCTGCCCCTCGTGGTATGGAGTTTGACCTGCCCCTTGTGGTATGGAGTTTGACCTGCCCCTCGTGGTATGGAATTTTGATATGCCTTCGTGGTATGAATGTGACCTGCATTCGTGATGTTGATTTGATTGGCCCTTTGTGATATTGGGTGGTCGTAGTTGTATTGAATTGTTGTAGAAGTGTTGTACTGATGCGTTGAAATGGCTAAAAGAAATGTGGTGATTATACTGATTGAATAGGTGCACATTATGTGGTTTAAGGTATTGACTGGTATATAAATGGTATATGTTTACTATGATTGATTTTAGATGATTGTATAGGTTGTTATACTTTAATGATATTACTCCATGTAATTCCACGCTACGGTCACCGTAGTTGGTTCTTACTCCCTCTGCTTTTCCTTGTCTATGTGTTATATATGAGTTCAGGATGTTGCTGTGGCGTCGTGGATGTTTGCTGATGGGAGTATAGACTGGAGTAGTCGTTTTTGTATTCCGAAGTTATATTTGTATGATGTATGTAATATGAGAAATATGTTGAAGTAGCTATGTTGTATAAATGAACTTTTTTGAAAGATGCAATAAGATTAGCATGAATACCTTTATCAGTGTTGTAATTGAAACAAAGGATAATTGTATGAATTATGGATTAGAATAGAATGTGATGTAATGTTTTGATGAAAAAGTATTATTGATTATTTCCACATTTTGAATTGGGAAACTTAACTAATATTTGCATTTAATAAAGTTTTCAAAATTTTCGAGTTATGAAAATCGGGTCGTTACATTTAACGCTTGAGATTTATCAGGCAATAAATAGATATGACCATAACGTGAATAATCATCAATGAAGGTAATGAAGTATTTTTCTTTATTGAAATAATTAACATCAAAAGGTCCACAAATATCAGTGTGTATTATTTCAAGAAGCTTAGTGCTTCTTGTGGCTCCCTTCTTTGTGTGTTTTGTTTGTTTACCTTTAATACAATCCACACATATATTCGGATCAGTAAAATCTAAATCCGGAAGGATTTCATTCTTTACTAATCCTTTCATTCTCTCTTTGGAAATATGTCCCAAACGCTTATGCCACAAGTAAGCAGAACGTTCATCAATTAAGCCACGCTTAATTCCAACGTTATGATGCAAGGTTAAAAGTGTTTCAGAAAAAAGATTATCAAGATTTAACTTGTACAATCCATCACATAATATACCATTACCTATCAAATGAGTATATTTATACAAACAAAAACATTCATTTCCAAATTTAAAAGAGTAACCAGCAACATCAAGTTTAGATAAAGAAACCAAATTCCTAGATATATTAGGTACATAAAGGGTTTCAAATAAATCTAAATGATGTCCAGTGTCAAAGATTAAACGATAAGTCCCGACAGCTTCCACTAGAACCTTCACTCTATTTCCCGTAAAGACAAATTTTTCATTTGGTCTTGTAGTTCGGGTCGTAATGAATCCCTGCATAGTATTAGAAACATGAGTAGTACATCTAGAATCAATCCACCAAGTATTATAAGGAACTTCTGCTAAGTTTGATTCAAAACATACATAAGCACTAGGCTTACCTTTCTTTTCGAACCAACCTTTGCGTTTTGGACAATCCTTTTGGAAATGTCCAATCTTTCGACAAAAACGACATTTATTGTCATGATGTTCCTTCTTGTGGATTTGAGAAGATGACTCGTTAATCTTTAAGAGTCCCTTCCCTTTCTTGTCATGTTTCTTACTGACTTTCTTTCTAGCTCCTCGATGATTAACATAATTGATGGAATGATTTCCTTAGCTCTTCATTCTGGTTTCCTCTTGAACTAACATACTATGCAATTCATGCATATTCCATTTATCTTTCATGGTGTTATAGTTCATTTGGAAAGGACCATATTCAGAAGGTAATGAATTTAATACAAATTGCACAAGGAAATTCTCATCCACATCCATTCCCAATGTCTTAAGTCTTGCTGCAATGTTTGTCATTTCAATGACATGTTCATGCATAGGACGAGAACCATCAAATTTCATGGTGGTTAACGTACTCATTAGTGTCCCAACAAGAGACTTGTCAGCAGTTTGGGAGCGCTCTTCCACAAACTTTAGCATTTCTTTAGCACTTTCAGTTTTAGGAAGAGCTGACTTAATGTTGCCAACAATACTCATTCGCATATACATTAGACTTAATTTGTTTGACCTTTCCCAATTCTTATAATGAACTTTATGTTCTTCAGTGCTTATATTTGTAATAGCACTTGACTTATCTTCTCTAAGTGACAAATCTAAATCCATTACCCCAAGGTAAAATTGGATTTGTTCACTCCATTCAGAGAAGTTAAGTCCATTGAAAATTGGAACAGATGAGAATTGCGAATGCAAAGCAACAAGTACTGCAATCAATAAAATTAAAAGAAAACATTAAGGCTTTGAGTCACATGCTAAATTAATTCAAACTATTTCATAAGTGCATATTAATGTTCACCTTTGGGTAATCCATCAATATACCATACTAGACATAATGACACTAAAAGAAGTCACATAATTTGACAATGATACATGCATATATCAGAAACATTTATTATCTTTGGATATATAAATATAACTAATGATGCATTTACACTACCAACATTTATGCTCATTGATTATAAGAACAAACAATCAACATTTGGGCGATTCTTAACTGTTTTATAATAATGAACTTCAATTTACTCATAAACATTCATAGCATCAAATTAATGAGTAAATGAAATATGATCATACAATTTGGAATTAAACAAATATAAAGATTTGACCACTTTGGTGATTAACAAATCTATCATACAATAAGTCCAAACAAATAAAATATGATCACATAATTTGGAATTAAATAAACATAAAGATTTGACCACTTTGGTGATTAACAAATCTATCATACAATGATTCCAAATATCTAACAAGTCATAATATTATACATACACATGACACACAAACTTGCACATAAATTATAGAGTTACATATATTCATGAAACAATTTGCATTAAAATTCAAATGAAATTGCAGTATTACTTCTCTATTAAACACTATACATAACATTACTTCTCTGTTAAACACTATAACGTTATATATATAAATTTAGGGGAGGGATCCACTTACTCCAAAAAACACTTACTCTTCATCTTAGCCATCCAATCTTGAAAAATTCAATGGTTTAGATGTACTCACCAATTCAAACCATTGGATTTCCAAGAATGAATGGTCATGATGTGGAGTAAATGTTTTTCCACTTACTCTTGGAGTAAGTGGATCCCTCCCCATAAATTTATTATTGTTATTCTATTTCTCTTATTTATATAGTATACATATATAAAACAGAATAATATTAACGTATAAAAACAGAAACATAGTCTAGAGTACTCATAGAACTAAAACAGATTTAAAAATAAAACAGAGCAATATATATGTACTGGTATTGTGTAAAACTTCTGCACAATGTTACACAAAAGAGCCATTTTTTCATGAAACAGTGCAGAATATATATAAAACAATAATAATGCATAATAAAACAGAGTGCATACAAAACAGAATGTATAATGGAACATTAAACCCATTTCAATTATATATACATAACAAAACTGCAGTGTTACATATATCCATTAGACCATAATACTGTTTTGATAAGATTCACTTATATGTATGCGCGTTCTTAAAATATAAACAGAACTAAAAATTAGCATAGTTCTGTTCGCATAATGCATAAAAAGAAATCAGAATGCATAGTTGTAGAAACAGAATTGGAAAAATCTCCTTCTAATAGAAAATTCTTCATGTTCTATGTATATATAATATATTTGCATTATACTGTTCACAATTCTTCTTTTATATTTATGTCATAAATTCATAGAATAGGATGCAGAAAATAGTACTAGTCATGCTCTCTTATAAAGCGAAGAACAGAAGTAAAACATTTTTCTTCATATTCTGTTTAGTTGTTTTCATTAAAGATGCAGCGGAAATAATAATTATATATGAGTTCTCTAAACATCCAAGAACATATTTCAAAACATCATTTAGGATCGAACTATTATCAATGGAAAACTATAAGTTCTTAAACACAGTGCTCTGATACCACATGTAAGTTCATCCATGAAAAACATGAAAATAGATCTTTAGAATTTATAGCTTTCACATAATAAGAATGGTTATGAATTACCTCTTTCCATGGCGATATGATCCTCCACTATGTGTTGTGTGTTGTTCTTGTCAATAGAGAAACTCTTCTATCTCTTTCCCTTCCTTTCTATGCGCTTCCTTTAGTGATGGCTATAGAGACAATCTTTATGGGCAGAGATAGAGACAGTGTTTCAAAGTCCTTTTCAGATAACAGTATAGTGCTTCCATCAAGCACTATACTCTTTCTCAAGAGTCTTACCATTTCATTGACAACTCTTTATTCAAGAGTTGTGTCATTCAATCAATTAAATGGTATGTCCCTTCATGTCACAAGAGACATTCTTACATTCTTAACCATACGACAAAAAAACATCACCGGTGCATTGTAACGGGTATCTTGCTAATATCTTATGAAATGAGAACCCCATCTTATAGAATTCAATGTAAATTACATATTGGCACATGCACGCTGACCATGTACATGTGTATACTCACAAAAAAGAAGACAAACAACAACAAAACTAAAGAATAACATTTTGTTGAATACTAAATCAAAATTCTTCTTTCTTTTCAAATTTGCAATTTATCTAATCATAATCTAATCTAAATTACAGGTGTGATTAAGTTAATTTGATAATTTGTTTTCTTAAAAAAAAAAAAGATTTTATCCAAACAATTTTTTAATTTTTATTGATTGAATTTTTACAACATTTATTATGTTTATTAAAGAATTTTTTAATGTCTAATTTTGTTAAATATAATAATATGGAGACAAATTTTGCAAAATTGGAAAAGATTACTTAAGGGCTAAATTAAAATTGTACTCTATAATTTTAGGTGTCATTTGGGAATAATATGTGTAATATCACGATGAATGACACCTATCATGTATTTTACATTCAATACTATACGATGAGGTTGACATTGTATAATTTATTAGATTGCGACTATTTATACTATATTGAAAAATGATCATTTTTTGCACAATAAAGTAAGTTTGAGGATGAAAAACACACCGAAAAAAATAGAAAGAAAAATTCTATATAAAAGATAAGGATGAGAGACCAAAATGCACTTTATTAGTTTGGGTGTTACTTAGAAATGAAACCCACATTCGGAAAAAATTGTCACGTAAGAAATGTGATTAGGGTTTTGAAGATAAAGTTAACATAATGACTATAAAGGATGAAAAGCACATATAAAAAATAGAAGGACTAAAATCACATAATTGAGAAAGTTAAGGGATCAAAAGTACATTTCAACCAAAAATTAATAACTAAATATTTTCTCATTAATATATCTAAGAATGTAATAATATCTATCCAATATAATTCGAATTACTTATATTTAAGAGTCAATATTGATTAAAAGATGAGAAGTAAATGATGCAGTGACAGTATAAAAAATGTAAGGAATTTTGGGTCACACATGTAATGTTTAAATGTGTTTCAGATCCTATTTTAAGTAGGTAAATTAAAGTGACCTAGATCAAGTAAACTATACGGCTATAGACATAATTGTCATGAAAATTAAAGTGGAGATATCAAAAGTCTTATTTATATTTTATGATGGACAAAATTGAAATAAGAAAATCAAGTAGTATGTTCTTATAAATAATGGTTATAATCCTCAATTGTAGAATACTTTATGAGATATATAACATAAGACACAAAATCATTCTCCTCATCCCATTAGAGGATAAACTAAAGCTAATGATGGTCTACAATTGGAAGGCCAAAAGAACCTACATGTTCTATTATGAACATGCATTTACGTATAAGGACGATGGACATGGAGTTGGTAGATACATGATGGTGAATATATTAAAGTACTATTCCACTCAAGTTCTCGTTCTATATTATATATAGGTAATTTGACATGATTGATTTGGCTATATGAGGATCATAGTGTTCATCATTGTTCATCATCTTTAATAGTATTAAAATTTAAGTATAAAGTCTTTTACCATACTAAAATCTATTAAAGATATTTTCTACAAAAAAAAAAAAACTCTTATAATGTTAAGTCATACATTTTTTATCTATGATTAATAGACTAACAAATGGAATAACAAATGTACTCCCTAACATTAGTAATAGATTTGACGGCACACATGACACATTGATAATGACCACTAAGGTGAGAGTGCCTAAGTGTTATGTAAAGTGATTAAGAAATACTATCTAAGAAACATATATTTTAACATCCAATATATTTTATTGAAAAATTAAAATGTATCATTTTCTCCTATAAACACATTTATATAAGTCACTAATGATTTTTTATATATTTTATTAAAAAATTCATTTTAGATCCATTTAAAACAAATTAAGTAATTAAAATTAAAACTTAAGGGAATATTACATTAAGAACTAGGAATGAAATTTGATGATAAAAATGACACAATTTTTAATGGTCTAACAACAGTGATATGGTTACATTCAATTTTGTTGAGAATCACTATTGTTGAGAAGTTTGGGAACCATATTAATTTTTCTTCTCGTATTTATCAGAATTGCACAATGTAATGATTTTTTTGGTGCATACAATCTAATGATCTTTGATATTATTTTTACATGTAAACCAATTTAAGAAATATGGTAAATATATTAAAAGAATAAAAAATAAATCAAAATCGTAATTTATTTTGTCACCTCCCATTGTTTTTTTTTAAAAAGAACCAATCAATTCAGATTTGGATTCATTTGTAAAATTCAAAACTAACCAAATCACATACCATTTAAAAGTATGTGTTCAATTTTGTAATTTTGTATATATTCAAACTGTAATTATTTATGGAAATAATTCATATATTAATTATATAACAAAGGAAACTTATTCTAGTCATATGTCATCTTCTCATTTTTCCATCCTAAAATGTTCTATGTTATTACTATCTACATTCTCACACTACATCCTCATTTTTTATACATTTTATATTTTAATAATTTAAATGCTAATTAATGTTTTGTCCTTATGTTTTGTTGTGTATAAAAGTAACAACTATTGAACATTAGAGGGGATTGAAATCCCTTTTCACATCCAGATTGTTTTTCTTTCTTTTTCCCAAATCATTTGATTTCTACCACTACCTCTTCATCTCTCCCATACCCATTCATCTCTCTCATAGTTACACTGAAACGGTTCGTTTGCGAGATTTACTTTGTCATCATCACAAAAATATATGTTTTTTTCTTTCTCTTCCAACAACTTTTCTCTTTCTCTTCCAACAACCTTTCTCTTCAATAATCTTTCTCTTCCAACAATCTTTTTTTGTTTACTTTTTCATTGACTTCATTATCTTGTATATGTGTCCTCATTGATTTCATTATTTTGTAGATTCGTTCTTCTCTTTGTTAGCGTCTGATAAGCAAGAGTATCATCCTAAAGGACAACCAAACCTTCAAAACATATGGTATGTATTCAATCTCCCATTTATTAATACATTCAGTTGCAATATTTCATTTATTTGTTTGTTTTTATTGTTAATATATTTATCTTCTTATCATATTTCGTTGTTATCATTTTCTCTCTTCATTTTTAGTTTGGTTTTCCCTTAAAACATATCTACACATTAGTTTTCTATCTCTTCATCTCTTATTTTATTTCACTACGTCAGAAACATCTTTAACAATGTTTCTTCAACAATACTTCCTATAACTATTCTGTTATATACAAGGCGGAGGAACATAGACAACACCTAGTTAAGTGAACACTCTTAATATTGATAAGATGATATAAAATCAACCGCGCATTTATAAATGAATGTTGTTGAATAAGCATTGGTTTGAATTAGTTCTATTTAACAACACTTCTTTTTTGCTACGCTGTTAATTGGAATATATTCAACTACGCCTTTTATTGTGTACTGTTGATGAAATATCTTCTACATCGATTTCTTCAATAAGCACTTTTGATTTGATATCGTATGTGCATTGTTGATTTGATAGGAATTTAAAAATTTATAATTTCTAAACAACATTATCTCATATATTAAAGTGTGTTCATTCCCGAGAGTTATTTTATTTCGTGATGACGATATCACTTCCCCATAATTCTTCAAATTTATATGAGCGATGTTAAATGTGACATATGCATATATTCTATTAAAAGTCACACATTTAACAATGTTTAAATGTGTTTCAGGGTGTACCTTTCTGATGTAGCGAGAAAATTTAGATGTAATGAATTTTTCTACCCCAAATGCATATATAATATGTTCAGTTCTGACGAGTGGTTCAAAAGTTATGTAAAAAAACAGTGATATAGCACATTTAACAATGCTTATTTACGCAAGCGTTGTTGATATGACATCTTTAACGACACTTATTTACGCTTTAACATCGCTTATTTATGCAAGCGCTGTTAAAGATGCCAGATCAACGTATATTGAATATTATTATGATAAAATGTTATTTTTGAAATAACTTTTAAACCACTAATCAGAATTGGACATATTATATATGTATTTGGGGTAGAAAAATTCATTCTATCCAAATTTTCTCACTAGGTCAGGATGGTGCACCCTGGAATTCCAAAAAAACTTTTTTTACTATTTATTTTTTATTTTACAAGTTTTATAGTAATTGTGTTTTGATAAAATTAGTGTAGTTGAAAAGTCACATTAACAACATTTTTTAGAGAGCACCGTTAAAAGTCATAAATTTTTGTTTTAGTTGACACAAATCTTTGTAGATTTAAAAAGAAAACCTCACACACAATAATACACATATCATTCAGCTCTTACTTTTTTCTCTTAGTTTCTCTCTTCAAGCAAGTTATTACCATTCTCTTTGATTAATTTTTTCTCTTTGCATTTACATCTACATTAACTATTTATTTCATATTATAGGAAATGTGAATGTTGAATCTATGTGAAGTTGTTGTTGATTTACCAAACTTGCAATCCCTGTATGTATTTCTTGTATTTGGTTATTATTTTTCATCCATATTTTCTATGTAACTTTTGATTTCAGTCTTATTATAATGAATCTGACCGTATCTTGATGTCCTCTTATTTCTTCGGATAAGGCAGAGAAGAAAATCATGGATTTGTCATCTAAATCTTCGTCACATTCATCATTTTCATTATCGCATATGGTTAACAGAGACAAGTTCACACAATGGTTTGATAAAATGTTTGAAAGAGATTTTGCCTTATTTAATATGAATGCGGTTAAATGAGTGTTGTTAATGGTGACATATCAACAACACTCGTGATGAGCACTACTAAAAGTCATGTACATATATAACAACGTTTGTTGGAGGTGGTGTTGTTGTATGTATGATACAACAGCGCCCACATAACCGCTGTTAAAACATATCATATACTATTACGTTCACATAGACAACACTGTTTTATCCCCAAAATGCCCGCTATTGATTTACATATATGACATAGTGTTTATACACTTTTTTATACAAAGAATCACTACTTTCATTTTTTGTTTTGCATGATTCAGAAATACTTAGAGTATATTCTCCTTTGAATATACTCACTTATTGAGTTTGCTATTTTATTTTCTTGGATGATTTATAAAATATATATTTGTTGCTTATGTTACCGTAGTCACTTGGGCGCATTGAGAATGGTAGAATCAGTTGATCGAATGATCTTCTCTCTTCTTTGACAGTTTGATTATGTTTGATAATTTTTTGAATCGTTTTGTATGATATAAGTAAAGATAATAATATGTCATAAATTTCAACTTTTCTTTTTCTTTTCTTTTTACATCTACTCAATCTTTAATGTGCTAAACTAGTCATAAATTCAAACATTACATTTTTTACGTTTCCTATATAGAAGATGTGTAGTGAAGTGCTCATAAAATATTTAATTAACTAATTAAACAAATTTCTCTATTTTTATATAAAAATATAACAAATATAGATATTTCGTTTTCGCATATAATTTTCTTATATTATGCTCGTAATCAATGACATAAAAATATATAGTTAAAGTTTTGTTAGAATTTAAACCATTCAACATATTTAAGAAATTAAAAAATAAATTTTTATGAGTAAAATTTTCAGTAAAGTTTAAAAACTTTAAAACAAAGCATTGAATCACATTTTATTTTGAAAAACATTGTTCAAGTTTAAACAAAACTTTCTTTTTATATATAAGAAAACATACTAATTTAAAACATTTTATTTGTCTGGACAATTTTATTAAACAATATCCTATAACAATAAAATTGCACTAACCAGTAATTAAAGACATAAAGTTATACAATCAAAGTTCCATTATACAAATTTAAAAAAATCAAGTTTGTAAAGAAATTTATTAACTTTAAAATAAATTATATTATTCACGTTTTCTTTAAAAAATAATATCACGAGCTCTTCATTTGTTTGTTAAGAATCTGATTATATTTCTCATCAATAACAATGATGACGTTAACATATGTGAATGCACATCATATTAGATATAACCTTTATTTTGAAAAATTAAGGCCTAAATACTGGTAAATAATGTGTGATATCAATTAATATATTATTTTAGTTGTTGTAATCCTAAATAAATAATGTCTGTTTTATTTTGAAAAAATATAAACATTTAATGACAACGTTTTCATGTTATTTACATTTATTACTGATGTTCATAATTTTCATTTATTACCATTATTCATACTTTTTCATTACCATCTTTAAAAGATTTTAGTAGCTTTAATCCTAAATAATTAAAACCTCTACTATTAAAAAAAACAAACTATTTAATCACAATGTTCCTATTTCAATGACCATTTATTACTAAAATTTCATTCATATCTATTAAATATCACTTTCAAATTTGTCATACAAAATGATTTAATCTATATTTATTTTAAAAAAATATAAGTAATTAATTACAACGTCTCTTTTTTGTATATTTTTTTAAATGAAATAATAAACGAAATATATTAACAACTAATCAGAAATAATATCTTAAAAATAAAAAAAATTATAAACAAGTTGCATTAAAAAAATAATTAGAAGTAATATCACAAAATTAAACGTTCTTTACATGTACACCCATATTAAGAATGAACAACATACATTTCTATTGTATTTATTACTCAACCCAATATATAGACTATAGAGTGATTAATATTTTATTAATTAATTATTTTCATCTCTAAAACCTTTTTTTACTAATGTTTCAGTTCCCAAATATAAGAAATTAAAACATTTGTTGTTTTAATTACCATTTTTGAATTAAAATCATTGTTGATTTTAATTTTTATTATTCCAATTTAAACATTTTATTTATTGTATAAATTCTAACTCAAGACTTTTCGTTTTTTCTCATTGATAAAATGTTCAATTAATTGTTGCATACATATATATATATATAATAAAATTTTCCATTTATTTTTTTATGTAGGTACATGTGACATTTTTTAATTTTCCATTTAGTGCTACTTTTCATGACATTTAATATTTCCATTTTTACCATTAAGAATTTACACGATACTTTAAGAAGTTTTCAAAGTAATACATGTATTACTTATTAATAGTGAGAAATCTTTTAAATTGTCATTTAATATTTTCTCATACTCTTCAATAGTTAGGGTACGCATGTGGTCGTGTAAAGTCTATCTCTCAATGTTCTTTTTTACCGGTTGTGTAAATGAACGGGTAACATATGGGTTCTTAGTTGTGTCAATGCATGAGATAACATGTGTATTCTTAACCATGTGAATGGATGAGATTTGTTCTTAACCATGCGAACGTACAAGTATCATGTGTGTTATTAACCAAACGAATGCATGAGTAACATGTGTATTGTTAACAATGCGAATATACGAGTAACTTGTGTGTTTTTAATCATGCAACAAAAATATTGCTTTCTCACATATTTTTCCTCTTTCTTTCAATCTTCCATATCTTATATCATCATCTTTCTTTCTCAAATCTCATACCCAAGCATAATTAACCTTCTCATAGGTAAGACTTTTTAAACATTTTTTCTCTCTCCAGTCACTCATTGTACTCTTCGTCACAAGTTAATAATTTATTTATCTTCCTAATGACTTCAATTCTCAATGTTTAATTTTTCACACGTAAATTTTCACAACTGAAGAACTTAGAGTAAGATTTTTATAACATGTATATTTATTTTCTGTCACGAGTTAACATTTTGTCTACATTTCTCATAACTTTTCCATATTTAATTATTTATAGGTAAATTTTTCATAAACCGAAGAACTCAAGTGTAAGGCTTTTCTAATATTTTTCTACCTTTTCATTCACTTATTTTACTTTTTGTCAAAAGTGAGCATTTTGACTATATTCCTCACAACTTATTCATGTTGAATTTTTCACAAAGAACTCACGGATAAGATTTTTCTAACATTTTCTCACTATTTACTCAATCATTTTCCTTTTTATCATAAGTTAACATTTTGTCTATCATAACGACAACTTAATGTTTAATTTTTGACAAAGAAAATTTCCCTTCCATAAATAACTTTCTACTTGTTATCAATTTTATCATTTCAAATTGTTTGATATATGTTATTTTTTATTTTACACATTTCTACTATACTAATTTGACTTCAATAGAAGAAATATGCATGTCACTCACAAGTATACTGCTAGTCTTCTTAGAAAATCTTGGTTACAACATTTTTTAAATCCTAACCGTGTGCATGTTTCATAGGCCATTCTTTAATAAAAGTAATTAATTTTATTAATTTTTTTAAAATAAGTTGATCCTAAATCGGTCCAGGAACTAGCCATAATGGTTTACAAAGCTAAGAAGCATTGCAAATCGAATAAATAAAACTCTTATTTATTTCATTATTATAGTAAATGTAAGAAAAGACATATGAAACCATATAATTACATTATAGTTTGAGTAATATTGTTTTTATGACCACAACAAAAGCCACAAATACACCAACAAACTCCAGTGAAGCAATATCTTTTACAAGGTTGACGTCCAGGACCACATTGATTATAGTTAGCACAATCACTATCTTTCTTACATAGTAAATTTGGGCTAGCTGAAGCTTCTGAAATTGGAAATTCTGAAAAAAATTGAATCAAATTTATGTAATTAAAAATAAAATAAGAGTTTGTATGATTAGTAATTATGCACATTGGGGAAGAGATCATACCTTGAATTGTAGTTGAAGCTAGAAACCAAATCATGAAAGCTAGCATTAAGGATAACTTAGCCATAAATATTTTAGTTTGATTAAATTACTATGAAGCTCTATATTTATATATTTGGAGATCAGAGAAGATGTTGAAATATGCTAATGAAGTCATTTTAGCTAAGCATTTATAGAGTGTTTTTTGTTTTTCATTGTATTTCTAGAATTTTCTTATTTCTTCTCTTTCAACCACACAACATCAGGTACTAGCAATTATTTAATTTATCTTGGTTGTCACAATAAATTCCAAGTTTTCAATTTAATTTTTTTATTTCAGATATTTTAAAAGTGTACAAGTAAAACCGATCACTTTTATTTTGTATTTTTAGTGCTCTTATTTTCCTGAATATATATAGTGTGATTAACTTGAGAATAATTCTTATATAAAAATTATGAGAATAATAAATATGAGTCATATAATCATATATGATCACTTAAAAAAGTTATATATGTTTATATTTTAATCTTGAACTTTTAAATAATATCTTTTGATTCATATTTTCATTTAAGTCACTTCTTATACTTTTGAAAAGAACCTAGTTTACACAATATTTGATATAAAAATAACCATTTATAACTTAATCAATTTAATTGTATGAATTTTAGGAGCATATCAAAATATTTATTTAAATTTATGATTTACTAATTCTTGTGCTAAAATGTAGTTTGAGTTTGAAATTATTAGAAGATTTGATAAACATTAAATTAGATATAACAAAATATTAAATTTAAATTGATGGGTGGAACTCACAAAATAAATTTACAAGAGATTTGAAACTAAAATAATATATGTATTGGGGATAGATAGAACCCCTCGACGCCGTTGATCCAAGTGTGATTATTGCTAATAGAGCTTTAAATTTGGTTGAGGTGGGTAAAGGAGATTTAAACAGGATACAACTGTTAGAATTCTCTATGAAATATCAATCCTAGAATCTTAAATTTTATGATTCTCACACAGAATATAAAACATATATTTCAATCAATATCATATCTGAATCATCCATATTCTCAGATTTGTTCTTTTGTATGCGTTCGTAGAGAGATTTTTGGTATGATGGTCTTCCTCAACCAAATTCTTGATTCCTCTTAGGACCTTCGTTTTCTCTCTGACAGGGGGAGATGAAAACTATGTTTGATTTGATGTATTGAGGACCATAACCTTCATGATGTGTTAACTTAATAGGGTTCCCATTATTCCCTATGGGTTAACTACTCTGGGTATCCCGAATCCCATATCCATTTTCAGTTTATTTTAGAACTCAAAATGGTTGTCAATAATAAGATCACTTATTTTATAACCCAAAAATAAATAGGCGATATAATTGTATAAATATATGATGTCTATCTTAATTAGAAATTATGAATTTCTAACAACACAAACTGAAAACTTTTTGGTGCAATCTCAATAGCAAATGGTTAACCAAGTCGCTGCTAAGGAGTCTAGACTGGTTGGCAAACTTTGGGCAGAGGAGGTTGAGGTTGATTCTGAGGAGGAGAGGGTCCAAGATGAGTCATTTTCTAAGGTCCTATCTGAATCTCAAAAGAAAAAATTGAGAAAGAGAAGTAGTCTTGTGAAGGTGCATTGTACCCGAAGGGGGTTTATCTCAAAGTTACTTAATGAAGGTCATTTATTGGAATTGCAGGGGCTTTGGTAGCCCATATACTAAGTTAATGTTGAAGAACTTTGGCAAAGATAATAATCTGTATTTGATTTTTATTTCTGAACCTATGATTTTGCTTGAGAGCGTTAATCCTCTTTATTGGAATTGTTTGAAGCTCAAGCTTTTCTGGTTAAGTTGTCCAATTTATGGGGCTTGTGCAAGATGGACTTAGATCCCATTATTTCTAATTCTGCTCAGAATATCTCTATTGCTTTGGAGGTGGAAAATGCCAAAAAAAATTGTTTGTGTTGTTTATGCTCACTCCAATTACTTACATAGAGCGTGAGAGGAACATGGCTGATGCACCAGCTCAAACTGATGCCGATAGCTCGGCAGATATATTAGTCCTATTACACGAGTGTAAGCTCTTGGCTATTGTCTTTCAACAATTGTAACTTGTGTGATTGTGTTGGCAGAAAAACAAAAATTCCCATCATTTCGACAGAGAAGACAAAGAGCTTGGGATTTGATAATTTTTACCTTTTGAAAGAAAAGAAGTTTGTCAACTTCTAATTCCTGGTATCCCCTTGTTGTGGTGTGGCATTTTGGAGAGTTCTTTTCAGGTTAATTGCATAGTTATTAAAACCGTTTCGTGCCGGCCGGTTGAACCGGTAAACCGGTGAATTGGTCCCAATACCGGTACGATACAATAATTACACCTGCCATGCAATTATACCGATAAAACCCGGCCAAAACCGGTCATACCGTCCGGTTTTCAATTGAACCGTACC
Source organism: Lupinus albus (assembly GCA_009771035.1). Classification (NCBI taxonomy): domain Eukaryota; kingdom Viridiplantae; phylum Streptophyta; class Magnoliopsida; order Fabales; family Fabaceae; genus Lupinus; species Lupinus albus. The sequence continues at coordinate 2,237,738 of CM020016.1, forward strand.
AGTCATACCGGTCGATTTTTATTTAAAATTAATTTTGTAATGAAAATAAAAATAATTATTGTTTTTTATTGATTTTTCAACATTAATGTTAATATATTATGCAATATATCAAACTTTACCGGTATGTGGTTTAATTAGTGAACCACCGGTTAAACCGATATGCCACTGTACCAGTACCCCTATCAGTTTAATGACCGGTACGGCATTAATAACATTGGTTAATTGGGTGTTGTGTAGTATCTTAGTAGAATTAATTTTGGATTATTGTGTACATGTAGCTTGTGAATTAGCAATTGTCTTTTGTCAATTTGGTTCTTGGATTATATCTTTTGTTTGCCTATTTATAGGTTTTGGGTCTTCTAATTTCTTTATGGATGTTCATGATTACTCTTATTAATATAAATATGTGGGTGTAGTTACAACTTTGCTTAAAAAAAAGAAGATAATATGTACATTATTTACTCTCATATGTCTAGTTAAACATTTACAGATTTACTACTAAGGGGGAACATTGAGTTCATTAGTATTTCTATATTAATTTTTTTACCCATGTTTTGTATATGGTGATTTTTTATTTTATTTTTCCCTAAATTGATATAATTAGTGGTGTAAAATCTCGCTAGATCTCTAGGATGACCAAAATGTCAAAAGTTCGATTCTTGGAAGTAACACTTATTGGGAGTGACGATTAGTTCATTACTCAAAAGGTGAGAGAATACCTTTGGCAGTATCAAAAAATATTAGATGAGTTGAATCATGCTTTCTCAAACTTTCAATTTATTCGTGTTAATTGATTATTTGTAGTAATTGTTGGATATCAATTATAATTTCATGTTTGAGATACAATCAATGATTTAATAGTTATTATTAATTGGGAAGATAAATAGTAAGTTTAATGTTACTTTTTCATTATTTGATTGATAAATCTTTTGTGAAAACATGCTTAAAAGCTATATGTTCATTAATAATTTGATTGGGTTAAATAATTTACATAGTAAACTTTAATATTAATTTTGGTGGATTGTGAACCTTAGTCATCTTCTATCCCATTGAATATGAATACACTTATTTGTTCTCCTTTATTATTTATCTTTCCTTAAAATATGCATTTGTTAATCTTGTTCCTAGTTTTGAATATTTTAACCTTAACTAAACTTTAGTGGTTGAATGAGGTAATTTATCTCCTTATATCATAAGATACATTATTCTCTTATTTTAAAAACTACTTTTTAAATTAAAATATATTAAAATGTTGTATCAATTAAATTTAATATGAGAATTTATGGAGAAACAAGAATGTACAACTTAAAGGAGTCTTACATATGGGGAAACAAGCATGTACCACTTAAACTAATAACCCATAAGTAATTAATTAATTAATGTATACTTAAATTAAATTAAGGTAAGTGCACTCTCCTTAAATTAAATTAATTAATTAATGTATACTTAAATTAAATTAACACACACATACATATATATATATATATATATATGATTTGTATTCACATTTTCCCTGAGAAATAAAATTTAGTAAGTCAACATTTGAAAAATAAATTCAATGCAAAATTTCCCAAAAAATAGAAAATAGTCAAATAGACTTTAATTTTTGGGTAATTGAATTGACTTTAGTTTTAAGAGTGTATTAATGAATAAAATTTTATAATATAAATAATTATTAAATTGATTAATGTATATTTTTTAGTTTATAGATGTGTATCTTCCGTATGAGACAATGACATTTAAGAAAAGAACATTCACAATATAATTAACGATAACCTATGAGACAATGACATTTAAGCCAAGAACATTCACAATATTATTTCTTATTAGTTTTTAGTATAATTGATTTATCATTTTCTATTTTTTTAAAGTATATAAAAGGGGACATTGTAATTAAATGGAAATGAGAACATTTAATTAAATTTTTAGATTTTTGTAAAAATAAAGCATACATTATTTTTCAACTTGAATATCATCATCTATATCACCAATAAGCACTACATTAAATGATAATATGTATTTCTATTCCCTTAGACATGTTCATCGGTTTTATTTATCTCTTAATGATCGGCGATATTTATTCAAAGTAATTATTAATTATTAATTATTAGTTTGCAACTAATTAGTGATATTTATTTAAGTTGTCGATATTTATTCACTTATTCGATTACAAATTACAATAGTATAACAAAATTTATTGTCATTATTCAGTTTTTATTCCTTATGAATTTTCATTTATTGTCATTCAACTATGTATTTTTTATATGAATTTTTATTTTATTATTCACACCAACTATTATTAGATCTCGAGACTAATTCTCTCCAATCGTTATTATTCTATAATTATCCACAATTCATATAAATGACAATTTTAGTACTTAAAATGTTTGTGTAGGTGTAAAAAGAAAGGAAAACAAAATGTTAGAATTTATGACATTTTATTGTCTTTAATTATATGATACAAAACAATTTAAAAAGTTGTAACAATGCAATCAATTCTCAATGCAGAGAGAGAATATCATTCCATTTATGACATAATCAAACTGCAAAAGCAAAGAAATATCATTCCATTATATATTTATTGGTTCTAACATTTTCAATGCAGCCAAGTGACTGCGATAGCATAAGCAACAATTCAAAAATCATGTTAACAATTAATAAAATGCACCTATGTGACATAGAAAATTGTCCATTGAAAATCCAAACATTAGTGCTTTTGAGGTATTATTTACTTACACGATACATTTGAGAGAGAAGTAAAAAATCATGGTGTCATTTTTTAATAAATATATAACATATGTATTGGTTAGTGAATTCAATTAAAGTATAAGATGAAGAAAAATTGTACTCATAGTATATTTTAGTTATTTGAATAAAAAATGAATATAATGATTATTTGAATAAAAAAGTTCATAAAAATAAAATAAGAGATGAAGAGATATAATAATAAACTCCGGAGAAGCTTTGAAGGGATAACCAAAATGGAAATGAAAGAAAAAATGATTATTGTAACACCCCAAATTTTAATATATAGTATCAGTCCTGGAAGCCTCGCTTGATCGAGAGATTCTCGCCTGAGCGAAAAAGGATCAGCTGGGAGGGTGAAATCCTGGACTATACCGGAGGATTCTCGCCTGGGCGAGAAATGGCAATTTTGGGCTGTTGACACAGTGTAATCGATTACACTCTGCTGGTAATCGATTACACACTGCTGGTAATCGATTACACTCTTCTGGTAATCGATTACATCGTATTAAAAGCATCAGATATGTGCATCTGACACAGTGTAATCGATTACACATTTCTGGTAATCGATTACACATTGCTGGTAATCGATTACACATTTCTGGTAATCGATTACACATTTCTGGTAATCGATTACACATTTCTGGTAATCGATTACACATTTCTGGTAATCGACTACATCGTATTAAAAGCATCAGATATGTGCATCTGACACAGTGTAATCGATTACACACTCCTGATAATCGATTCCACACTCCTGGTAATCGATTACACACTCCTGGTAATCGATTACACCGTATTAAAAGCATCAGATATGCGCATTTTTCATGTTGTAATCGATTACACCATGAATTTATCAAAATTAGACATCCTACATTGCTGACATTTGGATTACAAGGGTTTATTTTTGTAATAATATATACTTGTTCATTTAAAAAAAATACTTTCCTCGATATGGTAATTACTGATACGTATATAACTATTCACTATTGCATTCAATATTGATTTGGCAATTTTGTCATTGTATATAAAAAAAATATTAATTTTTAATGATTTTTTGTGGTGTCATTATTACATGATACATTTTTTCAAAATAGGTTGTGCAATTACCATTGTAGGTATTTAATATAGGGGTTTGCTAACATGGGGAATGTGTATTTTCAGTTAGGTACATGTTAGCAATGTGTACCAAAAGATTTGGACAAAATTACCCTTGTAACATGTTTTAGTAACTAGGGGTACTTATGTAATTTAACTTCAAACAGTGTAATCGATTACATCATTCATGTAATCTGATGCTTTTACAACGTGAAAAATGCGCATATCTGATGCTTTTAATACGATGTAATCGATTACCAGGAGTGTGTAATCGATTACACTGTGTCAGATGCACAGGTCTGATTAGTTTATCAGCATGTAATCGATTACCAGGAGTGTGTAATCGGTTACACTGTGTCAACAGCCCAAAATTGCCATTTCTCGCCCAGGCGAGACAACTCTCGCTCAGGCGAGAATCCTCCAGTATAGTCCAGGATTTCACCCTCCCAGGTGATCCTTTCTCGCTCAGGCGAGAATCTCTCGATCAAGCGAGGCTTCCAGGACTGATACTATAATTTTAAAGATTAAAATTTAGGGTGTTACAATTATCATTTTCATTTATTAATATTGTACATACATTATTATTATTATCTTTAAAATATTTTAGCATATTTAATCCTGAATAATTAAGGTCTCCATTATTTTGAAAAAGAATCAAATTAAGTAATTACAACTATCATATTTCAATTATCATTTATTACTAAAATTTCCTTTCTATATATTAAAATATTATTTTCGAAGTTTTCATACTAAATGGTTAAACTCATATTTATTTCAAAAAAAAAAAATCTATGTAATAATTACAATGTCCCATTTTGTATAATTTAAAAAAAAATACTAAATAATAAACTAATTACACATGTAATAAAAAATAATATCCTAGAAATAAAAGAAATTATAAACAAGTTACATTAAGAAATAATAACAATAATATCATAAAATTAAACAAGTTCTCCATATGTACGTGTATATTAACAATTAACAATATGTTTTTATTGTATTTATTAGTTACCCAAATATATAGATTATAGAATATGAAAATCAATATAAAAAAAGTACAAATGTATGGATAACATGTGTGTTTTTTAACTATGTGATTGCACTGATCACATGCGTTCTTAACAATACGAATGAACATGTAACATGTGTGTTTAACCATGTGAATGTACATGTAATGTGTGTTTTTAATCATACGACAAAAATACTATCTCGTGCAAATGCACGGTTACTTGCTAGTTACCATATGTAGGAAAGTTTTTTTTTTAATGAATGAGTATATATTGTTACAAAAATAACCCTTTGTAATCCAAATGTCAGCAATGTAATATGACTATTTTTGTAAAATTCACAGCCATTTGAATTCTTATATAGATAGTAGATATCAGTAATTACCATATCTAGGAAAGTATTTTTTTTAAATGAACGAGTATATATTATTACAAAAATAACGCTTTGTAATCCAAAGGTCAGCAATGTAGGATGTCTATTTTTGTAAAATTCACAGCCCTTTACATTTTTATATAAATTGTTTTATTTATTAAATACCTACAATGGTAATTACACAACCTATTTTGAGAAAACGTATCATGTAACAATGACACCACAAAAAATCATTAAAAATTAATATTTTTTTGATATACAATGACAAATTTGTCCAAATCAGTATTGAATGCAATAGTGGATAGTTATATACATATCAGTAATTACCATATCATTATTGAATGCAATAGTGAAGAGTTTATATACATATCAGTAATTACCATATCTAGGAAAGTATTTTTTTAAATGAATGATGAGTATATATTATTACAAAAATAACCCTTTGTAATCCAAATGTCATCAATGTAGGATGTCTATTTTTATAAAATTCACAGCCCTTTGCATTCTTATATAGATAGTAGAAGTAGAAGATAGTAGATAGATAGTAGATATCATGACATTTTTCGATATATGTAGTTAGCCATACCTAGTGAGATTTAGACTTGATTGGTGTTTTTAAAAAAAAAATGTTTTCAAAAATATGAAAGGAATAAAATTTAGAAAATAGAAAATCCAAAATATAGAGTTAGAGGTGTCAAAACGGGCTATCCATGGGGTTTGGGCTAGCTAGGAATGACAGCGGGTCAGAGTCGGGTTTGTGCTTACCCAATCCCGAACCCGAAATTCAAAACCCGAACCCGAATTAAGCAGGGTTGGAAATAACAATACCATCCCCGAACCCGAAAAAAACTCGAACCAAAACATATATTATTTATATTAAATTATATTGTGTGTGTGAAATTTATATATATGGAGAAAGATCCACTTACTTCAAGAGTAAGTGAAAAAAACCTACTCCACATCATGATCATTCATTCTTGGGAAATTCAATGGTTTGAATTGATGAGTAATCTAAACCATTGGATTTTCCAAAATTAGATGGCTAAGATGTGGAGTAGGTTTTTTTCACTTAATCTTGGAGTAAGTGGATCCCTCCTCTATATATATATATATAGCTTATATTTATATATATATATATGTGTGTGTGTGTGAAATTTATATATATATATATATATATATATATATTTTATATATATATATATATGAAATTTATATATATAGCTTTTATATATGTATTTAAGTGTAATTTTATAATTTTATATATATATTAATCGGGTTCGGGGTAGATTATTAACAATACCAAACCCGAATTCGAACCCGAAATTTGAACCCGGGTAAAACCCGAACCCGAACCCAATCACATAGGATTTTCCCCGTTAAATTTGGGTTGGATTCGGGCGGGTACCTGCGTGTTCGGTTTTCATTGTCATCCATAGGGCTAGCCCGCATCGGGTTCGGGCTAAACCGGGCCGGGCTAAAAAGCCTGAATACAATTTATGCATATCAAAATATAGCTCAAACCCGCCCTAAGCGTGTTGTGGCGGGCCGACCCGCATAATATTAACAAAATTTATTTAAATTTTAACATATTTAATATATTTTATATGTATATATATCATTTGATATGAATGCATAACTTTTTAAACATAATTGTTATACCCAATGCAACTAAACTTATAAATACAATGACATGTATTTGAGTTAAGACGTGATGTCAATTCTACATATATGATTCATAACATAACTCATTTATTAAATATCTTATTTCAATTAGACTCTCAATTTCTAACACAATATAATTTGTAACTTCACTTCAATATAATAAATGGATACATTAAAAAATAATATTACTTTGGTTTATAGTAATAATAGTATAGACTCATATTCAGAATGAATTCTATGTGTTGAAGTGTAACCACCATCATAATAATTCTTTACTTTGTGTATGGATATATTTTGTATGCTCTTTACCAGCACTTTCATTGTGAACTGTTATGTTAAATTTGGTTATGTGGACTGTGGAGTTCTCTATGGTAAACAATTAAGTTTTCTATCCTCATTGTAAAAGTTATTTTATTTATTACGTTTTTGTTGTAGAAGTTAAATCTAATTAAATATACAATCAAGAAAAGAAAAATGGAATCTATATGATTTAATGTTCTCATTTAATTTGATAATTATTTTGCTAATGTGCTTAAAAGGATATTAAGCAAAATAGGAAAAATAATATAATGTTTAACTTGATAACATTATTGTAATTTATAAATATTTATGTTATAAACATTACTCTATTTTTTATTCAAAGTTCATAACACAATATTTATCATCTATTATCTATTTTTTATTATAAGTTATTTTGTAAAATAATTTTCACCTTAAGCTTATTATCAAGCCAAATGTCCCAAAAAAAGTTTTAAAAAATGGGTAGCCCGAATCCGGTTTTAAGATAGTCCGACCGATCCGGGCTAAAAACCTGGATTTACTAAAAAGTGTCAAATATAATATCCAAGCTCCACAAAAATCCGGGTTGTGGCGGGCCAGCCTGCATGAGCCCACCCATTTTGACACCTCTATATAGAGTTATTTAATTGAGGATTCATTTCATATTATTATTGGATTACATGCCTATGTATTTCAAAATAATGTAAAATTTGGTATAAGAAAAGTTATTAGAAGGTATAAGTGAGAGGTGAGTGCTGAAATATATTATGGTATTTTATGTTAATATTGTATTTGACTAATAATTAGTTTAAACACATTTATGTTTTGCATAATAAGCAATCACCATAAATTCAATTTTATTAAACCATGTGTAAAATATATTAGTGAGTTAGTTAAGAGTTAAGTAGAATTAAGTCTGTAGTATTTTGTGTATATTAGATCAATTAATTTCTTTGTAATCCAATTCATTCATTCAATTAATGAAATACACTTAATTTTTTTGGCTCTTTGATTTCTAATATGATATCATAGCAACATAATTATATCATTCACCTGTAGAGGAATAGAGTTATTCAAGGAGTTCAAGGAAAGAAGTGTTTGAAGAAGATTTTGCAATAGCTCAAAGGAATGCTTACACTTTTTGAGTCTAACAACCAAGTTTTAAGCCAAAATCAAAGAATCTGTGTTCAACTTCTTGTTCTCTTTCTTTATTATTATCCTTTACATTATTCATATTCTCTATTTTTCTCAATACTTCTTGATATCCGTGAGACAAATATTGCCCATATTTCATTATATTATTCTCTTATTATTGATGACCAAAAATTGCTCCATTTTAAAGTGGCGGTGCAATTACACCGACATTTATATATATATATATATATATATATATATATATATATATATATATAAATAAAAAGAAGCTTAACCAAAAATTGCTCATATTTCATCACATTATTATCTTGTTATTATCTTCTTGATCAATTTTTTCTTCATATTTCATCATATTCTTCTTTTGTTATTCTTGAACAAATATTGTTCATATTTCATCATATTCTAGATTTCTCTCATTATTTAGCTAAGAAACCAGGATGTTATTCTTGAATAATAATATTATTTGTAATCATTTGATCTTTTTTCTATTGGGTTGGTTCTTAATGACAACATTATTACTTTCAATTTCAGTTCATTTTCATCTAATAACTCTTCTATTAATTATGTTACCACAATCTTGTTAGCTTCATGTGATATATTTTGAAGAATTCTTCTACCTTGAATTTTTTTCACTTAATATCTCAACTCGAGTGCAATAGATTTGGTTATGCGCTGCATTCCCTTCGATTGAAGGGGTGTTGCAATATACTTTGTTACTTTATGTTAATATTGTATTGGACTAGTAATTAATTTAAACTCTCTTAACTTTTGTATAACAAACAATCATTATAAATTCAATTTTCATGATTAAAGCATGTGTAAAACATATTAGTTAGGTAGTTAAAAATGAGGTAGAGTTAAGTCTATTTTATTTTCTATATTATAGGTAGTTTAGTTAATTTATTTGTAATCCAGTTCATTCAATTCAATCAATGAAATACACATCACTTTCTTGCTCTTTGATTTCTAATAGTATCAAAGGATCCTCACTATATATATATATATATATATATATATATATATATATATATATATATATATATAGAGTTACTCACATGAGAATAATGTATTATTATGATAAATGAGAACATTTAATATGAATCATTGAAGGTTATTTGAATGATCAATATTAAAAGATATATGCATATGACTATTGTGTAACCAATAACTAATTTTTAATCTTAATATAAGATCCAGATTTAATGTTCAGATAGTTTTTATATGGGAACTATTATCACTTCCCTCGTCCCATATATATATATAAGAGTAAATTACACTCACATTCCATGAGTTTTAATGAAATTACACAAACCACTCATCTCTTCTTTGTCCTTACATGAATCATCCCTCCCTCCTACATGAACTACCCCTAGTTTTATACATATATTACACTGACTACCATGCATGTTATAAAAGTGTAATATTTTAAACAAAAAACGTACGATGAATGTAATTAAGTTAAACAAAATATTGTATATTGTGTAACACTTCAAATAGTACAAAAGTCAGTGTTTCGTTATTATTTTTGTGTCATTACAAAATATATTAATAATTTTAAAGAAATGTTTAAATAACTCTTATATTATTTTATAACGAGCCAAATAATGAAGACGTGTTGACTCTTATATTATTTGAATTTGTCTACATAATATACAATATTTTGTTTAGTTAATTACACACATCACACGTTTTTTGTTAAAAATATTACACTTTTATATCATGCAGGGGTAGTCAGTGTAACATAGGTACAAAATTAGGAGTGATTCGTGTAAGAACAAAAAAATGAGGGGTTGTTTGTGTAATTTCACTAAAATTCAGGGGGGTGAGTGTAATTTACTCTATATATAATGGTTCACAAATCGGACACTGATCATCTGTCTCATACGGTGTCTCAGTCCATGTCCCAGACCAATCGGAATACTGCTATATGAATAAAAGAAAATATTTAAAAATAAAAAGTAATAAAAAATAATATTTTGATTGATCTGTGGCAGGAAATGAGACAAAATATGAGACATGTGATCGCTCATAAATGGAAGCAGTTATGAAAATCAAATAAATAAACTCTTATTTATTACAATATTAGTAATAATGATAGAGAAAGTAACTTCACTCAACTCAATTATTACATTTTAGTTTGATGAGTTACATTGTTTTTATTGTTATCACAACAAGAGCCACAAGTACACCAACACACTCCAATGAAGCAGTATCTTTTACATGGCCCACGTCCAGGACCACATTGATTAAAGTTAGCGCAATCACTGTCGTGCTTGCAAGCTACATTTATGCTTGTTGAAGCCTGTGCAATTGGAGAACCTACAAAATAAATTTTAATCAAATTGAAGTTAATACAAATTTAAGAGAGTTTATACCATTAAGGTGTTTCCCTATTAGTAAATTTACTGGATCTCTAAATAGATCAAAAGTTATGATTAATTTTAGCGACATTTGTTGCGATGAAGTTCTAGGGATGACAAAAATATTCGGATGAGTATGTATCCATCAAAATACTTGCAATGGGTACCCGTAAAAATAGCTCATCGGTGGGAACGAATATCATGATATTCGTCTCGCGAGTATCCGCATATATATTTTAATTAAATATTTTATCTTTAGTTATTATTAAATTAATATTATATTAGTTTATTTTATTATTAATTCATAATAAAATTTAGCGATGAAACTATAATCATGAAATTATCATATACATATCATATTATTTAAGTAAAAATTATTTTTATACATTAATTATAGTAAAATATATAAAAATATAATTAAATTAGAAACTCATTGGGTACTCGCGGATACCCGCTACCCGCAAATAGTGCGTATATGGACATGGGTATATACTATCTGTGAATGTCCGTGCTCTTTATCATCCTTAAGATGAACAATCACGCACGTGAAAAATTAGTTCATTACCCACAAGGGAAGGATGCCTTATAATACCAGGAAAAAAATGTAGGAGTTTATGAGAAACACAAGAGCACCTATCATACCTTGAACACTGGTTACAGCTAGAAACCAAATCAAGAAAGCTAGCATGAAGAAAGTCTTAGCCATAACCTTTTCAGTGATAGAACCGCTGAAGCTTTTGATGTATATATATGTTGAGACTAGAGGAGAATCTGCAATATTTACAGTGTTGTTATTTGTGTTTCTAGAATTTTCTTATTTTTCCTATCAACCACTTCATCAGTTACTAGAAATTATGAATAGTACAAAACTCAGGTGCAGTACCATATGTGCTAGTTGTAAGGACCCGATTTTTACAACTCAAAAATTTCTTTTAACTTTACTCATGAAAGTGAAATGATTATTTTTTAAAGACATTACCCAAACGATTCAGAAAACCTGATTGAATATATATATAAGTTCAAAACATCTTTCAGGTGCGGAAATAATCAATCATTCACTTCATTAAAAACATGTCATTACACTTCCATTTAATTACATAATTTATACGATTATCCTTTCTCAAAAATACTTCGATTACAATCCTTAATCAATCTCATATTACATACATAAACCATATACCGTATTGAATACATAAAGTAAACACTCTACTTGTACTCTTCTCCATGAGGGTCCATTGCGTTACAGCCACAACCTGAACTCAAATATACAACACATACGAGAAGAGATAGAGGGAGTAAGAACCAACTACGGCGACCGTAACGTGGAATTACATGGAGTAATAACATTAAAGTATTAAACATATCCAATGTCTAACATCAATCATATTAAACATATACCAATCAACACATTATACCACCTAAGGTTCATATATCCAATTAGTATATTCATCATACCTCACTTGGGCAACTCATACAAATCCATACAACATACCATTCATTCATACTCAATCGTTATCAAAATCACCACATAATAATTAAACATTGAAGTGGAACACATTTCATAAGTACATGAATATAATAATTCATATCCTCTTTCCATCTTATCCATATTCACCCTATAGTATATATATCTCATAATATATATTCTATAGCATGTATATTCATCCATTCCAAATCACTTTCCTTTTCATCAATTACAATCGACATCAAATTTACTCTTGACCACCTCTGGCCCATCTACACCGCATAGATAATCCACTACCACTACGGGTAGGACTATTTCACAAAGATGATCCACTACCACTCCGGGTAGGAATATTTCTTTTAAAAACGTAATCATGCTACATCACTTGAGCCAAAGTTTGCTACATTGCTTGAGCCAAAGCTTGCTACATAACTTGAGCCAAAGTTTGCTACATTGCTTGAGTCAAAGCTTGCTACATTGCTTGAGCCAAAACTTGCTACATAACTTGAGCCAAGGTCGTTACACCACTCTAGGTGCAACAAAAATAGGTTTTCTTTTCATTAAAGTTTTGCTACATAACTTGAGCCAAAGTTTGCTACATTGCTTGAGCCAAAGCTTGCTACATTACTTGAGCCAAAGTTTGCTACATTGCTTGAGCCAAAGCTTGCTACATTACTTGAGCCAAAGTTTGCTACATTACTTGAGCCAAAGTCGCTAACCAATCATGGTCGGCTAAAAACGAGTTTTATTTCCATTGGCACTCCACCATACCCATATAAACATACCCATATATGCTTGTAACGACTAAGTGATTTACATTACATTTCATTATCCACAATAGAAAATCCACGCATTTTCTATCACAGTGCATAAGTTAAAGACTTATCCTTACATCTCATTTCATACAACAACACAAAATATCACATCAATGTCATACACACGATAAACACAATGTATCTCATTGTTTCCTCATCGTAAAATAATCCACAACACCTTCATTGTCACAAACACACCCATATATGTTCATAACAATAAAGCAACTCTCAACTTAGTCATTTTCATAAACATACTCATCTCCACTCTTAACAAATAAACACCTCATCACACAATCATTGTTACAAACACACCCATATATGTTTATAACAATAAACAACTCACACATAATCATTATCACACAACATAACTATTTCTACTTTTTGCCATTAAACAACACATCTCACAATCCTTGTTACAAACATACTCATGTATGTTCATAACAAATCAAACATCCATAACACACCATTATTATAAAACAAACTACACACAACATATTCTTCATCATATAACACATTAATGTTAGAACCATCTTTCACGACGGTGTATTACCATAAATGAGCATATGGCGTTTTAATTAAATAAACGGTTTTCCCACACATATATCTCCACTTTTATGGCTAATACAACCTCATGTAAAATAAAGACTCTCACATGGACCACAAACACTCAAATGAGTTTCTATCCGTTAACGTGCTCCGATTCTTGAGGGAAATCGGAGAAGATGACTCTAATGAAATACTCTAAGACCACAATGATCTTCTCCCTCACCTTAGGTTGTGTAAGCTCTGTTGCTCCGCAAAAGAGCCACATCTCCCTTCATCTCCTCCAACCTCCATTGTTGCTTTTTCACCTCCAAGCTTTTCCAAATGTGTCACCATGAAGCAAGAGGAAGGTTTTGATGAATTTTAAGGCTTAGTGGAGGGGAAATGGTCCATTTGGGTGGAGCCACCGTTGGGAGAGAAAGGGGGAGAAAGAAAATGAAGATTAGGGTTTCTAGATCCCCTTTTTCACTTTTATAGCTCTGACGCTCTCGCCCGGGCGAGAACGGCTCGCTTGGGCGAGAATTTCGCGACTTTTTCAAGTTTCACACTGGAATGCTCTCGCCCGGGCACGGATTTCTCGCTCGGGCGAGAATCGGGCAGTATGCTAAGGCCCCTCTCTAGCCTGGGCGAAAATTCTAGCTAGAGCTAGAATTTGACAGCTTTTCCATATTTCACTTTCGCTCAAACGACCAATTCTTCGCTTGGGCGAGGTTCTCATACTTCTCAAACTTAAAAAATTGAGTCCCTCGCTTAGGCGAGACCCTCTCGTCCAAGAGAGAATGGTCAAGCATACACATCAACACCCTAAGTTTTCCAATCACTTTGAAAACGAAATTTGAGGTGTTACACTAGTGATACATTTGACCTATTAGAGGTTGACATTTTTTATTTTCATGGTAAAAAATGTTTCATTTCTCAATACTTAAAGAATGAGCATTTATTAGATTTACAATAAAGTATTTTTTGACCTTAAAAGTAAAACAAAATTGATGTGTCATCCTCTAATAGGTCACATGTACCCCTAACACCTATGGTATTGCACGTAAGTTTTGTCCTATCTAAAACTTAGGTGCAATACCATATGTGCTAGTGGTACAGGTGACCTATTAAAGAATGACACATGGACTTTTTTTACTTTTAAGGTCAAAAAATACTTTATTGTAAATTTAATAAATGTTCATTCTTTAAGTATTGAGAAATGAAACATTTTTTTACCATGAAAATAAAAATGTCAACCTCTAATAAGTTCATGTACCACTAGCACCTATAGTACTGAATCTAAGTTTTGTCCAAACAGATATTTGGTCCTCATATACTTGGTCCCAAAAAAAGCAACCAAATAAAACGGTAAAAATATAAAATTGTCTTCAACATCTTGACCTAAAGTTTATGCGTACAATAATATTTAATTAAGGCTAACTGAACAACAACAAAATATAAAGAAATATACATAGTTGTTTAAAGTTTGTAAATAACAATAATTAAGAACTAAAGATGTCAAAAAATGTATTTTTATTTGAAGTGTTATTCTTTGTTATTTTAAAGACTTAAATCATTGATGATTGAATTAGAGGTAAAATTTTCAGCTACTTATTTTTCAATATAAATCATCATGTTGTCGGCAAAAAAATCATGTTTTATCTTACTATATATTTTTGTTTGATTGTCTTCGTTGATGAAAATGATCTTTTTGCAGTAGTTAAATCATAATAGTTAAGATAAGACAAACAACTCAATCAAACAAATAATATGCATTCACATTTTCCATATTGTCAAAGTTGAACTTAATTCAGAGATCGTTGGGAGTTTTTCAAACATGAATAGTTAAGGTTGTCAATAATAAAATGTTAAAATTGACATCTCAAACTAATATTATATTGCTCATTGAAATCTATAGGATATAACTTTTGCACAAAAATACATTTGTTATAAATATTAAATTATTTACAAAAATCCTTAGACTCTTAGGATTTTTACTTAAAAAGACAATTTGTAATCCTCCTAATTAATTACACTCACATCTCATGAGTTTTAGTGAAATTACACAATAAACCCTCCTTTTTTGTTCTTACACGAATCACCCCTCCCTCTTAACGAATCACCCCTAATTTTTTACATATATTACACTGATCACCCCCATGAGATATAAGTGTAATATTTTAAATTAAAAAACTTGTAACATATGTAATTAAGTAAACAAAATATTGTATATTGTGTAGACAAATCCAAATAGTATAAGAGTCAATATGTCTTCATTATTTGGTTTATTACAAAATCGTATAAAAGTTATATAAACATCTCCTTATAATTATTAATATATTATGTAATGAAACAAAAATAATAAAGAGACATTCAGTCTTGTACTATTTGGAATTGACTACACAATATTTAATATTTTTTTTAATTTAATTAGACTCATCACACATTTTTTTAAAAGATTACACTTATATATAGGAATAGTCAATGTAATGTATGTACAAAATTAGGGGTGATTTGTATAAGAGAGATTGGTAGTTCGTGTAAGGATAAAAAAAGAATGGGTGGTTTGTATAATTTCACTAAAACTCAGGGGTGTCAGTATAATTAACTGATTAATATATGATATTAAAAAAGACTTGAGTTTGAGATAAAAAATAATGCTTGAATTCTATTATATGATTATGGGAAAAACGCATAGTCCCGTCTTTTATAAATACCAATCATGAAGTGTTATTTCTTTTTTCTAAGTATCTCTTAAACTTTATTAGTTGTAGAAATCAATTCCTCTATAATAAGAAATTTGCTACAAATCAAACTGACAACACTAACAAAATGGAAAAATACAAGTTAGTTAATGTCATAGCTCGTGCCATATCCTTCCTCCAGAATGAGACGACAATCAATGTTACATCTTTTCTCTTAACCCTATTAATTAATTGTTAAAAAATGTATTATCAATTAAATTAAAAAATTATTATTATGGTGCAACTGATTAAAAATATATTTGGGAGTTTAATAGTAAGATCATGACTATTGCCATATTGTGGGATGAGAAACAGTGGTATTGTCGTTCTTCTATTAACTCTCTTGTTAATTAATTTAAGTAATTCCTATAAATGATAAATATTCATATAAATATGTTTTATTAAATAAAATTGAGAATTAGAATAACATTTAGAATTAATATTGTCTTTATTTTCTATTCAGTTTGAAAAGCTATTTTAGTCATTACTACTGCCCCTGCCCCCTGCAATCTCCCAAATTAGAAAGGGAAGTATATGTTATGCTTCTTTTCTTTCAACATCACATCAATTAATTAAAATGAATTCAATGTATTAATTTATTTTCTAACAAAAACTATTGTGTCTTGATTTCCCTATTACACATAGGGATACTAGGAGTAAGATAAATTCATATCAAATATCCTAATAATAAATACTATTTTGCTTTAATAATTAAATATTTAATGAATAAATTAAGGGTACAAATTAGTCAATGCAATTATCTATAGTAGCTTTTTAATACGAGCATATATGTACTAATATATTCTCTTATCTATAATTGATTTCACAACATAGAACTCTAGTTCAATGACCATATATTTCAAAATAGATATAAAGAGAGTTTTCTACGATTTGACGGCAAAAAACATAGTGATGACTCCAAATTATCTGAAAGATATTAAAATTTCATTCTTTCTAAGTAGTATAATGGATAACCGATCAAAAATAAGTTGTAACAACTAAATATGTTGTTTTAAGATTCTAACTTATATGAAAAAGTCTAATTGGCTTATTATAGGGTAAGTAATAGGTAAGTGACATATGGCCTAACTTGTTTACACTTCATTGTCAAGAGTATCCGGACTCTTGGGGATAGAGGGACATGAACTCTCACGATTTATAAAGTCAACGGATTTTCCTCTTACTCTAAATTTCATTGTTGTCGGTATTGACATATAGAATGAGACTCTATCTTTATTCTGGTCTGATTAATCAGCTCTTAAAAAGATCTATCACATTATCACGGAATGAATGATTTGATCAATCAATATTCAATTACTCATTCAATAAATAGAGATTTTTAGTCTTTATTAATCAATTGAAATAATATTTCAGTAAATATACGTATATATGTTTATATGTTTATTCTTAATCCTTTACTAAATTTCGATGAAAGGATTCCTTTCCTAACCCAACGCGAAAGTCAATGTCGTCAACAACTTTCATCTCCTATCTATTTAGTTAGCACTCAATGTGTAAGTAGGGGTGGAAACAGGCCAAACTTTGCCTTAAACAGGCCGAGCCTATATAGCATATAGGGGTTTGGGCCTGACCTGTTAGCATGTTTAAAAAAATCAAAGTCTAGGTCTGACCTGTTTAAAAGTCTGATCTGACATGCTAGTCTGTTTAAAGGTCTATTATGGTAAAAAAAAATCAACATATTACGTACAAAATAGAAAAAAATATTATAATTATATCAATTAGTGTGAAATTTTTTACATTGTTATCACAATTATTTCCACCATATTCCAATGTTGCGTAATGTATTCAAAGGATTTGTGGTGTCTTTAAGATTAGAATATACAAAACACTGTCTTTTAATATCATAGTAAAATATGATATTGTTAAATATTCAATTATTAAAATCTCTAAGTCCTAGTAAATTTACATAAAAAATTTATTATTTAGTTTTTTTTATATGTTATAAAAATAATTTTTAAATATATAATAATATTATATAGGCCGATCTGTTAGACTTAATAGGTTTTTTAAAAGGTTTGGATCTGGCCTATTTCGATTAAATAGGCTTTTGGACAAGCCTAAGTATGACCTGTTTACGAAAAATGTATAGTCTATTTTATGTCAGGTAATAAGCCTCTGATAAGCGGTCTGACTTGTTTTCACCCTTAGGTGTAATTCCTCTTTTGCATCAGTATAGTTTGTTGATCCATTATTTATTTAACATTAATTCTGTCAAGATAACATTTTAGTGTTCACTTAGCTCATTTAGCATTCAATGCACTTATTTACTATTACCATTTTCAATTTGTCATCATTTTTTAAGTACAACAGCATGTACCTAGGGGCTAGGAGTCTCGTTGTTTCTTGGCAAATTAAAGGTATCAGAACTATATTGATACCAAATTTTTTTAAAGCAAATGTGTAACTACACCCACATATTCATATATAAATAAGAGTATTCGTAAAGGAATTACAAGAGTCCAAACCTATAAATAGGAAAATCAAGCATATTCCTATGATCAATCTTATATTAACAACACCAAAAGAAGCTAACTTATCCAAAAACTCTCGCTCAGGCGACCAGAGTTGCTTGGGCAAGAAACTAGCCGGGAATCTGAGCTGCAAACCTGTAACTGATGCTTGAGCATCACTCTGTCGCTCAAGCAAGAGACTCAGATAGAGCAGTCGCTCAGGCGAGAATCTCATGCTTGGGCAAGAAACACAAATGAAACAATGACAACAATCTTAAAATTCTAGCTTGAGCGAGAGGCTAACAGTGACAACATTTACAAATTGTGAAAACGATAATTAGGCAATCCACTATAAATTCCTTAATATGTGCTTTTTTCCTTCCATTTCAAATATGTATGGACTATTAATGGAACCAAGATCCACTATTTCAAAACAATCACGTCTCTATGTCCCAATTCAATAGGATTACACCAAATAATATAAAATATTATTTTATGTTTTTATAAAAAAAATTCTCCAACTAAATCATACATTTTGATTGGTCCGATACACCAAGAGATACAGCTGATCTCTCTCCTATTAATGTACATATTTTTTTATGCAATAGTACATTATTCGCTATTTACTTTTATTACTTTTAAAAGTAATATGATTACTTATAAATCATAAATGGTGATTTATATTGAAAAATATCAATTTCTTGCCGATAATATAATGATTTATATTGAAAAATAAGTAGCTGAAAATTTTACCTCTAATCTAATCATCAATTATTTAAGTCTTTAAAATAACAAAAAAATGACACTTCAAATAAAATTATATTTTTCTTTGACATAACTATTATTATTTATAAACTTTTGAAACAATTACGTTTACTTCTTTATATTTTTTGTTGTTCAGTTAGTTTTAAATATAAATTATAATTAAATATTATTGTTCCTCTAAACTTTAAGTGAAGATTTCTTACTGAACATATGAAGACGATTTTATATTTTTATATTTTTGGGAGGATATATGTGAGGACCAATATCTGATTTTAATATATAATCTTCTATTTGTCAGATTGTACAAAATTGAAACAATTATATTCATTAAATACTTTTACAGAAAAAAGTTGAGATACTTAATGATTTTTAATCTGAAAATAAAAAATCATTAGCTTTTCTATTTTTAAATAAAAAATATTTGAACATTTTTAGCTGTTCACTTTTGGAACATTAAAAAATGTTGGAATAATTTCTAGTAACTGATGAAGTGATAGATAGGAAAAATAAGAAAATTCTAGAAACACAAACTATAAATCAAGTTAATCGAGTTAAATAATAAGTCGAGTTTCAATATATCAACCTTAATAATAAGAGAATAAAGTATCTCATAGCATAAGGAGATAAGTTATCTTCTCCAAACACTAAAATTGTGACATCTATCATATTTAATCATTTTCTAAAAAAATATTTCTAAAACTAAACAAAACAATACACATGTCATATTTTTGCTGGTCGGATGAGGTAAGTTATCTTCTGGTATGAGGAAATAATTTATTCTCTAATAATAATTATTATCATTGAAAATAAATCTGACCATACCATGTCAATGTTGTTATACCATAAAAATATATAAATGTTTTTCCCGAAATTTCAATACTATTTTAATTTAACAGCTTAACAAATGTACAGAGTTATTCATATATTATAAATCATTATTATTACCTAAAATAAATGTATATTTGTGGGAAACTTTTATGCATTTCCATTTTTCAATAAAATATTGGATATTGAATATTTTGTAATACGTTAAACTTTATAGCTAACTAATTAATTATGCACATATATATTATTTACTTTAATAATCATTAATTATATTGTAAGAATTAAAATTAATAACAATTCACTCAAATTCAAGTATATTTTAATACATATATAAAATGATTTAATTTAAGTTTACATTAAGTAATTGCTCATAGGTTATCGTTAATTATATTGTGAATATTCTTGGCTTAAATGTGATTGTCTCATTGGAAGATGCACATCTATAAACTAAAAAATATACATTAACCAATTTAATAATTATTTATGTTATAAAATTTTATTCATAAATACACTCTTAAAACCGAAGTCAATTTACGTACCCGAAAAACTAAAGTCTATTTGACTATTTTGTATTTATAGGGAAATTTTGCATTGAAGTTATTTTTCAAATGTTGATTTACTCAATTTTATTTCTCAGGGAAAATGTGAATACAAATCATATATATATATATATATATATATGTGTGTGTTAATTACTTTAAAATATTGATTATATAATAGAATCCAAGTCATATATTGTTTATCGTAAAATTATATTACAAACATATATTATGAATTATATAATAAAAATCAATTGTAAAAATTGGAAAATTACTAAAAATAAAAAAAAACACTATAAATGCCGAAAATGAGTTCATTTTTATATTGCAACATCTTCTCTAGTCTCAAAATAATTACATTAAGACCTTCATAGTGTTTCAATCACTCTAAAAAAAGTTATGGCTAAGTCATCCTTCATGGTAGGTTTCTTGCTTTGGTTTCTAGTTGCAACTGTTATTCAAGGTATATGATCTCTCCCTCAATGTGCATAATTACCAACCATACAAACTCTTATTTTATTTTTAATAACATAAATTCGATTCATTTTTTTCAGAATTTCAAATTTCTGAAGCTTCAGAGAGAGTAGATCATATTCGATGCAGGTGGGAAGGAGAGTGCACTTACCTTAATTATTGTGGTCATAATAATTCTAAACATAAGCAATGTAAAAAATATTGTGTAGCTGGAATTTGCAAGTGTACATGTGGTGGTTGTTGTTTTCCAAATGTAACTCAAACTATAATGTAATTAATTGTGTTGGGTCATATTTTATTCCCCACATTTAATAATAATGGAATAAAATAAGAATTTTATTTATTCGATTTGCAGATTATTTTTTAGCTTTATAAAGCATTAATTTCAACTTGCAAGGTCTTAGACCGATTTAGGATACGTTTTAATTCAATTTTTTATCATAAAAGTGCTAACCGATGAACATGAAAGACTACTTAGGTATCACAAATAAATATAGAGTAAAAGTTTGTCGTATCAACAAGAATTTGCTAAGTATACTAGCATTTCAACTAAAAACTAATATTTTTAAGTTAGAGTTAATTACATTAACACCCCATGAGTTTTAGTAAAATTACACAAATTACCTCTCCCATTTTTGTCCTTACAGAAACCACCCCTAATTTTATATATATATTACACTGATCACCTCTGGTGAGATATAAGTGTAATATTTTAAACAAGAAACGTGTGGTGAGTGTAAATAAGTTAAACAAAATATTATATATTGTGTAAACAATTCTAAATAGGACAAAATTGAGTGTATTTTCATTACTTTTGTTTCATTACACAATATATTATTATTAACAATTCTAATGAGATGTTTATATAATCATTATACTATTTTGTAATGAACCAAATAATGAAGATGCATTGACTCTTATATTATTTGGATTTGTCTACACAATATACAATATTTTATTTAACTTAATTACACACATCACATGTTTTTTGTTTAAAATATTACACTTATATCTCATTAGGGGTGGTCAGTGTAATATATGTACAAAATTAGGGGTGATTCATATAAGAGTGAGAGATGGTTCGTGTAAGGACAAAAAAAGGAGGAGTTATTTGTGTAATTTCACTAAATCTCAGGGGTGTCAGTGTAATTTACTCTTTTAAGTTATGATTCAAAGTGTTGTTTGATTGGTGACACAATTAATCAAATTTGTAATATAATAAGAAATGAAGTAGGGATTGAACTTCACACTTAATATATGTTCACATCTTACTCTTAAAGTAAATTCGTTTAGTAATGACTATTTTATGCAACAAAACTCTTTGTCTAGTAATTTTACTCATAAGATTGAGAAATATGATTTGTATAACATGTCTCCATGTCTAATAGTGCATGTATACAAAGTTGAGTTAAATGGAACACCTAAATTGTTATAGTCGCTAGTGCCTTAGTCTATACTAACACTTTATTAATCTACCTCTATGTGTAGTAGTTTAGATTAACAAAATTTAGTTATATGAACTATCAAACATATTTACAATATTATAACTATATCTAGATACTAATAAAGTAAAGAGCGTGATATGACAAGTAATACAAGTCTATATCTAGTAAAATGTATCAATTGTTAAGTTATGCAAGTTCAGAATAATAAAAGTAAGAGTCTAAGCAATTTATTCAATAATCATGCAATAAGATGTTCAAACTTAAAACAAATATTAAACAAGTACAAGAACTCAATGATAATCAAAACTTCATGAATTAAAGTGCATACATCAATATTTTTTTATAAGGAAAAAAATGTATTAAAACGAGCACAAGGGGTGTCCACCCAATACAAGAAAAACACAGAAGTCTACTTTTTAGAACATAAAGTTAAACACAATTTTGGATCCAAACACCAATTAGCAAACAAAATAGACTTATTAGTCACATAGGAATTGAACCAAATTCATGATCTAGTCTGAATAATGTCAATAAGCTAGACACAGTTCGGTTTTTTCTCCTTAAGAATAGTTTCGTTTCTCATAATTCACAAAGACCAAACCACCGTGAACCAAAGCATTCTCCAAAGTTTTGGGCAACAACCTCTTCTAATAGAGTCATGAAGCTTCAAAGAATCTAATACTGATGAATGATTTATAACAGATATCTATAACCAATAATATAAACAATCTCAGATACTTGAAGCAAAAACACAAGAAGAAAATAAAGACAAGATTATTACATATAAAATATGGATAACATATCCTCTACCCTGATAATAACATTTCTTTTGAAAAGCTTATCATTTGTAGGTAACATGCCTCTACCACGATAATATCCTCTTTTTTGCATACATCAATCTTTTTTTTTTTTGGTCGGCAAAAGAAGATTTTGTTAGATAAGGGGAGAGAATACAAGAAGAATACAAGAAGAGGAACGAATAGAAAATAAAATAAAATTACAAGGAGATTTTTACACAATCAAGCGGTTTATAAAGCCAATCTAAATACAAAATATAATCCATCCCCAATATGTTTTTGATCCAAAGCCAAGCATTCACCTTAGCAGTATCCAAGATGAGAGTAATGGAAGGACAAACCTTGTAGAAAATAACGTCATTTTGATGCCTCCAGATTGCCCAAACAGTTGCAAGCCAAATGATGCTCCAAACTTTCCTCCCTTGCATACATCAATCTTATGTTACATTCAATCCCAACAAGGATTTCAATTACTTTTGTTCATAAGGTGTAAGTAAAATAAGGATAAACGCAACTCATATGATGATAGAACCACACATAAATGAGCATAGATTAACCCCTCTAATAATTACACATTGATCTCGTGACTAAAAATATCGTTAAACGATTGAAAAAATTTAAAGATCAATGTTTTATCCATAAGTATGATTTATGATAAAATATTATGACGTAATTCAATTTATGTAGTCTATCGCACTTGTGGAATTAAAACTAGGTTGTTATGATTTTAT
The DNA here is from genome assembly GCA_009771035.1 of Lupinus albus. Lineage (NCBI taxonomy): Eukaryota > Viridiplantae > Streptophyta > Magnoliopsida > Fabales > Fabaceae > Lupinus > Lupinus albus. The sequence goes on from CM020016.1 coordinate 2,262,010, forward strand.
TTTATTTTGTACCTTTCAAAAGAATTTGAAAAACCAGAAGGTTAAGTTTAAACAAAATGGACTATTCACATAATAAAAATTACACTTGGCATTCGAACAAAATTGTTCAACATAGGTGTTTGGTTCAACAAAATTGATCTTATAAATATATCCAGAATCTATATTACTTGGTTCATTATAAAAATAATCACAGGCAATAAATTGTTTTTTGATTGGCTTTGATTTTTTTAATTGGGTTGTGCTTTTGTTTTGGATATGAACACCACTATCCAGCACAACAAAATAAATAAAGGATATTACGTTTTCACTAAAAATATGAGTGTAATATATATAAGTTGTTGTTAGTGTAAAAAATTGTACATAAATATTACAACATTCATTATTCATTCATATTACTTTGTTAAAAAACAATGATAATTAAATATGAATGATATATGATAAAGTGACAATTTATATACACTTTCAATGTATACATTTTTCTCTCTAAAAATATCATAGTGGATAGTTAATATTTCATAATAAATAAATTTTATGGGTAACTCAATATGCACATTTATATTATTAACACCATAATAATTACAATCAATAATAGTTCTCTTAAAATCAAGAATATTTTACTACATATACAAAAAAAAAATTAAGTATACATTAATTAATTACTTATGGGTTATTGCTTTAAGTGGTAGATATTTTCCCTTGTGTAAAACTGGTTTAAGACTTTAAGTTGTACATGCTTGTTTCTCCTTAAATTTTCATATTAGATTTAATTGATAAAACATTTCAATAAATTTTAATTTAAAAAATTATTTTTAAAAATAATCAATATAAAATGTATTAATAGTGAGATTAGGAGATAATGGATAATATTAATAAAGCAATCAAGCAAGTTTGAGGTTGATGCCACATAGAGTTAGTGTAAAGTTTATATAAGGTTAAATATATTCAAAACTAGGCACAAGATTAACAAATGAAGGTTTTAAGGAAAGATAAATAACAAAATAAATGAGAACAAATAAATTACTAATGAACATCAACCTTTTTAAGCATGTTTTCAGGAAAGATTTATGAACTCAAAAAGTAATATTAAATTTATGATTTATCTTCCCAATTAATAACATGTTGATGCCATCTATAACTCAAGTTTTATGGATTTGTATGGAATTATGGATGAATATCCAATCCATTTGATTTTTTAATTTGAACTAAAAACAATTTTGTTGTAGAAAATAATTCTTTTAAAAACTTTATTTCAATAAAAATATATATTACATTTTTAAGAAAATACTTATAAAAACCAATTTAAAAGTATCTATTTTTAAATTTCTTTTACAAAAAGTGTTTTTGACGTTTAAAAAAAATAGTTTTTTACAATATTCTACGAGCATTTGATATTTAAGATCCTACTTGTAAAAAATTTAACAAATATTTATATATGTTATGTATTTAAGAATAAACTTTTAATATTAATCATATCTATATGTCCTATAATTGTTATCAATTTAATAAAAAGTTGAAAGTGAGAGTTAGAAGCACCGTAAGAAAGTAAAAGTTGAGATAATGAATGAAATTGAAATTACAAAAAACATCATTTTTTAATATTTGTTTTTTGGATGGATTAGATATTTATCCAAATAGATAAACTCATGGATATTCATTGAATACAATAGATGAATTCAAATTCATCTATTAATAAAAGCATTATATATATTTAAATATATTAGCTGTAATGGATGAAAATTGAAACATCTACAAGCTAGGGATAGGTCTAGCAATGAAGGTTCTGGATATTTTTTACAACGCTACAAATATTAATTAACACAACACTATTATATATGCTTGTACAATTTGAATGAATTTTGACACTTTAATTGTTTTAATTATTCAGTTTTCACCCAACTTATTAATTATTAATAGAGTTTCAACTCTCAACATGGGTATAGCTCAATAGGTCATCATGATCATGGCCATGGTCATAAATAACCTTTTAAATTTAGGTATACTTAACATAGTAAACCCAATATAACCTCCAATAGCATCCGCAACCATAATTTAAAACATCGACTATAACTTTAGCGTCGTAAATAAGTTTTTAAATTTTGGTATACGTAATTATAGTAAACACAATATAATTTCGACATCGAACGTAACCACGATTTAAAACCTCCATTATAATTTCATGACTAAGTGTGACTCCAAGACCCCAAGAATATCAAGGTTCTAATAGGGTCTTCTGAACGGTGGATTCGCCTTTGATTAAGCCTACGTTGCTTCAACACTTCAGTGGTGTTTGCCTTTTCTCCAATGGATCTGTTGGATTCATCGACCAAAGAGTTTGAACTTTCTTCAGAGATGTGAGGTTTCATTGTAGCTAAGCTAGCCTTTGTGTTAGTGTAAGAGAAAGAGATAATGGTGGGGTATTAGTAGAATTTGAGAAGAGAGTAGTGTAGCTATATATAGAATTTTTTTCATCATTATTTATTAATGTAACTATACTTTCAATATTATAAGTTTTGTATAGGGTAGTGATCATTTTCATTAATAGAGAGACAAGTACTATTATTATACTTAGTTTTAAGGACAAAAAATTAATTACAAGTGTAATAGAAGGATTGAATTGTTTTTCATTTCATTTTGCATTGTTTTACACATCACTTGTCTCTCTATTAATTGAGAGAATCTCTACCTATAAGTTTTTTGGTACTACCAACGATATCTCCTTTATAATTAAGGAACTAATCCTTTTGAGTGTATAGTTATCCCCCATTACAAGTGTCACTCCTAAAAATCGAATATTTAACTTTTTAAACATCCTCTCCATCTAATGTTTTCAATATTATAAGTTTATAACTAATATGATATTAATAGAGATAAGGCATCAAAACTTTGTAGTGCTATATAGCTGGTTCCTCTTCTCCTGTTCATGTGAGTCATAAGATTCCTTGTAGATTTGGATGACAGATAAGCTCCACTGTGATAATTGATAAGATGGTATTGTGGATAGTGAAATGTGAAAATCACACTTTATAATATTCTTCTTCAATATATACTATTTGTTAATGGTAGCTAGAGAAAAATATATTTGGAATAATAGTGTAAAAAAATTTATTGTCATTAATGTATCATTTATCATTCATGTTTAAATTATCTTAACTTTTAAATAGAAGTAACATAAAATAATATAGGATAACTTATTCTCTTTATATAAATTTTTACATTAATGATATTTATTACACTTATAGTCAGATTTTGAAGAGCATATATCACATAATCATATAATGCACCTATTTAGTTTAGGTTTAAAATATAACCCAATAGAATATTAAAATAATGTAATATATAATCATATTACTTTTTGGTCCTTTACTGAATTAGAATAATAATAATATGATATATCACTCATATAGCTATAGATATTTTGATTAAAAAACTGTCATTATTAAACAGAAAACTTTATAACTTTTTGTCACCATTGATGTTTTGTTTATTCTATTTGGTAACTTTATGTACTTTAAAGATAGACAAAATAATTGCTTTATTATATTCTTTTTCATTTGTCTCTTCTGCCTTCTTTTTCATTTGTACAATATATTACGGGTGAGTAAGATATTTAAGGTGAGGTAGGAGATAAATATAACTTGACTAGACCTGTCATATAATCACTTATGACTAATGTTTGTATATATCTATTCAATTGTATATAGAGTAATGATATATATTTTTATTTAAAGTAGATAATGCATTTTATTACAACAACTTATTTATAATATAATTTCCTATTTTAATCATTTTTAATTGTTTTTGCTAATTACTTAGGTCACTCTTATATAAATAATTTATTGTCACGAAGTGTATATCATTTCATATAACATTCATTTTCAAATCTTATCATCATATATGCATATATGTAAAATTACATATTGAGAATGACAATATATATATATATATATATATATATATATATATATTATTTCATATGTCAAATTACATATATTAATAATAAGTAATATTAAGAAGACTTTATCTAAAGGGGAATGCATTATATTTAATAAAGTCTAAGAGCTAAATTTAGGTTCTAAAGCTAACTCAGTCGAGTTTGGGGTCAGGAATTCAGATTTAGGATTAAGTATAATTCAATCAACATTTAAAATTGGACAAGAGATAAAGCTGATGTTCATAAAATATAATCAATATTACATTTAAAACAACTATACTAAAAGTGATTGAGAATGGCTAGGTCCATCCCACAACCCAACTAGGAAAACAGTTTTTGACTGATTAATGTTTAGGTAAGGAGATCTAATATTTAAATCATGTTTAGGTTCAAGTAAATGAGCCAATCAAACAACCAATCCGGATTTTCAAACAAAAATTAATATATTTCCTTAATTCTATGACGATTTAGATTTTACAAATTTTTTTGAAGAATTCTATTAGAGGAGAAACTAAGACTAATGGTTATTTATATTTGAAATATGATCTGATCAAGAACTCTATTTTCTTTAATAAGACTTAATGAATTATTTAGATATGTTTCTATTCTCCATTCCTTCTTCATGTTTTGGGATGAATGAAATTGATTATATGACAATAGTGTCCATTATATTTAGTATTTCCCATTATTAATTAAATCTAATAAGTGTTATCAGTATTAATTTCACCTTAGAATCATTATTAGACTAGTTTCTCATTTATCATCCTAAATGTTATGCAATTTATGTGAAGCTTCTTATTTATGATCATGAAAATTTTCATGTTTCTGATATTGTAATGTCTTTTTGGTTAACAAGGATACATTATTGTTATTTTATTTTAAACATGTGGTTTCACCTGTACATTTTGAAGTAGAAAAATATCATCTGTAAACCCACAATCAAATGAAAATAAGTGAAGTTTTGGCTTAAATATTTTAGATATGTGCAGCCTAAGTCTCACATATTTGGTTGTTTTTAAGTTTTTTTCTCAAGTTTAGGTCTGATATGTGTAAAAGTTTAGTCTAATCTATTAATTTATTTAAAAGTTTCTAATATATTTAAATAGACCGACAGACGTTTAAATAGGCTAATAGGAAAACATTAACTAACAAATTTGACCAAATTGCTTATAAACATATATTAGAGATTTTGTATTATTATATATAATAATTAAAATATATAATAAAATTATATAGGTAAACGAGACTCGTTAGGTTTAAGAAGATTTCTAAGAAGTCTGAGTCTAATATATTCAAGTTAAATAAGTTTTTTGAGAAGTCTTAATCTATTTTGTTTATGAAAATGATCTGACTTGTTATAGGACAAGTACTAAACCCCAGATAAGCGGCCTAGCCTGTTTCCGATGCCGAAACATGTCTCTTAATGAAAATATAGGAGAGATAAAAAGACATTGAAAATTGTAACTTGTATGTAACAAACATATTATTGTGCACTCTTAGGTGGACAATAGATGATGTAATGCTAAATTGGCACACTTGTAAACCTATTATCTTGTATAATAATGTCAGTTTCTCTGCTTGTACTTTATAGATGTTATATTGCATGTGATTCTATTTTATAAATCTGTCACTAGGTATTCTTCTGTAATAAATGTAAAATTGTACTTGTTTTCGGAAAATGCTACAATTTTAAATATGGCATTAAGTTCTATGAATAGAATTTAAGTAATAACTCCTACAATTCAATCTCATGATAATTAACAATGGAAAGGATACAAAATTCGATCTGACCGAATGGTCTAACTGGTTAGAACCTACATAAAACATATTCCAGTTTAATGTCCAACTCGGGTTTCATAACATTGATTTATACTATAAAAAAATACACCCTTGTATAAACGCATATCTTCTATCCACAATGTTGTCATTCCATGTAACATGAAAAATGAATTGACATAATTAAACTTTTAACTTAAATACATTTTTTCAACTATTCAAATCTCATGACAGATGTAGTGATATAATTTATAGGACATAGGCTCAGTGCACAAACTGATACAAGATGACAGCTATATTATAGCACTCACTCACTGTTTATTATTTAAAATTAAAAATAAAAAACCTATACCATAGAATTAGAATTACAAATTTACAATATTACAATGGAAGCAATAAGGTAGAGGAGCATGGGTAAATATGAACTTCAGTGTCCATCAATTACTATATTACATTGCATATTATTATTACCTAGAACCCTAACTAAAAGCTGAAATACCAACCTTTTACATGATTTCATCTCTTATCCTCTCAAATGGTAGATTCTGGCTTTAAAAAGTTGTGATATTCCAGCTGAGTCATCTCCCCTCGATGCTCTGGATCGAATTCACATTTATAAAAGCTGCATGGCACAATCAACTGTGAGTCAGTATGAATATAACATAAATGGCTACATATTTAGGGATAGAAAACCATCAAATTGCAAGTGTTTCAGATATAAAGCACATAGTTATATGATTCATTTATTTAACTTACATACCTTGTTCATGATCTGGGTTTAATGTAGCATGTATCATGTTCCTTATTAAATTACATTGACATCCCCTGAATTTTAATAAAATTACATGAATCACCCCTCCGTTTTTTACACCCACAAAAAAACCCTAATTTATATACATACATTACACTTACTACCTCTGCATAAAAAATAAGTATGAACATTTAAACAAAAATGAAAATTATGATAAGTGTAATTAAGTTAAACAAAATATGATATATTGTGAAGACAAATCCAAATAGTATATGAATCAATACATTTTCATTATTTTGGTTCATTACAAAATGCTTCAATAATTCTAAGGAGATATTGTTTAAATCGCTCTTGTACAATATTGTAACGAACAAAAAATAATGTAAATGTATTGACTCATATACTAATTGGATTTGTCTCGATCATATATCATGTTTTGTTTAACTTAATCACATTCAGCACCCTAAAGATCACACATATTTCTCATGCAAGGGTAGTCAGTGTAATGTATGTATATAAATTAAGGGGTTTTTTTGTAGGTGCAAATAATGGAGTGGTTTGTGTAATTTCACTAAAACTCAGGGGTGTCAGTGTAATTTACTCTAATAATAAGGTAAAAAGCGACAAACAAAGTATGGGACAATGAAACCAGTACAGTGAACAATGTAACCAAGATAAAGCATACCCAAAAAAATACAAGTGCATGGATAAAATGGGAGAGTTTTGTCAAAAGAGGTACTGAGACAGAATACAGTACATGAACAAAATTATATGGAAAATAAATTTGGGACAATATTAGCTTTGATCTTATATAAGAAATAAAAAGCACGAGAAAGTGGTAGCCGCTTTTACATATGAAGATAGAACAGAAACAGAATAGCTTACCAGCAACAAACAATAATAAACTACCAAACCTTTTCCTATATAGGTAGGGGGAGCTATCAACTATAGCTTAGAGAAAATTGCAATTTTTGTCATTTCATCAAATCATACCTTCCATCCATGCCAAGGATTATAACTGTGTTCTTTTGAAGACCAAATGCAACTGAGTAATGAGAACCCTCTTGTAAGCGAAACTGAGCAACTGACCACTCTGAATTGAAATACTTAGGTAACACCCCTACAAGCGCAAAGTAATATGTGACTAACACGGGAAAGGGAATTCGTCATTATTAATATTCTTAACTTGCAAAAATATAATGAAATGATCAAACAAATGAAACTAAAGCAAATGTGGGAAGAAAAGTCATAAAAGCAGCTGCAAAAGCCAATAGCTTAACTTAAACAAATATAGTTGAGTTAAACATACGAATGCAAGAGATACAAAAAAAGCATTAATTCTGATGATACATATTTCATATAAAACTTCTCAATTTAGATTGCTAATCCGTTTCCAGCTTAAAACTCAATAACAAATCATAACTTCATAACAATATAACATTGATTGCATAACATTTACAATCTACCATTGACAATGAGTGTAATGAACTCCCACACCCCTACCTGCAATCAACCTACATTACCAGAGAAATTCAGTGTGACTGATGACTAAAGCCTAGAAAGTTTAGCTTCCTATGGGAGGGAAGCAACTCTTGAGGCCAAAATCCACTTCGGAAGGAAAAAGTGAATTTTGGTTTGAGACTTTGACTGGGCTTTTAGAAACTGCTTTTGCAAAGAATCCAAATTTCCAGAGTTCCCAAATTTGAAGACTATATTTGTGCTTCTAAAATGAGGAAGCACCAACAAGGTGCTTCTGTGTTGTAAAATCTGATTTTGATCATTAAATGAAATTAAGATCATTATATTTTCTTGTAAATATCATAAATGTCTGATTACCATTTATAAATTTCTAATACTCGTGCAATACCCATTTGAATTATAAATTTCTAATACACTTGTGTAAATTTGACTATAAAATGTGATATTACCAAACAATACCTAAATGTGATCAATCTCACTCATATTTATGTTGTATGTAGAACAAGCAAACATAAAAACAAAAGGGAAGACCCACTTTGGTCCTTAAAAAATTCCGCATGTACCAACTTGGTCCCCCAAAAAGTAAAAATCCAAACTAGCACTCAAAAGATCGTGGATGTGAGTCAAAATAGTCTCGTCAGTGGTCATAAAAATGTTAAAAAGGACCAGTTTGACCTACATTTGATATTTTTGGGGACCATTTTGGGATTTGGAATTTTTCAGGGACCAAATAGATACAAGTAAAAAAAAATTAAGGACCAAAGTGGGTATTTGCTCTATAAACAATTATCTTGAAAATCTAAAATAGCACACTGATCCTAAAAACAGAGCTCAATGCCAATAACTTAAGTATTTAACCATTATGATGTTTTACCATGATCCATTCATGTCTTATCATTACACAGGCAAAAGTCACAACAAATAGAATAGTCGCATAAAATGATAGAGAAGATTTTAGGCAAAATTTAACAACTCTGACACAGCATCTTAGTTAGAAAATGGAAGGAAAAATAGTTTCAGAACACAGTTAGAAATTTTACCCTTGAATTTAATGAACGAGAGAGGTGAGTTAGATAGGTTAATGGCAGCATCTGAATTGGACGAACTCTGTGGCTTTTCATTCTCAGGAACACTGGAATTAACCTTAAGGCCGAAAACATGGACAGTACCCTTGTCACTTGAGACTGCTAACCACTGAGCAGTAGCAGAGAATGCCAAACTAAAGATCTCAGCTACATTTGCACCTCTTCTTACCTAAATTTAGATCAAACAAATCTATAAACGAGTACCAAAATAGTTGAAATTCCCACGCAGTAAATTCAGGCTACAAAGCAAAGCAAATAAAAAACAAAAAACAGACATAAACAATTCTAGAAGTACATCTATAGCTAACAAATTTATTTCATAAATAAACAAGAATTTCATTTATTCTCCAAAAACACAATAATGAACTTCTCCTATGGATGCATATAAACCAATAGCAATTATTCAAAATCCCCACCAACCCAAAAGCTAGCTTCAGGGGAGAGGGTTGCCCAAGTTAGCATAAATGGTTCTTTATCTTTACTTCAATACTCAACTGGTGTGGGACTCTTAAAATTTATCAACTATAAGCTACATAAAAACCATTAAATTGAAAGGATGGATCTGTATCAGTTCAAATCTCCGCCATAAAACGTCAAACTACTCAACACCAGGAATTCACATAATTGGTAACTCTATTTTTCAATTAGCTTGATAACTTCCCGATCCTAATATACTCATGTTAAACTAACACACATGTTGAACCCAACCTAGTTTTCACCTCCAATTTTAGAGCCTTCAGTTTAACCACAGAAAATTGTAGTAACTTAAAAATTATAAAACCAATACTGATCATTCATAAAAGAAACTTAAATTGCAGTAACTTAAAAATTACAAAAACCATGAACCAGTTTTCAGCTCCAAATTCATAGGTTTCAAGACCTAAGTTTTGAACCACGGTAAATTACAATCCATGCTAAAACCAAAAAAGTGTAAAACATCAACTTGGTCCCTGAGATTGACTTCTCTGGGAACAGAAAAATCAATTTGGTCCTTGATTTTGCCAATAGTCAATCAGAATTTAGGACAAAATTGATAGATATTGCAAATTTCAGAGACTACATTACGTTTTACTCAACCTAAAAACTACAAAAATTCTGATAAACAAAACATCAAAGTCACATACTTCCTGAAGTAGTGTGCCATTATCCGCATTGAATATCCGAATCAGCGTCCCCTTGGTGCTGGCAGTAGCAACTAACTGCCCATCAAGTGTGAGAGCGAAACAAGCAATGCTTGAATCATGCGCCGAAATGAACTTAGTCTTCTTCAACGCATAATGCTCAACTCTAATCTGCCCCTTATGCAAACCGGGGCACACGAGAACAAGCGAATCCGAACCCTGCGAAACCGCGCAAAGCCCCTTAGGGTTCGCCACGGTCTCAATCTGGTGCAACAATTTCAGGTCAGCGAAATTGTACACAAATATCTTCTGCTCCACAATTACTATAATCCGGTCCCGCCGAAGCCGAACGCCATGAACCACTGTCCGGAACGAAAGCTCGCCGATGCACCGTCCCTGGTGGTCATCCCAGATCATAACCTTGGTTTGAGGGTACTGAGGTTGAGACCCACCGCCAACAAGAGCGAGTATATTACACCGGAACAGCATCTCAACGTGACCGATTCCGCCGCCGTCGAATTCCCGCCGGAAGAGCTCACGGAACGGGTCGCAATTGAAGATTCGGAAGCCGTTATCGGTGGCGGCGGCGAAACAGGCATGGTCTTGGTTGAAGGAAACGTGGAGAAGCTGCGGCGGCGGTGAAGGAGAGGAAGATTCCGGTGGTGGTTGCGGCGGCGGGGATTGGGGTTGCGGGAGCATGAGGGAATCGAAGTCTAGGGTTTGGGAATGGTCGGGGTGAAAATTAGGGTTAGGATTGGGATTAGGGTTAGGGAAAGCAGAAAGAGTAGCCATTGAGGAATGACATGAAATAATTCTGAGTTTTCTTTGCTCTTCCGCTAAGCATATAAACAGATCAAAAGGTTTGGTTTATATGATGAAAAAAGAAGAGGGACATTTCGTTTTTTTGGTTGGTTTGGATTCCACAAGACTTGGTAATTATTCCGGTAATAAAATATCGAGTAAATACTCATTTTAGTCATTATGTTTTTTGATCTAACTAATTTGGTCCTCAAAATTTTAAAAATTTAAAATGATTCTAAAAAAATTTAACTTAGTGTCAAATTTGTATTCTTTTGCATATTTTATAAGAGGAGGGATCCACTTACTCCAAGAGTAAGTGGAAAATGACTTACTCCACATCTCAACCATCCAATCTTGGAAAATCTAATGGTTTAGATATACTTACCAATTCAAACCATTGGATTTTTCAAGATTGGATGGTTGAGATGTGGAGTAAGTCATTTTTCACTTACTCTTGGAGTAAGTGGATCCCTCCCCATTTTACAATACTTGTTAGAGACTAATTTAAGTTTAAAAATGACTAATTTGACTCATATTTGAAATTTGTAGTGGATTATTTTGAGTTTTCCAATTTTTTAGGGATCAAATTGATAAGATCAAAAAACATGATGGAGTAAAATGAATATTTATTCTAAAATAATTTTTTTGATTTTTTTGTATAATAAGTTATTAAGGTGTATGCAACCATAACGTTGGTTTAATGGTATAAAGCTATATTATATCTCACATAACTAAAAGATTAAAGGTTTGATTGTTGTGACGACATTTGTTTAGAGGGAGAATCATTTACCCTAAATAGATTAGTTGTTTATTCAATAATCTTCATTGTACAAACAAATCTGAGTATAATATTTATATACAGTTATTATATATTCATCATTCATTTGGCTTACATGATAGAGTCAGTACATAATTCATACAAAATGCATCAATGCATAAAATTGATATGATGTCTGTGCATGCATTTTTTCTCTAAATAAGAAACGAGATTTGGTTGATAGTGCTGTCAAAACATCGTTACTTATTCTTTACATAAATTTGTACAAAATAGATTCTCCCACGTGCAAATGTATTGAATCTATGCACCAAGCAATGTGTAGTAGTAGCAGAAGAAGAATGGAGAATAGTGAGATGAGATGAGATGAATGAAGAGAATGAGCAGAGAAGAAAAGGAGAGAGTTGAGAGAATTTGTGGTATGTATATTCCTCTTGTGTTTATTGAGATTAAAGTTCTACATTTACATTGAATGATTGACATCTATTTATATCAATGTATCAACTAACAACTTACTAAGAATAGTAAACCTAACAAAACTAACAAGCTGAATTACAATATACTCTAACACCTACTACTTTTTTTTCAAAAGGGAAGTAAATGCACTCTTCAGAGTGCTTAACTAAAGGTGATTTTATAAACTTAAAACTACCAATTAAAAATATGTTCGATTACATTGTAACACTACTAACCAATAACGCGTTGGTCGAGATCCTCAAATAGATTGAAAAATTATGAATTCAATTCTTGTGAATGACATTTGTTTGGAAAAGATGATCACTTACTCTTAAGAATAATTAGTTCTCTAACCATATGATGGAGGGATCACTCAACTAGATTTTGAGGTTTCAAACTCATTTATGAATTTTTGTTATATGTTAGACATTACAAGGAAGCTATAGACTTGGTTTAGAAACATTAATTGAAGAAAAAGTTAAAGAATATCATTTCTTCATTTGAAAAACTATTTGGATTTTAATACTACTTTCAGAAAAATACAATAAAAAGTTAACTACTTCCGTATCATAATAATCAGTAGCCATAAACTCAACTAATCAAAACATTTCACAAATTGATTTCCAAACAAAACGATATGTTTGTGAGTTGAATTTTGGAGAGGAAAGAATGAAAATGGAAGGCTTGAGAGCTACGAAATACACCGGTGAGATGGATTCAAAGCTTTCTCTTTCTCATTCTTCCCTTCCGAAACTCAACTTGTAAACAGACCGTTAAGTCCCAGACTTCTTTACACGTTTAACTAACTGATATGGTTAACTGTGTGTGTTCTGTGACATGCAGTATTGCCTCCATATACATTTTCTTCCTTTTAGACAAACCTGAAGTTATTTTTTCATACTAAATATGATACTAGCTTAACATGGGATGTGCAGAAGTTACATGCCATATATGTAACTAAGAACTGCAATTACAAGTTTACTTCAAAGTTAGTAATCTATAATTTAGTGTACATATGAAAATTGTTACATTTATAATGTAAGGTATAACAAGAAAATTTTCAGTTCCCACCATACATGTGAGGTTGATTGCGTGAGCCTCGACACAATGATAAAGTTACCTGTCTTGTGACTTGTAAGTTATAGGTTCAAATCCTATAAACATTTTCTTCACTTGTGAAGGTAAGGTTGTGTACCTATACCCTTCTCAAACCCCACTAGCTGAGAGTCTTGTGTACTAACCCGCATTTTTTAAAGATACATGTGAACATTGATCATGTGTCAAAAGACAGAAGGGATGTCATTTTCCAAGTTCCTAGATTTAACCAATAAAAACAGAATGTGTTGTAGTGTCCTCTGATTACTGTGGATCAGAATGTGGGTGGAATTTGGGAGAAATATGTGCACAAGATAATATTATCATTTCCCACTTGAACTTCCTTCCTGGCCAAGAACCAAAATGGAAAGATATCAGTAGAGAAGAATAGCTGCATTTCATGGCAAGTTGGGATGGTAAAGCCAGAGGCAAAAATAAAACATTTAAATAGCTAAGACATAAAACAATTTGTTGGATTTATTCAAGTGTAAAGTCTCGCATTGGATATGAGGGGAGGAGTGAAAGAGTTTATAAGTGGAAAAGACTCATGGAACTAATGCCTTAAGGTTTTGGTTCAAGATGTGGTGTCTCACTTATAGCTCTCCACTCTTCCCATACCCCGGTAACAATGGAACTCTCCGGTGGTTGGAGGTTCCCCGGTTCCAGTCTAGTCCAACACAATTAAACTTGGGTCATATGAATTTGAATAGAAAAATATGTAAATTAAACAATATACCAAGGAGGGAGAATGCGGATCATGTTTCCAACTTCAAGGTCTACATTGTCACAAACTCTTGGATTGAAGATGATGGTGACTTGTCTTCCTTCTCTGCCATCCACTGCCGTTCCCTTGGAGCTATCTAGTAACGGAAAATTCTGCAAAAACAACCTAGCACCTTCAACCAATTTTTAATCTAATAATACTATTGGGTAAATCTTACATGTAGGTGATTGTTCGAGGTTACGAGTACGAGTGACGAAATATAAATCAAATGGAATACAACAATAACAACCAAATGTTTATCTCACTGGATGGGACTATGTGTGCTTGATGTTATGCATAGTCGGTTCTAAGCCTGGATAAAAGGGGAAGGTTGTGTTAGGCAGTCCACATCTAATGTAGAAATTTGTCGAATCTCTATGATATGGATCAACAATATGATGAATCAAATGGGACAAACATCTAATACTAAATTTTAGAATAGACAATCATGATTCATGATTCTCCAACTCTAAAAGCAACATGTTACAATTTTTAATCGCGGAGATGACAAACATGTTACTTTTCCTTCCCACAATGATACCAAACAGATTTGTCAGATTGGTCATACATCCTTTTCTTGAGTGTAAATGTTAATGGAAATTATAAGCATGTAATTTAACCTGTGAAGGGTCAAATTTCAGTTAACTTTTGTTGGTTTCTAAAATTTCACCTCTATGTTCTTGCTGAATGAACAAACACAGACAGTCAGCTTTCCATCCAAGTATCGTGAAACGATTTTTATATCAACAGAGCCAAGTTTACCTGTGAATTTTTTCATATAAGTCAAAAACATTTACATATATGTGTGTGTGTGGGTCAATAATGGTTTTTGTAATGAAGGAAGTTTTTAATGGTGTTTATCTTAGACAAAAATGAAAAGGGTAGACAGAGTAAAAGCAAAAAATATTACTAGCTCCAGTTTGTAACTGTTTCCAGAAGTCCATGTCTGTTTCTTTTTCTTTCTGCATTACCTGCTGCAGTTTTTCAAATATTCCAGCTCTGCACAATTTAGAAGGATAACTCGTGAACTGAATTTAGAATTAATTCAAATTCATGATTTTAAATGCATGAAAATACCAAGAAACTAATACCTCATACCTAAATGATATTCTTTTAACTATACCTAAATGAATTAAGTGCTGGAATATTAGTTCCATCATCAATCACAGAGGAAGACCCTAAAGCTTCCTGAAATCGATCGGCTATGGTCTGCATTTTCTTTCCAGGGGAAGTAATCTTCAATTTTTGTTCACTTACCTGTAAAAGTATATATATATATAGAACCAGTTATAACAAGAAACTAATAACTACAAGAGTAATCTAAGCAAAGATGTACCTCATTGTCACTTGATGAACCACTACCCACGGGCTCAGGGGAGCCTTCACTATCAACGATAGTGTTCAGCGATTGGAATCGACTCCTTTTCTGAAAAAACGGCCCTGTTTTTCCTCTTCTTTGACTATCATGTGCAAAATACTGGAGTGTAAAGGCAGGAAAGAAAATATGTAAATAGATAGATCAAAGAATAGGAGAAGTGTTTCTAAAATTCCCACCCACCAGACTAGTCTTATCTTGCATTTTGTCAAAAAGATCAGCCATTGAGGGCAGATTAACTCCATGTGCATGAGCTTCTGATTCAACAGGCTCAGTGTCTGAATTTATTTCAATTTTGCCATCATCTTCAAGATAGTTTCCATCTGAAGTTGCTGAAGCCCCAGGATCAACAGCTTTAAATATTTCAGGCAATCTATCAAACTTGGAGATTGAAGCACCAAAGTGTCCATATTTATGTGACTGTGATGGCAATGAAAATATTGTCTTAGCTGTGCTACAGATTCTTACACACACTTATCAACTCGACAGAACACTTTAGTAATTACCCTTCAAATATTGAAACAACTGTTATTGTTATCCGAATGAAGTACAAAATCCTGACGGCACAACAAAAATGTGAGAAACATGAAGCAAGTGCCCAATCCCATGGTCAGATGTTTTTCATGAGTGGAAGTCTCCTATATACCATTTTTCTGTACCACTAACCAGAAAGTGCCATGACAATTAAATTTGTCAAGTCATAATTAATTAATGGCAGTTTTAATTGAGTTGTCAATCTATTATAGGTGGCATAGAGGAATGGTAAATATTAGTGGTACAGAAGAACTCTACTCGTTTTTCATGATCTCCATTTTCTAGAAACACATAAACACAACAAGAAACACATAAAGCAAGTGCCCCTAACTCTTATCTGTGAAGTGATTCACCACGGTCAACAGTCCAAATCCACACTCAGTGATTCTAAAGAAACATGACAATTAGTATTGCAGGATGATACAAGACACTCAAGAAATCTTAAAGACACATTAATTCAACAGTATAACCCACTAACAACAATTTTCGTTTCCCCCAAGGAATTGCAAATAACCCAATTCTCTAACCCATAAACTTCTATTTTCTGAAGAGCAGATGCTAGATCTAATTACTGCAGTTTGTTTCATTTTTATGTCTAAGTTGTTCATTTATGATAAATTGAGGACAATATTTAAGGAGCCCTCTGGTTTAGAGGACAGAGTTTCCCTTAAAAATAAGGGCATAGGAAAGCTTTCATACACATGATAAAAGCACATAAGCCTGACAAATGGATAAACAGATAGCTATAAGATCACACACACAAAAAATCCATGTGAACTTTAAGGAGTACCTCATCATCAGAAATTACTTCTTCATCACTTGAATTGGCAACTATCTCCCCTGAGATGTTACTAGTCTCGGCGTCCTTGAAGTCGGGCATTTCAACCTCATCATCATCAAAAGGTGAACCTGCTGGTTTCTGATGAGAGCAATATTAGCTGTACATAACAAACAATTGGAGAAGTACTGAGAACCAATCTTTGGTAGGACATGCCTCAAATGATGATCCGCTTGCTTTCCCAGCCAAATTTTCATCACGCATACCTGTGTAGTACTCAAAATTTTAATGACGGTACTCCGGTAAATTATTGCAGAAAATTTGCAGTATAAGCTAAATAAAAAGTGGTTCCTACTTTTGCACCAAAATAACAATAATAAATAAATAGATAAATAAAAGCATTTTCTACTTTCTATCAACGATTAAGACTGTCCGTGCACCTTTTAGAAGATCTAGACGCGCCGGTAGAGACAATTCTTCCTAAAAATAAAAGAAAATTAAAAAAAAAATAAGAAGATGAGTATAAAGTCTACATATGTGATGGATGTTTTTATTATTCAGATGGTCTTTGAACTTTTTAGGGAAATTCAAATACGACCCCATACTTTAAAAGTTTTTATTCCACTTCCTAAACTTGTACAAATTTGCAATCGAGTCTCTCATACACATCTCCATTAGGGTTCATGACAAGTACATAAAGTGCATATTATGCACGAATCGATAGATCACTTGACCGATACTTTTTTTTTGTTAGTATTTTGTGGTGGATGGGATTTGATCCTTCAACCTCCTTATCACTCTACTACTTAAATCTCACACCTTTACCACTTAACCACCTTATGACTCTCATACCTTTACCACGCAACCCCCAATAGAGATGTGTATGGCGGTCTTGATTACAATTTTTCATATAAGTTTACTGACCTAATTACAAACCACAGTTACATGGTTCCTTCATTTACTCTATGTATGGAAAACCGGATTCGGTATACTATACCGATTTCCTTATAAAAGAACCCTTGTAATAATAATAATGTAAAAAGCGCAGTCAGAACCAGTACCACGAACCATATAACTCCATTACAAACTTTTAAAGTTTAGGAACTTACTAGAATTTCCCCAAAAATTTCATTAATCAAGGACTAACAGAATAAATAAATAATAGATCCATTTTTGTTTAAATAGAACTTGAAGTGTAACAATATAATAAAACGAATTACATCTGAATTATTAACAATTTCATTATAAAAAGTACGAACAATTAAACTTAAGACCTTGTTGAAGACAGAACCAGAAGCATTTAATGAAACGACGTCGTTGAACATCTCCACGTCTTCTTCATCTTCTATCAATTAAAGAAGAAGAAACAAAAAAATGATAAACAAATTTCATAAAACGCTTATTCCTTATTAAGGATTGAAGAAATTACCAGAAATGCTATGATCTGAGTTAGGATTATCCTGTTTCAAAATAGAGAGAGAGAAATTGATGTTAATATAAGTTAAGAAAATGTGATGTTAATGATAATTGAATTAACAATTTGATTACATAAGAGGAAGGTTTAAGAAGAAATTTACAGAGAATATGTTTTGACGCCACATTTGAGAAAAAGAATCAGTTCAAGATGGAGATTCACCCGGTGCTGGAGATACACTGATTATTCTAAGTTATAACCCCGATTGTGTTATTATTCATTTGAGAGTAAGAATCAATAAGACGTGGAAAAAATCTACTCATTCATTCTTAGAAAATTCAATGTTTAAAGAATAGATGGATATGATTTAGAGTAAGTTTTTTCCACTTTACTCTTTTACTCTTGTAATAATGGATATCTTCCCTTTATTTAATTATTTGTTTGTTGGCTAAATAAGAATAAATGAATAATAATAATTTTCTCAAAATTATTGAGTTCAAATCTCACTTTAAGCATAAGAACCTCATCATTGGTTTATAAGGATCCTTGTAAGTGTTTATAATTGCTCATACTTATACTATTTAATGTATAATTATGTATAAATTGTAGCAATGTATAATTAATAAAGTTCTATGTGAATGTATTAATTGCATGTCATTTAGTTGAAAAATGGTGAGAAGGCCTTGAAATTTGGGCAAAGCATCTCGCCCAACATGTCGAATCTCGCTCAATAAGAATGAAACATAATTTGGGATTTAGGAGCATTAGGACTCGCTCGACAAGTTTTGTGTTGCTCAGGAAGAATTGAAGATCTCGTTGAGCGAGACATGTCTTGCTCAATAAGACTAGCTTAAATGGAGATCGTCGCTCAACAAAGACCATCTCACTAAGTGAGATTTTTCGATCTAGCATCATTTTAAAGGAATAATGTTTTCTTTTGGCGAGCCAAAAATGCCAAGACTTTCTTACAATTTTTTAGGTTTTTAGTTTGATCTTGAGTGCTCAAATAAGAGGGGGAGAATTGAGGATTAAATATAGCAATCTTGATAAATAATCCATTTGTTCTTCCATGGAGCTAATCATCTTCTTCACTCCCCTGTTCTATGTGTCATGGAAATGAGTAGCAAAATCTCTTTCTTGTTGGGATTAGATGTAAAGATTTTACCTTGATTATACACGTTGATTCTTATTTATATTTATCTTTCCATTTCATGATTCTTATGAGTTATTTTCTTCTTTAATGCTTACTATAGTTCGATTGTCTTTAATATGTTTTTATTGGTTTTGAATGTGTGATGAAAATCATATTTTCTAACTTGATCTAAAATATATCATCCTATGAGTATAAATAAATTTATAGTTAAGAAAATGAGTGTTGATCTACTCGTTAGGATATTAATGATATAAAATAGAAATGACATCGAAAGAATCGTTGATTATTTATATTTTGTATGTTGAATTACGTTGATAAAAATAGGTAAATAGTAAAGTCCAATTTCAACACTTCTTATCCTATTAACTTATCATTTTATTAATTTAGTTTTTACATGATTGGAAAAGACAACAATTTAATGTAAACACATTTCACATGAAATAATAGTTAAGTTGAACGAAATAATATCAATCAAATCCTTGTGATTTCAATAACCTTTTATATTTATTTGGGACAACTCAATTCAGTTTTCCATTTATCAGTTTGTTAGATAGCATGGAGTAATGAACTTTTTGTAAGATAGTATTTTTTAAATAGCTTTAATGTAAGTGATCACCATATCATTTCTTGTAAAAAAAAAAGGTTTCTAATAAATAAAAATTATAAAAACTTAAAAAATTGGACATGAATCGTATCACCCTTGTGTTTGTTTGTATCAACTTCACAATCATATTTCATTTACTCATAATCTTAATATAATAATTATTGACTTATGAGCATTGGAATTTAGTAATATAACACAATCAAGGATTGCCCATATATAAATTGTTTATTCTTATAATTAATAAACAAGCAAATACATCATTAGTTATATTTAATATCAGAAGGAAATATATGTTTCTAGTAAATAAATGTATAAATGTCTATTACCACCATTACGTCCATTGTGCTATATTGATAAATTGCCCAAAGGTAAATATTAATATGCATTTATGAAGTTGTGTGAATTTATTTAGCATAATTTAAAGTCTTGTGTGAATTTATTTAGCATAATTTAAAGTCTTCATATATTTTTCACATTTTGTTTATTGTAGTACATGTTGATTTGCAATTCTCCGTCCATCCCCATTATTAATGTACCTAACTTATTTGAATGGGGTGATCAAGCATTAAGACATAAAGTTCATTATAAAAAGATAAAGAAAATGTATGTGCCCATAGTGAATAACAGTAATTTCTACATCAGCATTTTTTAATATCGTAGGTAACTGAATATGGATTAAATTCTAACGTTTTGTGTCATTTAATTTATATTCAAACATCACTTACTATTTCGCTTCAAAAAAATAATTCAAATAAATAATATATAATATAGTGATTGTGTACAAATTTATACTATTACATTGTTAATTGAAATTTAATGCAAACTTAAAAAAAGTCAGCAAATAATATATATTGTTTTTGTACAAACTCAATACTTTGGCCTATGGACTGAGAAAATATATTAAAATAGTTTAAAGTTAAGAAAAATACATTGGAAATGTTAGAAATAAATCAATTTACATGAGCGGCAATCCATGTTGAAAAAGATAGAAGAGGAATTATTTGGTAAGGTAAGAGAAACATTGGGCACTACAAAAAACGGTTTGAATTGTAGTGAATTAGGAACCAAAGAATGAAAAGATGGTACAAGGATCTGCTGTCCCGAACCCCGTATCGCATCAATCAAAATAAAGTAAAAATAAAAAAAATTATGAATGTTAATTTTTTTAATTAACATATCATTTTTTGATTGGTACGGGATGGGTTTAGGGACGGAGTTCGGGACAGCAGATATTTGTGCGAAAAGATGAAGAAAAGGGTGAGGAAGGTGGAGGGCCACATGAAAGAAGAAAAATGTATTTTAATTTATATTTATTGAACGTGAGCTTCATTCAATGTTTCTCAAATAATGTGTGATGTTAATTACGTGACTGTTAGTATCATTCATGCACATTAATAACCTGTCCAAATAGATACTTAAATATTGCTACTATCAAATTCCTTGAGCTTATATAACACAAACGTTTACCATCTTATAATAAACAATTGGGAAATCTATATTCACTATAATGTCTGCAATACTCATTGAGAACAAAGGTTATGCTTCTCTTTTCTCATTCCATGTACCTACATTGCTTTAATTTCCCTTATTTTGTGATTTGTGATATTGGTCTAAGTGTATTTGTTCCCAAAAAAACTATTGCACTGAAATTTTGCATTGTTATTTTCTTTTGTTCTGTCGAGTAGGGATCCACTCCGATGGATAAGCAAATAATATTTTTACACTTAACTTATGTCATTAATGTGTAAATAGAATAACATAATTATTTGTTTTTACCTTGTTCACATGAATTGTATCTTCATTAATAGAGATGATGTTAGAATTCTCTATTAATTGGTGAAATATCAATCCTAAGATCTTGAATGTCATGATTCTCACAGTATATAAAACAGATATTTCAATCAATGTCATACCTGAATCCATGTTATCAGATCTGTTCCTTTGTATGCCTTCGTAGAGAGGTTTTGGTATGATAGTCTTCTAACCTGAACCCTTGTTATCAAATCTATCAGTCTTCTTAGTTGGATATTTCTATCTTAACCGAATTTACATATGTAAAATCTTTTCGAAAAATATTTTATCTAAAACTCAAATTAACCTAGTTTTCAAAAAGATATGTATTAAATTACTAGACCTGACTAGATTAGTGAAACTTATTGAATTATTGTGATTGATTAACTGATAATTTGAGCATTTTTTACTTAGGTAATCGATTACTCAGTTAATGAGTAACCATTTGACGGAAATTTTGGATAATCATTTTCTCACAAGATCTAGTGTATTTTTTTTTTATAAAGAAAATAATTGTATTAAAAAGAGCACACCAACTAGGGGCAATAAAGCGTAAGAAGTCTACTTTGTAGAACATAAAGTAGACTAGGAGCACACTTCTTACAATAAAGAGTAAGAAGTCTACTTTGTAGAACATAAAGTTAGACAAAGTTTTTGATCCATACACCAACTAGCTAAAGGTAAAGACTTATGAGATTCAAAAGACGATAACCAAATCCAAGATTTAGTTTTATGAGATACAAAAGACGACAACCAAATCCAAGATCTAGCACATAACTCGGGGCTTTCTCCTAAAAAATTACGTCATTTCTCATAATCCAAACTTACCAAACCACCGTAAACCAAAGCATTCTTCATTATTTTGCACAACCAACACTACTGATGAGGGAATCCAAAACTGAGTTGGGGATTGAAACTGAGATTTGTAACCAAGAATAAAAGCTCTTCCAAATACTCATAACAAAGTCACAAGAATCATATAAATGATCACTAGTTTACACATGATTATTGCAAAGTGAGCAAACCATCTCATTGACCCTAATAATTACGTTCCTTTTAAACAACTCATATTTTGTTTGTAGCCTTCTTTGAACAAGTTTCCAAACAAAACAACAAATATTAAATGGTACACAGTTAATCTAGCAATTCTTTAACTCATTACCTAAAGGAGGTTGTTGATGATTAATTTGAGCCAAGTATAATGTTCTAACCGCATAATCACCATAGTCATCTAAACTCCATCTCCAACTATCTAGGATATCTCTTTTACAGGAATGACGATGAATCAAATCATCCAAATTCTAAGCCAAAGATTCATCTCTGCCAAACAAATTTCTCCTCCACAAGATCTTCCAGATCCAGACATCATCCCTCCAAAAGTCGTTGTCCCCCACCCAACAGTTTTGATTTACACTCCAACCCAGATATCATGCCAGAAAAGAGTTTGAAGACCATTACCAATTTCCTTCCACACATTTCCATCAAACCACTCACTTGTGACTGAATCAGGAAATCTCACTTTACCAATGTCCTTGCATCATCTTGAAGCAATACCAGTCCTTTGAAAGGACCACTCAAAACCATATTTCAAATCAATGACATGCACCCAAAACATAAGGATGTCTATGTTCATGTATGGTCAAGTCAAAAACTGTCACTTAAAGGTCCTTAGACCCTTAGACATGGTTAGAAGACTCTTTAAATACACTAGACGTTCATATTCCTTTAACACTTTAACAGAACATACATTGCTGAAAGGAATTTTTGAGAAACTTTCTAAAAAATTTAAAGTTGTTGTCAATTATTTTCTTTCAAGTTTTATACATTAAAAATTCTTGAGTAGATACTCTTATTAATTGATTGTTGTAAGAATTTGAAGTTTACAAGAGTCATCCTTTGTGCAATATAAGCCCTAGCATTCTTTTAGTGTATGATGCGGTCTAAAAGGGAAATTGTGTTGAATGTGAGGTTTATTTTTAGTTAATTAAAAAAACGAAAACGGTGGTCGCACATGTACACATTTTTTCACAAAATCTCATCATTAAAAGACCAATAACCATTATGTCACTTACAATCATTTAAAAAAAAGAAGCTAAACTTAATTAATAAAAATGAAATTATTTTGGATTTTACATATATTTTGAATTGATAGAATATTATCTTCTATATGATTTAATTAGTTTTGTTTATATAATAAATTACTTGAACCGATTCATATTTGAGTTCGACTAATATTTACTAATTGTTAATTGAGATCTGTTTCATACTATTTGATTGCTATTTCAGTGCCTAGATAATAAAATTCAACCCGTTAATTAATCATCTCCTTTTGTTCACTCACTTTCTCATTAGTGTTTATTCATATTTTCTTCAACCTAATAGTTCCAAAATATCATAGAAAAGTCATCCAAATAAACAAATGTCAATATATGCTCCATTACAATAGTTCAACTTCTTATATTCCTTATTTATATATATGAGATTTGCTAACATGGGGAGATTTGCTAACATGGGGAATGTGTATTTTTAGTTAGGTACATGTTACCAAGGTGTACCAAAAGGTTTGGACAAAATTACTCTTAAAGTTTTGTGTAACATGTTTTAGTAACTAGGGGTACTTATGTAATTTAACTTTATCACACACACCCCTAAACCTAAAACCCTCCTCATTTCAATCTTTCTAACTTTCAAATCCCTAATTTTCTCTTCATTTTCTTCTTCTACCTGCATTTCTCACTGTTTCAGTGGTATGGATTTGAAACATTAAACCTCAATTTCTTCTAAAAGAAAAAGCTTTGCTCCTCCTTTAATGGGCAATTAAGAAACATTAAACCCCAAGTTCTTTCATTCTCTTATACCTTCGTTTCTCTCCTTATTTTGCACATGTAGCTTAGTTTGTGGTGTGAATTTGTTTTCTTATCAATTATCATTTTGATGATGATTATATAAGTGTGATCTATTTCCACCAAAGCTCATTCCCATGAGCCTTTTCATCCATTCGAAAATAAGTCACCCGTGTCTTCTTTTCTGATCAATTAACGCTCATTCAGATATTGATTATATCAATCATTTCTCTTCTCACTGAGGATCGCTCTGGTAGACGCCTTATAATTACAGTGATGAATTATATTAGTTGTTTTTACCTTTAACACCGACGATCAATCTAATGTTGATTATAGATGGATATTATATAGTTCACAACATCTTTTAACCATTTTTTTTGGTGAATACATAATTGCTTGACAATATTTTATCTTTAAAGTAACTACTTGTAACATGCATGCTTAAAGCTTAATAAGATTTAGCTTCAGAGGTCATATTAGATATATTTGGATAGGTAAAATATTATCTTATTAGAATTTAGTTAGTATTGTTTATGTTTTTACTAATTAATAATTGGATCTTATTATTTTATTGTTAGTAACACTTTTTGCTTATTTTTTAAAATAGATACAGAAAATGTAGTGTCAGTTTAACAATTTTAAATAGTGTCTTCATAACATCCGATTATAGTTTTAAAGATTATTATAACTCAAGTAAAAGTAGAATAATAAATGCTGAAAAAAGTAGAATAATAAATAACGTATATAATGTATATAAATGTTGATAATAATATAAATATATTAAAAATGTAGTCTATCAACATTGAAAGCTTATTTTTGGAACCTATCGAGTTTTTTTTTTTTTAAGTGTTTACATTGTATTTAAACGCTCTCATAAATAAAGAAGAACATATGTAAGGAAATTCACAGGATTGTGTCATTGAATAATCCAATATCGGATATTTACATTATGAACAATGAGGGTGTTAAGAGACTGTTTATCTATCTGTATTCTTATTTTCTAGTATTAAATATTTAAATTTTTAAGAATTATATTTATTTTATTTTATTGAGGGTACAAGACATTATAATTTATGATTTGTGATATTATTAACACTTACATTAAAAATTATATGGGTAATTTAATATTTTTGATATATGTAAACTTCTTCTCACTTTCATTATATTTCTTTTATTGTGTGGTAAACAATTTGAAATATTGTTAATTAAATGGGCAAATGAGACAACAAAAAATTACAACATATAGTTATAAGATATTTTGGCTTTATATATAGGATAGGTAAAATCTAATAACATATTAAATATTAAAGACAATTTTCAGAAATGATATCATTGAATCAAACAATTAACAAAGGGATAAAAAGCTAAAAACAATCCTATAAAATAAGATGGCTTTCCAACTTCTCACTCACAAGGATAAGTGGAGAATTTAATAGCCTCCATTATAACATTAAAAAAATAAATGACAAAGGCAATCAATTTAGTATGCACAAGAAATTTCAGAATTGTAATTTAAAAAGGCAATAATATATTTTCCTCCAAAATTCACATAAATCACAAGATAATAAATTGTCAATCATAATAAACTGATCGAATGAGTGTTGGTGAAATTACACAAACCACCCCCCATTTTTTGTCCTTACACAAACAACCCCTAATTTTGTAAATATGTTACACTGACTACCCCTACGTAATATAAAAGTATAATATTTTAAACAAAAACGTGTGGCATTGGTAATTAAGTCAACAAAAAATATAGCATATTGTGTAGATAAATTCAAACAATATGAGAATCGATGCGTCTTCCTTATTCGGCTCGTTACAATTCAGAATTAACAATGTATTTTGTAATGAGACAAAAATAATAAAGAAACATTGATTTTTGTCCTATTTGAAATTTTACAAAATATATAAAAAAAATTAAATTAATAATACTCGCAACACGTTTTTTTGTTTAAAATATTACATTTTTATAACATGCAGAGGTAGTCAGTGTAATATATATACAAAACTCTGGGTGATTCATATAGGAGGTCGGGGTGGTCCGAGTAAAAACAGAAAAGAAAAGGTTATTATTGTAATTTCACTAAAACTCATGGGGTGTGAGTGTAATTTACTCTAAATCTTCGGTTACATGAAAAAGAAATCTAAAAAATAAAATGAGGAAACAAAATAAACATTAGAATGGAAAGAAAAGGAGAAAATAATACTGTAACTAATCAAGGATTAAGCAACCAAATATAGGAATAAAATGTTTCAAACATAAGGCAAAGTTCAAACATAATACAAGGACGAACAAGACAATTAAAACAGTAGAGAAAATAAAAAATCTCACAACCCAAACACAACTATGTCATTTAGGTAGAAGCTTGGCCACGCCTAAAACTTTCACATCAGCTTCAAGAATGCAGCAATCTTTTACTAAGAAACCTCTCTTTGCGTCTATAAATTTAGCCAAGGAAAAAAATTCAGAAAATCCCCAAATGCTACTTGAATTCGAGAAATCGTGAAAAGCTGCAAAAGAAAGTAATCCAAATTAGAACTAACAAAAAGTTTACAGAAAAAACCATATTTTATTCCATTCACCGATCACTAAAACAATGATATATGTTGTACGTATTTCTTTTACCTAAATAATTCTAACCTTTTCGTTCACTATGTTTACCATTATTTTGATCTTTTGCACGAAGAGTGAATTCCACATACAATTTACGGTTAGATGAAGTTGATAGAGCTGAGAAGTTAAAATATAAAAACAAAGAGATGCTGGAATAATTGCATTCAACATTTCCAGTGGGATAAAACCTAATCTTCCTGAAAAAACAAAGATTAGTATAAAAAAAAGTACACCACTAATAATTATAAAAGCATTAAAAAAATGTAGATACACGTACCATTTATATTTTCCACTGAAAAATGGTTTAGACTCATAATAATCTAATTCAGCAATGGAAAAATTGTTAAATTTCCAAGAATGGGAAACACAAACAGGTTTTTCAATCATAGATAAGCACTCTCCTCGAAATATTGTATTGAAAATGAAAACAGAAACACCAAATACGCATGTATCATTAATCATATATCCCCTCGAAGTGCCTTTTAAGGTTGCATAGTCCATGAATTTTGAAACACCCCAATCACTTTTAAGTACATTGAAACGTCTTACACTTGAATCTGCATGCATGTATTTCAATTTGTTAATAAATATATTCATAACTTCATTACTACTATATTGATTTGTGTGTTTATCATACCTTGAGTTGTAACATACTAATTGTACATAGAGAAGTTTACAATTGCATTAACTTCCATGCCAACGGGTAGAGAAGTAATGTCTCTTAAAACCAAATAAATAGAAACATGGACATGCCCATTTGCTTTTTTGTTTCCATTTGGGTATATAGATAAGATCCTGCACATAGAAAAATACATCTTCGTATTTAATGTTATACAAAACAATAGGAGGTAATAAAATCAAATTCTAAAGGTTAATATAGGAGATTTAAACAAAGGGATACCATTTGTAATCACCAACTTCAAACTCTTCTGACTCAAATTTTTCAAATGAGCTCTGAGAAAACAATGAAAATGACTCTATTTTCACAGAGTAATGACTTTGTGGCGCTTTTTTACCTATAACAAACCAAACATGATAATTCAATTACTAGTGATTGAAATAAACTCGTAATATATAGCACGAACTAAGGGAAAGTAACAATAGAAGAAACTTTTTTGGACAAATACACGTAGAGTAATATCACAATTCACAAACTAAGGGAGATTAAAGCAATCTAGGTAAAGGGAATGAGAAAAGAGAAGCATAACCTTTGTTCTCAATGAGTAATGGAGACATTATAGTGAATATAGATTTCTCAATTGTTTAATATTAAGATGGTAAAGATTTGTGTTACAAGAGCAAGGAAATTGATAGTAGCAATATTTAAGGATCTATTTGGACATGTTATTAATGTGCATGAATGATACTAACAGTCACGTAATTTACATCAAACATTGTTTGAGAAACATAGAAGCTCGCGTTCAATAAATATAAATTAATATACATTTCTCTTCTTTCATGTGGCCCTCCACCTTCCTCACCTTTGCCCCCATCTTTTTCATTATCTGCTAAAAAATCATCAATAAATTTATTACTCATTGTTATTTGACTCTAAAATGACTACAAAAAAATAAAATTCAAAAACTATCATTGTTACTATTCTAAATAACTATTAACAAATATTAATAATAGAAAATTATTAAAATTCTTTTTATTTTATATTTATTGTTGCTACTATTTGAATACTGCAATAGTAACGTTGGAATATTAGAATAAAATGTAAACTCTAAACAAAATATATACGTAAAGATTATTGTCTAAAATTAAGGAATACATATATTTTTTATGAGTTATAAATATTTATTATTACTTATTTTTGAATTAAACAATAAATGATTATAAATTTATATTTATAGTGAGCATTGTCTTGAATTAATAAATAAAAAATAATATTAATTGAATTGAATTAATATTTGAATTAGTCATTTTCTTAAGGTTATTATTCTATTTTATGTGTAAAATATCAAATTATTTCTTAGCTAAAAATGTAGTCGATCACTTTCAAAACTAGTAGAAGAAAATTTAAAATCACAAACACATGTATATTAAAATTTATAAAATATATTGGTCACAATTCTAAGGTTACACTTCTTTTTTTACAATTCGAATGTTATGAAAATATATTATTGCACAGTTACAATTCTAATGTTATAATGATTGCTTTAATGTTATAATACAACGTATAGTATGTATTGACACATATCATATATTTGTTGCCCTTTAATGTTATAATGTAATCGATGCACTTTAATATTTCTTAATCAATATAATTGTAACTGTGGATTCTACAAATTTGTTACCCGTAACATTAATTTTTCTTAATCAATATAATTATAATGTGATTGTTGCACTCTAATATTGTAATTATGTACATTAATGTTTCTTAATGTAGAGGGTGCATTATAATCGTTGATTCTACAAAATATATGCTATGTATATTGATTAAGAAACATTATAATATTTTAGTTGTAACCCATAGCATTTATTTGGACCTAACATGCATTTGCTGCACATCAATGCTGTAATGTAATGGTTGCACTTTAATGTTTCTTATTCTTAATCATCATGCCTTAATTTTTTATTTTTTTAAATTGTAACAGAAGGTAAAATTAGTGTGAATAACATTAAAATTGCAAAATAAAGGAAATCATTGTCATTTTTAAAATTAAAAAAAGTGTGTTAATGTGACAAAACTGATGGGTGCTAAGGGCATTTCCCCTTATTTTAAGTTGTGTGTTTTAAGGAATGACATAAGCATGCATTTTCCCATGACATTCATGTTATTTAAAGGGTTGAACTTTATAGCACTTTTAAACCTGCAAAACATTAACGTCGAATTGCATTTTATATTTTGCTACAACGATTACAAAAATTAGCCTCATTAATATCATTTGTATGCTTGATCTAAATTTATTATATTCTATATGGAAAATATAACTAATATAGTTGCTATTGTCAGGTGAAAATTTATTATATTTTAATTCATGTGAAATATACACACTTGTCACGCTTCTAGTATATAACCAATATCGTTGCTTTTGTCACGTGAAAAATTATTATATTTTAAATCATATGAAATATACACTATTTGCTACAAACATTTTGGCAAAAAATATATTTTGTTAGGATATAAGGTATTCCCAAGAATCAATTTGTCATGTTTATAATAATAAAGTTGTATTTATTATTATATTGTTATCTCATATTCATTGTTTGTTGAAATAATTAATATGAAAGGTCCTTGATTAAAATTATAGAGTTATTATTATAATAGAGATTATAATAATGAGAAATAAATTTTTTATAATTTTAATCTAAATTATTCTTAATCATAGAATTATTAAGCTTAGGATAATATTAATCCATATAGATCAATACATGTGTAGTAGTCTTTATTAGATAAAGATTAATAGATCTCATTTATTAAATTACACATATAAATGGTGCATATAGAGATAGGACAAAACTTAGGTACAATTCCTTAGGTACAAATGGTGCTTGTAGTCTATTAAAAGGTGACACATGTTCATTATCACCTATACTTTGAAGAGAGAGATTCTTAATTGCAAAAAAAGAGAAAGACTTAATGATATAAATGAACACGTGTCACCTTTTAATAAGCTACAAGCACCATTTGTACCTAAGGAATTGTACCTAAGTTTTGTCCATAGAGATATGACTATTGAACTGACTCAAAGGAAAATTCTTAATGATTAATAGCTTATGATGTTAGTTGAATGATTATTGAGTATAATCAAATTCTTGTAGGATTAATGATTAATCAAGAAAGAATTCATCAACTCATGGTAATGAGTTTGAGTTCTATAGAAATAAAGATATTGGCCAAGAGGAATTAATGAATGAAAGAATTAGTTTCTTAAGTCATTCACTGTGTGCTAACTTATTGGAATTTGACAAACATACAATATTCTAGAGTTAACATAGAGCTGAGCTGTAAAGATGAAAAGAAATATTATATTAATTTTCAAATAGTTTTAAAAGTAAAAGATGTTACCTCATTTCTATTTGGTTGTTAAGGAGTGTTGCTAAACGCCAACCTTGATTAGTAAACTAATGAATTAATTTACTACCAGTTTAGTAATGAACCTACGGGGTCACACACTAACAAGTGTTATGTTTTTTGTTGGACGAGAAAATGTTATGGATTAAATTAATATTTAATAAGTTTTCATTTAAGTGGAATATTATTGTATTTTATGCTAGCACCAAAATTAAGAATGATATTATTCAGTTATCTGTAATATAATTAAGTGAGACTTAATTAATATATTTTCAAATGTATGTTTAAATTAATAAATTTGATAACATCAGTGATTGATTTAAACGTTTGAAAAATAAAAATAACAAAACCAAAAAGAAGAAAAATAAAGTAGTGGTTACTGTGTGATAGAATCAATATGAGATTGAGTGATTATTTTATTTTGGAAATAAATGTCACAAAACCATAACTAACCTAAATATAAGTATGCAAAAAAATGTCTCCAGTATTGTGTGGATACACGTATAGGACCTTCACACTTTTGAAGGAGAAGTTTCTGAAACCATCACAGTCTATCGAAGTATTTTTTATAAAAAAAATTTGACTTAATGTTATCTAATATACATATTTTAATACAAAATAAATATACTATTTTTCGCTGTGCTTGTTAGGAACACATATAAACCTACGTACTTTCGTATGGTAACATACATTTCTTGTCACTAACAAAATAAATTTTTAAATGAAATGGAATAAAAATATGAACCAGGAATATTAAAAAAATGGTAGAAGAAAAGAAAATTGATGAAATGAGGGAGAGAAAATATTGGGCTCTATGCTTTAAAATAAAATGTGAGAGAAAGATATGGAAGAAAAGAAATCTAAAGTCCTTTTGGAAAGTGGAAAAGTCACCCGAACTTCAAAAAAAATTCCACGAAAGTTTAATTTGTTTTTATTTTCATTAAATATATGATTTTGCAGTAATGAGTGTAACGTTTTATACGGGGTAAAAATGTGTGAGGATGCAACATGTGTTCAGGTCTGATTTGTGGAACTTTTTTTCTTATATAGTTAAGAGAATATTTGGTTACACATTTTAAGTAGGGATGACAACGAGCGGGCACGAGTAGTGCTTACCCGTGCTCATACCTGCATTATTTGTGGGTACCTATGTAGGTAGTCGGTACTCGTGGGTATCCAATTTTAATTATATTTATATAGTTTATAATAATTAATCTATAAAAATAATTTTTACTTAAATAATATGATATGTATATGATAAATTTATGATTATAATCTCATTATTAAATTTTATTATGAACTAATAATTAAATAAACAAATATAATATTAAATTAATAATAATTAAGTATAAAATATTTAATTAAAATATATATGCGGGTACCCACAGATATCATACTCATTCCAACCTATAAACTATTTTTGCGGGTACCCATTACAGATATATTGACGGTTACCTATAGGTCCGGTTATTTTTATCATCCCTAATTTTAAGCGATTGAGACAACAACGCTCATGTCCGCATCAAAACTTCACTTAGAAAGATAAGTTTTTATATTAAACATCTCCAATCTTTATATTTTTATTTCATTCACAAGAAGAATATTTGATTCATTATTTACCCATTATTTATCAAAACGAATATTTATTATTAATATTGAAAACAAAAATTAATAAATTAACCATTATTTATAATTATTAATACAAAATGACATAAAATGAAAACAATGAAAAGAAAATGCATACATACATCGAGCGATAGAAAGGGAGAGGAGAGCACCACAAATTTCTCTTTTCACAAATAAAGAGAGTAACAACACATTTTTTCTCTTATGTGTGTTTAAGGTTATTCTTGTTGTTTTTCGGATGATTTTGAATGTGAAATATCTCATATTCATAAAAGAAGTTGACACATGTTTCATTTTAAATCAATTTTTCATTTAATCCTATAAAGGAAAAAAAATATTCTCCTACGAAATCATACGAGATTTTATTTGAATAAAAAATCAAAATTTGGGATGCACCTTGCCACTTAAGTCATCATCTAAACTCTAAAGTCTCTTTATTTCTAAATGAGTGAAAAATATGAGATTCTCTCCTCCTCAATTTGTATTTTCAAAACAAAATGTTTTCTATCATTTTTAAACCAAATGTAATTAAGACATTTGTGGCACATTTTTTTATTTGTTTTTTCTTTTTACCGTATTATAAAAAACATATTTGTCAAAAATAACAATTTCATTGAACATTTCAGGTTGAAGAAAATTGAGTGTTGGCATAATTATGGTTTGTTCCAAACTAAGTGTAAACATGAAAATTAAGTGAAATGAATATTAATAACATATTAGGTTAGTTCAAGAGAAAACAGAATAGAGTTTAAGGATTTCATTAATTATGTTAACCATTAATTAGGATCCAATACATGTCACCAATTCCTTCCATTTCCTTCGTTCATATGCATTGGACATATTTTTTTACATCAACATTTTTTTTTATTCCATAGGTAAGTGAATGTGTATTAAATATCTCACGTTCTGTCATTCATTTAATCGAAATATATATATAATAAACTTCATAAATATCCGTATAATGATTTGTTCCAAATTAATATAGTCTCTACCATTTGTTTATATTTATAGATGACTATTTTTTTTGTCAACTTAATAAATAAAGATTACTTAATATTTTTTTGTACAATATATTAAAAAGTTTGAACACTAGTGAATAAGTGATCATATCTTCTATCTCATAATATGTGTCGCTCAATATGTTTTCAGCCATGATTTGTTAAAGAAAATATATTAAAGTTAAAATATAATTATTAATTATTTTATTGACCAATCACAATTCATATAGTAATATATAATATTGGATAGAAGATGTCTCTATATACTTGAAAGACCAGAGCATGGAATGATGAGGTAAATAAATGTAGTCTTATAGGAAGCTGGAGGGTCACATTAAAGTTTTGAAAATGTATATTCATTTATGGCCCGAACGGATATTTAGTTCGCATCTAACACATAGAAGTCGGTTTGGGCCTAACCGACTTCTGTACATATTGGATCCAATTTTTTTTTGTAATTTTGTGTTGATACCGACTTCTATATACATTTCGATTTAAGAAATGTTAACATAAGTATTTAGCACATTTGGTAAGTTGTTGTATTTTGTGAAGTGAGTTTGAATCTCACTCCCAACATTTTTTATTTTCTGCATGTTAAAACACTATAAACGTTAAAATGTTAGGAACAAGATTTGAACTCACTTTATAGACTATAACAAGCTACTTAATTTACCAAATGTGCTGAGTGTTGATATTAATTTTTTTTAAATCAACTTCTATATAGAACAATGGCTTGGGAAAAAATATATCGGGTTGGGTCCAATATGTACAGAAGTCGGTTAGGCCCAAACCGACTTCTGTACGGGCCAAAGATAATATAGTTCAAACCGACTTCTATATGTAGTTTGCATCCATGCGAACTGATGTTTAATTAAGTGACTGTTAGTATCATACACATTAAATAACCCTTTTCAGATAGACCCTTAATCCTTCTATAAAATTCATTGAGCTTGGTTCAGAAACGTTTAATAAATTATATTAAACCAGTTGAGACTTGAAAGTTCTCTATACCGTTAAACAAAACTATAATGTCTTCTCTACTAATGGAGAAAAAAGGTTTTGCTTCTCTTTTCTCATTCCCTTTACCTACATTGTTTCCCTTGGTTGTGATATTAGTCTACGTTTATTTATACCAAAAAAAAACTATTGTACTGAAAGTTTGCATTGTTTCCTCCATAAATACATATACATTATGATTGTACTGTTTGATTTAGGGTTTTCAAAAATAGTCTCATATCTAGAACTGGAACAGTACTTATGGTACCAGTATTATGATATTTATTTAATATGTAGGTACATATTTATAAACTTGATTTTTATTAAATATTAATATATATATATATATATATAATTTTTTTTTACTTTGAGGTTGTATATTCTTTTTATTATTTATATTGGTTATCATATAAACTATTTATTATAATTAAGCTTGAAAATTTGTTAATACTTACAAATGCTTACTGCTTGAAAATTTGTTAATACTTGCTAATAATGCTCACTGCTCGTATTAATATCTACAAATTTTCTTGGGTATAAGAATTTGTAATTAATTGGTGTCGGTTCTACCCATTTATTGAAAATTGCACTCCGTCTCTCACTTATGATTTAGTCACTAATTCTTAATCATTTCCGATAATTGAGAGTCTAGTAGTTAAGTAGTTGAGAAAACAAAATAAAAATTTACACGTCACAAATTTTTTACTCTTTTTACTAGAGTGAATTCTGATTACTAATTGTCATAACGAGATTTTTGAATATGTGCAAATTAAATTATTTTGTTTGTTGTACTATAGGAAGAAAAGCTCCACCAAGACATTACTGTGTTAAAATACAGTCCTTCTCATTGTTTTCCAAATCCTCAGTAGAACAATATGAATCAGAAGAGTTTAAGGCTCTGATTACGAATGGTATCTTTTTTTTTCATTCACTTTTTTCTCCTCATTTTAGCATCCAAATTTGAATTATTGTTTCTGCAGGACGTTATTTATATACCAAAATGGGAATGAAAAATCTGATGGGGAAGATCATGTTTCTATTTATTTGGAGTTGAAGAATCAAGAGTCTTTACCAATTGGTTGGGAAGTCAATGCCATTGTAAACTTCTTTATTTATAATTTTCTTGAAGACGAGTATTTTACAACTCAAGGTACAATACAAACACACATATATATATATATATAAAAGGAGCTTATAATGTTTTATATTAACAAATGGAATTGCTTTCAGGTTCAAATGTAAGTCGTTTCAATGTATGTCATTTTAACTACCTAATCAACTTAAAAAAATGTAGTTATAGTTATATATATGATAAAATCTTGTTTAATTGGCCCCTGGCAGATTGGACAGAATTTGAGATTCATGCTCAACACCATAACCACGGCCATCGTACGAAGACTCACGCTTAGCGCAACATCTCTGTTGAGTGTATAAATTAAAAGAATTCGAACCCAACTCTGTGTAACTCATATACCGAGTGCACACAATGGCACTGAGCATAGTGGTTGGTGCGCCCAACGCAAGTTTGTGCGTTCAAATATCACACCTAGCCAGCTGGAAGCTCGCTCTCAGCACGGAGGCGATGCATTGAGCACAGAAGGCATCATGCGGACAATATTTAAAGATTTTCAGAGCCAAACTTAAACACTTTGTACTATTGATTTGTATTACTTCTTTTTTGAGTTTTTAGGATAGTTTAGCTCATTTTAGTCATGGGTTGTGCTTTATCTCTATCTTACTTACGCATTGCAAGCATGAATAGCTAAAACCTTATTTGGATTGAATGTAATATAAGCTTGATGTATGCATAGTGATTCAATTACTAATTCATGAAGTTTTGGTTATCTTTGAGTTCTTATATTTGCTTAATATTTGTTTTAAGTTTGATAATCTTATTGCTTGATTATTGAATAAATTACTTAGTTTCTTACTTGCATTATTCTGAACTTGCTTAACTCGACAATTGATACATTTTCTAGATATAGATTTGTATTATTTGCTATATTATGCACTTTACTTTATTAGCATCTTGTCATAGTGTTAATCTTGCAATTTTATAACTCTTAAAGTGAATGCATAGACTTCTAGACATAGATGTATGCTTGAAGGTTCATATAACTTAATTTTGTTAATCTAGACTACTAGACTTAATTTTTCAAGTCATATTTCTTAATCTTATGAATAAAATTGTTAGATATAAGGCTTTGTTGCATAAATTGCTAAAATGACTAAGACATTAGCTTTTATTAATTTTAAGGTCATTATATGAGATAATTATTAGTTGATAAATTTACTTTAAGAATCTGGTGTATACGGATAATACATATGAAGTTCAATCTCACTTTCTTTTATCATCGTATTACAATCTTGCATTATTTTTGTGTCATCAAACAAAGAATTCTTTGAACAATAACTTAAAATAAAAAAATTCAATTGAAATGCTAGTATCTAGCAAATCTAGATACAACAACCTCTTACTTTATAATTGTTTGCGATATCGTTTGTTAATTTTAATACCAATTTATCGGTTAATGTATATATTATCTAGCCAATATTTCATCTATCCTCGTGGACTAACAATCATCTACTAATTGGCTCTCATAAAAGAAACCATGTTGTATTTATCTAAGTTAGTTGGTCTTATATATTTGTATAATGTGAAAGGGAGAAATTTGAATGTGGTAAATAATTTAATTGGTGGAAGTATAACTAAAGGTACTCCACAATTCAAAATGAAATAATAATAACATAAAATCAATATTATTCCAAATTTTATTTCCCTACCACTATGGGTGAGAACATGCTAGAATAAACCAAAAGCCTTGGCATGAATATGTTTGACATATGCTCCAACTTCAAGACATGAGCCTAAACTATTGCGTGTCATAGGCAAAATTTTAAGGTTTTACTTTACATATTTTAAAGTCTTACCTGATTATAAATTAATGTTGGATGATATAATCAAACTATTATTCAACTAAACTTACTTATTTGATGGGATAAATGTGTTTGTGACTTATGAGTGTTATGAAGTTATGTCTAAGATAGGTGGAAGACTAGTGTTGTGTTGTGTGTGACTAATTTCCATATTGTAGAAGACATGAATAATGATTGAAAAGGAGGACTAGGTCTAAGTATAAAGGAAAAAATGATGATTGAATGATATGCAATTTCCCTTGTATTAATATTTACTTAGAATTTAGTATGATATTAGTACTACATACAATGACAAGATTATAAAAATATCATAATCTAGTTTATTATATTAAAAAATATCAACTTTATTGACATATAAGCTTTTATGTAAACTTGAGTAGGAAATCTGAAGTATATAGTTTTACCTTTTTATTAAGAGGTGTAATATTTATGTAATTTTGATGTAAAGATTTATATAAAGAGAGTATATCATCCGTCATTCATTATATTACTTTTTGAAGAGTTAATGATAATTACAAATGAATGGTGTTGATAGACTCTATATAAAAGAAATCAAGCTAGTTAGACTTTAAGCCAGTTGAATGGGATGTACATCTGATGTCCATAAGTTGTGTTAGTGTATGTGTCATAAGCTGTCATTGGTTAGAAAAATAGTTAATTAGTAATTTTTAATTTAAATATATTTTTTCAATCAATCACATGTTAATGATATATGTAATGGGGGAAAGATTCATATTTTTGAGGAATCCAATAATTTGAATTGATGAGTATATTTAAACAATTAAATTTTCCAATATTGGATGACTAAGATGTAGAATAGATATTTTTCACTTCTCTTAAAGTAAATGAATCCCTCCTTATGTAATGATTTAACTTTGTAGAACAACAAATGTGATTTGAATAGGTGGTGTGTACATGACTATCTAAGTACTTTTTCTATTCTGACCAGACATCTTGTCCCACTTCACCATTTACTTATTAATTTATTATTTATTATTTATTAATTAATAGTAATAATTAACTAAAAATGTAAATAACAAAAAAAGAAAAAAAATGGAAGAAGCTTATTGGTTACGTTTCACAAAAAGCTAGTCCCTCCTTACCTCACGGAAACCCTAACACAAATCTGATCGTTCATTACATTTTCAATTCCCTAATATAACAACGAACGGCCAAGATTCAGTAAAAACAAAAAGGTCTAAAAAGGACTTCCACAAATGAAAAGTATCCCGCGCAAATTTGAACAATTCCGCCACTCCAATCTCCAATAAGGCAATAACCTATCCCATTTTTCATTTTTATATTTAAATAATCTAAAGTTTCAAACATATTCAATCAAAATCTTATTTCTAATATCTATAATATAAAAATTTATATTTTCATTTGTATTATATTATTTTTATTGAAAATTCGATAATAATTAAACATGAATGATAAATAATGCATTTAAACTTATATATCATTAGTACAAACATTTTTCCTAAATTACTAAATGATAAATAATAGACTAACAATGTAAAAAGTATATATTTTCATATATGCATTAAGAGAAAAATATGTAAAAATTGATATCATTAGAGTTTTTTAGACTATAAGTATAATACAATGAAAGATGGATTAAATTTATAAAATTTGAATATAATATCAATACATCATCTATTATTCATTTATATTCTTTTTATTTAAGAAGAATGATAATTAAATAATAAATGATATTAAAACTTATACACAATCATTTGATTTAGATGATTTAGTATAATATATGATACAGTGATAGTATAAAAAGGGTTGAGATTCACTTATTCCAAGAGTAAGTTTTTTAAATTTACTTCACATCTTAGTTATTAATTTTAGAGAAATTCAATGATTTAGATTTACCCACTAATTCAAATCATTTGATTTCCATATAATTGATGGCTAAGATGTGGAGTACACGTATAAAAATATCTTAAACTATCATTGTATACATATTTGTCTCATAAAATTGTATATAGATATTAAGTGATGTATTTAAACACTATATATATTTATATATATGAGAAAGAAGTATGACTAAGAATGAGAACATAATAGGAAATAGATTGGAGAAATTGATAATGAAAAGCAAAAGGCAGAAAATTGTGAAGAAGAGAATGAACAAGATGAAGGGAACTCTTACTACTACCAAACAATTTCAGCTTCCACTTAATCAATTCTCTTTTTTACCCCTTCACCCCAACACTTCTTCTTCTTCTTCTTCAACTACCCCTTCCACATTCCAGAACCTTCTAGATCCCCAATCTCACCACCACGCTTCTTCTTCTTCCTCCTCTCACCTCACAAACGCCACCGCCGCCGCCGTCAATCTTAATATCGCCACCGTGGATGACAACAACAACAACAACATAGACTTCATTCTCAGTCAGGATTTCTTTTGGTAGTTACCTTATTCGACGTCGTTTTGGTCTTTTCTTGATTCCAATGTTCTGAAATCAAAGTTTTATTTATTTATTTTTAATTTTGTTTTTTTTCAGTACTCCAGATTACATAACACCTGATAATCAGAACAATTTCAATTGTTTCGATTTCAATAAGGTATTGTATTATGTATTGAATCAAATTTATGTATACCTTGCATTTTCACAACAAAATAATATTAATTTTTAATTATTATAATTTTATTATCGTGTTATGTTGTGTAGGAGAATACACCTTGCCCTAAATCACCGGAGAAGATAAACACTTCGAAAAGCAAGAGATGTCGATTGGGTAAGATTAGTTACATTTTGTTTTTATTTTAATTTAAATAATGAATAACTTTGTTTAGTGTTTAAGGAATAAAAATTCTCAACTTGGTCCATAGTGATATTAATTGATGGTTATAAATCATAATCGTCCCTTACTGAATGTTTTGAGTGACATTTGAGATTCTTCGGCTCAATTTGCGAGTTCGATTTTAGAGGTTAAACGAAGGTTTCAGAGCATGATTTTGAAGCCTTTCATTTCCTTTATTTCCTCTCCAAAACCTAACTCACAAACAGACGTTTAGGGAAAGAGACTATTTGGGTGTAGCCTTTAGAAACTCATATTACTTGTTTCTGATAGATTGTTCTTTGTGTCTCTCTGCACTGCAGAATAAAATTGGCTTCTCACAAAGTGTTTCATATAATCGTATATCGTTAATTTTGATTGGTCAATAAATAATACTCTCTGCATCTCTTATTTTTTAGTTATTGGATAGTTAAATAGGTGGTTAAATCAAAACTATGGCATAGGGTTAAACTATGCTTGTTGTGAGTTATGGATGGTGGTCACATTTTCATTTAGGTTTTAGCAGTTTTAAGAATGATAGATTACTGTTCAAGCGTGTGTGTGTGTGTATGTGTGTATGTGCATACTGCAAAAATGCACGAACTACCAAACTAACTAGGAGTGTCCAAAATTTTCCAAAGTAGAGCTTTGTATATGTGAATTTTTAAACAGAAATATAGATTCTTTAATTTGGTCTTGTAAGTTAAGGAAAATTCTTCTTTGTGTCACTTGTTAAAAATCTTCTAGTTCCACTCCTTTGTGAATGACGGCATGAAATGTTTACTCTCCCCAGAGATGTACTTACCACTTTCCAGTGAGGTGTTTTAGGGATTACCTTATGAAGGGAATGTAGTGGTGAAAGTGAAGTACATCTTTGATCTTTCATGTCATATTCACAATTGGAATAGTTAATGTGATCAACCACCAAAATTATCTGACGCTGTTAGAACTTATAATATCTAATTGAATTTAACAATATAGTTTTCTAATTCCTCATCACATGGTAGTAATTTAAAGTAAACACAATGAGCAGATAACTCTATCATGCCACTGTTTATGAAAGATATTTAGACTATGTCTTTCCAATAGGTGGGTGAAATCGATAGCGAGTTGTCGATACTTAGAAGTCGAAGTTAATTTCAGACATGCCTGGCAAAAGTGTAGGATCATTGTCATAATTACAGTTTGCCTTGTTCTGTATCACTCTTCACTCAGGCATTTTGATACATATACATGTATCTTGCACAGGGTTACTACCACATGAATTTATTATTGTTATTCGTTTTTTCACATTTCTCAACCATGTAAATTTATGGATCTGTTTTCTCCAATTGATGATCACTTAATAGATGCTATCTCAGCAAACCCATTCAGCCCTATGTTTTCAAGTGACCATCAACAAGTAGCAGAACTTGGAATGGACTATGCTGCAGAGGAATTAGCTGTTGAGAAAATAATAGTGGATGATAAACCAAAGGCTCCAAATTATGTCTCACATTCTGCAGTTGCATTGCGCTGCAGGGTTATGCCTCCTCCTTGCATTAAGAATCCATATTTGAAAGAAGTTTCTGAAAAGGAGACAGATCCCTTTGGAAACCAAAGATCAAAATTTTCAGGTATAACTCATGAGTAATTTTTAATCATTGTGCATTAAGTTGTTGCATCCGAAATGGTATTATATCTGTTGGGTTTTTGTTCACACCTGTTGCAATTTTCTAAGTGTGTAATGATAGAATTGCAGGTCTCTTCCCTCCAATTATTGGTGGTGATGGTCTTTCACGCTACTACACTGACTTTCATGAGATTGAGGTATTGTGTTATAAAAATAAATTGTAACTGCCATTGATTGGTATTATCTTCAGACATTCAACTTTGTCGTTTACTTTCTAACTTTGCCTTTTTCTTATCAGCAAATTGGTAGAGGGAACTTTAGTAGTGTTTTCAAAGTATTAAAGCGACTAGATGGCTGCTTGTATGCTGTTAAACACATCTCCAGACAATTACGGCTGGAAACAGAAAGGTGGCATTTCATACTTATAAATGATTATTCCCTTCGATTTCGATTAGCCACTTACACCAGTCTTTTTACATTGCAGGGGGAAAGCTTTAATGGAAGTTCAATCTCTGGCGGCATTAGGTTTGTATATTATATTTTTGCCTTTTGTTTCAGTCTACGCGGTGCCTTCAATTTTAATTTGTTTTCCGTAATTTCGTGACTACCTTGCCTCTTTAGGGTCCAATGAGAACATTGTGGGATATTATTCTTCATGGTTCGAAAATGAACAACTTTACATTCAGATGGAGTTATGTGATCACAGCTTATCCATCAAAAAATGCTCTGCATTATTTACAGAAGGACAAGCTCTAGAAGCTTTATATCAGGTGAACTTCCATTCATAATCTTCTTAAAAATCCCGTTCTGTATATGCTTCATTATGCATGCACCATCTCATGCTTGTCACAGACAAATGAAACAAGTTACAATATATTAACCCTATTGTTGATATCTGATGGAGTTTCCTTTATTCTGTCTCTCTTTGATGCTTCACCTTTTGATTGGCCTTCATAAGTTAACAAAATACATGGTTTCTGTTCATCTTTTGACTCAACATGAACTTTTGAACAGGTAGCCAATGCACTGCGATTTGTACACGAGAAGGGAATAGCTCATCTAGATGTTAAACCTGATAACATTTATGTCAAAAATGGTGTGTATAAGCTTGGCGATTTCGGATGTGCAACTCTTCTTGATAATAGCCTTCCAATTGAGGAGGGCGATGCTCGTTATATGCCACAAGAAATCCTTAATGAGAATTACGATCACCTTGACAAGGTTGATATCTTCTCCTTGGGAGCTTCTATTTATGAGCTCATTCGCAGATTTCCGTTACCAGATTCAGGATCTCATTTTTTAAATCTTAAAGAGGGCAAGTTGCCACTTCTGCCTGGTCATTCATTGCAGTTTCAAAACTTGCTCAAGGTAACTTTAAACTTACCTGGAATTTTGAAGGGACTTGCTTTTGTTTTTAGATTTGTTAAAATATTGTAAACAATCATACCATGGTTTAGATACAAAATCAATTTTGCTATAAATTTGGCAAATATATCGGCATGAATTTCAAACCACATTTATATAAAAAAGGTGGTCAAGTGTACGAGACTCCCACTTAACGGGTTGAGCCCCGCAAGTGGTATGACTGTTTCCAGAATTTGAACATGTGATCTTATTGTCACTAAGTGACAACTGCGCCAAGCCCACCCTCTTTCAAACCACATTTATATCTGAAGTTATTTTAGAAGCTCTAAATGTATAAAGTTATGGGGCTAATATGCTTAATTTGGTTGATTTATCTGAATTTTTTGTGATTCATATAGGTCATGATGGACCCAGATCCTGTAAAGCGACCTTCTGCTAAAGAGTTGGTAGAGAATCCAATTTTTGACAAGGTCCTAAAAACAACAAAAAATTAATAAGCCACGGTTGTTTTTGTTTTGTTTTGTTTTATGGGTACTAGACCAATGTGTATGTATAAACGGTCTAGTTTATATTATGGGCAATTTTGTGACATGTCCTTTCACAAATGCACCATATTTTCAACCAACATGGTGCAACTGTTTTAAATGCAAATGGTCAAGTCTGTTATGTGTTGTTACACTGTAATTGTAATGACCTAAAGATGTGGAAGTGGCAAATTGGTAAAGTACTCCTGAAATCCACGAGTAATTGACTTTTGTTGTTATACTGCACATTTAATAGAGGATCATAGGCAAAGATTTTAATGGAAATTAATTTGTGAACAAAAAATATGTAGCATATTTACTAGTGCCTGGATTTTGTGCTAATGAGTTAATCCCTTCATCTTTTATCATATACTAGCGTGTTGACAGGTCAACCCGTTTTTCTATTGAGTAAATTGTAATTGATTTGTATATTTATTACATTTTTCATAACTATGACAAAATCAATAAAACATGATTTGCAATTTTGCATGTTAAAGAAGGAAAATGATAAACTGTTGTGTTCAAATATTGTCTTGATCTGTGTGGAAAAATTGTCGTATTCAAATGGAAAAACTGTAAAACTTACATAAACAAATATGGAACATAAAATGAGGAAATATGTTATA
Organism: Lupinus albus; assembly: GCA_009771035.1. Classification (NCBI taxonomy): domain Eukaryota; kingdom Viridiplantae; phylum Streptophyta; class Magnoliopsida; order Fabales; family Fabaceae; genus Lupinus; species Lupinus albus. Next base: position 2,306,647 of record CM020016.1, read on the forward strand.
TGATTTTTTGGTAGAAAATATAGATTAGTAAAAGCAAAATAGGAAAACACAAATTACACCATCATATATAGTTATTTTGTATTTTCCCTTTATAATATTTTCTATACACAATATCTTTCACGAAAAAAAATGTTGTATTCAAATTAAATTTTGTATAGTTCTTGTAGTAATATAAGATAAAAATTTTGTGCATATTGAGATTTATATAATGATATTGCATCATACAAATTTTATATTTAGTTATACTCTTAAAAAAGTAATACAAATGAGTGACGAATAATATAATAAATATGTATAATTTTTTATGACTAATCGTTCATAGATATTACATTTATATTATAATTATTTTTATTCACCGCATATAAGAAATTCTGTCAGCTATAGTAATCTTTGTTTAGGACTTTTGATTAACATAAACTTTTATGTTTTGAAAAAACAACTACATAGGTTGTTTGATTATTATTTTAAATCTTCCAAAATCCAAATTTTCTAGTAGCAAGAAAGGAGAGAAAAACCAGAATCAAGAAGCACATATATACACACACATATATATATATATATATATATATATATATATATATATGTATATATCACATCGTTTATGGAGGTTTGTTTTTCTTTTGGGAATCTAAATACACGATAACGTAATGTCATTCTAGAATTATATTGAATTAATTTTGTTAACTACTCCATCCATTTTATATTACTGTAAGGTTTTTTATATATGGATTAAAAATGTTACTATTCCAAAATTTAAAATCAATTCATATTCGATTAAAATTTCTCGCTTTTTCATTTATGAAAGATAAAAATAAATTAAAAAGAAATCATTACATAAAAAATAATAATTCAATTAAAATTATTTTTTATAAAATACGCATTCAACTAACTTTTTTTATCGAATAAAATATTTTATATATCATGAGATAAGCATATCATCTAACCATTAAAATTATATATTATTTTTTAGTTTTTAAAAATATTACAATTAAATATGACATATCATAATTTTAATGGTCAGACAAAATAAGTTTGAAGAAATACTTTATTTATTCTCTAATATTAATCTACTATTCATGGGAATTAAGTTTCATTTTATTTAAGGATAATAATATAAAAGTCATTACACTATGTGCATATATTATTTTGGCTTGTACATTAAATTAATTATAATAATAATTTAAATGTGTCTGACCACAATTGCACAATAGTTTCTTAAAAATCCCAAGCGGTGTCTGTTTCGAGGGCCTGTCCTGTATAAGGCTGATTCCTCTCCGGTAATGGAGAGACCAGATATGTTTTTCAGTTCATGTTTAAAGATAAAAATGTAATAATAGTATAAATTGAATGAATAAAATTGTTCATGACTTTTGAATTTTTATGTATTTTTAGGTAAATGACATCTCCATTACCGGAGAGGAGCTTGACTTTTGTAATGTCCTAATCAAATATAAAAATATTGAAATTTATATACAATCATTATATCAATATTTATATATAGTTAATATATCATCGATCATTTATTTATACTATTTTTAAAGAGTCAATAATAATTAAACATGAATGATGAATAATATAATGATAATGTATAAAACTCATATAATATTCATACATAAATTTTTATATAAAAAATCCAAGAATAACAACAAAAGGAAGATACCAATTTAGCAATCTCTTAAATTCTTCTTGGAATCTTCTACACCTCACTAAATTATGTTCCTCCCACACATCAATCAACACAAACTTTGATGCCAATTTAATAATGACCATGCACATCAATGTTCACAATTTTATTTCTTCTAACACTTTATTTTAAAAAGTGAGGAACTCATCAACAACACAAAATTATGTATCCCATGTTTGATTTACAAAATGGTTATTAGTTTTATATGCATATATAGTATATACACTTCATCTTTCACACGAGATTTTAAAAGGCTCATTTCATGGTTACGTGCTTGATCTAGGAAGGTAAGTTTTATGCTTGGATTATGACAAAATGAATATTTTTAGGTGTATCGTGTGACTTATTCTCCTAGCAATAATTTAAATACATGTTGGACTATTATTCTCATTATCAATTTGTTTTGAGATGAAATATTAACAATTATTTATGATAATGTAGTTCACCCCTCAAGAAATATTGCTACACGAATTTATTGATCCGTTGTGATTTGTGTTAAGGTTCTATCTTAAAATCAATTGACAATGAGAGAAGTAGTTCAACAAGTATTTAAACTATCCCAAAATGACAAGGTAAACAATATGAAACTTAGTTCCAAACAATTTGCTCAGACAATTTTTTTTGATAATTTTGTTAATGGGGAATGTATAAATAAGAGAGCAAATCAATATGTATAAAACACAAAAGGTTATTTCAGAAAATTTGTGTGTTTTTTCCAATACCTATCCATATAAAATGGAGGGAAATGGAAAGAAAATAAAGGCTTCAATGTGATTTTAGTAGTGTATTTGATGGCTCTTAAGCCCTTCCATTTTCGTTTCATCCCCTCCTAAACTTAACTCACAAAAAGATCGTAAATCTCATTCTCCCTTTCTCCCAAATTCCTAATTCGTATTCGTGAAATATATTTTGGTATTTTAGGTTAATAGTGTATTAGGCTAGTAATTAGTTTAAATTCATTTACATTTAAGTCTATCAGTTAGTTTTAATTGTTAGGTTAGTTATTTTTCCTTAGTTTTAGTTGTTAGGTTAATTAATTTTCTTTCCTTTTATAATAGGCCTTCATCGTAAGTTTATCAATTTCATTCAATATTCATTTTATTCATTCAATCAATGATATACACAATCCTCTCGTTTTGTTATTTAATTTCTAATATGATATCAAATCAATGTATCTATTGTACATACATAATCCGGTGGTTTACTAATTAAATCGTGTATCGGTAAAGTTTGATATACATATATAATATATTAACATTAATGTTGAAAAATCAATAAAAAACAATAATTATTTTTATTTTCATTAAAATTTAATTTTAAATAAAAATCAATTGGTATGACCGGTATGATTCAATTGAAAACCGACCATTATGATCAGTTTTTACCGGTTTTGACCGGTTTTTACTTGTATAATTGCATGACCGATATAATTATTATATCGTACCGGTATTGGAATCGGTTTACCAATTCAACCGGTCTGCACGAAACGATTTTAATAACTATTCGAAGAAATCACATCCTGAATCATTGGATATTCATGGGATTATCATAATAATGAAGATGAAGCTAATATTCCACCTCCTTTCACTCTATATCAAAATGTTTTTGGACATTTCTTTTTGTTGGCTCAAATAATCACACTCAAGAAGATTATTATTAACAAATCTACAAAGATGTTTTGAGTGTTTTAAATTGAATAAAAATGAAATTCACCTTTTTGTTTTAAAATAGCATTTGAAAAGAACAAAGTAGAAAATCACAATCATCCTAGGTTTAAGGTTTTGGACTGAATATGATGTAATTTGTGTAAAAATCAAAACAATGAAACTTATATCATTTGATTCTGTATGCTTTTATTTCACGTCTTTTCATCAATCAAATTATAGCTTATAAGCAATTTGCAGAATCTATAAAAGAAATAGATAAAGTTTGTAATAATAGAATTATACATACTATACAACTATTGTACTATAGATGTAAATATGAATTGTGATATATTTTCTTAAAAATCATATTAAACTTCTTAGTAGTTAAACGTGACACACCTATCACTTAATTAATACATGTGAAATTCACGTGGGTTGAAAATAATATTTATCGCTCTCATATAACTAGAAGAATATTAAGTTGATTTATTAAGAAAATATAATATTACTCATAAATAAGTAAGTGACTATAACATTATTATATATCTAAATGATTAAATATAAAATAATTTATTGTTTTTAAATTCATTTTTAACTTATCATTATTATTGTAAATTTGTAATGTCACAAATTAGATGGATTTGTTTATTATAATTTACTAAAAATTCAACAAATATTTTACCATCTGTATACTTTAAATATGATACTTATTCAAAATGTTTTTAAAATCAGAATAGTTAATGAACTTTTCACTAGTTCAAAGTTTATTGGTTGATGACATTATAATTTTAGATATATTTTAATTAAACATGGTATGTTAAGTAAAGTTGTTAAAAGTAATTTAAGTTTATGGGCTAATTCCAAAGCTAAATTCGGCAATATTGTGAATAAGCCCACTTTATAATTTGGGGCAATAGATGAACCCATAATGTATAATGTAATATATATCAGCATCAAAGAATCAATTAGATTATTCCATAAGGGAGGATCCACTTACTCAAAGAGTAAGTGGAAAAAACCTACTCTACATCTTAGTCCTCAAATTTTGGAAAATCCAATGATTAAGATGTACTCAACAATTCAAACAATTGGATTTCTCAAGGATGATTGATCATGATGTGGAGTAGGTTTTTTCTAGGGAGTAAATGGATCTCTCTCCATTCCATAAATACAAAGACCTTTAGGTTTCAATGAAAAATTCACACTAAATCACAAGAGATCTAAACCCCAAGAGCTCTAACTCCCAAAATTCAAACATAGATTTCATCATTCATCTTCTATCGATGAGTGATCTTTTAAATTATCGATGTGTTTTTGTCTTTTCGATTCAATCCTAAATTCTTTTCATAGTTGAGAATTCTCGCGAGCCGCTTCCTTTGATTGGATCTAATCCTCTCTCACTTGTACAATTCAGGTATAAAATCTTTCATTATTTTGCATTATTATGCAATAAACTAACATGATTAATATCTTACATTATGTGTTAGCAAAACATCTTTTCTACATCAACTTTATGACATATAGATAAAAACAAATAAATTATAAAATTAGGAGGGTTTTCTCATGGATTGGTCTTCTGTTTGGATTGTGGTGAAAAACTTTAATTTTGTATTGAAAATTGTGTATTTAGCATATTGAGACGAATTTATTTTCTCAATGTTAACTTCTTCATCTTATATTCCTTAAAAACTGCGCCCTTAGACCATCATTGACAATGTAAATTAGAGAAATTTAATACATATCTATTTGAGACAGCCAATAGAATATTAATAATACATTAAAAATTTAATACCAATTAAATTTGGTTAAACATAAATGTATGTATTTCTAAATATCACATGTTAGTTACGTCTCCATACAAGCTTTTTCTATAAATTATATTGTTACTTCATGAAAACCAATGCCATTTTAGCGTGTGGCATGTTTACTTTTGAATGTTTATGTCCAAAGAGCGGTAGAATAAACCACAAAGTGATCCAAATATCATGTAGAAATTGAGCTGAACTAGAGCTTAACTCGATAAGGATTTACTCAACTCGAAACTTGACTTCAAAATAAGCAACGTTTCTAGCTCAAAATCACCGCAATTTAAGTATGTGAACTATTCAGTTCGACAATCGAATTGGTTTGATTTGTCAAGAATTCGCAAACTGTTTAGTTCAACTTGTTTGCTCGATTGATTCGCTTCATCAACTTAGATGATATTTATTTATTTAATATATGTATAATTAAATATTATGTACCCATCTCTGCATACATATATATATATATATATTTATTTATTTATTTTTTGAGGTATCTCATGACCCTAACTAGTGGAATTGTAATTTGATTTAATTTCGACTCATTTATTTAATGAGCTTATTTTTTAACTCAAATTCGACACAATTGGTTCATGAACCAAATATATCAAGCTAAATAATAAATCGAGTTTCGAAAAAATGTCGATTTGACTCAGTTCATTGTCACACCTATAAAAAACAAAAACCAATCAAAATCATATTTTGATGGGACAATTTTAAATTAATATTATAAAGAATCACTCGGCATCGAATCTAAATTCCAATTAATTATAAAATCTAAGTGAACTGCATATTTATATTTATCTTACTCTAAACTATACATGTACTTTTAAGTTGTGAGTTTGTTTCATATGATTGATTTTTTGTTGTTATAACCAAAATGTGCCCTCGTCAATCCGTATTTGTAGTTCTTTTAAGTTGGATGCTGCTTTTATAGAGGAATGGTTGGTAGACCAATTCTCTTGTTAAAAAAAAAATGAGTGTGTGGATATATATATTGAAGGGTATATTAGAAATTAAACTTTGTTGAGAATTGCATAAATAAGATAAAATATTTGTTGATTTGCTATATATATTTTGAAGGGTATATAAGAAATAAAACTTTGTTGAGAATTGCATAAATATGATAAAATATTTGTTGATTTGCTATATATATTTTGAAGGGTATATAAGAAATTAAACTTTGTTGAGAATTGCATAAATATGATAAAATATTTGTTGATTTGCTTTATATTGTGAGACCCACTTAGACACAATTTGGTGTGTTCAACGTTGAAGTGAAAAGTCTATATAAAAACCGGGTCAATTTAAACCATTTTGACCGGTTCATTAAAATTCTAGTTTTCATTACTAATTTCTTTTGGAAGAATTAAGATGCTTATCAAAGTACTTTTTAGGTGACTTATAATGACCCTTCAAATATACGTAAATGTAATATTTGATACCCTATCTAAAGTTTATAAGAGAGCCCATTCGGTGTAAAAATTTAAACACAGTCAGTATATTATTCATCATTCATTGTATTATTTGTTTGAAGAATCAAAATGATTAAACATGAACGATTGATGATGCAGATTAATGTATAAAACTCATATATTTTTTCTGAATTTATAATCGACTAGCATGTCGACAGACACTTCGTGTTTGCCAACCCGCATTCTTATTTTATTATATTAAATATTCAATTTTTATATATTTTATTTTATATAATTAGAATATTTTTGTATTAAGAATACTTTATGTTAAAAATATATTTATTATAATATTCAATTTAAGGTGAGATAAGTGGTTAATGTGCCAATGGTAGTTACCTATGATTATATGATTTTTTGTAGAAATTAAAAAATGTAAGGGTAAAATAGGAAATTTGAAATTATACCATAAGGGTAATTATTTCATATTTTGACTTTATATATAGTATAGATAATAACAAAGTGTGTAATCTATATATATACTATTATAAAGAAAAAATTCTTACCCCTACAACACTTATTTTTCTCTAAAAAAATTAATGGCTAAATAGTATAATATGTATGTATTGTCATTATCAACATTTATGTACTTCAATATTTATCCGCATTTTGTAATGAGTTATAACATGAATGAGAAATGATACAATGACAATATAAGATACTCTTCATTTTCTGATCTCTAAATTATTCCTTTGTATATTATGAATTATTTTATGAAAGCGAGACCCTATAAAACTTTTGCTCCTTTTCAAGTTTTAACATCACACAGAATTTCCTTTCTTTATTCCTTTTGATTACTCGTTTTCTTGGTCCTCTCACTCTCTCTCTCTTTCTCAGTTAAGGAACACAATTTTGCTGTCACGAAGATTCAACTAAATTTGTGATGATGCAAGGTAATTATAATATATATGAAATACCTTAACAATTGTTATATAATTTTATTGGTTTTCATTTATTGTTTAATAATATTTATGTTATTATTATTATATTATTACTTCATTTATTTTCAGTTCTCAGCAACGAAATTATAAGCACAAGTTGATAATTAGGGTTTATAAGAGTAGACCCATTTCCCCAGGTCGATTTTCACACGTGGACCTTCAATTCCATCAAGGTTACATTACTTTTACATTTCTTAATTATTATTTTTTATTATTTTGTATTTCTCTTTTTTAATATTTGTTGTGTGTGTGTCTGTTTTTTGTTGTTTTAATTTCCTCTTTTTGATTCTATGCGTTTTATTTAATTCTGTTAATTTTTGAAGTTTTTTTTTATGGGTTTACTCCTGAATTGTCATAACAAGTTCATTGTAGTTTTTTCAATGTTATTTCCACTCAGATATGCTTATAATTGTTTGGTTCATGTGATTATGACAGTAGTTTATTTTATAAGGTTAGTTGGTAGTTGGTTTTATTCAATTATGTAATTTCTTAATTGTATATGTTATTAGTGTTTAATCACGATTCAAATATGGCTTATAATGTGATTTTCTGATCTGGGTTTCGAATTGGATATGGAAATGTAATTTCAGTTGTGTGATTACATTTTCAGAATGTCCTTTGCACTTAAGTGGTTTTCTGTGTACTGATTCACATCACTTTTTTCCTATTGCCCTTTTTGTTATATCAATGCAATAGACAAAAATATGATGGAATTAAATTTCAGCAGAAATGTATAAATATATTTGAATTTTATGATATGATACAAATTTGATTACTATTCTTCCTTTTTCTCATGGGATTTTACTTATTGACTTTGTTATCAGGCATGAAGGTTTAAGTTATGGTATCGGCTCAGTTTTGTTACTAAATTATTTAATGAGTGAAGGAATGACTTCTTTGGTTTAATGCTCTAGTAATGAGATTGCTATCTATACTCTATTATTCAAAACATTTAAATGTAGCAATTTCAATGCGGGGCAAGAATACTATTTTCTTGTACTGTCTATAATCTATAATTCAGAAAGCTTTGTATACTATTCTTTGCAGATGAATTCTCTTTGCTTTGATGACAACAAAGGAGACATTGAAGCGAAATCTGCTGAAGGATCACCTACTATTGAAGTGGATGATATATTTGGAGATCCGGAAGTAGTCCCTCGTGTCGGAGACGAATACCAGGCCAAAATCCCTCCATTAGTTACAGCACTTTATTTTTCTAAGCTTATGAAGAAGACGAAGGACTCAGAAATGCCAGGGTCATTTTCGCTAGGATTGCCTAGTTCTCTTATGCGGGCACACTGTATAATTGAAAACAGTTGTGGGACATTAGAATCTGTCACAAGTGAAGTTGAACAAGGTATTTCTCAGAATGGATGTTCAAAAGTGGAATATCAGACTGTTTTACTTGGTGAAGGAAAAAATGTGGGGAAGAATTCAAATTTTCGACCCTCTTCTAAATGTCGTGAGACAGGTATTATTGATTCATACCCTGGAATGCAAACTGAAATAGATCAGTCAGGAGGCAAGGATCTTCTACCTGGTTTGTTGGTTCATCCATCTTGGACAGATATAGACTATGATCGTTTCCTCCTTTGCCTCTATGTATTTGGGAAGAAGAACTTCAAATTTCTAAAGATTTTTGTTGGGAGTAAAAATATGGGAGATATAATGTCTTTCTACTATGGAAAGTTTTATCGGTCTAAAGGATATCGCCGATGGTCAGTGTGCCGGAAGTTGAAAACTAAGCGGTATATATGTGGCCAGAAAATATTCACAGAATGGAGGCAACAAGAATTGCTGTCAAGATTATTTCCCCATGTGTCAGGGGAGTGTCAAACTGTGTTGGTTGAGGTATATCTGACATATTTTACTGTATGCAAGTCATTGTCTTAACACAATCTTGATGAAAGGGAATTGCCATATAAATGTATACTGGTTTGAAGATTATAAACTCCATTGACTTTGTCCTTGCAACTGTATTATCATTATAACAATTATAGATGGTAATAGGAGAAATCCTTTATCAGGTGTGTGTTAAAAGGTGAATTAGTGTGGTGGTTTTCCTTTGTCATGCTAGGAAAGAATTGAAAAGATTAATTCATCAATTTTTGTCTGTTATATATCCTTTGTTAAACATTCAAGCCAATAAACACACACCCACTACTGTCATCAATAATTTGTCTGCTAGTTTGAGCTGTTGTCTTTCAGTGTTCTGTTTATCTTGTCAAGCAGTTTTGCATGAAGTGGTTGAAATGGGTGGAATGAAATGTGGTTGATATTAGAACTATATTTGAGTCCTCAAGCATACTTCCTGTCTTAGTCTAATCCATTAGACGAAGTCCTTTAGGTCTTTTTCGGAAGCTATTAACAAACATGTCAAACCCCTTATGGACCACCCACTTAGAATTCAAAATTTGAACCGGCAAGCAATGAGTTGGATGCAGGATTTGTTTAGATCTTCTTTAATAATACTGTTCTGAAATTAAACATACCAAGGGTATGCAAAGAGAGTCTTTAATTATGTGATTAAGTTCTTAAAAGAAATACATTTATATTTCAAATTTGAACCTTTGATGTTAAGACTATTAGTTTCTCACCAGGAAAACATTTTCTAGAATGGATTACAATTAATGTGTTTCTTCCTTCACATTCTCTCAAACAAGTTACATTTGACATGAATTTTTCTGTTGTTATGAGCCCCGGCACAATTAAAGGTGAGCCTCAGCTAAGTGACCAAGAGAGATCACAGGTTCAAATCCTGGAAATAGCTTCTTCACTTGCGGAGGTAAGGCTGGGTACATCTACACTCCTCAGACCCACTAGGTGGGAGCCTTGTGCACTGGACTGGCTGTTGTGTCCAAGTATTTATGAAATTGACATTACTTACCAAACTTTTATGCGTTGCTAATGTGTATTTGTTTGCTTTTCTTATATAATAATATAGACAATGCCTTCTAACTGTGTCCATTGTTGGCATGCCCATTACAGAATATGCTGCTAAGCTGGCTCAGTCATTTTGTGTGTTTTCATGAATTCATGGATTTGATAACCAGAAAAGCTATGTCTCACATCAACATTTACTAACTGCAGATTTCAAGGAGTTTTGCAGAGGAAAGGATGCCGTTTGTAGAATATGTATTTGCTTTAAAGGACGCCGTTGGTATTGACTTGCTTGTAGCTGCAGTAGGCATTTGCAAAGGGAAGCAAGATCTCACTAGCACTGTTGCTGAGCCAACAAAGACCAATGACATCTTCTCCCTCCGCCCCAAATTAACAATTGGCAAAGCGTGCTCCTCTCTTACATCAGAAGATATAATCAAGATTCTCAATGGAAACTTTAGATTGAGTAAATCTAGATCCAGTGATCTCTTCTGGGAAGCTGTTTGGCCCCGTCTTTTAGCAAAAGGGTGGCACTCTGAACAGCCTACGGATTATCTTCCTTCCTATTCAAAACAATGTTTGGTTTTTATTGTGCCTGGTGTTAAGAAGTTTTCAAGGAGGCTGGTAAATGGTAAGCACTACTTTGATTCAGTAAGTGATGTATTGACTAAAGTAGCATCTGAGCCAGGGCTTATTGAGACTGAAATTCAAGCAACTGATGGCAGTGGAGATAGGGAAAATGGACAGGACAAACTATACCTAGAGGGTTTGTCAAATAAGGCACAAAATTGTTACCTTCAACCTCATAGTTCGAAGTGCGATCAAGATCTCACGAAGTTTACAATTGTAGATACCAGTGTGGTTCAGGGCATGGGTCAAAGTAAAGTGAGACAGCTCAGAAGCTTACCTTTTGAAACTGTGAGTGTATCGACCATCTCAAGCTGCTCTAGTGAATCTGAGAAAAATGCAACCGGAGACTCGGAAAATCAGGCTGAACAAGCTGCTCCTTCATACCCTATTGAAGATCAGGTTGAGCATGCTGCTCCTTCATACCGTATTGGAGACCTGCTTCAACAAGCTAATTCCTCAATCCCCATTGAAGCTCAGGTTGAAGTAGCTAATTCCTCAATCCCTATTGAAGATCAGGTTGAGCACGCTAGTGCTTCTTACCCTATTGAAGATCAAATTCAACAAGTTATTGCTTCTTGTCCTATTCAAGATCAGGTTGAACAAGTTAATTCTTCAAACCCTATCGAAGATGTTTCTGATAAAGGGGTGAGCATAGACTCATCACATTGTACTCCTATACCTGAGGCCTTCAACATTACCGAAGTAGGAGTGAAAAATCATAAATGTCATTCTGATCTGTATAGTAACAAGCATTCAAGGGAGATAAGTGAGCATCAATCCATTCAAAACATGATATCTGATTGCTCAAACTATTTTCCCGACATGAAAATGCCTAAGTTAAGAGATTGTAACCAAGGAGAGTTTAGTCACTGCACTAGAAGTACTTCTAGGATTAGGGATTTTGATTTAAATGAGCCAATCACCGAATCAGATCAGCCTGAAGCATCTGAGGGTGCTCCAAACATGAGCAATGAAGGCAGTGCCACCGAGAACCGCATGGCTGAAGAATTTTCTGGAGCAAAATCTGAAACCAGGATGTTGATTGACTTGAATTTTCCTCAAGTTTCGCCAGAGTTCGAAACTGATGTGGAAATACCAGCCTCTATGTTCATAATGCAAAATGACAATCAATGTGCAAATACATCATCTTCTCCATTTGGGGTGAGACCGATCAATAAGATACAGGAGTTTCCTGATGGACATGAAGATCACCAAGTGATCATTGCTAACCGTCGCCAGAGCACAAGGAACAGACCATTAACCGCAAAAGCATTGGAAGCTCTTGAGTACGAATTTCTCAACTCAAAGAGGAAGAGAAAGAACACAGACTCTCCGGACAGTAATTCAAATTCCCGAACTTTGCATGCAACTAACGGGACAATCCTTAGTGCTGCTCGTGATAAAGGCATCGGGAATGCTATGGCTGACACAAGAGAAGAAGAAGAAGAAAATGTTATACATGAATATAGATATAGCATTGATCTAAATAAAGAGCCCTGTTATAATATGTGAAAATGTTGGGCACTTGGGCTATCTTGTTCTGGAGGGTAAAAAGTTCAACAATATTTCTGGCATTGAAACTGAACTGAACATAATTTCATTGTTTCAAATGTACCCATAACTACACATGAAGATCATACCTATTGGTCTGTATTCATTAAACTTTGTTCTTTTGCTTTTAAGAATATGACTGATAAAGCAATACAATATAGCATACAAGTTGGTCATATGATTAATTGTTTACACATACAAACTGGTCATGTGATTAATGATTTTTAGAACAGTTAAACTCTTTCTAGTTTATTTCAACAAGCTTATGAAAATAACTTTTTTAAGGTTATTTCAAAATAGTTTATTAATTAAGTGGCTTATACAAATGCACGCTTAAAGATGATGGATCATATCCCTCATCTTTTTTTAATTAAAATAATAAAAGATGAAGGACCATTGCAACATGGTAATCATATAACTGTTAATTTCTATAACCTATCTAGTAGTAATTATTAGAAATTGGCTTGGCTATGTTCCAATCTTACGTGAGGCTTATCTTAATGTATTTATCATGTCAAGGACTTAACCTAAAGTATAGAGTTTGCAGGATTGAATATATGTTGATATTCGGAGGGTCAGACTCTAATATCATGTTAGAATTGGCTCTAATATCATGTTAGAATTGGCCGTATTTCTATGTGGAATTTACTTTAAAAAGAATGTCAATTAATTGTTATGCTATATCCATAATCACATTTTTGTTGATCACTTTGTCTGTAACTACAATATTGTTTTTATCCCAACTTAATAACTATTCAGCATGCACTGAAGTTTCATATAATAAAATGTGAATCTTTGATAGCAAATAAAATTCCACTAGAGTTTTTCATCAATGATTATTCTGATAGTGCCTTTTCTCCCTATAAAGAATTATGTCAGTAGTGATTTCTTTCCCCATTGACAATCATTCCAATAGTGATTATACACAATTGTTTCTTTTCTCATCGACGATCATTCGAGTAACACTTTTTCGTCACAATGGTAAAATATATTAGTTGTGAATGTATCTCACATCGACAATCATTCTAATGTCAATTATATAGGCAGATTTTGCAATTCATAACTACTTTCATTGTTAGCTATATTTGAATTGATAAAATATATATTATCTATTATTAGATAAAATTATATTTAGATCATTATTATTTTATTATTTATAACTGTTTTTATTTATATAATAAATTAATTAGATTAATTCGAGTTTAACCGATCATTACCCTCCTTGCATATCTACATGTTGTACGGACATATGTAGATAAAATAAACATAGGGTGAGAAATATAGATTTATCCTGAAATTTAAGGAAGAAAAAGAGGACATAGAATGTCAGTGTTTGGGGGAATGCTTTATGGGGGCCCCGAGATGGTGTTGATAGATAGTGGCACAAGCCACACTATCATTAATTTCAAGGTTACTTTTGGCATTGGGAATTAAAATAGGAGGGTAATATCTGAAAATTGTTACGATAAATATTTATAGAGGGTAATTCATTATTCACTATTTATTTATATTACTTTTTTTATAAAATTGATAATATTTGAAAATAAATCATGAATTGTATAAAATTCTTACATTGTCAGTGCATATATTTTTTCTTTTTAAAATAGTAATATACATTATCACTACATTATCTACTATTCATTTATATTAATTTTTTTTTGAAAAGTAAACAATGATTATATGAATGATGGGTAATATACTGATATTATATAAACCTCATGCACTATCAAATGTATACATTTTTTTTATAATAGTTTAATTGATATTTCGATACTGGGCAAGAAAGAAATGTGTAAGACTTTCAATTATGGTGAAGAAATGGTGAAATTACAAGGGTAAGAACCAAAACTGCTTAGTGATTCGTAGCTTCAAATAAATGATGTGTTGCAACCAGAAATAATTTTGGGTATCTGAAAATTTAACAATGGTTTCACAGTGCTGCAACATTATTCCAAGTATCTAAGGAGAGATTTCTTTAATGAGAATAAAATATCTCCTCATATCAGGAGATAATTTAACTCCTCCAGCCATTAAAAAAATGACATGTGTATTGTTTTGTTTAGTTTTAGAAATATTTTTTTGTAGAAAATAATTAAATGGTATACATGTTACGATTTTAGTGGCTGGAGGAGATAACTTATCTCCTTATACCAGGATATACATTATTCTCTTCTTTAATTCTCTTGAGAAAAAGCTAAAATTGTTGGGGGTTTATCAACCATACTTTATGAAAAATCAATACAATTTAAGATGCAACTTTTATTGAATAAAACAAATTATACAAATAAACTACAAATCTGCCCTAGTCCTGCATTGGTTAGTTCCAATCACCAAGGATGGTGATTAACATCTCAACAGCCAAGGGGAAAACAATTCAAATCTCAAAATCAGTTTCTAATATCAGCTTGCTTTGGGTGTGGTTGTCGATTTTGGGATCGAATTGACACTTTCGGTGTTTTCTGCATCATCTTTCGCATGCAAAACTTGCTCCTGCATTGCTTTCATCATCTCCTTCAAGGCTGTATCTTCCCCTCCTAAACCCATCTTCATCATAATCTCAGCTTCACTCGGGTCAGTTTCGGGGTTCGCTGCTTGATTCATACTTGCATTTCGTTCTGCTTCAGCTGCTTGCAGAGCAGCTTGTTCCTCCAATGCATTCATCATCATATGTGAAGTCTGTTCTTCCCTTTCAAGTTGCATTTTCATTATAATCTCAGCTTCACCGTCAAGAGGCTTGAAATATTCTTCAATGGCTGCTTCCTGCATGAAAGTTGAATATTTTCATGCAACAAATTTGAATGCCACAAATGAAACAATCACGGAAGACACATTAAGGAATGGAAAAGAAACAATATTGAACAACTTCTATATGATAGACATATATGATAATTAAATGCATTTCACACAGCAAAAATGAGTATACTGCATAAATAAAAGGTAGAAGCACATGGAAAGTTCTCCAATGCAAGCCAATATAAACTTCTAAGAAAAATAGATAAAACTTCTTATTTAGGAGACAGTGTGCCTTCATATTTGAAGGAAAAGGTGGAAAACTTCAAATAAAGTTCACAGAGAAATACATCTATTTAAATCTTTAATTTTCAAAAAACTTATATAAAGATACACAACTTACAGTTTCTTCCAGCTTCTTGTTCAAAGCTTGCATCTCTTCAACCATACGACGAACCTCGGATAAAATAAGTTGCTCGGGTACTTTATTTACGGCTGCCTTCCTTTCTTGTACCTTTTCATGGGGTAATATCATATACATGATATGGGTTTGAAGAAGATAACTAAATATCAGAAAGACTAACAGAAAAGATTAGCTCTTTAAAGAGAAAATAAATTCCACACCCGTCTTCACATTGGGGATTAGACATGGTGGAAAAGGAAAATGAAGACTAAATTATATTCTTTTCATGTGAATAGGAGAATAGAAACAAGGCAGAAGAAAAAATTATAAAGTAATATCTTAACTATCTTGTTTTAACTATTTTTTAAGATTGTAAAATCAGCTCAAAGAAAAGTTGGTTCTTCTTAATAATTTACTACTTATTCAGACTATGGATCAACATGGTGATGCTTTATTCCCTAAATTTATAAGTGCAACTGCAAGCTTATGACAAAACACCTTTACTATATCAAGAATAAGACGTGCCTTGAAGTTTTAGTGACTGTAACTAATCATCGCCTTTGTTTGACATCCACAATGTTAAACTCATTTTAAAAAAATATTAAATGCTTCACATCTGTTCCATTAAAAACTATTTCATCTTAAATTGGATGAATGTGGATTTCATGTTGTTTTCTAAGTACAACAAGGGTACATCCCTTTGCAAAGAGCTTCAGCTTCAAATGAAACTCAAAGTCAAAGCTCATAACTATGTATCTTTTCGTGTCATACGGTTTCCAATAGAGAACAGAAACTGACTCAAGAATACAATTGTTCAAAAATGAGAAGATGCTGGACCTGTTGGACACGTTTCTCAAGCTGCAGCCTAAAATACCGTATTCTTCGTTCTTCATATCCAGAAAGCACCCGGGCATAAAATAGGGCTTTCCTCCCAAACTCTAACAACTTATTCATGTTGACAAATCATTAACAACTATTTGCTTAGGAATTTCCTGCAAAAAGGAAAACACCTCAGAAAATGCAAGAAGTAAAACCTAATTGAATGCTGGCTCAGATGAACACTTGAAAAAATTAATAATTAATAAACAGACATGTGATTATCGGAATAACAAATACACAGGCATGTGCTTATCAAAAAATATACTGACATGAAAAAAGGCTTTCCTACCACACACTAACAACTTATTCATGTTAACAAATCATCAATGACTATTTGTTTAGGAATCACCTGACAAAAGGATCCCACCTCAGTGATCTCACATATGTCAGACGTAAAACATATTTAGATGTTGATTAAAGTGAAAACTATTAAAATAATCATGTTAACATTTCAATCACTTGCAATTTGTCGTCTTGAAACAGATTTATGAAAATTACAAGATAGTGAAGTGGACAAGTAGAAAGGAAATGGAAGACTTAAGGACGATAATGAGAGGAGCTGACAAAGGTTGGCAATTTAGTCATAGCAGCTTCAAGAGTTGAGTCAAGGGTTTGGCAATTCTGCCATAGTCCCTAATAAACCTCCTAAAATATCTGGTGACATCAAGGAACCCTCTCTACCCCTTATGTGTGAAGGTGTTGGCCTAGCTGCCATTACTTCCTGCTTCTTAGGAGCAGCCGATACTCCTTCAGCAAATATCAAATGACCCAGATAAAAAATGATATCCGTACAAAACAGTTACAAGCTAGTAAAACTTATTGTTAAAATATCAAACATTCAAATGTTAGAACTAAGAATACAAGTCAAAATAAGACTAACTCTGAAATTGCGCAAAAGGATGGAATAGTATCAGACTCTAGTGCAGCTGAGGCTGGTTATGAATTTAACATGCCAAGCAAGGGTACTAAATACTATCAGGGCCTAATCCACTAAAAGGGAAGCTTGTCTAGACTACCAACAAATAGCAGTGTGCCTTAAGCAGAATATACACATGTTTTTCTTTATGTTATATGGACAATATCATGTAAGACTAACAACATAACACAATCTAAGAATTTGTTTTTGAAGATTGATCCAATTAATATGGAGGATCTATCATATGCAAGTCATGTGCCCCCCTGAGTAGTCAATTGCAGATAGCGGCCGGACCCCAGATATAGCAGGTAGCGTGACAGACAGTCCGAATGCCGAAATGATACAAATAGACACAATCAAATATAAAACAGACGATCCGGAAGAACTTTTAATATGACTCAGGAATTTTCTCAAACAAATTGGAAGCAAGTAAACTACTATGACATTAAACAAAATTCTTAAAATCACAAACTTCTGATTTGTTTTCTCATTCATTAATAATGATTCATTTTTTTCTCTCACACGCCTATAACAATTTAACAGCATTATTAGTCATGTTCGAATAAATTAATTTAACGACTAAATAAATATCATAAGATCAATCAAATCTTCAACTTCTAAAATCTAATACATATATTGACTCTATCACATGGAATGAACTAGGTTAAAAATTCTACAACAAGAATCGTATATTTCGATTAAATCATGAATTTCAATTCAACAATGACCTCAAATTTCCGTGCAAAATTAACATGGATAAGAAAATTGAAGCCATAAAACAAAGAAAGACGCTGTTACAAAGTAAAAGAGCTCAATGAGATGAAAAGTGAAAAATCAGAGAAACTAACCTTTGAAGGTATTTGAGAATGATACTGAGATCGAGAACGAGAACTGATATATCTTTCTGAGACACAAGAGAGAATGAACTACATTGAAAAATAGAGAAATTTTAACGAGGGTATATAAGTAAATGGATCAATTTTTTGCAATAACTTTAGATAAAGGCTTGTTTTTTTTACTTCGACACCGGAGCCAAACATTAAGTTTAACCGGTTTAAACAGTTAAATCGTCTAATTGGATCAAACGATTTTAAATATAGTTAATATTTTTATCTATAAATATATTTATATAACCACGTATAATTTTTATCTCCATCGTTTTTTGTACTAAAGTAAAACAAAGCACTAGAGTAATGTTCCATTTTTTAAATTTTAAGTGAACTGTTTGGTTCACTTTTTGGGTTATTCAAGTTTAACCGGATTTTGCACAGTAGAACCGGAATTTCTCAGGTTCAAAGCGGTTCAACCACTCATTCTATTAAGACTACAAAGCCGTTTTCGACTCATTCGGGTAGACTACACCATAATCCATGAATTTTATATGAATATTATTTTTTTTTTTTGTAAGTGACAATCTTGTTGGAGGAAGATATATGAACTACATTTACCTTTTAACAGGGGCAACCCTGCTTGAGCAAGATGGATAATTGTGAATAAACAAAGTTCTTGATCATTAGTAAAGGCTTATGGGGAAAGACAGGGAAAGTTTATTTATAAATTTATATAAAATAGATTATATCTGATTTTAAATTTAACATTCAAATAACTCCCCTTAATATGCCTCTAGAACAACTTTATAGTTTTCAAACTTAAATAATTGTTTGTATTTTGCAAAATTTCAAAACTTCCAATGACAACTACTTTAATTCACACCTAAACTTAAGTTATAAAAAAACACATCAAAAGCAAGTAAAAAACACCAAAATTGCTGAACTAAACCTTAGATTTATGAACAAAACAAAATAGAAGGAATAAAACAAAACAATCCCTTTTGGGGTATAAATAAAAGAGAAACTTGATGTCAGAGTGTATATAGATTAAGATCTTTTTTTGGTTTTTACAGTTGAAAAACAAGTCAAACTCATGACAATCTTAACACTGCAAAATCATCCTTATCCAACACAAATCATTGTCTCTGATCATGCCACTTTTTGTTCCCATGTCTAGCAGGGTCCCAATGTTCAGAAGTACCCCATTGTTGCCTTGACCATTGATTTCTTGCATGATTATTATTCATTCTGGACTCATTCAAATTTCTACCTACAACACTCCTAGGATTTCTAGTTGGACTATTCTCTGGGCTCCATGTTTCATATCCTTCCCTAGTACCATGATTATTTCTACCCCATGAAGAACCAGATTGCATGGATCCCCCAACCAATGTGTTGTTATAATTGTTTTGGTTTCTTTCAGAATAATCATAACTGGGTGGCTGATCCTGATGCATAACTCTCCACACATTTGACACTGGACCTGGTTTTTCAATTTGTGGTGGATAAGAATGTAATGGGTTACTATGATATGAAGGTTCAGAAAAATGGGTCTTTTGTTGTTGTTGTTGTTGTTGCATCAAATGTGTAGTATGTCTTTGTTGCTGTGTGGATGAAAGTGATGATGGTGTTTGTGAGGTCAAAATGGGGTATTGTTGGAATGAATTACACACACTCTCTTGGGAACTTAATTTAGGTACTGGTTTTACATTACTAGTAGTGCCATAAGCCTGCATTTCTAGTGGTGAATGTGCACTATGTATGCTAACAGAAGATGATGCATTTGCAGTGATTATATTCATCCTCATGGTTCTTAAACCTATATCCAATGATGAGGGTGTTTGTACATGCACAGAGGAAAGAGAATGAGGAACAATATTATTTGCCTGAGGCAGTGAATATCGAGAAACTGCTGTGGTGGTCGGCGGATGTTGTCTTACGGTGGTGCCCGAAGCCGGAAACTGAGATAATAAGTTGGTAGTTGCCACAGTTGGGGAGCTATTGATAATTCTATCAGTTGCTAAACTTTGCCGTGAAAATGGATTCTTTGTTGATGCTTTTGTGCTCCATCCACTCTGAAAAGGTTGATAAAATAGGAAGTCATTAGTCAATGCAGTAAACAAAAGCCATCAGTTCATGAACATTTTTGTTTTTAACTAGTTGACAATTACAACAAAACGAATAGGGTCGGCTACATAGATCGAACTATACTACAATGCTATATCATAAATCATGTCTTTTGACGAAAAATTGATCTTTAAATCTCTTCGAATTGTTTCACTTATAGATTTTCTTGACCTCCCTATATCTTTAAGAATTGGATTAACCTCCATTTGATCTACTCTACTTACTGGTCAAAATAGCGAGGACCCTTAGTGCATATTCTTGATCAGACCAAGGTAAATAAAGACACAAGCATCAGTCTAAATGCCTAATGTCTAGGCTGCAGAAGTATTACTCAAATAATTCATATCAATAAAAATTTGTGTTTTCCTTAAATAGGCTCGTTTTTAATGTAAACTAAATAGGCTATTTGATAACATAGATTACTAAGTTTTTTACATGGCATGCAAGAAAACTGTGCAGTATCTTGACAAAAAAACACAAAAAAGAAAAAGGAAATCAACTTATTTAGACAAATTGGGCCATCATTGAAAACCCAATTTTCCAAACAACCCAATATTACAAGTGCTATCTGCTCTCCACTCTCAACACATATAAACCAACATGGCAAAAGTGGAGTGTGCATGGCACTGTAATAGGAGAAGACATCAAACATGATGATAATACCCTTTGACAAATAGTTGCAGTATATGAACTCAAATCACGCACCGTTCTTGAATCACTTGAAGGAGTTGGGGATGGCAGAGAAACTTCCACAGTTTCTGGTGCCTTTGAACTCATGCCATGATTCCCATTTGTACTTGCATTTGCATTATTTTCACTTAAACCCAAGTTCAACCCACCTCTCTTGATCATATCAAGAAGCTTCATTGTTTCCTCATTTGTTATGCTACCACCTTGTCCAGAAGTTAAGGCAAATACCAACTCTGGATTTTTTAGAAGCACAGCAAGAAGTTCTAGATCAGGTTCAGCATTAACTGCATTATTATTACTATTTGAAGATGTAGTGGCCACCGCTTGAACTTGAATGGCATGAGCTGCAACTTCATTAGGGTCAACCATTTCCGCACCATCATCATCATCATCACCATCACAATCTGGTAACTGTTCAATAGGAATCTCTGGTGTCAATGTGTCATCATAGTCCATTTCAAGGTCCCATGGCTCATTTGGATTTGATGGTATTTCTTGGATAGATTTGTAGATAGTTTCCTTATCCCTGAGGTTTCTGTTTTTCTCAACTTCAACCTCTTTGCTATTTTGACCAGCACCAACTTTCCAGCTATTATCAAGTATCACTTCTGCAAAAAGGGGAAATGAACAAAAATAGAAAGATTGAAAACCGTATAAAATGTGACATAACACTTAAAGAAAGTCATTTATTATGAGTCACAAGAACCACATAAATGACAGCAGAAACAAAGCTCAGGCAGATCCACAAAGTCTCAGTTACTATAATGGAAGAGTAAATTCTATAAACTATACGAGGATCCAAATCCAATAGATTATTGTGTCTAGAATGCAATAATATGCACCTCAGCCAAATTCAAGAATGAAAAAAAAAACAATTTTCAATATCAAAGATTTATTTTTTAAGGTCAGCAAAGAACTTATTATCCAAGACCTTTTATCCATGAGATCATTTGCCTATTTTAATAATAAGTTCTTGTTATTTACCAGCTTCCATAATGATTACATATCCCCTCAAAAAGAAGAAAGGGTGGACCCAGTGCACGAAGCCCCCAGATGATAGATGTATACAGTCTTACCCTCTAGGTGGAGAGCTGCTTTGAGAATTTGAACCTGTGACATCTTGGCCACTAACTAACAACTTTACTATTGCATCGATGCTCACACTCTCTATCCAAAGAAAGAAGGAGACAAATAAAAATGTGGCTGGTCATATTCCTTTAAAATGACATGAAACAATCAGTCTTTTGTGTAATTCCAAATACTGGAGTTTGGGTGATAGATATACACTACTAACTAACTTGTCATTCTCAAAGGTTATAGTCATAAACCAGAGTACAACACACCAGTTACCAAAAGAAAATGAACAATCACTGCATGTGTCCCAATATTATCAAAGCCAACAAAAATAAAATCATAGACGCCAATCAAAAGCCTTTGATTGGATAAGTACGGTGCTATAATTCTTATTGTGATAGGATGTAATTTACATATCTACAGTGCTGTAATTCTTATTGTGATATGAAGTAGGTTACATATACACCGAGTTTAAAACCTTCAAATATTCTTCAACACTTGCAACTATACTCCACAGCCTAGGCCACTTTGTTGTATAAATATGCAAAGAAGATGGCACAAATAAAATCACAGTCCTTCACATCAGAGACAGAACATACTCTCCACCCAAATAACAAAATAAAATATATACTTCAAATGCAACATACTGTGGCATGGAATACAATATGGATAAGAATACCCTTATGGGTTCCTTAATCAAAGCCTCAGCGCAATTTTACAAAACAGCCATTAGCATAAATTTTTTGATAATCAGAATGTATGAGGCCGCATGGAGAAGACAATAATAATTTCAACAGTTTCAGAGTATTCTCAAGAAGGGCTATGATGAGTTAAGTGGGGTTGGAAATTGTAAGTTAAACCCGTGCAATATTTTAAGAAATTCATGGTATAATTTCATCTTTTATGTGTGCTGAAGTGCCTCATACAAGTACTGTGATTACTATATATAAATCCAAATCATGTTTTGATTCAGTGAAGCACGGAAATTCCCTTTTGCATTTGAGCACAAAATGTATTAACATTAGACTTTAGCATTTGGGTCACGACCAAAGCAAAAGCATCCATATGTACTTTTATTCCATTGAGCCATGGTAAAGGTGTAAAGGAAGAGGACATCCAATTGTGATGCATATGAAATGTTTTACTTGAAATTCAAATAGTACTAGGCAAAACCGTTAAATTCATCTTCCAACTTATTTTTTGGTTTCAAGTTGATCTTACAAGTTTTTCTCGTTTCAAATAAGTCTCATAAGTTTGACCATCCAACACAAAATCTGTTAACAACAATCAAGCTTTTTCCCACAATGCTGGGTAGACAGAAAATCAATTAACTCCATCAAATTATATTTTCTCTATGCTCTCTCCGGCTAGTCTCGGTTTTTTCTGGCTGCGAAATCTGTTTGTAGTGGTGCCAATATGGGGTCTGCTCTACACGCGATGGTGTGGGTGTAACGAAACAAAGGAACCACGACATGGAGGTTGCACGGTTCGGCGTTTGGCAGTGCTACCGGTGTGTCTCCCATGAATGTTTCCGATCCAGGTTAATGTATTATAATGAAAACGGGGTTTAACGAATTTTCTAGCGAAAAGGACTATTGAGTTGGACAATGCAACTTAAGAGACCTATCTAAAGAACAAGTTTAGCAGTTTTGCCAACAGTTATATTATTGATTTTAAAAATATTGTAACAATGCCCAAATGGTAAAAGTAAAACTGCTCCATCCCTGCAATCACCTTTTTAACATTAACGAGTTAGCATAGCTCATAGTGTCTATTATCAAGTGCTTAAACGTGATGGTACATAGCCCATTCTTCACTAGACTTAGGATTGTCAAACCATCTTTAGCACAATCTGAACCATGAGAAAAAATTTGGGAGATGATGTCAAATCCAAAAATCCCCAAACAAATTTGTGTTAGTATTAGAATTTCAAATCCAAGAAACAGATTTGTACATCAATCTTAAGTTAATCTCTTGAAAATACTAAAACTGTAGGAGAATCTACAGCTTCCTAAAATACCTAAGTTAATTACAGAAACTGAGGTTAGAGTACCATGACTCTTGTTCTATTAGTAAAAGGTAATAAAAGCTCATGAAGAGGCATGATAAAGAGTTTGCATAAAAAATAGCAAAGATATACATCTTTTCAACACAACATCAGGAAACCTTTTAATATGGTCTGTTCTCATTCTGTCTTTCATTTTTCTTTTTGGCTGTCAGAGTTTCACAACTTCTCTATCCTAATATATAGGCATTTAATTGATGGAACCAACAAAAAGGTTGCAAATGTACCTGCTGGTGTTGTCCATGGGATTTGCACCCTCTTGCACTTCTCCCAAAGAGGTTCCTTCAAATCCATTTTCAGTTTAGAATCGGAAGCTTCCAGCCTATTAGTGGTTTTAGAGGGAAGCAGTGGAGATTTCTTTTCTTCAATTTTGGGTGGAATAGGAACTTTAGAAGAGCAAGTTGAAATACTAGCCTGATTTGTCTGAGGTTTATTCAGACCATTAACCTGTGCTCCTTTACTTTCTTTTGAAGGACCAGTTTTCCCATACTTACTCTGCATAAATAAGGCACGCATTTTTGCTTTCTGGATATCATCAGCAGACATGGGGCGGCCTTGACTTACAGGCTGTGCTCTTGTTTTCTGTGGGCTTCTGCTTGCTGTTTTTTGGCCTGGCTGTTCCACCAATTGCACTTTTCTGCGCTCTCGATATTCTGTTACGGGTTAAGGAATATGACAAGAGATATAGCCAACAATAAGCATCACTAAACAACTAGCACGAATCGCTGGCAATTTTATTCTATTCTTGGAGCCAGTTTATTTCAGGTATACAACACAAACTATTTTGGGATCAGTGCTAGCAATATGAGCTTTCAATAATTGGCAATTGCCAAGTATTGAAGAAATCAGTGTGTGACAGAAGAATGCACAAGAAGCTACATAACATCAAGCAGCAAAAGAAATTTGTGGTTCACAGGGAATCTGAGTCACAAACACTTTAACATGATCAGAATACAAATCTGGAATAGCCAGAGAAAATGTAATGTAAGCAGCTAGAATGGATAGAAAGAGTTCCAACTTCAAGTCAGTGAAGTGATGAGAAAAAATCATTTGGCTATGGCATGAAAATACTATTAAATATGCTTGGTTCAAGAAAAACTAATGAGCCCCTTCCATCATCAGCTCCCAAATACCATTCAAATGTTTTATTTAAAGCATTTAATTTCCTGTGTCTGTGATTTGACATGCCCAACTTAAGAGTTTTTCCTATCAGCACTCTGCTCAATTTAAAAGGGAGAAAAAAGAAGTAATTGAAGCAAGATATAATTTAGTCAACAAAAAAGATCCAAGGATACGTGATGAAGATACACCAAGGACGTGCTTCTTATTAGAATCATCCGAGCTAGGTGGCAACAATTTTAAAGCTTGTGGTGCCTCCACTTTCCTGCCAGGAGAAAGAATCAAATCTGAACATTTTCAAAACTAGCAAAAGAAAAGCCAGTTAAAGCAAATCGGTATGACAAAATCCATACAGGATTGTTGACAGAATGACTTATTCAACAACAAAAATTACCGTAAGGGAAACAGCCATAGCCTACGCTCACCTGGGATTATTTGAACATTCATTGGAGAGAGCAAGAATATCTTCCTGAGAGAAAGAAAAGACTGCTTAGAAACAATGCAAACCAAAAACCACTGCCAGACAAAACGTATATTTTTAAGAACTTACGGGAACATCAATATTTGAATGCCATGATTCAGATCCCATAATTTGACCAATACTGCAACAATAGAAGTCATAATGATTGAGAAAGGAGGCACACCAAATTTTGCATAGAAAACAGATAAAGACGTAGGCTTACCTGTGAGAAAGCATTGTCTCTCTTTTACCATTACTACCAGAATTAACACTGTTAATTTTCTTTATTGCTTGGTTCCTTGCTGATAATTTGCTCCACTTTGCTAACAAAATCCTTGCTCTGTTCGAAATGTCTGATCCTCAAATCGGTGAGATTATAATTCACAAAGCTTATCAAGTTCATACATCATACAATTATTGGGTTCTATAAATCAAATAGCACTCCCCTCCACCCAACCACACAAAAGTAAAGATTTAAACTAATTACAAGCATCAAAATAATTGCCGAAATGGTTAAAGTGTTACATTAATCAACCTGAACATGACTTATATAGCTCAAAGACTAAACATATGTTATCTATTATTTGGCATTCTGATAAAAGATGGGAGTTATCAATTAAGGGGAAAACTAGATTCATTAATCAACTTGAACATGCCTTTTATAGTTCAAAGACTAAACACATGTTACCTATTATTTGACATTCTGATAAAAGATGGGGGTTATCAATTAAAGGGAAAAAATTCATTTGTCAAGTCATGCTTCTTGCTACTTCAAATATCAACAATACCACACCAGATACCACTAATAACAAGCGCTTCACTCTGCAACTATTATCATTATCTGTCCACCATAACCATTATCTATTAAACACACGACATACAATACAACCTAAGGAGAACATACACCCAAACTGAGGGGCACAGAGAAAGGCTGAGCATAAGGAACAAATCACAGAGTCTAGTTTGATGGGCACTGAGACTGAGAGAGGTATAGCACACCTGAAGTTCTATAGAACCGTAGTCTATTAACACTCTGCAACATAGCTGATATTTGTGTAGGAAGAGCTTTATGTAGAGGCAAATGACAAAGAACCTGCAGACCAGTTAAGCAGAAAGTTTGAAACTATTTAGTTATGTATGACTTAAAATAATCCAAATATTATATTATTAACCATCGGATCCAGATTTGCCTTTAAGATAAGAAGAAGGACACTTGTTTGCTCTTCAACAGCTGCTGTACTCAACCAAGTTGCTAAAATGATAACACCACCTCTGGTCAAAAACCTAAAATTGTGGAACGGAAAAATTAAATTACTATAATTAAATTTCAGCAGTACCAAGCTATTGAAGAGACAAATCATGTACCACAGCAATACTGAAAAATTCTGCACCGTCAATATCCACTCCATCAATTTCTCCTGCCCAGAAAATGTTTCCTCTTTCCACATTAGACTAAAAATGTTATCAACAAATTGTTTATCAAAGTCATCTAGGTCAGAAAAGGTTGCTTCTTGTGTTGAACAAGATGCTTCCTCAGCATTGGCGGGGCCAGCAGAGTTTAAGGGGACAGGATTTATTGGTCTCATAGGATCAGAGTCTATCTGTCCACCTTGAGATTCTTCACAAGAATTAGATATTAACGCCCTCTCCCTTGACAACTGAACTAACCTCCTCACTCTTGAACGTTGACTATTGAAAAAGTCACGCACCTAACACCAAAGTGAAAAGACTCACAGGAATTAATTACAATAAGAACTAGGTAATATTTGAACATAAAATAAAGTCCAAAGTGGATGCTTCGCCAGAGGATAATAAACAAGAATCTGATGATAGCTGAAAGCATGACTGACTAAAAAAATATGAGTGACAACAAAGAAGTGGGAAATATCTGGATACAGTATCTTCATCACGAAGATCATATGAAAAAGACTAAACAGCAACCAGCTAGAGAGAGATGTAAACATGAAGTGGAGTAATATACACCTGTGTCACCGTGACACCTAATAAAGCACTGATCTCACGAGATTCTTTCTTGCTAATAACATCTTTAATAGAAAAAATCGATTGCATGTAATTTATAGCCTTTGGGTTTATTAAATCCCTGGGTCTTTTTCCTGCATAAAATGAATTAAGTTAGACAAATTAGACATGATACAAACAGGAGAAAGATTTAAAACAATCACAAATTAACGCTTCAAGGTAGGAAGACATATTTTGGGAGAGGAGGAGGGGACAAACATAAAAATTCTGACTCAGTCCACATCCCATTTGATAAAATATAGTCAATATTTAATATCTCCATTGACGGTATTTAAGGACTTGGGAGTCAACATGAAAACAAAGATCGGCTGAAGATTAACCCTAGTAAACTCAGATATGGAAGAGGAACAAATGTTGTAACAATGATATTATGATGAGAACAAATGTCAAATTGTATTCTAGAAAAAAATCTGTTTATAAATAGGGGTTGGTTTGTGTAGGTACAAAAATGAAAGGGGTGATTTGCATAATTTAACTAAAACTTCGGGCAGCCATAAAAATAAATCAAGCATGTATGTCAATTATCAAAGTTAATTAACCAGCTGAAAATATCACAGTTTTAACTAAAATTTACCTATTTTTATTGATAAAGCACCAGCTGCCTGCACAGGAAACCAAAAACAAGGGAAAACATCATTTAGCATATCAAAACACTCCAATGACAACTTGAAAGGGCTGACGACATAGAAGAGCAATGTTTCACAATTAGGAGAGGTGGTTGCAAGACCTTATCAGGGCTTACAAGAACCACTAATGAAAATAAGCTAATAAAAACAGCTTATGGTCTTTTATAAGCTCTTTTTAGCTTATTTCAATAAGTCCATCAGAGAAGATTATGAAAATAAGCTCTTCATAGCTAATTTAAAAAAAATATTGAATAAGCACCTAATTAAGTTGTTTACCCAAAGTCCCAAACTAACCCTAAATTAACAAAAAACACTGAATTTTCCATTGGCATATCCAAAACATCTCAGTAATGAGATTCAGGGTTTTAAATTGCGGTTCGGTATCAGCTGCATTACCTCACAAATTTCTACAACCGTAATTTAAAACCATAATAACATTGAGGCTGATAAACTAAACTCTCTGTCTCATTTGCTAACAGTAGCAACAAACAACATAATTGTGATAAATTAACAACAAAAATTGAATAAGTAAAAAGGTTTGAAAGAAAGTAAACACACCATTTCTTGAGATAGGGGATTAACACCAGTGAGATTGCATTGTGTGACGACAATTTGTTGAAACTGATCGATCTGAGTATGGAAGAGTTCTCTTTGCGAAGCTAAAAAGTTCTGCAATGATTCCAATGAGTTTCCAATCTCAACCTCCATCGTTAATAGCGAAGATTGAAGCCTCTTCGCCTCAATATGTTGTAGCAATACACATTCAACAGGGAATTGAATTGAATATTCTAATACTCTCTCTCTCTCTCTCTCTCTCTCTTCTCTTTGGTTACCGATTAGGGTTTTGTTTGGGGCAGAATTTGGAGAGAGAAAATCAGTGTTGGATTGGAAGAGAGAGAATTAGAGCATGTTTGGATTCAGCTGAAATTCCATCATGTTTGTTCATTGATGATGTATTGACTATTGCACATTTGAACTAATGTGATTACATATTTATTAAATTTTTAATTTAAATATATAAACATTTATTATTTTATTTTTCGATTAATAATAAATAATCAAATGACATATTTTCATGAGAGAGCAAATGTACTCCCAAATTTACCATAGGTAGCTAAGAACTAATTATTATAGAGTGTAGTAGTATGTATGAATGCTTAGTACATTTTCTATATTTTATTTGGATTATTTTTTTGAAAAGTCAATGATGATTAAAAATAAATAGTAAATAATGAATTGACAATGTATAAAAATCTTATACTGTCAAATGAGGGGAAAAAATGTATGACTAACAATATAACAATTTTATACATTATGCATTATCATTCATTACTCATAATTAATTATCATTATATCTTTCAAAAAAAAGTAATACAAATTAATAATTGATAATATATTGAATATGTATAAATATTTTTTTCCTGTAACGATCCATATATAATTATATATTACACTCTTGGCTAGGTTTAATAGTGAGTTAAGAAATAAAAGATAAAACAAGTTTGTTTCATTTGCTTATTGTTCATCATTCTACTCTAATATTGACAACATATTTAAATAAGAAGATCAAATAAAAATGTAAAAATTTATATTCACAAATAATAATTTAGTATTAAAATAAGTTTTAATGCTCATTATTATAAAAAAGAAGTATTAAAATAAGTTTTAAGGCTCAAAGAGTTTCAAAGTATTTGCTCATAAATATATAGGTTTAAAATGTAATATTCATATAAAAACACGGTAAAAATTTATATATAGTTAGTGCATTTGAATTACTTTTTTTGAAAAATCAATAATGATTAAAAATAAATGATGGGTGATACAATAATAGTTTATAAAACTCATACACTATTCATATATACATCTTTTGTTTAAAAATAAACAAATAATTTTGAATGTCATAACTATTTTAAATTTTTAATAACTCCATTCATATTAATTTTAAAAAACCGAATTCATCTCTGCATCCTCTAATCTTTATTTATATTGATTGCTTAAGTAAACAAAATTTATAAAAAAATGATTTTTCAAATATATTTAATGGCACAATTCTACCTCCCATCTTGTGTCATATTTTCATCACTTGGCAACCCAATTCTACCTCCTTCTTAAATGAATGACACAACTTATCCATACTTTTAAAAGAGAAAAAAAATACATCAACACCAACATCGTATGAATTTTATATACTTTCACAACATTATTCAACGTTTATATTTGATCATCATTAGGGATAGCAATGAAAACCGAATCCGCAGGTACACGCCCGAACCCAACCTGAATATAACGGAGAAACCCAATGTGATTGGGATCGGGTTTTACCCGAGTTCAAATTTCGGGTTCAGGTTCAGATTTGGTATTATTAACACCCTACCCCGAACCCGATTAATATATGTAAAATTATAAAATTACACGTAGATACATATATATAAAAGTTTTTTTTTTATATATATATATAAAAGTTTTATATATATAAAAATATATGTTTCGTTCAAGATTTTTTTAGGTTCGGAGATGGTATCATTGTTTCCGACCCCGCTTAATTCAGGTTCGGGGTTTGGATTTCGGGTTCGGGTTGGGTAAGCACAAACCCGACCCTCTCCGTTGCCATTCCTAATCATCATTAACTCCCCAAAACAAGTAATCCAAATGAATGATAGATGATGTAATCACTATAAATATTTGGACTGACAAAGTGTATAAATATTACATACCTTTTAAAATACTTATTCCATGTTTATATTGTAAAACGTATTTATAATTTATGTAAAAAAATTACTAACTTTCCACCAAAATGATGCGTATTTGTTTTATAGCCCAAAAACAATTTGTAAGAAGAAATTTATTTAGAGGTGCCTTCAAACTGATCTCTAAGTTGCTCATACTTCTTAAGCTCAGTCATGGAGAGAGAAGGTGATAGCTCTACTAAGACCTGATATTCAGAAAATGTGACTCAATTAGATACAAATATTAGACACTGCTAAAAACTAATGAGTTGGTTAGTGTTAGTTTCATCCATGGAAAACAAGATTTTAACAAAAATTTGTAAGTTACCTGGACAAAATCATTGTATTCAACAACAACAGAATCTGCTTCATTATCTTGGTTGGAAGACTCTGGATCTTCACTTAAAACCTAGAAGAATGCAGTGATGAGTACCATCTAAATCAAAGTATTATTATTTTAATTTAGTAATATATTATTTTCAATCCATCAGCTTGTACTGTTATATAATATGTTGGGAAGTAAGTCTCACATTATCCATCTCATTCTCGTAGCCGTAGTTTAAATATTTGTTGGACTACTCTTCTCATTGTCAATTGGTTTTGACAAGGATCTTTAACATGGTATCAAAGCCAGAATTCAACTTCTTTCCGGTTGTCACGGACCAAAAGAGTCTCTTCTCTTTAATCATGGGTCAAAGGTAACCCTTTGTCTGGTCCAATAGGCTACTGTGAAGGGGCATGTTCGGAAGTAAGTCCTACATAGTCTGCCTCATTCTCCTAGGCATGGTTTAAATATCTATTTGATTACTCCTCTCATTGCCAATTGGTTTCTTGGAATAGTGTAACTACTCTCATAGTACACATTACACAATAGTTTCTCCTGAATCACAGAATAATTGATGCATATTCTTATAGAAACTTTATAGTTTCTAAATACTTGCATTGCCTGGTAGATACAGGCTACAATTTCCTCCATAAATTGATAGTCCCCTATCATCACAAATACCACCATAGGCCTAATATCAAACAAATAATGCACACAAAGTGATCATGGAATCTAGTGATCCTGGCTAGCTTACCTTGCGCTTCGCAGCATGGAACCAAGCATCTGCGCATAAGGCATACATGTCTGCACCGGTGAAGTTTGGTGGACATTTTTTAGCTATTGAGTATAGTGAAACGTCGTCATGCAATTTAAACTTTCGGGTAAGTGCTTTCAGGACCCTGTGAAGGAAGGAAGATCAGAGGTCCACAATAGCATGCTATCAACAATTTATACCTCACAACAAAGACCTGGAAAAAAAAAAAGCAACAGCTTACCGTTCCCTGTAAGATGGATCAGAGTTTACTCCAACATATAGCAGCTTATCAAATCGACCAGGACGTAGAAGTGCTGGGTCTATCAAATCTGGTCTATTACTTGCACCAATAATAAATAGATCCTAATAAGACAGGGAAAAGAGATACCCACATGTTAGAAGCAAAAGAGGTTAATATATATTTTCTACAAGACAAATATTTCAAGCAGAGAAAATAAAAACCTGTGAAGAATCGCTTAAGCCATCAATCTCTGCAAGCATCTAATAACAAGGGAAATAAGTTACATTGAGAAACCCAGAGACAAAAAAATCTGCAAACATCGTGATCTTGCACTCTTAGAAAATGAAAGAACCTGAGAAACCACTCTGTCCATAACACCCCCAGAATCACCTGAAGCACCTCGAGCTGGTGCAAGAGAATCGAGCTCATCAAAGAAGATAACACATGGACGTGCTGATCTCGCCTGTAAATTGTATTGAACTTCCACTTACTCAAAATCTGTTCTAAAGTTGTCTAGTTCAGAGATAATATCAAAATAACCAAAATATTGTTATACCTTCTGGAAAATGTCACGAACATTCTTCTCAGACTCTCCTATGTACATGTTGATTAGTTCAGGACCTTTTACACTGAGAAAATTTAAGGAGCATTCTGTAGCAACAGCTTTTGCCAATAACGTCTGACATTCAATTAAAGAACACGAAAATGAGGTCAGAAAAACTTTTGTAAGTAAAAGAAAGAAAACAGAGGTAGAAGATTGTCATTAATTGGTGCTCTATGACTTACTTTGCCAGTTCCAGGGGGGCCATACAAAAGAACACCAGACCGCTTACGTAATCCAGATGAAAACAGATCTTTATGCAGAAGGGGTAACTGAAATATGAAGTTCAAAATGAATCAAATATTCAGAAAGTACAGAGAATAAACAATATCTCCAAGCTAACATATGATTTAGTAAGATAAATATTGATATAGAAATAAAACAAGCCATGAAATTTCTTTAAAAGAAGAAAAAAGTGTCTTTTAAATAGTAGTGTATATTTATTGCCATTCAATAGAAAGAGGCAGCATATGCAGTAAAGTAATAAGCTGTCTACTCTAAGATAAGTAGAGACAGCCTATACAGTCTCCTTTTAGTAGAATTTACTCTTGATAGTTTCCATGTTGAACCTTTGGAGTGGAATACAATCAAATTTCAGTTTTGACTCTCCAAAAGCTTCATTTTCTTTAATTTGTACTTATATAGTTATATACCTGGGTGTAACCTAAAATGAAGTTTGAGTTAGTCAGCTTATGAAAAATTAAATATGACAATTGAATGTATCTTATGAAAAGTGGAAGATGAACAAATAACCAGAAGTTTCTACTTCCACCAAATATGCATTGTCTCTAATATAACAAGCAGAATTTTACATAAATGGGTGGAGTGAGAAAATAAAATGTAATGATCAATACAGCTACACCGTACAAGAGACCACCTGAACAGTATCTAGGATTGATTTTTTAACATCTTCGAGTCCACCAACATCTTCCCATTTCACATTTGGAACCTGCAAAAAAATTCCGTGCTTAAAAATTGTGATGCATTGAAGAATGTTTCCACCCAGAAGATGACATGTTATGTCTGTAATGCATATTTCTGGAATAAAACAATAGAGTAAACTTAGGTGTTTTTCCATGGGTGCTTGTGGTGTTGATTCCCTATAAGAAAATGAAGTGAGTAACTGCTAATCAATGAAAATATAACATGTGCCACAACTATTACACATGCCATGTTTTTATTAGAAAACAGAACCTAAAGAACAACAAAACCTAAGTTTTGTCGAGCAATAATAAAATTGATTTGGACTTCAAACACTACTCAATATTGATGAGAAGGCCATAATGGTAAAGGCTGGCTCACTTAATTCACCTTTGGAGCGCCCAATGCTGTTGCATTTCGTTTCTTCGATTGTTCTAAAGCTTTCATCAAGTCTTCTTTACCAGCAATCTGAGAAGAAACTTTCTGGTTCTTGTCCTCCGTCACTTCAGAACCAAGACAATCATCATCTACATCTTGGAGCCTACCTTTATCTACTTCAGCATTGCTTCTGGGAAATAAGTTGGCACCAGCATCAGCAATTAAAGCAGACATATCCCTGGGCATGTAACCAGATGTTTGTCCAACCATTTCTTTTACAAATCCATCAGTCTGCAAGAAGCAAGCAACAATGTGATCGACCAAAGTCACCAGATGAAAGGAACACGAACTGTATTCAAGTACGTGACTTAATAATTTGAGGATATTAAATGTAACACC
This sequence comes from Lupinus albus, assembly GCA_009771035.1. Taxonomy (NCBI): domain Eukaryota; kingdom Viridiplantae; phylum Streptophyta; class Magnoliopsida; order Fabales; family Fabaceae; genus Lupinus; species Lupinus albus. The sequence continues at coordinate 2,341,557 of CM020016.1, forward strand.
TATATCATTAATACAAATGATGTTCCTACTGTTGGATATATAATTAAAACCATTTATGTTCCTTCACCTATTAGTTTCAGCTTCTGGGAGAGACATTTAAATTATATGGTATCAAATCCTCTGATAGTGGTCTAGAGTCTGATCCTTGCAGCCCCAATACTTTAAATTCAAAGTTGAATTTAAGCACATGGTGGACCTGTGCATCACTGCATTGTCTACGCTTCAAGCAGGGGTGTAAGATATATAAAACCATTTATGTATCTTTACCTAACAAGTTGAGTTTGAATATATTTTATGATAGAGTATCATGACGTTGTCCGATTCATGTAGTCGATCTCACCTAGTGGGATAAAGACTTAGTTGTTGTTGTTTGAACTGACGAGAGGGGAAAATTTAAATTCCAAATTAATTACATGGCGCCATCACCTATCACACTCACTCCCCACTTTTAAGGAACTTAACCAATCTTTTTTAATTAGTCTGGGTCATTTTTCATTCAGTTTTTTAAACTGAGAGAATTGTCATCACAGGTGCTGCTACTAGTCAATTTGATAAACAAAATCATCAAAACAAGGCATAAAAACAAGACAAGAGGAGGCTCCATTCCAGACTTACGTCAGAGAGGAGTTCGGAAACACTTTGCAGTGACTGAAATAGCATTTCAGCTCTTTGTTCTTCAGTCAAAGTCCCCATGCTTATTTCATGGCTAAAGCAGCGCCTGATAGTCGAAGGTAGACCTTCAGAACTGTCAGCAGCAGCAATCAATAGGATCTGATGCCCGCTAGTCTTTTCAGGATTCCTCTCAACCTTCACCATCATGCTGTAAAAGTAAATATCTTTGCAACTCTATTCATTGAAAAAATAGAAGACTACTGTAGTGCTTGAGATAAATATTGGTTTGTATTTAAATCATTTGATCCAACAAAGTTATTTGATCCCAGTTGACGATCCTATCTTTGTATTAAAATAATGATAACAAAGTGATGACTTATGCACTATTGTCTCATTTAAATTATTTCTTGGTTTAGCCTTATATCGTCAACAATAACTAATTTAAGTGTTGGAGATATAATAAAGTATATTGAGATTGACTTTGAGTTTATAGGTATCAATGGACCATCATTTATTTTACAAACAAATATATTTGCTAGTGACAATGGTCATAGAGAATGAATGATATAACTTTCGCATAATCCCACACAAGATTTCGACAAATACGGTATACTGTTGAGTCAAGTTTAAATTATGTAAGAATTAGTTTCTCTTCAATATTCTTTTATTAGAGTAAATTACACCAACTTCCCCACCAACAAGGTGTTGGTCTAATGGTGTAAGGCCCTGCTAGTCCCCCAGAAAGACCAAAAGGTCAAATGTTTGATTCCTGAGAGCGACACTTGTTGGGAGGGGCAACCATGCACCCTGAAAAAGATTAGTTCCTTACTCAAAAGGTGAGGGGATACCCTTGGTCGTACCAAAAAAAGTTACACCAACTCCCCCTAGGATTTAGTTTATTTACACTCACCACCCCTCCTATTTAAAAGATTGCACTCACCTCTCATGCAAGGGTGCTCAGCGTAATATATGTATATAAATCAAAGATGATTTGTGTAGGTGTAAAAAGATAGATAGTTTATGTAATTTCATTATATCTGAGGGAGTGTCAGTTTAATTCACTCTTATATAATTTGTCCATTTCTTTGGACGTTCTCTTGTTTTATCTCCTACTTGCAATATAAGAAAGATATAACATTTGTAACGTGCAGATAAAATGAGTATGAGTATCCCAATAATAGAATAGAAAAACTCAACTAAGTTAGAGCTTACAAATTCACTGTTTGATTTCCATTGGGAGTTACTATCGCCATGTTCACTAACTGGCTCAGTGAATTTCCTGATAACTGATGCAACTTCAGATGTATTGCCTCTTTGATCATTAAGTGAACCCTCTGGTGAATTTGAATCTCGGAAAACATCAAAATGACGTAAAAGAAGTATTGTTGGTGAGTACCTGTAACAATATCATCGTGTAAGTGCAGACTAGAGCTTAGAGAAAACATATCCAAAACATTCAACTTTTCAGAGCCTGATAAAGCCAGGTGATCCGGTTAGTGGCCTGAGTAAAGCTTGAAATCTAATAAATATTAAGTGGATAACTTGAACTATGTAAAGCCACTGGGTAAAAAGCAGGTGAACAACCAAATCGAAACTATATGTTTCTGTCCTGATAGCAAGAATAAGTTTAAGTATTTTACTCCATATCAAAACAAAAACTGTGCAGGGACAATGGTTTCCAGTACAATGTGTTCTTATCATTCCTAATATTCTGAATGTAACCTTCGAGCTGTCTTGAAAGCTTGAGCAAGAGCAACAGAAGTCTTATCAGACGCCATTAGATCGTGACAATTATATTCCACCACATGCAAGCCCAGTCGATGAGCAACATATCTAACAACAGTCCTCTTCCCACAACCTGCATAATCATGTTGTTCAAGAAACACATTATACATAATGCAAATAAAAAACCATCATTTATGTCACATTTTAAGCCCAGTATTGTTAGTGTAACACTAAGAACGGTATCCATTAGTGAGTTACATTGTAAGAGCCTCTGCTGAGTCAGCAGAGGCAGTTAGACTCGTTAGTTATGTGGTTACTTCACAGCTAAAATCAGTTCCTATAGGCACTGGTATAATTAGACAAAGCCTTACCTTGTATTCATTAAGTGAAAGTCAAAAAAGTTCTCTGATTCAGATTCTCTGTTTTCTCTCCATCGTACTCTACCTCTCAGTTTATAGTTTATACATATATGCATATTAAATAAACAAGAGCAACTGGCGATACCAAATGGTGATCCAAATTACAAATAAATTTATGAAGAATAGGAAAAAAAGGTACCAATTCTAAAAAAAACAAAGCAGGACAATATAGAAAACACCTGCTAAGCCATATAATAGAACTGAAACTCTGAACTTTGAAGAAAGCGCTGATGGACAGTAAGTTGGTGTAAGTATGGAAGCCAAGATCTTTACTGTGTCCCCTTGCAAAGGCACATGCCCTTCTTGTCCAGCAATTAACAAATCTGGAGGAAGGGCAGATGGGGAACTCCCTCCGAGCACCAGCGCAGTTGAAGTTCTATTGACACAAAGAATTGGTTCATCTGATGGTTCCATAGCAATGACCTGGTGATATAAGTTACATTCTAAAAGATAACCTGAAAGTTGCGTTGAACTTTATTATTTATAAAAATAAGGGAGGTAAAGTACCTTAAAGTAGACAAGGTTGTTATTTTTCTTTTGCGAGTTTTGGTTGCAAGGGATGCAAATGGTAGAATTGCAATTCCAATTTATGTTAATTCCAAAAACATCTCCTCCTGACAAATATCTATTGACTTCAAAGTACTTTTGTAATGCCATGTCAATCATGTCTTGACGTTCTTCCAATTCAACGGGTGAAGTTCCTCTAATAGATTCAAGGATGCCACTTTCTGGTATCTTCACAAAAGAAACCCTCAAATGAGAGGCAAATCTTGGAGGTTGAGCAAGAGGTTCCAATTCTACATTGATATCATAATCCTTAATGCTTTTTGCGGTATCCTCATCAGCCCCTTCAGGTTTAAAATAGGTCGCTAAATAGTCTTGCCCATTTTGTAGAATGGATTTTAAGCATGAAATGTGCAAGTTAAGATTAAAGGCTAAAAGAGGAGATAAATAAACAACTTCATGATCCAATAACAAGGGGTCACTATGAGGGAAATCACAAGAAGGAAGTACAAGCATTATTCTTGAAGAGCGAGACGAGGGTAACTTCACATTATCACAAGGGGGTTCCGGGGTGGTGCCTGGAGGATCAAGAGCAACCACCACTGCAATTCTCTGTATGTTCATCTCAGTATTCTTCACCAGCACCTGAGAAAATTGAAAATCAAAACCTTTTAACTTTTATGTATTACATTTGGAAGAAAAACAATAAACTTAATGAGTTATATGATTCAACAAGTCCTTAACATATAAGGTCGAATCTCGAGGTCCCTAATGTATAGATTGTCATTCAAATTAATCCAAAATGCCAGCTAATGTACGAACATTCATCGATTATAACATGAACAAGTTAATACATGTCCAGGAGTAAAAATAATATAACAGACACTATATTGCTTTATCAACTAACATGATCTATTATAAAGCATTACAGTAAACATGATTTATTATAACGCATTATGACATAATCCGATCCACGTAGCTGACCACACCTAGTGGGATTAAAGCTTCATCATTGTTGTTTACTCTTAAACTAAATAAAAGATAATAAGTAACCCTTCGGCCAGTTGAAACTGTGTTTCGACCCTGAAAAAAACTCAATTTAGAATTTTTCTGAACATGTTTGGTAACCCATTTTAACTTCTTCATTTATCAAAACTCGCTTTGAATACTCTTACCATACTACCTAATGGTCCATTTGTGAGTTCGGTTTTCAAATGCAAAGACTTCAGAGTCATCTCATAAATTTTCATTTCCCTCCAAAACTCAACTTGCCCGGTACTTAAAATATATCCTAATTCAATCCTTGTGTAACCAAAACAAAAATGAATTATTACTAAAAAGTAGCTTGTCATAAATAAAAAATAAGTTGGTTTTTGGATGAGATGACTTCAGAATTTTCATTTCCCTTGTAATAAAAAAATAAGTTGGTTTTTGGATGCCGAAGACTTCAGAATCATCTCACAAATTTTCATTTCTCTCCGAAACCCAACTTGCTCGGAAAGAGATACTTAAAATATATCCTAATTCAATCCTTGTGTAACCAAAACATAAATAAATTATTACGCTTGTAATAAATAAAAAATAAGTTGGTTTTTTTTATGCAAGACTTCATAGTCATCTCACAAAGTTGCATTTCCCTCCGAAACTCAACTCGAAAACAAATACTTAAAATATATCCTAATTCAAACATAAGTAAATTATTACTAAAAAGTGGTTTGTAATAAATAAATAAAATAAGATTTGCAAAGAGGTCCTTGGAGAGTTGTGAGAGAGTGAAATTATTACCAGTGAACCAGAAGTGATGGAAAGCCTAATGAGAAGAGAAGTAGAAAGAGCGAGAAGTGAAGAATGGTTATTGAATCTGAGAATTCCAACGGGTAAGTGAAATTTAGATGAAGAATCATGAAAATGGGAAAATGAAGAAGATGTTAATAGAGAATTTATGAGATTTTTTGTTGAAGAGAGAATCAAAGGTTTCCTTCTCCTTCTACTCGTAGTTTCAACCATTTTACAAAGCTATTTCTCTCTCTCTATTTCTCTGTCTGTGGAATTTGGATGAAGAAGAAGAAGATGAGGCGCTAACTGATGAAATTTACGATGCTTCTTCTCTAACTACACTCCTTTTTGTTTTAAATTAATTATTCTAATGAGAATTCCATAATTTATATAAACTAGTTTGTCCAGAGCCACCAATGCATTCTTGTTTTATTATATTAAGTATTTTATTTTTATATATTTTATTTTATGCAATTATATTAAGAATAATTTATGTTAAAAAAATATATTTATTATAATTCAATTTAAAGTGAAATAGTGATTAATGTGCTAATGGTAATTACTTAGGATTATATGATCTTTTTGTACAAATTAAAAAATGTAAGGGCAAAATAGGAAAATATGAAAATAAAAATTATACCATGATGATAGTTATTTCATGTTTTGACTTTATATATAGTATAGATATAGCATAATGAATATCCTTATATGAAAAATAATTGTGATATTTAAAAAAAAATGTTAAAAAATGTAATTAAGTTAAACATAATATAATATATTATGGAGATGAGTCCAACTAGAATATGAGGCAATAATTTTCATTATTTTTAGTTCATTACAAAATACATCAATAATTCTAAAAATATATTGTTTAATCAGTAAGCAACAAAAAATAATGAAAATTTATTAACTCATATAATATTTGAACTTGTTTCGATAATATATAATATTTTGATTAACTTAATTACATTTATCATTTTTTTGTACTTATTTTTCATACAAGAGTAGTCACCGTAATATATGTATATAAATTATAGAGAATTTTGTGGGTGTAAAAAATGAAAGATTGTTTACATAATTTTACTAAAACTCACGTGTGTCATTGTAATTTACTCAAACTAATATTAAATAATCAATTTATCATTATATAGTTAAAATATTCACAAATAATTTAATATTTAATATTGATATATTATTCCCTAACATATTGTATGTTTGTATTTGTTAAGAAGCATAATATAATATTTATGTATTGTTTTATAGTTATTACATTAAGCAACATTAACTTGTATTCCTTATATATTTAAAAGAGAATAATAATTAAATATAAATTATGAGTGATAAGTAAAAAATTCTCACAAGATACATAGTTTTCTCTCTAATGTAACACTTCTCAAATATTTGGTTTTACTAAAAAGTGTGAGCATGTACATAAATTGTATACAGTGGGTATTTGTAAAATATAGACTATTAGATTAAGTTTGTTGGAGCAATTTTTGTACATGAATCACAAGGAACAATTTATTGTCGAATGAGTTTGGTAAAGATGAGCCTATTAAATATATCCAATGTGTAAAATTGTTTAAAAATATACAAAAAATGGTAGCATGAGAACAAGTATTTATTTTAAGCCAACTTAAATCAATGTTGTTCTAAAATTAAAATAATTTGATAATATCATCCTAAGGTAAAGTGGTAAACATCTTACGTCCCAAAAAATGTACTACTTCATGTGTCCACTGCTTATGATTGATCAAAAATATATTTAATTATTAAATTTTTAATTCAAATATATTTTTTCAACAAATCACAAACAATACGGAGTTACATAACTTTATGGGACACCTTTATAGGTGATGATAAGAGTTTATAGAGCAGTCACAACGTTTTAGTCTATGAATTGGTTTGATTCAAACCAAGGTCATAACAAGGAAACCAAACCAACCTTGGTTAAGTATTAAAAAAATAACTCCAACCAAACATGATGGATGAACCATCTCATAAAATATGGGTTGGTTTGGTTGGGTTTATCAAACAATTATTAAGTCCACATTCATAATGAGGCACAAACTTTGTATGAATAATTCAATATTAACTGAAAAAGAAAATAATTTTATTCAAGCTTTACCAACAAAATATACATTATGTACCAAATTTGGAGGACAATTCTAGCTTCTTAAAAACATGCAAATGGTTCAATTCCAATAACTAGTTAATCTAGTGGTGTAAAGTTCCATTAGATTTTCAGGATGATTAAAACATCAATTATTCAATTCCTATGAGCGACACTTGTTGAAAATGTCAGTCACGCACCCAAAAAGGATTAGTTCCTTACCTATAGGGTGGCAGAATACTCTTGATAGTACCAAAAAACACATACAAATGGAGATCACATGTCGCATTTTGTGTCATCTTTCAATTAAAATTAACATTTAATTAAAAAGAAAAGTTATAAAAACATAAGCTAACATTTTATATTAGCTATTGGAATTTGATTGATTAGGGACATGGAAACATGATTTTTTCAGGACAAAGAGATCCCTATTAAAAGAGAAGTATGTGAATCAATCCAATACCTAATGAAGAATATAAAAGGGATAGAAAAGTCAGAGAACCAAGCAAATTCTGTAGATGAAGACCAATACTTCAAGTAGAAACATTAAAAAGGCAGTCCAGTGCACGAGGTCACAAGACAAATAACCTTACCGTTATGCCGAGGCTCATATCCAATTTATTTCCCACCCACCACAAATTATAACCAAGACCTTATAGCCTATGTAGAAGAAGATGTGGGTTTGTGGGAGATCAAGGCTTCAAGTGAAGAATGATCAGTCACAGGAGGGCTACAAGTGAAGTTTTGGCATACAAGAGCAACAACCTTGTTATCTGCATAGTTATTCTTTGCCATGAGAGCAATGTTGCTGTTATTTACTTCCCAAAATTCCACCTCTTCTTTGTTGTTAGGATCTATATGCATAACCTACCATCAAAACCAGCAGAAACGTTAATGGTGACAACATGAAGAAATATGGAGACCAATATGAACTTTACAAAGAGTATTGTGCTTACTGTTGTGTTGGGATCATATAATGAATGAGCTGCAGCAAGCATGCTTTCGAATTCCTCGGAAGCCCTTTTACCGACGACAACCACTTGCTTTCGAGAAGGTACACGAAGCATGTCTGCGGCACAACACATTAGAGGCACTGCCATAGCCATATCTTTCAATCTGTTCTCGAAAACCGCCTGCACTACCATGTAAAGGGATTCTTAATCAATTGTTACAGATTCTCACAAATAATCACATCACACCATTGTTATATAAAGGAGGAGAAACAATATTTTACAAACCAGAAGATGTTCTGCATTTCGCTTATAGTGCTCAGCTTTACTTCCAGAAACCATGGATGCCAATCTTATAAGATTTATAGCTGAAACTGAGTTCCCAGAGGGTTCTGCCCCATCATGGTCTTCCTTCACACGGAGAAGAACTGAACGATCTTCTCCTGTATTATTGAAATATCCACCTCCATCCCTATCAAGAAACAAAGCATCCTGCAAGGAACTTGTCTCATTAGCCACTCAAGGTCTGGCAAGCAAGAAATGAAATTTCTATCGAGTCCCGACATCAATCTTTACCTGGGTTTCCTGTAAATCAATTGCCCACGAAAGGCAGTTGATTCCACCGCCAAACTCATAGAGATCCAACAATCCGGATATCAGAAAAGCATAATCATCCAAGAAACCAGGAGCTTTGGATGGAGAGTTTCTGAAACTATGGTGTAGCCTGCGAGTCTCCGCATTGTAAAGTTGCTTCCAAATAAAGAATGCTGCCTTTTCCGCAATTGCCAGGTATTCCTTTGGCTGGAATTTCCACAATCAAAAGGAAGAGAAAGTTAAATACATTATCAATTACTGAAAAAATTAAGAGTCAAGTTGGCTCCACTTGTTCCTCCAACAACCTCACCCACTATTCCTTATGCCACGTCTCCTGCGAACTCAGAAATTACTCCTTGTCCAAAACAAGAATTGTGATCCACAGTATAAAATTGTATGCTTATAATTATAGTTCAAATGCATCTTCCAGGGGCAAGATCCATAATCTAAAATAGAAGTGTATCCTGTCTTTTTAAAAATATCAAAGGCTCTCTAACTACACGACTATATTAGCAAAGGGGAAAACATACTTCAGTGCCAACAACAGGAAAGTTGAATTTGGTGCCTTCAGCTTCACACTTGAGAATCTTAGAAGCCCTAGCAAAAGATGAGATTGCCAGTCCATTCCAAGATACAATAACCTAGAAGCATAGGATCTCTTAAGTGTACATAAAATATCGCTCCTAAATAAATCAAAAAGCTTGTTTCCGGGAAATACCTTATCATCCAAATGTGGTCTTGACCGCCTTGATCTTACTTCAAACAGCTTGTGCCTACTTTCTCCGAGAATTTCTTGATATGTCTCAGCTGACATGGCATATTTTGCTGCCATTTCTGAAGCATCCTTTCTCTCAATCAGCACACTCTTTCCCTTGAATTCATCATGAGGATCACTCATTTTAGACAGGTCACAATTACCCGACTGCTTTATGTAATAGTGCTCCTTAAAAAGAGCAGCATGGTCTCCAAGTATGTCATCAACCTAAAAAGAGCATACGGATTGAAAACGAACTCCAAAAGTAAAACCAATCAACATAAATTACAACAACTCTTAGACACAGTCAAGACACTATAGATAAATATCAAAAGTACAAAATGAAATCAGGACAACAAGCCACACAGGCAAGACATGTTCTGAAAGAATTGACACAACTTCAGCTACAAATTTTATATTGGGGAAATGATCACCATGAATTATCATCTTATAGTTATTATCAACACAAACAAACAAGAGTTTCTTAAGCAAATTTGTATGGTAAATATCAAGGCAAACATTGATATATTATCTACATAAGTGAGATATATTATTATGTTTCGAGACTCCGAACAAGAAAATGGAGTGAAAAAATAAGACATCAATTTTCAGTCCAACTCCAAACATACTGTAGTTAGGTTGTCCTTAGCAAACAAATAATTAATAATTAAGAAATGCGCAAAACAACACATTGTGCTCTTAAAAAATATACAGTTACTCATTTGTGATTGACAAAATTAAATTGATTCAATTCCTTAAAAACAAATTCAATTGCATGCCACATCGGTGGATATTGGGCCATGTCACGGCATTTTATTTTTATGCGACGCTGATGGTTATGATTTTGCACCTAATTGAAAGGTAATTTTTTTGTAATGACCTAATTGAATCAATTTAATCATCCTACAATGAAATTGTGCATTTTAAGGGTCCTACAATGTAATCATCCTTAAGAGATATATCAAGGAAAGACAGAAAAGACATGGATGAAAGACCTCCTCGCTGGTCCATATGTAAAAGGCTCCCTCCTTTTTTCTTGCAGCTCCTTCAAACTCTGCACTGTCAGCATCCTCTGCCGAAAAAATTTCACCTTCTGGACCGATCATGTCTCTCCTCAAATAATCAAGGATATCTCGCGCTATACATGAATAGAAGGTATCTTTCGTTATAGAAAAGGCATCTAAATAAACATTCGCAAGCTGCCCTTGATCATACAGCATCTTCTCAAAATGTGGAACTGCAAGGATAGAACAGCTCAACAATTTAATCATCTCAACAAAATTACAGACCAAAGATTATCCATAAAAATCAAAATGCTAAGGAATCTAAATATGTTCAATAGCATTGGCAACTAATGTTCATAGGCATATCTAAAAATAAATATTGTGGCCCCAAGAGTCAACTGAATTGGCAGAGCTGCTGGACATTAAATACGAGTGTGAGTTCTCTCCCCTCGGGGAGAAAGTTGGAGTAGCTCCTATTGCAAAAAAGATGGTAGAATCACACCTTAGGTGTTTTTTACATGTGTGGAGGAGGCCGGTAGAAGCCCTCGTAAGAAAAGTATATCAAATGGAAACTAGTTCAATTCCTAGAGAAAGAGGGAGACCAAGAAAAACCATAGGAGAAATGATAAAGAAAGACTAGAGTTCAATGCTTTGTCAATGAACATGATTTATGATAGCATTATGGCATCGTTCAATCCATATAGCCGACCCCACCTAGTGGGATAAAGGCTTGGTTGTTGTTGTTTGAGTTGTCTCCTCTCCCCTTGAAAAAATGGAAAACAATTGCCTATAAAAAAGATAGTAATAACGATTCATGTTGATATAGAAAATTTAGAGTATTTTTCATGATTTGTTTCCTTATTTAAGGAGGTTTAATCTATTATTAGGCTTGAGCTTGCACTAGTGTACTAGTAGTTGACCAAAATACTAGTATAAATAAACAAGAGCACTAGGTCAGTGTTTTGTATTACATCAAACCCACCAATAGTTTTCTGAGTTTGTGCTTGTTAGCTGTCTTTCCTTTTTCCGTTCCTCCCTAACTATATATCCATGCTTCTTTAACAAGGTATCAGGATGGTACCAACCACTACCTATGTGTCTACATTTCAGCTGCAATGAATTCCATGGAACTCAGTGTATAACTGTATATCCCCCTTTCTATTTTCCCTTGAACTTTGTTTACCTCTAAGTCTGATTTTTGTAATAGAACATTTTTGAATAATGTCTGTGTTGTGCAAAAGAGAGAGCGAGAGAACCTACAGTATCATTATCTAGAAGTTTCATGTTAGGGAAGCCACCCTCATGCTGCTGTTTTATCTCTAAGGTGGACAGCGGTGGTTACCAGCTGTATATTTCGACTGGCAATGGTTAACTGGTGATGGGAGGAGGGGAGGGGGTTGTTTCCAGCAATTGACAGGTCGGGAGAGTTTGTGATTTTTCTGGTGAGCAAGAGTTACTGCAATCCAGTTTTCAGGCAACCCCAGCAGTGATTATTGGTGGGCACAGGCCAGCCGTCGCCTTTTATTTCCAGTAAAATCGGAAAGTCACACAATTGCTGGTGGTGGTGACACTTCCTGTAATGTTGCATACTCATGCTCTGTTGTTTCAGTTCAGTTTCAGCATTCTTGAAGGCAACAAATGGTTGGAGGTGTTGTGTTTAGGCGTGATGGAAATAAATAATGGAGCATGAGTCATCCAGTATCTCGCAGTTTTGATCAGCCCAAAAGGTGAGATCAAGGGTGTCCCAGATTTGAGAGCATGGTTCTTCTAGTCTTATTATTAGTGGGTTTGGGCTTGTTCTGAACTTCTAATAGCATTTGGCTTAGTTGTTAGTATAAACAAATGAGGGTATTAGGTTATATATCTATCAACAAATTTTCAGTTTATGCTTGTTAGCCACCTTTTTCCTCTTTTTGTCCTTCCTTATTTCCCGAATTCATAATTCTTTAACACAATTGAGGGTGAACTTTGTTGCAACAGTAAAGTTGCTTGCCTTGCGACCTGAAGGTCATGAGTTTAGATATTGGAAACAGTCGCTCCCCTTACCTTGGACCCCACTAGGTGGGAGCCTCTGCATTGAGCCATCCAACCAATACAATTCTTTAAGACACATCAAAGTTTTACTAACAAAAATAATAATTGTCCAAGATAAACATACCATGCCAGCACTCATCCACACTATATCTGTGAAAACCCCCTCCAATATGATCATGAATGCCCCCTTTTGCCATGCATTGCAAGCTAAAGAAAACCATTTTCCGACTTCCATTAGCTTCTCCCAACTTTCCAGTATCCTCCAACTTTTTGGAGTGGTAAAGCATCAAGTTGATCTCAACTGGTCTGGGAAATTTCGGTGCCGATCCAAATCCACCATACTTTGAATCATAGCTCCCGGAGAGCTAAAAAGAAAATAGTAAATTGAATGATACTTAAGAATTGAAACCCTCAACATAAATTAAGGATTCAATAAAAAGAACATGCAAAAAATTAGAAACTTCCTCACTTTAAAGAATTGGAATATCGATTGGTCGTTTTTAAAATATAAGAACCTTACAACACTGGTTGAAAACAGCCTTAACTTCACTTCGAAAATGAGAAAATGTGATTGCTACATTGTAACAGTTTCTCCATGCTCATGCAGTAAAGAGAAAACATGAAGGGCAGCAAGACCGTACATAAAAAAAACTATTTTGTGAATAATGAATGGAGAGCCTTTGACAAAGTAGTCAAAAGTGGATGCACAAAGCCTTACCTGCTCCGAGCATAGACCTAATGCTTCCTCTGGAACTCCATCAGGCAACTTATCAGAAACGGAACTAGCAGACAACGCCTCAGAAAGCTGTTCAATTGCAGACGCTCCACTCTTAACTAGGATATCCCTCTTACTATCCCAAGCCTCTTTTACCTTTCTGAAGAACAGAGGAACAAATTTTACATCAGTAAGAACTTCGGAGAGTGATAACTGATAAGTAACAATTTCAAACCATTGACCTGACTTAAGTTTTATATCAACAAATTGAAAGATGCCCTCCAAAAAAGTTTTCGAGAAAAGGGAGCATTTAAGAAAGTTGATGATTCAAGCTGGCATGTGCAATAATTCTCACCTAAGTATAGTCTTAAATCCAGGTCTTCCATACTTATCATCAGGGGGAAAGTAAGTTCCACCCATTAAAGGCTTCAAGTCAGGTGAAAGAAACACACTCAGGGGCCAACCTCCTCCACCATATAAAGCCTGCACATACGTCATGTATACCTGAAAAGAAATTTTCCATTTAGTGAAACACTCGGAATTAAAGGTTCTCTAAGCATCTCTACCATTCAAAGGACATGAAAGTACATCTTACCAATAGAAAAAAACAATCTATTTAAGAAAAAATGGAGACTTTCACGTAACTAAAGGATAACTTAAAAAGAACATTTATTTATTCCTTCAAAAGAACAATTTGGGAGATAATATCTCCTCAGGTTTTGAAATATAAATAGGTAAATGTAAGGTTTAAAATATAAATTTGCCACCACAACGTTTCAGTTTTGTAGCATCTGCAACTGGGGATGAGTCTTGCACAACGGTAAGTTTGTTATCTTATGAGTTGTGACCTGGAGATCACAAGTTCAAATCTCGGATATAGCCTCTCCACTTATGGAGGTAAGAATGCATGGTTACCGTCCATAAACCCCACCAAGTAGGAGCCTTGTGCAACGGCCCACCTATTTTGTAGTATCTACAAATGGATCGGTCACATTTTCCCGCAATTGCAGCATAAGTGATCCCGCAATTTAAAATCATGGTTAAATGAGTAATAAAGTTACCTTATCAACATCAGGCCGCTCCTCTCTATCCACCTGTGGCATTGAACATTGATATATATATATATATATTAATACATTATAGAACACAAAAGAACAAATTCAAGTAATGACTTCGCTAAAAATGGAGAGAAGGTTGTTTGTTACAATTGAAGGCATGATAAAACATAATAAGAGGAATGAATTACCTTAATGCTTACAAACCAATCGTTCAACAACTTGGCAACCCCTTCGTCCTCAAAAGACTCGACCTCCATGACATGACACCTAACAAAATATTTCAAGATTCACAAAAAAAATCAATCAGTCTATTGAATTGAAGCTCATCAAAACTTCACATGAATAGACTCATGATTGAGTTTATGGTGATGATATACATACCAGTGACAAGTGCTGTACCCAACTTCCAATTGAATCACCATTCATAGTAATTGATATAAACATACCATACATACATGCCAAAAACAAGTTAATTACACAATACAGAAACAAAAAAAAATAGAAGCAAACACCCAAATTCCCCCATAGCAAAAGAAAAAACTTGCTTATAAAAGAAATAAAATAATTTAACTTAGTCCATGAGAATCGCAACTAAAGGAAACGACACAGTGCACTAGGCTCCTACCTAACGGAATCTAGGGAGGCAGATGCATGCAACCTTCGCTTGCAAGCAATGAGACATGATTTGAACCCATAAGACATGTTTCCACGATTTGAACTCATAACTTTTAGGTTAAGGCAAACAACCTTACAATTGCTTCTTCGGACGGACTCACCCGCTCTCGCCCTCTCGAGAATCTCAAATGCCACTTAAAATAACTGTGTTGTACTGTTATATTTGAAATTTTTAGGGAAAAGATGAGAATTTTGTTATAACCAAAGTATAATGAACTAATCATTATGCACGACTCTCTCTCCCAACAATTGTCGTTAAGAATGGCAGTTAGGGTAAAGAATTTAAAAAATGAAGTGATAAAAAAGTTGAAGGTTCGAATCTCGCTAATGTGTCTGAGAGTGTGTAGTTGTCCCTCCCAAAAAATATCGCTCCCGAAAAAATATAACTTAATCATAATATATATACTATTAATAAAGCCAAAATCCAAAATAGCTACCTACTATAGTGTAATTATTGATTTCCTATTTTGCTCTCACTGTATTCTAATTTCTACCAAAAAAAAAACTATGCAAATTATAATATATTCAACTACGATTATAATATATCTAACCCAATTCATTTATTGTTTTACAAACGATAAGAAAGCGGGTTGACGGACACGGTAGTGCTAGTCAACACGCTAGTAATGATAAGGAAGAAAAGGAGAGGGTGTACTTGATAAGAATATAGGAACATCTCGCTTGCGTGCTAGGGAGAAAGCTTCTTCACTCCATGGATACCATTCAACCTTCAATATATTATATTATTCAATAAATAAATGAGAAAATGAAATTAAAGTAATAATCCCAAAATGAGAATTAAATAAAAAAGTAGTTACTGGGTTATGTGAATGTTGTAGAAGATAAGGGCTTTGTTCTGAAGCAAGTCGATTGGTATAGTTATGAGAACTAGATGAAGATGAGGTGGCCATTGAGAAGATTTTGAGAGGTGGAATTGAGAAAGGGTTATATTGGTAATTGTATAAATGATATTTTAATTTAGTGGGTTGGTGTAAAAGGTGATGATGATGATGAAAAAGAAAAGAAGAAGAAGAAGAGTGTAATAATCTCAAACTTTGGTGGAGCATAGAATTGTTGTTATTATTATTGAAAGGAAGGTGTTGGTGTTGGGAGTAGAAAGAGTGATGGAGAGAAATAAGAAAAGATAGTGTAGTTGGGAATTGGGAACTGATGTGTGATGTGAGATTAAGGACATGTGTTATAGAATATGGATCATCTCATGTATCGGAGGGGATACGGTAGTATATGGGATGATGACATATGAAATTTAAAAATTTGTAATGGTTTATATTTTAAATTAGTTTTAATTAATGTTTTATTTTAAATCATCAAATTAATCTAGGTCTCATACGGAACTGTCCAAATAATCTATGTTATATGGCGGTGAGGTAGAGTTGTGTCATGTGTAATTCAAAGATTTTTCACATCACTAGCTCCACTTCCTTTTATGTGTGGGGAAAAAGTCCAACAATACCATTTTTTAAGGAAGAAATGTGTTATTATAAGTTATAACATGCTTAAATTGTATATATGTTCATTACTTAAATATATTATGACATTATAATCTTACATTCATTTAATATTAGAGAAAAAGATGTATGAAGTAATAGTGTATGAGTTTTATATATTGTTAATGCATCATCCATCATTTATAAGTTCATGAAAGATGAATGATGCAATGAAAATATATAAAACTTCATGCATTGCCGATGCATATATCTTTTCTTCATTAAAATTTCAGATTGATACAGATCTTGGTCAAATTAGTTATGTTGAAAAGGTAGTTGTATTTATGAGCCTCATGGAAATTTTAAGTTTATAACTATGATTGTGACTAACCTGCTAACTACAGGTTAGTTCGTTTCAATGCGTACTATAATTTTAGCCGTTTGATTTTTTGCAATTCATTTAAGCCGTTGGATATGTGACTGGGTACCGGGGATTGTGTTTGACTGAAGTCGGTTTGGGGCCAGGTAACATTCCCATGAAAGTCGGTTTGGGCCATTGTCTATTCTGTAGGGAAGTCGATTTGAGCCTGAGTTACTTCTCAATAGAAGTCGGTTTGGGCCACTGTTACTTCTCTATTGAAGTCGGTTTGGGCCATGGATACATTTAGGTTACCCAGTTTAACCCCAATTTTTTTTTCCCATGTATTAGCCCAATTGATTTGCAAAATTTAATTATAAAAAATTAAAATGAAGTAATTAATAATAAATTAATATATTTCAACATAAATTTAAATTACAAAATCTTAAAAAAATTAATGATTTCCTAAATGACCTCCCATTCCACACCTACGTGGTTGCCCAGTACGTCTTGTACTTCGAAGTTCAGCCGCTGGCGGGTCTGGAACTATATCTGTCTACCCCGTTGAAAAAATATTAGTGTCAACCATAAAAGAACTTGGACCAGCACCATCTTGGTTGAAGTTGTAGCCTATATCATTAAAAAGTTGATTCGCTGAGTCAGGTGTGCCGAGTAAGTTATTCATAAAGTCATTATGATCGGTAGAAAATGAGTGGCGGCTAGGCATCATGTCGTCAATGCGATGATGTTGTGACGGTTCGTGAACAGACATTCTTCCTGATTGAATGTTAAACGAGGTAGACATTGGTTGTTGATACATAGGATTTTGTGACATAGTAGGCGAGTTCATAGTAGGTTGGAACATTGATGTTTGAAGTATGGGAGGTTGATTTGTATAGTATTGTGGTGGTTGATTTGTATAGTATGGGTGTTGTTGATTTCTATTGTATAGGGGTGGTTGATTTGTATGGTATGAGGGTGGTTGATTTTGTTGGTATGTGGGTGGTTGATTTGGTTGGTACGTGGGTGGTTGATATGTGGGAGGTTGATTTTGTTGATAATTTATTTGTCGGGTGTCTTGTAATTGTTTCTGAAGATAAGAATAATCTATTATTTCTTCTATACCACATTATATATTGTTGTGTGTGAATTGGATATTGGATTTAAGGACCTTGTTGGACTTGATCCCTCCGATGACTCCAATAGTCAATCCACTCAGCATGTCAGGTTGCCTAGTTTGTATCTAGATTACCCCGTTTGTCAACTCTGTGTAGGGCATCTAGATTTTGCGGTGGTTGTGGCAAATCTTGCAGTAATCTAAATTGTAGTCTTACTTGATCTGTCTGATGTCATTCGACAATGGAGAAACAGATCAAAGTTGTGCAAGCACTCCAGATATTCTTATCTTCTAGAACTTCACGTGGTAGATCGTTGACATAATTCTCGTATGAGAGTCATTTAAACTAAAAAGTTAAGAAAATATATTGTTAGGAAATTGACACGTTGTGTTAATTTAATTAAGAAAGATTTGAATAATAAAATATTACATCGTTGACGTCCATACGATCCAAGCGTGACCTATATCCAGTCAAGTCTCCACGTGCAATCCCTCGGTAGTTTAGATTTCTTTGACCCCACCTACAAAAAAATAATTAATTTATTAATCTTAGAAGTAAAAAATAGTTCAATAATATGTAATGTATAGTAAAAAAATTATATTACCTTGAAGCAAATGGATATGTAGGTAGACGATCAACTATCGGTGCCAAAAAAGGTAGGTGATACCATGCCCACGACTGTAGAAGTGTCAAACACTCACCCATGGCTTTTGCATTAGGCTTTGTTGCCCGACACATTTCCCTATACAAGTTTGCTAAACAAGCTGAACCCCTACTATATCGGTGAACTCTTATTAGATCTCTTAGTAAAAGTAAGTACATTAAATGTACCCTATTATTTGATTTGTCGGGTAACAACTCACCTCCTATGATGTATAAGATTGGTGCCCTACAAAATTGCTCTTTTTTCAACTGTGTAGGGCGAGGGGTAGTGTTTCAAAGTTATCAAACAACCAAGTTAGTTTTAACTCGCATCCCCTCATGTCTTGTTCGTCTCTAGGAACTTTTCCCAATAGTTCTTCACATATTTCATTCCAATCAAAATATGTAGGTCCAGCTATTGGTAGGTCATTCACATTCACTCCTATTTTGAGTGACACATCTTCTAATGTTATGGTGCATTCACCATGTGGTAGATGGAAAGTGTGTGTCTCTGGTCTCCATCTTTCAACAAGAGTAGTAATTAAAAAGATGAGTCAATGTTGAAAGATCGAAGACTAGATAATTTTGAAAAACCAGTGAGTTGTAATATATCATTTAGTAATGATTCCTCATCAAACATATTGACATGTCTCATTCGTAGAACATCTTTAGATGGTTCCTATAAAAAAAAAAGTAAGTAAATAGTAGTGAATTAATAAATAAGAAAAGTATAAAATAAAATAATAGAACTAATTACTACTGAATTATTAAATAATAGAACTAACATGTTACTTTAATGAACTAATTCATCCATAATACATAATCATACATAATGAGATAAAATAACTATCTGGATAGGACATATATTACAAAATTCATGTATTTTATTATTATGAGAAGTATAAAATTTACATAATCCTACTTTTCTGCAAAAATTTATGAGAAGTATAAAATTTACATAATCACAAAATTCATGTATTTTATTTTAATACATAATCATACTTTTCTAATTATGAGAAGTATAAATTTTACATAATCACAAAAGAATTACCCGCAGATAATCATACTTAAAACTGAAAAATAAAATTCATGTATTTTATTTTAATACATAATCTTACTTTTCTAATTATGAGAAGTATAAAATTTACATAATGACAAAATTCATGTATTTTAATTTAATACGTAATCATACTTTTCTAATTATGAGAAGTATAAAATTTACAAAGCTTATCTGCAAAATAATAACTGATAAGAAGTATAAAAATAATAATAATTGATGAAAAAATAATTGATGATAAGTAAGATGATAGAATAACGAAATATTTAAATGTTAGATATACTATAAATTAAAAGTTAAAGATAATAAAAAAAATCAGAAAACTAAAATAACCAAAAACAATAACCAAATAATTGATGACAGGTGATCTGTGTTGATCTTGTAGTCTAAGTAGTGATTCAGCCATCGTTGAAATGAAGAATTTGCTGGATAGAAAATTATAACAGAGAAGTGAAAGTTGTATTGTAAGTGATTGTTTGTGTAAGTTTTGGTTATGTAGTTAGTATAAATAGATAGTTTGAATTGGTAGGGATGAATTATTTTCTGCATACACCTACGAGACATCCAATCAAAATTCATGCACTCTGCAAAGCATTGAAGTGTATTAGAACCATGGAAAACTACCTGTGTGTGCCAAGTGTCCTATAGTGTTCTGCAAAGTTGTTGGCGTGTCTTGCAAAGCTGCTGCCGTGTCTGCCACGCTGACAAGTGGCTTGAATTTTCCTACAACGCTACCATGTGTGCTGAAGTTACGGTGGCCCAAACCGACTTCTCTTTGGATGTGTGGTTGGGCCAACCTGACTTCAGTGAAGGTGAAGGTATCCCACAAGCCGACTTCTCTAGTGATTCTTGTATCTGCCAACCCGACTTTTGTAATGATCCAAGTAACTCTCAAACCGACAACCCAACTACATTCATGTTTCATCATTTTATTTTCATCTTCAAACCGGTGCTCATTTATTACGGTTGATCAATTTTATGGCTAAGACATTTATTGTTATAGGGTGATAAAGTGTAGTAAGATTTGTATTTTGTAACACCTAAATTTTCTACATATGTTATATTAATTATTTATTTTATCAACGATGAATTGTAGAAATTAATCAATGTGGATTTAGGCTAAGCCATAGTTGAATATTAGTCTTTTTTTGTGATTTACTATTTTGTGGTAAATTTTCGTAATTTTCTGTGACGAAATATTTTTGAACCGTCGTTGGGCCCAAATAGCCCGAATTCGGCCCAATAATGTGTTTTTGAGTTCCGTAACTCGGAATCGAATTCCGATTGCACCATTGGATTCGAAATATTATTTCGAGTCAAGATAGACATCAAGTTCATTCAGAACGCATTTCTAAATATTTTCACTTCAAATTCTGTGTTTCGAAGTTCTAACTGTAAACCAAAATTGGGAGATTGTATATTTTCGGACGAAATTATCCGAAGATGTTCGGACACGACTTTTATTGGGAAATTACATCATATCAATAAATTTGGAAGTCATCATTTCATGAGCCATTTACTTGTTACACAAGTAATGCAAAAGCTTCCAAAAACCCATAAATCGCTTAACAAATCCTCTCACTCCACCACCATTAGACACATCACCTATGCTAGTCTAAAGCTACTTACTTTGCATTAAATTTTCTGATTTGATGAGGGTGAGGCTCTCCTATAAATACCTCACCCCATTCTCTCATTTTTACACTAAATTTCTTATACAAACTAAGGTAGTTTTTTATTTTATCTTTTTCATCTTCTTCTCATACTTCATAGAAAGTTATGAGCTTTTATTATTTTGTTCATAAAGTAGAGTTTATATTTGTTCTTTAAGTATTTTATGAAAGCATAACTAAAGGGGATGATAATAAAATCATATGAACCTTTATGTAGTTTTTGACTTTTGTAAATCTTGAAATTTCTTCATTGTTCTTAGATGGAAACTATATCTTTGGACAAGGTTAGATGAGTTATTTATTTGGAAATATTATAAATTATTGTTAGTATTTGAATATGTTTAAAGGTGATGATTTTAACATCAAAGGAACCTTTAATGTGTTTAGGAAAAAGTTTGTATTTTATTCTTGAAAGTTTATGATGTTGATGAGTTATTGAAAATATTTCATTTTTAGAAAGTATTATGTTTTAAAAGTGGTTTAACATATTTTACTCTTTGATTCCCAAGTTAAAATAATGATTTGGGATAAAAGATGATTTATTAAAGTCTTGACTTCATAAACTTAAAGTGTTATGAAGTTTTAGATATTAAAGTAGTAGAAAGTCTTACCTTATGATTTATTTTCATGACTATGAAAATAACACTTACTAACCCTTGAGGTTTTTCCTAAAATATTAGAAGGTGTTAAGATATTCATAAAAAATTGTTGTATTTATTTTAGTTGACTTACTTTAAAGTGGTAAGAATAACTAAAAGATGTTTAGTGTAAAATATTAAATTAAGAGTCATTCTTTTTCATGACTATGAAAATAACACTTACAAACCCATAAGGTTTTTTCCTAAAAAATTAGGATGTGTTAAGATGTTCATGAAAATTTGTTTTAGTAGTATACTTGAAATAATGAGAGTTACCTAAAAGTCTTGACTTTATAAACTTAAAGTGTTATGAAGTCTTAGATGGTAAAATGATTTAAAAATGTTGAATCTTAGTTAAGTGAACTTACTTTAAAATGGTAAGATTTACTTAAAAAATATTGATTTAAAAATATTGATTTTGTTTAAATTGACTTACTTTAAAAAGGATAAGTCTAGCTTAATGATCTTATTTTAAAAAGGTTAGTTTTAGTAAAAATGTTTTACTTACAAAAAATAAGATTTATGAATTATCGGAAAAATGCAATGAAGTGGGAATATATGTCTAGAAAGGTTCTGTCTAAGGAAAGACTTGGTATTTAAGGGTGTCTTTCTGACCCACCTCTCTTTCCTGGGAACTAGCCTGGTGTATATCCACGGATTACGACATAATTTCGGTATAAGTTTTATTGAAAATTTTACTTTAAAAAGTATTATTTGATTGTAAGACTTTCGATGACAAATGATGATTCAAGGATATTCAACCTTGAATTGGATGGACAAAAGCAATTAAATTCATTTTAAATCGGAAGTTTTATCTTCGCGTAAAAAGTTATTTCGTAAGTATAATAATTATCGTCATTTAACTAATTAACGTTATTTTGGCATAATGAAGAATTCAAGAGGAGAACGGATCAAGTAAGCTCACCTGTAGAGAACCTAACGACCCGACACACTCAGGTGAGGGAGAAAACATCGTGACACAGTGGTGTCCGAATATGCATCAGGACCTCCAAAATCCCTCACAAGTTTGGAGTTGCTCTGGGTATTAAGAAAGCTTGTACTTAATCAATTGCATGTTTGTTTGGATTAAGTACAGCAATATTTCTTATACCGATTTATGTTATGCTTATATATGCAAATATCATGTTTACTCTTGAATTATAATGTTTGAATGATTATTATGGGAATGATATGTATGTGAAAATTTTAAAATTCAAGGTTTAAAAACATTTGATATAAATGAGAAATATTCTCCTTGAGAAAAGTAATTAAAATGATATTTAGGTTCTTCTCGCTTGAGCGAGACAACTCTCGATTGAGCGAGAAGTGTCTAGAGAAAACGAGTGTTTTAGCTCGGGGCGAGACAGCTCTCGCTTGAGCTAAAATAGGCACCAAGAGAACTGATTGTTTTCTCGCTTAAGCGAGACAGCTCTCGCTTAAGCCACAAATGCCTCAAAAATGGACGTGCCCTCGCTTGAGCAAGACAGCTCTCGCTTGAGCGAGCGGGCTCCATACAGACATGACTTCTTTTTAAGTCGTCTGAATGATAACTCTCATATATATGAGAGCCTAATGGCATGTTTGCCATCAAGAAGTTGTAAAGGTAAATAACTATATGAAATTCTTGAAAGTAATAAAAGTAAGGAATTGCTTTGTTAAAGGCGAGGCCGAGGGTGTGATATTATGCCCACGCAGCGAGATTGTTTGACCGTAAGAGGCTTGGCTAGAGGAGCCGTCCAGGATAATTCAGCGATGGTTCGTAGTGGTGCCGAAATTATTCTCTCTTTTTGTTTATATGTTAAGATCGGGACCCACTAGAAGCATTCCTTTGGGAGATGTCTTAGGTTGGGCCGATCATTTAAAAGAATGATTAAAATATTTAATTGGCTAACCTCGGTTAGTGTGCATACTCATTATGGATAATGAAGTAGTGGATAGGAAATTTACAGGAGACGAACGATCCCCGAGATGTTAAGAGGGACGGCGATGGCGGTGATTCGTCAGCAAAGTCTTGAGGGTGAGTCTAGATGAGACGAGTCCCTTGTATTCCTGGATGAGGTATTCTGTTGGATCGGACAGTTCTCACAGCGCAAACTAGACGATCTCTGACAACCCCTCTTTGCAATCAGGATCGATGAGAGGGACGCCCAGAAGTGTTTGATACGACACTGTCCTGAAATGGACAGTTCTTTGGAACAAATCGATCATATATCCTTGCGAGGAATATTTTGGTGCGTTCAAATCGGCTTGTTATGGGACATGTACTCTCGGTTATTTCCGAATAGTTATTGGGAGGATAAAGGAGTAAGGATGGTGGACTCATGCATCGCATTGCATACATGATATTCTTCGATATTGATTCTAAATCCTCGAGTTTTATATTTCATTCATTGTTTTTATATGCTTGTATAATCACATGATATATATGTACTCATGTCTTGTCTTGGTGTATTATTCTGTGTAATTCCACGACGTCAATGATAAGTTTTTCGTTAGATGTTTTACTCCCTCTCTTCTTTCTATTTGTCTTCTATCCGTGTATTGTTCAGATGGATCGTTCGATCGGGATACAGAGTTACCACTTTTCGATGTCCCAAGAGGGGGCATGGAGGATTGAGGGAATCTGTTATACCTACACAGGCCCTTGTACTTTTTGATTAGTGTACTTGTATAGGGAATTTATTTTGTAGTAGTTTTTATTTGGGCGACGATTAGGATTTCGCCTTGTACTTGTACCAACATTTTCTAATGAAGTATGATTCAAAGTTATATTGAGTTTTTCTAGTTACCATTAAGTAATGGTTGTGATTTTCCGCATTGTATGTTACTTAAGTGATGTTCCGAAAATGAAACGAATATAAGGACCTAAATTTTATATGGCTCCATTATTCAAAAAAAATTACCCATTTTCGAGCAAGATTATTGGAGTAATTTTCGGGGCGTTACATATTTAATGGACAAAACATTCAATTTCATCCACCTACTTCTTAAACCTTGCATTTAAACTTTTCTGAACTCTTGAATACATGGCTGGTGGTGAAGATGATAATAATTGTGTAAGTTTTTGTTTTTGTTTTAAATGTTCTTTAATAATTTTGTATGTAATATATAGTCATTGACTTGTTGAATTTTTCAGGAACATGACAAATTAACTAATAACTCTTTCTTCTCAGCATTTATTATTTCCAGCATTTATTTTCTGAACTCTTGAATACATGACTGGTGGTGAAGATGATAATAATTTTGTAAGTTTTTGTTTTTGTTTTAAATGTTCTTTAATAATTTTGTATGTAATATATAGTCATTGACTTGTTGAATTTTTCAGGAACATGACAAATTAACTAATAACTCTTTCTTCTCAACAATGTTATAGTCGGAAAAAAATCAATCATCATTAATAGAAGTATTTATATTGTCGATAAATTTTTGTATGTGATAAATTTCGTATAAATTTTTGTATGTGATAAAATTGGTATACTTTTTTGTATGCATTTAAATTTCCAGCAAATGTTATATCTTCAACTACATGCATTTAAATTTCCAGCATTTATTATATCTTCAACTTAAAAAATGCATGGTATTGTATTCGTATAAATTTTTAAAAAAATGCATGGTAATGCTGGTATTCTATTTATATATATTTTTAAAAAATGCATGGTATTTTACTCCAGTAACCTTAGGAGTGGGATTTGAACCCACTCAAGTAACCTTAGGAAGACATGATTTTTACCAAATGTGTTGAGTTATTCTATTAATGTAATTATTAATATTGACCTATTAGTTGTGACATAATGTTAATTAAGCAAAATTAAAAATACAAGGAGTGGGATTTGAACCCACTCATGACATATGAAAGTACCGATTTTTACCAACTGTGTTGGGCTATTATATTGATATCATTATTACTATTTACCTATTAATTTGTTTATTGCAGCTGTTGATCGAACGTGTAAAAAGCTTAGAGCAAGATGTTGTAAAACTGAAGAAAGAAGTAAATGATCTTAAACTAAAAAATTACATATGAAAAAATTGAATTTAACACCTGCAGATAAAATTGTCACTATCTGATGATGATGATGATGATGATGATATGGATAAGAGAATTACTACTTCATCAAAAAGTCCATATCAAAGGACTGACAAGGTAATATTTATTTACAACAATTATAACAACTTACAAGTTAATAATTATATAATCATTAATTATTTATTTTTGTAGGGTAAATCTGTTATGAACGAGAGTAATGAATTACCGAAATCAAGCAAAAGATTATTTAGTACACCGCCGTTAGCCCAAAAACCAATTAAAAAGGGTAGGGGCTCAACTTCTATTTCCCCTACCGTGAAAAGATATTGTAAGAAAATTATGACTCAAGCATCCAAACCCAGATGTCATACTATCTCAAATGTATTAACTTAATGTTTTTAAAAATTTATAATTTTATTACTACTTTTATAGGAGGTGAAATCATGTTTTAGACATTCTCCTATTATGGATCTGACTTGGGAAGAATCTCGCCTATCTGCCTATATTTTCAATGAACAACTTGACCTAAAGTAAGCAATTATATATTATTATTTTTTATTTTATGCTTATTTGTTATTAACTTATATTTTATTATATTTGAGTAGTGAGGATTTATTCATGATTGGTGATGAAACTCGTACTCGATGTGAATTTCTTTCTCTTGCTACCGGGAGAGACATCAATGATAAAGTAAATTTCAAACCATTTAAAAATAACTTATCAATTATATACTTATAAACTTACAAATTTTATATTGTAATAAATTTTCAACTCCTAGCCAAACTACAAACACATATACAAAGACATGATGATTCTGCAATAACAACTTGGTACCTACCACCGACATTTTCAGTAAGTCATTTTGAACAAATAATATATTAATTAAAATAACTAAATTGATTAAAATAATTATATTGATTAAAACATTTTTTTAGGTTGAAGTCCTTCTTGGAAAACGTGAAGAAGATATCATTACATATTACAATAATTTGTGGACTAAAATATGTAATAATTTTATATTCTCATTTCACTAAGTTATATGTCATTTGTTAACATTTTTTAATTTATTGTAAAAGATCTATAATTTTAACATTTTTTAATTTATGGTAAAAGATCTACGTGCCAATAGTTGAAGACAATGTACAATGGTATTTAATGGTAGTGGACATTGATGACTATGCCATTTAAAAACTCGACACATGAGATATGAAAACATTCAGACAAAGACGTCATTCAAATATGCTAAAAATGGTTTGCAATATTTTTATTTGTTTTGTCATTTAATGAGGATTTATTTAGTTGTACATAATTATTCATTTAATATTTACCATTTTTTAGGCTAGCATCTTCGATAGAGTTCTTAATAAACCACATTACGAGATGCAAATGAAATATTTCCCCAAGAATTTGTCTTCTTGGGAAATAAAAAATGGAGAATGAATTCCTAACCTATGGAATAAGTAATGAATTTTACAATTGAATAACTTTTATCTATAATTGTATTACAATATGACATTTTCTAATTTATCGTAGTCGGAATTCTGCCACATGGGTTATTCAATGGCTCGAGATGGAGGATTCGTTCATGTCGACAATTATTGGGGAGGTATAAATAAATGAATAATTTAATTATATTATTAACAACCTCAAACTAATGATTTCTTTAATTGAAGTTACACAATGAAACGGTAAGGATGAAGACGGCTATAAAATTGAATATGCACGACATGAACAAGATGAAGAAAGAAGTAAAGACCCAATCTACGTTGATATGGTCAAAACTACCATTCATCTGAAGACATCATCCATTATTTTTGGTTTTTTGGAAAGTCATGTTATCATCCATGTTATGTTATGTTTTTTGAAAATCATGGTTTGTTATGTAAGCTTGTTATGTTGGAAGTTTATGAGACTCTTTTTGTTTTTGTTTTAAGGAACATGTTAAGTAAATTAATTATAATGGATAATTTAGAATGATTTTTTATTTATTATTCATCAAATGATTATTGTTTATTATTCATCAAATGATTGTTACATAAATCATTATCAACGAATGAATGATTAAAGAAAAATTAATCAGGGATTCCACTTCATTTACCAACTGATTTTTAAATTGTAATTTCTATGCCATGACAAAAAAAGAGAAAAAGTATTACATAAAATTATACGTTAGAAAGTACTACAATCATTCTTCATCGAAATCATTATTAAAAGTATGCCTACAACTACCAACAACATTTGGACAACTTGCCCTATTGTGGCCAATTTCTCGACATATACCACATTGATTACCTCGCTTGGGCCTTGAGGTAATCCTTGGTACTCTCCCTTTAGCATGCACTCGAACTGGGTCTCTTACTTGATCTACAGTAGCATTGTCAACATTTTCCATCGAACTAGAGTGTTGTTTTGATCGGAGTCTACTACATTCGTTATAAATTTTTTCCAGCATCTCTGAAAAGTCTTCCTCCGTTTCGCAAGCAAGATTACATAACACCCTACAAGCATCACTCAAAGCTCCATATCTACTGGTTTTAACTGATTCTCTGCTTAACTCGCATTGTTGAAAATTAACACCTTCAATATTTTTTGCTTTCTTTGTCCACCTTTCAAGAACCAAACAAAGATAGCAATTGTGATATGTCCAAAATTAGTAACACAAAAACACTATGACTGCATGGCATCCCAAAAGATTCCATTCGTCTACACGAGCATTTAATGTCCACATTACTATATAATGCTTCACAATCTTGTATATGACATGACTTGAGGTTTGTTGGGAAGAAATTATCCTTAATTTTGCAACTTCCAATAAAATTTCACGGAAGTCTTTGAAAACAACTCTAGTATATATGGAAGCAGCATGACCCTCTAAATTATGATAAGGAGTTTGTAATAACTCATCACCGTACGAAGATTTAAAATCTTCCACCACCTCATTGTTTCTCATCACCGTATGAAGTCCATGCTTAGCAATAAGTTCCTTCCACATCATATTAAAATCATCAATCTCAACATCAGCCTACATAACTTTCTGGAAGTCCTTATAAAAGTTATTCTTTTTTATATTTTTCCCAGCATTGTTACATATATGCCAAGCACATAGTCTATGATGAGCTGCAGGGAAAACTCTTTTGATTGCATTCTTCATTGACAAGTCACCATCAGTGATAACACACTTTGGATGTTTCCCATTCATTGTCTCCAAGAAATTTCCTAAAAGCCAAAAGTAGGTTTCCTCTGTCTCGTTAGACACAATACCAACAACAAATACTGTTGTTTGCTTGTGATGGTTCACACCATAAAAAATGACCACTGAAAACTTGTACTTGTTTCGACCATAGGTTGCATCAAAAGCTAGAACATCTCCAAAAATTGAAAATTGAGTAGTCAAAAATGCTGCATCTATCCGCCCAAAATAATTGTTGCAACTTACCTTCTTCATCTACACTATGTCTCCAATACATTGCAGAATCTGATTTTGATTGTTCATTCAAGTATTGTAATGTTGATTCTGCGTCACAATTTCCTATTCTTCTTTGTCTCTGAATTTGATTATACATATCTTTCTTAGAGAATCCAATATACCGATATCCACCAGATTGACCAGCGAATAAATCAAAAAAATTGCGTTCCAATACCAACTTCTCTCATTGTGTTCATCTGTGCGACATCTGTTTCTGTCATACTTCGGTTTGAGACTATCATCCCACCATAATGTTCGCCAACCAATTCATGATTATGATCATCAACAAAATAACTCACATACCAATCACATTTCTCCTTGTCAATGTGAATTTTCATTCTTGCTAAACAACCACATCTCGTTTCTTGTCTTGGAACCCTTTTTCGAACTAATTCATTTTTCTTATCCCTAAATCCCTCTCTACTACAAAAAAATGATTGCCATAAAATTTCATCATCCTTGTCCCGACGGGTATGATATTTTCTAATGCCAAATCTTTTCTTCATACCATACATCTTATAAAATTTATATGCAATATCATTATTTAGAAACCTATATTTCTTTACTTCATCTTCGTTTAATGATCCAAAATTAATTTCTTCAAAATCAAACTCATCTCCTTCATTAACATTTGCATCTTCACTAACATCAATTTCATCTACACCCTAAAATTATTAAAATACATTCTTTAACCGCCTAAAATTATAAAACATTAACATAATATGAGTATCAAGTTTTTTACCTCATAGTTTTCACCATTATTATTCATTTCATCAGCCATCTACAAAATAGTTTTAAAAAAAACTAAATATCAATCATAACAATAATAATATAACAGCAATATAAATTATTTATCATAATAATAATAATAATATAACATCAATAAAAAATAATTGCATAAGCATAAAATTAACCTCAATAAAACTAACCTCCGTATAAATTTTTAATCTGTGCCAAAAACCTACACCAACGAACTTATATATACTAAAATCAACTTGTTATATGTAGTCATCATGCAAACCGACTTCTATACAATTTTTTCACTTTGCCAAACCGACTTCTATACAGAAGTCGGTTTTCCCCACCACAACATCCAAACTGAACCTACACCCCCTAAAACCGACTTTTAAACGGTTTCCTCCGGTTCCAAGTTACCACATTTTCATAAAAAAGTTTGCACCGAAACGAACCAAAACAAAGTTCACATGATAAATTTCACCTATAACTATTGTGAAGGGTACCAGTTGCGGATTTGTTTAGCTTGATATGCACAAATTGTTATAATTATTAACTCAAACCATTTGACAAAGCACTTGAATACCTATATAGCTTATGCTTTTGAAACCAACCAAAACTTTAGACAAGATTTCATGCATAACTTTTAATATATGTGTGTGTGTGTGTTACTTTTTTAACTTAAGGTGTATGTATGAATTCCAATGCAAAAATACTTATTTTGCCTTCTTAAACAATACCCAATAAAATATTATCCTTCTCTAGCTTTGTTCCACCAAATGCAAATGTTAATTGCATCACTTTACATTACGAAATTTACACATGAAATACTGTCTAGTGAAATGTTACATATAAAAGTGTCCCATAACTAGTGAAAAGACACATAAATGAGAACAACAACATAGCAGATATTACATTTGTCAAAAGTACCAAAAAAATTACAATCACATGACAAAAATCTGCACTATATCAACCAGCAGGAGCTCCTACAGAGTCAGCAAGTTCTTCAAGAAGCTCCTTTTGCTCCATTGTAACACAAGACTGCAAGAAGAACGATTCTCGGTGACGCAAAGTTGTGTTATCGAAAAAACATTTTCGGCCACTCATTCATATTACTGCCAAAGGGTATAGTATACCATTTTTTATTTAGGTGCATCAGTGCACTCATTCATCTACAGTACGCCATTTGTTGTGGTTTGCTATTTTTGTTTTCACTTTGTTCTTTTTTCAAAAGTCCTGCTTTCACATTCATGGAGTTACCCATTCTTCACTCTTGAGGTGTTTTTTGATATAATTGAAGAATTTTTTTTATTTATTTCTATTAATCTTGGTTAAACCTGGAAACATTCTCTCCGCTTGCGGAGGCAAGACTATGTACATTTACCCTCCCCGGACCACATTAAGTGGTAGCCTGCCTCGTGCACTGAGCCACCTTTTTTATATTAATCATGGTTAGAAAACCATTGCCATTCATCAACATTCAGCACCTAACTATATTCCCTCCGGGTGCCTCCACCTAGTTATGCCGCCTCCACCTAGTTATGCCAGCATTATCAAATCCAACCCGAGTTTCAATGACTGGGTTTCTCTAAAACCTTCATTTTTTCTCCTAGCACGACCTTGCTTACCAACCCCATTTCAGCTAATATTAATCTGACTTTATCTAATAATACCTAAATAACCAACCTTGACAAGTGTGCAAGTGCACCTATATTAATTATATACAGCACGTTCTAAGCATATATTGCAAACATTTTCATGATAAGGGAGGAGTGCTAGATAATATACCTGAACAGCATTTTCTATATCACCGTTAAGAAAAGAGGTGAGCTCAAAGTTCATCTTCAATCTGTGATCAGTTACCCTATTGTCCTGATAAGAAAATTTGTATCATAAACTGCCAGAAAACAACCATAACCTTATCAAGATAATGAAAATGGGAACTACATTTTGCACATGTGGTTTTGAGTTTCACACCCATATTTTTTGGATAAGCCATCTGCAAGGTTTTTTTTAACTTCCGGATAAGTTATCCAAAAATTTTACCCTTTCTGATAGCTTTATCCAATGGGTGTGTAAAACACAAAACCATGGGTGCAAAAAGAATTTCCCAATGAAAATTTATAAAACTGTCATTCACTGCACTCGATGAACGTGATTACGAGAGAACGTAAAGATAATTTATTATGTCATGTTGCTTAAACTACATAGTTGAGTATCCGACTGCGTGGAATATTACAGACTACTATAGCGGGTACCTTGTAATTATATGTCCGAATTTTCTCTGCTCGTGCACCTGTACCAACCTGTACGGCAAAGAATTTTAATAGATATCTGTTTTCTCACCCATATAGCAAGTACACCAACTAAACTATGATTAATGCAAATCATGATGGAAAAGTGCCACTATTCCAAATACCAACAAGGAGTAGATACCTGTAATTTCCTTTGGTTTCGTATTGACTCTTGCTGCTCCCTTACCTTAATTTCTAAGCTGTAAAAGGATCTTGTATCATTTTGAATGCAACATACTAAAGCAAACAGGTTAAGAGAACATTAATAAAAATTATACTAAAGTGAGCAAAAATAACATGGATTAGATATTTTTTGGGATATTTTTTGTGAACTTATTCAAGAGGAAAAGAAGAATAAGTTGACAACACTGTAGACATGAACACAACTAAATTACAAAACCAAACAGGTGAAGCGACAAAAATAACATCATTTCAATGTTTATGCTTACAGTTTTGCTCGGAGCAACTGAAAAGCGCGATGCCTGTTCTGAAGTTGAGTTCTTTCTTCAGTACAAAAGATGCGGATTCCAGTTGGTTTATGGATTAGATCAATGGCTGTTTCCACCTTATTAACATTTTGGCCTGCAATATATCTTTACATGAGAAATGATAGAGGAATTTATACCGTGTTCCAGGAAATAGAAAGATTGATTACTTGACTTAAATAGTTTCATCTTCATAGATCTATACCTCCTGCACCCCCAGAACGTGCCGTTGTTAGCTCAATATCTTTTGGGTCGATTTCAACTTCAACTTCATCAGCCTAGACAAAGATTTCAGATCTATAGATTTAGATGTTGATCATAAAACATTATACTAACTAAAGCACATGAACTAAGAAAAGAAACAATTCAATAAAATATTCTTTAATCACTGAGTGAAATCTGCCTTTCTCAGACTATACAACAAAAACCATGAGCTGCACTATATCTAATCCAAAACACTATAGATTTAAGCTGGCAGATAGTTACCGGATTCTCTCATTCACTCTACGACTACGTACTCCGCACCGAATTCATTGTACCATTACCACATATCGGGTTCATCTTAAAGGAAGTATCATAAAAATGATGAAAAAAAGTGACAACCGCATACCAAAATGAATCGTGTGCATGTAATAAACCAAAAAACGGATTTTTGTTCAAGAATAAAATCTTATTGGAACGGGACAGTTCATCCTTCGGAACCATATCACATCCCGGATCTGATGAAATAGGATGAATTGAGACGGTATTTTGTAAATACATAACTTCGAAATAAAATATTAATTTAACAATTGTCCAATTGCAAAGACTTCAAATAATGATCTCAACCTATATGTTAGAGTCATGAAAATTTTATAGCTGAAAATCGGGAATATGTACTCCACCTCTGGCATGATGGCCACTGTTGCAGTAGAAGTATGTACCCGACCCTGTGTTTCTGTTAGAGGAACACGTTGAACTCGGTGGACACCAGATTCATATTTTAATTTACTATAGACACGTTTTCCTTTTATCTCCATCACATAAGTTTTGTATCCTCCTTTTTCTGCCTACAGATGGCAAAAGAAAATAATTATTAAATTAAAAAGGTAATTAGATACTATTTTTTATAATTTTAATGAGGAATACCTCAGAGCATGAGACAGGAGAGAACTTCCAAGAACTCCGTTCACTATATTTTTCATACATTCGGACCTGATTTGATATCAAAACAGCATCAGAGTATGCTTAGATTTGAACTTCAGAACAATTGTTGATTCACTAAAACATTCAAATTAGCGCAATCAAGAGGCTAGAAGGGAAAGATAAAATATAGACAGTTAAAAATTCAGAAATTATCCAATGACATTATGTGTTTTGTGTATTTTATGCATTCTTCATCTGAGGTCAATGGACATCACATTATCCACTTTGACCATTTTCAACTCTGTATTAAGCGATGAAAAAAGGCATGGCCTATTTTCATGGAAGCATGTACCTACAAGATCACCAGCCCATATTCCAGCCTCGTCACCTCCGGTACCTGCTCGTACTGCAAAAATAAATGATGATACTAATCTTCAGAGCATGAAAAAATAAATCAAACAGAGATAATAATATACCATAATTGAAACCAGCGAGTATCACTCTTCTTGTTAGAAAATGAAAAACATAGCATTAGTCAATTCACTCAATTGTAACCACTCAATCCAATTATCCACATATGATTTTGCAATATAGGTTTTATCAAATCCTCACTTATATCAACTTCATAAGTTCTTTCGACATTTTAAAACAATTCCCATAATTAATGTAAAATGTATATTTCAATATTTTAGGAACTAGTTTCATATTCTATAGCAATAATAAAAGTAAATAATTTGGCCCCAACAAGATAATGTACAGAAAGAGTACCTTCAAGCATTATGTTTCTTGCATCCAGAGGATCACTGGGAAGCAGTAACAACTATCATTGGATAAGTATGACAACATATTAGTATGTTTCTAACAACAGAGGGGAATGGGGACAAGAAAGAGGCTTGAAAATTTAAGATAGTCAATGACACAAGAGAATATGGATGATGAGAAAGACAAAATAGTGGAGATTCTTGAGCATGGTTTTGAAAAGAGACGAATCATAACTCAAGATATCCACTGACAAAAGGGAAAAACTAAGATTGCTCAACATGGTTTTTTGAAATTTCAGCCAATTCAATATTCTAAATTGATAAATGCTACATCGTGCGGAACTAGAATAAACAAACAAAAGACCAACATTGATAAGAATGTGATGACTTTCTGGATGAGCATATGATCACACGAGCAGTGACACTGACATCATATGACATAAAATTGTAACGTCTATGCAGTAAAAAAAACAAACCTTAAGCTTTCCCTCAAGCTCTTCCATTTGCCTTGACAAAGATTCAACTTCATATGATATCATTTGGGCCATATCCTCATCATTGCCATCATCCTTTGCTAAAGCTAACATGTTGATTAAAAAGAGTTTGAAAAAAAAGTGATTACTATAAGTTCTACTGAAATTAAACGGGATTAACAAAGGAAAGTTGAGGAAACCTTTAGTTTCTTCTAGGTTCTTCTCGCACTCTTTAAAACTCTGGTATGTGGACACAACCTATATCACATCACATTTATTTAGTATAACATAAATAAATACATGTATGAATGGAAGGGTGATATGCATGATAAGGATGGAGAAACAGGAAGAGTACCTCGTCGAGTTCAGACACAGATTGTGCCAACTTTTGATACTCACTGGGATTAGACACAACATCTGGATCAGCCAACTTCACCTGCAAAATTTTGTTTCCAATGGATTCAGATAACAGAATTGTATGCATTAACAAGGATTAGTTATAGTCTATAGGGAAGCATATATACCGATAATTCTTTCCAGGTCTTCTCCGCTGATTCAAGCTTGGTTATCAAATAAGGTTCCTGCAAGTATTTCAACAACGATATCTAAGCAAATACAACAGTGGATTGAATTGAACTATTTCTACAATAATAAAAACGGACAATATTCACGCTCTCGCGTCAAATAATTTGGTTAAGCTGTGAGACATAAATGATGGTGCACAAGTTTCTATGCCCCTTGGACATAAACATATGCATTATATTTCATAACATCACTATAAAAACTAGCTCATAACAATAGGTGCTATCATTATAAATCATTATTTATTCATGTATTCGGCTCCTCTAAAGTGTTATGTAATCATTGATTTTGAAATTATGATAAAATATGAATATGTATCACAAAATATGGAGTTACTAAATCTCAACTATTGATTTTCTTATAACTGTTACAATTTCTCATTTTATCCTCTAAAGTGCACCTCTCACTCTACAGAAGCTAATTCATATATTCAACCAATACGAGACTTCACATTTGATACAAATTACCACAAGCATATTTCACTGCTCATTATTGAATTTAAATGATTATATAGAATATGCCAGCCCAATTCATGAGACTCCCACCTAATGGAGTATGGAGATGGCAGCCTTATCTGGGTAGTTCGAGAATTTGTTTCCACGATTTGAACTCGTAACCTCGTTATGCGATAACCTTACCGTTATACCACCCATCACACTTTATAGAAACTCTCTTAATCTAGAAGCCGTTTGTTTATGCATTAAATACTAGTGATTTCCACAAAAGTGATTTCGACAGAAGTGATTTCGACAAAAGTGATTTCGATAAAAGTGATTTTGACAAAAGTGATTCTGTCAAAAGTGATTCTGTCAAAAGTGATTTCGACAAAAGTGATTTCGACAAAAGTGATTTCGACAAAAGTGATTTCGACAAAAGTGATTTTGACAAAAGTGATTTCGACAAAAGTGATTTCGACAAAAGTGATTTCTTAAGAAGCTGAAGAATATTACTTCACAGAAGAATTTCAGCTTCTGCTACAAGTCTAACAAAACAACCGTGCCAGTAATAGAATTAAAAAAAAATTAATGAAAATAATCACTTTTTTTTGCGAAATTTAAACTGAAACAAAACAAGCTGAAAGAACATACCGCCATGCACACAAGCTTTGGATATGGTCTAAGTGATTTGGTTGGTAAAAGAGTGAAACGTGTTTTGATGAATTGACGAATGAAACGATGTCGTATAGGAATTAGGTCACAACGGGAGTTACATATTCGAATTGAGAAACTCGTTGTTAAGCTACTCATTGTGTTGTGAGAGATTTATGAAAAGAGAGTTTTTCTTTGTTTGGATGAGATATATGATATATCATGTGATTGTGCTCAAAATTTCAATTAGTTTTAGAGAGAGATAATGAGATAACAAATTTATTGGTTTGGGCTGGCCTAACTTATCAGCTTGGGCTGTTTAATCATCTCAAACTTGTCCATATTCTTATTGTTTTAGGGGGAAATTATAAAGAATAATGAAGCAGCTAAGAGGCTTCCTTATCTCATTAGCAAAGAGTATAATGAGATAAGTTATCTCTTCCAACCATTAAAGTCGTGATATGTGTATTATTTAATCATTTTCTACAAAAATATTCCTAGAACAAAGCAAAACAATACACATGTCATTCTTTTACTGGCGGTAGGAGATAAGTTATCTCCTCTTACGATGAGATACATTATTCTCAAAAGTATATTAGTGAAAAATTATGACCAACGAATACCCGTGAAAATATCTGCAACGAATACCTGTAAAATAGCCTATGAATGCAAACAGGTAACATGATATCCACCTAGAGTAGTGATGTATTTATAAATTTATTTTTAATTAAAAATATTTTATATATTGATTATATTCTACACGTGGCCTGACCTCATTGGCATCTCTAGCCAATATGTAAGAGTTTTTTATGGTAATATTAAATTATTTAAAATTTATATTTAATGATCGTTGACTCGAACTAATTTAATATAAATGAATAGTAAATGATCTATTGACTTTGTATAAATATTTATACTGAGAAAGTATAATATATATGCATTATCAATGTAAATTTTACACACAGATAGTATAACATTTATTACTCATGTATATTACATATGTTAAGAGTAGTTAAATAATATTTCCTTATAATTACTCATACATTTTATGATTAACAAAAAATAATGAAAATATATTGACTCGTATAGTATTTAGACTTGTCTCCACAATATATCATATTTTATTTAATTTAATTACACTTATCATCATTTTTTATTTTAAAAATCACATTTATTTCCCATGCAAGGATAATCACTATAATGTATGTATATAAATTATGAGTTTTTGTATATGTAAAAAATTATAGGGTAATTTATGTAAATTTACTAAAACTCATTGGATGTTAGTGTAATTTATTGTATAATTTATCAAGGAGAGGGATTTACTTACTATAAGAGTAAATGGAAAAAACCTATTCCACATCATGATCATTCATTATTGGGAAATCCAATGGTTTGAATTGGTAAATACATCTAAACTATTGAATTTTCAAAGATTGAATGACTAAGATTGAATTTCTCCGCATTTATAAATATGTAATGTTCTTCCTAGCCTTGTGAATCCAAAACAAGAAGATTTCGTTCCAAAAAGGTAAATAAGGTATTAAAAAAATTGATTTGTCAGTATCTTATTAAAGTCTAAAACAGAAAGAAGTCTTGTATGTGTCTTTTAAAAATAAATTTAAAAAGACATATGACACTATATAATGGAATATCTATGTTTTCCATTATATTCAACTCTAAGTGGATCACATTTTGGGTCATTAGTGCAGCCTACACCATTAGCATCAATGGTGATCGAAAATGATTTTGTTTTCTTTGAAAAATGGGATAAGAAAAGGAGGTTTTATGTCTTCTCTTATTTTTGTTGTGGTCATGATTACCTCATTAAGTCACATGGCATTATTAGTTAATTATAATATATTTATTATCCAAAAGAAGTGGATCACTACATATATTATTTATTGTGATTGATCAAAAAATATATATTTAAATTAAAAATTTAATAAATAAGTATTTTTCTAGTCAATCATTATCATATCCTTAATTGACAACATCACTTCAAAACTATTATAATCTTAATAAAAAAAACAATTGGAAGTTGAAACATACCCAAACGGATGTTGAAAATGGAATATATTTTTACATTTTTTTAAACAGAATACTTAAATTCAAATCAAAGGCAAAAAAAAATTCTTTATTCATCTTCAAAAAACTGCATTGAATACGTATTGTAAAGAAAAGAGTCGAACTGAGTTGAACAAAAGCTTAGTTCAATAAAAGTTTGCTCATCTCGAAATTCGACTTGAATTTAATATAATTTGTTTTTTAATTTGAGTTCGGCTTAATTAAAGTTTGTGAACTGTTCGATTCAACTCGAATTGATTTATTTGGACAGCCAAATAATTAATTCATTTAAAAAATATATTGCATATTATATATATAAATGTAACCTTCTTTATGTATATATAATATATAATAATAATAATAATAAACAAAAAATAATGCATGGACTATTCTATAATACAATAAACATAAAAAATAACTTTGTATATATACAAACTAATTTTTTTAAATATAATATATATATTTATATATCGAGCTAATTCATAAACTTAACGAGTCGAACTATATTCAGCTCAAGTTCGGCTCATTTATTTAACGATCTCAATTTCCAGCTCAACTTCGGCACATTTTGTTCACGTATCAAGTTTATCGAGCTAAATAACAATCGAGTTTTGCACGAATATCAAGTTGATTCGATTCATTGTCATGCTATTTGTTGAGAAGTAAGTCTCATATCACCTACCTCATTGTCTCGAAAATAGTTTAAATACATGTTGGACTACTCCTCTCATCGCCAATTGGTTTTGAGATGGAACCTTCCCATGGTATCAGAATCATAACTCAACTTATTTTCGGTTGTCATGAGCCAATCCTTTAGTTATGGGTCAAAGGTAATCATTCGTCTGGTCTGACAGACTTATGTGGAGGAAACATATTGGGAAGTAAATCTCACATCGTCTACCTTATTGTTTCGAAAATAATTTAAATATCTATTGAATTATTCCTCTCATCATCAATTGGTTTGAAATAGAATCTTTTAAGATAGTAAAAACACTAGTAAAGAAGTGTCATTCTGGTATTACATTCTACACTACAGCCACACAATCCTTAATATCTTTCATTCCCTTAGACAAGTGCACAATCTGTCACCTCGAATTAGACTTGTTAAAAGAGGGTGCCCAAATGGGTTTGAGTTACTCTCCATGCGTTGGAATTAAATTGGACAAATCTATAAAGATTTGAGATAATTTATTATATAAATTGCAGCTCAAACCCACCATAACTAGGCTACAAGTTTTGGCAGATTTACCCGTATAATATTATAAAATAATTATTTAAATTTTAATTGTATTTATTCATTTTTAATATATAATTTGATATTAATGTATATATTTTTATCACACTTATTATATTTGATTAAATTAAATTGGTAGATCTAATTCATTGAACTTAATATATTAATTCTACTTTTATTATTTTTAACATAATTTATTTATTAAATTTATTATTCTTGTTAGACTCTCACTTTCTATCACATTATAATTTTTCTCTTAACTTCAATATATAAACACACATGGATAGTATAAACAATAATATTGCTTAATTTTCATTAGATTCACTTATTTATTATTTTCTTAATTTATCATTAGATTTGTACTTGTATTTTCAATTAGTTCTATTATACAAAAGAATAAAAATATCTTAACATATTATTTTTTATTACTTCACTCTATATTAATGTATCCTTACTCAATTCTAAACCAAAATCAATACAATTCCAAAATTAGGATTGTGTCCCTAACAAGGGAAATAAAAAAGGAAAAGGGACAACTCGAAGGCAATAATAGTCATAAAAAAGTTGTCCATCCCTTACATGAAATGACATATTTGCCCCACATATATTGAAAGGCCACTTTTTGAAGTGCAACATCAAAGGTCACTTTTGTCACATCCATTTCCCACAAGTGATATAACCCACCAACCCAATCTTGCATTCCATCATTATAAATACTATGCTTGAATCCAACGGGTATTTATGTCATTTAACAAAGATGAGTGTCGGTTACTACTCTTCACTTTCCCCAGGAAAAACTTTCTCCGAATATGAGCATTTTCCAGTTGCGCCATTTGGCGGTTACTCCCAAAATAATAATTAAACACATAGAAAAAGATATATGCAAATTCTCTCTTAATATTATATCATTTATAATTAAATTTTGACCGATTTTTAAATATAAGTAAGTAATATAAATAAATAATAAAAGATATATCAAATAAATATAATTTGTTACACTTAAAGATCCACTTACTTTAGGAGTAGGTGGAAAAAAACTTACTCCAAATCATAATCATTCGTTCTTAGAAAATCCAATGGTTTGAATTGGTGAGTACATCTAAACCATTGGATTTTTCAAGATTGAATAACTTAATCATTATCTTTAACGCTACACAATTACATATTTTTTTATTACCTTTAATAACTATATATATATATATATATATATATATATATATATATATATATATATAGGTTTTGCTAATTTAGTGAAAGAGTTTTTTTAGTTGGTTTAGGTTAACATTGTGTACTAAAAGTTTTGAATAAAATTAACCCTGCTATTTTAATTATAATAAAGTTAGGATTAATGATAGTTTTATAATTTCCATTTCAAAAAATTTACTCCTAATCCCTAACCTTCCTAATCCACCATTAACTCACTCATCCCAAAACACAAAAACCATTCACCACCACTAAACCATTTAAATATAAATGTAAGTGAGTAATTTTCATTTAATATCTAAGCAAAAATCTCTCAAATATTCTTTTTTACGCCGTAAATCCAATAGGAAAACCTTATAATTAATATTTAGGCCACACATATTTTTTTAAAAGGGGAAATCTAATCAACCTATTGATGCTTCTATTAAATTTTTAACAAATACATCTTCATGTGGTTAAATGAAGAAGACAACAATAAACATTCAAAATGTTTGAATCCCACTAAACATATTACCAAAAAAATCCCAGCATATAAAAAAAACAAAGAGTAATAAATAAATATCACAAAAAAATAAATGAAAAATTAAAATAGCAATAACTTATTTTTGTCTCTCACAAATTTTAAATATACTAATTTAATTACCAAACATTCAAAAAAACTCAAAATAATTCCTAAAATTATTAAGAATCAAATACTATTTTAAGTAAATTCGACATGTTTATTAGATTTTATTTCTAAGAAAAAGATGTATATATTGAGAGATTTTTATTCTGTCATCATGGACTATACATTAATACATATATATTAAATTCTTTATTTTTTACATTTAATAAATAAACAAAAATTTATATGGAAAGTGCAAAGTGGTATCACTCAACAACAAAAAAATGGAGTAAATCTAGTTACTCCAAAAATAAGTTTTTTAAATTTATTTGGAATTAGTGAATGAAACTAAAACATTGAATTTCTTTAAAATTGATGACTAAGAAAAATGTATGAGTGAATGAATCACTAAAAAAACAAAAAAATAAAGGAAAAAGGAGAGAGAGAGAAATAGAAACATAATGAGTTGAAAAGGGTACACAAGACACACACAGTTTCAGAGAAAGAGAGAGGAAAGAGACTATCTCTGTCTCAGATTCTCGACGCAAACCAAACATCAACTAAGAACACAACCTCTTCGATCTTCTTCTAGAACATTCTAGAACCTTCCCAAACCCTTCTCCATCACAAAAACCACTCCCCCTGTAACATTCTACTCGTAAAAAAAACCGAACCGACACAAAAAAACCCGGTTCATGGATTTGTACGGTCGAAACCCGATAAGAAATGGGTCTAACCCGGTGAATCAAACCGAATGGAACTCACCTGGGAACAACACTGGTCTCGAAGGTGTTGTTCTTCTTTTCAAATTGTGTTATTTAATTTCTTTTTTTTTCTTTCTTCATGTTGAATTTCATTTATTGTTTTTTATTTTAGGGTTTCATTAATGTGGTGATTAGGTTTAAGATTTTGAACTAATTTGTGGTTTGAATGCAGAATCTATGTGGCAGTTAACACTGACTAGTAGTGAATCGTACCCGGAGCGAACCGGAGCTCCGAATTGTGTTTATTACATGCGAACCGGGTTCTGTGGATATGGTGGAGGTTGTCGTTACAATCATCCTCGTGATCGTGCCGCGGTAGTAATTATTTCATAATTTTATAAGCAAAAAATTTGTGCATTAGGTTCAATTGTAGTGTTTGTTTAGGAGTGAGTGAGTGTTAGGTGGAAGTGGAAATGAGAGATAGTTATAAAAATTGAGTATGAAAGAAATTCGAGAGATAAATGTGGAGCTTATAAATTTCACAAATTGTCATTATGATTGGGTCTGAGGTTGTGAATGATGCGAGCACGGGCCGCTGGTGTAGCTGCAATTGTGGATATGATGCGGTTTTGGCAACTTTGAAAACCTCAACATTTCGGCATTGTTGCAGACCCGGATTTAAAACCTTGACTGGGCCCATTAAAAAAATTTCATTTTTGTGTGGATCAACAAGTATGAGGATCCATTCTCACATGTTGTTGTTGTTTCTATATTTGTTTATCATTCTTGCTTATACTGACACTCTGGTTTTGTTTATTA
Organism: Lupinus albus; assembly: GCA_009771035.1. Classification (NCBI taxonomy): domain Eukaryota; kingdom Viridiplantae; phylum Streptophyta; class Magnoliopsida; order Fabales; family Fabaceae; genus Lupinus; species Lupinus albus. Next base: position 2,385,091 of record CM020016.1, read on the forward strand.
CTGACTGTTAAGGCATTGGGATTGTTTGCTAAAAGGGTTAATATTTGATTGTTCACTCATTATTTTGGTGAACTTTTCTGGTATTTTTCAAATGAACGTTGTTTTCTCCATTTCTTTATAAAAAATATTACCAGTTATAAGTTTTAAAGAAGGAATGGAATTGGATTTGGAATTTGTTATTTTGTTATGATTTTTTAAATAAGAATGCAGTTGACTTTGGGTGAGTAAATTTTTTACTGGATAGTGGATACTAATATTAATATTTGATTGCATCTTATTAAGAAAAGAATATGATTTTGTAAGCATATAATTATGAATTAAGTCAAATATTTCTCAGGTTGCTGCTGCTGTAAGAGCTACAGGGGAGTACCCAGAACGAGTAGGGGAACCTCCATGTCAGGTATAGTTCCTTTTGTTTCGTCTTATTTCTCCAATTTTGTTGCCCCAGCCTTTGTGATCTTTGCAGGATAGTTGAAAAATCATTGTCTTCTGGTTATACTGACTATGTATTAGTTCTGATGAGCAGTATTATTTAAAAACTGGAACATGTAAATTTGGTGCATCTTGTAAATTCCACCATCCGAAACATGGAGGTGGTTCGTTAAGCCAAGCTCCACTAAATATTTACGGATACCCATCAAGGCCGGTATGACTCTTCTTGTTCTTTTCTTCTCTCTCGTGTGAGTGTCAGCAAATTATGCAATGATTGAACTGTGACTTTTTTCAACAGGGTGAGAAAGAATGCTCCTACTATTTGAAAATGGGGCAGTGCAAATTTGGTATAACTTGTAAATTCCATCATCCTCAACCTGCTGGCACATCATTGCCTGCCTCTGCACCTCAATTTTATCAACAGGTGCAATCACCTACAGTTCCTCTTCCCGACCAGTATGGTGGAGCATCCACAAGCTTGAGGGTGGCAAGGCCTCCTATACTACCTGGTTCATATGTACAAGGAGCTTATGGTCCTGTACTTCTTTCCCCAGGGGTTGTTCCATTTCCTGGATGGAATCCCTATTCGGTGAGATAGCAATGTTTCATCTGGAATATGGCTGAAAGTCTTTTTCGTTTTTTTCTTTGCCTGAGTCGTTAACTTTATTTTGGTGTTGTTAAATTGGTGTAGGCACCTGTAAGTCCTGTGTTATCTCCTGGTGCTCAACCTGCTGTTGGGGCTACTTCTCTATACGGAGTGACCCAGTTGAATTCGTCAACATCAGCTTTTGCTAGACCATATACTCCGCTGCCCTCTTCTTCTGGTCCGTCAGGAAGCAACCAGAAGGAACAAGTATTTCCTGAAAGGCCTGGTGAACCTGAATGCCAATATTTTCTGAGAACAGGGGACTGTAAATTTGGATTAGCTTGTCGATTTCACCATCCTAGGGATCAGGTTGTAACACAACCACTTCTCAACCCCATTGGTCTCCCTCTTCGTCCGGTGAGTATGGTTACCCATTTATCTTGTTTAATTTTGTAATATAATACTTTTAAAAGTTATATTAATTTCTGATATTAGCCACACTTTCTTTAAATTAGTTATTCATAACTTAGCTTGTATTACTGCATATCTATAATTGATTTGGGATTCAGCAGCAGCAATAATATGTTCTGTAATATGTATATTTTATGAACTTTATCATGAAAATGATTCTCCTTTTTTTTTTGTTTTTTTTGTGTGCGGCACTTTCACAGTTGTAGTTGAATTGTCTGTTGCGTGTACTTAGAGAATCTGAGAAGGAAATTATATGGGTAGAGGTTCTGTTAATTTTAGGATTTTTCTGTTCATTTATTCCCATTTTTTATTGTTAACTCTTACATTCCTTTCTTCCGGTACTGCATAGTAATTAGATTGTAACTTTTAGTAGTTTCTTTCTTTCTTAGACCATTTCATTGTATTATACTGAGAAGTTATTAACTGTCACATGCTGTGTATTCACTCGTATTGTAATTAGAAGTTATAACCATACAAATAAAGAATACTAGGTTTCTTTTCATCGAGAACATTATTTCATCATACCATGAAATGCATCTAATTAGGTAATCATTCTTAGCTGGAGATTAGTATGAGCATGTTTCTGTTATTCCTTTTTTATGATTTTATAGAAAATTTGATCTACTTGTTACTTGTTTATGCATTGTGTCGCCGCATTAAAATTCATTTGCTTTCTTTTGGGAATTTTTTCTTAATCAGTTCCTTTTCTACAAAACAGGGGGTCCAACCTTGTGCATTTTATTTGCAAAACAATAATTGCAAGTTTGGCTCTGCATGCAAATTTGACCATCCTTGGGGGCCTGTGAGATACACTCCATCAACATCTTCCTTGATTGACACGACAGTTACACCATATCCAGTTGGTTCTTTGCTGTCTACCCTGGCTCCTTCATTCACATCTTCATCGCTTCGACCCGAGTCGATTTCAGGGTCCAAAATGGAATCCTTTTCAACCGTAGTATAATGCCTCCATCTGGAAGTAATTCCAGTACTTCTGTCTGTTTAATTTTTTCGCAAGGTGGATCTGCCTCGCTATCTGATGTGCAACTCTCAAGTCAGAGTTATTCCCCTCTAAGCGGTAGCCGAAGCACCTGGCTAAGTGGTGAGATACATTGATCTAGTTAATTAACTTGAAAATGATCCTCATCACCATTGGTTGTGATTTCATGCACAGTCCCAGTGAATATTTAGTAGCAACTGCTTTAAGTCCCTTCCTCACTGTTTATAATTCATGGTCCAATATAGTTTAAGACTACACTGGGTCATTCTCATTATGCTAATATCATCTTGTTACTATATATATATATATATATATATATATATATGTATGTATGTATTATGTACTACAATATCTATAATAAGCTTCAATGGAAAACTGTATATGATATTTTCTTCATGACAGTTCTATTTTCTTGATTTATGGTTCTTGTGGACAACTATTTTGGCATGTCTACATGTTTGTGAATTGTGAGACAGTCTAGTTCCTACTCCATTCAAAGCCCTTTAATTCCTTATAAATTTATGCTACAGTCAAAAGGTTATATAAGCTTTTAGGTGTAATGCATCAAAATGGCAATTCTGGTTGTGGCTTCTCCCATCTAGGGACAGAAATTGCTGCCATTTTTCTAGTTTGTAGTCTATTTGGGAGTTAGTTTTTAGCGGGGATGAAGACGAAAGAACTTGAAAGTCATTTTACAAATGTATTTCATGGTTCTAGAGTCTTTCCCTTCCCTCTATCGCTCTCCAATAAACAATTCATAAATAGATCCTAAATATAATCGCTTTCCAATATACAATTCACAAACAAATCTGTAATATTTATGGGCCAACATCAATATAAAGATTTATCAAAATTTACTATAAAGCATATATCATTTTCTCTAATGTTACTAATATTTAGAGTTGGATATAAACACATCCCTGAATAACCTGATCCTGGTCACCCGCTGTTACTATCCTACTTGAACAACACTATAATGTAGGATATATGTAGGTAAAAAGGTGAAAAAACTTGAATAAGACACATTTTCATGGAGCACAAGTTGTTCATGTCACTTCTATATGTTATCAATTACAAATTGACACGTCAATTAAAGTTGTACCATAATAACTAACCAAAAGTTAACAAAACATAAATATGCACATTTTCATGTCAATGAGTAAAGCAAAGCAAGGTCTCTCCGCAATTCCTTAATAAAAGCATGCGTTCTTTCTTTTTCCGGTAGAGGAAATAATACCTATTATGACCGACCATTTTTGCTCCATATCATTTTTTTATTAGAAAAAGATTTCATGTAATAACTAACTATATAAAAGTTTTTTATATTGTTAATGCATCATCAAATATTTATATTAATTATAATTAAATATAAATAAATGATATGTTATCTGTATATACATCTTTATATTGATAATGTATGAATGTTACATTCTTTTTTATTCATAATAATTTTGCTTATTTAATTTGCCCTGTTTATATTTTATAAGCAGATTATTAAGTTAAAGGATCACATGAGGATATCGTTGTTTATATTTGCAATACTTTTTTTGAAAAGGTTTATTTTTATATGTAAATTTTAATACCGATGACTTTGTTATACTTTTTATTTTGCAAGTTGATGTCATCATTAATTGAGAAAGGACCCTTATTCGGCAAATTCCATGAATGATTAATAAGGCACTTCACGCATGCTTATATTATAATTTTTTATGGCCCACTAATAATTATTGAAAAACAATTGGATTCCATAATATGATCTTAGAGTCTCTTTAACAAAAGTTTGAGAATCATCCGAGTATATTTTATGTCTTTAAAGTCTTCTCATTTCCTCAATTATCATGCAAAAATCAATTTCCATAATCGCAAAGAGATCCTACAATGAGATGATCTAACAAATATGTTCAATAATGATAAAAATGTAATATCTATGTATTGTCGGTGTAAATATTTGTATACAAATACTACATCATGTATTATTCATTTACTTTTTTTAGAAAATCAATAATGATTAAATATGAAGGGTGAATGATAGACTGACCCAAGTGAATATATTTTTTCCCTTCAATGCTCAAACCATAGGCTTTTTATGTTCAAATTTGATATAGGATTGAGACAACATCATAAAAAAGTGTTCAAACAAAAAAAGAACACCTTTTCTGTATAGTTATTTGTGGCACATTTTTGTAAAGCTCATAGTTTTTTTCTTCCAAACTCGTACAATTATGTTAATGTCTCAGTGACTTCTGTCTTAAAAAAACGACAACTATTATATCAATATAGTTATAGCTACATGATTGAACCTCAAATTAACGTATAGGGCTCACCCAAGTATGTAAGATATATAATTTTAAAGGGGTAGGGTCAAATGTTTACTACATATCATAATTGTAGGCACCTTCTTTGCACACATGCACTAATGATTTATCGGAGGACTCAAGTGAAAACAATTCTCATATAAAAACGGTGATAATAATAAATCTGGGCTTTACAACCAATCAAGAATGACTAGAATTTAAAGTTATTTATTGGTCACATGATGATGATGTGTATCTATATTTTAATATTGAACATATAAATAAGAACCAATAATTTATATTAATTGTTCTCATTTATCATAATAGTACATTGTTTTTTTTTAAGTGGGTCACTCCATATATCTTCTTTTGTTCCAATGTGTGAAAACTGAAAAATATTGAAAAGAAACTTTTGCTGTGGCTGTCACATATAATGAATTCAAAAAGCTTAAAACTAAAGTTTATAAATAGCTTTTATTTTGAAAATAAAAAGATGACAACTTTAAGTTTAGATGTTATTTTGTTTTTGAATAACTTTTTTGAGATTTGTATGAAGATAAAAAAATAAAAATAAGTAAGTGATTAATATAATTTGATTTATTGTAAGAGAAATATAAAACTGTAGTTATGCATAACATTACTCAAAGTTTGGACTTAAATTGACAAGAATAAAGAGGACTGAATTAAAAGTGATACGTTTCCTACATGGTGAATAAAAAAATGTAGTATTAAATTATGCTGACCACTGATTACACATATAAAGATATTCGTCTCCAGCGATGCCTCATTTCCTATTATGGGTCAATCACATATTGCACAAAATAGAGAATGAAACACCATTAAAAACATGTGATCTCTGTGATTACACTACACGAAACCCTTACTAAGTTATTTTCAAGGAAAGAAATTGATGGTCTCATCATAACCACCAATGTTGATGCAGTCTATGATAATGATTAATCCAACAATGACCACATTGAGTAATAGGAAAATCACATTAGTGCCTATATGATCACCTCATATCTTTTTCTTACAAAAATGTTCTGAGTAACCACTTTTATAACTTTAGGATAACTTTAAAAATTTTAATCCTACTTCTCCTTTATAACTCTTTACGTTAGAGAAAATAAAGTTGTCAAATAACTTATTCAAATTAGTTGTACAAATAGTACTGTTTATTCTTTTATGAGTATAACTATGGGAGAGATCCATTACTCCAAGACTAACTGGAAAAAACATACTTCATATTATGATCATTCATTCTTGAGAAATTCAATGGTTGAATTGGTGAGTACATCTAAACCATTGAATTTTTTAAGATTATATTGCTAGAATGTGGATAGGTTTTTTCCACTTACTCTTGGAGTAAGTGGATCCCTCCCCATATAACTAATTTGCCCCAAAATGATGTCTTTTTTATCACTTTTGTTTCTTAAAGACAAATTATTAATATATAAATATATAATCCTTAAAATTTGCAACTCCTAATTTCTTAAATATTACTATCCCTTTGAGTTTATTATATATAAATGATGTAATGATAATGTAAATTTTTTTGCATATATTATTTTTTCTCTATTAATTAATCTTAAAAGATGACCTATTATCTTGCATGAAAAATTACAACAAGCTCAAGTTTCATAATTTTAATTTAAACATCTAGATTATATTTGAGTTGATGATCTAATGTAACGTGGTTCTCATAATAATATGTAATCCAACTCATCCTTTTAATTCCCCACTTTATCAAGCTTTACACATAATACATGAAATTATTTATACTAATCTTTATGTAGGTAGCCATTGTTATAACTTAAAACAAAAACACATCATCTAATAAGTTATTGGTCTAGTGATGTAAGACTTCACTGAATCCTTAGAATGACTAGTCAATTGTTCGATTGTTAGAAGCGACACTTATTAGAGAAAATAGTCATGTAACCGAGTTCTAAAAAAAAAACACCTTTCAAAGTCATCTAGGCATGAATGGTTTCATGTGACTTTCATTTCAATAAATACAACTTTCCACACAGAAGGAAAGATCTCTCAATTAATGGAGATGCTAGTACTAAAAAAACAAAAGAAAATGTAATATGATAATACATTTTTATTTTTTTATATAATGAAATAACACTTTTGCCATAAAAAATACAAGTAAAATCAAGTACTTTAAAATGAAATAAAATATATTGAATATATCTGAAGAATGAGATACTTTAAGTGGCATGAAAAAGGTTATTAACATAGGAGAGTTACATGTTTTATTATAAGTATGGGGTTTGCATTGCAGAAATATCATAGTTACAAGATTTGGTGGTGGAAAAATGGGAGTTGTAACTGTTGGTGAATTGAAGCCTGGCATTTCAGGGAAAAGAACATTTCATCCAAGTTCAAGCATAAGGCATGCTACTGAATGGTGACCTTCTAGATCTTAATTAGTAAAATGTTTTCCATTGTTCTATATCTTTAATTCATATCATAGAGATTCGATAAAGTTTTACATTGACTGCCGACTGTTAATCCATATAGCCGATCCCACCTAGAGGAATAAATGTTTGGTTGTTGTTTTCTATTTTTCTATAGTGTTCATTGCAATCCTAGTCCTACATATGGCAATTTACATAAACTATTTAATGAGTCATTTTTTACTTAATTAATCCTAGTTTATTAAATCATCCTAGTCCTATTCTCGTTTAAGATCTTTGATACCCCTTCACAACTGCCATGCCAAACCAGACGAAGAGTTACATTTGACCCATAACTAAAGGGCATCTTTTAGCCCATGACAATCCCTTTAGTTATGGGTCAAATGTAACTCTTCGTCTGGTTTGGCATGGCAGTTGTGAAGGAGTATCAAAGATCTTAAACGAGAATAGGACTAGGATGATTTAATAAACTAGGATTAATTAAGTAAAAAATGACTCATTAAATAGTTTATGTAAATTGCCATATGTAGGACTAGGATTGCAATGAACACTATAGAAAAATGGAAAAGAAGTTGAACTCTGACTCTGATACCATGTTACGGTTCCATCTCAAAACCAATTGTCAATGAGAGGAGTAGTCCAACAGGTATTTAAACCATTCCCGAGACAATGAGGTAGTCAATGTGAGACTTACTTCCCAACACATTAAAACGTAAATGTATGCTACAAATTTTTCTTAGGTCTTTGATAATTTCATTTTGGTAATATGTATCCTATAATTTTTGCTTTTATATTGAAATGAAATTTCCACATCTGTGTCATGTAATGATTCAGCAAAATTTGTTTTTTCAGGCCAATATCTGATGTTTCAACTGATATCACAATTGAAGTAGGAGCTTCAATCTTTTCACTTCACAAGGTAAAGGAAACTATCTATCTTTTTTTGATGGGTTAATGTATGTTCAGAACATAGTTTTCATAGGTTGATTATCAAACACATATATAGCAATCATATAATGTATGCATGATTAGGAAACACATGCAAATCATATAAATTATGCATGATGTGAATGGTTGAAATATGTTATTACATTAGTGCCACATCACCTAGTATTGGAAGAGAGTAGAGTAATCAATGTTATATATTGGACTCAGGTCCCTTGTTGTAATGTGCACCGGATATAAGTAACAAACAGAAACACCTCGTGAGCACTTCGGCCCATGAGTGTGATAGGGGGTGTGATAGAGTTTGTAATCCTTATTCTCTAATAATATCTTGGTAGTTCAGCGCTCCCAGGGACGTAGGCACAATTGGCCGAACCTCGTTACCAAATTCTTTGTTTCTTCTCTTCCATTTATTCTATGCATTATTTGATTGCTTGTGACCAACACTGCGTAAAGATCCCTTCCGCCAGACCAACAAACACATATTTATCAATCATATATTTTAATTTTGATAAACTATAGCCTAACATTATTTCACAAAATCATTAACAAAATGTTGTATGCTTTTGCTTGGTGTTACATGCTAAGCATTTTTTAAGGTTTCTGTTCATGCTTTTGTTCATTTTTCCCCAGTTTCCTCTTGTTTCTAGGAGTGGAAGAATTCGGAAAATGCTGTTAGAAGCAAGAGATTCAAAAGTTTCGCGCATTAGTCTCCCGAATGTTCCAGGTGGTGCAGAGGCATTTGATCTAGCTGCAAAGTTCTGCTATGGAATTAACATCGACTTTACTCTCTCGAATGTCGCTATGGTACGCTGTGCAGCTCATTTTCTCGAAATGAGCGAAGAATTTTCGGAGAAAAACTTGGCGACAAGAGCTGAATCATATTTAAAGGAGTCAGTGTTCCCTAATATAACAAGCACCATAAGTGTTCTTCACCATTGTGAAACTCTTCTTCCTATATCAGAACAAATTGGCCTTGTTAGCAGATTCATCAATGCAATAGCAAATAATGCATGCAAAGAACAACTTACCTCTGGTTTGCTTAAACTTGATCACAATTTTCCTTCTAAAAGCTTCTCAAAAACATTGGAACAAGAAACACCCTCAGATTTCTGGGCGAAATCTTTCGATGTTCTGAATCTCGATTTCTTTCGTAGAGCTTTATCTGTGGTGAAATCGAAGGGACTAAAACAAGACATGATCATCAAGATTTTGATAAACTATGCACATAATTCTCTTCAAGGGATTTCTATTAGGGACCCTCAAGTTGTAAAAAGAAGTTCACTTGACTTAGAATATCATAAGAAACAAAGGGCCATTGTTGAAACTATAGTTAGTTTACTCCCAACTCAATCAAAGAAAAGCTTTGTTCCAATGCCATTTCTCTCATATTTGTTGAAAGCTGCAATATCAGCATTAGCATCAACTCATTGTAGGTCTGATTTAGAGAGGAGAATAGGCTTACAACTTGACCAGGCAATTCTTGAAGACATTCTTATTCCGACAAACTCGCCTCGAAACACTCATAGTACAATGTATGACACAGATTTGATGTTGAGGATTTTTTCTATTTTTATCAACTTCGATGAAGAGGATGACGATGATGATGACGAAGATTGTTGCTTCCGAGATGAAAGTGAAATGGTTTATGACTTTGATAGCCTTGGATCTCCAAAACAAAGTTCAATTATTAAGGTATCAAAATTGTTAGATAATTATCTTGCTGAAGTAGCATTAGACTCAAATTTGTTGCCATCAAAATTCATAGCACTTTCAGAACTACTTCCTGATCATGCACGCATTGTAAGTGATGGACTCTATAGAGCTGTTGATATCTTCCTTAAGGTAAAGTATTACTTCTGCACTTTTATCTTTTTCCATTACAACAAGTCCTAATGTTTTATGAAGTATACTTTTCTACCTGGTTATTGTTACCAATATGTTTGATAGGATTTAAGTATATGAGGAGAGCCCAACCCAAAAGACTAGTCTATTAGGTGAGAGAGCCTTATGACTTAAGTACCACATTGAGTAGAACATTACCGCCCCTTTATGGGCCGACGTTCACGACGGATTTCACTCTATCGAGACTGACCCGATGGTAGCCCTTTCTCTTTTAGCGGCTTCACTCACCTATCAGTATTCATAATTTACCTTAATCCAACCTATAGGTAGCCCTTTCCGTGACACAATTCTCAATGAAAGACATCAATTGTTAGGACTTAAGCACATGAGGAAAAATCAACCAAAAAGACTAGTCTATTAGGTAGAAGAGTTTAAGTATCACATTGAGTTTGCTATTCTTATCAATTTGAGACTCCTAATATAGGACCCATATTTTTTTTACCATCACGGGGCCATAGATATGTTAGGATCGACCCTAATTGTAGAATCACATTACCAAATGGAATTATGAAATCGAATTAAATTTTAACAGGTAATGCATTCATTCTAATGGATACAAATAAAGTAATTCTAGTTAAAAATAGATCATTTAACCTCATAGTCTAGAGAATGTAGTACCCTATATACTTGGGGCTGAAATTTAACTTGAACCAATGATTAAATCCAAAAAGAAGGGTAAAAGTGTGATATTATTATCTTTAAAAGATAAAAATGTCGTATTATTTTATTTTTTTACATTGTTTTCTTGATACTTCTCTCTCCATTAATATATAGGATCCTAACCCGGATAAAACAAGGTGGAATGGGACAGGAAATGAAGTTTTGTACTCTTTGGTTCAAACATCCAACTTCTAAATTTATCATGTTATGTTCCATTCTATTATCACATATCTATCAAATATTACCTAGTCATATAATGTCTTATTCTATGTAAAACTATCACAAATGATTTTTATCTAATAGTTTTTTTATTATATACCTGGTCGTAAGCCCAAATAAAATGTGAAAGTTATATTAGACAGTCGACCGTCAATATAAAACTTTGTCGAATCTTGATAATAATTTCATATCATATACAGGTTCATCCAAACATGAAGGACTCAGAGCGGTACCGTCTATGCAAAACCATCGATAGTCAGAAACTATCTCAAGAAGCATGCAGCCATGCAGCACAAAATGAAAGACTACCAGTGCAAATGGCAGTTCAAGTTCTTTACATGGAACAAATCAGGCTTCGCAATGCCATGAATGGAAGACACAACCAAATATTCTTTAGTGGATTTGAGGGTCAATTTCCTCAACGTTCAGGAAGTGGTGCAGAAAGTGGAGCAATTTCACCAAGAGATAACTATGCATTAGTGAGAAGAGAGAACAAAGATCTTAAACTTGAAGTTGCAAGAATGAGAATGAGACTCAATGATTTAGAGAAAGATCATTTTTCTATGAAAAAAGAGCTTGTAAAGTCTCACCCTGCTAATAAGATTTTTAAATCATTTACTAAGAAACTAAGTAAACTTAATGCTCTATTTAGGATAAATAATGTTAAGCCAATTAGTGGCAAAGTTATTAGTTCTGAAAGTCGATTCCCATTTCCTAAACGAAGACGTCACTCAGTTTCATAACCATTGTTTCTTAGAGAACAAGTTGTCTATGCTACTTTTCTATGTCACTTCTATGTGTCACCAATTACAAACTTACATTTATGTTTTGTTAACTTTTTGCTTAGTTATTATGGTGCAACTTTAATTGACGTTTCAATTTGTAATTGGTGGCACATAAAAGTGGCGTAAAGAAGTGACATAACGCTCTGTTTCTTAACTATATATCCCACTATAAATATATATATTTTTGTATTTTTTTGGTACTACCAAATGTTATTTCTCATTTTATGGTTATTTTTGTCACGGTGTATGGTTATCTTTCTAACGAATGTCGCTTCCAATAATTGAACATTTGACATTTTGGTCATCGTGGATCTAACGAAACCTTATACTACTACGCTAACGTTTTGTAGTATGGTGGTATGCAACCATGAATAATGTGAATATGTATCTCCAGAGGTCCGATACTGATAGAGATGGTAACATGTAGTATTTAGAAAATTTTAACGGTGCAAATTTGAAATTATTTTTAATTAGTTTTTTTTTTAAATTATCAAATTATTTTGGGCATCACATTCTAGTATTTGACTATCCAGAGGATCTCAACCCAGATAATGTTAGAAGTGGTTGTCTTAAATTTCTAAGAGTCCATAGTAGGATTGCTTAATTAAACTCTATCATCTTTAAAATCAGAGCTAAAACACTTTCTTAGCAATTCATATTTGTTGTCTCGTTTATCTCAATAAAATACAAAAAAGAATTATTTTAGAAGGGATATAATGAAATTCTTTGATGAGTTCTTTTGATAGCTAAATGTGTATTTGTAAATTGAATTTTGGAGGAGAGAAAATAAAATGAAAGATTTGAGACTAATTTTTTCCTTTACTCGTGTTGATTTTAATTATACAATGAATATTGAAGTTATCAACAAGATGTTGGTCTAGTGGGTGTAAGACAATGCTGAATCTACAGATAGACTAAAAGATTAAATATTAATCTCATAAAAGTAACATTTGTTGGGATACCCAACAAATACAAGCCTAAAAAAAGATTAATTCTTTATCTATAGAGTGAAAGATTAGTTAATTAAACCAAAAATAACACTATCGGAATCAAGTGACTTTGATTTTTGTTTGGGCCGTTTATTCACATTCATGGTTCTTATTAGATGGTACAAACTTTGGACCTAGGAGCCAAGGGTCAGTTTTGCAAGCAGCAGGCACGTGGAAAATTCTACTCCTAAAAGATTACGAATAATGTTCAAATTAGAACATATCATTTTTAACGTTATCTGGCAATGAAAATGCCTTAGAAAAAGTAAGATCCCTTTTGGATACAAAGAAAAACTTAGTTGATTTTAAACTATTTCATTTTCCCCCCCATATCCAAAATTCTATATAACAAAGGAATCACTTTTTTCCCTATGTTCCCATGTACATATATCTTGAAATAATGTTAACACTTTATGACATGGTGTAGATAACTTCCAATGTAATCCACAATTACCGTCCGTGTTGGGAAGTAAGTCCCACGTCGCCTACCTCATCTTGGGAATGGTTTAAATACATGTTGAGTTACTCCTCTCATTGCCAATTGGTTTTGAGATGAAACCTTAACATAGTATCAGAACCAAAACCCAACTTCTTTCCGGTTGTCATGGACCAAAAGATACCCTTTAGTTATGGGTCAAAAGTAACATTTCGCCTGGTCCGGTAGACTTATGTGGAGGGGACATGTTGGAAAGTAAATCTCACATCGCATACCTCATTGTGTCGGGAATGATTTAAATACATCTCCTCCTATTGCCAATTAGTTTTGAGATGAAACCTTAACAGTCCGATAGAGGTTACGAAGGAAAAAAAAACTCATCTCCAATATTGTAGAGGCAAATTATGATTTTTGCATGTGCCTTAAAGGATAACAATGTCATATTATTATATTTAAATGGATAATAAAATCATTTCAATAGAACTTTTCTTTTGTTTTTTAATGTCCATTCTCTCTAGTACTTCAGAGGATCCTCACACGTAACAAAGTCACTGCAATCAATATATCACCAATGGAATAGTCTTCCTGAAGTTTGTTACTATGTTCATATCGAGTGAAACTCCTCTCCATTAATAGAGAGAGAAGTCGTGTGAAAAACAAAGAAAACATATCAAGAAATGACACTTATATCCTTTTTAATTATGTTGAGATTACACTTTTACCCTTAAAAACCAAAGAAAAAAGAATTCCTTCTCCTTCATGTCATATACTCCTGAAACACATTTTTTTGCTTATGGCCACATCATGTTATACATTCCACCATCTATTAGTAGAATTGACTCAAAACTTAACCAGTAGTTTATCTTTTAGAAAAAGGGCATTTTGGGAATTCACTGATGACATTAACTTATAGAATATATGTTTATTCTCCTAGATATGGAACTATCCATTCTCATGTAGCAGAATAAACCATATGTAGCTTATATAAATATACCTCTTCTTCATCTCAAATCCCAACATAGAAAATCAAACAAATTCTTCACTTCACTTAAATCATATAGATCTTATATTCTATAGTATTATAGTAATGGATGCTTTTGCAAGGTTGATAGCAGAAAATCCAGTAGTAATATTCAGCAAGAGTACATGTTGCATGAGTCATACAGTGAAGGCTTTGATATTCAGCTTTGGTGCTAACCCTACAGTCATTGAAATTGATAAAATGCCAAATTTGCACCAAATAGAGAGAGCATTGATTCAACTTGGTTGTCATCCAAGTGTACCAGCAGTGTTCATAGGACAACAATTTATTGGTGGTGCTGATAAAGTCATTGGTCTCAATATTCAAAACAAGCTTTCCCAATTGCTTCTAAATGCTAAGGCTATATTTATTTGGGGTAGGTAAGCTATCAAAATGAAAGCTCACTCATCAATTAAGAGGTTCTCTAATCTTATTAGAGAATGGATCTACTTACTTCAGGAGTAAGTTTTTTTAAATTTACTTCACATCTTAGCATCAATTCTAGGAAATCTAATCGTTTAGATATACTCACTAATTTAAATCATCGGATTTCCCTAGAAATGATGGCTAAAATCTTGGAGTAAGTATATCCCCTCTCATCTTCTTAAAGCTGATGATGATGTTGGTTACTATGATTGTTGTCCCTAGCTATTATGAGAACTATACCCCTGAGGAAGTTTAGTATACACCTACCCATACTTGTACTCTTTATGCTTCTTTTTTTGTGGACCAAAACTTCACCTTGTTACTTTTGTATGATGCAAATCAAGATTTAACCATACATGGCCATGCCCATGTAATGTAATGCTGACATATTTAAAGAGAAATAATACAATTTTGAGTTCTGAGGACAAAATTATATTAAGTGTGATTAACTATAAACTCTATCAATTTCAGGGATGCTAGTTGTGAAATATGTAAGATATATATATATATATATATATATATATATATAATCAATATACAAATAACTTTGGTCATGTAATTTAAACATTGACCACATCAATCACAATTTTTTCTGACTTGCTAATACTATATTGCCTGAGCAATGAGCAATTACCATTGCTCTTATGACAAATGGCTATAGAATTCAAGAAAAAGCAATTCTTTATAGAGCAGTGGTGTATTGAATAAAGTAAAAGATAAGTTTTTGAATATTCTTTTTTATTTCTTAATCATTATTAATCTTAAGGCAATGATTATCAAATCCATTATACCTAATCTGCATAATTGTATCAGTAACTTGCAAAGATGTATATTTCAATTGTATGGATTGAGTTAGGCTTTTACCTACAAACAAAGAAGAACTCATCACCATAAAACTCCACGTGACTGTATGCACTATCAGTATAAAGATTTATATACGGTTAATATAACATCCACCATTCATTTATATTATTTCTTTTTGAAGATTCAATGATGATAAAATATTATTGGTGGATGATACAATAACATTGTATAAAACTCATACACTGTCAGACAAAAGCCATCAATGATGGAAAAAAGAAAATATAGACATCAATTCTCAAATCTAAAAACTCAAATGTCAAACAGAAGCACATGTCAAGGAATCCATATTCCATAGTCCCCACTGTGATGCCTAGAACTGACCCTTAATTAGTTTTTCTGTATTGTACTAGTTTCCAAAAAGCATATGCCATTATGGTATATGCCAATAATAGTTCTACTTGATGAAGATAAATCTTGTTATTATAATTTATCTTCATTTGGAAAGTTTTCAACTACTAATAATCTCTATGAAATCAAAGGTGACACATGAGAAATACTCAATTGAATAGC
Source organism: Lupinus albus (assembly GCA_009771035.1). Taxonomy (NCBI): domain Eukaryota; kingdom Viridiplantae; phylum Streptophyta; class Magnoliopsida; order Fabales; family Fabaceae; genus Lupinus; species Lupinus albus. The sequence continues at coordinate 2,401,060 of CM020016.1, forward strand.
CACCACATTGGTGATCTTTCCTTTTTTTGCAACTAGGCTCTATCCTACTATACATGGAGCATCTTATGATTTATATTTCATACTTCATTTTTTATATTATCTATATGGAACAAGTAGTGCACAAAGCATTACACTAAGAGAAAATAATCAATGCATCAATAATCTAAGAGTTTTTGTAACTGTCACCAGATCATTCATCGTTCATGTATTAGTGTAGTGAGAAATGATGTTAGAATGAGTAGTGGAAATCATTCAAATTTTGCATCTGCCAATCACTTTTAAGTCATCTTCAAATTAGTCCCTAGATGAGATTAGGACACAGAATCATTCAAATTTGATAAAGTTTAATAAAAGTGATTGAGGGATTTAATTGCAACAATTTAAAAAATGTATGTGATCCACATGTAGTAAATACCAGTAGCTTCATCCAACTACATTTTTGGATTAAGCAAATGGAGAGCTTCTATCATAATCACATTTTTTTTAACGTTAGAGCTACATTTTCACGTATTTGACGGTGAGACTCGACACAACGGTAAGGTTGTTTGCCTTGTGACCTGGTCATGGGTTCAACTCCTATAAACATGGAAACAACCTCTTCGTATGCAAGGATAAGGATGCGTTATCTACCCAACCACATTTGGTGGGAGCCTCATGCATTGGGTCAGCTTTACCAGAATTACCAGGTAATATTTTATGCTCCAGCAGTTTAAAGATTAAGAAGCATGAAGCAAAAACATCAAGTGAATGCTAAAAAAAATCAGTCCCAAGACATTTAAATAGTTTGTGTTGATGCCAAGCATTATCAATAGAATGGAATCTTACATTTTCTTATGCTATGATGCCTACCAAAACTGTTTGCAGGGCAACCTGGTGGAGGTAATAGGTAACTTTCATTATAGTTGATAGAAACAAGACAAAGCCCATGGGGTGGGGCAGCCAAGGAGTATTTTGCAAGCTCCTTTCGATCTCGACTCGCTAAAATATGCGGAACAATGTCAGGAGGGATACCTTCCTTGCCGATCTGAATTAATAAAGCCACCTGAAAAAGTAAACAGATATATCTTAATGCTATCATAAAAGTGGATCAACTAAAAAGCAATTTTGTATCTGCAAAATAAGTTTTTATATGAGTTAGGCTTAGGTAAGAATAGTTAACAACTTACCATGTTTCTGACTTGTCTATATAAGAAGCCTGTGCCTTCTACTTCTAGCTGCAAAAGAGGTCCCTACACATGGATATTTAAGTAAGTAGCTTTATAGGTTTAAATCTTCCCAAAAAAAATAAAGGAAGACAATAGTGACAATAGTGGGAGAAATCTTTACTTAGAACTAGATAAGTACCATTTCTTTAACATCAAATCGGAAGACATGCTTCACTGGATCTGGTACCCCATCATTGTGTGATGCATTGGCAAAAGCAGAGAAGTCATGCTTCCCAACAAAATAATTTGCAGCTTCGCTCATAACAGCGCTGTTGAGTTTATACACACTATGGTGAGCAAAACGCCGCTGGAATGGATCCATGATGGCATCATTGTATATCTTGTAATGGTAAATCTTACTTTTGGCAGAAAATCGAGCATGAAAGTCAGCTGATGCAGGGCTAATCTCTCTAACCCGGATATCAGAAGGAAGAAGACCGTTCAAAGCCGCATGAATGTGATACAAGTTGTCATAGTTAAATGGTGTAACAAAATGTGCAACCTACAGTCAAAGTAAGTTACAAATTTCCAGTCGTTGCCACTTTAAACAACATAGCAAGAACAAAGTCAGACCTGACCCCAGGCATGTACTCCCGCATCGGTCCTGCTTGCACCAACGAAATGTAGGTCCTTCCTTTCAAGCTTTGTTGCTTGAATTAACGCTTTTTCCACAGTGCATTGTACAGTTGGGGGAGACACCTGATACTGCCAGCCTGAAACAATGCACAAGGCTCTCGCTTAGTGGGGTCTGGGGAGGGTAGATGTATGCATCCTTATCCCTGCAAGCGGATAGGCTATTTCCAGGATTTGAACCCGTGACCTCATGGTCACTAAACAACAACCTTACCGTTGCGCCAAACTCACCCTTTATAATCATCATTCAATATACTGGTGAAAAAGAAGGAACTAAAGGTTTAAGCTATACATCTGTATTCACTACTACTAGAAGAGTACAAGTAAATATAGCTCAAGACCCATGGAAAAAGATATAGTATACATTTAAAGTGTGAAAAAACTGCATTCCTTATATTTAAACTAAAAAATTCATTAAAAAATTCAGACCAAATAATGTAAGGTTTAGCCAAACCAACAAAACAAATACAGATAGAATTTATAAAGTTTGACCTCCTGATTAGGACATTCACATTTATTAACTAGGATCACTCTATAAGAACAAAACTTTACTATTTTTCTTTATGTACTTAGGGTGTTGTTTTTCAATAAAAATCAACACTGTGTATAGCTGTAAGACATGTTATAATTTTATTATTTTAATAATAAACTGTTACACAAGAGTGACCCAGAAATAGTTCAAATTTTAGAAACAACCTCTCTGCTTGTGGAGGCAAGAGAAACTTCTACTCATTTTCCAAATTGCGAATTGTATAACGTGATGCGGTCGCAATACTGTGGTTGTGGTGATCGCCGCAACTGTGTTGCATTATTGTGTGATACCAAATCACATTGATGCGGCTGCAGCGTAATCACATCAGAACCACATTTGGGTCACATGGAATTGAAAAACATTTTTTTAATCACAAAAAATTCACACTGCAACAGTCACAGACCGCATTGTAACACTGCAATCCGTATCGTAACAGGTCGCAATGACCGCAATCGCAGTAACCACAATCATGACCGCAACCACAATTTAAAACACGCATTCCACTCTTCCTAGGGACCTATCTCAATCAGGTGGAAGCTTCATACACCTCAAATGCCCAAGAAAAAACACCCAAGTTCTGCCCACTCTAAATTGGGTACAAATAACATCACTCCCAAAAACAATAAACACAATGTTTAAAATTCTTCAAAATAACTGAAATTGAATATACACAATACAAAAAACAATGCAAATAATCTCCAACATTATATGTCCCATGTTAAAAAAACAGTGTCATTGACAATGTAACAAGTAAAGTAATAAAAGAAGCATAATATAAAATATTAAAAATAATGAAACATGAAAGACAGAAGAAAGAGTACATAAACCTAACCTGCGTATTGGGTTCCATCATAAGCCAAAACAAGGCGCCATTTATAACAATCTTGATTAGGCTTAAACCCATGTTCCAGTTCCAAAGGAGAAGAACAATTCAACTAAAATTAAACAAATAAAAATTAGAGTATGAGAGGAAGAGGAAATAAGATAAAAAATGGAGAGAAAGTAGAGAGGATCGTACTGAGAGTAAGGAAGTTGGAGATGGAGCAACCATAGCTGTTGTTGCTGCATAACTCATCTCTTCAAATTAACACGCTTTTCTTCTTTATCCATTTATTATTTTATCTTAATTTTCCCTTCACTTCTGTGGGTTAGTAAAGAGGATAGTAAATCATGGAGTATTTATGTTTTCATGTCTCAATCTAATCAAATATTATCAAATAACATAAAAAATATATTTTCCGTTTTTATGAGATAACTTTCAATTAGATATAATAAAACATAAAAGTAAGACATGTAATCTCCATTCAGGTCTATTCCTATTTTATCTTTTTTCCACTATTTGTATTATGACATTTGTTACTTTAAAAAATAATTAATTATTAAAATTTTAATTTGAATATTTATTTTAAAATAATCATAAAAAGGACAATTTTGAATCAAAAGATATGCATTCATTTAATTTTTTGTTGCAATAACATATGGAAAGATATAATTTTATGTTTTAACATTTTTTTCCAATTAGAATAAATTATACTGAAATCACATTAATTTTAGTGAAATTATACAAATTATCTATCAATTTATTAAACTTATATAAATCACTCATAATTATTACACATAGTACCGTGATTATCCACTCTATGAGACATAAGCGTAATTTATTAAACAAAAAATAGTAATGAATGTAATTAAGTTAAATAAAATATGGTATATTGTGAAGAAAGTCCAAATAATATAAAAATTAATGTTTATTCATTATTTTGGTTATTCATTATGATAAACATGAACTCTTATACTATTTGAATTTATCTTCATAATTTATAATATTTTGTTTGACTTAATTACATTCGTCTAAACAAAGTCTTCTCAATTTTAGTTATTATTATGGATACAATATATATATATATATATATATATTGTGAGTCATTTGTATTTATGTATATACTGTGAAAATATTATAGAATTACTAACATATAAATTATGGGGAGGGATCCACTTACTCCAAAAAACACTTACTCTTCATCTTAGCCATCCAATCTTGAAAAATTCAATGGTTTAGATGTACTCACCAATTCAAACCATTGAATTTCCAAGAATGAATGGTCATGATGTGGAGTAAGTGTTTTTCCACTTACTCTTGGAGTAAGTGGATCCCTCCCCATAAATTATATATATATAATGCGGAAATACATCATTTTCACAAGATTGTTGTATCTAATAGAAGAATGAGAACTCTCAACCTTCGAGGAAAGCACATAGGAGTTCTATATAATTTTGTCTTAGAAGTAGTGGAAGAATGAAGTGCGGATATGCAGAAGATTCCTACGAAATCCATATTGATAAGTTTATATGGTGTAAACCCTTGTATGACCTAAAAAACTTCAGCAATATTGAACTTACAAGTTAATAAAAGTTTTGAAAGCTCACTAAAAGTGACTTTAATAAGTAGGAGATTGTCTAATGGTATAAAACCACTTTTATTGGCTTTTTCATGTGAGTATTGGGAAGCCAATTTAAGGACCTTGCTAACATAAAGTATGAGACTTTGATGGTGATGATGCAAAGTATGGGTAAATATAGTCGGGAGGAGTGAGAGGGAAGTGTCATAAAACAAAAAATATAATGACACTTACATCCTTTTATTTATATTCAGATGATACTTTTATCCTTAAAATTACACATAAAACACCTAATTTACGGGAGAGAATCTTGGTACGGTTGGGGGAGCCATTAATGGAGGGTTCCTAACAAGTAAATAATTCATTTTTAAGCATTCAACATCATTGTTGCATGCCACAAAACACATAGTCTCAATTTGTTTTGAGTGGTTTATTTGGGCCTTTCTCCTATTTTATATAAACAAAGGTATATTATCCTATTTTCGAGGGTGTGAATCCTCTCCCATAATGGAGAGGAGAGTACATCAAAAAAAACAATAGAAAAGTACAATTGAAATGACCTTATTATTCTCTTAAATATAATAATATGACATTGTTATCCTTAAAGCCTCATGTAAAAATTATAACTTGTCTCCACTACTAAAGAAGAGTTTTTTCCATTTTCTAGAGTATTGTTCTCCCATTAATTTAAAGAAGTATTATTTCATTTCTACATTTAATAAAAACTTTATATTATTGTCTTTGGTTTCCTGATGGTCATTTTGAGAATAATATTCCATGTTAAATATTTTAGGTAAGCTCGATCTTATTTTCTCAACCTTATTTTAATCGTGGGATATTGTTTTTATAAGTTCCGTTTAATGCTAGTTAATATCCCAATAGAGAAAATCTTACATAACTTTATAATTCTGATGTTGTGGCCTTTGATTTCAAAGAGAATATTGTAGAAAGCTTTCCTAATAATGTAGATAAACTATAATAATTAATAAGAACAATTGTCTTTTAAAGTTGGATTAATTTTGGCATATGCCTACACCGAAATTGAAATGGACATTGGCATATGCGATTCAAAAGCTAAGTATAGTACTGAAAAACTTATGCAATGTCAGTTCTTGGCATCACACTCGGAGCTTTGGATCCCTTCACATGTGTTTCTCCATTATTAGATTCTAGAATTGATCTCTATATTTTTATTATTTTTTATAAGAGTTTAATATCTATGTATTATGAGAGTAAAATTTATTATATAGTAAATATATCATTTACTATTTATTTATAATAATTTTATTTAAAAGTCAATGATGATTTAACATTCAAATATAAAATAATTTTGTGATAATGTAAAAAAAACACTTCAAGTGTCAATGCATACATTTAAATCCTTTTTATTTTCCCCCAGCCCTTATTTAGTAGGAATGTCAATAAGGCGGACGAGGGTGAGATTTATACTTACCCAACCATGAAATCCAAAACTCGAATTAAGCGAATTGAAAATAATGATATTATCACCAAATCTGTCGGGTTTTGGCTAACCTGAACCTGATAGAAACCCGTCTAAAACATGTATTCATGTATATATATATATGCTGTATTTGTGTCAAATTTCTATATACATGTTATATATATATTTATGTGTAATTTTTTAATTTTACGTATATTAATCGAATTCAAGATATGATATGAAATATATCAAACCCGAACCTCAAAGTTGCACCCAAACTCAATCACGCCACCTTTACTAGTTAAATTCGGTTTTCATTTTCATCTCATTCCTCTTTCTCACATTCATTTGGATATCCAACGTATAAAGCTAGGAATATGTATATAAAAGCTAACATAGGCTAGACCACTTCTATTATTACTTAAAATTGATTCATGTATTACACAAGAAGAAAAAGGAAAAAACAATTTACAGAATCCTCATATAAAATGGTACAGTTTCTAGTGAGTTATGGAAAAAAGTACATGAAAAAGTTTCTAATTAATATGTAAGCACAAAAATCATATATTGGTACTAGTTAATAGAAACCCCAAACACATTTTAGGGTTAGAAATTAAGAGAGAAAAGAGGAAAATGTGATTTTGAGAGCAAGAGCTCGTGGAATCATCTAGAAACTTGAGAAGAGGTAAATCTCTTGATTCTAACTCTCTTTCTCCCTTTCAAACTCGTTTTTGGGTGTATGAGATCTCTTATCAAAATGTAAGAAACCATGAAAACTCTTCCTTTTGAGTTGTGGTTCGTTTTATTTAGTTTCTCTCTTGTAAACTCTTAGTTTAGAGTTAGTATTCAAAGAATGAGAAAAGTTTGTGAGTTGATTCAAGAAAACCCCAAAACCCCCAAATGAGAATGTGGTAAAAAAGGAGATGGGTGAAATGTTAGATTTAGAATGTGGTTTATGAATGATGAATGTTGATTAGAATGTGAATATGTATGTTTTGAATTTGGAAACTTGTAACGAAAGTGGTTTTGGAAACATTAGAAATATGTGAATATTATGTATGTTTATGAATGTAATATGAATTGTGTGTATATTGTTGTAAATAAAGTACTGACTTCTGTTGTTGTTGGTGAGGATGAGGAAAGATCCTAAGGTTGGAGGAAATCGCGGAGGAAACTTGTAAAGTTACTCGAAAATTGACCCCAACACTCACCAAAGTAAGAATAAGTTTTTAACTTATACATTGTGTTAGAAAATGCGTGGATTTGCTGGTTGTGGATAATGAATCAAGTTGTGAACCACTTATTTATTATAAACATATATGGATATGTTTGTAATAATAATGGCGTGAATTTACTGTTTATGAATTTATGGAGTGTCAATGAAAAGAAAACTCGTTTTTAGCCGACCATGATTGGTTAGCGACTTTGGCTCAAGTAACGTAACAAGCTTTGGCTCAAGCGATGTAGCAAGCTTTGGCTCAAGCGATGTAGCAAGCTTTGGCTCAAGCGATGTAGCAAGCTTTGGCTCAAGCGATGTAGCAAGCTTTGGCTCAAGCGATGTAGCAAACTTTGGCTCAAGCGATATAGCAAGCTTTGTCTCAAGCGATGTAGCAAACTTTGGCTCAAGTTATGTAGCATGTTTTCGAAAAGAAAAGGGAAATCTGTTTTTAGCTACCTTTAAGTGGTGTAGTGACTTTGGCTCAAGCGATGTAGCAAACTTTGGTTCAAGTTATGTAGCACATTTTTCAAAGATATAAATGGTTATATCGATTTTAAGTATTTATGACTTTTAAACTGCTTACTTAACCTTATTGAAATGTGGATTAACTTATATTGACATTTATTGAGTTAACGACTTACTCCTTCATGTTTTCTTTGTGTATTGTCAATGTTAAACCCATGGCAGGTACAAGTGATGATGATTAAAGATGCTTGATTTGGAGTTTTAGAGACTTTGATGATTAAACTCTATGATTCTACTTGCTCATGCATTACCTGAATATTTGATGAACATATGATGACTCCATTTTGGTATACATGCGAATTATGTTTTTCTGCAAATGAGAGTAGTCACTGTATGAACTGAAATTGCATGTTTAGTTTTATGAGACGATTAGTGTAATGTGTGTTTTAAAGACTAAAGATTTGTGTGTAGGAAGAAATGTGGGAAAATCAATGTAGAAATGATTAAATTAAGTGAAAAATTTTCAAGGGTAGAATTTGGGTCCTTACAAAATTGAGAAACTGATTATTCTAAAGTAAGAGGCGAGTAGAAACCATATCACATTTTTTATCGTATTCTTATATTTTCTATCGTTTTCATCTATCCTTTTTTCTACTCTATTATCATCTTTTATGTTTTTATTTATTTTAAAAAACACAACTATTTTCTTTTCTTTTAACACAATACATCATCTTCCTTAAACTAGGGTTCAAAAACTCAATCAAATTTGGCAACTGATTATTCTAAAGCTAAGAGGTGAGTAGAAACCATATCACATTTTTTATTGTATTCTTATGTTTTCTATTGTTTTCATCTATCATCTTTTCTACTATATTCTCATCTTTTATGTTTTTTTCTTACTTTCTATTGTACTCTGTTTGTGTCATGTTTAACATCCATGATAAGCAATCAAAAAGAGATGTTTTATTGGAAAATTAAGTACATAAATCTTTTAACTCCCTGGATTAATCATTTCTCGATATATTATAAACATCCATTATATTTCCCAATATAACATTTCTCATTTACAAAAAATATTGTAAAGTGACAATGAAGTATAAAATGTAGACATTTCTCAGTTACAAAAAATATTGTCAAGTGACAATGGGGCACTTAACATACCGCTTACACCGAGGGCCAGATGCATACATACACCTATTATGTATTACAAGAAAGAATGATATTACAAATGTGTTTGCAACTTTGCATTATATATTAGATTAATATTAATTATAATTCTTTCAAGCATTTTATCAAACAAGTTGTGAGCATTATATTGAAACATATTTATATGAAGTCTGAAAAGGTATTTTCGTCATAATATTTCATTAAATGACATGTGATATGCACATGACACTAATATTTAACGGTCAACTAACGGCAGGGGTAGTTTGTGTAGCGTACATATACAAATGAGGGGAGATTTGTGTAGGTGCAAAAAAATGAGGGGTGATTCGTGTAATTTCATTAAAACTCAGGGGAGATTTATGTAATTTACTCATACATAAATGATAAAAATAATAAGAAAATAAGTGATCATACAGTGCAGCTGTCTATTAGTTTCCTTAATTTATTTGAGTTGATATCACCTGCTACAAATTTATTTAGTTTAAAAGATTTTAGACTTATTGTTACACAAGGATTTAACATTGTTCTTTTATTAATTGTTCAAAAATGTTTTTTAATAAAAAGGTAAATGATAAAAGAGGAAGGGGATAAATCCATTTACTCCAAGAGTAAGTGAACAAAATTCATTCCACGTATTAGTCATTTATTGTTGGAAAATCTAATTGCTTAGATGTACTCACTAATTTAAACAACTGGATTTCTCAAGAACGAATGATTATGATGTAAAGTGAGTTTTTTCCACTTACTCTTATAGTAAGTAGATCCACTCCCAAATAGGAAAAAGGCCACGCACCAAAAACACAAACTATAAGTGTATTATCCTCCATAAATAGCATAATCATTCATAAATTAACCATCATTCATTATATATATCTTACGAGTTAGGATCATATTCATTAATGGAGAGACAATTGATTCAAAAACTAAAGAAAAATGCAACCTTTAATGACATATATATCCCTTTAATTATAATGAACAAAGAGAAAACATGTATTTGGTAATTAGCATCACTGAAATTGATAGAGTTTATAGTTAGTCACACTTATGTCATCATAACTCAAAATTTGATTATTTCTCTCTAAATGGGTCAGCATTACAGAAGTAACAAAGTGCTGTTTTGGTCTACAAAAAAGAAGAATGAAGAGTACCAAGTAATGGTAGAAGGTGCATACTAAACTGCCTCATGGGTATGGTTCTCATAGCTAGGGACAACAATCATAGTAACCAAAATCATCATCAACTTTAAGAAGATGGGAGGAGATCTACTTACTCCAATACTCCACATCTTAGTCATCAATCATAGGGAAATCCGATGATTTAAATTAGTGAGTATATCTAAACGATTAGATTTCCTAAAATTGATGACTAAGATGTGAAGTAAATTTAAAAAAATTTACTCTTGAAGTAAGTAGATCCATTCTCTAATAAGATTAGAGAACGTCTTAATTGATGAGTGAGCTTTCATTTTGATAGCTTACCTACCCCAAATAAATATAGCCTTAGCATTTAGAAGCAATTGGGAAAGCTTGTTTTGAATATTGAGACCAATGACTTTATCAGCACCACCAATAAATTGTTGTCCTATGAACACTGCTGGTACACTTGGATGACAACCAAGTTGAATCAATGCTCTCTCTATTTGGTGCAAATTTGGCATTTTATCAATTTCAATGACTGTAGGGTTAGCACCAAAGCTGAATATCAAAGCCTTCACTGTATGACTCATGCAACATGTACTCTTGCTGAATATTACTACTGGATTTTCTGCTATCAACCTTGCAAAAGCATCCATTACTATAATACTATAGAATATAAGATCTATATGATTTAAGTGAAGTGAAGAATTTGTTTGATTTTCTATGTTGGGATTTGAGATGAAGAAGAGGTATATTTATACAAGCTACATATGGTTTATTCTGGTACATGAGAATGGATAGTTCCATATCAAGAAGAATAAACATATTTGAAAAGTTAATATCATTGTATGATTCCAAAATTGCCTTGTTCAAAGAGTAACTCATGGTTGATTCTATGTATCCAACCCAAGTTCTTGGCTATGTTAAGCATAGCAATTTCATTAGCAATGACCTTGGAATATAAGCAAATTCAATTAGCATTGTCAAATTTATTCCATGATCAGGCTAAATGATAATCTCAAACTTTATTTCTTGGGTTTACCCAATCAGCATCATGTATAACTTAAGTTTTTTTCTGAATAAACAAGGATATTCCCTCACCCTCGATAAGGAACTAATCTATTGTGATTGTTACTCTCAATAAGTATCACCGATATGAATGAAATTTTTGACCTTTCGGTACATTTGAGAATACAATAAGGTCTTACACTACTAAACCAATGTCTGGTTGGTCATCAACTTTTGAAGTCTAAACAAGATTAGAATTTTTGGACTAGTGTGGCAAGATGCTGAATTAAAGGTAAATTGTGCATAAGAGCATTTGCTTTTTTTTTGGTTACTCTAGAATCTGAATGGCTGGCCCTTGATTTCATGACACTACACAAGCACAAACTGGAATTTCCACTTTACATAACACACATTAACGCTACAAATACAATATTAGTTCTTTTCTACTTTCCCTTTCATCCCCTCCTTCTGTCTCTAAGATATTAGGATATCTCACTTGTAAAAACAGGAATATTTGTATTTGAAAGATGTGCTATACTGGCTCCTCCATAATAATTAGTACTTTGCAATTCCGGCTACAATATTACGGTCTTAAGGGTTCACATAACAACCTGTTATTACAGCTGTGTTTTTCGATAAGTTGATAAGGTCATTTATGTGAGTAAAGATCATCTCCATTAATGAAGATGATCTTTATTTCATCTATAAATATATACATATAGAAGCGGAGTGAATTCCCTTATAGAATGATTCAAATGATGTATTTTATCTTTAAAATTTAATTGTAAAAGAAATTATTTTTAACTGTTAGGATTTCACTAGTAGTATAGAGGCAAAATGGGCAATGCCCTAGGGATGTTCGCATAACCCATATTTTATTGTGAGATATATGACAGAAATTTTGTCCATTTGGTCATTTTTCCATGTTCTTTTGCTCGTCAAGCTAGTAGACATTTTTATTGGGCAATGCGGATAATCCTCCAACATAGTTTAAGTGAAAAATAAGACAATTTTAAATAAATTATTTTGTAATGTGATTTTTAATGTCTAAAAAAATTATATCTAATATGATTTATTCAACTTCATATAAAATATGAAAGTTTTTTTTTAAATTTGTTATCTTCAACTACTTTATTTAATTTTTTTATATTTTATTATATGAAATTTTTTAATGAGGAAAGATCTATTGACTCCAAAAGTAAGTTTTTTAAACTTACTCCACAACATAGTCATCAATTCTAGGGAAATCTAATGGTTTGAATTAGTGGATAGATCTAAAACATTGAATTTCCCAAGAATTGATGGTTAAGATGTGAAGTAAATTTAAAAAAACTTACTCTTGGAATAATTCGATCCTCACCCTTTTTAATCATTGATCAATACCTGCGATAAGATATTAAATTTTTCCATTAATATAGTGTAGTCGTGCCTACGTTCGTTTAAAATTTTGCTGGTACAGGCAAAACGGGTCGGATAGCCCATTTTTACATCTATATCTATCCACAAGTAAGAAAAATATATTTTAATAATGTTAATTTGTTCAAATTTTTATCATTCTCTATGTTATTAAAGCGGGTCAATAAGAGAAAATAACATGTAAATGAGTATGTAAAATAGTAAGAACGTCTCCAACTCATCCTCCATTCACTTCATCATCACTACATCATCCTCCATTCACTTCATCATCACTACATCATCCACCATATTTTGAAAATTCTTAAAATCTTTATAAAGTACTCATACTAGTGTTCCATACACATTCTTAAATAATTATGGATATGATATGTATACATATAAAATATTAACATAATAAAGATATAATTGTTATACTGAAATTCCAAATAAGAATGTACTTCTTAGATATCATTAAATATAAAATAAAATTTATATTATCCTAAAAAAATCATTGTTTATTGCCAATAGGTCTAGTTTAATCCTTCATCGTCATTATTTATATATATATATATATTCTTCATTCTTTATGCAATATATATTTTATCTTTTATCTTTCTATTATCCCACTTTTAAATTGAGTGTTATGTTTATCACTTAAGTGATTGTTTGACATGATTTTTTTATCTCTTAAAATACTTCTTAATGGTAATTTGAATGTTTCGAAAATCATCCAATTTTTTTAAGAGCATTGGAGAACATCCAAACAGTTTTCGAAAAGTATCCGATATATAATTTATTTTTTAATAAATATTTTTTTCTCCATAAATAAGTGTCAGAGTGTATTAATATCAAATTCGGGTTATGATTCTCTCCATTAATGGAGAGACAAATACATCAAAAACCAATAGAAAATGTAATGTTCAATGACACATGCATCCTTTTAATTACAATACAATTACAATTTTGTCATTAAAAAACAAAGAAAAAAATACACTTACCTCTCATTAATGGAGAGGATCCTAATTCATCAAATACATATGAGATACAAATACATGAAAAATATTGAAGTATATGTCACTCATAGTAAAACCTGGACATTTCGAATAATTACACGTATTGGGTTTGTGGTACGACCTTGGCAACTTGTAAGTCATTAAAATATTGACGTTAGTTGTGATTGGAACTAAATTTAAAACCTTTAACTATAATTGCTCATTGCACATACATTTTAATATTCTCATTTGTTAATCTACGATGAAAAGCAAGTAAAACAATTTTGTGATTGATGTTGTCTATGTTCGTTACATGAGGAGAGTTATTTGCATTCAAAATTATTCATTTTTTCATATTGCACATTTAGTAGAAATTGTTGAGAGTCTGAGCCCAATAATTATTTAAACCATTTTCGATACAATAAGGCATGTGATGTGAGACTTACTTTCCAACATACCCCTCTATGTCGGACCAAGCGAAATGTTAACTTTTAACCATAACTAAAGGCCATCTTTTGGTCCATGACAATAGAAAATAAGTTGGGCTCTAGCTCTAATACCATGTTAAGGTTCCATCTCGAAACTAATTGACAATAAAAGAAGTAGCCAACAAATATTTAAAACATTCTTGAGACAATGAGTTAGGCGATGTGAGACTTAATTCCCAACAGAGCCTATTAGCATGTTGTGAGGATGCGATGATAAGACCACCCATATTTACTTTTTCTAAACCTGATTAGGTGTTAGTCTTGTGTACCAGGCCAGATATTAAATGGAAATCTATTGGGGCTACTCAAAAGTGTATTGTTATTCTTGAAGTAGGTGAGTATTACAGGATAATATTGACAAGAGTTTATATGGCCATGTATGGCTATTAAAACTTGATTTGCATTACACAAAAGTAAGAAAGTGTAGTACAGTTATGGTTCACAAAAAAAGAAAACGAAGAATAATAAACAGTACAAATATGTGTATTAGATGAAGGTCTGAAGGTGTATACTAAACTGTCTCATGAACATCATTCTAGTATCTAGGGACAACAAACATAGTAATTTGCATTTCCATAACTACCTACATGTTGGGATATCTTCATGGTTATATCATTCTTCCATGGGCTAAGTGAAAGAAGCATATAAGTGGATTTGACACCACATCTTGACCCAAAATTTTAAGGCATTAGGTGTATGAGTCGATCCGCTTATATGTTCTTCAACTCATCCACTTTTGCACAATGTGAAATTTCTTCATTCACACTTGGAATACCCAACACTACCTACCCCAAATAAATATAGCCTTAGCATTTAGAAGCAATTGGGAAAGCTTGTTTTGAATATTGAGACCAATGACTTTATCAGCACCACCAATAAATTGTTGTCCTATGAACACTGCTGGTACACTTGGGTGACAACCAAGTTGAATCAATGCTCTCTCTATTTGGTGCAAATTTGGCATTTTATCAATTTCAATGACTGTAGGGTTAGCACCAAAGCTGAATATCAAAGCCTTCACTGTATGACTCATGCAACATGTACTCTTGCTGAATATTACTACTGGATTTTCTGCTATCAACCTTGCAAAAGCATCCATTACTATAATACTATAGAATATAAGATCTATATGATTTATGTGAAGTGAAGAATTTGTTTGATTTTCTATGTTGGGATTTGAGATGAAGAAGAGGTATATTTATATATATACTGGCTGAAGCTGGCTTATTTAGGTAGATGAGAATTGATAGTCCCAAAAATAGAAGAATAAACATGTATTCTAAAAGTTAATTGCATCAACTGATTCTTAAGTTACCCTTTGTAGAGAGTAACTCATGGTTGAGGCAATGTATCCATCCCAAGTTCTTGGCTATGTTACATTGGAATACTAGCACATTGTATGGCAAAGATCATTGTCAAAATTATTCCAAGATTAGGTTAAATGATCATCTCACACTTTTTCTAGAATGAAATTTAATTTATTGGACCAGACTGCGACCGAGAGCCTCCAACCACCAGAGAGTTACATTGTTACTGGGGTATGGGAAGAGTAGAGAGTCATAAGTGATGCACCACGTCTTGAATCAAAACCTTAAGACACTAATCCATGGGCATTTTCTACTTATACACTCTTTTACTCTTCCCCGCATATCCAATATGAGACTTCACACTTGAATAAACCCAACATAATTAATCATTAACATGTTAATTTTTTTGTATAAGACTATTAGAGTGAGGTAATGATAGGATAGGTTAGATTGTAAACATTTACTAGTTGATATGTATGTATACACACACTATCATAAATATATTAATGTCAAGATCTACAACTTCATATTTTCACAAAAATAAGTAGGAGGGTGTAGTGTACGGTTCTCATGTACTTGATGGGAGAAATTAAGTTTCTATATGAATACATTATTCATATAATGTTGATTACTTCATAATCTATAGAATGCTGATTTCTCCTCCTTGACTCATTTCTGATAGTAAATTAATGATTGAGATAATGTATTTCTTTATTGAGTAGAATGAGGACCACATCCTTAATTTATCGGGCATGATAATATGCTTCCACCAGATAACATTTTATGCAAGACCATTTTCCAAATGGTTAAATAATTTTTTATAAACATACTTTCATGCAAAATGTTTAGCAAATAGCATATGATTTCAGGTAATATCTATTTGATTCAATTTACTAATTCAAATAGAAATAGTATCATAACAAAATGATGTTCCTTCTATAAATTAGGTCAACATAATTTAACCATATCTTTAACTATTCAAACTGTTATAACACAATTCTTACATGGATATTTCAAAATATAATAGAACAAAACATACTGATTTCTATATTAGGTATACTCCATAAACAAAAGTGAATAGAACATTTTGGTTCCACTAAAAGAGTGACACCAAAGAGATATCACATATTATATGGTGTTTTGCTTGCACACCAAACACTATATTAGTTATTGAATATGTGGTATGAATATGAGTATAGGATTCATTTGGAAATTTGTTTTATTAAATATAATTATTATGATTTTTTTCTTTAAAATAAACCTCACACATTGTTGGTATGCAATACAATACAATCAATCCCATAACTAAGTTAATTATATATTTACGTGTACAAAGATTAGGAACTTAATGTATGGAGTTAAGATTTTACTATATTTTCAATTAAATCAAGTGTGAATACATCTTATTTACTCACTTTATTTTTACACATAAATTCACTATAGAGAAACTTTTTCCAAAAACTTAACATAACTAATAACACTATTTTAGCACATATTCTTTCTTGGGGTTTTGGGCTCCCTTCCTACGTGGAGAAAGGTCCAATATGAGCAAGCACATTGGTATCACTTAATTAGGTCAAGATATGTCTTATTTTAGCAAGAGAAGAAAAAGAGAAAAGTAAGAGAGGCAAAAAGAGAGGCCATAGAAAAATGAGAGAGAAGAGAAGAGATGATTTCCGGTTCTTCATTGTTATCATTTTCAAGTTTATTGATCTATTGCTTTGTACACTTGTTGAGCGCGAGTTGTGCTACATCTTGAGACTCTCTTATAACCTGATTTGATTATAGTGGAGCTTTATTACTGGCTTGTGCCCGTGGTTGTTTACTTATCACATTGAGAATGTTTTTTCACATTAAAATCGTGTATCTCTTTGTGTTTGTGATTTTTAGTTGCTGCCATATTTGTTGATTGCTCTTCATAAATTCTTGCAAGTAGGGAAAATTATTATCCGCTGCATATTACTCTGTTATAGATTGTGTTGTTATTATGTTGAATTTCCTATCACTTTCATACAATATGTATTATTCAATGAGACATGAGTTGTAATTGGTCAGAAAAATAATTAATAATTATATTTTTAACTTAACTTAGAGTAATACATATTTTTTTTTCCTATGCCCCTATGTTTATTATGACATGGAAAAAACTAAGTCATTCCTATGCTAATTGTGTTTATAGGAATCTAATGAGTGAGAGAGTGGAGTTTACCAAATCAGCATCAAATATCAAGTTTTCATGTCTTAACAAGATTGGCATCACCAAGTTCAAATACCAAAAGCTGAGTTGACAGACAAGAAAAAATAGTATTTTTATTTTTGGAAAATTGTGGGGCAGATTCTGAATTAAAGGCACTGCATAATAGCTTTTGCTTTTTTTAGTTACTCTAGAATCTTTATGGCAAACCCTTGATAATGGACGTGGAGGAATGGAGAATAGAAAACGCTACAAATTGAGCATCTACTGAATTTTCCATCTTTTGTACTTCAAAGTTTTGTACTACACATGTGGAAGAAGTTATTATATTCTCCATTAATGAAAAAATAAATATTTCAAAAATTTTAAAGGAAAATATAATTTTTAATGACATATTTATTTTTTTAACTATAATGAAATTAAAATTTTGTCATTAAAAACAAATATATATATATATATATATATATATATATATATATATGTCGCATAGAGCATATGATTTTTTTGTTTTTTGTTAAGCATTTGTAATATCTGGACAGGCTTTTGGTGTTCTCATGTTGTTGAGTTATTTCAACTATATAGGCAATGCTTGCTTACTTACATTCTTATTTTATGTATTAATTATTCAATTTATATGTATTTTATTTTGGAAAATTAAAATGTCTTTTTTATATTAGATCTATTTTATATTATAATTTTTATCTTTATAATAATGTTGAAAAGGGTGATTAATATGTTGGTTGTACTTAACTAAGATTATATTATTTTTTAATAAAAATAAAAAATATTAAGAACAAATAAGAAAATTACTTATGGTTTGTCTTTATTGATTCTAGATAAATAACTTAGAATATGACAGTCCAATTATATTTATATTACATATTGCACCATACTAGGAGGGTGTCATATTTTGAACATATACCTGTCGATGGCAATTGAGGGAACTTCCTATAAAAAATGTTATAGAAAATATTTGTTAGGAGAAAACTTAGGTAAATAACATAATGCTAGTGATACATGTAATCTATTAGAGGATGACATGTAGATTTTTTTGTTTACTTTTAAAGAAAAATTATTTATTAAATTTATAATCAATCATTTTTTAACCTTGAAAATAAACAAAATGTTCACGTGTTATCTTCTAATAGGTCATATGTACCATTTTTTCTTGTTTGTTATTAGATGCATGTATTGGTTATAAAATGTTACCGACAATAATTGTGATGCCATTGAAAGAAATTTTTCAAAATTAAAATTTATTAAATCGTATTTTTTGGTTTAAATAATGATATTTATTTACTTTATGAGTAAGGAACTAATCACTTTCAGACTGTGTAACTACCTTTCCAATAAATGAGGCTCTCAAAAATTGAATCTTTGACATTTTTGGTCTACCAATGAAGCTTTATACAACTAAATCATCATATTGAAATCAACTAAGGTAGACCATAAATAGAATAGATTAGCTATATTATCTTTTGAAGGTAAACTGTAAGAATAACTTTAATATACAATTTTGTTTAGTAGTGATTAATTAGTTTTGTTAGACTACACCCCAAAATATATTTCTCTCCTAAGGTCTCAGGATTCTTAGACATGCCCTAATTTTAAATGTTAAAAAAAATCAAATTTATATTTAATTTTTTGGTTCAAACAATTATAGGCACCCTTTTGAAGATTACTCCTAAGTTTAAATCTTAAAATATCAAGTTCTCTTGTGATCACAGTTCATTTCCAATAATAGCAAACATTGTTGGGTTTTCCTTTAAAATTATGATTCTATCAGCAGTACTTTTTATCAATTATTTTGGGAATTAAATAGAGGAATAATAGATAAAGGCACTAAACAGTCCAAAGAGTTAATTTTTCTCAATTCCAATAGCATAACTCATCATCTAACTTGTTTCAATATCGTCTTGTAATTCTTTTTCTCTTTTTACCTCTCTTGTAACTATTTTTTTCTAATAAAATTATCTTTAGCCGATCGAAATAAACTAAATAGTCCAAAGTAGTGGATGTGGATAATATTTTATGGCTTACTTCCTGGAATTTTTATTTTAGGACATTACCATAGATATAATTAATATTGTGAAAACTATATATATCTCTTTATTGAGCATCTTTTGTTGAATGATATTATTATACGAAACTTTCAACGCATTTTTCTTAATTTTACACAAAAGTCTATTAAATGTAGCTCAAAATATTTTTTTGTAGGTAATTCTGCTCTTAAAAGTGAGAACTGAAAAATGTAACCAAAACAAGTTTGACCAATAAGGCAGCAAACTTATGATGCCTATTTGTAAGTTTTTTGAACAAAAAAACACTTCAAAATTTAGTTTGTGTAGTCAAAGGTGGATATATATTCATATTTGGATCATTTAATTACTTGAAATCTTGATGTGATTTGAATAATCAAATGTCTATATTCCTTATAAATAGGCAACAAATTTATGTTGCGTGTAGAACAAAAAAAGCACTCTTCTAATTGAGTTTTTGTGTAAGAAAGTGGACATATATATTCATCCTTGGATCATTTAATAAGTTGAAATCTGATGAACTATGCTCTATGTTTTTGCACTTTTTCTCATTGGTTAAAGTTAAGAATCCCATCTAACATTAATGGACTAGTTTTTTTTAAAAACTTATTGTGTATAATCATAGGGAGCTCATCTAAATATTGTCATTATTTCAACTGAAAATTGAATAGAAATATAGAAAAAGGAAATAAGAAAGTGATTCTTATATTATTTTGTTAAAAGAAAAAACAAACAAAAATATAATAGTTCATCTATACTATTTAATAAAGTCAAAACCCAAAATAACTACATTACCATGGTGAAATTTGTGTTTTCCTATTTTGCTCTCACTATCTTCTAATTTTTTCCAAAAACCATATAACCATATGATATAAATTTCTAATTTCAATTTAATCATCATGTTAACTTCTATCCAAAACTCTTAAAGTGATTCTTTCATGTTCTCTCATCATTTTTCTCCTCCAATTCTCCACAATCAATTCATTCATTAAGATTGAACAATTAGCTAATCGAACATATTCAAGTGCAAATTACAATATCTAATATAATTTATTATATGTCAACACGTTAAAATAAGTCGATTTAGTTTTGCATCCATTCTGATCTTACTTTTTTACCTAGGCATTGTTTAATGTCACAAAACACTAAAAATTACGTGGTCATATATTTGGATATTATTCCTAAACTTTCTGCAACAGAATTTTCCACGTGTATGCATCATGCAAAAACAACCCTTGGCACCCTTTTCCAAATTCTTAAATGGCTCAAACATAAATCAAAGGGTCACTTGAGTACGATAACCTGATCCGGTTCATGTTTTCAAGTGCTTATAGATTGGTATTGTTACGATTTGGATATCAAACCGGAAGAAGTCGTATCAAGACATCATAAAAAAGTAATGCTTAAAATATAATTTCCACATTCAAACTAGTTATTGAGCTATTCTTATACACTAGAAATGTAAGAGTTTTATATAGTATCAGTCTATCATCTATTATTCATTTTTAATCATCACTCACTTTTCAAAAAAAAGTAATACAAGTAAATAATAAATGTGCACTGATTATGTATAAATTTTTACACTGACAATGTATAAATATTACACTCTTCATAGATATACTAACTCATTTAACTAAAACTTAAGATATCCATTTTAAACATTACAATTCTAAAGTAGGTTTCTTCAAGGGTAAAATTTTAAAACTTAATCTACATCTTAGTCATCAATTGTAGTAAATCTAATGGTTTAACACAAGTGACTTTTTCACTATTTTTCTAAAATGCAACATATATTTATATATGAGACGAGATCCACCTATTTTAAGAGTAATTTTTTTAAATTTACTCCACATCTTAGTCATCTAATGATTTAAATGTACTCACTAATTCAAATAATTGGAGATTTCCATAAAATTATATTGAGAGTTAAAATATGGAGTAACTTACTCCCGGAGTAAGTGAATCATCTCCCTTTATATATATGAGTTTTGTTAACCTAGGTAAAATGAGATTTTAAAAGGAGTATGTTAACATTGTATGCTAAGACTTTTGGACAAAAATAATAGGTTTTTACTCCTAAAATATTATTTTATTTAGATTAACAAAACCCTATATATATTTATTATATATATATATATATATTAAAAATAGACATTTTAACTCTGGTCTGTATTTCTTCATTTGATCTCTTATCTTTTATTTGTACAAATGGTGGCTTAAGATTAGGGATTGAGATGTCTATTTTGTTATTTAAAAATTTACTAAAGCACTAAATTTTCAATGTATAGATTGAAAAAGTAAAAGTAGACATAAGTGATATTATGCATCCAATAGAAGAAAAATAATAAGGAATAAGAAACAAGTATAAGTTTATGCTCTATAATATAATCTCATGCATCATCATAATCAGATAGCAATTATAATAGCAACCACTATTTAAAATGATGAGGGCTACTACAAAAGCATCTTTAATTAGCTCCATCACTGCAAAATCATCTTATTCCTCAATTATGGAACTATTATTATTTGTAGAAATGACTCAAGATTTCAAATCCATATAGCTTTGGCATTAATCAGCAATGGTACTAACTCATTCCTAACAAGCAGACTCATGATTCTCTTAGAGCCACCGATAAGTTGTTGCCCTATAAACACAGCTGGTACACTTGGTTGGAACCCCATTTGAATCAATAAACTCTCAATATTCTTCCCATTTGTGATTTCATCAAGCTCATAAATTGTTGGGTTTGCACCAAAGTTTATGATCAGTGATTTTATGGAGTGGCTCAAGCAACATGTGCTCTTGCTGAATATCACCACAGGCTTTTCAGCCACCATGCTTGTGATTATGTCCATGCTTAGATATAAGTACTTAAAGTGGATGTAATGCAATGTAATAGAGAGATTATGAAGATTTGTGTTAGTTTGGCTATGTAGAAAGTAAGGTTCTTTGAAGGGTTATTTATAAGCTGGTTCATTGTGGTTGTGTTATAGTTGAAAAAGAATAAGATCATAAAAGAAATTTTCAGAGGATTCTAGATAACTCTATCCTTTTGTTATTGCATTGCATGTGTTGTAAATAACAAGTTGAGTAGCTGTTAAGGTCAACCTAATGAATCCAAATCTTTGTTCAAGAATAAAATTCATGGTCGTGCATGCATGAGGCATATTTTTTCCCCAGATCTATCTATTTATTCCACATGTTCATCTTATCAACAAGTTGCAGAGACTCCAAAAACCATGATACGATCACAATAACTATTGTGAAAAAGGGTGGTCGATGGGAGTCATAAGGTGGTGTGATTATCAGAGTAAATGGTACATTTAAGGAATTGAGTAAAGTAGGTCGCGAGTTTGAGTCTCACCGCCTCACCCACAACAAAATACTAACATACTAATATTTACTGATAAAAAATATGGTTGATGGAACCTTAATTGTGGTTATGATATGGTTAGAGGTTCCAAAAACTAAAACCATAATATTGTGGCCAATTATAAACTCCAATTGGATTTAAAACCTTGTTTATCATGGTGAGAGAATGAGATCAACTTATATAATCATCATGTTTTGAATATACATATACCTTTTAATACCCTATATACATTTATTTAAGTTATTGTCTGAACAATTTAAAAATGTCACTTAATTAAAAAGAAAATCATAAAAATAGAAAATAATTTATTATATTATTTTATGAAGTTTGATTAGTTATGGATAGAAAGACGAAAAATATTTTGGAGGGTGGATCTTTGTTTGCATACATTGTCCCTATTTTGATTTTCAAGAAATATTACACTGTATTTGTAAGAACAAAATTGTACCTAAAGCATTGTCTATTTGTAAGTAATGGATTTTTTTGCTTTTCTTTTCAAAATCTGTCTATTATGGAGAGCATCTACTAAGGTTGAGAAAGAAGTGGGCCTAAAAAATTATGTAACTTTTTTCATCATAAGATTCGTTGCCCTTTCAATTCAGATATCATGAAACCTGATAAACAGAATGAGAATAAAATTAAGCCATTAAAAGCATAAGATGCGAAATCCTCATTAACTAGAAAATAAATGCCCAATATCATAATGCCCATGCAGAACCGTGTACGAAAATCTTTATACCTACATAACCTTGATACATTCCATTCTTGTAACTAATCTAAACAAATAACATGCAATTCTCTTATATACGCGGTGTTGTATGTAATATATACCACAATGACTCCTTCATTATGCGTTGTTATATAGATAAATTCAATGATCCCGACTTTAATGAGAACTGTTGAATTGTATATACACAACAATGTTTTATACAATGTGCGTTATTGTATTAATCATATATAGCAGTGTTGTCTATAATGTGCGATGTTGAATTGAAAATATACAACATCATTCCCTATAATGTGCCTTGTTGTATTAATCATATAGAACAACACCGTTTATAATGTGTGTTATTGAATTGTATATATACAACGACGTTCCCTTTATGAGCATTGTTGAATTGTATATATACATCAACGTTCCTTATAATACGCGGCGCTGTACGTAATCTATACAACATCGCTTGCCAGAACTCCCACTAGCATGCACTGTTGATTATTATACACATGCATATACATTTATCAACAGGACATACATATATTCACAACAACACAAACACATTAATACCTGAAGGTATATCCAAGAGTTTGTATTATTAGCATCAATACAATACAAATTACAAACAAAGAAAATCATGTCAATTATGTTTTTGCAGATACATAAAATTACAAACAAATAGTGCAAGTACAATATATAAAAATTACAAACAAACAAAATTATGTTATAATTATACAAAGACATGCATCTACTTTTTCCTTTTCTTTGATTATTTTTGGTTTGTAATATCCTTGTTTAGAGGAACATATTGATTCACCCAAAGCCCCTAATCATGATCGTCTCTTGTATATAAATCATACTCCTTAGTTGGCCCGCTCTCACGCGACTGTGATGCCCAAAAAAAAGATCATATTCAACATCAATATCTTCATATTCTTTGTCATCAATATTATTGACGATTATTTTGTTAGTCAAAAGAACAATGAACCATTTCATATCAGCTGAATCACTAACATAGAATAATTGTTGAGCTTGTGATGCTAGAATAAATGATTCATCTTTATATTATGGCCGATTAAGATCCACCTGCACGAACCATAACTCATCAACTCGAAAGTCGTTGTTGTTATCAACCCACATACAACAAAAAACCGACAACCGAAACATTGTATAATCCAATTCTCATATTCGTTGAGTGACTCCAAAGTATGACATATTCGCATATATAAGATTTCTATATTTGGCAATTGACATATGTATAGTTCGAGCAACAATAATCACACCATTGTTTTGCATTTTACTTAGATCATCTTGTTTTTCGTATAAAATGTGAACACATTAATTAGATAAGACATGTCAATAGGGTGCTCTTTGAGTACATGTCAATAGGGTGCTCTTTGAGTACATGACAATCATGAGACTAAAGACATTTTAACTTGAGGTCTTTCTTTTATACGAGGTTCTGAGTGTTGGAAGAGTAACATTCGAGAACTTTAACACCGCAAAGAAATTTACAAAATTTTATTTTCTCCTCCATCGACAAAGTATAAGTTGCTGAAGGTAGATATGTATGTTTTCCCTTCATTATCGGCCCCAATTCCTTTCTTATTCTCATACTAACCAAATCAAATCTTGCATTCAAGTCATCATTGGTCTTATCAGGGACATTGAGTAAGGTATCAATGAAACTTTCAAATAATTTTTTTTAATATGCATAATATCAATGAAATGTCTTACATATAATGAGTTACAATATGGTCATTCAAAGAAGATTGACATTTTCTTCCACCCATTCGTGACGTCAAATAGTGAATGGTTAAATTATTCTATAATTTAAATCTTATATTTTATTTCCTATTCTATAACTAATAAAATCATAAATATAAGGTTTACAAAATGAAATCACAACTATGTCTTGCACTAAATAATACTTGTCACTAATTCATGTTTATGGCATAAAAAATGTTATAGATGAAATTGAAACAATTAAATAGTTATTAGTTGTGTTTTGAAGGTGAATGATTGAAAATGAAAGACTTGGTAGATATGAAATACACTGATGAGATGACTATGACGTCATCCATTTCTCTTCGGTCCCCTCCAAAATTCAACTCCTAGTTATGGTATGTTTGATAGTTATAAAAATAGATATCTAGAAGATTTTTGAAAAACCGTCCAAAACATTTATTTTTCCTTCATCCAACTTCGAAATAAATGAGACGCTTTCCAAATCCATATTAAATGGAATACAAAAACCTAACTTTATCATATATAGGTAATGATAACTTTCAGAACACGAGATTGAAGATTATGATTGAAGAGCCTTTTGATTTAACTCTCTGCAATTTCTCACTCATTAATGTTTTGTAAGGGCAATCTTTAAATCAATGTTATTAAAACCGTACCGGTTATCAAATCGGTTAGGGTACTGGTATAGTAGTACAGTGATTCAACCAGTGGTTCAGTAATTAAACCGCATGCCGGTTAAACCAGACATACTTGCTTATATATATATATATATATACAAACCTATACCAAAAAATTTCAAATAAGTAGATATTCATATTTATAATCCATATTCATAATTTACTTCAAATTCACACAAACAAACAACATTAAGTCTTTAATAAAATCAAAATCTAAAGTACAAAACATATATTTATCCAAAATTATCACTTAACAAACGCAAAATACAAATAAATGACCCAAGTATCAATCATTGAAGTTGAAGAATTGGTGAAGAATTGAAAATTTGAAATTTAAAAAAAAAATTAATGTACAAACCGACCGGTTTTGACCGGTTCTATTGCATATGCGGTATAACATACGTACCGTACCGGTTAGGGGTCCGGTTCACCGGTTTTCCGGTTGAACCGGCCGGTACGGCACGATTTTTAAAACATTGCTTCAAATAAAGGAATTATATCATTGGAAGCTTACAATGAACGAGTGTTTTTTTAGGGGATGGATCCACTTACTCCAAATGTAAGTGAAAAAGACTTACTCTCCATCTTAGCTATTCAATTTTGAAAAATCCAATGATTTAGATATACTCACCAATTTAAACCATTAGATTTCCAAAAAATGAATGATCATGAAGAAGAATAAGTTTTTTCCACTTATTCTTAGAAGAAGTAGATCCTCCCCAAAACTTTAAATCAACACTACCGGTTTTTGATGTAAAATTTACCAAACATTAATGGCAAAAGTGAAATACTAAATGTAAATAACTACCTAGATGTTTTGATTTTATCTAGTAATATAGATATGTTATTTATAGAGTCCTATTAATATTTATTTATCTCGTGTCTATCTTCACGTTTACATTTATGATATATTTAAAGTATATTCTTTATACTACGTTATGTTAAAATTAGTATACTTATTAATTATTAGAACTGGGAGAGAGTAAAAAAGATGAATGTATTAACACTGTAATATTCTTTTATATTATTACTGTCTCATCCACCATTCATATTTAATTATTATTAACTTTTAAAATAATAATATAAATAAATTGTTGGGAGACCCCAAAGGAGTTTAGCTTTCATTATCTTCTTAGGATAACTAGTTTATCTTCCATTGTTTTTTAAGATAATTAGTTTATCTTTTATTATCTTTTTAAGATAATTAATTTATCTTTCATTATCTTTTTATCTAATCTTAATAACTGATAATTAGATTAGACTTTCTTCTTCTATTTAAAGCTGTAACACAGCTAGATAAAAACATGAATAAACAAGTATTTTAGTTTAATTTTAGTCTTTAGATATTAGTTCCCTTAATCACATCTGCTAGGGTAATTTCAACCCTAACATAAATGATATATAATATACTAATTGTGTATAAATATTTACACTAACAGTACATAAATGTTACGATCTTAAACCAATTGATTAGTGTTGGCATCCCTTACAATAAAATTCTGGCTTCCCACGTGGAGATGCGTGTGCATGTTGTATGTTTATGCATGACCAAACTATAATTTCTGTGTGTTGTGTGTTTATGCATGTTCTGTCGTGTGCACAAGTGCATCTTGTGTTAAGTCACTTTAAAAAAATCAAAGTAAAATATAGATTGTAATGACACTTATATTCTTATATTTTTATAAGTGAAAAAACAAAAAATGGAACTCCACTCTTCAATACTGAAGAGGACCTAAGACAAAGGTTTTTTATTTATATAAATTATATTTTTGGTTTATTAATTAGTTATTCCGACAACATGAAC
Source organism: Lupinus albus (assembly GCA_009771035.1). Lineage (NCBI taxonomy): Eukaryota > Viridiplantae > Streptophyta > Magnoliopsida > Fabales > Fabaceae > Lupinus > Lupinus albus. Next base: position 2,428,999 of record CM020016.1, read on the forward strand.
CTATTGAAATCCTGTCTCACTTCAACAAGTTGAAACTTGAAACTCTAGATAAGGTAAAGATTTGACAAGAGGAATCATAGAAGTGGTGAAGAAAGGGACAAAGATAGAAAAGGAATAAGAATATGTAGTAAAAAATTGTGGCTTGAATAGGACACTAAAGAAAACGAGGTCGGTTTTGAGCATAAGAGGGTATTACAAGTTAAGGAACCTAGACATTATCTCTCTCTGGTTGCTCCAACTATGATTATTATATGCTTCAACTTTAGCTTTTTCTTGATGCAAAGCAAAGTTAATATTCCACTTATTTCACACCATTTTGTGCAGATTAAATCTAACTTTTATCACCATAATCATTATTTATTGATCATAACGGTAAAACTAGCTGTTAAGATTCATAGTGGAATCAGATTAAATATATTTTTCATAGTGGAATATTTGAGGCTATATAGTTACTGATTTTATTATGCAAAGTTTTTGAAGTGGGTAAGGAGAGATTATGCAGCTTCCTGAATTTGAATCTAATTGCTCACATTTTTTCCACAACTTAATCAATTGAGCTACCTCTTGGTATGTGTTTGCAAATGCATAATTATCATGAAAATTATTGTGTAGATACTTAAAGTTTTATTTCTATTTTTATGATGGGCACAATTGGAAGTAATAAAATCAAGTGACATCACCATTCATGGAAGGGTATGCACTTCTTATAAATAAGGGTTATGGTCCCAATTGGAGTGAAGATCTTCTATACCACTGTTTCTTTATCCTCTATACCAAACTAATAGGAACTTGACACCTAAATAAAATTTATATGCAATTTTATTTATTATCTTTCAAAAAGCAATAACAACATTAATTGGCAAGATCCTATTGGTTTGATATATAGGGATAGAGAAATAGTGGTATAGAAGATCTCCGCTCCCCCAATTGTACACCATAAGAAGAACCACACCATGACAATAAGATGCACACACCAAGCACACCAAAATCATCTTTATTCTTTTCATCCCATTAGAGGAGAAACTAAGGCTAAGGGTAATCTACAATTGGAAGACCAAAAACCTACATGTTCTAGTATGAACATGTATTTGTATCAAAGACAAAGGACATGGAGAAATGGATACACTAGGAATAATGATATAAAGTTTATTCTTCATATTCTATATGAATATATTAAGATATGTTTCCGCTTAAGTTCTAGTTTCTATAAATCTTGATGATTTGACATGAAAGATCTTAACTATATATGATGATAATATTATTCATCATATTTAGTGTAATGTATCTTTATGTATATAAAGTCTACCACCATTATAGAATCTATATTAAAGATTTTTACATACATGCACACTCTAGTTTTTTATAATTTTTTTTTATATATTATCTATAACTCTACAAATGGACAATGAGAAACTCACAGAAAAATTTGTCGAGAAAAAAAAAGTCTACCATAAATTAGAACATTAACATCTCTGAATCAAGTCCCCAACAACAAAGTACTAAACTTAATTTAGAAGAATTTTTATCAGAACAAGGAAAATGAATTAAAATTACATTATATCATCCTAATGATTAAGATAAGATTCAAAGAATATATTTACAAAGAGGACCATGTAAACCTACTCAACATAATTTCCCTCAGAGAAACATTGGAAATTCTTTAAGAGGATTTTGTCATTCTTAGTTTAATGAATTGCACAACCTGCTTGCGAGTGTTAGATTTTTACCACTGCATCTTGGAAACACATAGTTACTAATGAATCACCATATTATTGTTCATGTTCCATCTAAAAATCAATTGGTAATGAGATGAGTAACCCAACATGAATTTAAATTATTTCTGATACAACGAGATGTTGGACTTACTTTCCAACATGCCTCCTCCACATAAGTTTATCGAACCAGACGAAATGTTACATTTGACCTATAACTAAAGAGACATCTTTTGGCTCATGAAAAACGAAAAGAAGTTGGCTCTAACTCTGATATTATCTTAAGAGATGCGGAAGCCACTGTTAACAATAGAAGGAAACAGATGATATATGTTTTCTTATTATTCATTGATAAACCAAAACAACCTATAAATAGGATAATACATATCTGAAATCAACATGAAAATAGACATTATGTAACGTGCAAATTAAATTGTTATTAACTATGTAACTGAAACATAACGGAAACGCAACGAAAACAAACTGTATTGACACTCCTAAATACTAGGACAACTCAAACTTGCATATTATTAAATTTTCTCAACATCCATTAAAGAGAGTTTAGAGGAGATGAATTCTTCTTATAGAGAGATGCTAAAAGAGGAAACTTAACTAAAAACTAACCTAACACAAATAACAACTACCCAAAGGATCAGTGTGGGCTGCAAGGCCCAGTTACATAATCTTTAACAATCATATCTACCAGGACTACATGTGAAAGAGGACGGTGTGATCTAGAATTACAAGTTTTTACTTTCTAGAATTGAGCATTATGATGATGACTTATTATAACTCATTTTTCAATCATGCCAATAACAGTTTATTCATTAAAAAAAGAACTATATAGGTAGATAATCTTATGAATTAAATTAGCATTATTGGGGAACTAGGATCCTCTCCTTTAAAGGAGAGGTAAATACATATTTTTCCTTTGTTTTTAATGATAAAAGTGTAATTTCATTGTAATAAAAGATATATGTGTGGTTGCATTTCCCTTTAATTATCCTAAACAAAATAAACTGTGCAGTGTATTTTTAAAGACAGTACTCATTCAATGTTCGGCCCAACAAAGGTGCGTGTACAAATCCAAGTTCATTGGGTTATTCATATATCATCTCAATAGATAAAATTTAACTAAACATTCTAAAACAAGTACATGACAAGAGAACATTTGATATACAATTATCAGCATAATAATAATTACACATAAACTATCAATTATGGTTAAGAAATGTACACTTGTAGCCATTTCCAAATTATAACTTGGGTTTTAACTTTAGCCAAATACTTGGGTATTAATAAAACAAAGGTACAACTAATATGATAAACGAGTAAAAATTAGTTTAATTAATGGAGAGATAAATACTAAAAAAAACAAAGGAAACAATAATATGATAACACATTTTTATACTTTTATATATAATGAAATAACATTTTTATCATTGAAAAAATAAGTAAAATCAAGTATTCGTCTATCCATTAACTAGTAAAATCAAACCTCTCCATTAGGACAACAGAATTATAACGCCTCTCCATTAGGACAACAGAATTATAACGCTCACCTAGCCCAAAAGCATGCTTATGATAAGAAAGCATGATACCCAAATTAGAGGAGCCATTACCATCTTCACATTTATACTCCTTTCCCATCTCCACATCTGGGAAGGACCCAGAAAATATCATAATATGCTTCTTTAGGCAGTGAGTAAAAGCACCAAGCCTATGATTTAAATTGCAGTTGCAGTGATTGCTGTAACCGCATCATGTGACTCCGAATCACAATGATATGGCCGCATTGGTCTGTAACGCAACCGTATCGGAGTGCATTTGGACCGCATTTGGACCGATCGAATTCAAAAATATTGTTTTAATCACAAAATAATTCACACTGCAACAGTCGAAATGACCGCAATCGCAGTAACCGCAACCGTTACCGCAATCGCGACCATAACAACAATTTAAAACACTCTCCAAGCTCTAATTGTCCTCCCCATACTACTGTGGACTCTACTGCTTTCCAATAATTTTCGAATTTCTGGACAAGTGATTCATCAGAATTGTCTTCAATCAAATTCTCTGACAGGAAAAAATGGAAGGAAATTAGATGAATGCTTCCTCATATATGCAGCCACCATTCCTCTAAGGAAAAATGGCATTCACCAAAGTGTCCAAATTGTTCTTTTCATTTCCATTACCACCGCTATATCCTAATGCAGCCAATTCTTTTGCATGTTTCCAAATGCCAATGGAGCTAGGGCATGGGATTGGAGAAGAGACACTCACCTGGGTGGATGAAGTGCTATTTCATGAACAAAAACAAGAAGAAAAAACAGAAAACAAGTTTGAGATCTGTAATGTACTAAAGTGATTCAAATTGTAAATCAATCTAAATGAAAATCTTAAGGAAAAAACCTAACTAGACCACCTTGTTTTCTGACATCTTGTGTAAAGGAAAAATCAAGACCTTAGCTAAAAGAAAAACGAATGAATAATAAATTATATTAGTTTATGCATTTGTTAAGGAATAAGACAAAATAGAAGTGATGCAAAATAATATAGGTAGGGTAATCAAAATCGAGATTCTATTTAGGATTAAGAGAGAAGTCAAAGATTTGATCCTAGTTATTGAAAAATAAATATGCAAAAAAATTCATATATATATATATATGAGGGGATCTAGTTACTCAAAATATTGGATTCTCTAAGAATATATGATTAATATGTGAAGTAGATTTTTTTAACTTACTCATGGAGTAAGTGAATCCATTCCCTATATATAATACTAGAGATAAATCCAAATTCTAACCCAAAGCATAAATTTGCTAAGAACATAGTTTCAAATCTAATCTCAAATCATAAGTTAATTATAAGCGTGCGTTTAGTATATATTATGTTTTTAATTTCAGTTTATAACCTTAGCTAAAAATTAAAAAATAAACTAATATGTATTGTTTGGGTAAGGTAAAAAGATTGTTTTTACATAGTAAATTACATAAAAGGGTACGAGGTTATTTGTTTAAGTTATGATTATTTTGATTGTTTTTTTACATTATTTTTGAAATATACATTTTTTAATATTTTCTATCGTATATATTTTTACTATTGCATAAAAAACGCTATTTTTTTATTAAAATAAAATGCAATATAAAAATCAATATCAATATTAAAAAATAATATAACACACAAATAAATAGAAGTGGTTAAACTTGAATTACTTAATTCACAAAATAAATAATACACAAATGTTAAGTATTATACAAAAAATTTGGGGTTTATACATATTAACAAAAAATTTAATATTGAATAACAAAGTTTTATATATAATTATATGTTTATACTACCAAGTGACCCGTGCATTTGCACGGGACGGTATTTTGTTGTTGTATGATTCAGAACATACATTACATATGCATTCATATGGTTAATAACACACGTTATTTGTGCATTTGCATGGTTAAAACACACATATTATGTGTGCATTAAGAAGACACATGTGACCTTAGTACTTTACGGGTTTAATGATTTAATATGACAACTTCGAAAATAATATTTTAATAGATAGAAATAAAATTTATTAATAAATGATCATTGAAATAGAGAAGTTGTAATTATATAGTTCGGTTTTTTCTCAAAATAATGGAGACCTAAATTATTTAGGATTAAAACTGTTAAAATATTTCAAAGATAGTAATGAAAATGATAAAATTATAATTAAATTTTTATATTTTTTTAAAAATAAAGCAGACATACTAATTTGCATGTAGTGATTACTATACCTTATTTTCCACCTATAATAACATCGTCGATATCACCCATCAGCACCACATTAAATAACAATATGTGTTTATATTCCCTTATGTTCACAAGTTTTATTTCTTTCCTAATGGTCTACGGTATTTATTCAAAGTAATTATTAATTGTTAGGCGATATTTATTCAACGCTGTCGATATTTATTCACTTATTCGATTACAAATTATAATAGTATAACAAAATTTATTGTCATTATTCACCTATGTAGTTTCTATTCCCTTATGAATTTTTCTTTATTGTTAGTTTTCTACTATGTATTTTTATATTTCATTGTTCATATTAATTACTCTTAAATCTCGAGAGTAATTCTCTCCAAAACCGTTATTATTTCATAATTATCCACAATTCATATAAATGATCATTTTAATACTTGAAAAGTTTGTCTAGATGTAAAAAGAAAAGAAAACAAAATGTTATAATTTATGACATTTTATTATCTTTAATTAACTTATACGATACATTTGAGAGATAATTAAAAAAAATAAGGTGTCATAATATATTTATGTAATGATTAATAAATTCAATAAAAATATAAGATAAAAAGAATTGTATTCATAATATATTTTAATCTGATAACAATAAAGTTTGGTTATATATATAACATTATATTCTTGACATAATCAAATATCAAATATATGGAGGAAACTTAAATGAAATGAACATGTATAGATTGTCAATATTAGAGGGGAAATAAAGGAAATTTTTTTGGAGGGAAAAGAATGATTGTGGTGATGACACATGTCATTGTTAATGTGACAATGACTTAGTTTTCTTATATAGTATATAGATATGTGTATAGACATAGGAAGATGATATGAGGAGTTATAGAGTTTAGTGGTGATAGAGATGGAGGAAAATGAGAGTTATGTTGAGAGTAAAAATGAGGAGAAAAATAAAGTTATGATGACGTTAAATCTAAAAGTTTTAATGCATATAAATCTAATAAAACAAATTGTTCACATTAAACTCCCTATAACCATTTTCTACAGGAGCTTCATCTTCATTTTCTTTTGCATCATCTATAGAAGGATTACAATTAATAGCTTCCCTAAGTATTTCTCTAACCAAATCCTCTCCATCACCTTCTGGATTATCCAAATTGTCTCCATCATTGTTGTTCTACTCCATAATCAACTTATTATTAGATGGGATGTCATCCATACTTAGTTCTACTCCCTTCCTAGCTCGCTTGGTCAATTTTGAGTTTGTGTAACAAAAATAACATCATTCATTATTTGTTGCTTCAATTTATTTCTTCTCTTTTTGTGGACCTAAACAAATAATAAATAAAAATATAATTACGTTTACATTTGTGTGGACCTAAACAATTAATCAATACAAATACAATTTAATTGAATTCTTACCATTTTGAATACACTCTAATTATGCTGATATCAAGAGGAGGTACAAGTCAATCTTAGAACTAGAAGAGTAAACATTTTTAGCTTCAGTGTTTCATCCCCGAAAAACTCCCACTAACCTATTGGATTCTTCTGGTTCACCGTTGCCAAAGCCAAAAGCTTACAAAAAAAATCATTGTTTATTAGTGAAACGATCCATATGAAAAGCAATCTTGGACTGACCTTGAAATTAATTAACCATGTTTGCTATGTCATCAAACAATACATTTCCTCCTCTTATCGGTCCAACCTTTAGTTATTATTATACACCCACTTTTTTTCACTCAGTCTTGCGTTCTTGAGCCTAGCATTGGTCAACTTGATCTATTCCTTTGAGAATTTGACCCTTATTTCATGGTATGAGGGAGACTTGAACTTTGGGTCATGTTTCACAACCAACTCAAACATTTCATAGTATTCATCACTTCTTTCCATATTAAATGGAATGATATTATTATAAAAACACCTTGTAATAGTTTGGTTAACTTCCTCCATGATTCAATTCTTAAACATGTTTTTGATGGTGGCTTGTGTGCTCTTTTCACCAATTGGACAAGTTCTCATTGTTTTTTCTCTTTTCACCAACTTTTGGCTATTCCTCATCACTCATAAAAGAATTAGATATGTTAATCTGATAATAAGTTGACTGTGGCTTGTGTTATATTTTCTTCACTGTCTCTTTCTCGTCACTTGGATGAAGTTTTTTTTAATTTTTTTTAGTTCAACATAACATTTTTTGTATGACTTCAAGATAAAAATTGTATGAGTTCAGGATAACATTTTTATCATCACAAACCGGAGTTACTATCATCGGCACCGTCACCGAGCTATCACAACTCTCAGGTTAGTCATCGATTCAATGGATGAGGGAGCCAAATATATTTATAGTCAAACTCATTCCATCCATCCCTTCTTTGTTTTGCTTATTGTTTCCGTTTTCTTTGATTACTTTATTTGTGGTTTCTTTTTATTTTTCAAGAATCAGATTTACAATGTATTGCAAGCAAGTAAGAATGTTGCTTGAAGGTATTAGTATTTCTAAACTTACCAAACAAAATTAGTTTAATTAGTTTTGTATTGTAAGCAAGTAAGAATGTTGCTTGAAGGTATTAGTTTACAGATCTGAATTTGGTAGGTGGATATTATAGACAATGATTGAGAAATTATAATAGGTGAATTATAAATATGAAAATAAATAAATCAAGTAAACTTAAATATATGCATTACATGATTCGCCGACAATCAGTCCATCCCCAGAATTAGATCCAACTGGGATAGTGGTAAGCAGATTAAATCCACGGTTAAAGTCCTACCGTTTACCACTACCGGACATCAAGACACCACTGTCGACACCACCATAGGCACATCAATTGGGGTGGATACGACCAAGTCGAAAGGCAACGACTCAGTTTGCAATTTCAGTCTATCCACGCATTCAATAGATACAAAGGAGTGTGTCGCTCTCGAATCAAACAACACTAAAAGGGGAATACCTGTCACCATGCAATTACCTTTTATCATACCATCCACACCCGACGCCTCTGCACCACTAATGGTGAATACTCTACTAGTATTTTGAGGTCGTTTCATGTAACGCCTCAAGTTACTAACACGAAAAAATTCAATTCTTTTTCTAACATAATAAAATTTCATACCATTTAAAATTTCTTTTCAATTAAGAATACTCTAATAGTAAGGTAAACCATAAAAAGGAAAACAACATAGTGATTCCACAATACTAGATTCTACACTTTTTAGTCTAGTAAACTGAACATCAAATACATCAATGAAAATTCTCATGAAAGGGTCCAATATCAACCATTACAGACTCCTACAGTAATTCAAAAGCATACTAAATACAAAGCAACACAATCACCCTAAGGCTCGGCAATATCTTATTCATTAGCTCCACCTACAATATGATTACCACGGATTGAGTAAACAAAACAACATAGAGAGAGTCAGTCATTAAATACATGCAATATAAACATGGTGGGTTTAAATAAAATAGTAACATTGAAACATTACTTCACAGAAACTATACAGCATTACAGCATAAATACATCAAAGAGAGTCCATATACCAATATACCATGATCATACCACCCATACATAATATAAATCAAATGTCCATCAATCGAACCACAGTCAAAATCCACACTACAAGTGCACCACAATCCGTACCACGAAGGCGGGTCTAACTCCATGCCACGAAGGGTAGATCACATTTCCATACCACGAAGGGCAGGTCACAATTCCATACCACGAAGGGCAGGTCACAATTCCGTACCACGAAGGGCAGGTCACAATTCCGTACCACGAAGGGCAGGTCACAATTCCTTACCACGAAGGGCAGGTCACAATTCCGTACAACGAAGGGCAGGTCACAATTCCATACCACGAAGGGCATGTCACAATTCCGTACCACGAAGGGCAGGTCACAATTCCGTACCACGAAGGGCAGGTCACAATTCCATACAACGAAGGACAGGTCACAATTCCATACCACGAAGGGCAGGTCACAATTCCCTACCACGAAGGGCAGGTTACAATTCCGTACCACGAAGGGCAGGTCACAATTCCATACCACGAAGGGCAGGTCACAATTCCGTACCACGAAGGGCAGGTCACAATTCCGTACCACGAAGGGCAGGTCACAATTCCGTACTACTAAGGGCAGGTCACAATTCCGTACCACTAAGGGCATGTCACAATTCCGTACCACGAAGGGCAGGTCATAATTCCGTACCACGAAGGGCAGGTCAGAATTCCGTACCACGAAGGGCAGGTCACAATTCCGTACCACGAAGGGCATGTCACAATTCCGTACCACGAAGGGCAGGTCACAATTCTGTACCACGAAGGGCAGGTCACAATTCCGTACCACGAAGGGCAGGTCACAATTCCGTACCACAAAGGGCAGGTCACAATTCCATAGCACGAAGGGCAGGTCACAATTCCGTAGCACGAAGGGCAGGTCACAATTCCGTACCACGAAGGGCAGGTCACAATTCCGTACCACGAAGGGCAGGTCACAATTCCGTACCACGAAGGGCAGGTCACAATTCCATACCACGAATGGCAGGTCACAATTCCATACCACGAAGGGCATGTCACAATTCCGTACCACGAAGGGCAGGTCACAATTCCGTACCAGAAGGGCAGGTCATAATTCCATACCACGAAGGGCAGGTCACAATTCCATACCACGAAGGGCAGGTCACAATTCCGTACCACGAAGGGCAGGTCACAATTCCGTACCACGAAGGGCAGGTCACAATTTCGTACCACGAAGGGCAGGTCACAATTCCGTACTACTAAGGGCAGGTCACAATTCCGTACCACGAAGGGTATGTCACAATTCCGTACCACGAAGGGCAGGTCACAATTCCGTACCACGAAGGGCAGGTCAAAATTCCGTACCACGAAGGGCAGGTCACAATTCCATAGCACGAAGGGCAGGTCACAATTCCGTACCACGAAGGGCAGGTCACAATTCCGTACCACGAAGGGCAGGTCACAATTCCGTACCACGAAGGGCAGGTCACAATTCCATACCACGAAGGGCAGGTCACAATTCCATACCACGAAGGGCAGGTCACAATTCCATACCACGAAGGGCAGGTCACAATTCCGTACCACGAAGGGCAGGGCACAATTCCGTACCACGAAGGGCAGGGCACAATTCCGTACCACGAAGGGCAGGGCACAATTCCATACCACGAAGGGCAGGGCACAATTCCATACCACGAAGGGCAGGGCACAATTCCATACCACGAATGGCAGGGCACAATTCCGTACCACGAAGGGCAGGTCACAATTCCGTACCACGAAGGGCAGGTCACAATTCCATACCACGAAGGGCAGGCCACAATTCCATACCACGAAGGGCAGGTCACAATTCCATACCACGAAGGGCAGGTCACAATTTCATACCACGAAGGGCAAGTCACAATTCCATACCACAAAGGGCAGGTCACAATCTATAATCAACATATTATCCACAACCGCAAGATTAACGCAGTTAAATAGGAAATTCATGATATTTCCCGTTTAATCGTGTTAATCCACCGAAACCCTCCAACTAGTGAGTGTCGTTGGAGTTTCCAATGCTAAGATTCTAATACCACAAAGGTTAATGCTGCTCCCTCACCTGAGTAGCCGCTAATGGTTGCACTAAAGCTCAGTTGTGTTCTCCGCCGTCTCCTCCAACCTTAGGGTCTTTCAACCCACAACAACAACAATCACAACACATCAATTTACATGTCAAGACAAGAATAATACCAACCAAAACTTATACAACACAAGACAACATCATCTATTCACTTCATCCTCAAAAGGAAATGTTTCCATAATATTGAAATGACTCTACGGTTTTGAAAACAACCCTTCATACACCCATTACGAAAAACAACTCATGCTCTACTAGTTTTACAAGGTTTTCCAAAGCAAAACGAACCACAATGTCAAAAGAGGGTTTATGGGGTTTTATCCCTAAACGTGGAGAAGAAACCCTATCCAAAACAAGACATTCAACCCTAAGAGAGACTAAGTTAAGCGATTTACCTCTTCTCCGGCCTCTTTCTCGACTCTAAGGGTGCTCAACTCCTCAAACTGTTCCTTTCCTCTTTGTTTTTCGAAAAATAACCCTTATCCTCACTTGGGACGTTTATTTATGTTTTCAGAGAATCTCACCGTATTAAGTGTAATCGATTACACCATTATGGTGTAATCGATTACAGTGTGAAAAATGCACATATCTGATGTTTTTAATATGATGTAATCAATTACGAGTATAGTGTAATCGATTACATCATGAAAATTACACATGTCTGATCAAATATCAGCATGTAATCGATTACCAGTATCATGTAATCGATTACATCATGAAAAATTACACATGTCTGATCAGATATCAGCATGTAATCGATTACCAGGACCATGTAATCGATTACACTGTGTCGAAAGCCCAAAATTGTCATTTCTCGCTCAAGCGAGACTTCTAGAACTGATACTATAATTTTAAGGACTAAAAATTAGGATGTTACATTCCACACTCACAACATTCACACTCTGCTGTAGCTTAGGACAATACCTTCTAACATGCCCAACCTCCTTACTGTTAAAACAGTTAAGCGTCGTCCCAGAGCATAGGTCACCGATATGTGTTCGGCCACATTTGCCGCACAAAGATGGAGAGTTCAACTGTGATCCTCCAGCATTAGTATGAGTCTTCGGCCCATGCGAAATATGACCCCAACTACTCGTTGGAGGAGAGTAAGGCTTCCATTCCTCATGAAACACCTTGCCCTTCCCTTTTCCGTGTGAGAAGTTCCGTTGAGGGCCATAGTGTCGTGGAAGGTTCTCTTTTCTAGCAGCAGCGTCCCTCATCCACACATTATCCTCGTACATCCTACACTTGTTCACTAGTGTAGGAAAATCAAAAATTTCTTCGTAACCAAATGTCACTATGAGCTCAGGCCTCAACCTCATCTCAAACTTCACACATTTGGACCTCCCGTCCAACTCTAGTTCAGCATAAGGGCAATATCGGATCAATTCTTCAAATCTGGCCGAGTACTCCCCCATCGACATGTTTTCTTGCTCTAATTGCAAGAATTTCATCTCCTTCTTTTTTTTCAGGTCTACAGGAAAATATTTCTAGAGGAATTTACTCTTGAAAGCTCCCCACGTGATGATTTGCCCTTCGATCTCCATCTGCCTCCGGGTCATTTCCCACCAGTTCTCAGCCTCTTTCACCAGCATGTAGGTGGCGTAGGCCACTATCTGAGCATCAGAACAACTCATGGTCCTGAAGATTCTTTCCATTCCTTGGACCCATTCAATGGTTGCATCAAGAGCGAATCCACCTTGGAACTGACTAGGGTTCCTCCTGAAAAATTCATCCAGACCTCGGTACTTAGCCGACCCAGGTGGAACCAAGGGTTGCGAACTCGGACTTGGTGTCGCGTTCTGGTTCAGGTGCTGTAAGTTCTCGTTCATGTTCGTCAGCAGGGCAGCAATCTGAGCCAACAAGTCATTCTGACCCGATCCTTTTCCTCTTCCAGACATCTCCGTAACGAGTACCTGTTTATCTCTTACATTTGTCAGTAAACCATGTTTAACCAGACAAATCAACACATAACCACACAACAGTTCACTTAAACCACATAGTCAAATCAATTAGAAGTTAAAAGAAGAAAGTAAGGCCATACTCTAGGCCGTAAGACTAACTATGCTCTGATACCATATTGTAAGGACCCAAATTCTACCCTTCAATTTTTTTTTTCTTATTCTAATTCAATTCCATGCAATCACTCATAACTCACATTACCAATTTAATATCCTTACTTCAAAATCTTACTTCCCTCCTCACATTCATCCATGAATCAATACTGACACACATAATGATTCGACAGAAAAACATAATTCGTATTAATGCAGATTAGTAACTACCGCATACAACTAGCTATGAGTTTCCAAAATACCCATAGCTACACATATCCAGAGTTACACCCTCATATTAGCTAATATATATCCGTAGTTACATAATGTTCTAAACTATCAAATATACACTCATGTACAAAATAGTGCAATTAAATAATTCCAAAATATAATGCTCCCTAAGCTCCCCAAAAATGAGTTCCCCTCATGTCACCTGTTTATCTGCAATGAGATTATCAATGACAAGTACACAAACACACAAAGGAGTAAGTCGTTAATTCAATAAACATCATTATAAGATAATCCACATTAGAAAATGGTTAGTAAACCATTTTTGGAATTCATTTTGCTTTGCTGCATAACTTGAGCCAAAGTCGCTACACCCCTCAGGGTTAGCTAAAAATAGATTCTCATTTCTTTTAGAAGAAAACATGCTACATATACTCGAGCCGGAGTTTTGCTTATATACTCAAGCCAGAGTTTCGCTTATATACTCAAGCCAGAGTTTCACTTATATACTCAAGCCAGAGTTTCGCTTATATACTCAAGCCAAATTTTCGCTTATATAGTCAAGCCATATTTTCGCTTATATACTCAAGCCAGAGTTTCGCTTATATACTCAAGCCAGAGTTTCGCTTATATACTCAAGCCAGAGTTTCGCTTATATACTCAAGCCAGGGTTTCACTTATATACTCAAGCTAGAGTCGCTAACCATTCATGGTCATCTAAAAAGACATTTTCCTTTCTTTGATATCACCATTTCTCGCTTCCCGTGAATTTACACCCGCTTTAGTATAAACACACCCATATATGTTTATACTAAACGCGTAGTTCACAACTCAATCAGCACATAACCAGAAAATACACACATTTTCCATCTCCCGTAAATCTATGCCTACTTTAGTATTAACACACCCATATATGTTTATACTAAATGCGTAATTCACAACTCAATCATTGCATAACCAGAAGATACACACGTTTTCCATTCCAAATGCACAATTAATGACTTATCCTTACCTTGGTGAGTGTTGGGGTTGGTTCTTGGCAACTTCACAAGTTCCACCGACACCGCTGCCAACTCTAGGATCTTTCTTCATTTCCACCATATAACACAATGTTAGTCGTTTATTCCAAATATCACATAAACAACTTATATTGCATTATTTAACTATACAAGATATTTCATCATATTTTCAATGTTGCTAAACTACTTTCATCATAAGTTTACAACCATTCAAAACATACATAATCATCCCATATTTCATCATTAGAAAGTAAACTCATCTTCTACCTCTAGCATTTTACCCATTTTAACCACATTTTCTCTTTAGGGTTTTGGGGTTTTCATGAATCAACCCACAACCCTTTCCATTCTTGAAATACTAACTCTAAAAACAACATAAAATGAACCATAACTCAAAAGGATGAGTTTCCATGGTTTTCTTTATTTTGAGAAGAGATCCAACATACCCAAAAATAAGTTTTAAAGAGAAGAAGAAAGTTAGAATCAAGAGTTTTACTTCTTCTCAAGCTCTTAGATGAGTATTGAAGCTTCTTGTCATTGGAAAAGCTCTCTTCTCAAACTTCTCTTCTTTTCTTAACCCTAAAATGTGTTTGGAGTTTCTCATTAAATGTTGTCTTGTCGGGTTCTCGCTTAAGCGAACTCTTTCTCGCTCAAGCGAGAAAATCCCGCCTATTTTAAAAAATTCAGATCTGACCCTCTCACTCAAGCGAGAATCTCACAGTCTCAACAGTCCTAAAATGTCATTTCTCGCCCAGGCGAGACAACTCTCGCTCAGGCGAGAATCCTCCAGTATAGCCCAGGATTTACCCTCCCACGTGAGCCTTTCTCGCCCAGGTGAGCCTTTCTCGCACAGGCGAGACTCACTCGCTCAAGCGAGAATCTCAGGACTAATACTATAATTTCAAAGACTCAAATTTAGAGTATTACATTAATTGGGAAAATATATCAAATGGAACATACAGAACAATCAACCATGTCTGTTCAATTATAGTACCAACAAGTATGAACTTTGTAATTGTATGTTGCAATGTAATCATTATTAATAAGCGCATCATATAAAATATGCGGAATTAATTAAGATAAAAAATATGTGCAATGATTGTGTAAGAATTTTATACATTATCATAACATCATCTATTATTTATGTTTAATTATCATTGACTCTTCAAAAATAATAATACAAATGGACAATAGATAATGTGTCGACTGTGTATAAATTTCTAAACTGATGATGCATTTATGTATTATACTCATGAAGTAATTAAATAAATTTGATATAAAATATTGCTTTACCTATTTCTTTCCATTTGTAATCATTATTAATCAATATATTTGATTGATGAGAAATGAGATTGAATTTGCTAGCTCAAAGGGTGATCATATAGACTAATTAAGGTTATTAGTATATCTAAATGGAAGGCTTCTTTTCCAATCAAGTATATGAGAATGATAATGACTTTAAGAATGGAATGTTACTAATTAATTAATGGTGTATTTCATAATGGAAAGAATTTAGATTTGATGATGAAATTGGAGTAGATTGTTCAGAAAGTAAGATTAATTTAGAGACAAAAAGCTTTTAAAAAGTGCATTATTGGTTATATGTTATAAATTATGGTTATGGTATAATATTTCAATCAACTATTATTTTACATATGTCTCCATAACTTTGGGATTATAATGGATGATTTCCCTCTCATGTTGTCAAAGCATAAACTCTCAACCATATGAACATTATTCATCATAATATAATATGTTTATAAAGGGAGCCCATAGAATGCCCATAGCATTATTCATCTAAACATACACTTTGAATCCATAAATCTTGCATCCATATTACTTGGTCCAAGTTCACAATAAATCATAATTCATAAGCAAAAAACTGTCCAATAAATCATATCCTTTGCATGATTGCATATTACACCTACTGATAAGTTGGAGCAAAATAAAAAATAAATAATTTGTTTTAGACAATATGGTTCATTAATAGATCAAGGTTAAATTAAATTCATGCAATTAGTTAGGGTACCATTTAATTACAGGCAGACGGGGTGCTAATACCTTCTTCAATCCTAATCAACTCTTGAACTCATAACTCTAATATGAAAGACCAATTTTATCCAATTTGGCCTCAATTCGAGTTTTCCACGTTTGAACCTCAAAATACGTGGTGGCGACTCCTAAAGATGTCATGAGTCAAATACTACATTAATATATCAATAATGTGTTAGTGTGATAGTGTAATGTTTCTACTAGATCCCTAGGTAGACTAAAAGGTTATAGATTTCATAAAGTTAATTAATGTTACAATTACTTATTAATAAAATAGATTTTGTAGGTTTAAATCATTTGTAATACCAAAATTTTGATTTTAATCTCTAACAAGAAATGTCGCTCTTAGGAACCGAATCCTTGATCTTTTGGTCTATCTGAGAATCTAGTGGGGTCTTAAACCATGAGGTCAACATCTTGTTGGTATATTAATGTAGTACTTGACTCATGACAAAGAGCATTAAACATACTTATTCTCATTTTCAACTCTATACAAGTACAATCAGTTGGACAAGAAAATGGGTAAAGAGATTTTTTCTTGGTATATTCACTTGTTTGGCACAAGAGAAAGATGATAGAAAAAGAAGCGAAATGAGTTTTTTCTTCTCTTTTACGTTTGTTTGGTT
Organism: Lupinus albus; assembly: GCA_009771035.1. Taxonomy (NCBI): domain Eukaryota; kingdom Viridiplantae; phylum Streptophyta; class Magnoliopsida; order Fabales; family Fabaceae; genus Lupinus; species Lupinus albus. The sequence continues at coordinate 2,446,071 of CM020016.1, forward strand.
GGGTAGAAAAGAAGAAGAGAGAAATAAAATTATTTGTAAATATAAAAATTATTATTGAAACAAACATAAGATAACAATATTATTTAAATGAACATAAGATTACAATATTGGTTTTTTTAATAATTGAATAATGATATGATAGAATATTATCATATATATTATTTTAATTATTAGTTTTAAATTACTAGTCAATATAAAAAAAATCAATAATTATAACAATAATGATTATTAATTAAATATAAAACTAGGATATTAATTATTTGAGAATATTATTGACATTTTGGGTAAAGTTACTTCTTCTCCTCTGAAGTTCTTTTCTTGAGTGGAGAGAAATATTTTTTGTGGTATTCACACATATTTTTACTATTTCCCTTTGTTTTCTATCCTCTCAACCAACAAAATCTTTAACTTCCACTCCCTCTTTTCGAACTCTACTCTACCGAACAAAGAGTAACTTGCCTCTGCCTCAATGGCCAACTTTGCGACACAACAATACTATAATATACCTAAAACAAAACAATACACATGTCAATATTCTCGCAGAGTAAAGACCAAAAAAATTATATTTATTTCGATATATTTCCTCCTTAAAATAAAAATTAAAAATAGCAAAACATAAATGAGTAATTAAATTAGAAAATATAAAATAGGCGGTGATCTCATCCCCAAAGATTTATCATTAAAGAAAATATCCAAAACACACCCAAATAAGTCAATATTATAATATTTATAATAATATAATTTATAATATTTTTTAATAATAATATAATATTTAGTATTATAAATTTATTTAAAATATATTTTTTAATAAATTTCTCCTTTGGTATAGTAGTGTAATGTCCCACTAGATTTCTAGATAGACCAAAAGGTCAAAGATTTCATAAAGTTCATTAACAGTACAATTACTTATTAATAAAATAAATTTTGTTGGTTTAAATCTTTAATAATACCAAAATTTTGATTTTATTTTCTAATTTTGATTTTAGTTTTTTGTTTTAATTTATTTCATTTAATTTGTAAACAAATATATGACTATACCAATACCATATTATTACATGGTATGAATATATTTATTTAAAAAGAAAGCAGTTACATTTAATTAAAATATTTGAAATGATTAAAATATTTCTACTCATCAATTAATGAAACACTTCAGTCCTGACATGTGACCCTCTCTCCAACTCATGAATCCATTGAACGTATTATCCAACAACTTAAATATCCCTGCAGTATTTTATTCCCCCAAATGGGAGCCTTCCGCGACTCGAACACGTGACCTTAGGGACAGATAGTCACTATTCCCGTGAGTCTCTATCATTAAGGTATTTATTATTCTTTATATATATGTATTGATAAATTGGCCAAAACTTATTCAGTTTTTCCACTTCAAAAAATGATGATGGTTGGATTAAGCAGCCATACCCTATTCTTCTCTCTTTTATTACTTTTTGCCTCTCTTATGGCTGTTAGTGAAGGACAAAGTGTTTACATAAGGAATGATTTGGGAAATAGTTTTGCTCTTAACATTCATTGTAGATGGGAAGGCAATGACGTTAGTGCTTTCGGTGAACAAGGATTTTATTTTCCTATTAATGCAAAGATTTGTAGTACTCCACCAGCCTTTTGTACCTTACATGGAATGGTCAATCACATGTGTTGGAAGTATTCAATCCAATAAGAGATTGTAAACTGGGCAAAGATATCAAATGGAGCATACAAAACAATCAACCATGTCTATTCAATTACAGTACCAACAAGTATGATCTCTGTAACTATAGATACAGTTGATATGTTGCAATGTACTCATTATTAATAATCGCATCATATAAAATATGCGGAATGAAATAAGAGAAAAAATATATGCAATGATTGTGTAAGAATTTTATACATTATCATAACATCATCTATCATTTATGTTTAATTATCATTGACTCTTCAAAAATAATAATACAAATGGATAATAGATGATATGTCAACTGTGTATAAATTTCTAAAATGATGATGCACATATACTGATGAAGTAATTAAATAAATTTGATATACAATAATGCTTTACCTATTTCATTCCATTCGTAATCATTATTAATCAACATATTTGATTAATAATCAACATATATTTGAGAAATGAGATATTTGATCAAAAAAATCAACTTGATGATGAAATTGGAATAGATTGTTCAGAAAGTAAGATTAATTTAGAGACAAAAAGCTTTTAGAAAGTGCATTATTGGTTATATGTTATAAGTTATGGTTATGATATAATATTTCAATCAACTATTATTTTAAATATGTCTCCATAACTTTGGGATTATAATGGATGCATTCTCTCTCATGTTGTCAAAGCATAAACTCTCAACCATATGAGCATTATTCATCATAATATAATATGTTTATAAAGGCCCATAGAATGCCAATAGCATTATTCATCTAAACATACACTTTGAATCCATAAATCTTGCATCCATATTACTTGGTCCAAGTTCACAATAAATCATAATTCATAAGCAAGAAACTGTCCAATAAATCAAATCCTTTGTATGATTCTTTAGTCATGGTGACATATTTAAGCCATAGGGTTAGGCCTTTAATTCGCTCGATCCGTATTCAAAACGGCATGACCAGAAAGGACAAGAAGGCGATGGAGGTCCTCGCACCTCCGGCCATGGTGGATTTAATAGCTTCAAATTTGGAGATACGTGAATTTATGTTTTTTTATGTTATTATTTATAACTTAATTTTAATTAGAATTAAATTTTTAATGAGTGGTCACAATTTTATTGGTTATATGTGCTATGAATGCTTGAAATATGTTATTACATTAGTCTCACATCGTCTAGTATTGAAATAGAGTAATCAATGTTATATATTGGACTTAGGTCCCTTGTTGTAATGTGCACTAGATATAAGCACCAAATAGAAACACTCATGGACACTTGGGCCTATGGGTGTGCTAGGGTTTGTAATCCTTATTCTCGAATAATATCTTGGTAGCCGCTCAGCGCTCTCGGTGACGTAGGCACAATTGGTCGAACATCGTTACCAAATTCTGTTTCTTCTCTTCTATTTATCCTATGCATTATTTGATTGCTTGTGACCAACGTTGTGCAACGATCGCTTTCGCTGCACCAGTATCAGAGCCAATTGGTAGATGGCTCTTATCCCAGGTGCTAGATAATGACAAAAGAGGGTGAAGGCATGTTTGTTAGACAATGTGCGTCAAAAGTACAATGCAATGATAAAGGAGATGAGTTGAAGGTGAAGAAAACATGGCAGAACTATTGTGGGACGATATATGTTGATCCAGAACCCCAGAAGTTCATATATTGGATAGGATCAAGGTGGAGATAGGGACTCAAATGTTGTTGAGTTTGGCCATGAGACATGTATTGACAATATATCTCTAGATGTTGAGAGAATAATCTCATTTGAGATGAGAAGTGGAATATCCTAATGGCGTGTCTGAGACATCATAGTGAAGGATATTAATTGTTAGTAAATCCACAAAAGCATAGAGTCGTCGACTGACTTTGATGCATGGTGTAACATGGGCATTGGTTTTGATGCAAGTTGTAACACGGACATTGGAAGATATGCAAGGTGTGACATGGGCATTGGCTTGGAAGCAAAGGTGTGACACGGGCATTGGTTAGCTTTACACAAGGTGTGTGCTATAGGTATACTCCTTATGATGGAGTATGATAGTTCTTTTGAACTATGATTGTCGGGCTAGACAATGGTGGTAGTGGTTAAGGCTTTCCAAGGAAGATCCAAAGTTCAGCTTGACTGAGTATTGAAGAGGACAATTGTTGGTGAACTTTTGCGTAGAGGTTCCATATATCGAAAGACTTCCTAGCAATTGATGGTTAGGCAGCGTGTTCCATTAGATGGCAGTACGGGAATGTGCGCTAAAGTTTGGAGAGCTAAGCTCTGGGTAACATCGTCAAGGATACTCTCAGAAGGTTTATGCTGAAGGGGAGCAAACTCTTATGTAGAGGATTTCTTAAAGAGAATTATACATGAGCAAGGTGAAGTTAGATATTCGCTAACGTGGAGAATCTTGTGTAGATTTCCTAAGGAGCAATATATTCGTCTATTTCAATCATGGTGGAGATTGTTGTGAATGCTTGAAATATGCTATTACATTAGTCTCACATCGCCTAGTATTGGAATAGAGTAGAGTAACCAATGGACTCAGATCCCTTGTTGTAATGGAACTTAAGCCCATAGGTGTGCTAGAGTTTGTAATCCTTATTCTCTAATAATATATTGGTAGCCGCTCAGCGCTCCCGGGGACGTAGGCACAATTGGCCGAACCTCATTAACAAATTTTTGTTTTTTCTCTTCTATTTATCCTATGCATTATTTGATTGTTTATAACTAACGTTGCGCAAGGATCGCTTCCGCTGCACCAACAATCTCTACATATGTGTGGTCAAAATTTAATGTGTGGTCAAGTTTAACCCGAATCACCAATAACCATAGCTTCCATCTACTTCAAGAGTAAACATATTTTACTGATTGAGAGATATATGAGATTATTAATTGAGGACTTTCTATAATCATATATGAATAAACATTATTTACATTAATGGAGAGACAAATATATATTTTTCTTTCTTTTTAATGACAAAAATGTAATTTCATTATAATTAGAAGAATAAATGTCATTAGAAAATTTATTTTCCTTTATTTTTGAAAGGAAAAATATACACTAATATTACCACTACTACATTTTTGGTCTCCAGCAACGCCTCCGTTCTCTAGAGTTTTAAAACCGTTGTCTTAAAATACATTAGACCACAGTTTTTAATGGTGTTGTCTTATTTGATAATTTTTTACATTTATATACCACGGCTTCAAAACCGTGGTCATAGAGTATATTAGACAACAGTTGTTTGACAATGGTTATTTGATAATTTTTGCTTTTTGACAATGGTTTTCGGCCGTTGTCATAGGCCAAAAATGTTGTAGTGTATAAATTATAATTGGTACTTCCAACTAAACATTCTCATGCATTGATACTTTCAAATACTATATCACATACTATAATTTCTTAAAGTGAACATGACCACTTAGAGCGAAGGAATTTATACCCAACTACTCAAGGAAATTAGAATCATATAGATAAAATCGAATAATACTAACTTTGGGAATCTCATAACGGTTCTGGATACAGATTTTGAAGAATCCCTTCACTTTCCATACCCATAGGGCCAAATATATACATATATGATTGTCGAACCTTACAACTATTATTATATTCCATGAATCTGATGCAGGGACCAAATTGATAATGAAATCGATAAACTCATCTTTCTCCACCTCAACCTAGCTAGCATCATACTTGCAAGATTAAATACACCCAACTAAAATAGAAATGATTAAATATGAATGATCGACTTACAATAATAGTATATAAAACTCATACAATGGGTAACTAAATTCAAATAAACTCTTTTTTCACTTCGAAAATTGGTTATTGGCCCGTTTTGACTTTGTACTTCACAATATCCGCATTGTATTACGTACGTATTCCACAAACATAATTTAAGATTTTGTCTTGCTAATGATCTATACTCATATCAGGATATGGAAGCTATCTGACATTGGGATCTATAAATCTTTTCTGATGAACGTACAGGAACACCTTCTTTGGATTTGCCACAGTCAAGCTCCCTTATATCGTTGCACTCGATTCTATTATATAATGATTTTTTAAACTTTCCACATATATATATATATATATATATATATATATATATAGAATAAAATCCTCCTGGGTAACTAAATCAAACTGGGTATTAGAATTTGGTAGCCTAAGCATATCTTCCAATTTTGTAGTATTATGCTAAGAGTAACAATCCATTCTTGACTTAATGTGTCAGTTATAATACATATGAACACATTTTAAAGAGAAGAGTAACTAAACTCAAGAATGAGTTAGATTATAACTTGGTACAGATATAAGATAATTATGAAATAAAATAAAATATAGAGAAAATAAGATGAACCCATGCAAACTAAATGCTAAATGACATTGTGATTTATCTCAATTTCCTTTATGTTTCTTCATAAAAAATGAAGAGTTTTCCTTACTTAAATACCAAATTTCTAATATATATATATGGTAATTTCTTTTTGGTATAACTAATGATATTTTCTTACCATATGTGTAAGAAACTAATTCATTTTAAAATTTCATGACTATCCCTCTCAACAAACATCGCTCATAGGAATCAAAACATTTGACATTTGTCAGTATAATAAAGATGTATGGCTATCATATGAACAACTATGCAGATGACACATGGTATTATTAGGGCCTCTGACTTTGCATAATGCTCTTTCTATTTTGATAGTGGATTCCATTCTCTTGACATATTTTGTCGACAACAAAGCAATGGTTTTGTGCTATTTGCCTCAAAAAAGTTTGCATATATTAACATTAGAAATGTTCTTTGGTGCTCAAATTAGGACCGAAAGCCTAAAAACATTATACAATGTTCTTATTCCAGCATTGTTTTTCTTGTACAGACACCTAAGAGATTTGGATTATAAACTTATCATTTACAGTATCTTGTTAAATATTGCAACTTGTTCACTGCATTAGCAATGTCACCATTTACCAAATGATATGGTTGGATTTCCCTTATCCAATAAACAAATATCTGAAGGAACTTTCTTTCTCTCTCATATCCATTTCACTAAATAATTATTAGTATTTTGTTTTTATACTATACTTTTCAAGCTTATATAATGCAACCCAATATCCTCACCAGCACTATAAATAAGAGTTGACGAAATCACAAAAATTCACAAGCTTCCTACATTCATCTTATATATATATATTTGATTCATTTCCATAACCTAAGTTTTAATTAACTTTGTAGTAATGGATAGAGTAAGAGATTTGGCATCAAAGAAAGCAGCAGTTATATTTACAAAGAGTTCATGTTGCATGTGTCATAGCATCAAACAACTATTCTATGAGCTTGGAGCAAGTCCTGAAGTGCATGAGCTTGACAATGATTCATATGGAAAAGAAATGGAATGGGCTATAAGAAGTTTGGGATGTAACCCTTCAGTTCCAGCAGTGTTCATAGGTGGAAGATTTGTAGGTTCATCAAAAGATATGATTTCTCTTCATGTTGATGGTTCTCTCAAACAAATGCTCATGGATGCAAAAGCCATTTGGCTTTAGTTAACACTTAGTTAATACTCAAAGAAGCTCCATATACTGAAGTGGTGTGTAAGGAGCTATGATACTATTTGCAGACAATGTTTAATATAGGATACCTCATCTTTTTGTTGAGGATCCTGTTTAGAGTGTATGAAAACAAGTCTGTAGAAAAAAGCTGTTATTTTTTTCACTTTCTGAAAGGCTAACTATAGCTAATGTTTACCATGTAATATGAAACTTGATCTTGCTATTCAATAGTTAATGCAACTACTTCTGTTGTTCAAATTTATATACATGTGTTATGTATATTAAGGTATGTTGCAATAGATTGTAATCCTATTTTTAAGAAGATATTGATGATCGTTCAAGAAATCTTGAAACAATAACAACAAACACAAATCCTTATTTTATAATACAGAGTGGTAGTCACTCAACGCTTCTCGGAACAGATGCATAATTGGTTGAACCTCATTAATAAATTATTTGTGTTACTCTCTTTTCTTTATATTCTCTTTTAATATTTTATTGTTTGCTTATTCCCAATAATTGGTATCACATGGCTCTTAACCTATATGTCAAATTTGATGTGGGAAAGTTCGATGTAATTGGTTATTTCGGATCGTAGCAAATGAGGGTTAATGATGTGTTGCTTGAATAATGTATTTTGTCCATTATCTTTTATAGTCTTTTTCTTTCTAAAATCAATCTAGGTGTATTCATAACTCTGAGAAACCATATCGTTCAACCACCATTGTCCTATTGTCGAGCGTCCATCACACCACCTACAGGTGAGTAGGACCCGATCCTATATGTTTACTTGGTTTGATCCGATCAAGATCGAACCCAAATAGGGACGACTCTCATAGGGTCTAGGGTCAGGTTCAAAAAATAGACTTGGTCAATATTTAGGGTTGGGTAGGAGACAAGGATGACCGGACTCGACCATACCATGATCACTTGTTCATCATATATGTATGTGTCTTTATTCAATTGTGTATAGAGTAATGACATCTCTTTGGTCAAATCATTGATTCTCTAATTTTTTCATTATATACGCATGATTAACAATATATATACATATATTATTTCATATGTCATATTACATATCCATAATAATAAGTAATATTGAGAAGACTTTATCTAAAATCGGTATGCATTATATTTAATTGAGTCTATAGTCGGGTTTGGGTTCAAAGGCTGACTCAATCGACATTTGGAGTCCGATTAGCTTTGGGTCTAGAGTTATGTCCGGGTTCAAAAAAATAATCTGACCAACACCTAGGGTCTAATAAGGGACAAGCCTTATGTGACCCATGCTCACCCTTAACACCACCGTCAAGCATTTGCAACAGTACCATTGCATACTGTTAGCCCCCACTGTGGCTTTCTCCTTTAGACAAATAAGGTTTCCTATCTGTAGTGTTGGGTATTCCAAGTGTGAAAAAGAAGTTCCACATTGTATAGAAGTTGTAAGTTGAAGATCATATAAGTGAATGAACCCATATACCTAATGACTTAAGGTTTTGGGTCAAGATGTAGTGTCAAGTCCACTTATATGTTTATTTCATTTAACCCATGGAAGAATGTCATTGTCCATGGATGAAGATCTCCCAACAAGTGGTATCAGAGGCGATGGTTTGACAACTCAACAGATTATTAAAGTGACAAGTGGTCGATAGATCCACGAGGATCCTTGTGTCAAAAGTCTTCCTCGCAAGTGGTTAAGGTGGTGTGTTCTATTGATGACAAGACAAGCCAACGGCAGCACAAGTAGATGAAGAGCTTAACTCTAGTGTATTCAATACTCGAATGAGGATAACTTACACTTGAGAGGGACATGTTGGGTATTCCATGTATGAAGAAGAAGTCTCACATTGTGCAGAAACGAATGAGTTGAATAACATATAAGTGATGTATCCATAGACTTGAGGGAGGGGATCCACTTACTCCAAGAGTAAGTGGAAAAAACCTACTTCACATCTTAGCCATCTATTATTGGAAAATCCAATAGTTTAGATCTACTCACTAATTCAAGCCATTGGATTTTCAAGAATGAATGATTATGATGTGGAATAGGTTTTTTTCACTTACTCTTGAAGTAAGTAGATCTCTTCCCTAGACTTAATACCTTAAAATTTTAATTTAGATCAATATGTGGTGTTAAGTTCACTTATATATTATAGCCCAAAGATGAAGATCTCCACACAAGAAACAAGTAGGTCATGTGTGAAGAACCCACCACTCCAATCCAACCACAGCGGCCAGTCACTCTCAAAGGCTGGAGGTCATGGTCAAGAGTTTGATGTCTTGATTTTATTTGGTTTCATATAGATAACTTTAAGTGTTTGTCAATTCAATTAAACTTAAGAGTAAAATTGCACTTTTTCTTTATTGTGTAGCTGTGGTTTTAGGGAAATGATATGGAAGAATAGCTTCACCTTTAGTTTGGTGTGTTTGACCTTGAAAAAAGGGAGTATGAGCCTTTATATAAAACACATGCCAAAAGTTGAGTATATTAAGGAAATGACTTTGAAGAGATACTTTATTTAAAAAAGTTTTATATCCTATTTGTATGAGTGTACCCTATTCATGTGTACCCATATGTTAAATATTAATTTTTAAGTAAAAATTCAAGGTTTTATTTTTTTTACACTAATAGCAATTAAATTCTTCTACATAATTCTTGAAGCATAAAATAACCAATTTGCTCATCTCCATTTGTAGATATAGATTCCTAATTCAAGTTAATTAACTTTTGAAGCATTATCTAAGCCAACCCCACTTTTAGATATATGAACAGCAATGAGCAAACTAAATCTCAGCCAGAATTCTTATTCTCAAGTTCACATTCTAATCTCCCCTAGCTATACTATATTAACACAATCATATATATATATATATATATATATATATATATATATATATATATATTATAATTCTCCTAAAGTGAACATGACTACTCAAAGAAAAGGAATTTATACCCAACTACTCAAGGAAGTTGGAATCTTATATCAATAAAATTGAATAATACTAACTTAGGGAATCTTATGACACACTCCCCACAGTTTTGGAACATTTTTTAGGACTCCTTCCTTTCCCTTACCCATAGGGCCAAATGTATATGCATATATGATTGCCACACCTTACAATCGTTTTTGTAATCTGGGGACTAAAGTGACAAAGTGAAAATGAACTGGATAAAACTCTTATCTCTCTCCACATCAACCAAGAAACATAGCATCTCATATTTAAAGGGATGGAGTGCAACCGATAGCCTTAGTTTCAACCACTGGAGAGTTCCATTGTTACTGAGATATGAGAAGAGTGGAGAATCACAAGTGAGACATCACGTCTTAAACCAAAACCTTAAGACATTAGTTACATGCATGAGTATTTTCCACTTATAAGCTATTTCACTCATCCAATGTATCACACTTGAATAAACCTAAGATAAATGGAAAAAAATGTATATTGTTAGAGTTATTTACCATATAAAACTAATACAAGTGTAACTTATATAAATGATTATATAAATGAATAGTGAAAAATATTGGAAACGTGTATAAAACTTTATATTGATATCTTACACTCATATGTAATGTTAAGTGTGAAAGTTAACTTAAATAACAAGGATAATTAAGTATTTTTTAACCTTAAAAGTCTATATAAATGTAATTCATAATATCTATTGAGGGACAAAGATCATATGTCCCAGAATTTCTCTGTCCCCTCTGTCCCTAACTAATCAAACTTCATAAAATGATATTAAAATATTAATTTCTGATTTTCTTTATTTTTATTTTTAATTGAATGAAACATTCTGATTGGTTTGGTACACAAAGTGATACATGAATGGGAACATGTGATCCCCATCCATCTATTGAGTCAAATATTTGCACCAAATCCTACATTCCTATGATGTATGCTTTTATGCTATTTCAGGTGATTAGAGGCTGAAAGGAGAAAAAACTATCAAAGGTGATCGTAATTCTAATCAGAATCTTTGAAGATAAAGAAGCATTATTCACCTAATTTTAATCATAATCTTTGAAGATAATGATTCAACCATCTAATCCTAATCAGAATCTTTGAAGATAAGGACTTAACCACCTAATCCTAATCAGAATCTTTGAAAATAATGACTCAACAAACAGCTAATTCTAATCAATATCCTCGAGATAAGGAAAAGATATGGAAGATTAGAATAGATTAGGAGAGTAGCTATGGATTGAGAGAATCACTGAATCATTGATCATCACTAATCACCACTCATATGAGAAAATATTATGATTGAAACAACAACCACTCTAGGAAGCTATAAAGAAGAAGAATGTCAATCAACCAGATGGTTATAGCTTCCATGGAAATGAGTAGTAAACTCATTGTTCTTCCTTAATTATTTTTATTATTAATGATTGTTTTGGTTTGATCACTGAATACATGATATAAGGTTTAAAGATAAGTAATGGGAATTTTCATATTTAAGCTAGACCTAGAATATATCAACTAGTAACATAGTGATGCCTAGGAATATGATTGATTGAAGTAGTTATTCTAATACCCATATTGATTATTCTTATTATTAATGATGACATGCCCATTTGTTTCAACTTACAAAATAAGTGATTTTGGATTGTATAACACAAGTGATTTACCGTTTTTATAGATTTTGGTGTAAATCAACTTTGTGTGTTTAGTTAAAATTAAAATCATCAATTTTATTGTGCTCAATGTTTTGTGTCATGTTTATCTTCTTCCACCCAATATTATTTGGAGTGGAATGGACGGTCTGATCAGCCTAATCATGTACTGAAACGAGTACATACAAATTAAGAAATCGTCTAGTTAGTCAATTTGATCGAACTGTATTAAACAACTTTATTACACATTGTTCTTATTCCAACATTGATTGATTAAGGACACCTAAGATTTGAATTATTAGCATATCATTTACAGTATGATGCTATATATTGCAACTTGTTCATTGCATTAGCAGAGTCACCATCTACCAAATGATAGAGGGAATTCCCTTATCCAAACAAATATCTAAAGGAACTTTCTTAATTTCTCTTTCATATCCATTTAACTATAAACAATTAATAATATTTTGTTTTTCTACTATACTTTTCAGAAGATTATGGATGTGAACATGATCCTCTATTCTAAATAGACTATATCTTTCTGTCCTCATCCAATACAATTGTATTAAATAATATAAATTATTATTTTATATTTTTATAACTTTTTATTCCAATTAAATAACACATTGTGATTGGCCCGGAACATTACAGGGGACACCAAATGAGAGAGCAAATCTAGTTCATAGGCAATGCAATTCAACCCAATATCCTAACCAGCCACTATAAATAAGAGTTGATGAAATCACAAACTTCACCAACACAATATATTTGATTCATTCTCATATATCCTAATTCCTAAGTTTAACTTAGCAGAAATGGATAGAGTGAGAGATTTGGCATCAAAAAAAGCAGCAGTTATATTTACAAAGAGTTCATGTTGCATGTGTCATAGCATCAAACAACTATTCTATGAACTTGGAGCAAGTCCTGAAGTTCATGAGCTTGACAATGATTCATATGGAAAAGAAATGGAATGGGCTATAAGAAGTTTGGGATGTAACCCTTCAGTTCCAGCAGTGTTCGTAGGTGGAAGATTTGTAGGTTCATCAAAAGATGTGATTTCTCTTCATGTTGATGGATCTCTCAAACAAATGCTCAAGGATGCAAAGGCCATCTGGTTTTAATTAGTTAATACTTAAGGGTCCATTTGCGGTTTAAGTTTTGGATGAGAAGGAAGAGAAATGGAAGACTTCAGAGTCATCTTATAAGTGTATTTCATGACCCTCGAGTCTTCCATTTTACTCCAAAACTCAACTCGAAAACGGGCCATTAGTGATATGTAAGGAGCCGTGATAGTACTTGTCGACAAAGTTCAATCAAGGACACCTCTTCTTTTTGTTGAGGGTCCTGTTTTTAGAGGGTATAATAGCTAATTGGTACCATGTAATATGAAACTTCATCATGTATACTATAGTTAATGAAACTACCTCTGCTGTTCACTTTTAATTTTAAAAACCTTAAGAAAAATGCTTCAATAACCCACTTAATTTAATTCTTATTTTCATTTTAATGATAAACTTAGTTTTCCATCAAAATTTCACCTACTTAACAAAAAGGAGTAATCTCATACTTGTCAAGGTTTCATCTCAACACCAATTGGCAATGAGAGGTATAGCAGACGAAGTGGTACTTACTTTCAAACAATACTCACTATTATTCCATGCGTTTAAGGGATAACTAGGATTTGATATTCCTCACCTCTCAATTTGGGTTCCTGATTCTAGGGATAATCATCCAAGAGGTCCAAACTTTGTAGTAAGCAATGTGCATGTTACCCTCCTATCACTTTTTATCTCCTTTATTATTCCTTCATTATGATGTCGCTCGATCTATGTAGCCGACCCTACCTAATAGCTTGATCTATTTAGATAACTAGGAGTTGTAGTAGTAGTATTCCTCCACATCCACAAAGCAGGATATATAATTTTCCTAAATGACTTCCCTCTTCTCATATCCCGTTAATGATGGAACTCCCCGATGGTCAGAGGCTCCCTTGTCGAATTCTGGTGCAGGAATAACTTTCTAAAATAGTTTATCTGCATGCATGAGCATTATGTGCAATCAAGCATGCACAATATAATATGCATATAGTCACATACATCAGATATGTATATGAAATTGGATGCTGTTTGTAGCATACAATGACACATGGAACTCTTTTGTTGGGTGGTTAAAGGAAAGGGAATTATTTCCCTCTTCTTCTGAAGTGTTATGTAAGCATTGCATATATGAAGAATCTTAAATTAAGCTTCTTATGTGTGAAAGAATCATACAAGTTGGTGGGTGCAACACAGAATCTCAGAGCAACCGAAAGCCATTTCTGTCTCAATCTCTCTGCATAAGGATTCATAGCAGATGATTGTAAGAATCTGATATAAATTGACCATCATCCACTTGTATTACCTATTGAATCTTGATACAGAGCAAACATCTTTTACTGTTTTCATAAATCTGCACATAGTTTAACAAATCGTTAATTCGCGGTACGCGTTTTCGACTAGGGAAGATTGTTGATTGCACTTAGTCACAGAAAGATAATGTTTTTCATTTCTTTATGTTGAAGCAAATCCAATATAATTGAGACATATGCTTGTTAATATATCTTCCAACTTGTTCAATATTATAGACACTTAGTAGAAAGGCATCTAAATTCTAAAAAGCAAGACCTCTTTTGAATGTGCTTTGCTCATATGCTCAAAGAAAATGGTCCCTATAAATAGTCTAGTATACTAACTCATTCAACATAAACTCAAGCTTCATATAATTTTCTATTTCCAAATTCTCGACCTTAGACTGCCACAGCCGAATACAAACCATTGGATCGAATTTGTTTCGATTCGGTCCGATGGTTTGTGAATTCTAATAAGTCTAAGGTAATATTTACAATTACTTGATCAGTAAGTAACATCAGAATGGACAAGGTGATGAGGTTGGCTTCAGAAAAAGGTGTAGTGATTTTCACCAAAAGCTCTTGTTGTCTATGCTATGCAGTGAACATTTTGTTTAAAGAACTTGGGGTAAGGCCTATGGTTCATGAAATTGATCAAGACCCTGAAGGCAGAGAAATAGAGAAAGCTCTTTTAAGGTTAGGTTGTAGTGCACCTGTTCCAGCAGTATTCATTGGAGGGAAGTTAAGAGGGTCAACCAATGAAATCATGTCCCTACATCTTAGTGGATCATTGACTCATTTGCTGAAACCATACCAATCTTTATCTAGTTGAAAATAGGAACACTAAACATGTTGATGAATCCTTCACCTTGTTGAAAGAATAAAACTAAATTGAATCTGTAGGGTAGTAATGAACTTAGTATTGAATAGTCTATGTAGTAGTGTTGTAATATATCTAAGAGAATAATGTATCTTCTCGTATAAAGAAATAAGTTATTTCCTCCGGCCACTAAAATCGTGACATGTGTACCATTTAATCATTTTCTACAAAAATATTTCTAAAACTAAACAAAACAATACACATGTCATTCTTTTACTGGCAGATGGAGGAGATAAGTTATCTCCAGATATGAGGGGATTGTTTATTCTCTATATGTGTTTTCTAGCATCTGATTATTAGTTATAATGTAATATGATAAATATTGATAATGAAGTGTATTTATATATTGTGTATTTTTTGAAATTGTGGTTGCAGTCGCGATTGCAGTTACTGTGATTGCGGCCGTTGCGATGCTGATTGTGGCCGTCGCGACGCATTTTATGATTAAAAAATATTTTTGAATTTGATATAGTCTGATGCAGCCCAAATGCGGACTAATACGGTTGAATTGTGATCTAATACGGCCGCATCATTGTGATTAAATATTACAACTTAGTTGGAGTGTCACATATTCATAAGCTTCAAAAATCATGTCCACCCTTCATCTGCATATGATGAAGAAGATATTCTCTAAAAGAAGTTTAACTTTAAACTGCATCATAATTAAGCACGCTAACAGCATGCAAAGCGACAATGGTTTTGCTTGTCTCAATCTGTCTATGCATTCAATACAAAGGTCAAAATCAAATTGCATATTAACAAGATCTTCTTCATTAATAGAGACACATGTACTTGATTTTATTTGTATTTTTAATGGCAAAAATATTATTCTATTATATAAAAGGATAAAATGTATGTTGTGTTTTCCTTTGTTTTTTTGTATTACTTGTTTTTCTATTAATAGAATTTTTTTTTACTCATTACCTATAGTTAAAGACAAATTGTGCATGTCCTCATGTTAATCTCATATGGTAGAGTTTTGGATTAGTCTTTATTCTATGTTCTGTATATTGATTTTTTGGATGTACCTTTAATTTTCCTTAATAAAATATTTTACTTATAAAAAAACCAAAAAAGGTACTATGTGAAATAAAATAAAAAAGACATTTCACACTTTGAATATTGTTTGAAGGAGTAATATTGAGGCTACATAGAAAAAGAAAAATATTATCTTGGTATTTGGACGTGTGTTTGATGTTATACATAGTTTGTCCTAGATCTGGACGAAAGATGATAGTTATGTTTGGCATTCGACAACAAACCTAAAAACTTAGGGAGTCATAAGGTGGTTTGGTGGTTAAAGTGAACGGCTTAAGGAATAGAGCGAAGGAGGTTATGGGTTTGAGTCTAACTCATAGCAAATTTTAAAAAAATGAGTTATAAGATGGTTTGATGATTAAAAAGAAATGAGTGAAGGAGGTTGAGGGTTACAGTCGCGTCCACAACAAATACTAACATAACATACTAACAACTAACATTAGCGATCAAAAAAACAAAAGTAAAAACTTTGTTAAATCTCTATGATATGGATGAATGATGTGATGTATATGTTTAGTGCATGTGTTCAAAAGTTAACATGGAAATTCTCATCTTTCACGATCTAGTGCTATAGATTCTTGAACTTTATCTTAGATAAAGAAAGGTATTTCATTCCTTCCTTTTTTTTATCTTGAATTTTTCTTTATTCTCTTCTTTTTCCCCGCTAACAGCAGTTAATGTCGATTTCTTGGGAAAGCTTACTCTAGACTGAACAATATTTCATCAGCTTCATTTGGATCTTTCAACTCATACATGTTGATAGGGGTGAGTGTGGGTCGGGTTGGGACGGGTTAAGGTTTGACCTTACCTGGTCCTAAATGTTGTTCGGACCATTTTTCTGAACTCGAACTTGACCTTAGACCCGGAGTTAACTCGACCCTAGACCCAATTAAATATAATGTATACTCATTTTACGTAAAGTCTTTTAAATATTATTTATTATTGTGAATATGTAATTTGACATATAAAATAATATATGTGTATATATATTATTAAACATATACATATGATGAAAAATTAGAGAATCAATGATATTTTCGACCAAAAAAATATCATTACTCTGTATATATTTGAACAGAGCCACATACAAACATCATGAGTGAGTGACCATGGGACAGATCGGGACGGGTCATGCTTGGTCTCTACCCGACCCTAAATATTGACTGAGTCTAATTTTTGAACCCGAACATGACACTAGACCCGATGAGACCCGACCCTTTTATGGCCCGATCAAGATCGAGTCATACCGGGTGAGCAGGTAGGGTCGGGTCATACTCTCCCCTACATGTTGATACTCAATTTTAAAGTAAGGTTGCCCTAATATTTGTCCTCTTCTCTACCATGTTATTTCTATTTTTTTTATTTAATATTGAGTCAGACTCCTATCCACTAATTGAGATGACACTTATGTAAAAATGCATACAAAAATTCAAAGGATAATGACACTTATATTTTTTTAATTTACACTAAGATTATATTTTTACTTTTGAAAATATACTAAAAAATAGAATTGTTCTCTCTACTCTCTAATAATAATAGAGAAGAGTATGACCTCTTTAATATTTTGCTTCAATAAATTTCAACTCTCTTTCTTCCCAATTTGAATGTTATTTTTAGTTTGAACTCAATAACATCCAAATTGTGAAGTCGTTGAAAAGTGAAAGTTGTGAATAAGTTTTGTGGAGAAAGTGCAGACAAAATGTTACTCTTAACCAAATTAAAGAGAGAAAAACTTAAAGAGGCAATATAATAATTTTATGTTAATATTATTAAGCAAATTAACAAGATCAAAAAGATATATCTATTATTTATTTAGTATTTTTCATTGTTTAAATCTAATTGATGAATAAAAAGTATTTAAATGGTATTTTTCATATAAAAATCCCTAATTTTCGTCTCAAAATGAAAACACAAAAGTGCTATATAAACATATGTATATAAAAAAATCATTTAGCTTATTTATATCCACTATAATTGGTTATTTTAATTTAAACTATATTATTATAGATCACTTATGCTTAAATTGACCACATAGCACTAAAATTTATCTACTAGTTATATCTAAACATGGTTATAATAGGGTTAAATGATGATTATCTATCAATTATTCTATCTTATAGCCTTATTTACAGTTATGACTATTAATAAGATTAAAGTGTTTATGAGTGGAATATCTATGTATTGTTAATATAAAAATTTATACACAGTCAATATATTGTTTACCATTTATTTGTATTATTTTTTTTGAAGATACTTATTAAATTTGAATGATAAATGATACAATAATAATATATAAAACTCATACAATATTGGTACATATAAGTTCTTGGCTTTGTTGGGTTTGAACAAGATCATTCTAGGCTAAAATGACTCGGATGTATTTTATGTGCTTAAGCCAACCCTCAATAAAGTCAATATGTTTTACCAACTCTACTCACAACCTCTACAAATTAGCAAACCTACAACAAAAGGACAAACATCACTCAAAATTGATTCACCCAATAAAGTAGGGTAAATTATACTCACATCTTCAAAGTTTTAGTAAAATTGTACAAACTATTCATCTTTTTTTTAAACTTACATAAATCACATATAATTATATAACATTAAGTTGTAAGAACTGAAATTCTACCATTGAAATTTTTTTCTTTATTTTAATCCTTTCATGCATACATTCATCATCTTACTTTAATCTCTCATTAATCACTCCGTAAAACCACTTTTTAACATATTATGTTACCATGCATTTTATATTGTGGAAAAACATAATTCATTCAATTGAACCTTAGTGACTACCGCATACTACTAGCTATGGGTTTCCAAAATACGCATAGCTACGAATATCCAGAGTTACAATAAATCAGGTAAGTTATATATCCATAGTTACAAAATATTTACAGTAATCCAATAAACACTCATGTACAAAATAATGCTAATAAGTGAAACCAAAACATAAAACTCCTAAAGCTTCCAAAAATAAGATCACCTCATGTCACTTGTTTATCTGCAATGAGATTATCAATGACAAATGCACAAACACATAAAGGAGTAAGTCATTAATTCAATAAACGTCATTATAAGATAATCCACATTAAAAAATGTTAGTAAATCACTTTGAAATTCATTTTCTGTGCTACATTACTTGAGTCAAAGTCACTACACCCCTTAGGGTTAGCTAAAAGCGATTTCTGTGTTACATTACTTGAGCCAAAGTCACTACACCCCTTAGGGTTGGCTAAAAGCGATTTCTCATCTCTTTTACAAAGAAAACATGTCACGTAAACTCGGGCCGAAGTGTTGCCACATAAACTCGAGCCGAAGTCTCTAACCATTTATGGTCGGCTAAAATATATTTCTTTTTTCGTTGATTTCACTATCAATCATATCCAGTGAATCCACACAATCCTTATTACAAACATACCCATATATGTTTATAATAAATATGTGATTCACCAATTAATCCTTGCACAACCAGAAAATACACATATTTTCCATTTCAATTGCACAAATTAAAGACTTATCCTTACCTTGGTGATGTTGGGTTGGGTTCTTGGTAACTGCACAAGTTCCACCGACACCGCCGCCAACTCTAGGATCTTTCCTCATTCCCACCATACAACACAATGTTAGTCATTTATTCCAAATATCACATAAATAACTTATATTGCATCATTTAACCATACAAAATATTCATCATATTTTCAATGTTGCTAAACTACTTTCATCATAAGTTTACAACATCTAAAACATACATATTCATCTCACATTTTCAACATTAGAAAGTAAACTCATCTTCTACTTCTAACATTTTACTCATTTTCCTCTTAACCCTATTTTCACTTTAAGGTTTTGGGGTTTTCATGAATCAACCCACAAACCCTCTCCTTTCTTGAAATACCAACTCTATACCAAGAGTTTACAAGATAAAATAACATAAAACGAACCATAACTCAAAAGGGTGAGTTTCCATGGTTTCTCTCATTTTGAGAAGAGATCCAACATACCCAAAATAAGTTTCAAAGGGAAGAAGAGAGTTAGAATCAAGAGATCTACCTCTTCTCAAGCTTCTAAATGACTCACAAGTCTTCTTGCTCTTGAAAATGTTCTATTCTCTTACTTCTCTCTAGATTAACCCTCATAAATGTGTTTCGAGTTCCCTATTTAA
This sequence comes from Lupinus albus, assembly GCA_009771035.1. Lineage (NCBI taxonomy): Eukaryota > Viridiplantae > Streptophyta > Magnoliopsida > Fabales > Fabaceae > Lupinus > Lupinus albus. Next base: position 2,466,363 of record CM020016.1, read on the forward strand.
TGTAACAGCGTCGGGTTCTCGCTTAAGCGAGCCCTTTCTCGCTCAAGCGAGAAAATCCCGCCTATTTTAAAAACTCAGATCTGACCCTCTCGCTCAAGCGAGAATCTCACAGTCTCAACAATCCCAATATGTCATTTCTCGCTCAGGCGAGACAACTCTCGCTCATGCGAGAATCCTCCAGTATAGCCTAGGATTTCACCCTCCCGGGTGGGCCTTTCTCGCCCATGCGAGAATCTCTCGCTCAAGCGAGGATCCCAGGACTGATACTATAATTTTAAAAACCTAAATTTAGGGTGTTACATAAGTCACTACCTTTGTAAGAGAGATAATTGTGATTTCTTAAACAAAAAGTAATCACGAGTTTAATTAAGTCAAACAAAGTATGATATTATGTAAAGAGAAATCCAAATAGTATAAGAATCAATATATATTCATTATTTAAACATCTCATTAGAATTGTTGATGCAGATTGTATCGAATCAAAAATAATGAATATATATTGATTCTTATATTATTTGGACTTATCTTCATAATATATCATATTTTGTTTAACAAAGTTACATTCATCATCATTTTTTTGTTTAAAAAATTAGACTTATCTCTCCCATAGGGTGTAATGTATGTACAAAACTATGAGTGATTTATGTAGGTTAAAAAAAGTGATGGATAGTTTGTGTAATTTCACTAAAATTCATATGTGTCAGTATAATTTACTCTTAACCTTAAAATTTGACCACAAAGTCTTCTTTTTATCTTCTTTCTCCTCCAACACTCTCTTAAACTCTCCAAACTAGAACCACCATGAATTGGCCGTTTATCCCAGAACTCAGTCCAACATATTACATTTACCTTAAATTTAAACAAACATCATTTGTTCTAACTTGGTGTCCCCAACCATGTATCGTCCAATAATATACTGACATGTCACTTAAATTTTTAGCACACCATAGCAATAAAAAATACCGACTCATATCATTAGGTGGGACAGGTTTATAAACACCAAATTGCGACAGTTCATCTTCATCCCCTAAATTTGCCACTTAGAGTTATGGAGTAGATTTGGGATACGATTCATGTTCAATGGTGATTGGATCTAGCAACTAGTAGTGGGCTTTGAGAAAAACATTTGTCCATACATTTAAATTGTATTTTGTTATGGGAGAAAAATGCATTTGCAATATATAAGTGATAAACACTACATCATTCATATTTAATCATTGACTCTTAAAAAAATTAAATAAACAACATATAATATAATGATTATATATAAATCTTTACACTAATATTGTATTGATATTACACTCTTTTCTTACTAATGAGCTGAACTCGGGGAGATTGCATATGTTTTCCGTTACTTTGGAGTTAATGAATGGCACAATAAATTTGGTGGTTGACTATCAACTTAAGTGGCCATTGAGTGGGTTTTCAATGGCTCCTAAGTGATGATTTTGTTGAAATTTCATCACTACTAAGGTTTTTTCATTCTCCTACCCCCACCTAATAATAAAGAATTTATATCACTTGAAGTCACACTTAATATAATTACTCAATGCATATGTTAGAGTTTGTCATGTATATATTTTTCATGTTCCTTCATAATCATATGGAAAAAATGTGACCCTATTGATGGTTATGTTAATGGCTTGCATTATAGTTTGGAATATCTTACATTGTTCTTGTGCATAATATGAAATGCATATATAAACATTCATGTTATTAGTAGAAATAGATTAATTGAGAATAAAGTTAAATACATAAATTGTTAACAAAATGGAAGTACATATGAGAGAGTTGAAAAGAGTATTGAAGTTTTTCTTTAATTCATTTATATCATAATTAAGCTCTTCATATATTAGTCTGTTGTCTAATTGACTTGTTATGTACCCATTTCGATATGGCATTAAATGATAGTTTTTTTAAACTTCTTTGATTTCCTTCGATTAGTTTTTCAATCTCCAATAAAATTAGATTTTATAGTTGTTCATCAGTAAACGTCAACCCTATAAAGTATAAAAAAATGTTATATGATATAATATATTTACATCAAATGAAATTTTAATAATAAAATGTAATAGTTGCATGTTGGAAAGGATAACATAATGATTGTTAAGAGAAATGTTATTTTTCAACAATATTTCCATTATCTCTTCTCATATAAACATGATAATCATCTTGATTAACAACTATAGATTGTTGAAATTGTTTTGGAAAATAATGATAAATTTTTTTTAGTGTTAATCATTTAGTGACATCATATAAAGAGGATATCCATTTTTTATGTAAACATTTTTAGTACTAATGTTGTTAAAAAAATATGATTGTTAGTAAAGTTCCCAATGTCTACCTTATATAGGACCAAAACTAATATTGATATTCCAGAAAATATAT